>JAJJWX010003811.1:1434850-2869700 GCA_023529315.1 Papaver bracteatum | reverse complement strand
CGAAGGATTTGGGTTCACCTCAGGAGTTTTAGCAAGAGGATAACTTGTTGTAGGTACTAAAGGTGAAGAAAGGACGGGGACTTCAATCACATGAGTTTCAGCCTCTTGAACTGTTTCAGTGGGTGTCATCGTGATCGCACCAATATCAGTAGAACCAGGAGTGTTACTTGAAATTTCTTCACTGGCCGGAAGATTTATCTCATTATTAGTTGGAAATAAATCAATCCAATTCAACTCTTCAATTTGACTCTCTCCCTGAAGAGGAGGACTGGATTCATATGTTGAATAAAACTTCTCGTGCTCGGAGAAGGTAACATCCATACTAACATAACATTTACGAGTAGAAGGATGATAACACTTGTAACCCTTTTGGTACTGATGATAACCAACGAAAACGCACTTTAGTGCACATGGGTCCATCTTGGTACGCAAATATTTTTGTATGTGAACATAAACGGTACATCCAAACACTCGCGGAGGGAGTTTAAGCTGAGAAGGAATCGTCATAAACGAAGCCAATTTATCCAAGGGTGTTTGAAATTTCAAAACACTAGTCGGTACACGATTAAGAAGATACACTGCATTAGTGATAGCTTCTTCCCAGAAATGTGGCCTAATGTTTGCTCCAATCAAACAAGCTCTAGTAATCTCAAGTAATTGCCATTTCTTCCTCTCCGCAACACCATTTTGTTGTGGCGTAGAAGGACAAGTAGTCTCATGAATTAAACCATGTTCCTGGAAATAACCTTGTAACACTTCATTAACATATTCACCACCATTATCAGAACGAAGAACCTTTAAAGTGGTGGAAAATTGTGTTTGAATCATCACATGAAAAGATTTGAAAATACCAGCTACATCACTTTTATTTTTCATCAAATAAAGCCAAGTCATACGCGTGCAATCATCGACAAATAGAACAAACCAACGGAACCCTGAATTACTTGTAATCCGGAAAGCCCCCCAAACATCAGAATGAACCAAAGCAAAAGGAATTAATCTTCTGCTAAAGCTATCAGGGTAAGTCGCACGGTGACTCTTTGCTAAGATGCAAGTTTCGCAACTGAAATTAGAAGGCTTGCATGTTAAAAATAAAGTTGGAAATAAGTGTTGTAAATAACCAAAAGAAACATGACCCAACCGGTGATGCCACAATAGAATTTGATCTTCATTTGCAT
This sequence comes from Papaver bracteatum, assembly GCA_023529315.1. Classification (NCBI taxonomy): domain Eukaryota; kingdom Viridiplantae; phylum Streptophyta; class Magnoliopsida; order Ranunculales; family Papaveraceae; genus Papaver; species Papaver bracteatum. Next base: position 2,868,522 of record JAJJWX010003811.1, on the reverse strand, counting down.
GAGAGGACCCCTTGGCCGACAAAGACCGTCCTTCACACACATCATCTATGTAATATAACCCTCCTTTTTTAGTACCACGCCCAATTATCTTCCCATTACTAAGATCTTGAAGAAAACAAAAGGTCGAATAGATTAATACTACGCAATTTAATTGTGCAGTCACTTGTGTTACAGACAAAAGATTATTAGAAAGAGAAGGAATCAACAGAGTATGTTCCAAAGTCAAAGAAGAATTCAACTTCACTCTCCTAGCTGCAGTAACCGGACATGAAACTCCATTGGCATTATAAACCATTGAGCATTCAGGTTTACATACTTTCTCCAAAAGAGATGCTTCAAATGTCATGTGATTAGTGGCACCGGAATCAAGTACCCAACCATGATCTTTTTCTGAATTTGTAGCAAGTAAAGCCATATCGATTTTACTTGAATGAATATCGTTTTTTTTTTTTTTTTTTTTTTTTTAAAAATGAGACTAAAAGGATACAAATGAAACTGATTGTGTGCACAACTGTTTATGGGGTCGAAAAACAAACCTATTAGATACTAGCTAGCAACTAAAAATATGAGTAATTGAAATAGGAGGAATAAGTCCTATAAGGGTAAAACGGTAAGAGTTCAAATTCAAAATCAAGTTTTTCTCTTGCTTGCAGAAAATTAAGTTCGACAAATCAACCAAATATATGAAAAACAAACTTAACAGGGGTTTGCTTATAAGGAGGTTTACCAAACTTAACAAGGGTTGCTTATAAAACAACACCAAACAACAACAAGGTGCAAAAATTGATTCTTGATGAGAAAACAAGATCTTGATCAAAGATGATAACTGTTTGTAAGAAACAAAAAAAAAACAGCAGTACAACTTACTTAGTCCAAGATAAATGGATTAACAAGATTAAGTAGGATTTAAAAAAGGGACAATCATAAAGTTAGCATAACAAGTTTATCATAAAATCGGTAGTACAACTTACTTGTTTCAATAAATGCATAAAGAAAGACGAAAACCTTAAGCCAGCGGAAGAAGGATCAATCGAAGTAACGAAGCACTCACCACTAAGAAGCACTCAACTCACCATGGAGATCTGATACCATGTTAAACTTAAACTTAAGGTTCAATTTAGAATTTATTGTTATCTTCATCTCCAAACTTAGGAGGTATTTATAGTTAAATTTACATTTACAAAATAATTTAGTAATTGGAGTGATGATTGGTGTAATTGGTGGAGTAATTGGATGAGCAATTGGTGGAGTAATTGATTGGGGTTGATTCAACATAATGAACATCTTCAGTAACATCAACCCATCTCCATTAATATCGAAGCCCAACCAAGTTGCGTCACAAGCTCCAGCAAATCATTGTTGTTGCAGTTACAGCCACCATCACCGATTGCATTTCGATCCACAGCAAACCAACTCCAGTCCGAGTACGAACCCCAAATGTGTATATAGCCATGACCATCACCTCCACTAGTAGCTTGAGAACTCACTGCCATTCATGACTCCGGCATAATTTCAGTTCAAATATTCGTCTCTTTGTGTGTTTTCGTCACTTGTATCTCCGCCAACAAACCCATAATTACTTCTGCGCAACTTTATTTCTCCACCAAGTGACAGCTCCACTGCTGGCTATTATTTCAGCCATCACAAACCATATAATGAATCGCAGAGCAATTCCATCTTCTCTGAAGTCTTGCAATGTAAACACCTGCGAGACACTTATCCATTTCCACTGCTTTTAAATCTTCCTTCACCTGAGCCCAGCACATACAAGGGACCTTTGCCGCAACAGTATTGGCATCTGTGGTCTGCCATGGAGCTGGTCATGAAGAGACGCAAGCACCACCGCCAACAATCTCCAGTACTCAGTTCAGCTCTCCTCGGGTCTGCAATAACTCCTCCGTACATCTCCAGCTATGTCTGTGTTCACGGCATCAACTCCACCAGCTGATTGAATCGGTGACGGCAAGGATTGGATCGCACCAAAGAGACAGTGCTCAAAATAAAAACACTTTTCACTGATAAGATGAATATCACCAGCTTCATTAAGAACCGAAATCTCATTTCGTTTTGAGACTGAATTCTTCCGACTGAGATGTGAGAAGGATTAATATCCTATGCTTCACTAGTATACGTGTCATTCAACTGGAATAGGGAGTGGTAGCCCTTAGGTGCACAACACTAGTAGTTTACACATATCAAACTTTGGTGGACACACAAAATTCTTTGTTTCCACTTTGTTCTCTGTGCTGTCCACTGATTACATTGTCCTCTCTGTGCACTTGAGTAAAATATAATGTTTAAGTGTGGGAGTGGCATTTTCATTAAAAAAAAAAAGACCAGCTGTGTAGCGGTTTTTTTTTTTTTTTAAAAAATGATCAATGTGTAGCAGGTTTTTTCTTTTTCCTTGCATGTTATGACCAGCTGTGTAGCGGGTCTAACTCTATCTTTTTATACGATCAATTTGTTTAGCGGGTCTTTCTGTCTAGCTGTTTAGCAGACTTCTCTAAGCCATTGTTTAGCAGACACCACTTTTCATAACCAGCTGTGTAGCGGATATATTTCTTGTTTTGTTCGGGACTATCAAAATATAAGTGTGGGGGTGTTGATAAGCACGTATGTGCAACATTTTACCCATATTTATATGAGCTAGGACTCGATATTTTGGCTAACAACACAATTTTAGTGCTTTTGTAGAAAGTATAACCGAATCCGATCATCCGAAGAATACATGGCTAAATTGGTAGCTTCAATGGTGTTTGCGGTAAAAAAGCACCTAACACTGCTCATGGCACCAAGGAGACATGGCCTCACTAATCGTGGTCTACTTTATTATTTGCAAGGATGGTCGCATCACTAAAGCCTCGTCAAGCCAGAAGTTAAAATGGTGAATGCTTTTATGTGCCAAGCACGTTAAACTCCACTAAGGAGTAGGCATTGAGTAGCACGTGGACTAATTACAGCCACATTTCACTAATGGAATGTTCAAAGAACATTTTCTTTTCCTTATGTTACCATTCCTAGTTCAAGCAGCTACCAGCAAAACGTGATAAAGAAACAAAATAGCAGAGAAGTACGAAATGGAAAGAATTACTACAACAGTGCAACGACAGCTGTTCTCTGTGGTGGAGGTGCTTAAAGGGTCATCGATCTGCGGACGGTGAAGGAGATGGTTTGTCGTGAGAGATGTGATTCGTTGTTTTTGTCCGGAGTTGCGAAAAATGAAATATATGCATGGCTGTGAACTGGGAGGAGTGGTTGCGGTTGGCAGGGAAGAAGTGCCGGTGAAGTTGCATATGGCTGCTGACGGAAATATTAGCTGAACTGGTGGTTTTTGGCAACAGATTTTAGGGATTCTTGAACGGTCTTTGTTGAATGGTGGTTGTACTGACTTTGGAGTCGGATGGTCGTGAATGATGGGTATTTTGTGAGATATTCAGTTGCAAGCTTGGTTGAGTTGTTGTGATCGATGGCTAGCTCAATTAGTTGGTTCAAGAAGATGCTGTGCCTGTGAAATAAGGAACCAGAAGTGGTGTTATAATTAGCTGCAAACAGCTGTCCTAGCATCGGAGTAGGGAGATGGTGGCTGGATATAAATGCACAGCAACGAAGAAGAAAGATGTACGTTGTTGGCTGATTTGAATCAAGTGCAGTGAGGTTCTTTGGCTGGACGGGCAGAAGACGAAGAGGAGTTTCGTATGTTGACTGAGGTTATGCTGCTGTGATAGGTGCCGTGACTAAAGTTTACACGGACAGAGATTGAGAAGATGAAGAAGACAAACTGGCGTCGTGGTTTGTAGGAGGAAGGTTCTCAGAGGACGTTGGCTATGATGAAGTCTTAGAAGAATTGTGATGTTGGTAGCTTGCAGGTGACTTGGAAGAGTTGAACTGGAATCCAGGAAGTGAAGACATGGGTTCTGGTCGGTAAGATTTGAGAACGATAAGGAGTTTTGGACCGTCAGAAATAGCTGTTGGGTTTGGAAATTGATGGTTCGGTAGTGGACTGGGCCTTGGAGATATGTGATATTGGCTAGGTCTGGGATTCCTTCGCAGGAGGGGGATATATATTTCAGTCAAGAAGAGAGATTAGGAGAGACCGGGGGTTTGGAGGCTATTGAGCCGACAACCAGAAGCAGAAAAGGAGTAAGACGGCGGCCAGTTTGGAGGAGGCTGCCGCAGCAACAGACACAAAGAGGAACGAAGGGTTTGCAGTTTTGTTTTCCATTTTCGATTAGAGCGATTTTACTTCATATGTTTATGGCTTTTGAGAAAGCCATGTCTTGCTAATAGTTTTGTAACTAGGGTTCTTTGGTTGAAGCCATTTTTAGCAATAGACCATGATTAAATTGATAATATTTGGTTTTAGGCAATTATGAATTAATTCAAATAATTCTATACTTATGCTCTATTGATTTGATGTTGAATAATGGTTGTTGCTTCATCGGCTTTGTACGAGACAATAGCCTAAGTTCATAAATATCTAGTTTTGCAATTTTATTTGTTATAGCATTTGATAATCCATGCTTAGGTTAAATCATTAGATGGGTTATGCTTAAACGATGCAAAATAATAATCGCAAATCTATAAATACATAGTTTCAATAATTTTCTTGCTATTATAATTTGATAGGCCATGCTTGGGAGACTTTGATGGGTTATACTTAGGAGATGAAAGTCATATTAGAGAAAGTATACCGATAATAGGTGTTGCAATAGAACAACGATGTAGATGCATATTTCGGATTATGAATTCTTTTCAGTACCAAATAGAAATAATGGTGGATACCTTAGACCCTGCTTACTGAATCCCTTTCTCACTGCATTTAAGTTCTTTTTATTTATTTTATTATTTCATTCGTATTTCTAAAAATCCAAAAACATATTTTCTGGTTAATTTTTATTAGAGATATTGATTACGGTATTTCCACCGCTCCTTGTGGGAACGACCCGTACTTGCCTCTGTCTACTAGTTGGACACCGTGCGATTGCGGTTTATTATATAGGCATCTCCCGAAAGCCTATCAGGGAACAATAAGTGTATTATGACTTCCGAATGTGTGCATTCGGGTCCTATTTGTGTATTCTTTCTTCCGATTGTTTAGTTTTGTAAACATTGATCCTTTTATTGTTGTTTAGACAAAGTCGAGCTAAGCAAGGATCAAAAACAGGCGACTTGGGGCCTCGTAGAGCAGGGAGTAAAAAAGTGACAGCTAGTGCTAGGAGAGAAAGGAGTGCCAATGCTAATTCAAGTACTCAACTAAGTGTAAAACCACAAGGCAGCCAACAAGGTGTGCAAGCAAGTTCTCAACAACCCACTCAAGAAGGTGTAGAACCAACTGGTCCACATGGCAGTGAACAAGGCACTCAACAAGATGTAGATCCAAGTGCTCCACAACTTACATCCCACCCTGAAATTGAACCAATTGATCCAGTGCCAAGAGTTCAAGAAGAAGGACAACCAAGTGGTACCAAAAAATCCAAAATAGCTAACAAATGAGCAGAAGGTGGAAAGAAGGATATTGCTAAGAAAGCATCACATCTTGTCCCTCAGCACTTGAAGGTGAAGAATATTCAACTTTGGAGAAATCCTTGGCTACCGGCGGATGGAGGAAAATTGCTTTTTGGATACAAAGACTCTTGGGCCAAAGAAATATACGAAACCGAGGTAATAATAATCGTATATTTTTTATTAATGTACTGTCTATGTGTTTTATCGTAATAGTTGTATTAAGGGTTTTTGTATGTACTTTAAATAATTTTCGTGTGTTTAATAGTATCATCAAGATGCGGTTCGTCTACTGAAACCCACCGATGCACCAACAAAAATGCCTGACTGGCCTTTATCTGGTGAATGTGAAAGGTTCAAGAGAATTGAAACCAACTCGGGGTTAGCTAATGCTGCGGAGAATTCATTTTTGGAACATGATTGTGTTGCTATATCAGCGTTCGTGGATAGAATGTATCCTGAGACCGATACCTTCCATATGACGTTTTGGGAGATGACGATTACCCCGGATGATGTTGTGCAGATTATTAACTTTCTGACCAAGGAACAACGGTGAAGTTTAACTACACAAAGCAGTTAGGTTGGGCACAACTTTATGCTCTAACTAAAAAGTGATTAGGTTGGGATGAAGAGACAACAACAGAAGAGTTTAGGAGGCATGCAAGTTCCAGAACAAGACAGTTCGACATTACCGTTTAGATGAATATGTTCTGAGGCACCTTGGATAAAGAACAAACATGAACGTTAACTGATGAGCAAGTGAATCACGCGGCCACAACGTATCTCCTTTGTGTATTGGGATGTGTCATTTTCCCCAATACTTCTGGAAACCGGATCGATGCCAACCTTCTACAACTTTTGGATCCCCTCCATGAAGTCAGTGACCACTCTTGGGGAATGTCGCTCTATTGCAGGTTCTTTTTGAACTCTATAAGTCAATCTATAGTTATTCGCTAGACAATACATATGATGCCTATTCTGAACTCCAAATGATGCATATTCGGTAGGATACATATATTTTTAACCTCCGAATGTTGTGTATTCGAAAACAAATTACATAGTTTACTTCCGATTGTTTAGAATCAGAATTTACTCTTGGAAAATTATTATTGAATATATAGGCCAAAATACTATAGTTTACCAACTCCAAAGGATGGATATTCGTTAGGACATGATCCAATTTTTACATCCGAATGTTTTTATTCGGACATAGGACAAATAGTTTTACTCCCGATCATATATAATCGGAACTTTATGTTGGAAAATTAGTATCGAATATATATGCAAAAAACCAATGGTTACTGAACTCCAAATGATGGATATTCGGTAGTAGATTCACATATGTTTCCTCCGAATGTTGTTTATTCGGAAACATGTAACTTAGTTTTTCTTCCGATTTTATAGAATCAGGTATTATTTTTTGTAAAATACCACCGAATATGTAGGACAAAAAAATATGGTCTACTGAACTCCAAATGATGCATATTTGGTAGTACATATATATTTGTAACTACCGAATATTGATTATTCAGAAATCACAGTCTTCCGATTTTGTATATTCAGATGCAATTAATTAAAATTTGGTTCCGATTGTTATGAATCTATTTACTAATACTTGGTTTGTTATCCATATAGGCCTGGATCTATGACCACTTCCCTATCCTGAAGTTGGCCGGAGAAGACCCAGAGTGGTGCAAAGGTACTTCTAGAGGAAAAAAGTATATCTTCGAAGACAACCGTTCTAGGACAAAAGAGCAGCAGTTGATCCGCATGAGGGAGGTTTTGGACCAATTGAAGGCCTCAGACGTATGCTTTGATCCATACAAGGAAGATCGTGCTAGTGGGCATATAAATTTTCAGTCGGACTTGTCCCTTTATTTTGGACCGTTGTGGCACCCCACATGATATGTGATGTACAACCCCTCTAGGGTGATGCGACAACACAGGTATATACAACATCAAACAATGGAGGAAATGAGGGATTAATACAAATTGGAGACGGAGTTGTGCTCTTCTAGTGGTGACAAAATGACGATCGTTCACAAAGGCCCACCCACTGTTCTTGATAACTGGGATAAGAGGATTGAGTTCATTATCAACACTGGTAGACCTGCCACCCGAGGTGATGAAAATTCTCCAGGCTATATGATTTGGTATAAGAACGTATCACATCCTTTGGTTATCCGTGAAGTTAAATCCAAGTCTACTTCGGTGGGGTCGAGTTATAATTATATCATCAAAGACAAACTAACTGGTTACGATAAACTGGTGCGTATTCTTCTAACTTTCTTGATGTTATTGCTAAAAATATTATGTAATAACCGTTTGATGTTATGTCATTATATTTAAAAATAAGTGAATAGGTTCAAGCGTATTTCCAAAATGTTAACTGAATGCATTAAGAGCGGAGATCACGTGCCAGTTGAGAAGATACAAAAGACTAGAGACCTAATTGACAATATGGATAATGAAGATTATACAGCTGAATTTGGGGAGAAATTCACGAAGAAGCCTCGAAACAAGATGGCAGTATCAAAGACGGGTAAAATAACTCGAGCTTCTACGACCGCTCTAACGGAAGGTGCTGAAGCTGGAGGTCCTCAAACTCGTGGTCGTGTAGGACTTGGAGGTAATCACGGTCGTAAATTAAAATCAAAGACTAAATGAATGACAAACTTCCGTTTTATAGTATTTATAGTTTGTGTTGGATTATGTCGTTTTTAAGGTTAGGATCGGATATTAAGTCTTAAATCACATTATGGTTTGTTTGATGGATTATGAATGGTTTGTTTGATGGATTATGAATGGTTAGTTTTATGAATTATGAATGGTGCATTTCAAAATTCGAATGATTATGGTCGTTCCACAATGCCGAAATTCGAATGATTATTGTGGGGTGAAACATTCAGAGGTTTTCTAATTTTGTTTATGTCTGAATATTACTAGTTCAAAACGAGAGAAATCTTCATATTTCCAAAATTAAAGAATTTTGGGCCATCATATATTCGGTAGTTAAAATAAATAACTTATCCTCCGAATATGACATGTTCATAACCACTCACGCCATGGCTCTAGGTGGTTCCAAAGGCCATGTAAGGATGGTGAGCCAAAACATTCGGAGGTTTTCTAATTTTGTTTACGTCCGAATATTACTAGTTCAAAACGAGAGAAATCTTCATTTTTCCAAAATTCTGAATTTTGGGCCATCGTATATTCGGTAGTTAAAATAAATAACTTATCCTCCGAATATGACATGTTCATAACCACTCACGCCATGGCTCTAGGTGGTTCCAAAGGCCATGTAAGGATGGTGAGCCAACACATTCGGAGGTTTTCTAATTTTGTTTACGTCAGAATATTACTAGTTCAAAACGAGAGAAATCTTCATTTTTCCAAAATTGAATTTTGGGCCATCGTATATTCGGTAGTTAAAATAAATAACTTATCTTCCGAATATGACATGTTCATAACCACTCACGCCATGGCTCTAGGTGGTTCCAAAGGCCATGTAAGGATGGTGAGCCAAAACATTCGGAGGTTTTCTGTAATACCCACGTTCTTTTTATAAAATATTAGGGTGTGAACCCAATCCTTTTCTATTGGAAGATCAAAACTAACGTAATGTGGAGCATTAAATCTAGTGGTTGTGTTTTGGTTGAGAAACACTTGGATTTTTGCGTGAGAAACTTTAATTCTTTTTGCGTGAGCCTGCCCGTAGCATGTACGAATGCTAATAGAGGTATTTATTCTCGAATTTATGACAAAATGACACATGCAAAGGGGTATGTGTCTTGCTTATGTTGAAAGAAGGGTATTTTGGTCTTTTACTTACTTTGATAAGTTTTAATTACTGAATTTTGGTTGAACTAAGAAGGGGGAATTTTATTTTCACTTCTGATTTCTCTTTCTCCTACATAAAACACAAAAAAAAATATTCTATCACAAAACTTGGAATTTCAAGCTTGTTTTATATCAATTGCTCATTTGATTCAAGTAGGAAGCTTTGGATTTGTTTGCTACACAAAAGATAAGGGTAAAACTCTTCTTTAAAACTGATTTGAATTTAATTTCATTAATTTGAATAATCCATGGGTACTCTCAATTTATTGGAGTTGATCTTTACTTTCTCTTGAAATTCAATTTAGAAGCAATTTACGGGATTTAAAATGTTTTGTCTGTTTTAGGACATATTTCTCACCCAGTTCGTTTGACTCTTATTTTTGGTTTTAATTTTTATATGAAATAGTATCTTTTAATCTTTAAAACTATCTAAGAATCAACTGATTCCGATAAGTAATGAAGTCTGGGTGAATTTTTGATTAACATGCTTCCAAAACTGTAATTTCTGAAGAACTTGGTCACTGTCTTGTTTATTTGAGACTTTTCAGATCAGATTAATACCTGATTTCTTCTGGTTATTATTTTTATTTAAAAGTAAAATCTTTCATCTTTTCAACAAGACCAATTTTGCTAAATTCCATTATGTAATGATTTTTGCACGAATTTTTGATTAACAGACTACCAAACCTTATTTGTCTGAAGAACTGCACATCTGTCCTGTTTGGTTGAGACGTTTAAACATATCTATAAACTTATTTACCTTTGTTTATCATTTTTATGTCAAAGTGAGGTTTATTATCTTTCTAATGGTACCGAAATCTCTGAATTCCGTTGTGAAATGAATTTTACCCGAATTATTGATTTCAGACTATAAAAAACTGGATTTTCTGTAGGACAGCATCTCTGTCCTGTTTTGTAGAGAGATTTAAACATGCTTATGTACCTCATTAACCTTGTTTATCATTTTTATGTTAAATTTGGGTTTTTTAGATTTCTAAAGGTACCAAAACTTCTGAATTTATTTGTCTAATGATTTTTATACGAATTTTGTTTATGTACACTGTCGAAACTGCAATTTCTGAAAACATAAGTTCTGTGCACATTTCTGAGGTACTTTCAAACAGATTTAAAACTCATTGATTTTTACCTAACATTTTTACATGAAAGCTTATCTTTTAATATTTAAAATGAGATAAGAACCAATGTATTTGGTTGAGCAATGAATTTTGTGTGAATTTTTAAGTTTGGACTCTCAAAACTGTAGGTTTTCTGAAGCTATATGCACTGACAGGTTTTACTGAGGTGAATTAGACCAGTTAAGGAATTTATTGTTTTTGGAAATATTTTTTATATAATACCTTATTCTCTCTTCTTTAAAATGAGATAAGAATCACTCATTTTGGTTGTGTAATGAAGTCTACACAATTTCTTTTAACACAAACTATACAATATGAATTTCAGAAATGTTCTGCTGTTGTTATATGCCTACATCTCTTGTTATCTAAACTATTTGATTTTCTTCGCTTTGTTAATGATTTTTGTGTGAAAGGAGGTATTCTCCGGTTTCTAAAATGGTAAGATTTATCGCATTTTGTTTTGAAACGAAGCCATGGTAATATCTTTGAGTAAGTGGTTTAAAACGGTATTTTAAAAATCAAACTCTTGGTTTGAATGAACGTATTGATTTTGAGCTTATGACAGCTCTAACATTTAATACTTTAATGTATTTATTATTTTGTTTTACTTTGGAAAAGTTAAAGTTAAAGTTAAAGAAAAAGAAAAAATTAAAGGAAAAGAAAAAGTTTTTATGTAATGATTATGTTTTATGTAATGATTATGTTTTATTTTAATGATTATGTTTTGTGTAATGATAACTTATTAGTGGTGTTATTGAGGTTAGATACAGATATGCAGAGACAATTAGTACACAGTAAAATAGATGAAAGAAACCTTATAGGGAACATAAAACGTCAATATTAGTCAGCTTTGGATTTTGGTTCCAGCGAAAAGGGAATTGCTAGTTCGTTTGGTATTGTTCTTCCATATGATTACTTGCTTGCGATTGAGGTAGTCGCAACACAATCTAAAACTCTTCTTTTATTTAAGTTTTTTTTAATTAAATTTATGTTTGCAAGTTTTCATTAATATATGAATGATAATCGATGTTGTAAGCATAATTATGAAGGTTGGGCTGCGGTCCATAGAATGTGATTCTTAAAGATTATTTATGAAGGGATACGAGATATCCTTAGAAACGGTTTTTATTTCCTAAACCCACGTGGGGCTCCCTTGGGCGAGCGGATTGATTGAATTTATTGTTGGGATACGAGATATCCTTGGGGACGGTTTTGTTTCCTAAACCCACGTGGGGCTCCCTTGGGCGAGCGGATTGATTGAATTTAATTATTGTTTATGGATGTGGTGTTTCCATATGTAGGCTCCCTTGGGCGAGCGGATTGATTGAATTTAATTATTGTTTATGGATGTGGTGTTTCCATATGTAGGCTCCCTTGGGCGAGCGAATTGATTGAATTTAATTATTGTTTATGGATGTGGTGTTTCCATATGTAGGCTCCCTTGGGCGAGCGGATTGATTGAATTTAATTATTGTTTATGGATGTGGTGTTTCCATATGGGGTTCCCTTAGGCGAGCGGATTGATTGAATTTAATTATTGTTTATGGATGTGGTGTTTCCATATGGGTCTCCCTTGGGCGAGCGGATTGATTGAATTTAATTATGGTTTATGGATATGGTGTTTCCATGTGTTTATTAATTTGGTTCTCTTTTCTTCATTTTATATGGGCTCCCAAAGGAGTAGCAATATTTTTAAATGGGTCGAACAAGTGTCTTGAGTAAGTTTAACCTTAATGATTCGATCATCTTAAAATTGTTGATTGTGTATTTGGTGCATTGTCTGATGAACTACGGTCGTGCTTGATCCTTTTGGGTACGTAGGCATCCGCTTAGCGGTCCAGCACGTAGAGTCAAAAAATAATTAGGTTAAATCAACGGTTAGATCTTCCAAAATGAATTTCTAAGTTTTCCGCTGCGACAGAAATAGTAACATGAACATAAACTAAATAAGCCTGAATAAATTATTTAATGAGCTTGGGCTTAGTAGCCGGGCCTCGGCTATGGTTTCCAAGTGGCACTTCGGGTTTTCGGGCATGGGATCCGGGCAGGATCCGAGTTTTGAAAACCGGGGCGTTACATTTTCTAATTTTGTTTATGCCTGAATATTACTAGTTCAAAACGAGAGAAATCTTCATTTTTCCAAAAATCTGAATTTTGGGTCATCGTATATTCGTAGTTAAAATAAATAACTTATCCTCCGAATATGACATGTTCATAACCACTCACCCCATGGCTCTAGGTGGTTCCAAAGGCCATGTAAGGATGGCGATCCAAAACATTCAGAGGTTTTCTAATTTTGTTTACGTCCGAATATTATTAGTTGAAAATGAGAGAAATCTTCATTTTTCCAAAATGCTGAATTTTGGGCCATCGTATATTCTGTAGTTAAAATAAATAACTTATCCTCAGAATATGACATGTTTGGAGGTTTCGGTGGCATTTTTAACTTCCGATTAAGGAATTTATAATGTGCTGATGATTCACATGTTGCGTACACTCGTGTTACACCTATCATAAACGGCCATATTTTCAAAAACAATAGCCGTTGGAACACATAACCTATATAAGGAGGGTATCTCTTCCCCTATATGCAACAAAAATACATTTTAACTCTCTCCAACATCAAATAAATCATCTTCAACATAATGGCCCAACAATTCATTAATCCTACATAGTTCACGATTGAAGAAGATTTATCTTTATGTAGGCGCTATGTTCAATTATATCCGAGACGGGGCAAAGAACGCAGGCAAGGAGGTGTAATGAGTATGAGTTATTTGTTTATAATTCACGAAATTTTTTGCATCGACACTGGAAACCCAAATAACCAACCGTCACTCGGCTGATCTTTTCTGCCGAATTGGTTCACTAAACGAACACGTCCAACAATTCGTCCATTTAACTTATCTTGTGAATCAATATCGATTGAGGGGTGAAACTAATGATGAGGTTATAGAACGATCTCTCGAGGAATGGTGGAGATGGAAAAGATCAAACTTCCGTTTCGAAACTCATTTCAGAATCCTTAAGGCGATGGACAGATTTAATCCGTTTAGGGCACGTGAAAGACGTCCACGAAGCTATGCACAAGTCATTGTAATGTAATTGTCGAAGTATAATCGTTACATCATATTATGATATTCAATTATTTTTTTCAGAAATCGGTAGTTAGTCTGTTATTTAACCTACCGAATATGTTGGAATCGGAAACTATTATGTTTAGCAATGTACCGATTATACTACACGGATACTTTTTTTTTTAAAAGAGCCGTGCCTCGAAATGCACACACAATCGGTAATAAAAAAATAAAATTTCCTACCGAATATTTAGTAAAATAAAACAACAGGTTCCTGAGTTCAAAATGCATAGAATCGGTGGTATGAAAAAAAACATTTACGTCCGAATATGATATTCGGCGGTGAAATGTGTAACATTTACCCCCGATTATCGTGAATTATTGTTGGCATGTTGTACCTGTTCACTATTTTCGTGCCTCACCTAACGACCATATTTTCAACAACAAAAAAGCCGTTCGAACTTTAATCTATATAAGGAGGGTAATCTCTTCTCATTGAGGCACCAAACTACACACATCTATATTCCATTGTCTAGTATTTTGTTGTACCACTCTATTTCATATTAAAATCATGTCAAAATTTGATTCAGCTGAAGATTTGGCCATTGTGAAAACATGGTACCAAGAAACCAGATGTGAAGATGTCATTTTCGGAAGGTTAACAACCGAAATCTTTTGGGGGACAGTGTATAGCCAATTTGTGCGAGAATATGGAAATCCAAAACAAAGATCCCTCCAACAAGTTCATGATCGGTTCCGACTTATCCAAAAAGGGGTGAACGATTATATAACGATACAAAAGCGGATCTTTAACAATAGCCACTTAAGCTTGTCGATCCAATAATTTGTAAGTATTTGCATACAAAACTATACGAACTTAGCATATCGTCTTTATAGTTTATACAAACTATGCATTCTATTATAGTTTGTTTTGGTTTATGTAGGAGACACTCGCAAAAAGGCACTACTTAGAGGAAAAAGGAGAAAAATTCACATATGATGGAAGTTATGAATTCTTGAAGGCCGTGGCCACGGTATAGAGTTTGGCACAATTTCCCTAAATTATTGTATGAAATATGTTATATTCGGTAGTTAGTATGCTGTTTAATCTACCGATTATGTTATAATCGGTAGTTATTATGTTATTTAATCTACCGATTCTGATAATATTTTCAAAGTTCCAATGTTAGAGTTACAATCGTAAGTTTTTATATTTTATAATCTACCGAATACAGGAGTGTTCCAATTTCTTCAAGTTCTGAGTTCAAAATGATTAAAATCGGTAATTTGGTGAAATACAAAACCCTTCGAATCTAACATTCGGTCAAAAAGTGTCTAATATTATCTACCGATTATATCACATATCTTCAATGGATTTTACAAAGGACATGTAAAAAAAAAACGGTTCAAAATACTTCTTCTAAACATAATGGACAGATTAATCGTCATCATCATCTTCAATCAGTCCGGGTAACCCGGCGGGAAAGTTTTTCTTCACGACACGATCCCAATCAATCATGTTGGACTCATATTGTTTCACCCAATCCTTGCAATGGTTCATTGGAAAGTAATCGTGCCACTTACTCAACGGTGGTAACGGACAATCTTTCTTTACCCTTAATCCGATAAAATGCATTTCATTCACAAACGCCATAATGATTCTTCTATCTTTAACCGACTCGTCGCACACCGTTCTTGTGGGTGCAAACGTCATACTAGGTCCATACTTCGGAGGAACAAAAAAATGTACCACACAATTCAAAACCGCCGCAAGGAGATATCCACATTTAGGCATTGTCATCCAATACTTGTATCCGATTGTCTCAATCCCTTTCGGCACTTTATACGCGCAACTAAATCTTTGAACTCACCTTCTTTGTCGTATCTATATCCTCGCCTCATCATCTCCATATATAAATCCTTGTCCTTCATTAGTTGTACCACCATCTTATTTCTTAAATATTAGCATTGGGTGACATCTTCGATAACCGCCTCTCTAAAGTAACCCATTTGTTCTGTAGCGACGTAAAATCCACAATTGCCATCCCCATCAACCTCGTCAGTGGACAAAACAAATGGAACAATGAGTAGAGGGAGTTGTTCCAAATACTCTTCGATAATTATATACGTGGTTCGATTTGGTTTTCCATAAAGATCCCTAGGGCAACGAAGACTACCATACTTCTCTTTTATAGTCACCATTTATGTTAGTTGTGTTTGTTGCGATTCGCTCATTTGATTAACAACAATATAGCTAGCTTGGCTCTCCACTAACACAACTTCTTCGGATTGACTTGCTTGAGAAGGCTCCGTAGAGACCTTTGGTTTCACTTTTTGTGTGGCTGGTCCACTTTGATCCTTTCTTGGACGACCTCTTTTCTTAGGTTCCGTCTCATCTTCATAATCGGCTTCCAAACGCTCGGCCCTACACAATATTCTTTTATTAGACAAATACTCCTTCAACTCTTTTCTTTGGATGGTCCTCGACACTTCTGTGTTCGACTTACCGGCATCCTTTTGTTTAATAGGTTCATCAACTTCCCGTAAACAAGGGTGAAGGGATTTCTCCAAATTTTGCATCAATATTTGCTTTTTGGTGCCATTTGATGTAGCGTAACGCTGGGCTATTCGTGCATACAATTCAGACTCAAAGAAAGTCGGACCATCAACTACCGGGGTGCTTGGAGTAAAATTTAATTGCTTCCAAAATGGATGAATATCATTGATGTCAATCACTTCAACATACCTACCCAACATATGACGACACGGGAGTCCAATACCCATCATATCCTTGCAAACACAAACCGTATTTTCGTCATCGTAAGCTTTATAAAAATGGAGTTGTTTCATCATGTGATTTATTGCCTATCTTAAAACTTTATGAACAATGCCCCTTAGAAGCAATCTTTCCTTAGCATGTTATGTTGGGAATTGGTGTACAATAAATTGCATACTGGTTCTAATCTTTATGAGATCACGGTTGGTGTATTCATGGATTGCTTCTTGAATCGACACAACTCCATTTTGACTGCCAAGTGGTATAGTCTTTAATCGGCCATGAGACCCCTCCGCAATGCTTGTCACTTCGTTATTGAAGTTATGAACTTCATATGTCCATGCAAAGACAAACCTCTCCTTAATCGGTAACCATTGTGTTTTACAATACTCAACGGGTTTTAGATAGTTCTTGCCATATTCATCCTCAAATTTCTTCAAGTTAGCTTCGTAAATTTCCTCGGTCATTGACCAAACAATCTTGTCCCATGCTTTCAAAAACATTCTCCAAATCATCCCATCCTCCGTCCATTTTTCATCAAATAACCGTTTCTCTTCCTCTCGTTCTTCCACAGTTAATTTACTAATGCGCTCATCCTCTTCCTTCGACCTCTTCGTACCCTTCATTGGTTTTTTATCTTGGAAATGATGATGGCAATTGGATTTGAGGTTTTGTTGAATGTTCTAAGTGCATTGCAAGTTTCGGGCTTCCGAAAACACTCCCGCTATTGCATGCATTAGGGCTTGATCGTTATCCGTTACAATAACCCTTGGAAAATCATCACCATTATAAATGGACCTCAACGTCTCCAACATCCAAATGAAACTCACATTGTTCTCATGATCCATTAAACCCCATGCAACCGTAAATGTGTTTTTGTCCGAAGTGTGGCAAGCAATATTCAACAACGGCATGTTATATTTGTTTGTCTTATAAGTGGCATCTATCAACAAAATTTTATGAAAGCATTGGGACAATTGGATCATTTCGGGATGTGCCAAGAAAATACGAACCACTTTACCTTCCTTTTCTTCCATTTTCAACGTGTAGTCGTGTAACTCCGCTAACCACTCTGATTGTTGCATGACCGTTCTACCATCCCATTCCGTTCTTTTGATCGTAGCTAGGGCTGACTTAATTGTAGACAAAGAAGACAAGTTGTTGGGGTCGTCCGCCTTTATTTTACTTAAGATCGCACTTGCTTTTTGGATCCTCATAGACTTCACCGTCTCCATTTCTCTTGGTTTTAGCTTGGAAACCATTACATGTCCAAGTAGAGTATCCGGATCATCGTGGTTATGACACCATTATCAACTTTATATATTTTCCACTCTAAACCTTCCTTGCCAAGTGGGATTTCTCCAGCTATGTCTGTGTTCACGGCATCAACTCCACCAGCTGATTGAATCGGTGACGGCAAGGATTGGATCGCACCAAAGAGACAGTGCTCAAAATAAGAAACACTTTTCACTGATAAGATGAATATCACCAGCTTCATTAAGAACCGAAATCTCATTTCGTTTTGAGACTGAATTCTTCCGACTGAGATGTGAGAAGGATTAATATCCTATGCTTCACTAGTATACGTGTCATTCAACTGGAATAGGGAGTGGTAGCCCTTAGGTGCACAACACTAGTAGTTTACACGTATCAAACTTTGGTGGACACACAAAATTCTTTGTTTCCACTTTGTTCTCTGTGCTGTCCACTGATTACATTGTCCTCTCTGTGCACTTGAGGAAAATATAATGTTTAAGTGTGGGAGTGGCATTTTCATTAAAAAAAAAAGACCAGCTGTGTAGCGGTTTTTTTTTTTTTTAAAAAAAAAATGATCAGCTGTGTAGCGGGTTTTTTTTTTTTCCTTGCATGTTATGACCAGCTGTGTAGCGGGTCTAACTCTATCTTTTTATACGATCAGCTGTTTAGCGGGTCTTTCTGTCTAGCTGTTTAGCAGACTTCTCTAAGCCATTGTTTAGCAGACACCACTTTTCATAACCAGCTGTGTAGCGGATATATTCCTTGTTTTGTTCGGGACTAGCAAAATATAAGTGTGGGGGTGTTGATAAGCACGTATGTGCAACATTTTACCCATATTTATATGAGCTAGGACTCGATATTTTGGCTAACAACACAATTTTAGTGCTTTTGTAGAAAGTATAACCGAATCCGATCATCGGAAGAATACATGGCTAAATTGGTAGCTTCAATGGTGTTTGCGGTAAAAAAGCACCTAACACTGCTCATGGCACCAAGGAGACATGGCCTCACTAATCGTGGTCTACTTTATTATTTGCAAGGATGGTCGCATCACTAAAGCCTCGTCAAGCCAGAAGTTAAAATGGTGAATGCTTTTATGTGCCAAGCACGTTAAACTCCACTAAGGAGTAGGCATTGAGTAGCACGTGGACTAATTACAGCCACATTTCACTAATGGAATGTTCAAAGAACATTTTCTTTTCCTTATGTTACCATTCCTAGTTCAAGCAGCTACCAGCAAAACGTGATAAAGAAACAAAATAGCAGAGAAGTACGAAATGGAAAGAATTACTACAACAGTGCAACGACAGCTGTTCTCTGTGGTGGAGGTGCTTAAAGGGTCATCGATCTGCGGACGGTGAAGGAGATGGTTTGTCGTGAGAGATGTGATTCGTTGTTTTTGTCCGGAGTTGCGAAAAATGAAATATATGCATGGCTGTGAACTGGGAGGAGTGGTTGCGGTTGGCAGGAAGAAGTGCCGGTGAAGTTGCATATGGCTGCTGACGGAAATATTAGCTGAACTGGTGGTTTTTGGCAACAGATTTTAGGGATTCTTGAACGGTCTTTGTTGAATGGTGGTTGTACTGACTTTGGAGTCGGATGGTCGTGAATGATGGGTATTTTGTGAGATATTCAGTTGCAAGCTTGGTTGAGTTGTTGTGATCGATGGCTAGCTCAATTAGTTGGTTCAAGAAGATGCTGTGCCTGTGAAATAAGGAACCAGAAGTGGTGTTATAATTGGCTGCAAACAGCTGTCCTAGCATCGGAGTAGGGAGATGGTGGCTGGATATAAATGCACAGCAACGAAGAAGAAAGATGTACGTTGTTGGCTGATTTGAATCAAGTGCAGTGAGGTTCTTTGGCTGGACGGGCAGAAGACGAAGAGGAGTTTCGTATGTTGACTGAGGTTATGCTGCTGTGATAGATGCCGTGACTAAAGTTTACACGGACAGAGATTGAGAAGATGAAGAAGACAAACTGGCGTCGTGGTTTGTAGGAGGAAGGTTCTCAGAGGACGTTGGCTATGATGAAGTCTTAGAAGAATTGTGGTGTTGGTAGCTTGCAGGTGACTTGGAAGAGTTGAACTGGAATCCAGGAAGTGAAGACATGGGTTCTGGTCGGTAAGATTTGAGAACGATAAGGAGTTTTGGACCGTCAGAAATAGCTGTTGGGTTTGGAAATTGATGGTTCGGTAGTGGACTGGGCCTTGGAGATATGTGATATTGGCTAGGTCTGGGATTCCTTCGCAGGAGGGGGATATATATTTCAGTCAAGAAGAGAGATTAGGGAGAGACCGGGGGTTTGGAGGCTATTGAGCCGACAACCAGAAGCAGAAAAGGAGTAAGACGGCGGCCAGTTTGGAGGAGGCTGCCGCAGCAACAGACACAAAGAGGAACGAAGGGTTTGCAGTTTTGTTTTCCATTTTCGATTAGAGCGATATTACTTCATATGTTTATGGCTTTTGAGAAAGCCATGTCTTGCTAATAGTTTTGTAACTAGGGTTCTTTGGTTGAAGCCATTTTTAGCAATAGACCATGATTAAATTGATAATATTTGGTTTTAGGCAATTATGAATTAATTCAAATAATTCTATACTTATGCTCTATTGATTTGATGTTGAATAATGGTTGTTGCTTCATCGGCTTTGTACGAGACAATAGCCTAAGTTCATAAATATCTAGTTTTGCAATTTTATTTGTTATAGCATTTGATAATCCATGCTTAGGTTAAATCATTAGATGGGTTATGCTTAAACGACGCAAAATAATAATCGCAAATCTATAAATACATAGTTTCAATAATTTTCTTGCTATTATAATTTGATAGGCCATGCTTGGGAGACTTTGATGGGTTATACTTAGGAGATGAAAGTCATATTAGAGAAAGTATACCGATAATAGGTGTTGCAATAGAACAACGATGTAGATGCATATTTCGGATTATGAATTCTTTTCAGTACCAAATAGAAATAATGGTGGATACCTTAGACCCTGCTTACTGAATCCCTTTCTCACTGCATTTAAGTTCTTTTTATTTATTTTATTATTTCATTCGTATTTCTAAAAATCCAAAAACATATTTTCTGGTTAATTTTTATTAGAGATATTGATTACGGTATTTCCACCGCTCCTTGTGGGAACGACCCGTACTTGCCTCTGTCTACTAGTTGGACACCGTGCGATTGCGGTTTATTATATAGGCATCACCCGAAAGCCTATCAGGGAACAATAAGTGTACTATGACTTCCGAATGTGTGCATTCGGGTCCTATTTGTGTATTCTTTCTTCCGATTGTTTAGTTTTGTAAACATTGATCCTTTTATTGTTGTTTAGACAAAGTCGAGCTAAGCAAGGATCAAAAACAGGCGACTTGGGGCCTCGTAGAGCAGGGAGTAAAAAAGTGACAGCTAGTGCTAGGAGAGAAAGGAGTGCCAATGCTAATTCAAGTGCTCAACTAAGTGTAAAACCACAAGGCAGCCAACAAGGTGTGCAAGCAAGTTCTCAACAACCCACTCAAGAAGGTGTAGAACCAACTGGTCCACATGGCAGTGAACAAGGCACTCAACAAGATGTAGATCCAAGTGCTCCACAACTTACATCCCACCCTGAAATTGAACCAATTGATCCAGTGCCAAGAGTTCAAGAAGAAGGACAACCAAGTGGTACCAAAAAATCCAAAATAGCTAACAAATGAGCAGAAGGTGGAAAGAAGGATATTGCTAAGAAAGCATCACATCTTGTCCCTCAGCACTTGAAGGTGAAGAATATTCAACCTGGAGAAATCCTTGGGCTACCGGCGGATGGAGGAAAATTTCTTTTTGGATACAAAGACTCTTGGGCCAAAGAAATATACGAAACCGAGGTAATAATAATCGTATATTTTTTATTAATGTACTGTCTATGTGTTTTATCGTAATTGTTGTATTAAGGGTTTTTGTATGTACTTTAAATAATTTTCGTGTGTTTAATAGTATCATCAAGATGCGGTTCGTCTACTGAAACCCACCGATTCACCAACAAAAATGCTTGACTGGCCTTTATCTGGTGAATGTGAAAGGTTCAAGAGAATTGTAACCAACTCGGGGTTAGCTAATGCTGCGGAGAATTCATTTTTGGAACATGATTGTGTTGCTATATCAGCGTTCGTGGATAGAATGTATCCTGAGACCGATACCTTCCATATGACATTTGGGGAGATGACGATTACCCCGGATGATGTTGTGCAGATTATTAACTTTCCTGACCAAGGAACAACGGTGAAGTTTAACTACACAAAGCAGTTAAGTTGGGCACAACTTTATGCTCTAACTAAAAAGTGATTAGGTTGGGATGAAGAGACAACAACAGAAGAGTTTAGGAGGCATGCAAGTTCCAGAACAAGACAGTTCGACATTACCGTTTAGATGAATATGTTCTGAGGCACCTTGGATAAAGAACAAACAGGAACGTTAACTGATGAGCAAGTGAATCACGCGGCCACAACGTATCTCCTTTGTGTATTGGGATGTGTCATTTTCCCCAATACTTTTGGCAACCGGATCGATGCCAACCTTCTACAACTTTTGGATCCCCTCCATGAAGTCAGTGACCACTCTTGGGGAATGTCGCTCTATTGCAGGTTCTTTTTGAACTCTATAAGTCAATCTATAGTTATTCGCTAGACAATACATATGATGCCTATTCTGAACTCCAAATGATGCATATTCGGTAGGATACATATATTTTTAACCTCCGAATGTTGTGTATTCGAAAACAAATTACATAGTTTACTTCCGATTGTTTAGAATCAGAATTTACTCTTGGAAAATTATTATTGAATATATAGGCCAAAATACTATAGTTTACTGAACTCCAAAGGATGGATATTCGTTAGGACATGATCCAATT
Organism: Papaver bracteatum; assembly: GCA_023529315.1. NCBI lineage: Eukaryota > Viridiplantae > Streptophyta > Magnoliopsida > Ranunculales > Papaveraceae > Papaver > Papaver bracteatum. Next base: position 2,846,048 of record JAJJWX010003811.1, on the reverse strand, counting down.
TTTACATCCGAATGTTTTTATTCGGACATAGGACAAATAGTTTTACTCCCGATCATATATAATCGGAACTTTATGTTGGAAAATTAGTATCGAATATATAGGAAAAAAACCAATGGTTACTGAACTCCAAATGATGGATATTCGGTAGTAGATTCACATATGTTTCCTCCGAATGTTGTTTATTCGGAAACATGTAACTTAGTTTTTCTTCCGATTTTATAGAATCGGGTATTATTTTTTGTAAAATACCACCGAATATGTAGGACAAAAAAATATGGTCTACTGAACTCCAAATGATGCATATTTGGTAGTACATATATATTTGTAACTACCGAATATTGATTATTCAGAAATCACAGTCTTCCGATTTTGTATATTCAGATGCAATTAATTAAAATTTGGTTCCGATTGTTATGAATCTATTTACTAATACTTGGTTTGTTATCCATATAGGCCTGGATCTATGACCACTTCCCTATCCTGAAGTTGGCCGGAGAAGACCCAGAGTGGTGCAAAGGTACTTCTAGAGGAAAAAAGTATATCTTCGAAGACAACCGTTCTAGGACAAAAGAGCAACGTTGATCCGCATGAGGGAGGTTTTGGACCAATTGAAGGCCTCAGACGTATGCTTTGATCCATACAAGGAAGATCGTGCTAGTGGGCATATAAATTTTCAGTCGGACTTGTCCCTTTATTTTGGACCGTTGTGGCACCCCACATGATATGTGATGTACAACCCCTCTAGGGTGATGCGACAACACAGGTATATACAACATCAACCAATGGAGGAAATGAGGGATTAATACAAATTGGAGACGGAGTTGTGCTCTTCTAGTGGTGACAAAATGACGATCGTTCACAAAGGCCCACCCACTGTTCTTGATAACTGGGATAAGAGGATTGAGTTCATTATCAACACTGGTAGACACCGCCACCCGAGGTGATGAAAATTCTCCAGGCTATATGATTTGGTATAAGAACGTATCACATCCTTTGGTTATCCGTGAAGTTAAATCCAAGTCTACTTCGGTGGGGTCGAGTTATAATTATATCATCAAAGACAAACTAACTGGTTACGATAGACTGGTGCGTATTCTTCTAACTTTCTTGATGTTATTGCTAAAAATATTATGTAATAACCGTTTGATGTTATGTCATTATATTTAAAAATAAGTGAATAGGTTCAAGCGTATTTCCAAAATGTTAACTGAATGCATTAAGAGCGGAGATCACGTGCCAGTTGAGAAGATACAAAAGACTAGAGACCTAATTGACAATATGGATAATGAAGATTATACAGCTGAATTTGGGGAGAAATTCACGAAGAAGCCTCGAAACAAGATGGCAGTATCAAAGACGGGTAAAATAACTCGAGCTTCTACGACCGCTCTAACGGAAGGTGCTGAAGCTGGAGGTCCTCAAACTCGTGGTCGTGTAGGACTTGGAGGTAATCACGGTCGTAAATTAAAATCAAAGACTAAATGAATGACAAACTTCCGTTTTATAATATTTATAGTTTGTGTTGGATTATGTCGTTTTTAAGGTTAGGATCGGATATTAAGTCTTAAATCACATTATGGTTTGTTTGATGGATTGTGAATGGTTTGTTTGATGGATTATGAATGGTTAGTTTTATGAATTATGAATGGTGCATTTCAAAATTCGAATGATTATGGTCGTTCCACAATGCCGAAATTCGAATGATTATTGTGGGGTGAAACATTCAGAGGTTTTCTAATTTTGTTTATGTCTGAATATTACTAGTTCAAAACGAGAGAAATCTTCATATTTCCAAAATTCTGAATTTTGGGCCATCATATATTCGGTAGTTAAAATAAATAACTTATCCTCCGAATATGACATGTTCATAACCACTCACGCCATGGCTCTAGGTGGTTCCAAAGGCCATGTAAGGATGGTGAGCCAAAACATTCGGAGGTTTTCTAATTTTGTTTACGTCCGAATATTACTAGTTCAAAACGAGAGAAATCTTCATTTTTCCAAAATTCTGAATTTTGGGCCATCGTATATTCGGTAGTTAAAATAAATAACTTATCCTCCGAATATGACATGTTCATAACCACTCACGCCATGGCTCTAGGTGGTTCCAAAGGCCATGTAAGGATGGTGAGCCAACATATTCGGAGGTTTTCTAATTTTGTTTACGTCAGAATATTACTAGTTCAAAACGAGAGAAATCTTCATTTTTCCAAAATTCTGAATTTTGGGCCATCGTATATTCGGTAGTTAAAATAAATAACTTATCTTCCGAATATGACATGTTCATAACCACTCACGCCATGGCTCTAGGTGGTTCCAAAGGCCATGTAAGGATGGTGAGCCAAAACATTCGGAGGTTTTCTGTAATACCCACGTTCTTTTTATAAAATATTAGGGTGTGAACCCAATCCTTTTCTATTGGAAGATCAAAACTAACGTAATGTGGAGCATTAAATCTAGTGGTTGTGTTTTGGTTGAGAAACACTTGGATTTTTGCGTGAGAAATTTTAATTCTCTTTGCGTGAGCCTGCCCGTAGCATGTACGAATGCTAATAGAGGTATTTATTCTCGAATTTATGACAAAATGACACATGCAAAGGGGTATGTGTCTTGCTTATGTTGAAAGAAGGGTATTTTGGTCTTTTACTTACTTTGATAAGTTTTAATTACTGAATTTTGGTTGAACTAAGAAGGGGAATTTTATTTTCACTTCTGATTTCTCTTTCTCCTACATAAAACACAAACAAAAATATTCTATCACAAAACTTGGAATTTCAAGCTTGTTTTATATCAATTGCTCATTTGATTCAAGTAGGAAGCTTTGGATTTGTTTGCTACACAAAAGATAAGGGTAAAACTCTTCTTTAAAACTGATTTGAATTTAATTTCATTAATTTGAATAATCCATGGGTACTCTCAATTTATTGGAGTTGATCTTTACTTTCTCTTGAAATTCAATTTAGAAGCAATTTCGGGATTTAAAATTTTAATCTGTTTTAGGACATATTTCTCACCCAGTTCGTTTGACTCTTATTTTTGGTTTTAATTTTTATATGAAAGAGTATCTTTTAATCTTTAAAACTATCTAAGAATCAACTGATTCCGATAAGTAATGAAGTCTGGGTGAATTTTTGATTAACATGCTTCCAAAACTGTAATTTCTGAAGAACTTGGTCACTGTCTTGTTTATTTGAGACTTTTCAGATCAGATTAATACCTGATTTCTTCTGGTTATTATTTTTATTGAAAAGTAAAATCTTTCATCTTTTCAAAAAGACCAAGTTTGCTAAATTCCATTATGTAATGATTTTTGCACGAATTTTTGATTAACAGACTACCAAACCTTATTTTTCTGAAGAACTGCACATCTGTCCTGTTTGGTTGAGACGTTTAAACATATCTATAAACTTATTTACCTTTGTTTATCATTTTTATGTCAAAGTGAGGTTTATTATCTTTCTAATGGTACCGAAATCTCTGAATTCCGTTGTGAAATGAATTTTACCCGAATTATTGATTTCAGACTATAAAAAACTGGATTTTCTGTAGGACAGCATCTCTGTCTGTTTTTGTAGAGAGATTTAAACATGCTTATGTACCTCATTAACCTTGTTTATCATTTTTATGTTAAAGTTGGGTTTCTTAGATTTCTAAAGATACCAAAACTTCTGAATTTATTTGTCTAATGATTTTTATACGAATTTTGTTTATGTACACTCCCCCAATTAATTCCCATATCCCCCAATTAATAGTTCTCAAACCTTGTTTATCATTTTTATGTTAAAGTTGCAATTTCTAAAGAAAAAACTTCTGAATTTATTTGTCGTGAAGTTACATGTGCACATTTCTGAGGTACTTTCAAACAGATTTAAAACTCATTGATTTTTACCTAACATTTTTACATGAAATCTTATCTTTTAATATTTAAAATGAGATAAGAACCAATGTATTTGGTTGAGCAATGAATTTTGTGTGAATTTTTAAGTTTGGACTCTCAAAATCGTAGGTTTTCTTCAAGCTATATGCACTGACAGGTTTTACTGAGGTGAATTAGACCAGTTAAGGAATTTATTGTTTTTGGACATATTTTTTATATAATACCTTATTCTCTCTTCTTTAAAATGAGATAAGAATCACTCATTTTGGTTGTGTAATGAAGTCTACACAATTTCTTTTAACACAAACTATACAATATGAATTTGAAATGTTCTCTTTGTTGTTATATGCCTACATCTCTTGTTATCTAAACTATTTGATTTTCTTCGCTTTGTTAATGATTTTTGTGTGAAAGGAGGTATTCTCCGGTTTCTAAAATGGTAAGATTTATCGCATTTTGTTTTGAAACGAAGCCATGGTAATATCTTTGAGTAAGTGGTTTAAAACGGTATTTTCGTTCAAACTCTTGGTTTGAATGAACGTATTGATTTTGAGCTTATGACAGCTCTAACATTTAATACTTTAATGTATTTATTATTTTGTTTTACTTTGGAAAAGTTAAAGTTAAAGTTAAAGAAAAAGAAAAAATTAAAGGAAAAGAAAAAGTTTTTATGTAATGATTATGTTTTATGTAATGATTATGTTTTATTTTAATGATTATGTTTTGTGTAATGATAACTTATTAGTGGTGTTATTGAGGTTAGATATAGATATGCAGAGACAATTAGTACACAGTAAAATAGATGAAAGAAACCTTATAGGGAACATAAAACGTCAATATTAGTCGACTTTGGATTTTGGTTCCAATGAAAAGGGAATTGCTAGTTCGTTTGGTATTGTTCTTCCATATGATTACTTGCTTGCGATTGAGGTAGTCGCAACACAATCTAAAACTCTTCTTTTATTTAAGTTTCTTTTAATTAAATTTATGTTTCCAAGTTTTCATTAATATATGAATGATAATCGATGTTGTGAGCATAATTATGAAGGTTGGGCTGCGGTCCATAGAATGTGATTCTTAAAGATTATTTATGAAGGGATACGAGATATCCTTGGAAACGGTTTTTATTTCCTAAACCCACGTGGGGCTCCCTTGGGCGAGCGGATTGATTGAATTTATTGTTGGGATACGAGATATCCTTGGGGACGGTTTTGTTTCCTAAACCCACGTGGGGCTCCCTTGGGCGAGCGGATTGATTGAATTTAATTATTGTTTATGGATGTGGTGTTTCCATATGTAGGCTCCCTTGGGCGAGCGGATTGATTGAATTTAATTATTGTTTATGGATGTGGTGTTTCCATATGTAGGCTCCCTTGGGCGAGCGGATTGATTGAATTTAATTATTGTTTATGGATGTGGTTTTTCCATATGGGGTTCCCTTGGGCGAGCGGATTGATTGAATTTAATTATTGTTTATGGATGTGGTGTTTCCATATGGGTCTCCCTTGGGCGAGCGGATTGATTGAATTTAATTATGGTTTATGGATGTGGTGTTTCCATGTGTTGATTAATTTGGTTCTCTTTTCTTCATTTTATATGGGCTCCCAAAGGAGTAGCAATATTTTTAAATGGGTCGAACAAGTGTCTTGGGTAAGTTTAACCTTAATGATTCGATCATCTTAAAATTGTTGATTGTGTATTTGGTGCATTGTCTGATGAACTACGGTCGTGCTTGATCCTTTTGGGTACGTAGGCAGCCGCTTAGCGGTCCAGCACGTAGAGTCAAAAAAAAAATTAGGTTAAATCAACGGTTAGATCTTCCAAAATGAATTTCTAAGTTTTCCGCTGCGACAGAAATAGTAACATGAACATAAACTAAATAAGCCTGAATAAATTATTTAATGAGCTTGGGCTTAGTAGCCGGGCCTCGGCTATGGTTTCCAAGTGGCACTTAGGGTTTTCGGGCATGGGATCCGGGCAGGATCCGAGTTTTGAAAACCGGGGCGTTACATTTTCTAATTTTGTTTATGCCTGAATATTACTAGTTCAAAACGAGAGAAATCTTCATTTTTCCAAAAATCTGAATTTTGGGTCATCGTATATTCGTAGTTAAAATAAATAACTTATCCTCCGAATATGACATGTTCATAACCACTCACCCCATGGCTCTAGGTGGTTCCAAAGGCCATGTAAGGATGGCGATCCAAAACATTCAGAGGTTTTCTAATTTTGTTTACGTCCGAATATTATTAGTTGAAAATGAGAGAAATCTTCATTTTTCCAAAATGCTGAATTTTGGGCCATCGTATATTCTGTAGTTAAAATAAATAACTTATCCTCATAATATGACATGTTTGGAGGTTTCGGTGGCATTTTTAACTTCCGATTAAGGAATTTATAATGTGCTGATGATTCACATGTTGCGTACACTCGTGTTACACCTATCATAAACGGCCATATTTTCAAAAACAATAGCCGTTGGAACACATAACCTATATAAGGAGGGTATCTCTTCCCCTATATGCAACAAAAATACATTTTAACTCTCTCCAACATCAAATAAATCATCTTCAACATAATGGCCCAACAATTCATTAATCCTACGTAGTTCACGATTGAAGAAGATTTATCTTTATGTAGGCGCTATGTTCAATTATATCCGAGACGGGGAAAAGAACGCAGGCAAGGAGGTGTAATGAGTATGAGTTATTTGTTTAGAATTCACGAAATTTTTTGCATCGACACTGGAAACCCAAATAACCAACCGTCACTCGGCTGATCTTTTCTGCCGAATTGGTTCACTAAACGAACACGTCCAACAATTCGTCCATTTAACTTATCTTGTGAATCAATATCGATTGAGGGGTGAAACTAATGATGAGGTTATAGAACGATCTCTCGAGGAATGATGGAGATGGAAAAGATCAAACTTCCGTTTCGAAACTCATTTCAGAATCCTTAAGGCGATGGACAGATTTAATCCGTTTAGGGCACGTGAAAGACGTCCACGAAGCTATGCACAAGTCATTGTAATGTAATTGTCGAAGTATAATCGTTACATCATATTATGATATTCAATTATTTTTTTCAGAAATCGGTAGTTAGTCTGTTATTTAACCTACCGAATATGTTGGAATCGGAAACTATTATGTTTAGCAATGTACCGATTATACTACACGGATACTTTTTTTTTTAAAAGAGCCGTGCCTCGAAATGCACACACAATCGGTAATAAAAAATAAAATTTCCTACCGAATATTCAGTAAAATAAAACAACAGGTTCCTGAGTTCAAAATGCATAGAATCGGTGGTATGAAAAAAAAACATTTACGTCCGAATATGATATTCGGCGGTGAAATGTGTAACATTTACCCCCGATTATCGTGAATTATTGTTGGCATGTTGTACCTGTTCACTATTTTCGTGCCTCACCTAACGACCATATTTTCAAAAAAAAAAAAAACCGTTCGAACTTTAATCTATATAAGGAGGGTAATCTCTTCTCATTGAGGCACCAAACTACACACATCTATATTCCATTGTCTAGTATTTTGTTGTACCACTCTATTTCATATTACAATCATGTCAAAATTTGATTCAGCTGAAGATTTGGCCATTGTGAAAACATGGTACCAAGAAACCAGACGTGAAGATGTCATTTTCGGAAGGTTAACAACCGAAATCTTTTGGGGGACAGTGTATAGCCAATTTGTGCGAGAATATGGAAATCCAAAGAAAAGATCCCTCCAACAAGTTCATGATCGGTTCCGACTTATCCAAAAAGGGGTGAACGATTATATAACGATACAAAATAGGATCTTTAACAATAGCCACTTAAGCTTGTCGATCCAACAATTTGTAAGTATTTGCATACAAAACTATACGAACTTAGCATATCGTCTTTATAGTTTATACAAACTATGCATTCTATTATAGTTTGCTTTGGTTTATATAGGAGACACTCGCAAAAAGGCACTACTTAGAGGAAAAAGGAGAAAAATTCACATATGATGGAAGTTATGAATTCTTGAAGGCCGTGGCCACGGTATAGAGTTTGGCACAATTTCCCTAAATTATTGTATGAAATATGTTATATTCGGTAGTTAGTATGCTGTTTAATCTACCGATTCTGTTATAATCGGTAGTTATTATGTTATTTAATCTACCGATTCTGATAATATTTTCAAAGTTCCAATTTCAGAGTTACAATCGTAAGTTTTTATATTTTATAATCTACCGAATACAGGAGTGTTCCAATTTCTTCAAGTTCTGAGTTCAAAATGATTAAAATCGGTAATTTGGTGAAATACAAAACCCTTCGAATCTAACATTCGGTCAAAAAGTGTCTAATATTATCTACCGATTATATCACATATCTTCAATGGATTTTACAAAGGACATGTAAAAAAAAACGGTTCAAAATACTTCTTCTAAACATAATGGACAGATTAATCGTCATCATCATCTTCAATCAGTCCGGGTAACCCGGCGGGAAAGTTTTTCTTCACGACACGATCCCAATCAATCATGTTGGACTCATATTGTTTCACCCAATCCTTGCAATGGTTCATTGGAAAGTAATCGTGCCACTTACTCAACGGTGGTAACGGACAATCTTTCTTTACCCTTAATCCGATAAAATGCATTTCATTCACAAACGCCATAATGATTCTTCTATCTTTAACCGACTCGTCGCACACCGTTCTTGTGGGTGCAAACGTCATACTAGGTCCATACTTCGGAGGAACAAAAAAATGTACCACGCAATTCAAAACCGCCACAAGGAGATATCCACATTTAGGCATTGTCATCCAATACTTGTATCTGATTGTCTCAATCCCTTTCGGCACTTTATACGCGCAACTAAATATTTGAACTCACCTTCTTTGTCGTATCTATCTCCTCGCCTCATCATCTCCATATAGAAATCCTTGTCCTTCATTAGTTGTACCACAATCTTATTTCTTAAATATTAGCATTGGGTGACATCTTCGATAACCGCCTCTCTAAAGTAACCCATTTGTTCTGTAGCGACGTAAAATCCACAATTGCCATCCCCATCAACCTCGTCAGTGGACAAAACAAATGGAACAATGAGTAGAGGGAGTTGTTCCAAATACTCTTCGATAATTATATACGTGGTTCGATTTGGTTTTCCATAAAGATCCCTAGGGCAACGAAGACTACCATACTTCTCTTTTATAGTCACCATTTATGTTAGTTGTGTTTGTTGCGATTCGCTCATTTGATTAACAACAATATAGCTAGCTTGGCTCTCCACTAACACAACTTCTTCCACCACCTCGGATTGACTTGCTTGAGAAGGCTCCGTAGAGACCTTTGGTTTCACTTTTGGTGCGGCTGGTCCACTTTGATCCTTTCTTGGACGACCTCTTTTCTTAGGTTCCGTCTCATCTTCATAATCGGCTTCCAAACGCTCGGCCCTACACAATATTCTTTTATTAGACAAATACTCCTTCAACTCTTTTCTTTGGATGGTCCTCGACACTTCTGTGTTCGACCTACCGGCATCCTTTTGTTTAATAGGTTCATCAACTTCCCGTAAACAAGGGTGAAGGGATTTCTCCAAATTTTGCATCAATATTTGCTTTTTGGTGCCATTTGATGTAGCGTAACGCTGGGCTATTCGTGCATATAATTCAGACTCAAAGAAAGTCGGACCATCAACTACCGGGGTGCTTGGAGTAAAATTTAATTGCTTCCAAAATGGATGAATATCATTGATGTCAATCACTTCAACATACCTACCCAACATATGACGACACGGGAGTCCAATACCCATCATATCCTTGCAAACACAAACCGTATTCTCGTCATCGTAAGCTTTATAAAAATGGAGTTGTTTCATCATGTGATTTATTGCCTATCTTAAAACTTTATGAACAATGCCCCTTAGAAGCAATCTTTCCTTAGCATGTTATGTTGGGAATTGGTGTACAATAAATTGCATACTGGTTCTAATCTTTATGAGATCACGGTTGGTGTATTCATGGATTGCTTCTTGAATCGACACAACTCCATTTTGACTGCCAAGTGGTATAGTCTTTAATCGGCCATGAGACCCCTCCGCAATGCTTGTCACTTCGTTATTGAAGTTATGAACTTCATATGTCCATGCAAAGACAAACCTCTCCTTAATCGGTAACCATTGTGTTTTACAATACTCAACGGGTTTTAGATAGTTCTTGACATATTCATCCTCAAATTTCTTCAAGTTAGCTTCGTAAATTTCCTCGGTCATTGACCAAACAATCTTGTCCCATGCTTTCAAAAACATTCTCCAAATGATCCCATCCTCCGTCCATTTTTCATCAAATAACCGTTTCTCTTCCTCTCGTTCTTCCACAGTTAATTTACTAATGCGCTCATCCTCTTCCTTCGACCTCTTCGTACCCTTCATTGGTTTTTTAGCTTGGAAATGATGATGGCAATTGGATTTGAGGTTTTTTTGAATGTTCTAAGTGCATTGCAAGTTTCGGGCTTCCGAAAACACTCCCGCTATTGCATGCATTAGGGCTTGATCGTTATCCATTACAATAACCCTTGGAAAATCATCACCATTATAAATGGACCTCAACGTCTCCAACATCCAAATGAAACTCACATTGTTCTCATGATCCATTAAACCCCATGCAACCGTAAATGTGTTTTTGTCCGAAGTGTGGCAAGCAATATTCAACAACGGCATGTTATATTTGTTTGTCTTATAAGTGGCATCTATCAACAAAATTTTACGAAAGCATTGGGACAATTGGATCATTTCGGGATGTGCCAAGAAAATACGAACCACTTTACCTTCCTTTTCTTCCATTTTCAACGTGTAGTCGTGTAACTCCGCTAACCACTCTGATTGTTGCATGACCGTTCTACCATCCCATTCCGTTCTTTTGATCGTAGATAGGGCTGACTTAATTGTAGACAAAGAAGACAAGTTGTTGGGGTCGTCCGCCTTTATTTTACTTAAGATCGCACTTGCTTTTTGGATCCTCATAGACTTCACCGTCTCCATTTCTCTTGGTTTTAGCTTGGAAACCATTACATGTCCAAGTAGAGTATCCGGATCATCGTGGTTATGACACCATTATCAACTTTATATATTTTCCACTCTAAACCTTCCTTACCTTCGGGCTTATAGAAGACAATCTTGAAAGGACATCCGATTTTCTTTGTATTGCTTCGATATTTCCTCTGCGTTTTCCTTACTACTTACTATTCTTTCCCTCATGACTCTTTCGGTTCCCACCATGCTCACAAATCATTTCCATTCGAGTATCACCCACATGATTGTTTTGAACTACAACGCACATGTTGTCTTTTGCCTTGCTCATAAGCCATTTCTTTGCCTCATCCTTACTTCCAAATGACTAAACACGAATATAACAAAACAAATATCATAAGTATAAGCATTTAACATACATATTTTAATAATAATAATAATGAGTGTACCAAATCGTTTGCATAGTATAGGGAAGTATCGGGCCTCAAATAGAAATCATCAACCCACGCTACAACGTCCTGCAAAAGGAAGCAACATGTTTTACATTCATAATCGGAAGACATTCTATAAGTTTTACAACCGATTGTAATATAATCGGAAGAATATTGTGTCCAAATAACTACCGATTTTAATAGAAAGATTTAGACAGTCTCCTGAGTACAAAAACAATCATAATCGGAAGACATATATCTGGTAATACTTCCGAATATAAACAATCGGAAGGTAAAGTAATAAATATTCCTCCGATTTTAACAGAAGAATTACAATTTTTACAAGTTTGCGAGAATTTGAATTTGGGGCCAAAGATATATTCGGTAGTTATATAAAATTATATTACTACCGAATGTAAAAGATTAGAATTACTGATTTTCATAATTTTGAGGATTTCATTTTTGGGGACATTCGGTAGTAAATGTACTATATTAATTACCGAATATAGATATTTTGGAAAATCAATTTGGAGGTTTTCAAATATTCGGTAGTAATATACATTCTTTAAACAGCCGAATGTAAATATTTGGTACTCAAGAGGTTCTATTCGGTAGACATTTGGATAAATTATCTACCGATTCTGGGTAGTTCATGGCGTTAAATGCATGCATTAATCGGGTTTTCTCGTTTAAAAACTCATACAAACGCATTGATGAGTGCCAAATATTGCATATTCATATACCTTTTCATTGGCACTTAACTCATCTTTCACGCTTCAAAGTCATATAATCCCAAATTCTGCATTCTTACCATCTTCAAGAATAAATATTTGTATTAATTAATTTTGTGTTTTTAAGTACTAAATAAAGCTTGGAATAATTGAGAAGACAAAAGAGAAGAAAGTTGGAAGCGTTGCAACCGCTCGCAAGATCGCTGGCAACTTTGTTTACAAATTCATGGGATTAAACAACCCATGATCCAAAACCCATGATCCAAAACCCAAGACCCAAATCCATTTCCACCTCACCCCCATTGGATTCTTTCCAAAACATCCACCTCACCCCCATTGGATTCTTTCCAAAACATCCACCTCACCCCCATTGTATTCCATTCTATCCATCAATTAAGAAAACATGTTTTGTTTAATTGTTGAGTGGTTGCTACAGTAAATTTCGAATCCCAAGTGTGAGAGAATTTTTGTGTATAAATAGAGAGGTTTGTTGTGTTGAAAACTCATCCAAGAATAGCTTGTTCATGTTAGTTTATCAAATTTCAATTTTGTTGTAATGTTCTTCATGTTCTAATTTCATTTAATAGGGTTTAGATGAAGCCCTAATCTCATTGGTATGTATTCATATCTTGTATCTTGTTCTTGAAAGTTTAGAATTGTTTAAAGATATAATTTAATCCAAGTTTGTCAACATCTTGCTCTCACAATGTATGCCATGTATCCATTGTAGTTAGAATATCTCTATGTTGATTATGCTACAACTCATGCTTAACCAAATATTGATCTTTAGATTAGTTGTGCTTAATTAGACAATTAATGCTTTGGAGAAATACTTTAGTTGTGATTAAATTATCCATTGGAGAAACACCTTAGTTATACGGTAGACTTGAATCTAATATAAGGACAAGAATAATATTACAAGTTGAATGCATATCATAGGTTATTGGTGGATTTGAATACCCTAGTATCCATATTATCATTGTTTACATATCTTGCTATTTGCATCTTTTACTTTTATTATTTCAGTCACTTGAAAATCATATCGTCGTATCGACAAAATCAAACCCCTTTTGGTTACTCTCTGAATCAGGATTTAGAATCAACTTCTGCACTCACCAAGTCTCTGTGGTTCGACCTGTGCTTGCCCTGTGTTGCTTGTCGATATTGTGCACTTGCAGTTTATACATAGAAGTAGGTATCTTTCCGAGCCTATCAAGTTTTTGGCGCCGTTGCCGGGGACTCGGTAGCGGTGTAGTTGAAGTTTCTATCTCCTCACATCTCGTTCATATTTCATCTCCTGGAACTGTTCATATTTCAATGTAGCATAAATCACTGTACATATTTCACTGTATAACAGGTATTTTACTATAGCATAAATCATTGTACATATTTCATTGTACGTCAGGTATTTTATTGTAGCAGCGTAACTATTTACAGTCAATTTTACACTTATTTTTTGATATTTTTTTTAATTTTTCTTTTGCTTTAAAACTTCGAAACCCTAACTACCTCTTTTGAGATCAATAGGTGCCTGAGTAGCTATTGTAAAGGCGAAGGAAAGGAAGCGAAAGAAAGCTGAAGAACTTTTTATTTTAATAAAAAAAAAGAGTTTATTTTATTTATCTATCTTTAGTATGTATTAGGATTCCTTTACTCTTGTAATTTTATTTTTCTTTTGCACTTTATTTTGGACTTTGGACTTGGACATTCTATTTTTATTTTTATTTTTAAACCCTACGGAAGGGTAGTATTAAATATCAAACTGTTTGTAGAGAAGGACGGTGATTACAATATCACCTCGGCCCCTCGGGTTCGTTCATGACATAGGAGTCGTGGCCCGAGTCGACAACAACGGTTCATCCCCCGTATGGTATGGGAGGTAAGTTTATCGAAACACTCGTGAATCCCCTGTTAGCGAGTTACTGTATTCCTTCGGTTGCATATATTTTGAGGATTTGAATACGGCTGTTTTATTTTCCTAGTAAAGGGCAAGGACTGGCCATACAAGATAAGGGTTCAGATTTCATCACCGTTCTCTTCTTGCCCGCCTTAGGAAAACGATACATACACGAACCTAAGCTTTAAAATTTGAAATAGAACAAGACCTATAAAGTAACGAGCTTAGTAGGAGAATCGTTCGAAAAATATTGGTTACTCTTTAAGCATACTTCGAAGTTCATGACGGTTTCTGTAAATTGAATGCGTGACTGCGCCGCCTTGTAATACGGTGAGGCCTTGGGTATCAAATCTCTAGCATCTTCCTCGCCTCTATTCAATTTACTTAAACTCGATTGATTCCGAAGGGTTTGCTCAGATTGTAACGAATTCCCTTTCGAAGGATTAGAAGCTAGTCTAGAAAACAATCTAAGTGGATCCATCATGCTTTTTGTTTGCTAGAAATCAGTAGGTTTTCTGTGGTAGAGTCAGCCTTGTTTGCGATTGCATAGAACTTCCCTTCCGTTTATGATTTTTCTTCTTTTATTTTGTTTTTCTAATGTATGCCCGAGGTAATTAGAGAACGGGCTTGAAAAAAAAAAAAAAAAAAAAAAAACAATAATGAAAAAAAAAATAATGAAAAAAAAATAATATATTGGTCTCTGTTTTCGGTGTGTACATCCCAATCTCTCGCAACAAGCTTAGTGCTAGTTAGAGATCATGTCGGGATTCTGGTCTGCGGGTGGGGATGGAAACAAATCCATCGAGAGCTTGCTTACGGGCATGCTTCACATTATGAAACTCCAACAGACCATGATGTCACTAGTTATAGGGATTATTATGGACATTTTCACGATCCACGAGCATCAATACATGAACCCTAGTAACTACTCACACATGTATCATCCACCACAGGGTGAAAATGAACATCTTTACAGTGCCCAACTCTCACAATCATCACTTTTGGACCAGTTAGAAGCTATAACTGCAGCTTTAGAAATGCAAATGCATGAATCATCGCATATAATTCTTCTAGGCAATCGGAAATCTATGCTTGTACCTTATGTGGAGGATTAGGCCATCCTGCTGAGAATTGCTATATTTTGCATGATTTTAGGCAATCTAGAGAATATCATGAAAATCCAAAATATGAAATGCCAACAGATTACAAAGCTGATAGTCATTGAGACCATAATCAACCTTTCAAAGGTTGCGATCGATATTTTATAGACCCTAATGACCCTGCACATATGTATCATCCACCACAAAGTGGGAAGTTGAACAATTTTGTACTTCTCAATCTGTGGAGAAAATCTCGACTCATCGAACAAAATAATGCTAGGAGTGTATTGCATGATAAACCATATAGCATTGATTATGAATTTCCTATCATTGAAGACTCTCCTTCCATCGAACAACTTAATGCATTATTAAAAATGAATTTGATTCGTTTACAAAATGTAGGAAGGGAGGAATTTCAGGATGAAATGTTTGTTTGTCCTAATGAAATAAAATGTGAAAATAGTATGCCTAGTCTTACTCGTGCAACTGATATTGGATATGAACCTGTTTTAAATGAAGGGACTAGAAATACTACGATTTTGAATAGGGAAAAGCATTTCTGTGATGATAATGATGATGATGTTATGTTAGAAGAACATGTTTTTACTGAAAATATTGTCGAACCTTTGGGTTCGAGAGACAATAGGATTCTCCCTTCGACCTTAATGAGTGATGTTTCTTCTAATGTTCCATATACATGGGATGTTGATACTGATCTTGAGCATGTGCAATTTTCCTGTGAACAAGAGCATGACACATTTCTTGTGTCTGACTTAGAAAATGTTGAATCTCCTGTCGAAACTAATGATCTTAAGCATGAAAATATAATTGACGTGTCTGATTCTATACCTAGGTCACAACATGATGTCTCTTTCGATTTGTCTATGCATGAGAATAAAACTTTGGATGATCATGAAAATGATTTGGGTCTTGCTGAATTGTTCTATGAATGTGAGCATGATGTAGCACTTGTAGATGACTTAGGAGATGTTAATGTAACTAATGATAATGGTACTCTTGATCTCATCCATATGAGCAACTTAGACGTTCCTACTCTCCTGATTAAGTCACCAACTGATGGTCTTGCAGTGGACCTAAGAATTGTTCCTTTGAAGTGTGTTGAATCGATGTGGTTGACAGTTCCAAACCTAGGGTTAGAGTTATGTGCATCTCAAATTCTTTTGGACTTTTTGTCCACTAAATATCCTGTTATTGAGAAGTCATATCTGGAATGCATTGATGTTTCTCTTCCCATCCCGAACAAAGCCCATTTTGAGCTAGACCTTCTGCGTGATGAACCCCTAAAATTGTTAGATTTCGTGCCCAAAAGTATTACTATTGAAAAATCTAGGTTTGGGGGTATCTCATTTTGTTTTACTTTCTCACGTGCATTTCTATCATATCATAATTATGTGAGATTGTTAAAATTTCTGCACTTCATCTTTTGGGTTGATCCTCAACTCTTTAGATTGCTAGTGTATG
This sequence comes from Papaver bracteatum, assembly GCA_023529315.1. Classification (NCBI taxonomy): domain Eukaryota; kingdom Viridiplantae; phylum Streptophyta; class Magnoliopsida; order Ranunculales; family Papaveraceae; genus Papaver; species Papaver bracteatum. Next base: position 2,829,512 of record JAJJWX010003811.1, on the reverse strand, counting down.
GTGAATCTTTGTATATAATCCAGTAGATATTGTTAAATCTTGTTTCATGAACCGGCTAAGTTGTATTTTGTATATATTTTGTGCTAACCAAATTTTTGTCTTATCACTCTTATTGTTTTCTTTCAAAGCATTCATCCTTCTATGGTTAGCACCAACCTTTTTGCATTTGGTAATCTCTTTCCTTTGAATCTGTTTTGTTCTCATGGTTTGTTGTTATTTCTGTCATCTTTTGAAACATTGAGGACAATGTTAAATTTAGGTTTGGGGGAGTATTTGCATATGGCGTTCTGAGTCTTTTGTTGTTATCTTTTATGACCAGCTGTGGAGCGGGTCTTTTGTAGGATCTTTTGTAGTCTTTTGCATTTTTTTTGAGTCTTTTGTTGTTATCTTTTATGACCAGCTGTGGAGCGGATCTTTTGTAGTATTTTGCATTTTTTTTTGAGTCTTTTGTTGTTATCTTTTATGACCAGTTGTGGAGCGGGTCTTTTGTAGTGTGTTTACTATGACCAGCTGTGTAGCGGGTCTCTAAAAAAAATGACGATCAGCTGTGTAGCGGGTCTTAAAAAAAAAAAAAAAAAAATTGGTTACAAATTGTCAAGGTTCTACGAAATTCCGAAGTTCATCATCTACAGTTAAAGACCGAAGATGAAGACATTTCTATGGATGCTCTGAAATTGGAGAAGGTTTTGTGGGTACATCTTTGGTAGGCCCTCACGAGACTACAACTCGTCCACTAGGGACACCTAGGGGTTTAAAGGCTTAGTGCATACGCTAAATGCATTCGAGAGACCAGCGACAATGGTATAGTTAGGATTTCTAGATTTCTGTTTCACTTGAGGACAAGTAAAATTCAGGTTTGGGGGTATTTGATGAGTGCCAAATATTGCATATTCATACACCTTTTCATTGGCACTTAACTCATCTTTCGCACTTCAAAGTCATATATTATCCCAAATTCTGCATTCTTACCATCTTCAAGAATAAATATTTGTATTAATTAATTTTGTGTTTTTAAGTACTAAATAAAGCTTGGAATAATTGAGAAGACAAAAGAGAAGAAAGTTGGAAGCGTTGCAACCCGCTCGCGCATCAGTGGCAACCTGTTTACAAATTCATGGGATTAAACAACCCATGATCCACAACCCATGATCCAAAACCCATGATCCCAAGACCCAAATCCATTTCCACCTCACCCCCATTGGATTCTTTCCAAAACATCCACCTCACCCCCATTGGATTCTTTCCAAAACATCCACCTCACCCCCATTGTATTCCATTCTATCCATCAATTAAGAAAACATGTTTTGTTTAATTGTTGAGTGGTTGCTACTGGTAAATTTCGAATCCCAAGTGTGAGAGAATTTTTGTGTATAAATAGAGAGGTTTGTTGTGTTGAAAACTCATCCAAGAATAGCTTGTTCATGTTAGTTTATCAAATTTCAATTTTGTTGTAATGTTCTTCATGTTCTAATTTCATTTAATAGGGTTTAGATGAAGCCCTAATCTCATTGGTATGTATTCATATCTTGTATCTTGTTCTTGAAAGTTTAGAATTGTTTAAAGATATAATTTAATCCAAGTTTGTCAACATCTTGCTCTCACAATGTATGCCATGTATCCATTGTAGTTAGAATATCTCTATGTTGATTATGCTACAACTCATGCTTAACCAAATATTGATCTTTAGATTAGTTGTGCTTAATTAGACAATTAATGCTTTGGAGAAATACTTTAGTTGTGATTAAATTATCCATTGGAGAAACACCTTAGTTATACGGTAGACTTGAATCTAATATAAGGACAAGAATAATATTACAAGTTGAATGCATATCATAGGTTATTGGTGGATTTGAATACCCTAGTATCCATATTATCATTGTTTACATATCTTGCTATTTGCATCTTTTACTTTTATTATTTCAGTCACTTGAAAATCATATCGTTGTATCGACAAAATCAAACCCCTTTTGGTTACTCTCTGAATCAGGATTTAGAATCAACTTCGCACTCACCAAGTCTCGTGGTTCGACTCCTGTGCTTGCCCTGTGTTGCTTGTCGATATTGTGCACTTGCAGTTTATACATAGAAGTAGGTATCTTTCCGAGCCTATCAAGTTTTTGGCGCCGTTGCCGGGGACTCGGTAGCGGTGTAGTTGAAGTTTCTATCTCCTGTCACTGTTCATATTTCATCTCCTGGAACTGTTCATATTTCAATGTAGCATAAATCACTGTACATATTTCACTGTATAACATGTATTTTACTATAGCATAAATCATTGTACATATTTCATTGTACGTCAGGTATTTTATTGTAGCAGCGTAACTATTTACAGTCAATTTTACACTTATTTTTTGATATTTTTTTTAATTTTTCTTTTGCTTTAAAACTTCGAAACCCTAACTACCTCTTTTGAGATCAACAGGTGCCTGAGTAGCTGTTGTAAAGGCGAAGGAAAGGAAGCGAAAGAAAGCTGAAGAACTTTTTATTTTAATAAAAAAAAAAGAGTTTATTTTATTTATCTATCTTTAGTATGTATTAGGATTCCTTTACTCTTGTAATTTTATTTTTCTTTTGCACTTTATTTTGGACTTTGGACTTGGACATTCTATTTTTATTTTTATTTTTAAACCCTACGGAAGGGTAGTATTAAATATCAAACTGTTTGTAGAGAAGGACGGTGATTACAATATCACCTCGGCCCCTCGGGTTCGTTCATGACATAGGAGTCGTGGCCCGAGTCGACAACAACGGTTCATCCCCCGTATGGTATGGGAGGTAAGTTTATCGAAACACTCGTGAATCCCCTGTTAGCGAGTTACTGTATTCCTTCGGTTGCATATATTTTGAGGATTTGAATACGGCTGTTTTATTTTCCTAGTAAAGGGCAAGGACTGGCCATACAAGATAAGGGTTCAGATTTCATCACCGTTCTCTTCTTGCCCGCCTTAGGAAAACGATACATACACGAACCTAAGCTTTAAAATTTGAAATAGAACAAGACCTATAAAGTAACGAGCTTAGTAGGAGAATCGTTCGAAAAATATTGGTTACTCTTTAAGCATACTTCGAAGTTCATGACGGTTTCTGTAAATTGAATGCGTGACTGCGCCGCCTTGTAATACGGTGAGGCCTTGGGTATCAAATCTCTAGCAGCTTCCCTCGCCTCTATTCAATTTACTTAAACTCGGATTGATTCCAGAAGGGTTTGCTCAGATTGTAACGAATTCCCTTTTCGAAGGATTAGAAGTCTGGTCTAGAAAACAATCTAAGTGGATCCATCATGCTTTTTGTTTGCTAGAAATCAGTAGGTTTTCTGTGGTAGAGTCAGCCTTGTTTGCGATTGCATAGAACTTCCCTTCCGTTTATGATTTTTCTTCTTTTATTTTGTTTTTCTAATGTATGCCCGAGGTAATTAGAGAACGGGCTTGAAAAAAAAAAAAAAAAAAAAAAACAATAATGAAAAAAAAATATATTGGTCTGTTTTCAGTGTGTACATCCCAATCTCTGCAACAAGCTTAGTGCTAGTTAGAGATCATGTCAGGATTCTGGTCTGCAGGTGGGGATGGAAACAAATCCATCAGAGAGCTTGCTTACGGGCATGCTTCACATTATGAAACTCCAACAGACCATGATGTCACTAGTTATATGGATTATTATGGACATTTTCACAGTCCTGAGCATCAATACATGAACCCTAGTAACTACTCACACATGTATCATCCACCACAGGGTGAAAATGAACATCTTTACAGTGCCCAACTCTCACAATCATCACTTTTGGACCAGTTAGAAGCTATAACTGCAGCTTTAGAAATGCAAATGCATGAATCTGTCGCATATAATTCTTCTAGGCAATCGGAAATCTATGCTTGTACCTTATGTGGAGGATTAGGCCATCCTGCTGAGAATTGCTATATTTTGCATGATTTTAGGCAATCTAGAGAATATCATGAAAATCCAAAATATGAAATGCCAACAGATTACAAAGCTGATAGTCATTGAGACCATAATCAACCTTTCAAAGGTTGCGATCAGTATTTTATAGACCCTAATGACCCTGCACATATGTATCATCCACCACAGTGGGAAGTTGAACAATTTTGTACTTCTCAATCTGTGGACGAAAATCTCAGACTCATCGAACAAAATAATGCTAGGAGTGTATTGCATGATAAACCATATAGCATTGATTATGAATTTCCTACTGTTGAAGACTCTCCTTCCATCGAACAACTTAATGCATTATTAAAAATGAATTTGATTCGTTTACAAAATGTAGGAAGGGAGGAATTTCAGGATGAAATGTTTGTTTGTCCTAATGAAATAAAATGTGAAAATAGTATGCCTAGTCTTACTCGTGCAAAAATCGATATTGCATATGAACCTGTTTTAAATGAAGGGACTAGAAATACTACGATTTTGAATAGGGAAAAGCATTTCTGTGATGATAATGATGATGATGTTATGTTAGAAGAACATGTTTTTACTGAAAATATTGTCGAACCTTTGGGTTCAGAGACAATAGGATTCTCTGCCTCGACCTTAATGAGTGATGTTTCTTCTAATGTTCCATATACATGGGATGTTGATACTGATCTTGAGCCTGTGCAATTTTCCTGTGAACAAGAGCATGACACATTTCTTGTGTCTGACTTAGAAAATGTTGAATCTCCTGTCGAAACTAATGATCTTAAGCATGAAAATATAATTGACGTGTCTGATTCTATACCTAGGTCACAACATGATGTCTCTTTCGATTTGTCTATGCATGAGAATAAAACTTTGGATGATCATGAAACTGATTTGGGTCTTGCTGAATTGTTCTATGAATGTGAGCATGATGTAGCACTTGTAGATGACTTAGGAGATGTTAATGTAACTAATGATAATGGTACTCTTGATCTCATCCATATGAGCAACTTAGACGTTCCTACTCTCCTGATTAAGTCACCAACTGATGGTCTTGCAGTGGACCTAAGAATTGTTCCTTTGAAGTGTCTTTGAATCGATGTGGTTGATAGTTCCAAACCTAGGGTTAGAGTTATGTGCATCTCAAATTCTTTTGGACTTTTTGTCCACTAAATATCCTGTTATTGAGAAGTCATATCTGGAATGCATTGATGTTTCTCTTCCCATCCCGAACAAAGCCCATTTTGAGCTAGACCTTCTGCGTGATGAACCCCTAAAATTGTTAGATTTCGTGCCCAAAAGTATTACTATTGAAAAATCTAGGTTTGGGGGTATCTCATTTTGTTTTACTTTCTCACGTGCATTTCTATCATATCATAATTATGTGAGATTGTTAAAATTTCTGTACTTCATCTTTTGGGTTGATCCTCAACTCTTTAGATTGCTAGTGTATGGTGAATCTTTGTATATAATCCAGTAGATATTGTTAAATCTTGTTTCATGAACCGGCTAAGTTGTATTTTGTATATATTTTGTGCTAACCAAATTTTTGTCTTATCACTCTTATTGTTTTCTTTCAAAGCATTCATCCTTCTATGGTTAGCACCAACCTTTTTGCATTTGGTAATCTCTTTCCTTTGAATCTGTTTTGTTCTCATGGTTTGTTGTTATTTCTGTCATCTTTTGAAACATTGAGGACAATGTTAAATTTAGGTTTGGGGGAGTATTTGCATATGGCGTTCTGAGTCTTTTGTTGTTATCTTTTATGACCAGCTGTGGAGCGGGTCTTTTGTAGGATCTTTTGTAGTCTTTTGCATTTTTTTTTGAGTCTTTTGTTGTTATCTTTTATGACCAGCTGTGGAGCGGATCTTTTGTAGTATTTTGCATTTTTTTTTTGAGTCTTTTGTTGTTATCTTTTATGACCAGTTGTGGAGCGGGTCTTTTGTAGTGTGTTTACTATGACCAGTCACCGTAGCGGGTCTCTAAAAAAAATGACGATCAGCTGTGTAGCGGGTCTTAAAAAAAAAAAAAAAAAAAATTGGTTACAAATTGTCAAGGTTCTACGAAATTCCGAAGTTCATCATCTACAGTTAAAGACCGAAGATGAAGACATTTCTATGGATGCTCTGAAATTGGAGAAGGTTTTGTGGGTACATCTTTGGTAGGCCCTCACGAGACTACAACTCGTCCACTAGGGACACCTAGGGGTTTAAAGGCTTAGTGCATACGCTAAATGCATTCGAGAGACCAGCGACAATGGTATAGTTAGGATTTCTAGATTTCTATTTCACTTGAGGACAAGTAAAATTCAGGTTTGGGGGTATTTGATGAGTGCCAAATATTGCATATTCATACACCTTTTCATTGGCACTTAACTCATCTTTCGCACTTCAAAGTCATATATTATCCCAAATTCTGCATTCTTACCATCTTCAAGAATAAATATTTGTATTAATTAATTTTGTGTTTTTAAGTACTAAATAAAGCTTGGAATAATTGAGAAGACAAAAGAGAAGAAAGTTGGAAGCGTTGCAACCCGCTCGCGCATCAGTGGCAACCTGTTTACAAATTCATGGGATTAAACAACCCATGATCCACAACCCATGATCCAAAACCCATGATCCAAAACCCAAGACCCAAATCCATTTCCACCTCACCCCCATTGGATTCTTTCCAAAACATCCACCTCACCCCCATTGGATTCTTTCCAAAACATCCACCTCACCCCCATTGTATTCCATTCTATCCATCAATTAAGAAAACATGTTTTGTTTAATTGTTGAGTGGTTGCTACAGTAAATTTCGAATCCCAAGTTTGAGAGAATTTTTGTGTATAAATAGAGAGGGTTGTTATGTTGAAAACTCATCCAAGAATAGCTTGTTCATGTTAGTTTATCAAATTTCAATTTTGTTGTAATGTTCTTCATGTTCTAATTTCATTTACTAGGGTTTAGATGAAGCCCTAATTTCATTGGTATGTATTCATATCTTGTATCTTGTTCTTGAAAGTTTAGAATTGTTTAAAGATATAATTTAATCCAAGTTTGTCAACATCTTGCTCTCACAATGTATGCCATGTATCCATTGTAGTTAGAATATCTCTATGTTGATTATGCTACAACTCATGCTTAACCAAATATTGATCTTTAGATTAGTTGTGCTTAATTAGACAATTAATGCTTTGGAGAAATACTTTAGTTGTGATTAAATTATCCATTAGAGAAACATCTTAGTTATAGGGTAGACTTGAATCTACTATAAGGACAAGAATAATATTACAAGTTGAATGCATATCATAGGTTATTGGTGGATTTGAATACCCTAGTATCCATATTATCATTGTTTACATATCTTGCTATTTGCATCTTTTACTTTTATTATTTCAGTCACTTGAAAATCATATCGTCATATCGACAAAATCAAACCCCTTTTGGTTACTCTCTGAATCAGGATTTAGAATCAACTTCTGCACTCACCAAGTCTCTGTGGTTCGACCTGTGCTTTCCCTGTGTTGCTTGTCGACACTGTGCACTTGCAGTTTATACATAGAAGTAGGTATCTTTCCGAGCCTATCACGCATACAAAGTGGGTTATGAGTTTCTTAACACAATACATGTGTGTTAGATGCATCGTTAGCTTCGATCTCGGTTGATTCTCCGGTTTCCTCCATGAAAGCGTCGTCTAGGGTTTCCTCTCCACAAAAGTTTGGATCATTCAACATATACCCCAAATCGTCTTCTCTAAACGGTCGTGATCCTTCAACATTATGTTATTCACGATCATTCTCACCTTCTTCTTCATATCCATCCATTTTTGTTGCCTATTTCTAAAAAAATGGGTTTTTCACTATTTTCCTTCTTCTTCTTCTTGTTCTTCTTCTTCTTCTCTAGAACTATAAAATGACAACAAATGAAGAAAATGAAACACATTTCTTCCAAATACTACAACGTCCACAATCAGACGATAGTTTTTTTTTTACTACCGAATTAATTCGGTAGATAAAGATCCTTATTTATCAAACGATTATGTGAGGGCAATTTTTCCATTACGAATTTCGCGCGATAAGGGGTGACTTCTTTTTACATTTGGGTGACCCTATTTTGTTTTATTTTTGGCCCCTAAAAACGCCAGGTTATTAAAGCGCAACCTTCTAAAGACCCTCGGATTTATCAATTTTGCCGAAGCAAACCATCCACAACTTAAATAGATACGGTATGCGGTACAATTCGTTGCAACGTTGCATATATTTACCAAATGCTCTGGTAATCCACCTGGTAATGGATCCACGCGGCCTTGGTATACTTCCAAGGTATCAGGTGGACATTTCATGGCTCTACGACCTCGCCCATGTCGCTGATGATGTCCATTATGCACTTCAACAAAGTACAGTATATTAGAAGATTTTCAAAGTTTGGGAAATAATCAGTTTTAGTGTTTCTCTAAATTAAGTAATTTGAAGCAAGGTTTGAAAAACGGTCGTTTTTCAAAGTTCAAGAAATAATCAGTTTTAGTATATTAGAAGATTTTCACGCCTATATCAAGGTTTGAAAAACACCCGTTTTTACTGAAAAAACGACTGTTAAAACGGTTACACCCATATACCGTGGCTGTGAAGGTCCCCGAACCCCGTGCCTTTATAATGCTGATAAATAGGAAAAAACTGCAGTTTTTTAGTACCGTTTTTCAGTTTTCGTACACGTTATAACCGTTTTTCTAAAATTAGTTTGAATGTTTATTTCTTCTAAATAACATTTTAACGTGCGTTTTTTAGAACTGTTTTCCCGTTATCACGCACGTTATAACCGTGTAAATAACTTTCTTACCATTTTTTTTTTGATTTTTTTTTTCTGGATTGAAAGCTGAAAATTTCAAATTAAATTATTTTAAATGATACAAGGAAAGTAACTACAGGATTAAAAACTTCAAATTTAAAAAACATAGGATTGTTAAACTAGTATTCATCATTTAAAAAGCTACGCGAACCAACTACGACCACCACTTTTTTTTAATTTATTCATGTATTCTTTATTTTCTCGACGGTTCCTTTCCACATCATAGTCATCGTTGTCGGGGTACTGGCTATCTTCGTTTATATAAGTATCATCATCATAATAACTATCATTATCGTTATCATAACCTCCTTCAGTATCATCATTATTTATACCTACTTCATCATTATTATCAATATTAGAATTATATCCTTCGTTCATATGTTGAACACCATGGTCAGAGCGATCGGAAGTGTAACGAGAATCATATGTTGGATTCACATTCCCATAACCTTGTGTATTGTCTCCAAATGAAAGATTACCAAAGTCATAAACAAAGTCACTCACCGGTAACCTTTCGTATGGGATTTCAACTTCAGAATCATGCCAGTTGTATGGTAGAGGAACATGCTTTGGATTATTAACGGCCTCCTCTTCCAGCATATTTAACCACTATTCTTCTTGAGGTAAAACCGGTGTTTCATCTTCCCCCGCTATCTAGTCAAGAATATTGTTATCCCTTAGTAGACTATGAATGCCGTGAACATCAATGTTATGTATCCTTGCTTTACCTTTAATTCTTCGTTACTCCAACTTCAAATTATACTGGTCATACACCAGATTATTTATTCTCGATGAAAGTAAACGATTGGGTAGTTTGGTGCGGATTCTTTCAAACACACTCCAATTCCTCTCTGATCCAGACAATGTATTTGTTTGACTTAATATCTTTACTGCAATCTTTTGTAGGGATGGATACTCAGCACAATCAGATAACCACCAACTTACAGGATCACCATGTTGAGATGCAATACGTGTTGATGGTGATGCAAATTGACCTTGCATCATTCAAATTCTTCCTGCCTACAAAGAAAAGTACAATTGTTACTAGAAATTAAAATTACTTAATTATACATATTTGGAGATAATATTAGTAATTTTGTACCTACAGCATGTATTTTTCTTGTTCTTGCGGGCCACTAACCATTTTTGATATAACTTCAGTAAGACAAATTTGCGGCTCATAAATTTCATTATTGATGAGATTAGTTGCTGGGTTAAAGATGTAATAAGGATTGAGAAAATACGATGCAGCATGAAGAGGAGAACTCAACTGACTTTTCCATTGTTTCTTTACACCCATGATAGAAGCATTTCGATTTGATCCCAAACTCATTTGTATAATTTCCACACATGTAGAAAGTGCATGGAACAAATAGCCCATGGTGGGTTTGTCTGAGTCCAAGAAACGAATCATTTTCAATAAAGGACCAACCATTATGCATGCATTTTGACACGTCGGCCAGAACATCTCATTTGAAATAATATTCTTCACTTGTCTAGCTTGTTTAGTTTTTGCCTCATCCGATTTCAAAAATTCCTTGTCCATAAATAGGCTCTCGATAGCATTACGTTGATCAATGATGATTTTGATTGCAATAAAATTCGTTAAAAACCTTGTTAAGCCAGGGCGCAATAGATTGCGTCCTACAGAATGTTTTCCAAATCTAGCAAGAACCCAACCATGATTGTAAATAAATTTGCTAATTTGTCTTGCTTCTCCGATCACATCTTTAACAAAAGGGAATTTTTCCATATCTTCCAACATCAAGTCCAATACGTGAGCAACACAAGGAACCCATAAAAATGTGCCATATTCTGATGACGTCCGCATCATCATCCGGTATCATGAATAAAAAAAAATCAAATTTGATGTAAATAAACTATATAGAAACTAACAATAAATTTAGTGGTAAATACTTATTTTAATAAAATATTAAAATTACCTCTTAAACTTGTAGTTGGAAACTTTGAAGTTGAAACTTGGAAACTTCAAAACACAGAGGAAGGAAGAATCTCTCCGTGAAAGAAGCATAGTTATAGAATATTTGTCTACTACAACAATACGCCTTCTTGTGTTTTTAAAGGGTGAACATAAAGAAGAGAAACGAAAAAAAAATAGTGTGATCGTGATTTTGTTTTCTAAAAGAAGGGAATGAAAGAAAAAAGTGACGCGACATATTATTCGTTGCCTCCCCCAAATGGACCAACTTGGTTCAAGTCCTCTGCTTTAGTTCTTTACTTTTCTGTTAAAACATAAAATGAAAAAAAAAAAAAAAACTATATATGCATCATCATGCAGTGGTGGTGGGTACATGATTTGGATGTAATAATTATTTCATCTTATAAGTAGTGCAATTTTAGATCGAATCTGATAATGGGTTGATTGACTCTACCCTAACTCACCATGCAATTCCTACTTTACCGAGTTTTTTAAGAATTCAATGATTAATTTTTAGAAACTAGTAGTCTAGTACCATATAGACTTGTTAAAACCTTGCCTACTTCTTGGAATTTGATGAAATTCTGCAATCTAATAAAGGGACAAGTATACCTAGCTAATTATTGCCGACGAAATTTTAGTGGCTATTATTTACCGACACGAATTTTATCAAACTTTCGTAAATTCTATAGTGAAAAGCATTTTAAAACACATATGTAAAGAATATAAACATGACTATCGAATTATACACATTTCTTATACTAACAATAATCAAATAAAATGGTAGTATTAGAATTTCTTAATGATATAGACAATCTATTAGTTGGACAAAAATTAAAATTTAATAGGTCATCTATTTAGGGACGTATGGAGTATTAAAAAATTAAAATACCTTGTAACAATGTTTTTTAGACTCGTTAAAATGTTTTCACGCACGTTATAACAGTTACATAGGAAATTCAGATCATAATAATTATTATTTTTCCTATGTAACCGTTACAACGCCCGTTATTTTCAAAAAAAACGTCAAAAAATGCGTTTTTTTACTATATAACGCGTTTTTTTCCCAAAACGTGCTCACACCTGTGAAAACGCATTATAACGGTCATGCCTAGTGTCCGTGACCTGAACCGTGACCCATTTTTCAAACCTTGGCCTATATAGCGTTTCTGTAAGGACCCTCAAGCTCGTCAACGATATTAGACCAGTCAAGAAACGAATTAGTCAATAATAACTCGATTAGTTTTACATGAACGTTAATTAATAGGAATTAATCTAACAACGATCTATCTACAAAACTAGTACCGTTGAATAGGTCTCGGAAAGTCACGCAGAATGGACTACTCGAACGTGCCATTCGGATACCATTTAGACAAGAATTTATCAGACTAGTGAGAAGGGCAAAAGAGTGATTTTTCACTTTGACCTGGGATACCCTTAATGTTTGGGAGAGTGCATGTATCAAGGGTCATTAGCCTTATCACTATATACGTGTCGAAGAGAAACCAATTTCTCTTATTCTTTCTTCTCCGTTCTCTTTATTTGTTTATTTTGCTTCTTCATTCTTCTTCTCTTCTTTTATCTTCTGTTCTTCCTTTTCTATTCTTTCTCCTCAGTTTCTCTACTTCTATTTCACTTCGATTAGGGTAGAACGGGTGAGAGTTTGATGGAGAGAATCACTTGGTGATGATGTTTGTTGTTGAATCAAGTTCGAGAATTGAATTTAGGGTTTCTCTGTAAATTTATGAAAGTGAAGATGATAAGATTAAGATCGAGAGTTGAATAATATAACTGCGGGTAGATGAATAAGCAAGGGTTGAGGTTTAATTTCAGTTTTGAAGCAGTTATGGAGAAGAATCAAAGAATTAGTGTTGGTCAGAAGATTGTGTAGAAGTTCGATTAGAGGATGAATTTGATGTTTTAAGAAGGGAATTTGAGATGGGTTTTGATCAGGTAAGAAGTAGTAGTGTTTGCATGAGTTTAATTTCGATTTTGGTTTCTCATGTTCTTCCTCAAATTGGAAATTATGGTTTCAGTGTTGAAAATTGAGAATTGAATTGGAGTCTTCTGAGGATAGAAGATGGTGACGAATATTAGGAGTCTGACATCGAGAAAATAAGAATACAATGGAGGAAACCAGTTGGTGGTGGTGGTGTCAGTTCAAGTGTTGATTCAATTCAAGAAGAATCGAATAAGGTAATTAAGGTTTTCTCTTATTCCAATATGTTTTCATAGAATTGAGAATGAAATTATAGTATTTAGATTGGGTTGAGTTTACATTGAAGTTGAATTGACTTTATGATATTTTGGTTAGGTTGGTTGAGTTGATGAATGTGAGTTATGAGTTTCCCGAAGTAATATTTATGTTGTTGTTGGGATTCAAATTGAGTTTGGAGAATTTCCTGAGTTAGTAGTGTTGTTGTTCAAGAGGAACTGAAAAGATATTTCAGTTGATAAAAATGGTTTTAACTGAAGTATGGATACTGGTGGTATAAATTGTAGTTTGTATGAATGATCTAGGTGGATGTAAGATTGATTTGAGTGTTGTTGCTACTATGGTAATTTCTGTGATACTAAAAGTTCAAAGGATGTGCATGAGGTGTAGATTGATGGTAATTGTGTTGAGGAATATGTTTTGGTATTTAATTGGTGTTACAAGGAATTAGTATAAGTTGAGATTAGTGATTGTTAGAGGTTAATGATTTTTGTTGCTATTGTGAATGTATGATTAGTGGAAAAGTGGATTTGAGCTTGAGGTGGTAATGAATTAGGATTGCAGAGGTGTTAAGATTGAGTTTGAGCATGGTTGGGATGAGGTTAAAATCTCAGGGCCAAGAAGTATTTAGAGTATGTGATTGGATGGTGGTGTATTTGTGATTCTGGTGGAGCACCAGATTCAATTTGTGTTGAACGAAATAGCAGAAGTGTTGCGTGAGATGAAGTTATGTGTATGAGATGATTACATTGGAGGCTGGATGTGGGTAATGGTGTTGCAATGATAGATAAGTTTTGTGTTAAACTGCAACTGAAGATATTTTGACTGACTCTTAAGTGTATTTGGGTTTAGATGAATGTATTGCAAGGAAGAATATCTAAAGAAGTATAATTGATAGTGATGATTGTAGAAGCAATGGTCAGTCTCATTGAAGGCTTGCAACTACTGCAGTTGCAGGTAATTGAAGTTGTTATTGTAAATGAAATTCATTGTTATGTTGTATTTGAATTGGAGTTGTCTTGTTAAACAAGAAGTGGAGATTATAAGATTAGAGTTGAAGTTTGTCTGAATTAGAATTGTTACATGTTAGTCATCCCAGTCAGATGTCTGACTAAATGCTTAGCTGACTCAGTCCATCTAACTGAGTTGAATCAGTTGACCAGACCTTAACTCAGTGGACCTTGACCAGTTGACTGAGTTGACCTTCCTTGACATGGACTTAACCTATGACTGGCGTTGACTGTTAGTCCAGTATTCTTAAATAGATGTTTTGGACCTCTTGTGGTCCGAAATAGACTTTGACCTCTTCTACAAGTTGTAGATATTCGTAAGACCTAGTTAATGGACTATAAAACCAACCTAATTGAATTAGTAGACCTTAGATATGCTAAAGTCAGATGACAAAAAGGTCTAGAGCCATAAATTGGCTTAGAACCATTAAAAAAACTTGTATGATTCTTGTGTGAGCCATTTTGGCTAGATTCTTAGAACTCTTATGTGATTAACAGTTAGTTATTAACAACGACCGATTCAAAGGACGAACCAGTGGATCGTGGATCTCGAGGTAGGCGTGGCTTGTCATCAAAAGGTATGGGAATGCATTTGACTCTTTTGTAATCATTATTGTTGTTTTATAAAAGTTTATGCTTAACAAACTCATGCATTTTCTGTCCGTGCATTCCATGCTTTGTTTAAAATGCATTATGATAATCCTGGTAATTCTGTGAATCTTTCCACGATTTGGAAAGGACTTGTAATGTTTTGCTGTCAATATGAATTGTTATGGAAAATGAGAATTTTCACTTGTGGTATATAGGATACGCTCCTTCACATTTATACCTACTTTAATTCAACTTTTATTATTTAGAGTTGGTCACCATGATCTTGGTGGAATCCATAGCTAAATAGGTGTGAATTGCCGGTTAGGAATTTACAACCATATTAGTACATTGTTTGACGAAGGAGTTTGTTCCATATACATGTATGATTATTTCAGTGACTCAGTAACTGTTTAATGTTTCGGAAAAACATGTATTATTATCCAAATCTTGCCTATGATTACTTAGAAGTTTAAATGTTAATTATTCCCAATTCAGTTTCTGTGACAGATCAGGGTTGCGCAGCGAAAGCTTCAAGGGTTGACTTTGCTAGTTGATTAACTTATGTTGTATTTATTATGTTGTATATTTTATTTAAAAACCAAATGACTATTATATATGTATCATTTGAGAGAAGATCTTGTATATATATTTCTGAGCGGGGTTAGCTTTGGGTTAAGTTCTGTATCGCATTTCTTAATTGAATGCTTAATTGCATGTTTTAGATTTTAGTGCCTCTTTATTTAGTTAATTTGTTGGATTAGTCAGCTGCTAGATTAGGGGGCGCTACAAAGTTGGTATCAGATCTCACTATTAGATCTTATATGGAAAATCATAGGATTAATCAGTGCCAGTTAGTGAATTAAATTAGTTTAGAACTGGGTTGGGTTGTGAGATTAATTTTAATCACTAAAAGATATTAATAATTAAAAGAATTTTTGATTGATTGATTGTTTGGTTGGTTGTTTGTTACGTATTGAAGTAAAAAATTTAGGGTACACCAATAATTAATCTAGTGGAGATTAGAGAATAGATTATTTAAAATTATGAACACACGCACAATTCAATAATAAAAATAATGAGATTAGTAGTATTGATAAAATTGGAAGTTACATATATATTTATTAAGCACCTTGACTGGTACGTAGGGACGATAAATTAATGTTAATAATATTATTGAGATTTAATAATAATTGTAAGAGTAGTTTGAATAATAATTGAACCCTCAGAGTTTAACAATAAAAATATTATAATAGTAACTGTAAATGATAATAAAAGTAATAATAATAATTTGGAGAAGATTAGTATCTAAGATGGATGCCATCAAAGTTGGAAAAGCTATGTCCATGTACCTTGGTGACTACCAGTTTGGCGTGGGCGTACCTTGTGGAGGAGAAAGTATTCTTCATTCTGTCAACAGGTTGATGGAACTGAAAGGTCACAGGTCTGACACCTCAATGCTTCTTATTGATTTCACAAATGCATTCAATATGGTGGACATGACTACTCTGATTAAAGAGGTTCGATTGCAATGCCCAGCAATTTCACATTGGGTCGAGTTTTGTTATGCAACCCCTGCAAGATTATATTACAATGACATTATGCTTTCATCTGCACAAGGAGTACAGCAGGGTGACCCCTTGGGACCACTGCTTTTTGCCCTTACACTCCACCCTATTGTGAAGAACATCTCAACCAACTGCAAAGTAGATCTTCAGGCATGGTATTTGGACGACGGCACAGTAATCGGGGATACATTAGAGGTTTCCAGGGATTTGCATATCATTCAAACGGAAGGTGTTGCAAGGGTTTTTCATCTAAACATACATAAAACTGAGGTTTTTTGGCCCACAGTAGACCCAAGAAGCTATGCACCTGACGTTTTCCCCAGCAATATTAGCAGGCCATCATCTGGATTCAAATTGCTCGGCGGCCCTGTCAGCTTAGACTTACAATTATGTAAGGACATGGTCCTTCAGAGAGTCGAGAAGACAATTCAGCTTATGACTGCAATCAAGAAGCTCAAAGATCCCCAATGTGAACTGTTGTTATTACGCAACTGCTCCGGAGTTTCTAAATTATACTTTACTATGCGCACATCACGTCCTGCAGCATTAGAGCAAGCTATATCTCGCTTCGACACACACCTATACCAATACATGAGGTTGCTAGTTACTGCAGATGGTGCTGGGTTTGGTCCCTTACAGTTTCGGCTGGAAACTCTTCCTCTTAGAGATGGTGGGCTTGGAGTTTACACTATGGAGGACACCTCTAAGTATTGTTATCTAGCTTCACAGTTCCAAACTCAAGCCATACAACGTATTATTCTAAACTCCATCATGCCGGAAGTACACAGTCCCGTGACCCAGCTAGCTTTACAGACTTACACACATGTATGTGGAATTGATTCTTCCTCACTTAGATTTGATGTTGCTACCCCCCCCTCTCATGCATACAATGTATTCCTTGGCCGCAACATATTTCGACGCAGTGAAGAAACAATTGCCCACTATCTTTTTCATGTCTGCACGAGACAATGTGCTTTGGCAGAGCAACCAGATGAAACACGCTCAAGACTACTTGCTCGCGCTTCCCATCAGTGGCTTAAACCAAACGCTCGTCCCTCGATAGTTTAGGTGTGTGCTTAGCTATCTTCTTGGAATCCCCCTTTTTGCTGAAGGTGGTCAGTGCACTAGTTGTAAGAGGGAGATGGATATATATGGAGACCATGCATTACACTGCGCTAGTGAAGTAGGGAATAAATTTCGTCATAATATGGTACGTGATGTCTACATAGATATATGTTTCAGGGCAAGAGTTGTGGCTAGGAAGGAAGCTTCTTTGGGTCTCTACTCCAACGATAATACTAAATTGTTGCCTGCTGACTTGTTAGTGTATAATTGGGAGAATGGTAAGGATACTTGCCTAGATGTTACTGGTGTCTCGCCTTTCATGTGTGACATCCGTTACTTCACACCCGGCCAAGCAATTGCTAAAGCAGTCCTTCGCAAGCGTAACAAGTATCTTGCCACATGCGAGATTCATGGGTATAGTTTGGGCATTCTTGCATTCACTACTTTGGGTGAACTAAGCGAAGATGCTATTACCTTCTTGAAGAGATTGAAGAACTGTCTTGCTAACAACAATGTAATTTGTGACACCGGTAACTTTTTGTTTCATAGAATAGGTATTGCAATTCAAAAGGGCGTTGTTGCCCAATTGGTGGCTAGACTACCAACAAATTCTGTATAATTGACTCTTTCTATAATAAAAAAGTAGATAATAATAATAATTTTAATAAAATGATGTTAACATTTATTGATTAACATTACGTTGAACTTAACTTAACTAAAATTTCAATAAAGATATATAACGACAAAAGTAACGATATTACGATTAGATAGTTATGGAAATTAATAACGCTTGTCTATGTAAATTAAACTAATGATAAGATTAGAAGTATATATTTTGTGTTTAAATTAGGAATTTAATAAAATACTTAGTAAGCATTAGACTTAAGAAAGCAATGATATAATATATAAAATAAAAGGCTTAGGTTGTTAGTAATCTTATACCGAAATTATCTTAGTCTAATAAATGATCCAGTAAATCTTTTAAAATGAAACAAATAAACATGAAGTAATAATAATAGTATTCAAATGCTTAGTATAATATTACAATTAAAAGAAAATAAACTCGTATATTAATAGGATACTTCTTCGTAAATAAATTCAACTATCTTCTGAAACGGAAAATTAGTATATAAACTTAAACTGTTAGAATTAAAATTAGTATTATATTGAGCATAGCTTAAATTAAAATTTCATTTACAAATATATATATAGTGATAAAATAATGATTGTGATTAAATAGCAATGGAAAATTATTAGTGCTTATACACAATTAAGCTTTACAAAGTTAACTAATAACAAATTTGAATTTTGTGTTTTGCGTTTAAACCAGATAGATAAATAAGACTTTTTCTGTGGGATTTAGAACATGAGGTCATATAAGACATACAATAAAGATTAAAACTTGTTAACGATCTTACACCTAGATTTTCTTTAGTCCAACAAATGATTCACTAAATTACTAAATTATACACATGAAGTGATATTTATAATACTTGAATACTTAAAACAAAATTAAACTTAAAGGAGAATAAAATTGCATGTGAAATAGATACTTATTATTAATACCCAAAATCTAAAGACTATTAAGACATATTAAAAAAATTTATGCAGACTCAAAGTTCAAATCATATTAAATTACCAACACCAATATTTAACAAGACGTAGTATACGCATTCAATCTGAATAAATAAAATCTGTTATATCAATCTTTTCGTGAAAGTAAAATTATATTTACAAGATTAGGGTTTAATAAAATTAAACTAACAGCGCGTTTGGTTCAAGGAATTGGATTCCTGGTAATCCATTTCCGGGGGAATGTGACCAATTCCTTGAACCAAACGGTCCAAACCAACTCCATGTAATTGAGAATTTTGATTCCTAGGAATCCAATTCCCCCCAAAATAATTGATTTCCATTGCATTGGTCTAGTAGTGCAATGGAATTGGATTCCAAGGTAAAAACAAAAGAAATTGGATTACCTCAACCAAACGCTAATTTTTTGGGATTGAATCCAATTCCAAGAATTGGATTACCCCATAATTGAATTCCTATGAATCCAATTCTTCCAACCAAACGAGGTGTAAGTATCATTACTAAACAATTATTCTAATTGTATGTTAGTTACACTAGTAATCAAATAACAAAATTTGATAAAACAATAATGAAAATGATAATATAATTAAGACAATAATTTTTGATAAGATAAGTAATTAATAACATTATATTTTACTCATTGCTATAAAATTTAGAGTTATTGTAAATGTCATTTGAATAATAACTATTAGGATAGTAATAGCGAAATGTAATTTTTATTGATAGTACAACTTAAATATTACTTAGCATTAAAATAAATTTAAGGAAATAAAGTTGGATGAAATCAAATCTAGTATTTATAATAAAATTAATTTGGTATTGCGATTAATTACGATTTAACTTTTATTCGTTTAAGAAATGAGAAATAAATATAATAACAATAATAAAATATTAATACCAAACAACTATGAAAATTTGTTAGCGGTTATTTACTTATATCAAGTCATATAATGAAACAAACAAATAGATACATTGAAATTGATATGTAAATAAATAAATAAAATAGTAACATTGGATAATGGTTATAACATTAAGTTGTTCTTAAACAGTACATGGACCTAAAAAAATTATATATATGGTATTACAACAAAGTTAAAAATACCAGATTTTATAAATTGACGTAAAATCGAATTGGGATTACCTATGTTGATAAAATAAATAAATAATAATAATGATAAACAAAAAATAAATAAATAAATAAATAAATAAATAAAATTTGATGATTAAATTGTTTAAAATGCTATATAATTTATGAAGTGAAATTTTTAAGTTAAATCAGTTACAATTAAATTTGTCATAGTAAGTTAGAAATTAATTAATCTTAATAAATAAATCCAGCACTGGGGAATAGTGAAGGTTGTGTTTTCTCTGTTCGTAGGAAGGCATTGTTGGGATTGGCCAACCTTGACAGGGCAACTATATTCAGAGATGACAAATCATAGAAGGATGAATTAGTTCTTTTTAGAGAACCTATAGTTTCAACCTCAGAAAGATTTGTAGGTTTCTTCCTTGAAGTTAGAGACAGATATGTTACAAAATAGAAATTTGCAGATGAAACTTATACTTCCCTATTTGATTGAAATTAAATCAACGTAGTTGAACTTAGAACCATAAATTTTAGTAGTAGAAAACCATATAGGGTTGTGCTTTGTTTTATGTTGTTAGCGCTTAGACAAGAGATGGGATTATTCTATAAGGTTAGGAGTATATGAAGACCAGATGGATGGTTCGATTTTCGAGGACGAAAATGATATAAGGTGGGGAGAATGTAAGGACCCTCAAGCTCGTCAACGATATTAGACCAGTCAAGAAACGAATTAGTCGATAATAACTCGATTAGTTTTACATCAACGTTAATTAATAGGAATTAATCTAACAACGATCTAGCTAAGAAACTAGTACCGTTTAATAGGTCTCGGAAAGTTACGCGAAATGGACTACTCGAACGTTCCATTCGGATACCATTCAGACAAGAATTTATCAGACTAGTGAGAAGGGCAAAAGAGTGATTTTGCACTATGACCTGGGATACCCTTAACGTTTGGGAGAGTGCATGTATCAAGGGTCATTGGCCTTATCACTATATACGTGTCGAAGATAAACCAATTTCTCTTATTCTTTCTTCTTCGTTCTGTTTATTTATTTATTTTTCTTCTTCATTCTTCTTTTCTCTTCTGTTCTTCCTCTGCTCTTCTTTCTCCTCAGTTTCTCTGCTTCTATTTCACTTCGATTAGGGTGGAAAGAGTGAGAGTTTGATGGAGAGAATCACTTGGTGATGATGTTTGTTGTTGAATCAAGTTCGAGAATTGAATTTAGGGTTTCTCTGTAAATTTATGAAAGTGAAGATAATAAGATTAAGATCGAGATTTGAATAATAGAACTGCGGGTAGATGAATAAGCGAGGGTTGAGGTTTAATTTCCGTTTTGAAGTAGTTATGGAGAAGAATCAAAGAATTAGGGTTGGTCAGAAGATTGTGTAGAAGTTTGATTAGAGGATGAATTTGATATTTTAAGAAGGGAATTTGAGATGGGTTTTGATCAGGTAAGAAGTAGTAGTGTTTTCATGAGTTTAATTTCGATTTCGGTTGCTCATGTTCTTCCTCAAATTGGAAATTAGGGTTTCAGTGTTGAAAATTGGGAATTGAATTGGAGTCTTCTGAGGATAGAAGATGGTGACGAATATTAGGAGTATGACATCGAGAAAAGAAGAATACAATGGAGGAAACCAGTTGGTGGTGGTGGTGTCAGTTCAGGTGTTGATTCAATTCAAGAAGAATCGAATAAGGTAATTAAGGTTTTCTCTTATTCCAATATGTTTTCATAGAATTGAGAATGAAATTATAGTATTTAGATTGGGTTGAGTTTACATTGAAGTTGAATTGACTTTATGATATTTTGGTTAGGTTGGTTGAGTTGATGAATGTGAATTATGAGTTGCCTGAAGTAATATTGATGTTGTTGTTCGGATTCAAATTGAGTTTGGAGAATTGCCTGAGTTAGTAGTGTTATTGTTCAAGAGGAACTGAAAAGATATTTCAGTTGATAAAAATGGTTTTAACTGAAGTATGGATGCTGGTGGTATAAATTGTAGTTTGTATGAATGATCTAGGTGGATGTAAGATTGATTTGAGTGTTGTTGCTACTATGGTAATTTCTGTGATGCTAAAAGTTCAAAGGATGTGCATGAGCTGTCGATTGATGGTAATTGTGTTGAGGAATATGTTTTGGTATTTAACTGGTGTTACAAGGAATTAGTATAAGTTGAGATTAGTGATTGTTAGAGGTTAATGATTGTTGTTGCTATTGTGAATGTATGGTTAGTGGAAAAGTGGAGTTGAGTTTCAGGGGGTAATGAATTAGGATTGCAGAGGTGTTAAGATTGAGTTTGAGCATGGTTGGGATGAGGTTAAAATCTCAGGGCCAAGAAGTATTTAGAGTATGTGACTGGATGGTGGTGTATTTGTGATTCTGGTGGAGCAGCAGATTCAATTTGTGTTGAATGGAATAGCAGAAGTGTTGCTTGAGATGAAGTTATGTGTATGAGCTGATTACATTGGAGGCTGGATGTGGGTAATGGTTTTGCAGTGATAGATAAGTTTTGTGTTAAACTGCAACTGAAGATATTATGACTGACTCTTAAGTGTATTTGGGTTTAGATGAATGTATTGCAGGGAAGAATATCTAAAGAAGTATAATTGATAGTGATAATTGTAGAACCAATGGTCAGTCTCATTGAAGGCTTGCAGCTACTGCAGTTGCAGGTAATTGAAGTTGTTATTGTAAATGAAATTCATTGTTATATTGTATTTGAATTGGAGTTGTCTTGTTAAACAAGAAGTGGAGATTATAATATTAGAGTTGAAGTTTGTCTGAATTAGAATTGTTAGCTGTTAGTCATCCCAGTCAGATGTCTGACTAAATTCTTAGCTGACTCAGTCCATCTGACTGAGTTGAATCAGTTGACCAGACCTTAACTCAGTGGACCTTGACCAGTTGACTGAGTTGACCTTAACCTTTGACTTGACTCAATGTACCTGGACCTGGACTTAACCTATGAATGGCGTTGACTGTTAGTTGACCCTTGACCGTCACTTTGACCGTTAGTTGATTTTGTGGACTTGGGCTTTTGTCCAGTATTCTTAATTAGATGTTTTGGACCTCTTGTGGTCCGAAATAGACTTTGACCTCTTCTACAAGTTGTAGATATTCGTAAGACCTAGTTAATGGACTATAAAACCAACCTAATTGAATTAGTAGACCTTAGATATGCTAAAGTCAGATGACAAAAAGGTTTAGAGCCATAAATGGGCTTAGAACCATTAAATAAACTTGTATGATTCTTGTGTGAGCCGTTTTGGCTAGATTCTTAGAACTCTTATGTGATTAACGGTTAGTTATTAACAACGACCGATTCAAAGGACGAACCAGTGGATCGTGGATCTCGATGTAGGCGTGGCTTATCATCAAAAGGTGTGGGAATGTATTTGACTCTTTTGTAATCATTATTGTTATTTTATAAAAGTTTATGCTTAAAAAACTCATGCATTGTCTGTCCGTGCATTCCATGCTTTGTTTAAAATGCATTATGATAATCCTGTTAATTCTGTGAATCTTTCCACGATTTGGAAAGGACTTGTAATGTTTTGCTGTCAATATGAATTGTTATGGAAAATGAGAATTTTCACTTGTGGTATATAGGATACGCTCCTTCACATTTATACCTACTTTAATTCAGCTTTTATTATTTAGAGTTGGTCACCATGGTCTTGGTGGCATCCATAGCTAAATAGGTGTGAATTTCCGGTTAGGAATTTACAACCATATTAGTACATTGTTTGACGAAGGAGTTTGTTCCATATACATGTATGATTATTTCAGTGACTTAGTCACTGTTTAATGTTTCGGAAAAACATGTATTATTTTCCAAATCTTGCCTATGATTACTTAGAAGTTTAAATGTTAATTATTCCCACTTCAGTTTTTGTGACAGATCAGGGTTGCACAGCGAAAGCTTCAATGGTTGACTTCGCTAGTTGATTAACTTATGTTGTATTTATTATGTTGTATATTTTATTTAAAAACCAAATGACTATTATATATGTATCATTTGAGAGAAGATCTTGTATATATATTTCTGAGCGGGGTTAGCTTTGGGTTAAGTTCTGTATCGCATTTCTTAATTGAATGCTTAAGTGCATGTTTTAGATTTTAGTGCATCTTTATTTAGTTAATTTGTTGGATTAGTCAGTTGCTAGCTTAGGGGGCGCTACATTTGCCGTGAGGCTCACTGATACACTTGCCTAAATAACACCAATAAATAGGAAAAAACAGCGTTATTTAGACCCGTTATAACCGTTTTCACGTATGTGATTTCCGTTTTTCTAAAATTGATATTTCCGTTTTTTTTTCTTCTAAATAACATTTTAACACAAGTTTTATAGACCGTATTTTCCGTTTCCACGCCCGTTATACCTGTATTTTAGGGGGAAAATAATTAAGTTGGAGAAATTCTTATGCAATTTTTATTTTCAAACTTATAACTAGAATTTTAAAAATAATACAAAGGTATATCGTACCTATATGATCAAACACTTCAAATTTTATAAACTTACAATAAGTAATCTAGTGATAGTAGCGCTTGAAATTTTAAACTTAAACAAACCAACTTGAACCAGACTTCTTTTTTCGACTTATTCAAGTATTGTCTATTTTCTCGATGATTCTTAGTTGATTCCTCCTGCTCCGCCTCATATTGGTTCTCGTAATTCATTTGGTTGTCGTAATTAACAGTATCGTCATTTTCATAACCATAGTCCTTTTCCTCAACAACAAAATTTTGACTCTTTTGCATACGGATATGCATTATTAGAAAGATTGGGGAGTGCATTCAACTATTCAAGTGACAACTTGATAATATCAAGTTTATAGTGATAGTATGCGTGTATAAATATTGTCGGTAGACGATAACTACAATGCATTGCTATAAGTCATTAACTCATAGTTGTGAATTTTTACAAGATATCCATAAATTTGTATATAAAAAACCCTAAAACAAATAAATTAAAAAATTAAATAAATCAAAAAAAAAATGAAAAAAACGTAGTAACAACGTTATTTAGACCCGTTGTAACCGTTTTCACGCATGTGATTACCTTTAGATAGGAAATTCAAATCACAATTTATTTATTTTTCCTATTTAACCATTATCACACCCGTTATTTAAAAAAAAACGGCAAAAAACGCGTTTTATTCCTATATAACGCGTTTTTGGCCCATAATGTGCTCACACCCGTCAAAACGCTTATAACGCTCACGCCTAGTACGCGTGACCTGGGCCGTGACCTGTTTTTCAAACCTTGATTTGAAGTCGTTGAGAAGTTTTACCTGGGTTAGCTGGGTTAACTGAGTGTGCACGATTGACTCCATCAAAACTAGATAATGATAATTGCGATTGTTCACCACCAACATCTTTATGTCCCAATACCAAATCATATGTATAGCATACCACTGCACAGTTAAAACATTAACTGTTAGAACTTCTAGATAAAAAAAGAACCATCTTTTGGGGACTACCCAAAAAAGGTGGGGGACTACCCAGTGCTACAAATATCCACCCTAAAATGATAAGGGGTGTCCTAAAATGTGGAAATGACTAACCTACCCTTAACCTATATATATATTACCACCTCCTCCCATCACCACCACCTATATATATAACCACCTCCTCCCATCAGCCCCGCCGCTCACCACCACCACCGACCACCTTGAGCCACCACCACCACCGACCACAATATATAGCTTAATTTAAATCATTAACAAAACAAAATCAAAATCAAAATTATAACAAACCCATTACTTGTCATTCGTTTTTGGTTGCAAAAATGAGAAGTAATCATTAAAATGAGTTGAAAATGTAAGTTGCAGAGAGAAGTTCGGTTAGGAATTATGTGAAAAACTTTGTCGAACTAGCCGAACTCAACTTTTAATGGAGGTTTTTCTTTCAGAGAAAAGTTCGGTTACGTCGCAATTTTTTTTCCTAACCGAACTTTAGTTCGGTTACGTCGCAATTTTTTCTCCTAACCGAACTTTTCTCTGAAAACCTATATATTGAGTTCGATTACGTCGCAACTTTTTTCATTTTTTTTCCCAAATAGAACTTTTAGTTCTATTACGTCATAAAAAAATTTCCTAACCGAACTGTTCTCTCAAACTAAAAATTCCATTAAATCTGAGTTCGGCTACCTGTGTTTTTAGAAACATTAACCGAACTACACTTGCAGATGAGTTCGGTAACCTGTTCTTCAAATGTTGTAGCCGAACTTTGTAAACCAAACGAAAATCAATTTGTAAATTGTTCATTTTTAGGAATGTTTTGGCCAATTCAAGCACCATTAACTAAATTTGAAGTATCCATGAGTACCCAAAACATCATACTCTTGTTCTTCCTATTTCCTTCTTCTTCTTATCTCTCAAAAAAAAAAAAAAATTAAAAACAAAACAATCCAACTTATAAAACACTAATCACTAATCCCTAATCCCAAATCAGTTTTTAACTAATCACTAATCAGTTTTTAACTAATCATTAATCACTAACTAAGTTTATCATCAAGGGTAAAGTGGGTATTAGAAACAAAAATTATAAGGGGTGACCAAATATTACTTCTAATATCCTCCACAAAAACTGATGGGTAGTCCCCCAACTTTTTTGGGTAGTCCCCAAAAGATGGTTCTAAAAAAAGGCTTCTCTTAAATATAGCCCACATATTTATTAATCATAGCCCATTTAAAATAAGTGCTTAAGCTAATCAAACACACCTTAATAATCATTTAACATAGCCCACAAGATTATATATAATTATTATATATAGCCCAAAAAAATAAGACAATCATCAAATTCTTAAATCAACATCAACAACAACAAAAAAAGCTAATTATCTAACTAAATTTATGAAAGATATTTGACATAATTAATGTTTTTGAAGAATAATCGATATACCCTCAATCAATCTTAATGTAATCATGATTGAGATGAAAAAAAAACATCATCTTAGAGATTTTTTTTGCTTTATAGATTATGTTTATAGAGTTCTAGGAAAATGGTAATGTAATCATGATTAAGAAAAAATTAAGAATTAGAATTTATTTTGTTTTGGGGAAAAAGTAAGAATTAGGGTTTATAATAATGGTTCAATTTGTGAGATTATTAAAAAAAAAGAACGCGTAATTGGGGGATATGGAAACTAATTAGGGGATATAGCTACAAGACAAAATAGGAGTCCCAATAGCAATTCTGGGTCACCCCTTATGTAATTATTTTTTTAATTCCTAATCTACCCCTCACTAATTAGGTTTAGTGGTTAATAATAATTAGTAAAAATCTTAAGTATTTGGGGGATAGATTAGTGTGCATTTTTATTTGTGTTTGGGTGAGAGTAAAAGGAGGGAAAAATATATTTGATAGGGATTTCTTTTTTTGAAAATGGAAGATGATTGTGATGAGAGAATTACTGCTAATAAGAGGTTGAATATTTTGATTTTTTTTCTTTGAATCCACCATTGTTGCAGCTGAAAAAGCTTGGTGCCGGCATGGTATTCAACCAAAAACCCATGCCGGCAATTGTTGGAAATGCTCATAAATTGTTTGCTACTATCCGGGGGGGGTTCGGGGGAATGTTGATTTTTTATGCTAGTAGAGAGAAAGTAAGAGTAACTGAAGTGTTCTTAAAAGGAATGTTGATTTTTTTTTTGGTTTTGAACAGGTACCGGCATGGTAATCTAGTTTTTGAGCATGCCGGTATTGGTTTCCGGCATAGTATTTTGCTTAAATATCTATGCCGGAACAGGATGAAAAGTATCCAGAATGTTGTTGTTTTTTTCACTTGACTACCGGCATTGATAGGAAATTCTCGAGCATGCCGGTGTCATGTTCCGAAGATATGGTCTTCATTAATTAAGCATCGTCTTCATCACTTCGTTTCAATTTTTTCGGTATTAATCGTCGTCATGTTAAGCATGGTCAGGTTGATATGAAGACCATGCCGGTATTGGTTTCCGACATAGGAAATAAATATGAAGACTATGCCGGAAAACAATACCGGCATGGTCTTCATATCAACTGACCATGCCGGAACATGACTGATTAATACCAGAAAAAATTGGAAACGGAAGTGATGAAGACCATGCCGGAATTGATGAAGACCATATGCCGGAACATGATACCGGCATGGTCTTCATCAATTCCGGCATGGTCATCATCACTTTCAGCATGATCTTCATCACTTCCGAATAAAAAATAAATCGTTTCCAAAGTGAGGAGAAGAGAATTTGATATAGAGTGGGGAGAGTTTAGAATTTGAAAGGGAATGGGGAATATTTGGGTTTCAAATTTCTACCCCTAAATAAGATTAATAAGAAGTGGAGATGGAAATGGGGGATATGATTTTGTTTTTAGATTTTAAGTTTTTGATTTTTATTTTGTGGGAGGGTATTTTAGTATTTTCATAACCAAAAATAACCCCTTAACACATACCATGGGTTGGGGGAAGTAATTCATATCCCCCAATTAGTTCTCATATCCCCCAATTACGTGTTCAAAAAAAAACATACTAATTAATTTCAAGTATGATTAACAAAAAAGTTAGGGTTTATTTTGATTTTGTGTAAAAAGGAGATTTAAGTTCAATTGTTAGTAGAAAATTAGAACTTGTTTGGTTTTTCATTTTCATTTTAACTTAAATTTTTTGGGCTATGGTTAATAAATGTGTGGGCTATATTTAAGAAAAGCTAAAAAAAAAAAAAAAAAAAAACTATTTTTACATTACCCAAAGCCGAAAGAAGCAGAATCTGAATAGAGCAACCCATTCAAATAACTCGATTCGGAAACCCAAAGATTACAAGTTTCAGCTTCACCGCTTCACCAAAAATTGATTTATAAACAGACATGAAGAGCTATACATATTCCTTTATTTTCTTGTTCTTGATATTACCGTTTATAGATTTATTTTGTTCTGGTCGAAAAAGTATAGTCTTAGTGTCGACTTCTTTCCTTATTTGAGATGGAATTCTCCTTCCAACTATAGGCCTTGAATTCTATGTTTCGTGGGGGCAGTAGGCTCTTTCCGGAACAGGTTAGCAGGGCCAGCTGCGTATTCTTCACTTGCCGGAATGCCCCAAAACACTTGTCAAAATACTCTAGTGCACAGACTTTCCATTACCAATTCATATTAACCACCACGTATAAAAGAGACATTTAAGATGGTGACAAGATAAAATAACCATTATCATCATAATAATTAATAAAATTCCGTGCTAAACATGGTCTGCAACTCTGGATTCCACATTTTTATTAATGCCATACATAGTTATTACATAGATACTAGCTACTAGAAGCTGTAAGCTTCAACATGATAGGGAGCTATCCTTCACTGCCATATCTTTGTCCTTTCCTACTGGAGCTCCTTAAGAAAATCCTCATTGTCAACCAATACCTAGAAAAATGCATCAAGAGAAACATATTGATCAGCATGTCAATCTGAGTATAGCACTGCAAATGCTGCATTTTGAAGATAAACTTGAAAGCTAGGGATCCTATGTCAAATACCAGGCATACACATGCATAATATCTAGCAACAGCCAACAGCAGTGCAATTAGAACCTCAGATAAGTGCACATATCATGCAAAATTTGTATGAAGATTATCATAATCAAGTCAAGACTGTCATGCATAATATCTAGCAACAGCCAACAGCAGTGCAATTAGAACCTCAGATAAGTGCACATATCATGCAAAATTTGTATGAAGATTATCATAATCAAGTCAAGACTGTTGATAAATATGGACTCACTGTTTTCCAGCCATCTGGGTCAACAAAGGAGGTAATTTTGGTGTTGAGCCCAGGAATTGGACCAGGTTGGCGAGTGATCTTTCCTCCCAGCTCTTGGGTAACTAGGTTAACAACCTCACCGCTTTTGTATACATCATCTGTACTGATAGCGATCTGGAAATAACAATTGATTAAAATTTATAACGCTATTCGATAAGAGGAAACGATAGTTCAACTGGCAAAGTTGATTACGATATAACCTACCTGTGCATATGCATTACCCTTAGTATACTCAGTGACACCATAATTATAGGTTAACTCAACAACAGTTGTTTCCAATTCATCTGCATAGCCCATCATTGCTAGAGTGTACTGTCAACAGATTAGCTGGATAAGTGCCCAAGTAAAAATCCTCGTGGAGAGTAAGTTGATGCCTAAGAAGCAAGACTCCGCGACAATAT
The DNA here is from genome assembly GCA_023529315.1 of Papaver bracteatum. Taxonomy (NCBI): domain Eukaryota; kingdom Viridiplantae; phylum Streptophyta; class Magnoliopsida; order Ranunculales; family Papaveraceae; genus Papaver; species Papaver bracteatum. The sequence continues at coordinate 2,799,509 of JAJJWX010003811.1, read as the reverse complement.
AAATGGATAACTTAAAGTTATAAGATGCATCGCGTACCTTGTGTTCAGGCCTATCAATCTTCCTCAAGAGCTTCATCCCCAAGGCCTGCACAAATGTAGAGGTATATAACAGCAAACTTTATGTAGCAGTGGTATCTGAATTAGTATGAGATAATAGACATAAACAGTAGATATTGTTTTACCTTTTCATAGAACTTAATAGAACGTTCCAGATCACCCACACGGAGCATAACTTGACACAATGGTTCAGGAGTTGGCCCTCTTTGGATAAGCTCAAAAGTGTAACCATCGGGATCCTTCACAAAAGCAATGTGTGATGACCCACCTTTAACTGGACCAGGCTCGCGTGTGACATTTCCACCTTTGGCTCGTATTTTTTCAACCAATTTATAGACCTGCCACAGAATTCAAATTAACCGGGTAAATTCCACATTTGTGATGACACAATCATGTTTGCAAAACGAATTCTACAGAATGAAACTCACATCTTCAGTTGCAATTCCGAAGTGCCCAAAGCCTGTTCCAATGTCATAACTATCCACTCCATAATCTGAAAATGAAAGCAAAATTAGAGTCCACTAAAAACTATCCTTAAAGTTGTATACCGCACACAATAACAAAAACAAAGATTAGTAAAGAAATCAAAATAAATTTTTGCCATTAATTCTCCACCGCTCTGATTAGCAATTTCATACACTAACAGATAGTATATCTGAATCATACCAACTATCAATGAGAAAACACCCTAATCTCTAGGGATGGACAAAGTTTAATTAAATTACATGACCGTTTTATGAAGCAAAGGCACAAAAGCACACCTCTGAAGAGTAAATCGGGAGTAAACCGACTTTCAAACTGTCCTATTTTGTTATCCGCGATGGTAAGTAAGCTAGAAAAGCAACTACTCCAGGCATGGAAATGAAAAATTATAAAACTAACAGTAGACAAGATGAACTACTAACTATTCTCACCCTCTACTTAGCCAACTTAATCACCTTGACCTCTCTGGATCGGAAAAAAACAATACACAGACACAAGTATTTCCTAAAAATGCAGCAAGGCACCCACACACCTTTGAAGCCTAAAGGGAGACAATAAAATAATTAAAAAAAAAAACTGTCTTACTTGTATTACTAAGATTGGTGGTTAAGCTAGAAAAACAACTACTTTTATTAAAAATTAAACATTTGAAGTAAAGATTCATACTGTAAGTTAGTTCAACGACAAAATGTTTATCTTCAGGTCCAAACCCAAGGAAAGCATTTGAGTATTTCTCCTCTGGAATATCTCTTTGCCTCAACAACTTCATCCCAAGACATTCTGTGTAAAACCTGATCATAAAACAAGAATTCGCAAATCAATCATCCAACTTAATTTTTATATAAACAAGCCCGAAATACAATAATCAGACTCGAGATAAATTTTAAAACGCAAGTATAAAATAACATACTCAATGGTTTTCTGAAGATTTCCAACTCTGTAGACAGCATGAAGCATTCGATGCTTATCTTTCTGAACCCATTCCAATACATTCTGATTTTCTCCAGCCATTTTCTATCAAATCTAAAATAAATAAATAAACAATAAAAAACACAGATTATTACAGACAATCTCTTAAGTTCCATTTCAGCAAGAAAAAATATGGGTTCGAACGACAGATCAATAAAAAAATTAAAGCCTGAATTTGAGAAACTTACTGGTCAACGAGATCCAAACCCTAGATGATCGAAGAGTGTAAGAAGTAAGCAGATGAGAGTGGTAAATATACACCAAACCTTGGAATCTCTTTAGCTGGTGAAAAGGGTAATTGACTCTTGGTGGTACTACTATAGTATGACGAGATGTGCAGAAGCTTGTATTAAGAGTTTGAAAAAAGATGACACTAAATGTCAGATAGGGTCCATGTAGGGGTATTTATGTTATTTGCGCGAGAGATGAAAATATCGCGTTAGCCGATGGATTTACAAATACTGCAAAGAAGTAATAGCGCGTTACATGTTAGATTTTAATTCACTATCCTCGTGTTAATCGACGTGTTTAGAAATGCGTGCGTAACTGTGTATAACAGGCATAAATAAGACTAGGACCATTAGGTACGGGTAAAGATTCCAAATTTCCAATTCATCTTAAAAGATGAACGATGTGGTCAAGGAGCGGGCACGGTGTACGTTCGGTAAGGCAGATCTCGTGGCAAGTTTGCAGCCCATCAAGGGCAAAAGTTTACCCAGATTTCACCCGCAACCGTCCGCAAAATTGTGGGTGAAAACCAAACCGCAAGAGTCTATGGTCCGGTCATGGTTGCATTCTCAAATCCGCATGCGGTGCGATTACGGTTGCGGTTGGATATGTGAATCCGCGGATTCACCCGCACAGCAGGATAGAATAGAAATTTGATAGAAATACTAGGGATAATATAGGAAGTATGAGTTTGATATATAAACAACTTATCTTTGTGAAACCTAAAACTCTTTCACTTCACGCTCGACCTTCTTCTCTGCCTATGAGAGGTTCTTCATTTCATTATCTGCCTAAGAACCATGGAGTGAAGGGTTATTCTCGAAGGACCAACAAACATTTAGAGGTGAAGACAAACACGGAGTTTATGTTAGAACCACGGACGAGTTTTAATGTGAGAAGTCGAGGAAGAAAGTGATCGTGATGCGGTTGATTCGATGATCAAATGGGTTCCTATGAGACATTTCGAAGTCAAGACAAGGAAGAATGGGTGCTAGTCTATAAGAAGAGTTTTGAGTTGTGTTTGAACTCTTGGTAACAAAGATGAAGGAGTTGGGACCTTCGCGTTGGAATTGGTAAGGAATTGAAGAGATTAATGTGTATTTTTGAGTTGTGAAATGATTAGAATAAATGGGTTTGTTTTGAATCTTAGAATTATGCAGGGAAGGAGATGTGTATGAGCTTAGGAACAGACATCAACTCAAATCTTTGTTATCAGTTTCAGGTAGATAAGGTGTTTGTAAAAAGGCATGAGCCAATTCTGCTGCTAGGTTTGATCTCTGAACCAGTGGTTATGCCAAGTTTTACCGCGGCTAATCCATGGGTCCGTGAGGATTATGTTCCAAGGGTTAACTGAAGTTCTTGAACTCCAGAAGAACCAGGAGAAGGAGTGATACAATATAGGGGAGTTATGTTGCCGAGATAAAGAAATAAAATAGTTTACTGCCATCGTTCGAGTATTCAATCGATTAAATGTGTATGTATGCGAGGGTCGAGTTTTAATTGAGAAAAAAAGAAGTAATGAATGGAGTCTCTGGTGTTATGGGTTTGAATTGGGTTTGTACACGACAGTTAAGTAGAGGTCAAATCCGCGGTTTATCCGCATCCGGCCCGTACGATCCGCTGATCCGCAGAGGTCAAATCCGCGGGTGATTGGGCCGGTCACGGTTCAATTTCTCAAATCCGCAACTTTAACGGTTTGGTTACGGGTGACCCCTAATCCGCAACCGTCCGTCCGTTGCACACTCTCCAGACTTAGATCTTGTTTGTTTTGTCCCGAGTCCTAACTCATTTGAGTCGTCTGGATCTGAGTGAAATCACACGACTTGAGTCAGATCTGATTCAATATGTTTTTTTTGAGTTAGATCTGATTCAATTGACTCAAAAATATGTGAGTCAGTGGTTTGGTCCCATGAGTCAGGGCTATTTTGTTACCTGACTCAAACGAGTCCGAGTCAGAGGTTAGATCTGAGTCAGAGGTCGAGTCATATCTGACTCAAAGTAGAAAACAAACAATATGACTACTGACTCGGTGCGAGTAATTCAGACTCAGACACAGAGTCAACTCCAAACAAACAAGGTGTTAACCTGAGTCACCTGACTAAAGCCATCCCCGATCAGAAAAAAAATTAGATTGTGAAAACTACTGTGAGACCCTGTTGATGGTGGATTTTAGTTCAGGGATAAAATTGTAAAACCAGATTTAATGCGCTGACATCCTACAAAGGGTAAAGCCGTTTGATAAGTGATGAGTACCTCTTTACTTTATTTATTCGAAGCAATTCAATAAATACACAAAATTCACCCAGAATGGTGTGTGCAACAGAAATCCCAAATATTCTGTGATTTCTTTAGCATTATTCATTAATGCATGATTTTCCTAGTATTTCCTGTGCTATTCTCAGCCGAACTCTCATTATTAGCATGACATGACGATTGAGTGTTCACTCTCAGCAGAGTAACATGAATCTCCAAGTGCCAATTTTGAGATGTGCACGAAATACCCGTACAGGCTACATCACTCTTTAAAGAGAGTCTCGCATCGACACGCTTTGGTTAACCGATCGATCATGCTTAATTTCCTTAAGGGAAATATGGACTTCCCTAAGCATTAAAAGAAACCCAAATAACCAATCTTTCAAATAGAAATCGAAAAACCCTACCGAAAATCAAAAACCATGTATCAGCCAAATCAAAGGAAAACTCTTTAATCTAAGATGTGCTTGCTTTGCTCCCGAAATCATCAAGGTAATCTCAATCTTCTTATTCTTTCATAAATTTGATAGCTTTTAGTATTATTAACGATTTTAGTTTCTCTCGATTTTGCGTGGGTGTTTCCTCTTTTATTTTTCTCTACAAGAGAATTCCTCAAGAGGGTTGTAGATCTCTTCTCCTCAGTTTTTAAATGGAAAAAGCAAAACCCCTAATCTTATTTTGGACATAACTATAATTTTGATTTTGATTTTTAACCCTAACTGATGTTTTATTTTTATTTTTAGGTTGAGAAATTGTCTACAAGTTCATAAAGAAGCGTTTAACCGCATCATGGTTGGTAATAGTTTCATAATTCTGATGGTATTTTCTCTGTTTTTTTTCTAGTTGATTTTTCTTGTTTTCCATATTAGTCTCAGAAACGATCACGACCGCGCAAGTTGGACGTGAAATTTAACAAGCCTAGCAAACCCTGGAAAAATAGGCAATTGTTATGATGACCACCAGCGGGCCCACTTATGCCCTAGCTGGTCGAACAATCACCATACTCCCCTAGCGCCATCAAATGCCAACCCAAAGTTGAGTAGCCACGTTGTCTTGGGAGAAGCTCGATCGTTAGCACTTATAAAGAGTCTATTGATTTAGTCGTAATTTAAACAATTAAAAGAATCTCGAGAAGCGATTGTTTTGAAAATAAGACTACACGAGCATGATAGTCTCGAGAAACGATCACGCCACTTATCCTTGTTATGATGACCACCGGCGGGCCCACTTATGCCCTAGCAATCACCATACTCCCCAGTCTTAAAACCATCACAACCGTCCAACTTCACCAGCCTGGTTGGACGGATTAGATCATCCCATGAATGATCAGGGAAGCGCTAACGCACACGTTGGCGGGCCTACTTATCCTTAACCCGGTCAGTTTTCTCACGGCGAGGTCATGGAGAAATGAAACGATTGCTCAAACCATGGCAGGCGTGATGTTTCTAAGGGTTGCGGATTTCCACTAGTGTCTTAAAATTGATCACAACCATCCAACTTCGCCAGCCTATTTGGATGGCTTAGATCGCATTTAGGACCATCAGAAAGGTGCACATACGTTCACCGTCAGCCCAACATGGGACCCACGTGATCGGTTTCTCCAAAGGAGGATCATGGCGTGCCAAACTGATTATCCAAAGTCACGCGTGCATGACTGATTCAAAACCCTAATTAGGGTTTGCGGCAATGCACATCTGTCGTAGTTTGATCGTGACCATCCATATTCGCCAGCCTAAATGGAGGGTGTAGATATAGACTCAAAAGGGTCCTCATCGACATGGGAGCATATTCAAACGTGATTACTCTCAAGACACTCAAGACGGCCAAGGTTTGACCAAGAAAGATCGTGCGACAGCCTACCATGATGACAGACTTTGAAGGAAACCAAACCAAAACGTATGGGTATGTCAATCTGAATTTATCTGTAGGTCCCATCCAATCAAAGGTGAAATTTGAATTAATAGAAAAGGAGCCGGACTACCATATGATACTGGGGAGATCATGGCTTCATGACAATAGGATCGTCCCCTCGACGTATCACCAATGCCTGAAGACTATGCTTAACAAAGAAGTCGTTCGTGTAACTGCATCATTGTCGCCTTAGCACCAATATGTGGAGCGGAATTGTTTGAACCAAGAGAAACTCTGCGGGAAGAACCAAGAGAAGCCGCTTCTACACGCTTTCCATAATCTACATCACCATTCTCTTTAGGAGATGCTTCAACATATTTTTTATGAATTGCTTCAGCAGCCTTTCAAGGATATTACTCATGATAGGGCTCGTTCTCATCAGAGTCGGGGATTACGACATCGTCATGAATAGTTTGAGAATCCAACCAACCATATGCCTAATCTACCTGGGGACTATCGACATCATGCTATGGGAACGCTCACCTGAACGCCTCTTGAACGTGACATGCTCCAAGGACGGGATGACCCATCTCTCCTGGTAACATCTAACTTTGTCTCATAATTTTTATCTTTATTTGTCACCAACTAATGCCTACCCCACAATAGTGCAACCATTGCTTGCTAGGCATGGGACTTAATGTTGATGGTGGATTTTTTCGAGGCCAAAATTGTAAAATCAAATTTAATGTGCTGACATCCTGCAAAGGGTAAAGCCGTTTGATAATGCGCTGACATCGGTGGTGAAGTTTCTAAGAAGCTGTTTCTTACTTTTATATCTTACTCACCGTTCACTACACCATTTTAAGGATATAGCGACCATCCTCAGTAAAGAATAAGATTTTATCTTTATTTTAAGAATAAATAAGATTTATGTTTCTAATTTAGCAACAATAATAAGTTTTAGGTTGCTAAGTTTTTCATGCATGCAAAACACGCTACACTTTGACATTTGTTTCCACCCAAAGTCAAAGATTGGTCACTCCTATTCTTTATTTTTTTCACCCAAACTACCTTATCTACTACAAGATTAGAATTTTTTTAGCCATTTCATTTTCATCTCCTCGCTCTTTATCTTCTCCAAAGAGAAATTTTCTTCCTTGATATCAATCAAGTTTCAATTCATATCTTGATCTAAATCGATCTAAAATCGATCTTCATTTGGATTTCCGTAAGTATTAGTTTTCAATAAATTCTAGGGTTTCAACATTTTGATTTATGTTAATATATTCTGAGGATTTTGATTTCGATTTTCAAAATTAATAGATTCTAGGGTTTCAATTTTGTTTCAGTTAATAAATTCTAGGATTTTGATTTCAGCTTTCAAGCATCTAGTAGAGTAAATACATGGACTTGGGATTTGTGAATATGTTGTCTCCAGTTTGATTTTTCGATTTCTTCTTTGTCTTTCGATTTAAAGGTTTCATATGTCGATCTAACACTTAACTTATTTTTTCCATTTTAGGTTTGTCAAGGTTGAAGAGGTGAAATACTTTGAAGAAAGAAATCAAGAACTAAAGGTATAAGTTTAAATTATTGTTTCATGTTAAGCTATTTTAGGGTTTTTCATATAATTTCAGGTTTAGGTTTAATTTCTGTTATATGGTTTGTTGTAGCTATATTTACTATTTCTATGAACTCGGTCTTCAATGTTTTTTTGTGTGAAGTTGTTTTGATTTTGATGGCAATAGCATTCCTGGATTTGGGTGTTTGTTGAACATGATAACAAAGCATGATAAATAGTCCTAGTGGTGATTAAAAGCTACTTGTAGCTCATTCTCTCTTCTGAGTGGATGTTTCACAACCTTACTTCTGAACAAGAACCTACCACTAGACTAATTTGTTTAAATTATGAACTTAGGAACTTTGTAATTTTGTACAATGAACTTAAAGTTTTTTAAGTATTTCGTATGATCTTGTTTTGATTGTACTTCAATATTATTTTTGTGAAGTTGTTTTGATTTTGGATGATAATAACATTAAGATTTGGTTGTTTGGTAATGAACATGATAAATAGTCCTAGTGGTGATTCTAAAAAGCTACTTGTAGCTCATTCTCTTCATTGAGTGGATGTTTACATCGTTAACCCTAAAGGCTTCGGCAACCTTTTGCTTAAATTATGAACTTAGGGACTTTTGTAAGTTTGTATGAATCAACTTAGAAGTACTTTAAGTCAAATGTATGATCTTGTGTAGTACGTGTTTGATCTTGTGAAGTTTATTTTGAAGAGTAATATATCATATGATGAGAATATATAAGCATTAATGGATGAAGCGGATATGTCCTAGTGTGATTCTAAAAGCTACTTGTAGCTCATTCTCTCTTCGTTGAGTGGATGTTTATTGGCAACCTAGGGCTTCGCAACTACCTCACCACTAGGACTAATTTGTTTAAATTATGAACTTAGGAACTTTGTAATTTTGTACAATGAACTGAACTTAGGAAGTTTTTGTATTTCTTCTCTCTTTGTTGAGTGGATGTTTCTTCTTGTGAAGTTTATTTTGAAGAGTAATATATCATATGATGAGAATATATAAGCATGAACGCCTCTTGAACGTGACATGCTCCAAGGACGGGATGACCCATCTCTCCTGGTAACATCTAACTTTGTCTCATAATTTTTATCTTTATTTGTCACCAACTAATGCCTACCCCACAATAGTGCAACCATTGCTTGCTAGGCATGGGACTTAATGTTGATGGTGGATTTTAGTTCAGGGCTAAAATTGTAAAATCAAATTTAATGTGCTGACATCCTGCAAAGGGTAAAGCCGTTTGATAATGCGCTGACATCGGTGGTGAAGTTTCTAAGAAGCTGTTTCTTACTTTTATATCTTACTCACCGTTATATACGAAGGAAAAGAGATAGAAATTGTGGTCATTATTAATGAGGGTTTTTTTTTTCTTCAGTTGAAAACGAATTTTATCATCACTAACTATTATTAACTCTTCGGATTGTGAATGATTGAAAGACTGTCTGTGGGGATTAGTTTTCTCTCACCTCCGATTTTTGCTCTACAAATCGGTCTCAAACTCAGTGTTGTTTCAGTCTCTGTTCCAGTTTTAATGTTTACAGAAGAGCCACATTTGTCTATCATTTATCTTGCTTTGTTCATTGCTAGCTACATACACTACAATTTATTGTGCAATCTAATCAAGTGCATAATCAGAGAAGAACAACAATGTACTTCCAATTCCACCAAAACTAAGTACAGTTTCTACCAAACCATTACTAAGAGCAATAACCAAGAATTCAGCAATGTCATTAACGGTAGAACTCTAAGTAAAAACTTTCTCAGAAACAACTACATCTTGTTCAACACCATTACAAACCCACAAATCAAGACCCAACACACATCTCATCATCAGCAACTCATTTATACAGACACCATCGAATCTGAAAAACAACAACTATTCAACACATACCCCATTACCACTACCAGTTCAAAGTACTTTCCTAACCTTTTGCAAGATCTAGAACCTAAACACCATAACAAAATATTCAACCAAGACAAGGAAAAAACAAAGAGCAAGAAACTGTCCATCACCTTCAACCATAGCTTTAAGAAGTTGGGTAGACAAGGGAATCACCAGAGGATCCTATTCACAAAAAAAATTCTAATCGTTTTTTAAGATTTTCAAACACATAAAAATTTTAGCTCCTTCTGGTGACTTTGTGGCATCTACCACACGTCTTGCTGCCTTCATTCCGTTCATCGTTCACTATCCTCACTGCTTGATGGAGCTGGAGATGTACCACTGGAGGCTGAATCTTCATCTAAATAAGGAACTCGGTCACTCACACTCAAAGGAATCTGCTCCGCTTTATTCATGGTTCGAGAATACTTTTTGGGACTGGCAATCTCATTTTAAAATCGAGCCCTTAGATGCTCAGCGTCATACTCAATTTGCCCAACATCCATCTCCTCACTGCTATCCCCATTTCTTCCCCACCCTCTTCATCAAAATAAAATCCACCAGACGAGTCAGTATCTTCATCAGTTTCGCTCCCATATCGAGGTCCTTTGGCCTTCTGTTCAGCCTCCTCCTACTGTTTTGCCTCCCATTCACTATCCTTCCTCTCCCGTATTTTCAAGTATTGAGGTACCCACTCAGCATATATTCTTTCCTTTCGTTGTGCATCTCTTTGCCTGCGATATTCCTCTTCCCTCTGACGTTGTTGAACCATTTCACGACGATCCAATTCTGCCTGAACATCAATCTTTAACTGTTGTAACTCTTCAGTTCCTAAATTGTTTAACAGTGTTTTTACCTGATTATAAAGTTCTGATATTGATGGGATCACGGGAACGGTAACGCCGGAGTTTTCCATCTCTCAACTTCTACCCAAACCTTTCCCTTTCCAGTAAAAATACTAATGAGTTTCTTAATCACTATCAAAACCCATCTTTTAAAGGCATAACTTCTACCATTAACTGTCATTTATGGCGGTTAGTTAATCGTCAAATTGCTTCGTTCTTTTTTCCCATGCAAACTCATGTGTTCACCCTTCCCCCGAATAACCATCATTACCCTATTGATCCCTACTGTCAACACCTAACCATCTTCATTATCTCTATACCTAACAGAACCACTATTAAGTGTTGCCTTGGTAGGTCCTCTAACTTTGCGATTTCCATTTGGGGTCTAATTAAAACTATTTTATCTTTAATGCAGACTAGTTGGAGGCAACATCAGATGAGAGGCAACATTGTGTCTTTGAGAACCCCTGGCAGAAGCTGTGCTAATATTACCAACGAAAACCATACTCATTCCCACTCCCCACAATTCAAAAATGCCCCCCAAATTTCAATCATTATAACCATTGTCGTTTTCCCCAACCATATACAGCCAAAACTGATAAATGTATTGGATATTCCTTTTATATTTTGCGAATCCACATTTCCTCATATCAAAAAGAATATCGATCCATTATTGGATTTGTCCACAAGTGGCCTCGTATCTCCATCTCTCACATAAATCACTTGGCTACAAACCTACCTTTTTTCTACAGACATGAAAACGACATGCCTTATCTCAACAGTCTTCTCCAAAACAACATTTATAGTCGTGCTACAACTATGTTACACCATTCTTCTCCTGAGTTTTCCCCAAATCATAGTCAACAGGAGTCTTATTTCCTATTTAAGGTTGGCAACTGTAACCAAACAAAAACTGCTTATGTCATCTCTCAACACTCTATATGGGGTCAACTTCAGTTCAGTGAGTACCATGGTATCATCTCACTAGAATTGTATTTTATTCTGACTATTCAAAGAGTCAATCTTCATAAACATATAATCATTCATATCCACCTCTTATTCATGATGAATACCTCCCAAACCTCTAAGAAAAATCAAGTTTTGAACCAAGATATCCAAAACCTTTCGCTACAAATGTCTGAGAAACTTAATTTACCATCTTCCCTAGCTAATCCAGTTTTCATAGATAAAAAAGTCATTCTTGCTGAAGCTGATCCTAACTGGAAATGGTGTATTATGGGATATATCTTTTATGAAACTTTGATTCCCACTGCTTCTATCAGATACCACATCTATAAAAACTGGCCTCTTGCTCAACACCCTACAGTGTCTACTTGGAACGGCCAAAGGAACAAAGTTCTTATTCGATTTCTCTCTGAAGAAGATTTCAATAGAATAAAATCTCAAAAACCTTGGTTTGTTTGCGGCTATCTGGCTGTGTTAAAAGAGGTGCCTACTGAAGGCTAGCCAATTAATACTCAACTCTCCTTTGAGGAAGAAATTATGTGGTTTATCTTATGCAATATTCCAAACGAATTCTCTGAATTTAACGATCTAAAGAAACTCACCTTGGAGATGGGAGAATTAGTGGAAGAATAGACCCCTTTGGAAAGCACCCTCTCATGAAGAACGTGAAGGTCTGTATCAAGATTTCTATACAAAAAGCTATTCCAACTGGCATCCCCCTTTTCACAAGTGGAAGAAAAGACCCCTTCTTGATAGAATGTAGACATATCATAGTTCCAAGGTATTTCTGCACCTCTTGCCGTGTTCTTGATCATAAGGACCAAAACTGCCCAGCTTGGAAGCAGAAACAAAATAAAATCACAGAACTCAAGGCTTCTTGCAGTAACTATACTCTACCACCAGTTTCCAAGTTAATGTCGTCATCAAGTACTATTCAAGTGGATTCCACTCCTGTTGCTGAAGCATATACCTCTATTCTATCTTCGGTTACCATCCCAGATACTAAAATTCTACCTTCAGACTCTAAATAAATGCTAAGGGTAAAGCTGAGGATACAGATCAACAAATGGGTAACTCCATCCAAAAAAGTTTTTTTAATGTTTTCCAAATGGGCCCTTTCATCAACAGATCTTCAGCTCTGAAATTTTTTGATGTTGGACATGTTCAGAAACATACTACTTCGATAGAAAATGGTTTGCCGTTGGTTTTCAAACAAACTACTACTCAAAATGTCTCGGTGGATGCTTCTATTACTGGTGCTGAGTCAAACCAGAACGACCCGATTCGAACTACCAACTCGTCAAGGCGGTTTAAAACAGCAGCAATCCCAAATCCCAGCTCAATTGTCACTAGAGGAGCTGCTAATAATACTGATCATGAAGCTTTAGTTAACCTCAAGAGGAAGATCAATCCCAGAGCCGAGTTGTGTAAACGTACCCGAGCTAATTCCAACCCCATCAACTTTGCAGCTAATTCTGAAGAAAATTCCCCACATGAACCCAATTATGCTCAACTTTGTCCCCCAATCACCAATTTGGGAGATCTACCAGACATTGATCTCTCCAACTGTTCTTTCAATACCCAACCTCTCTTCAATTCCTTTGGTAATTACAATGTTCTTACTTCTGGTTCTCCGAGCAACATTGATGTCTGCAATAATTCTCACATCAATGTTGTTACTTCTAGTCTGGACTCATCCCAAATGGATTCTCAAAGTGGTGGAAATACTAGTACTTCCCTTAATGGTGGATCTGATCAAACCACTCAGGTAAATCTTCCTCAAACTTCTCCCATAACTGTGTGTGAACCTACCACCATGAATCCTTTCCCTGTTAACAATGTGAATTGTATTGCCTGGAACCTTAGGGGGTTTGGAAAAAAATCCTCTAACAAGGAGCTTAGTTTATTGTGCAATAATATCAATCCTGATATTATTTTCTTATCTGAAATGAAAATAAATAAAGATATGGCAGCTAGAAAACTTAGAAATATGGGGCATCCTTGCACTTTCAATGTGCCCAGTATTGGTAGAAGTGGAGCCTTGGATCTTGCTTGGAAAAAGGAAATTCACCTAAATATCATATCTTCTAGTCAAAGTGGCATCTATGTTACTTCTACTGACATCATCTATTCTAAAACTTGTCATATTCATTTTATGTATGGTGAACATAATAGTAGTCTTAGGCAAACTTTTTGGGAAGAACAATGCAACATAGTTATAGCTCCACTGGATGAACCTGTGTTTATCATTAGAGATTTTGATGCTCTTTCAAGTAATGAAGACAAAAATGGTGGCTTAGAAGTTGATGATCCTGATTTTGAAAATCTTAAGCAATTTTGTTATGTTTTTAACTTGCATGATCCTGGTTTTTCTGGTCCTAGGTTTACTTGGTCTAACATGCAGCAAGGGTCAGATTTAATCCTTGAAAGGCTAGATAGATGTCTTATAAACCAAACTGCTGAAGACCCATGTCCTAAACTTTGTGTTAATAACCTCCCTAGGGATTCTTCTGATCATTGTCCCATGCATATTGGTTTCAACTATGAGGATGTTTGTATGCCTAGACCTTTTCATTTAATGACTATGTGGATAGAGGATCATACCTGTAGAGATATTATAGCCAACTCTTGGTATGTTAATGTGGTAGGATCTCCTGCCTATAAACTTAAAGCCAAACTCTTAAGTACTAAGAAAGGTTTAAGAGAGTGTAATAAGTCCCCCTTTGGAAATATTCAAACTAACATCTCCAATGTTAAGAAGGAGTTAGCTGATCTTCAGATCAATAACCCTATTGATACCACCAATACTTCCAGACTCAAATCCAGATTGGAGTATCTATACAATCTGGAGGAGTTATATTGGAAGGACAAATCTAGAGAAGTCTGGCTCTTGGAAGGTGACAGAAATTCACCATATTTTCATAGAGTAACTCTCTTTAGAAGAAAAAAAAAATGCCATTAGTTAGATAAAGACTTCCCAAAACGATATCATAACTGATAGAGACACTATTGGAAATTCTTTTATAGATTATTTCAAAACTCTTTACTCTTTCCAACCTAAATCTTTCCAAGATGATATCCTAGTTGATTACCCTATTAAGTTCTCTGAAGAGGATAATGCTTCCCTAAATTTACCTCTTACCCCAGAGGAAATTAAGAATGATGTTTTCCAAATGGGTGGGGGGGGGCTCCAGGACCAGATGGTTTTACATGTCATTTCTACCAAAAGCACTGGGATATTGTGGGAGATGTTGTTGTTGATATGACTCAGACTTTCTTTAGAACTAGTAACATTACTAAAGTGTTTAATCATACCAACATTGCTTTCATACCTAAAGTCCCTTTAGCTGAGTTGGTTACACAGTATAGACCAATTGGTCTTTGCAATTTTATTTATAAAATCTTGTCTAAAACTTTGGCTAACAGGCTTAAGCCTTTCATGGATAAAGTCATTTCTCAAAACCAAAGTGCTTTTTTACCAAAAAGAAGCATCTCTAATAATATCTTACTATCCAATGAGGCTATCTATGTTGTTAACCATTGTGATAAAGTTGAAGGTATTGCTGCCATCAAGCTTGACATGTCTAAGGCCTATGACAAGCTAGAGTGGGACTTTCTGGAGAAAGTCTTAACTAAGATGGGTATGTCAGACCATTGGGTTAAATTAATAAACCAATGTGTCTCTACTGTCTCTTATTCTATCCTCTTGAATGGTAGTCCTACTGGTTTCTTTAAACCTGAAAGAGGTCTGAGACAAGGATACCCCCTATCACCTTATCTCTACATCCTTTTATTTGAAGCTCTATCCTCTTACATAGATACCCTTCAGATTAAAGGTGTGTTAGATGGTATTAAAGTCTGCAAAAATGCTCTAGAGATGACACACCTGCTATTTGATGATGATTCTTTGTTATTTTCCAGAGCTACTGAAGAAGAAAAAAATGTCATCAAGGACTACCTTCAGAAATATTGTCTAGGTTCAGGGCAAGAAATAAATTTTGAGAAATCTGATATTTTTTTCAGTAGAAAAATTTATGATCACAGGAAAGCTATTCTGGCTAATATCCTAGATATTCAAAGCAGAGATCTGGGAGAAAAATACCTTGGAACTCCAACTGTTTTCCAAGCATCTAAAATCCAAAACCACATGGGGATTCTCCAAGCTGTGGATGCCAGGATTTCTATCTGGCTCCACAAGCTCTTATCTCAGGATGCCAGGACTACCCTGATTAAGCATATTGGTCAAGCCATTCCCTTATTCCAGATGGGAGCTTTCCTTATCCCTAAACATCTGTGTAGAAAAATGGATTCTCATCTCTACAAATTCTGGTGGGGTGAGACCCTGGACCCTAAAGACAGAAAACTTCACCTCCTAGGCTGGGATGTCTTATGTTCCCCTAAAGGTGAAGGTGGTCTGGGGTTTAGGAAAGCAGAGTTGAACAATCTTTCTATGCTAGCAAAGAATACTTGGAGAATTTTGGAACACCCTAATTGTCTATTGGATACTGTTTTGAAAGATAAATATTTTCCCAACACTGATTTTCTAAATGCTAAATGCTCTTTTAATTTCTTATGAACCTGGAAATGCCTCCATGCTATAAAAGAGCTTATCAAACCTTTTATTTCTTGGATTGTTGGGGATGGTCAATTTATTGAACCATGGTGTGACACGTGGATCCCCAGCATGGGATCGACCACACCCAACCCACTTGTTCCACCTGATCCAAGTATCATAGTTGCTTACTTTATTGATCCCATATCTAGGTCTTCGAATTTCCCAAGACTTACCACCCATTTTGATGATGCTTCTGTCCAGAAGATCATCACCATTCCCTTAAGCCATCTTTGCACTCCTGATAGGAGGGCTTGGGAACTTTCTAAGACTGGCAAATTTTCTTCAAAGTCTGCCTACTTGGGGCTTAGAGGCCTTAGGCCCTCCCCTTGTAAAAATCTATGGAAGTGTATTTGGAAAGTTAAAGTACCCTACAGAATTCAAGTTTTTCTCTGGAGAGCTGCTATAAATGCATTACCCAGCAGGTTTGTTCTCCAAACTAGAATGCCCATGAACTGTGTTGATTGTACTAGATGCTCTGATCCTCTTGAAACTATTATGCATGCTCTGGTTAATTGTTCCTTTGCTAGAAGGGTTTGGTTTCTCTCTGATTTCAACATCAATACCCAATTTTTTCATAATAAATCTTTCATAGACTGGCTGCTTTTTTGGCTTGTTGATCCTAATTCTAAGTTGTCTGATGAAAACAAATGTCTTTTTGTGGCTATTATTTGGTCCCTATGGACTAGTAGAAATAACCTTGTTTTTCAGAATACTAAAGACAATTTTTCCACTGTTATCTCTAGAGCTAAAGCCATGCTTCTCACTAGGAAGTCTAACCATTCTAGTTTGCAAATTGACTCTAGTCCTTCTGTCAGTTTTTGTGATCATTGGATGCCCCCTTCCTTTGGTTGGATTAAATGTAACACTGATGGTGCCTTTAATATCTTAACTGGAGCAAATGGTGCAGGATATGTGATGCGTGACTTCTCTAAGAAAGCTACCTTTTGTGCCTCTCTGGTCTTTGATGTTATCTCTGCTGAATAAGCCAAAGCTAGAGCAATATGGGCAGTTCTAAAGAAAGATGTGGAACAAAATCTAACCCACATTATTGTTGAAAGTGATGCTAAAGCTCTCATCGAAAAAATTTCAGCTGGAAATTTTGAAGGAGATGCTAGGACGGATGCCATCTTTAAAGACATTTTCTTATTTTCTTCTAAACTTCTTGCTTGTATTTTCAGTTTCCAACCTAGAACTTGTAATTCTGTCTCTCATGAGCTTGCTCTTTTGGCTAAACAAAACAATCTCTCCATGTACGTGATACTGGATCCTTCCAACAGTAGAGGAGGACCATTATCCCTTCTGAGGGCCTTTGCTTATAAAAAAATAAAAATAAATAATGCGCTGACATCCTGCAAAGGGTAAAACCGTTTGATAAGTGATGAGTACCTCTTCACTTTATTTATTCGAAGAAATTCAATAAATACACAAAATTCACCCATAATGGTGCGTGCAACAGCAATCCCAAATATTCTGTGATTTTTTAGCATTATTAATTAATGCATGATTTGCCTAGTATTTCATGTGTTATTCTCAGCCGAATTCTCATTATTAGCATGACATGACGACTGAGTATTCACTCTCAGCATAGTGACATGAATCTCCAAGTGCCAATTTTGAGATGTGAACGAAATACCCGTACAAGCTACATCACTCTTTAAAGAGAGTCTCGCATCGACGCGCTTTGGTTAACCGATCGAGCATGCTTAATTTCCTTAAGGGAAATCTGGACTGTCCATATCAGTCTCAGAAACAATCACGGCCACGCAAGTTGGACGCGCAATTTAACAAGCCTAGACAAACCCTGGAAAAAATAGGCAATTATTGTGATGACCACCGGCAGGTCCACTTATGCCCTAGCCGGTCGAAAAATCACCATACTCCCCCAACGCCATCAATGCCAACCCAAATTTGAGTAGCCGCGCTATTTTGGGAGAAGCTCGACGAGCATAGATTGTTCAGGGCAGTCTTAAAACCATCACAACCGTCCAACTTCACCAGCCTGGTTGGACGGATTAGATCATCCCATGAATGATCATTGAAGCGCTAAAGCACACGTTGGAGGGCCCACTTATACTTTACCCGATCCGTTTTCTCACGGAGAGGTCATGGAGCAATGAAATGATTGCTCAAACCATGGCAAGCGTGATATTTCTAAGGGTTGCGGAATTCCACTAGTGTCTTAAAATCGATCACAGCCATCCAACTTAGATAGCCTATTTGGATGGCTTAGATCATATTTAGGACCATCAGGAAGGTGCACATACGTTCACCGTCAACCTAACATGGTCCCACGTGATCGGTCTCTCCAAAGGAGGATCAAGTCGTGCCAAACCGTTTGGCCAAAGTCACGCGTGCGTGACTGATTCAAAACCCTAATTAGGGTTTGCGGCAATGCACATCTGTCGTAGTTCGATCGTGACCATCCATCTTCGCCAGCCTAAAAGGAGGGTGTAGATATAGACTCAAGAGGTCCCAAGGATGTCAACGTGATCATCGTGGGCCCACCTTTGTGTGTGATCGGTCGGCCTATGAAGACTAGGGCCCGGTGTCTCGAAACGCACGCCCAAAGGTGGCATGCCACACGGCTTTATGTATTTCTGTCGCAAATCGATCACGACCACTCATCTTTACCGGTCAAATTGAGTGACCTAGATCGAATCTTTATGGGACCAAGAGCCATAGGCATGCGCGCCGGCAGGACGTCTCCACGCATGCCTGGTCGGTCCCACCAAAATTAACGCCCATGCTTGGATTCGGTCAAGCCAAAGAGGGGATGTTGCACATCTCTAAAAACCCTAAAATCCATCAACGACATCAAATATGTGCCGTAGATCATGTCGTCCTTACAACTTTGCCAGCTTGGTCGGACGGCTTGGATTAAAAGTTAGGCGATCAATTATTACCGCCCGCCACTCTGTCACAAAGAGTGATCGACCAGATGATGGCTCGCCTACGCGGCCTCCAAATGATCACTCGAAGATGGTTGGATGTGCTGTCATTTTAAGACGCTTAATCTGCGACTTACTCAATCAAGCTTTAAAACAACGATGCTTTATGCATATCGATTGTTTTGAGCTGCTTGCTTTAAAACGATGCATTACATGCATCGAGCATGCATGATATTTCACGAATATCAAATCCTTAAATAATTAGTTATTTAACCTAATAGCATCGTATGTTATTTCTTACGGCGGGTCCCACGACTCGACCCACCTATTCGAGACATCAAACATGTCACAAACTGGGGGATACTTATTGGGGTATTGGTCTGGCGGTTTACAACATACGGCGTGCAACGCGCCCATTACGAGAATGTGTCAGGAAGCATTGACGGTTAACGATGATGAGGGAAGTGGGAAAAGGCGTGATCGTGTGACAATCACCTACACGACCCCACTACTCCATCACTCAACTTCCTCCACTTCCTACGAGATGAGGATTCCACTCAAATGACTTGTATAAATAGGTTGTTTGACCTATCTTCAAACAACACAGAAAAAAACCAAGTGTTGTCATCGATATCCAGAAAACACCCAGAACTGATAGCTTTCATTGTGCAAGCCAGTTCAACATTCTGATACAGGTCATAAACTGCCAACACCTTCATAATCTCAACACCTTCTTCGCTTCCCTCCCTAAGATCAACCCCATCTCTTTCACTTTGTGTCTGAAACAAGTCTGGAATGGCCATTTCTTGGTTTAGGCCAGAATTGTATAGATTGATCTCTCGAATCAAAAGCACTCCGTGCAGTGCATTTGTTTAGGGTTTAGATTCGTTTCTCATCCACACACACACCCAATTTTATCAAAACCAATAGAAATAGTTTTTACCCTTAAATAATTGGCGACCACAGTGGGAGATTAATCTCTTGGTTGTGAAGTCAATTTCTTCAATACCCAATCCCATTTGGCTAATTTCAAAATGGTTGGTCTTAGGACTCCCCCAACAATTTCAAATCCCGGTTGAAGTTCCTCTAATGAAGATACCCCTCTTACCAATGGTGTATCTGATGGTGTAACCGGAAGAATCCCAACATTGATCGAGTTAGCACGGGTGTAGGAGATTCATAAGAAGAACATGGACCTGATCAAAGAAACAATAAATGACATACTCAATCTCCTCATCAAGATGACATCAGATACGAGCGGTTCTCTTGTTACGGAGATTTCTATAATGGGGACAGATCCTCGCAACGACCCTCCCCAAGTCAATAGTTTCACTATGAACCAGAGGCCAGTGGATCAGGAAGCGACTTCTCGAGTAGAAAGTTTATGTGAACTTCTACACCTCTCGAAGAATCGGCGGGCGGAGACGTTTGTTGCAATCAACCAGATAACCCTAGACGTTTATTTAACTCCTTTGCGTCTAGAATCCTTGAAAACACCAAAGATATCTGTGAATAATATCACATTTACAGAAGAAGACATGATGGCGGAAGAAGGTCACAACCGGGCCCTACACGTCACCGCACGCATCAAGGATTCATATTTCAAAAGGTCCCTCATCGACATGGGAGCATCTTCGAACGTGATTACTCTAAAGACACTCAGGATAGCCAAGGTTCGACCAAGCAAGATCGTGTGACAGCCTACCACGATGACAGACTTTGAAGGAAACCAAACCAACACGTATGGGTATGTCAATCTGAATTTATCTGTAGGGCCCGTCCAATCAAAGGTGAAATTCGAAGTCATAGAAAATGAGCCAGACTACCATATGATACTAGGGATACCATGGATTTATGACAATAGGCTCGTCCTCTCGACGTATCACCAATGCCTAAAGACTATGTTGAATAAAGAAGTCGTTCGTATTCTTGTATCATTGTCTCCTTACACACCAATATGTGGAGCGAAATTATTTGAACCAAGAGAAACACTGCGGGAAGAATCAGACAAAGTTCGTTGCACTCCACTCCCCACGTGGGCGTCAATCCAGGAAGAGGACCGACTTGCATCATTGAAGGCTAAGTCCCAAGATACATATTTGCTGACAAAACGTACCAATTCATCTTCATCATTTGAAGCCACGACCCACCCTCACACTAAGAGGGAGCGAACGTTTTTGGAGAGCCGTGATCATAAAGGGAAAACCGTGTACTGACGCCACTGTTAGCAATTAACAGGGGAGACTATTACCCAGTCTCTCCGCTTAACGGAATGTTATAACAACGACAATCCACAATAAGAAGTGCTAGATGCTCCACGACAGCTACAAGATGACACCAATTCCAGAGCTGATGAGATAGAAATCATTAACATCGGGAATGAGGAATCTCTTATGCCTATCTACACCTGCTCAACATTGTGTACGGATAAACGCACGAAGCTCGTGGAATTTCTCAAAGAGTACCAGGACATATTCCCTTGGGCGTATAAATAAATGCCCGGTTTAGATGAAAAATTGGTCACCCATCATCTACATGTCATACCTGGATCCAAGACGGTTAAACAGTCTCCGAGGAAGTTCAGACACGAGGTAGAAGAGAAAATCAAGACTGAGATTCAGAAGTTGCTAGCTTCTAGCTTCATCAAACCCATTCATCATCCAACCTGATTGGCTAATGTGTTTCCGGTAAAAAAGAAAAATGGATAGATCAGGCGTTGTGTGGATTTCAGAGACTTGAAAAAATGCTGCCCCAAAGATGATTTACCCAACATCGACATATTAGTGGATGCCACCAGCGGACACGGCGTGTTCTCCTTCATGGATGGATATAGCGGCTATAATCAGGTAAGGATGTATGAGCATGACGTGAGTAAGACATCTTTTCGAACTCCTCTCGGATTTTTTTATTATACTGTAATGTCATTTGGTTTAAAGAATGCCGGTGCAACGTATCAACGTGCTATGACGGCAATCTTCCACGACATGATGCATAAACAAGTTGAAGACTATGTGGATGATATAGTAGTCAAATCAAAAGCTAGAGTATCCCACACAAGAGTCTTACGACAAGTGTTCGATTGTCGTGAATACAAGTTGAAGATGAATCCTTTGAAATGCGCTTTCGGCGTTTCTTCAGGAAAATTTCTGGGATTCCAGGTGACTTCTGAGGGAATCAAAGTGGACCCATCCAAGACCCAAGTTATCCTCACGATACCGCCACCGCGAACCGTGAAGGAACTCCAAGGATTCATGGCAAGGTGAACTACGTTCGATGTTTTATACTTGGTCTTTCCCAGCTTATTGCTTCATTCACCCCCTTGCTGAAGAAAGGAGCAAGTTTCGTCTGGATCGCACTACAACATGAAGCGTTTCGTAAGATTCAAAGAATATTTTAATCTCCAAATCATCATAAAGGGTTCGATTATTATGTCAGCCCGGACAAGAGCGAGCGCGGGACATCTTCAGATCTACTGAAGCCGACACCTCAAGGAAGCAGCCTCAAGAAGATAGCGATGTCTGTAACATCAATGAGAGAAGCTTTCAGAATTTTTTCTCCCGTAAAAGAAGTAGTTGTGTTACCAAAGGAGATTTCACCTTGGACTTAAGAGGTACATACAGATTCTCCATGAAAATAGCTTCATCGTATTTGCAGAGCCTATTAGTTAAGTCATTTGCATGAAGGAACTTCCCTACTCCTCGAAGACACGATCCAAATGTGATAACGGCATAGGAGTGTGACTGGGGACTTCTTAGCACTTCCCATATCAAGGATGGTGAATTTAAAGAGATGCAAGAATGCTATCATTATGATTCCAAGATGTCCAAAGACGAGGATATACTCAAGAGAGCAGACGTATTTTCAAAGACCAATGATATTCCTGGACGTCTAAGAAACGCAACGCAGATGTAAAGACGACCTCATGAACCCAGCGTGACAACGTACATCAAGTCGAAGGCTCAGTGGATACTCGTGGGCAGGGGACTGTCTCCCTATTTTTTATTCCATGAGACAACATCAAGGAATCTATCGGTTCCATCATTAGCTTATCCATCGAGACAATATCTACCACTATATGAAGACCGCCAAGTTCATGCCCGTAGCTATCACGCCTCTTCCTGCCAGTATCTTCTGATCACAACTGCAACTAAGAAACGTTGTTCGTTTATTGATACCAGTACCCGAGCTTCACCATAGCAATAACCACTACAGACAGAGGTAATCCGAACATCTACATATTTTATTTTCCCACGGAGAAGTAATAGAGTCACGGAGGAGAGATGGCAATATCTTTATTATGGTAAACTCACCGACCATACAAGATAGAACCGTATAAATCACGCTTGGGGACTGAGGCTCATCATGAAATTCCTTCACCGTTAGTCAAGGACTTCTTCAAGAGATGGTCAATCAAGGAGCATGTAATTCACAAGGGAAAATTAAACTGAAGAAGAATTCTTTTCAACGCTCTCTTAGGGATCCGCGTTGGCATTTGCTCCAAAAGATGCTTCAATGCTCTCTTCAGGAGCCGCCTCGACGTTCGCTTCATAAGCCGATTCAACACGCTTTCCGGAAGCTACATCACCATTCTCTTTGGGAGCTGCTTCAAAATCTTTTTAAGAAATTGCTTCAGCAGCCTTTTAAGGATATTACTCATGATAGGGTTCATCCTCATCAGAGTCGGGGATTACGACATCGTCATGAATAGTTTGAGAATCCAACTAACCATATGCCTAATCTACCTGGGTCCAACCGATATCATGCTAGGGGAACGCTCACCTGGCCGCCTCTTGAACATGACATGCTCCAAGGACATGACGACCCATCTCTCCTGGTAACATATAACTTTGTTTCATAAGTTTTATCTTTATTTGTCACAATCTAATGCCTACCTCATAATAGTGCAACCATTGCGTGCTAGGAAGGACACTTAATGTTGATGGTGGATTTTAGTTCAGGGCTAAAATTGTAAAACCAAAATTAATGCGCTGACATCCTGCAAAGGGTAAAGCCGTTTGATAATGTGCTGACATCCTGCAAAGGTTAAAGCCATTTGATAAGTGATGAGTACCTCTTCACTTTATTTATTCGAAGCAATTCAATAAATACACAAAACTCACCCAGAATGGTGCGTGCAACAGCAATTCCAAATATTCTGTAAAAAAATTTGCATTATTAATTAGTGCACGATTTGCCTAGTATTTCATGTGATATTCTCAGCCGAACTCTCATTATTAGCATGACATGATGACTGAGTGTTCACTCTCAACAGAGTAACATGAATCTCCAAGTGCCAATTTTGAGATATGCACGAAATACCCGTACAGGATACATCACTTTTTAAAGAGAATTTCGCATCGACGCGCTTTGGTTAACCGATCGAGCATGCTTAATTTCCTTAAGGGAAATATGGACTATCCATATCAGTCTCAAAAATGATCACGAGACCCTGCAAGTTGGCCGCTCAATTTAACAATCCTACACAAACCCGAGCAAAAATAGGAAATTATTGTGATGACCACCGGCGGGACCACTTATGCCCTTGCCGGTCGAACAATCACCATACTCCCCCAGCGCCATCAAACGCCAACCCAAAGTTGAGTATTCGCGCTGTTTTGGGAGAAGCTCAATGAGCATAGACTGTTCAGGGAAGTTTTAAAACTATCATAACCATCCAACTTTACCAGCCTGGTTGGACGGATTAGATCATCCCATGAATGATCAGGGAAGCGCTAACGCACACGTTGGCGGGACCAATTATCCTTCACCCTGTCGGTTTTCTCACGGCGAGGTCATGAAGCAATGAAACTATTGTTCAAACCATGGCAGGTGTGATGTTTCTAAGGGTTGCGGAATTCCACTAGTGTCTTAAAATCGATCACAACCAAAATAGGCTGGCTTAGATCGCAATTAGGACCATCAGGAAGGTGCACATACGTTCACCGTCATCCCAACATGGGCTCCACATGATCGGTATCTCCAAAGGAGGATCCCGACGTGCCAAACCGTTTGTCCAAAGTCACGCGTGCGTGACTGATTCAAAACCCTAATTAGGGTTTGCGGAAATGCACATCTGTCATAATTCGATCGTGACAATCCATCTTCTCCAGCCTAAACGAAGGGTGTAGATATAGACTTAAGAGGTCCCAAGGATGTCAACATGATCACCGTGAGCCAATCTTAGCGTGTGACCGTCCGACCTATGCAGACTAGGGATCGGTGCCTCAAAACGCACGCCCAAAGGTGGCATGCCACACGGATTTTAAACCTTTACGACAATGTATTGTTGTCGCAAATAGATCACGACCACTCATCTTTACCGGAGAAATTGAGTGGCCTAGATCGAATCTTTATGGGACCGATAGGTGTAGGCATGCACGCCGGCAGGACATCCCCATGCATGCCTGGTCGGTCCCACCAAAATTAACGCCCATGCTTGGATTCGATCAAGCCAAAGAGGGGATGTTGCGCATCTAAAAAAACCCTAAAATCCATCAACGACAACAAATATGTGCCGTAAATCATCTCGTCCGTCCAACTTTTCCAGCTTGGTCGGACGGCTTGCATTAAAAGTTAGGTGATCAATGAAGCGCCTAAATGAGTACCGTCCGCCACTCTATTACAAGGAGTTATCGAACAGATGATGGCCTGCCTACGTGGCCTCCAAACGATCACTTGAAGATGGTTTGGCGTGCTGTGATGCGTGTCGTAACCACAAAAAATTAATAAATATTTTTCTACCTAATTAACAAGTAATATAGGGTAGTCAAGTTAGTTCCTACGAGGAACAAGAGATTTTTAGTTGTAAAATTGTCACAAAGGGGGGGGGGGTTTAGATTTTAAAATCAAAAGAAAGTAAATAAAGCAATCAAAAGTGTAAGTTGAAATCAATAAGATTAGTTAGCTCAAGGAATCCTTCTTCGTTGCAAAACAATGATTCAAGTTATGTTCTTTTCCACTTTTTATTAGTCACAGATTATCACCAACCGTAGGATAACATGTTCACTTAGACAACCACAAAATTCCATATTTCACTGAGTAACAGGTCCGCTTAGTTATCATATTCTATTCAAAAGAAACACCTTGAGGTTCGCTTACAAGATGTAACTCCCCGAACATATTTAGATTTATGAATTTAGGTTTAGTACTAGTAGTTAGACTCGGTTCACTTGGTCCACTTTCTAGCGTTGTTTTCACACACAATTGCTCCACGGAATCCCTCTGCAAGGTCTCGTGTTTTCTACTTATGTAAATAGTCAAGAAACTATTACGTATTCCCTAATTTTCACTAGCTTTAGATCAAATTAACAAATCAATTTAGCATGCACTCTAAACAACCTATCAATCAATCATAAACATTAATATTAGTAAAAACAAACGATAATCATATGAAAAACGTCAAGATAGAATTGAAACAAAAACTAAAATCATATGTTAAGAACTAGGAATACATTCTCAATCAATAAGAAAATTAGCTACTCATAGTTTGGAGTTCACACAATAATAATAATAATTAAAGAAGAAAGAAAAACTTATTGAAAATATGTTGGTTGCTCCTTCCTCCAATCCTTGTGCACTTTAACTCCTTCTCCAAAGTAGATGTGTGTGTAAAAATTTGTATAGAACTCTTTTATTTATAGGCTTCAATGCTCTCCAATCCTCGTAGGAAAAGAATCCCTTTCTTAAAATAACACCACTTTCCCAATTTGAACCTAATTCCAATTTCAAGTCCAATTCTCAAATCCTCCATCATCTCTATCCAAATCCAAGCTCAATTCTTCATCCAATTCCAAACCCAAGTCTTCACACCCATGAGAGAAGTCCATGCAAAATTCTGTAATTTTGGTCGCCTGAAAACTGGTTATATCGCCGGAAATCGGCACCGGAATAGTGTTGGAGGTATCATGAGGTTTTGTTGCTAACAATGGAATATTCTGTCACGAATCCGTCAAAGTTAACTGTCAAACTAATCTCTAACGGTCAACCAGGTCAAGGAATAGGTTATTCAGACACCGAGTCAGCGACGAGTCAGCTGGTCTTGAGTTTGCTGAATGGTCTTATTTCTGAGTTACGGTTACCCATTCACTGCATCAATGATTGGATCGGTCATCAGCGGTAACGAGTTAACTCATCGGAGTAGAAAATCCAACAGAGTCTCCTTTGTTTTCTGGGCATTTCCGGCCAATTTTGCAGGCCTTTTATGTCTTCACCTGTTAAGAATCCTAGCATACATCTACTCATTCCACCAACAACACCAACACTTCTTACAAACCATACAACCCATTCTTTGTAGCTTCTTATGCATGATTCAATAACTCCTCCTTAGGCAGTAACAACAATTTCACTACATAGAAGCAACAGATTCATCATATCCCCTGTAGTCTCCCATTTCTCGGTTGAACTCAGAATCATCACCAATTGCAACTTCAGTTCTCCTGGTTTTCAAATCAAGCTCAAACCCACTCTGTAATTATATTTCTTCACCTTCAGCATCTTTGTAATTTAACCACACAGCACCACCAACATCTGCATCTGAAAGAAAATGATTGTGAGAAGATTACCTTCTCGATTTAGGGTTGGGGTTGTAAATTGGGGCGGATTCTGCCACCCCAGCTCTTTTGACAAGGTGCACCCAGATGGAAACCCCCTTAACCTTGGCTCTACTCCCGATAGCGTTCGCCAACGAAATGACATTTTCTCCATTCTTTCTCCATTTTGGATGCTTTCTTCTTATTTTCTTCCGCATGACTCCAAAGTAGCTATAAAACTCAAAACACGCGTAAAGAACATAATTCACAAGAAAAATAGCAGAGAAAGCATAAACAATAGATAATAAATAGGATGTATTCTACACCCTATCAAATTCCCCCACACTTAGACTTTGCTAGTCCTCGAGCAAATCAAACTAAAACTTACAACTTCAAAGCTCTTCAGCGTCCCAAGCATCCAAAGAGCTATGAGGACATAGAGTTTCTGCATGCTAGTAATAAGAAGTTAGAAATACTAAAGAACATATTCTTATTCTTAAATGTTGAGTGAGAAATAACCACACCATAATGAGAGAACGCGTGTTTGAGAGCGACCAATAAGCATTTCGCCTCGACTTCTGCCTCACTTAAGAGGATTTTATGATAATTGCACTCAATAAGACGGATTTTTTATGGGTCTCACATGTGTGTAGGTAGGAATGAAGAGAGAATTATTGCAACACGTTGAATGGTGGGAAGGACAACTTCCAAAATATTTAAAAAACCCACATATTTTAACATTTTGAAAAACCATTTTTCTGACGATCTCTAAGAAAGGAAATCAACCACTATTATCGAGGATGATATTACTTACTTACCTTTATATCCGATTGCCAATTATGATAACACCACTCTCACGGTATCCAATAGAAACGTCTTTGGCTCCTCGTCTTCATCTTCTTGGTCTTCGTCTTCCTCTTCAACTATTGATGATAAACTCTTGAACTAGATCCTTGACAATTTGTAACATTTTTCCTTAAAATCCTTGTCGCTTGAAACTTCCTTATAGATTTTTCCTTCATGGCCGTGGGAAGAGTACTTTACTGCTTGACTCTTCACAACTTGTATCGTCTTGAAATCATACTTCAATAATTCTCACCTTTTGATTTTCTTTGCTCTTGTAAATTAGTCTTCTACTTGGATATAAAATTCCGCTTCTTATATGTAAGTCTTCAACATGTATACAAAAATCCGCTCATTGTATGTTGCTTTACTTGGATTTGAAATTTTCTCTTTTCTTGTTCCGTTGCTTGTAAACCTTAAACGCCTTCAACTTTCTTGTAGATTTTCATGTTGTTGATGATGGTGTTTCTATGGACCCGTTATTGTCGAGAGAGAGAATGGTGCTAACTGAAAATCGAACTACAAGAAAGCGGCTTTCATCCATAGACATCACCCTCATGATTGACAAAAATTAGCACTCAAGAGATCAAAAATAGTGCTGAAAATTGGTGTGAAGTTGGGTAGCTCACCATTCTACCCGGAATTAACGTACGGTGACACACACTCAAAAGAAAGC
This sequence comes from Papaver bracteatum, assembly GCA_023529315.1. Classification (NCBI taxonomy): domain Eukaryota; kingdom Viridiplantae; phylum Streptophyta; class Magnoliopsida; order Ranunculales; family Papaveraceae; genus Papaver; species Papaver bracteatum. Next base: position 2,770,833 of record JAJJWX010003811.1, on the reverse strand, counting down.
TTTTTAGTCAGATGGAAGAATTTATGGTCGGTGCCTCACATGATATAAAAACGGGTAGTCTCCACTAATGATTGATCAGCAACTCTAATAATGCATCTCCCTGCTCCTAATTTGCATCACCGGCATGATTAAATCCATTATTTAACACTCTAAGAAATAAGAAATCCGAATGTAGTTCCCTAACACTTCCAAGTTCAGTTATGTCGGTCAGAATTCTCTATGTAAACATACCTAGAAGTATGCTAGTGACTCTAAAATCTCTAAAAGTTAGGAGGTATTATGCAAAAAAAAATTTATATAAATAAGCTTAACCACTCCCCCACACTTAAACCTTACATTGTCCTCAATGTAATTGAATCGTCCAAGTAAAATCAAGGTGGGAAATCCTAATATGATATGAAACAATAAAAGTAAATAAACAAAAATAAAAAGTAAAAGGTTAATAAATACAAAACCTATGGGTTGCCTCCCATTTAGCGCTTGTTTTAAAGTCGACGGACCTACTTAGATCTTGCTTCACATTACTCCTCCAGAGGGAGCACATCTCAAAGACCAATCACGTCCACATGCTCCGTTGGAAAGTTTTCATAATATGGCTTCAACCTATGGCCATTGACTTTGAAAGGTTTTCCTGTCTTGTCACTAACAATTTCAACTACACCATGATCATAAACATTAGTAACAATAAATGGTCCCACCCAATGGGACTTAAGCTTACCCGGAAATAAACGTAAACGAGTATTAAATAAAAGAACTTTTTTCCCCACAACAAAACTTTTACGAAAGATCATTTTGTCATGAAAAATCTTGGTCTTTTCCTTGTAAATCCGGGCACTCTCATAAGCATCATTACGTATCTCCTCTAGCTCATTTAATTATAACTTTCTTTGCTTCCCCGCTTTATCATACTCCATGTTGTATTTATTTATCGCCCAATAAGCCTTATGTTCAAGTTCAACCGGAAGATGACAAGCTTTGCCATAAACCAATCGATATGGAGACATACCAATTGGTGTCTTGTACGCCTTTTTATACACCCAAAGTGCATCATTGAGCTTGAAGCTCCAATCTTTCCTTGTGGTATTCATTGTTTTCTCAATAACGGACTTGATCTCACGGTTTGAAATTTCCACTTGTCCACTAGTTTGTGGATGGTAAGGCGTACCAATCTTGTGTGTTATGTTGTACTTCTTGAGGAGAGCCTGGAAAGACTTCTTGAAATGCGAGCCTCCATTGCTTATCACCACTCTTGGTGTACCGTGCCTAGTGAATATGTTTTCTCTTACAAAATCACAAACAACTTGAGAATCATTAGTTTTTGTGGCTCTAGCTTTCCCCCATTTCGAAACATAATCTACGGCAAGAAGTATATAAAAATTTCCATTCGAATTGACAAAAGGGCCCATAAAATCAATTTCCCACACATCAAAAATCTCAACGGCGAGAATTGGTGTGAGTGGAATTTGATTTCGAGCACCTAAATTGCCCGTTCTTTGACATATATCACATAATTTACAAAAAACATATGAATCTTCAAATAAGGTGGGCCAATAAAATCCACTCTTGAGAACTTTGAGAGTGGTACGTTTAGAACCAAAATGGCCACCACAAGCAAGGGTGTGACAAAAATAGAGAATAGATTGAAACTCGGAATTAGGTACACACATTTGCATTATTTGATCAACGCCATATTTCCATAAGTATGGTTCATCCCACACATATTGCTTGGCTATCTTATTAAGTTTCATCTTTTGGAAGTTGGACATTGTATTAGGTACCTTCCTTGTCACCAAGTAATTCACTATATCCGCATAATAAGGTGTTAATTCTTCCAAGGAGAAAAGTTGTTCGTCCGGAAAGCAGTCTTGTAATGGATGTTCTTCTTGAGACATCACAAGTCTACTAAGATGATCCGCAACGGTATTCTCCACACCTTTCTTATCTCGAATTTCTATGTCGAACTCTTGTAGTAATAGGATCTACCGGATTAGTCTTGGCTTAGCTTATTTCTTCTTTATTAAGTATCTAAGTGCTTCATGATCGAAATACACAATAACCTTTGTATCCACCAAGTATGATCGAAACTTTTCTAATGCAAACACTATATACAATAACTCATTTTCCATGGTACAATAGTTGATTTTTGCATCATTGAGGGTCCTAGATGCATAATAGATAACATGGAACAATTTGTCCACTCTTTGACCCAAAACGGCTCCAACCGCATAATCACTAGCATCACACATTAATTCAAATGGAAGATTCCAATCCGGTGACTTGATAATCGGCGCACTTGTCAACATTGCCTTCAATTTTTCAAAGGCATCCTTGCATTCCTTGTTGAAGTCAAAAGGTACCTCCTTTTGTAATAACTTGCACATCGGCATGGAGATTTTGGATAAATCCTTGATAAACCGCCTATATAAACCTGAATGGATAAGAAATGAACGGATCTCCCTCACCGAAGTGGGATATTGTAAGTTTCTTATTAAATATATCTTTGACTTGTCCACTTCGAGCCCTTGAGAGGACACAATGTGACCAAGTACTATGCCATGGTTTACCATAAAATGATATTTCTCCCAATTAAGGACAAGGTTTGTGTCTATGCATCGTTTAAGAATTATTTTAAGGTTGTCTAAACAACTATCAAAAGAATTTCCATAAACACTAAAATCATCCATAAATACCTCAATAATGCGCTCCACGTAATCCGAGAATATACTTACCATACATATTTGGAAAGTAGCCGGTGCATTGCAAAGACCAAACGACATCTGTCTATATGCAAACGTTCCAAACGTACAAGTGAAAGTGGTATTCTCTTGGTCCGCCGGTGCAATCAAAATTTGGTTGTATCCCGAATAACCGTCCAAGAAACAATAATAAGAATGCCCCGCTAACCGCTCCAACATTTGATCAAAGAAAGGTAAAGGAAAGTGATCCTTCCGGGTTGCGGAATTAAGCTTTTTATAGTCAATGCACACTCTCCAACCGGTTTGAACTCTTGTAGGAACAAGTTCATCGTCTTGATTTCGAACAACCGTAACACCGGACTTCTTTGGTACCACTTGTACCGGACTAACCCACTTGCTATCAGAAATTGGGTAAATTACCCCAACACTTAGCAATTTGAGTATCTCTTTCTTCACAACCTCCATCATGGGAGGATTAAGCCTACGTTGAGCATCATGTACCGGCTTCACGTTCTCTTCCATTAGAATTCTATACATGCACATGGATGGACTAATGCCTTTGATGTCCGCAATTATCCACCCAATAGCCATTTTGTGCTCTTTCAAGACTCTAAGCAAACAGTCTTCTTGTACCGGTGTGAGGTTCTTTGCAATAATCACCGGAAGCTCATCTCCATCTCCCAAGAATGCACATTTCAAATGGTCCGGAAGTGGCTTCAACTCTAGTTTAGGCGCCTTCAAAATAGATGATACAAGTAATTCATCATTCACGGGTAAAGAAATATAAGAAACATTACCCTTTTTAGCTTCTTGCAATGCCGTCAAGGCACCACACATCTCCACCAATTCCTCGGAGATATCAACATCCAAGTTAGACAAGCCATGGACGTCCAATTCAATGCTCTTTTGCAACACCACATCAAGTTCGTCCTCTTGATTCAATTCCACCATTTGTTGCGCTAATAAACCAGCCACTTCAATGGAGTAAGCGGAATGCACATCACTTGGGTAGCGCATGGCTTCAAATACGTTGAAGTATATTATTTCCTTGTAGAATTCCATAGTGAGTGTACCCTTGTCCACGCTAATCTTCGTCTTCGCGGTCTTCATAAATGGCCTCCTAAGAAGTAAAGAAGTAGACGATCGATTCTCATTGTTGTCCATATCCACCACAAAGAAATCCACCGGAAAAATTAGCTCATTCACTTGTACTAGAATGTCTTCTACAAGTCCCTTTAGATATATGTTAGACTTGTTTGCTAATTGGATAATAACTCTCGTCTCTTTCAATGGTCCAAGATTCAAGGAGTCATATATATCGGCCGACATCAAACTAATGGAAGCTCCCAAGTCAAGATTCAAGTTAGATTATATATAATCTATCCTAAAACGAGTATACTTTTTCGACCTCTTCTTCTCTCCCTCTCGAAAACATATCTACAAAGTCTTAACTCAAATCAATTTTAGGTCTTATCTTCCTAAATTTCTTTTATTTGGTCGATTGATTTTTAGTAAAATCATATCTTGGATAGTTTTTTCTTTGAAGATTCACAAGCTTGTTTATTTGTTATTTCTCGATGGGTTTGATTTTGGAACCAAGTGAAATGGAATTAGTAAGGGGATTTATTCAAACGTCATCAAACGTGATTGATGGTATTTGATTAGGATGAAAAATTAAAGGCGAGTCTCGATTAGTTACTTTGTGCATTTGTTTTCCCTTAAAATCATTAATCGTGCTAGCTACTACTAACATTAATAATTCCACTGGGTTACTAACTTCTAAGTGGTTAATAAGCGTGATGAGCTAAGATTAAGTTATGGTGTCCAATTCAGTATGGTGTATTGGTGTTAGTACTTTCAATTGTTGCAAATATTCAATTGAGTATGGTATTAATATGGTGTTTGATTGCATTCTTTACTTGTGCAAATATCGAGAAGATGATTCTGCTTCTAATCTTCCAATTATACATGGAGTGGTATCACAAATGGGACCCCCATCAAATCCACCGCTGCAGGACAAGTGCATAGACCATCAGCAGGGACGGAGTGTAGTACAACGGTGCGGAGATGAATGCTTACCTAATAATCCTAATGTTGGAGTGCGAGATCAAAGGTATGGGATCACTATGAGATTTATGAAAATGGTGACCGAGCGAAATGTAAATATTGCAAGAAGGCTAATTACAAGATTGGTAAGGCACGTGAGGACGGTAAGAAAGCAGGTACTTCTAACCTCTCAACTCATTTGGATAAATGTCAGAAGTATAAGGATGAAATGGTTAAGGAAGCTAGAGCTGCAGGACAACAAACACTTGACTTCAAGCCTTGCAAGCCTGGAGAGGAACCACAATTGGTTGGGGTGTCTTTTTCTCAAGATGGGTGCAAACTTTGAGGAAAAGAGTTCGAGAGTTGGGGTTACTTACTCGGAAAACATTTACATGGAAGCTCCCAAGTCAAGTAAAGCATGTTCAAACCTTTTTTACCAATAGTTTTTTAATTGAAGAATGGAAAAATACATGAGGACCCTTTCTTAAGCACCGTGAAACCACCTGGATCCATACACTTTGTAGGCATCTTCTTCTTGGATCCTTTTCGTTCATTAAAGCCGAAGACACTTGAAGCTTTAATTTTGTTGCAAAATAGCATAACATTATTATTTGAATCATACTCATAAAAAGTGACCTGTCCTCAAAGTTTAGATTATTCTGTAATTTAGTAATTTCATTGTGCATATCCTTCTTTGTGCAAGTAAAGCATGTTCAAACCTTTTCTTCTTTTATTGCATGTTGTTGCTCCCTCCGACATGGTTATTGAATATCTTCAATCTTATTCTTTTCACTTTGTTATTGGTACCGCATAATTCATTCATGAACTATTTCAGCATACCTTGGCATTGTCTTGATGGCCTCGATGAATGGGATGTTGATTTCTATCTTCTTGAAGATATCCATGAGTGCCTTGTATTGAGCTTCCTTCTTCGACTTAGCAAAACGACTAGGAAAAGGAGGTGGAATAGTGAAAGTAGGCACTGGTTCTTTGGATTGGGCAGTTGGTGTTGAATTCTCCCTTGGTTAAGCTTCCTCATTGTCTTTGACTACCTCTTCACTAGCTTCTTCATGATGACTTGGACTCTCCACTTGTCTTCCACTTCTTAAAGTAACCGCATTAACATTCTCTCTTGGATTCAAAAATGGTTGTGAAGGAAGCTTTGTGGATGGTTGAGATTTCAATAGGTTCACATCGGTCGCTAATTGTCCCATTTGAGTTTGTAAATCCTTGATCGTCGAATCGTTCTTTTGTTGGTTTTGTTGACTTTGTTGTAACATAGAAGTGAGACCTTGCATGATTTGCATTATCACATTGAACTTGTCATCATTCGAAGAATATTTTTCCTTGACTTGTTGTGGTTGGAATTGTTGTTGAGGTTGGAAGCGTGATTGTTGGAATCCACCTTGTTACACATATGGATTAGGAGCCGCCGCTTGATTGGTTGCATAACTAAAGTTAGGATGATCCTTCCAACCTGGATTGTAAGTATTTGAGTATGGATCGTACCTTGGCCTTTGATTTGGATATAAAGCATTTACTTGTTCGGTTTCATCATCCAGAATAATTACCGCGGCCATTCGTTGCACTACCCTCTCTATGTTGTTTAACCGTTGAGCGGATTGTGACGATGAATCACTGACTTCATGCACTAACTTAACCATTGATTCACCTCTTGTGTAGAATTATTGCGAGTTTACCGTCATACTTTTAATCAACTCTCTAGCTTCGGCCACCATTTTTTTCACTAGTGCACCACCACCCGCGGCGTCAAGAAGATATTTATCACTTGTTTGGAGACCTTCATAGAAGTATTAAATTATTATGGCGTCACTAAATTGATGGTGTGGACAACTTGCCACCAATCTCTTGTATCGATCCCAACATTCATATAATGACTCTCCCACATTTTGCTTCATCCCACAAATCTCCTTGCGAATTTGAGTAGCTTTTGACGCGGGAAAATATCTCTCGAGGAAAAGTTTCTTCATCCCATTCCATGTTGTGACACTTCCGGAAGGCAAATAATATAACCATTCCTTAGCATTGCCCGCCAAAGAGAATGGGAAAGCTTTCAACATCACTCTATACGCATTAGTCTCCGGTGGAAGCATGGCCATGACTATGGTATTGAAGTCCATAAGATGTTTGTTTGGGTCTTCATTCACCATGCCATGAAATTTTGGTAACTCTCTAATCAACCCCGGCTTGATCTCGAATGTTGAGTTAGTTTGGATACACTATTGTTGTGTATCGAGCTTGTGAAAATCTAAGTCCTTGAGTGTAAGATCACCCATTGCTTCTTCTTATATATCCGAATCTGCGAACTAACTTGATGTAGAACGAGGAAGCGGAGTATTAACCGCTCGAATGAACTCCTTTAATTGAGTGTCGGATCGAAGACGTATACCAATTGGACTCGGTCTGCCCTCTTTAAGCATTCACTAAAGATATAGTACCTGAAATAAGATTCTCGAAAACTAAGTTAGATATGATATAAAATCTAACAAAGCAAGAATAAAGCAAAAAGAAAAATAAAAATAACTAAAATCGTCCGCTGCTCCCCGGCAGCGGCGCCAAAATTTGATGCGTGTCGTAACCACAATAAATTAATTAATATTTTTCTACCTAATTAACAAGTAATTTTGGGTAGTCAAGTTCGTTCCCACGAGGAGCAAGAGATTTTTAGTTGTAAAATTGTCACAAAGGGGGGGGTTGATTTTAAATTTTATATTAAAAGAAAAAGAAAGTAAATCAATCAATCAAAAGTGTAAGTTGAAATCAATAAGAGAAGTTAGATCAAGGAATCCTTCTTCGTTGCAAAACAATGATTCAAGTTATGTTCCTTTCCACTTTTTATTAGTCACAGATTATCACCAACCGTAGGACAGCAGATTCGCTTAGCTAACCCCAAAATTCCTTATTTCATTGAGTAACATGTCCGCTTAGTTATCAGATTCTATTCAAAAGAACCACCTTGAGGTTCGCTTACAAGATGTAATTCCCCGAATGCATTAAGATTTATGAATTTAGGTTTAGTACTAGTAGTTAGACTCGGTTCGCTTGGTCCACTTTCTAGCGTTGTTTTCACACACAATTGCTCCACGGAATCCCTCCGCAAGGTCTCGTGTTTTCTACTTATGTAAATAGTCAAGAAACTATTACGTATTCCCTAACATTCACTAGATTTAGATAAAATTAACAAATCAATTTAGCGTGCACTCGAAACAACCTATCAATCAATCATAAACATTAATATTAGTAAAACCAAACGATAATCATATGAAAAACGTCAAGATAGAATTGAAACAAAAACTCAAAACATATGTTAAGAACTAGGAATTCATTCTCAATCAATAAGAAAATTAGCTACTCATAGTTTGGAGTTCACACAATAATAATAATAATTAAAGAAGAAAGAAAAACTTAATGAAAAGATGTTGGTTGCTCCTTCCTCCAATCCTTGTGCACTTTAACTCCTTCTCCTAAGTAGATGTGTGTGTAAAAAGTTGTATAGAACTCTTTTATTTATAGGCTTCAATGCTCTCCAATCCTCGTAGGAAAAGAACCCCTTTCTTAAAATAATACCACTTTCCCAATTTGAGACTAATTCCAATTTCAAGTCCAATTCTCAAATCCTCCATCATCTCTTTCCAAATCCAAGCTCAATTCTTCATCCAATTCCAAACCCAAGTCTTCACACCCATGAGAGAAGTCCACAAAAAATTCTGTAATTTTGGTCGCCTGAAAACTGGTTATATCGCCGGAAATCGACACCAGAATAGTGCTGGCGGTAACTTGAGATTTTTTCGCTAACAATGGAATATTCTATCACGGATCCATCAAAGTTAAATGTTAGACTAACGGTCTCTAACGGTCAACCAGGTCAAGGAAGAGGGTATTCTGACACCGAGTCAGCGACGAGTCAGCTGGTCTTGAGTTGGCTGAATGGTCTTATTTCTGAGTTACGGTTACCCATTCACTGCATCAAGGACTGGATCGTTCATCGGCGGTAACGAGTTAACTCGTCGGAGTAAAAAATCCGACAGAGTCTTCTTTGTTTTCTGGGCATTTCTGGCCAATTTTTCAGGCCTTTTCTGTCTTCACCTGTTAAGAATCCTAGCATACATCTACTCATTCCACCAACAACACCAACACTTCTTACAAACCATACAACTCATTCTTTGTAGCTTCTTCTGCCTGATTCAGTAACTCCTCCTTAGGCAGTAACAACAGCTTCACTACATAGCAGCAACAGATTCATCATCTCCCTTGTAGTCTCCTATTTCTCGGTTGAACTCAGAATCATCACCAATTGCAATTTCAGTTCTTATGGGTTTCAAATTGAGCTCAAGCCTACTCTGTAATTCTATTTATTCACCTTCAGCATCTTTGTAATTCAACCATAAAGCACCACCAACATCTGCATCTGAATTTCGCCGCCAACAGAAACCCATCTTCGATTCATCCATTAGCAGCTTGTTCTTCAATCCAAGATTCAAACACCCATCGTTACTCAGCAACATCACCATCGTCTTTTAAACCAACAAACACTAATTGATTCAAACCAGCACATTATCACCTTGGATTCCCTGTTTTCTCTATTCACACATATCCCATCTCACTGAGCTTCAACAGAAAATCTCAGTCTTACAGCAGTCTTAGTTCCTTCTCGATCTCTATTTCTCCATTACCAGGTTCATCAATTCTTCCTTACCTCGATCTCTCTGAGATAACAGTGTAGCCGCTGCTTTATTTCTCCTTCTCAATTTCAGTGAATGAGAGAAAATGATTATGAGAAGATTACCTTCTCGATTTAGGGTTTGGGTTGTAAATTGGGGGGAATTCTGCCACCCCATCTCTTTAGACAAGGTGCACCCAGATGGCTAGCCCCTTAACCTTGGCTTGACTCCCGATAGCGTTCGCCAATGAAATGACATTTTCGTCATTCTTTCTCCATTTTGGATGATTTCTTCTTATTTTCTTCTGCATGACTCCAAAGTAGCTATAAAACTCAAAGCACGCGTAAAGCACATAATTCACAAGAAAAATAGCAGAGAAAGCATAAACAATAGATAATAAATAGGATGTATTCTACACCCTATCATGCTGTCATTTTAATACGCTTAATCCGCGACTTAATCGACCAAGCTTTAAAACAGCGATGCTTTATGCATATCGATTGTTTTGAGCTGCTTGCTTTAAAACGATGCATTACATGCATCGACCATGTACGATATTTCACGAATATTAAATCCTTAAATAACTTAGTTATTTAACCTAATATCACCGTATGTTATTTCTTGCGGCGGGTCCCATGACTCGACCCACTCATTCGAGACATCAAACATGTCACAAACTGGGGGATACTTACTGGGGCATTGGTCTGGCGGTTTACAGCGTGCAGCGTGCAACGCGCCCATTACGAGAACGTGTCAGGAAGCATGGATGGTTAACGATGATGAGGGAAGTGGTCAAAGGCGTGATCATGTGACAATCACCTACATGATGATACTACTCCATCACTCAACTTCCTCCACTTCCTACGAGATGAGGATTGCACTCAAATGACTTGTATAAATAGGTTCTTCGACCTATCTTTAAACAACATAGAAAAAAAAAACAAGTGTTGTCATCGGTATCCAAAAAACACTTAGAACTGGTAGCTTTCATTGTGCAAGCCAGTTCAACATTCTGATACAAGTCATAAACAGCCAACACCTTCATAATCTCAACACCTTATTCGCTTCCCTCCCTAAGATCAACCCCATCTCCTTCACTTTGTGACTGAAACAAGTCTGGAACGGCCATTTCTTTGTTTAGGCCAGAATTGTATAGATTGACCTATCGAATCAAAAGTACTCCCGTGCAGTGCATTTGTTTAGGGTTTAGATTCGTTTCTCATCCACACAAACCCAAATTTATCAAAACCAGTAGAAACAGTTTTTACCCATAAACAATTGGAGACCACAGTGGGAGACTAATCTCTCGGTTGTGAAGTCAATTTTTTCAATACCCAATACCATTTGGCTGATTTCAAAATGGTTGGTCTTAGGACTCCCCCAACAATTTCAAATCCTGGTCGAATTTCCTCCAATGAAGATACCCCTCTTCCCAACGGTATATCTGATGGTGTAACCGGAAGAATCCCAACATTGATCGAGTTAGCACGGGTGCAGGAGATTCACACGAAGAACATGGACCTGATCAAAGAAATAATTAACGGCATACTCAATCTCCTCATCAAGATGACATCAAATATGAGCGGTTCTCCTGTCACGGAGATTTCTACACTGGGGACTGATCCTCGCAACGATCCTCCTCAAGTCAATAGTTTCACTATGAACCAGAGGCCATTAGACCAGGAAGCGGCTTCTCTAGTGGAAATTTCATGCGAACTTCTACAGCACTCGAAGAATCAGCGGGCAGAGATGTTTGATGCAATCTACCAGATAACCATAGACGTGCATTTAACTCCTTTGCATCCAGAAGCCTCAAAAACACCAGAGATGTCTGTGAATAATGTCATATTTACAGAAGAAGACATGATGGCGGAAGAAGGTCACAATCGGGCCCTACATGTTACCGCACGCATCAAGGATTCATATTTCAAAAGGGCCCTCATCGACATGGGAGCATCTTCGAACGTGATTACTATCAAGACACTAAAGACGTCCAAGGTTCGACCAAGCAAGATTGTGCGACATCCTACCACGATGACAGACTTTGAAGGAAACCAAACCAACACTTATGGGTATGTCAATCTGAATTTATCTGTAGGGCCCGTCCAATCAAAGGTGAAATTCTAAGTCATAGAAAAGGAGCCGGACTACCATATGATACTGGGAGACCATGGATTCATGACAATAATATCATCCCCTCGACGTATCACCAATGTCTGAGGACTATGTTGAAAAAAGAAGTCGTTCGTGTTCTTGCATTATTGTCTCCTTACGCACTAATATGTGGAGCGGAATTGTTCGAACCAAGAGAAACTCTGCGGGAAGAACCAAGCGAAGCCTCTTCAACACGCTTTCCGGAAGACACATCACCGTTCTATTTGGGAGCTGCTTCAACATCTTTTTCATAAATTGCTTTAGCATCCTTTTAAGGATATTACTCAAGATAGGGCTCGTTCTCATCAGAGTCGGGGATTACGACATTGTCATGAATAGTTTGAGAATCCAACCAATCATATGCCTAATCTACCTGGGGCCAACCGACATCATGCTAGGGGAACGCTCACCTGGATGCCTCTTGAAGGTGACATGCTCCAAGGACAAGATGACCCATCTCTTCTTGTAACATCTAACTTTGTCTCATAAGTTTTATCTTTATTTATCACCATCTAATGCCTACCCCCACAATAGTGCAACCATTGCTTTCTATGCATGGGACTGTCTCCCTCTTTTTCATTCCATGAGGAAACATCAAGGAAGCTATCAGTTCCATCATTAGTTTCTCTCTCGAGACAAGCTCTACCACTGTATGAAGACCGCCAAGTTCGTGCCCGTAGCTATCACACCTCTTTCTGTCAGTATTTTTTTTATCACAGCTGAAACTAAGAACTATTGTTCATTTGTTGATACCAGTGCCCGAGCTTCACCATAGCAACAACCACTATGGACAGAGGTAATCCGAACTTCTGGATATTTTATTTTCCGACGGAGAAGTAATAGAGTCACGGAGGAGAGATGGCGATATCTTTATTATGGTAAACTCACTGACCATATAATATAGAACCATATAAATCAAGCTTGGGGACTGAGGCTCAGCATGAAATTCCTTCGCCGTCAGTCAAGGACTTCATCAAGATACGGTCAATCAAGGAGCATGTAATTCGCAAGGGAAAAATAAACATAATAAGAAGCCGCTTCAACGCTCTCTCCGGGATCCGCGTCGACATTCATTCCAGAAGCTGCTTCAATGCTCTCTTTAGGAGACTCCTCGACGTTCGCTTCAGAAGCCGCTTCAACAAGATTTCTGGAAGCTACATCACCGTTCTATTAGGGAGATACTTCATCATCTTTTTCAGAAATTGCTTCAGCATCCTTTTAAGGATATTACTCATGATAGGGCTCGTCCTCATCAGAGTCGGGGATTAGGACATCGTCATGAATAGTTTGAGAATCCAACCAACCATATGCCTAATCTACCTGGGGCCAACAGACATCGTGCTAGGGGAACACTCACCTAGACACCTCTTGAACGTTACATGCTCCAAGGACAGGACGACCCATCTCTCCTGGTAACATCTAACTTTGTCTCATCAATTTTATCTTTATTTATCACCATCTAATGCCTACCAGACAATAGTGCAACCATTGCATGCTAGGCATGGGACTTAATGTTGATGGTGGATTTTAGTTCAGGGCTAAAATTGTAAAACCAAATTTAAAGCGCTGACATCCTGCAAAGGGTAAAGCCGTTTGATAAGTGATGAGTACCTCTTCACTTTATTTATTCGAAGCAATTCAATAAATACACAAACTTCACCCAGAATGGTGCATGCAACAGCAATCCCAAATATTCTGTGAATTTTTTAGCATTATTAATTAATGCACGATTTTCCTAGTATTTCTAGTGTTATTCTCTGCTGAACTCTCATTATTAGCATGAAATGACAACTGAGTGTTCACTCTCAGCAGAGTAACATGAATCTCCAAAAGCCAATTTTGAGATGTGCACGAAATACCCGTACATGCTAAATCACTCTTTAAAGAGAGTTTCGCATCGACACACTTTGGTTAACCGATCGAGGATGCTTAATTTCATTAAGGGAAATCTGGACTGTCCATATCAGTCTCAGAAATGATCACGGCCATGCAAGTTGGCCGCGCAATTTAACAAGCCTAGCCAAACCCTGGTAAAAATAGACAATTTTTGTGATGACCACTGGCGGGCCCACTTATGCCCTAGCCGGTCGAACAATCACCATACTCCCCCAGCGCCATCAAACGCCAACCCAAAGTTGAGTAGCCGTGCTGTTTTGGGAGAATCTCGACGAGCATAGACTGTTCAGGGCAGTCTTAAAACCATCACAATCGTCCAACTTCACCAGCCTAGTTGTACGGATTAGATCATCTCATGAATGATCAGGGAAGCGCTAACGCACACGTTTACGGGCCCACTTATCCTTCACCCGATCGGTTTTCTTACGGAGAGGTCATGGAGCAATGAAACGATTGCTCAAACCATGGCAGGCGTGATGTTTCTAAGGGTTGCAGATTTCCACTAGTGTCTTAAAATGATCACAACCATCCAACTTAGCCAGCCTATTTGGATGGCTTAGATCGCATTTATGAACATTAGGAAGGTGCACATACGTTTACCATCATCCCAACATGGGACCCACGTGATCGGTCTACCCAAAGGAGGATCATAGCGTGCTAAACCGTTTAGTCAAAATCACACGTGCATGACTGATTCGAAACCCTAATTAGGGTTTGCGGCAATGCACATCTGTCGTAGTTCGATCGTGACCATCCATATATAGCCTAAATGGAGGGTGTATATATAGCCTAAATGGAGGGTGTAAATGGAGGGTGTAGATATAGACTAAAGAGGTCCCAAGGATGTCAACCTGATCACCGTGGGCCCACCTTTGTGTGTGACCGGCCGTCATATGCATACTAGAGCCCGACGCCTCGAAACACACGCCTAAATGTGGCATGCCACACGGCTTTTAAATATTTTCGGTAATGTATTTCTGTCGCAAATCGATCACGACCACTCATCTTTATCGGTCAAATTAAGTGGCCTAGATCGAATTTTTATGGGACCGAGAGGTGTAGGCATGCGCATCGGTAGGTCGTCTCCACGCATGCCTGGTCGGTCCCACCAAAATTAGCGCCCATGCATGGATTCAGTCAAGCCAAAGAGGGGATGTTGCACATCTCTAAAAACCCTAAAATCCATCAACGGCAGCAAATATGTGTCGTAAATCATCTCGTCCGTCCAACTTGGATTGAAAGTTAGGCGATCAATGAAGCGCCTCAATGATTACCGTCCGCCACTCTGTCACAAGGAGTGATCGACCAGATGATGTCCCACCTACGCGGCCTCCAAACGATCACTCGAAGATGGTTGGACGTGCTGTCATTTTAAAACGCTTAATCCGCGACTTACTCAATCAAGCTTTAAAACATCAATGCTTTATGCATATCGATTGTTTTGAGCTGCTTGTTTTTAAACGATGCATTACATGCATCGAGCATGCACGATATTTAATGAATATCAAATCCTTAAATAACTTAGTTATTTAACCTAATCGCATCATATGCTATTTCTTGCGGCGGGTCCCACGAATCGACCCACTCATTCGAGACATCAAACATGTCACAAACTGGGGGATACTTATTGGGGTATTGGTCTAGCGGTTTACAGTTTACGATGTGCAACGCCCCTATTAAGAGAACGTGTCAGGAAGCATGGACGGTTAACGATTATGAGGGAAGTGGGAAAAGTCGTGATCGTGTGACAATCACCTACACGACCCCACTACTCCATCACTCAGCTTCCTCCACTTCCTACGAGATGAGGATTGCGCTCAAATGACTTGTATAAATAGGTTCTTCGACCTATCTTCAAACAACACATAAAAAAAACCAAGTGTTGTCATCAGTATCCAGAAAACACCCAGAACTGATAGCTTTCATTGTGCAAGCCAGTTCAACATTCTGATATAAGTTATAAATAGCTAACACCTTCATAATCTCAACACCTTGTTCGCTTCCCTCCCTAAGATCAACCCCATCTCCTTCAATTTGTGACCGAAATAAGTCTGGAATGACCATTTCTTGGTTTAGGCCAGAATTGTATAGATTGATCTCTCGAATCAAAAGCACTCCCGTGCAGTATATTTGTTTAGGGTTTAGATTCGTTTCTCATCCACACATACCCAAATTTATCAAAACCTGTAGAAACAATTTTTTCCCATAAACAGACCTGTTACTGTGAAACCCATGGCAAAAATTTCACTATCGCACCTATTTTCGATGATAAAATTTTGCACGGGCCCATATTTTAATATTTAATATTTTCTTCTTTTTGTATCTCTTTCTATAATTAAGAAGTAGGGGTTTTTGAGTTTTCCCCCCTAAAGAGATTGATCTTCCCCCCCTAAGTTACTAATAATAGTAACTTTGCCCCATAAATTAATATTTTGGACAAAAAAAACCCTTCTTAGCAATCATTTTCACTGTAACTAACATGAATTCTTTGGTTAAGATATGTCCGCACCTAAATTAATATTGTGGCCGACCCAAAAAAACATCACAGATTGATACACTGTCGTGGATTTGGACTACTGTGAGACCCGTTACGAGGAGACTATTAACAACATCTTTATTTTGATATCTTTCTATCTAATTCAATCAAAACCCTAGAATATATAATCTAAAATTTCTTTTGTAGCTTCATATTTTTATGACTTAATTGCGGACGTGGTTGCACTCTGCAAGGATGAAATTCTAAACTCCTATCTCAAGCTGGTAGGACTGTTTCAATAATATTTATTCCCTAAGACTACCCAACTTACCAAATGCAAGTTCTTGCTCCGCCAAAAGAAACCTAAGATCAGCGGGACTGTATTCAAAGAAATTTCTAGTGGAATAAAGACGGGCAAAAAAGACAGGGAGGGTTTATCAAGGAGGCCTAGGTATTAAAAACCCTCACCAATTCAATATAGCTCTCCTCAAAAAACTAGCTAGTAAACTTATTATTGAGCAAGATCAATTATGGGTCCAACTCCTTAAAGCTAGATATTTCTCAAATATACATCCTCTAGAATCCTCTAGAACCCCGAATGTATCGTGGATTTGGACTGAGTATACAAAAGAGATTAGAAATGATTAAGGGTAATTTTATCTGGGAAGTGAAAAATGGAGCTTTTCCAAATATTTGGGAGGATCAATGGATACCTAATGTTGACATAATTTCCAAACCAACCAATCCTCCAAGAACCGATACAAAAAATAGTCCAGGAGCTGATAACGGAAGAAAATAAATGGGATCAGGAAAAACTGAACAAATACTTAGATCCAAAAGTCAGACAAAAATTCAAGCAATAACTCCAAAGAGACAAGAACTAGATAAAATTAGATGGAAACTGGAAACGCGGGGGTACAACAACCACACCCAACTATTTCGTTCGGCAATATGTAAGGACTAAACTCCAATATAATTCTGAGAGTATCAACTTAATGAAACTCAATCAAAAAAGATATCAAAGAGCTTTATCTCTTTCTCAACATAATCAATAAATCAAACAGATATTAATCCGTGAACCTGATTGGTATGAGAACAACTCGGATAGTACCAAAGACCAATGTCTGAGAGTCAATCAAGTTCCATCCAACAAATAAGGTCGGATTTATCAACTGTGATTGAACAATGCACAACCTGTGATATTTCAATTATATAAAGAAAATATAACGTGGAAAAGAAATATCACAGACACCAGAAATTTTGTTAACGATGAAACCGCAAATGCAGAAAAACCCCGAGACCTAGTCCAGCTTTGAACACCACACTGTATTAAGTCGCTACAGATTTTAAACTACTATAAGTTAACTTCGGACTGGAATGTAGTTGAGCCCTACATAAGTCTCCCACCAATTAAGGTACAGTTGCGTTCCTTACGCCTTTAGAACCACGCCGGATTATGCGCACTTGATTCCCTTAGCTGATCTCACCTACAACAAAGAGTTTCCATGACCCAAAGTCGAAGAATTATAAACAAATCTGTCTCCCACAGATATGTCCATCTTTTATTCTTTTTGTTCTGTATTTTGATACAAAGATCAAGGTGAACAGGAACCAACTAATAATCCGGTCTTATACTCCCGAAGAGTAGCCTAGAAATATTTGTCACCTCAAAATAACCTAACTGATTAACAGAAAAAGTTATTACGGAATCACAAGAGTCTGATACGAAGAACTTTTGTGATTATTTTTTATAACTTACCTATCGGAGATAAATCTTGAGTAAATCTTAGAAAGAATAAAACTCAATATGATAGAAAAATTAAGATCAGAATATGCAACTACAGATAAAATAGTTGGATCTGGCTTCACTAACCAAATAAATTCTTCAAGTCGTTAACCTAACAATGGTTTTGGAAAACCTAGGTTATAGGAGAATCGACTCATAGTTTGCAACTAGGACACTAGGAAGTGTCAGGATTAAGTTTTCCAGTTGCTAGAGTTTTCCCTTATATAGCCTTTCAAATCGGGGTTGCTTATAATCAAAGCTAAGATATCTTGGTACAAAGCATTCAATATTCACCGTTATATGAACTCGTGATTTATGATTCAAGCTAAGTTTGCTTAGAAATTAAGCAATTAATCTCTACCGTTAGATGGTCTTAGCTTGTTACACACGAATGAAATATACTTATATTTATATAAGGGTAGCCGTACATGTTAGAGCATTGCTCAGTCGAACTCGCATGCGTTTCTATCTCAAGCATGTTTGTCAATATTAGTGATCAAAACTATATATCTTGATTTCTAGTTTACTTATGACTAAGTCTCGTAATAGGATAGTTAAGTATAGTTGAGCTCCAGACTCCATGGCGATTATCTTACGAAGACGAAGAATGACGAGGTGTCGAACTCGCAAAAATAATATTTCTCTACTTCTCTTTAAACTAACTAGTAGTATACGGATAAGCAGGTTCGTTCCTAAGGGAGAGTTGAGTCTAAGTTGTCGATTCAATTTCTGATTGAGAAAAATGCAAATGAGGATGAGAATGATCAAGGACTTCTTCTAAGTCACAAAACATGAATCTTAATGATAAAGCTAGTTTCTGCAAAGTACCCATTACTAATAACCCTAGAATAATTAGTATGCTCAACTATTCCGTTATATCTCCTAAGTTCACCGGACACGGAAGCGCTCGACTACCGGATTCTATTTGCCAAGTTTCCTAGAGGTACGCTTACTAGGTGTGACTCAATCAAATGCAATAAGCTCCATGAGATAGGCTATTCCTAGTGACAAACACATAAGCTCGATTCATCTACTAGTGTCATTCAATACATATGATTATTTAACAAAATCCCATCGTCAATAACCATATAGTGCTACTTGTGTTCGGAACATCTAGATAATTACGGGTCGAAGAGTTCTCGAATTAGCAACCGAATCATCCGTAAACCAATTTAATTTGCAACTTAAACGATTCAAGAATAATTCATAAACACTTTTGGCACGGTAGAGAGTAAACAATAACGAAATAAATTGCAAGAAACAGGCTTTTTAAATATCAATTCGAATTCATGTTCGGACGTTGAAGTTGTCCCTAACCAAATGCAATTAGCTACTGGAGTTCATAGTGAAACAAAACAAAACATAAAATACGACTTCGAAACTAAGTAAGCAAACCCAGGCAGCAGTAGGTGGAATAGTGGTATGAAAACTGTATGGCCTGGTGATAAAAGAATGGTGGCGGCAAAATAGAACTCATGCTAGACTGGTGCTGTTGAAGTTGCTGCGAACAAGTAGCTGGTGGTGAAAGATGGACTGCTATGGTTGTATGCAAGTAAGATGGATGATGGTGGTCGTGAATGGCAGCTAACTTAAACTGGAGAACCTGACGTTGATGTCGTAATTAACACTGTAATGGATGTATGCATCTGCTGATGAAGGTTGCTGCTGTAGCTTGGCAATATGCAGGCGGATATGCAAAACAGGGTGCAAACTGGTGGATATGCTGTGAGATTATGCAGTGGATGGATGGGAGTGGTTATGCAAATGGATGGAGATGTTGATATGCAAAGTGATGGGTGAATATGCAGATGAGGTGGTGATGATGGTGGATGCATTTGGAGATGGTTATGCTGGTGGAGATGTGCAGATGGATGAGAATTTTGGGAGAGGAGCAAAGATCCTCTCTGATGAAGGTGCGGCACTGATGAGGGGTATCAGATGCAGGTGATGATGGAAGGGTTTGGAGAGGAGCAAAAGCTCCTCTCTTTGGCTGTGAACGGCAGTAGTCATGGAGGGGTATGCGATGATATATTTCTCTGTAGCTTTCAAGGTTCTTTTATATCTCTCAATTACTTCTTCCAGATCCTACATACTCGCATTGGGTAACCTCCAGAGTTTCCAAATCTCATTCATAAGCTAAGATACTTCTTCATCTCCTCCGTTTATCAACAAACCAACGGCTGTAATACACTTTCTTCAGCTGAATTTCAGGCCAAGTAACATCACCGACCCAACACAGGTTAATATCCAAAGATGCTTATCCTTATTGAATTCAACTTCTATTTATAACCCATTGTAAAGGCTCATAAGACCCATGGCTAGCACTCCTTGGACCCGTGGCTACAGTAGCTGCACGGCTTGGTTGTGGTTCAGACTTGGGTGGAAAAACTAGCCATGGCTGGAGCTGTGGAGAGATAGTCGATAATCTCCTTCCTGTTGTTTTCTCGGCTTGTAATTCAGCCATAAATCGACCCAAAATCCATAACAATACGTACCCAATCTCTGTTTCTTCATTGGCTTCGACTCCATGTCCTAACCCAAGGAAAACACCCAACAGTAAACTGATTCCGTTGAGGTTGGCAAAAGCTGTGTAGTTCAGGCATTTTTACAAACAATTTGTATGCGTCTTGTGAGCTGATGATGGTTGTGCACTGAATGCACATATTGAAAGCCGCAAATCAACTCCTTCCCTGCACAATGCAATTCCATACATAAACCACATTCATTCAAGACATTTCAGAACTCAAAAACTTCTTCTTTCATCTTCAAAATCGACGGCAATGACTTCTTTCTTCTTCCCTGGATTTTCATGCCTTTAAGCTCAAGTTCTTATCTCCATCTTCTAATTCTGAGACGAACCCATCTCTCCTTAAACCCATTCAAACTCTGAATCATTGATCTCCATTAATTCCAGCAAGCTTCTCATTCTTCACTGAGTTCCCGGTGATAAAACAAAACCCAGATAATATACAACTCTATTTCCGTGTCCTGGCTTTCTTCTCAAATTCGAACCTTTACCTAATACTTCGATAATGACCACATCCACACAAACCCATTTCTTACCGGTGTGAATGAGCTCTGGTGCTGCACTTGTTTGGTTCAGAGTGAATAAAACTGAACTGGGTAGTAATAGCAGTGCAAAGGACTCTCGACCCAGCTTTTAGATAAGGCCGAATTCAGGCACTCGGATGTTGTATATGGGCAGACCAAGATGTATGCCCCTTAATGAACTGTATTAGCAATTCATAAGCGTATTTCATTAGCAGTGCCGAATACTGGTTTCCCAGCGCTCCAGTAATTCTCATTTGAGATGAAAAAGCTTTTACACTTCTAGTCGGTCGACTCTTGAGCTCGCCAAATGTTGAATTGAGCTCCAAATTCCATTGTTTCTTGTCACATGACTCCAAAACACCTACAAAATAAAGACAAAGCATAATATACAAAATACAAGAGAAATAGTAAAGAAAAGCATAAGAAACTTATATTCAAATGATATATTTTAGGCACCTATCAAATTCCCCCACACTTCATCTTTGCTAGTCCTCGAGCAAACAAAACAAAACTAAAATACAACAACTCCTTCTCGTCGAGATTACGGTTAATTTTAGCATAAATAACAAGCCTTTAAACCCCTAGGTGTCCCTAGTGGACGAGTTATAGTCTCGTGAAGGTTTACAAGAGGTCTACCTACAAAACCTATGTTTTCAACTCCAAATTCCAACTACCTGCGAAGAATCTATGAACGAATCCAGAATGATTACAGGAGGAGGTACCTTGATTCCAATCCAATTCAAATATAAGTAAATAAAGCTCTAATCAGAAAGTCGAACAAACCATAATACTCGGAATCTGACTAACCACAATCACACATGAAAAGATTAAGAAGATGGATAAAGAGGTAGATGTTGGCGAATGTTTACAAGTGATCGGTGTTTCCCATATCTGTCTGAAGGTCACCGCCAAGATGAACCTATGCATACTATTGGATTGAGCTACTGGTCTGAATACTAATATCAACTCAACTGGCATATACAAAGGAACCATGGTTGATAATCCTAATTCTAGATCAACTCGACTGGCAAATACAAAGGAACCAGCGGTCGATTTATTAATTGAACAATAATAATAACTTTCTTTTTCTTTTTCTTTTTTCACTTTATTTTATTTTATTTATTTGACAACATGATTGGATCTTTTGGATCCAAGCGCATGATTCTTGTCAGCAAGTATGTGATAGTTGCCTTGGATCCTGCATTCCACGCTTGTTTAGGCGACGGAGACAGGGACAACGTTTCACACATACTGCCATCCAAGTGTCTTTTTATTCTTTTATATATATATATATATATATACACCGATTGGTCGAATTGGTCTGGTCTTTTTTTCTTTTTTTTTTCTTTTTGTAGTAACTCAATCACTCTATTTCATCCTAGCAGTAATAACAAGTCGATGTTTAGTGACCCACCAAAACACTTAGAAAACAATAGATAAATATGGAAAAATTAAAATAGAATGTGATATGGTGATATTCCGAGATATGGTAACAACTTATTTGTAATTTCTGAGCTATGTCCGTCCTTTCAATTAATAGGTTCCTCAACTCCTGTAACAAGGTGGTTCCATCCATTTATATTGGAAGTGTCATCCTAAAGGCACAAGTTTCTAGATTTCGGAGTTTATCATGCATTTTTTTTGTTTTTCTATTTTTTAGCATCAAACTCTAAAAATTATATACAAATTACATAACTACAAATGATACTCCAACTCATAGCTATTTCTGAACAATAGAGGATAAACACTAAACTAGCTATTTAATTGGAATTTAACCATGACTCAGCCAATATATATACCTCACTGCCAAGAAAAAATTCCATCTACTTGGAAAGGCTAGTGTTTATTCTAAATTGTTCAAAAATCTCTAAAAGTTAGAGTTTAACATACGTCAATTTTTTTGCTCATATTATACCCTACCCCCACACTTAAATCAAACAGTGTCCTCAATGTTTCAAACCATTGCAAAAAGAATAAGAGGAATACTTGAAAAAGATAAGGAAGTAAGAATTGGAATTGTGCACCTGATTGACGCATACGAGAAACATTCAAAATAGACTCCCCATATATCAACAATTTGAACATTTGAGGATCCACCCACAACACAATATGCATATATTGCAAAAGCTTCACAAGAATGTTAGCAAATTGTGAGAGAAGTGAAATTATCATCCCATGAGAGTCACCCCCACACTTAGTCATTTCTACACTCGTAAGTGCATACAAAACGTAAGTAGAAGGCACTTCTATTTGTTCCTCTTGGAAAACCTGCATGGTGTTAGACTAAAACACATATGGTGGATACTTAGATGCAAGAAATTCAGATAAAATTATAGAAGCGCATAATTCCAGCCCCAAATGAGGTATTTTTCTAAAAGATGGATTAACAACTCTTTGAGAAACTACTACTATTTTCGGAGGATCATCATTAGATAGAGATTCACATAAAGGGTTAGACAAACCTTGCAAAACCTCTTGTATTTAGGGATCCATGGTACTGCTGGACACTTCCATTCTTACATCACAAGTATCATCATTCTCACTCAAACTCTTGGCAAGACATTCATTGGTTTCTTCTATAACCAAGTCCTCCTCATCGGAAAAGAAATCAGGATCTTCTAAAAGCAAATTATCGTAATCCTTACGTTCTTCACAAGTTGACTTCTCATTCAAAGTATCGATGATCTCTGAATTTGGGGTTCGGTGCACAAAGAAGTCATAATCATCATCGCTCTCATACACAACATAAGTCTTACCATCAATAATGGTAATGTTTCTAGACTCAACTTCTTCCTTTTGAATAGGAGAATGATCATTAAAATCATGAGTTAAACTAGTAGCACTATCATTATCAATATTTTCCAAGGGTTCATCATCCTCGGAATCTTCTTCTTGGGGATCTTCTCCATTGTCAACACGGCGGTTAACCTCATCATGTATGGCCCTAGTAATTGCTCGAAGAATCTCTTCTGGTGCTTCCTCTTCTTCCAACTGCTCATATTGTCTAAAGAGTTTCTTTAAGTTAACACGTTTTCCGCTACTATTCAAAATAGGTTCTCTAGACCACGCCTCTTCCCTTTGAATGGGTGAAGAATCATAAATACGATCCAGAGCGGGTCTATATACACTATCATATGTTTCACTTGGTACGAAACTCGGCACGTTGGGAGTTGAGTTAATCCGGTTCCATGCAGGTCGCAAATCCATGAATTTATTAGGCATCTGCAAGAAACTAGATTGCCACGTATGAGAAGTATAACTATCCCCCCATCCTTGTGATTGTCCACTTACATAACCACCAAAAGGTTATTGCGATGTATGAGAATAATCACAAGGTCTTGTCTAATAGTCATCATAGCCAAAAGATTGGTTTTGATTATATTCGGCATATGGTTGGAAGTTATTGTAAGAGTGTGATTGAAAATCAGAATTATCACCATAGTATGATAGGTCTCTTGAACCATATATATTGTTTTCAAAAGGATTCATATTGCACACAACTAGTTTAGAGACTTACCTCTTATTCCCAATTGTGCACACGCAAGCAAGAGATTGATGGTACCTGAAATGATTCTTAAAAAGATAAATTAATAAAAGAATAAATAAATAAAAAACAAGATACGAAAACATAAAATCAAATAACAAATCAAACTACCGACTATTCCCCGGCAACGACGCCAATTTTGACGAGGTGTAGAACTCGCAAAAATAATATTTCTTTACTTCTCTTTAAACTAACTAGTAGTATACGGATAAGCAGGTTCGTTCCTAAGGGAGAGTTGAGTCTAAGTTGTCGATTCAATTTCTGATTGAGAAAAATGCAAATGACGATGAGAATGATCAAGGACTTCTTCTAAGTCACAAAACTTGAATCTTAATGATATAGCTAGTTTCTGCAAAGTACCCATTACTAATAACCCTAGAATAATTAGTACGCTCAACTATTCCGTTATATCTCCTAAGTTCACCGGACATGGAAGCGCTCGACTACCGGATTCTATTTTTCAAGTTTCCTAGAGGTACGCTTACTAGGTGTGACTCAATCAAATGCAATAAGCTCCGTGAGAAAGGCTATTCCTAGTGACAAACACATAAGCTCGATTCATCTACTAGTGTCATTCAATACATATGATTATTTAACAAAATCCCATCGTCAATAACCATATAGTGCTACTTGTGTTCGGAACATCTAGACAATTACGGGTCGAAGAGTTCTCGAATTAGCAATCGAATCATCCGTAAACCAATTTAATTTGCAACTTAAACGATTCAAGAATAATTCATAAACACTTTTGGCACGGTAGATAATAAACAATAACGAAAAAAATTGCAAGAAACAGGCTTTTTAAATATCAATTCGAATTCATGTTCG
Source organism: Papaver bracteatum (assembly GCA_023529315.1). Taxonomy (NCBI): domain Eukaryota; kingdom Viridiplantae; phylum Streptophyta; class Magnoliopsida; order Ranunculales; family Papaveraceae; genus Papaver; species Papaver bracteatum. The sequence goes on along the minus strand of JAJJWX010003811.1, from coordinate 2,745,674 downwards.
GACGTTGAAGTTGTCCCTAACCAAATGCAATTAGCTACTGGAGTTCATAATGAAACAAAACAAAACATAAAATACGACTTCAAAACTAAGTAAGCAAACCCAGGCAGCATCAGGTGGAATAGTGGTATGAAAACTGTATGGCATGGTGATAAAAGAATGGTGGCGGAAAAATAGAACTCCTTCTAGACTGGTGTTGTTGAAGTTGCTGCGAACAAGTAGCTGGTGGTGAAAGATGGATTGTTGTGGTTGTATGCAAGTAAGATGGATGATGGTGGTCATGAATGGCAGCTAACTTAAACTGGAGAACCTGACGTTGATGTCGTAATTAACACTGTAATGGATGTATGCAGCTGCTGATAAAGGTTGTTGCTGTAGCTTGGAAATATGCAGGCGGATATGCAAAACAGGGTGCAAACTGGTGGATATGCTGTGAGATTATGCAGTGGATGGATGGGAGTGGTTATGCAAATGGATGGAGATTCTGATATGCAAAGTGATGAGTAAATATGCAGATGAGGTGGTGATGATGGTGGATGCAGTTGGAGATGGTTATGCTGGTGGAGATGTGCAGATGGATGAGAAGTTTGGGAGAGGAGCAAAGCTCCTCTCTGATGAAGGTGCGGCACTGATGAGGGGTATCAGATGCAGGTGATGATGGAAGGGTTTGGAGAGGAGCAAAAGATCCTCTCTTTGGCTGTGAACGACAGTAGTCCGGGAGGGGTATGCGATGATATATTTCTCTGTAGCTTTCAAGGTTCTTTTATAACTCTCAATTACTTCTTTCAGATCCTACATACTCGCATTGGGTAACCGCCAGATTTTCTAAATCTCATTCATAAGCTAAGATACTTCTTCATCTCCTCCGTTTATCAACAAACCAACGGCTGTAACACACTTTCTTCAGCTGAATTTCAGGCCAAGTAACATCACCGACCCAACAAAGGTTAATATCCAAAGATGCTTATCTTTATTGAATTCAACTTCTATTTCTAACCCATTGTAAAGGCTCATAAGACCCATGGCTAGCACTCCTTGGACCCGTGGCTACAGCAGCTGCACAGCTTGGTTGTGGTTCAGACTTGGGTGGCAAAACTGGCCATGGCTGGAGATGTGGAGAGATAGTCGATAATCTCCTTCCTGTTGTTTTCTCGGCTTGTAATTCAGCCATAAATCAACCCAAAATCCATAACAATACGTACCCAATATCTGTTTCTTCATTGGCTTCGACTCCATGTCCTAACCCAAGGAAAACACCCAACAGTAAACTGATTCCGTTGAGGTTGGCAAGAGCTGTGTAGTTCAGGCATTTTTACAAACAATTTGTATGCGTCTTGTGAGCTAATGATGGTTGTGCACTGACTGCACATATTGAAAGCCGAAAATCAACTCCTTCCCTGCACAATGCAATTCCATACACAAACCACATTCATTCAAGACATTTCAGAACTCAAAAACTTCTTCTTTCATCTTCACAATCGACGGCAATGGATTCTTTCTTCTTCCCTGGATTTTCATGCCTTTAAGCTCAAGTTCTTATCTCCATATTCGAATTCTGAGACGAACCCATCTCTCCTTAAACCCATTCAAACTCTGAATCATTGATCTCCATTAATGCCAGCAAGCTTCTCATTCTTCACTGAGTTCCCGGTGATAAAACAAAACCCAGATAATATACAACTCTATTTCCGTGTCCTGGCTTTCTTCTCAAATTCGAACTTTCACCTAATACTTCGATAATGACCACAGCCACACAAACCCATTTCTTACCGGTGTGAAGGAGCTCTGGTGCTGCACTTGTTTGGTTTAGAGTGAATAAAACTGAACTGGGTAGTAATAGCAGTGCAAAGGACTCTCGACCCAGCTTTTAGATAAGGCTGAATTCAGGCACTCGGATGTTGGATATGGGCAGACCAAGATGTATGCCCCTTAATGAATTGTATTATCAATTCACAAGCGGATTTCATTAGCAGCGCCGAATACTGGTTTCCCAGTGCTCCAATAATTCTCATTTGCGACGAAAAAGCTTTTACACTTCTAGTCGGTCGACTCTTGAGCTCACCAAATGTTGAATTGAGCTCCAAATTCCATTGTTTCTTGTCACATGACTCCAAAACACCTACAAAATAAAAACAAAGCGCAATATACAAAATACAAGAGAAATAGTAAAGAAAAGCATGAGAAACTTATATTCAAATGATATATTTTAAGCACCTATCAAAGAACTACTCAAGGAACCAGTGAAACTTCATCCGACCAAAAAGGTATGTGGAGTATTGAACTTATCTAGCACTCAAAAGTCTATCTATCTCCTACTCTTGAGACAACAGTCGCATAAGTATGATAGTTTTCATAGATACACATTTTCTATTTCGAGCCGAGTTTACTCGCCTATCTTTTTCTCGAAATATATGTTGGTAAGCTTTCGCTTTAACCACTTTTCATCTTTACCCGTGACGAAAGTCATGATGACATTTCAATCTTGAAAATAGCTTTGATGACGATAGTCGATTCTTTTGTCTAACGACTATTATAACATTATAGAAGAATATTTCAATGATTGAAATGTAGAGTTGAGATTACGTAACCACCTATGGATATAAGCATATATAGTGTGTTCACACATTAATGTATAAATCCATGTATCAGAAACCAAGTGCGCACATATGTGTGCATGCGGTATTGGTGAAGGAGACAGGTTGGGTATGCATACCCATACGCGTACTGGCGGAAGTTTTCAACCACAAATTTCTGCTGAGTTTGTAGTTTGCAAACTAGTAAACCATTAACCTTAGGTACGCATACCCGTACGTGTACCCACGGAAGTTTTCAAACCGAAAATTTATGTTGAGTTTGTAAACTCAAATCTGATAGCCAAGGCACTCATACCCGTATGCGTACCCAAGATGGTTATATTTCTCAAATCGGTTAGCTCATGAACTTAAACAATAAATCAATAAGGAATGCAATCTTTGCAAACCGTGGCTATATTGTTCATGAATTGATTCGAGTGAATCAAACCGATTTTGTTTCAATTGTGTCTATGTATAAAGATCTAAGCAATTGAACAACTCTTCAACTAGTTCTTTTGAGTCATTTGAACTAGTTGTGAAGAAGATGAATATGGTTGATATGAAAGTGCTCATACGGCTAACCATTGGTTAACTATTTGTGAACCAACCAAGTGTACACGTTTAGGTACGGTTACTCAAACCTAAATGAAATACACTTCATTTGTGTGTGTGATAATCTAAGTTTTGATCTAACGGTTGAAAGATGTTAGCTTGGATAAATCAATTTTTTCATCTAACGGTGAATATTGAATGCTTTGTTACCAAGGTAACTTAGATTGCAAACCCTGATTTGAAAATTATATAAAAGAGACGTCTAGCAACTGGAAAAACTAATCCTCGCACCTCCTATGTGATACTAGTTGGTTTTGCTACAGTCGATTCTCCTTTAACCATAGGTTTCTTATCGAGACCCTGTCGATTAACGACTTAAAGACTTCATTGGGATTGTGAAGGCAGACGAAACTACTTCTCTTGTAGTTGAGCGATCTGATCTTGCCATTTTTTATCATACGAGTTTAATTAAATAATTGGCTTGAGATTATATCTCTGATAGGAAAAGATAAAAATAAATCACAAACATCTTCGATCGTCTCATCGTTTGTGATCCCGCAAAACCTAGTTTCGCTACCATACGATTTAGATTATTGTGAGGTTATCAATAATTCTAGGATGTTCTTCGGGAATATAAGTCCGGGTTATTGGTTGGTTCATGTTCACCTTAATTTTATCCAAAGAAGGAACAAAACTCGTAGGTTTATCTGTGGGAGACAGATTTATCTATTATCGTAGACTTTTCTGTGTGATACAAATTTGTTTATCAAAGTCTCCGACTTTGGGTCGTAGCAACTCTTGGTTGTGGGTAAGATCGGCTAATGGAATCAAGTGTGTAGTATCCTGCTGGGATCAGAGACTTAAGGAGCACAATTGTACCTTGAATCAGTGTGATATTGATTAGGTTTTAACTACAGTCCAGACCGAAGTTATTTTGTAGTAGGCTAGTGTCTGTAGCAGCTTAATACAGTGTGGCGTTTAATCTGGACTAGGTCCCGGGGTTTTCTGCATTTGCGGTTTCCTCGTTAACAAAATTTCTGGTGTCTGTGTTATTTATATTCCACATTATATTTTGTTATATAATTGAAATATCACAGGTTGTGCGTTGTATCGATCAATTGTGAAATCCAACCTTTGGTTGTTGATTGGAAATTGATTGATCCTTGGATATTGGTCTTTGGTACCATCCAAGTTTATATCTCTTGTATTGATAAAGACTCGCAGATTTCTATTTGCTTGAGTATATATCAAATCGAGAGATAGAGGTATTAACTCCTTGATATACTTTTTATTAAGATTGAGTCTGACTTTCTAGTTGATTCACTTAAAAGTATATTAGAGTTAGTCCATACAGATTGCTAATCGAAATATTGGGTGAGGTTGTTAGACCCCCGTTTTTTCAGTACCTAAACGTTTATATTGGGTTTGTTCAATAACAATTAACCGAAGTTATCCATGTGGACACTTTAGTCCTAACCATATTCATCTAACACTTCCAGATCAAATATGATGATCAATCAATCAAGATAGATAATCTGATGAATTTTATTTTGTTTCAAATAGAGTTGTTCAGTTGTTCACTATTTCATAGAAACATTCATGAAAAAATTGGAACGACATCGGTTTGATTCGTGATCGTACAAAGTACTTATACAAGAATCAACTCATGAACATTAAGTCACGGTTAGCAAAATTAATTTTCATTCATTAAATCATAAATATTTTAGTTCATGAGTATGAGAATCATACATTACCTATTTTAGAACTTAACCAATGTGTTCGCAAACTGGGTATGCGAACAAAAGCTCTAGACCTTGGCCTAGTCAAGCCGTTCGCAAACCCGGTTCGTGAACAACGGTTCCGGACCCAACTCAGGTAAACCTGTTTGCATACTAGGTACACAAACAAGAGTTTCAGACCTTCTCAGGTAAATCTATTTGCATACTAGGTACGCAAATAAGAGTTCCTGACCTAAGTCATCACAATACAGTTCGCATACTGGATATGCATACCGTGTTGTCTCCAGACATGGGTAATTGTTCTAAACTCTTATTTAAATCATTGAAACATCCTTAGAAGACGAAAATGGTAGTATCACACATACCATTAGCTTCAAGTAATTTTCAAGTGATCGAATGGTCAATACGAAACTTCCGGAGCTAACATCAAATGACTATCTCACACAAATCATGTAAAATGTTCAAGGTAATTTTCACATGATCATCTTTTGACTTAATATTTAGTTTCCAACAAATAAATTTTATCCAACTAAATTCATCAAAAATACGATGAACATAGCTAAAGCAAAAATCTTCCAACACGTATTTCGAGAAATAGATAAGAGAGATAAATTCAGCTCGAAATATCAAATGTGTATAATGTAAAAATCTATATAGCTATACGACTTAGTCTCATTTGAAGATAAAATAGAATACACTTATGAGTAATAGATAAGTTTTAGTCTCCACATTCCTATTGTTGATGAAGTTCTTTCAAGCTCTTCAGTAGATCTTCTTTTTCAATTGGTGAACGTCGTGAAGTCTAAAACTCAACTACACATTATATCCTAATCCGAAACATAGTTATAAGTAGACTAGAAATCAAGTATATAGTTTTGATCAACTAAACTTGAGATAGCAACACTTGAGAGTTAGACCGAGGAGTTCTCTAACAATCTACCCCTTTGTCAATTTTAGTGAAAAAACTATCAATACATATGGATTAAAAAATAAATAAACTTTGTAGTTTCTCATCCATCATGCTTGATTTCCTTGACTCTTCAACTTTCCTTGAATTCTTCGTTACTCCAAGTACTCCAGCGATTCTTAACGTGTTCAACTTAGCATCATTGTTGTTGAAGATCCGTAGCCATAAAAATATGGAAACGAATGTTCTCAAATATTTTTATACAATGTCATAGTATTATTATATCGAATCAAAGTCCAATTGCATCACAACTTTGAAATAATATTATGGTGATATGTATCACTCTCCCTTAGTCAATACTTCCATCTTACAATGAAAATCACTCCCCCTTAGTCAATACTTCCATCTTACAATGAAAATCACTCCCATTTACATAATAATCCGTAAACCATATGTATGTAGTGTGAACTATCAAATGATTCTTACCCTTTTTGTCAATATAAATTGGAAAAGGTACGAAAACTACGGGATCATAATGAAATTATCAAAGAGATAATTCATGACTAAAAGAGAACATATCAACTTTGTTTCGATTATTTTACATAGTCGAAACTTAGTGTATTCATCAAGGAGTTTATGAAGATACAAGATAACTCCTACAATATTCTACAGCCGCACTCCCCACAAAGATATGGAAATTAAGCACAAGTTCATTTAATAACTCTCCCCCATTTGATGTCATTCCATAGAGAACAACATGAGCGACCTTATTTTTACAAGAAAATAAGGATTTTTTTGGACATTATAAATCAATGGATTTGTATTTAGTAAACTTGAATAAATTAACCACAAGAAGATCTTAATGATTAATTTAGCCGGAAACACTCAATATAAGAAAACTTAAGGAACCATACAGATGTTTCACATAAAAGTGGATCAGGGAAAGATCAATACTGCGGAATTTTTCAAAAGTTCATTCTATCTTTTATCAATATTTGCATAAAGACATAATAGACTTAACTTTTGAGCATTTATGAGATACTAGCACAGTTCACGAACGTAAAGTCATACATCTCATAAGCAATTACAATATATGAAATCAATAATATTAAATACCACAAAAATTATCTTGTGAATAACTTAGAATTTAAATAAATATATCTAAAAACATTGCAAGATGAAAATCGTTGGAAATAGCTATGTGTAATCACAATAATTTCTATTACAAACCTTATTTATCCTTATTAAACACAAGAATAAATTGTCATAAGAAGTTTACTAGATATTATAATGACAAGATATAAAGAGGCTAATCATCATCGGAATCCATCCAAGAGGCTTGAACTTTATCAATTTCTTCCTTGGTTTTGGGAAATTTTGTAGCAATCACATATAATTGTTCTTGCACACATTTTACCTTGGAATTGACCTTACAACCACCCTTGTAAATTTTTTGAGGAAAATCCAAGGTGGTACGATCACAAGAGCCATCAAAAGTATAACATCTTTATCTTTTGTAGAAATTCATCTTCATACGTTTGATAATACTAGGACGAACTAGTTTGAGAGTTTCAATAGAGTTTCCAATGAGAGCAATATAATGTGCACTACATATTTTCCCAATTAAGATGAAAAGCCTAAATTCTTGTTGGATGACGTCATTGATTAATGCGCAACTCCGCAAATTCACGACTCGATAGTTCTCAATCGTGGAGGGACAAAGATTAGAAATCCCAAGATCGTGAAAGCAATTCTAAGATCTTGGGAGGAAATTTCCATTCTATCCAATCAAACTTCTTGCGACAAAGACCAAAAGAAATATGTTCATAAGATGGTTTTTCTCCATTTGTTCTAGGAAGACAAAAATTACCCAAAGGAATTTTGGTAATCTTTGAGATCAACTCTCTATCAACTAGAATCTTTTTCCTATTTATCATAGTCTTGAATACCAAATTATCAAGATTAACATCATGGATGTTAGCATAAAAAAATTCTTATGAGAGTGTCAAATCCTTCACCAAGACCATTGAATATGTTACCAAGATTATACTTCTCAAAACACACCAAACCTTCTTTATGACCACTTTCCTTTACCAATTTCTTCTCTAGGATGAATCTACTACAAGAAATCTTTTCAAAGGTCTTACTACTAGAATCATTGATGAATACAATTCTAATAGAGTCTTCGTCACTTGGTATTCTCATACTCATAAGAGTAGATGAAGCAAGGTTTTTAGATATCCTTCTTGAATTCTCACCAACACTATTGAATCTCCCTATGAAAACTAAAAATTGAGAGAGATAATAAGAAGAGAATCTTACTTGATGATCTCCTTTGTAGATGATGACTAACCTTGCACTTCTTAGACCTCCAATTTTGGTTTTTGATGGAGATGGTACGCGAACCCTAGAATAACCCCAGTTATCGTAACCTTTATATCCCCTTTAGAGGGCTTGGACCCATGCGGGTACCGTGGCCCATGAAAAACAAGATTTCTAGATGGTTAAAAACAAACCAATCTGAAATCCTGAACCATGAAGTTCGCACACTGAGAGATTTTATACCAGTGTGATAAGATAATCACTTTTATTCTTAACTCAATGAACAGTTCAAGAACATTCATAGCACTCGAACAATTGATATTTTCATCACATCACAGTGTGGTAAATAAGATAATAGAAAACTACATAACATTATTTATCCTCAGGTGGGCAGAAATACTTTGACATAGAAGGTGTGAAACAATTGGAATTTCCTCAACACATTGAATACATTCAAATGCCCGAAACATTCTACCAAGAAGCTTTTCTTATAAACCAAAAAAGTTTACTCCTTTAAAAATAAAAATAAAAATAAAACTAACCCAAGATAATACAAAATCATAAATCTAATCAAATAGTCACTTGCCCCGTCTCAAGCTTTATACATATGGGATGGAGCCAAATCTTGTTACCAAGAGGCTAGATGGGCAGGATACTGCTCACACACCATCTAAAGTTGGTATTTGTGACATGTACTAGTGGTATAATCTTAGTACTGATGATACACAAGGTTAATTGTTTTTCTTAACTACTCTTTCTTATGATTAAGGGGTAATTTTCCGATATGTGGAACTCGCAACAACCTCAGCTGGAATCTTTGTATAGATTTTTCGTGAGTTGTTAACCTGTTCAGACTGCACATCATGAATACAAGACTTGACATAATCAGAACTAACATTAGGTATATTTTTTCCCTTAATCGAATAAAGTCGTTCTAGAAATTTAAAAACGCCTTCAAAGACCTTAAATAGATCTTTGTCAATTGATCCATCATGATAGAATTCCTCAAATAGATTAAGAAGAAGTCTAGTGAGATTCCATATCCTTGAGCTTCTGTTCGCATGTTTCCCGATATGACTTTTCTTATAGGAATCTTTTCATTTTCCTTTAGATTGTTTTCCATTTGCTAAGATTTTTAATTTCTTTGCTGACTCAAGATTATCTTAGAGAAAAACTCTGAACAACCTTTAATGATTTCTTGTGTGCGTCACAGATGCACAGAACAAGTTTCCCAAAGTGGTTTCCCATTAGGACAACTTTAAGGATCAACCAAACACAAACTTATTAGGTTTATCGTGTTTTCCTGTTCTAATACCAATTAAAAAAACGGGGGTATAACAACCATACCCAATAATTCATTCGGCAATCTGTATGGACTAAAGTCCAATATAATTCTGAGAGCACCAACTTAAAAGTGAAACTCAATCAAGAAATATATCAAAGAGATTTTATCTCTATCTCAATACAATTAGCAAATCGAACAGATAGAAGTCTGTGAGCCTGATTGATATGAGAAATAACTTGGACGATACCAAAGACCAATTCCCATGTGTCAATCAAGTTATATCCAACAAACAAGGTCGGATTTATCAACTGTGATTGAACTACCCACAGCCTGTGATATTTCAATTATATAAACAAATATAATACAGAAAATAAATAACACAAACACCAGAAATTTTGTTAACGAGGAAACCGCAAATGCAGAAAAACCCCCGGGACCTAGTCCATCTTTGAACACCATGCTGTATTAAGCCACTATAGAATCTAGCCTACTAAAAGTTAACTTCGGAATGGAATGTAGTTGATCCCTAACCAAGTTTCACGCAGATTAAGGTACAGTCTTGTTCCTCACGCCTCTAGAACCACGCCGGATTTTGCGCACTTGATTTCCTTCGCTGATCTCACCCACAACTAAGAGTTTCTACGACCCAAATTCGAATACTTATAAACAAATTTGTCTCCCACATATATGTTTATCCTTTATTCTTTTTGTTTCGTCTTTTGATACAAAGATCAAGGTGAACAAAAACCAACTAATAATCCGGTCTTATACTCCCGAAGATCATCCTAGAAATATTAGTCACCACAAAATAACCCAACTGATTAACAAAAGAAGTTATTGAGAAATTACAAGAGTCTGAGACGAAGAACTGTTGTGATTACTTTTTATATCTTACACATCGGAGATAAATCTCGAGTAAATCTTAGAAAAGACAAAACTCAATACGATCGAAAAAGTAAGATCAAAATACGTAACTACAGATAAAATAGTTAGATCTAGCTTCACGAATCCCAAATGAAGTCTTCAAGTCGTTAACCTAATAATGGTTTTGGAAAACCTAGGTTAAAGAAGAATCGACTCTAGTTTGCAACTAGAACACACGAAAGTGTCGGGATTAGGTTTTCCAGTTGCTAGAGTTCTCTATTATATAGCCTTTCAAATCAGGTTTTCTTACAATCAAAGCTAAGATATCTTAGTAACAAAGCATTCAATATTCACCGTTAGATGAACTCCTGATTTAAGATTCAAGCTATGTCTACTTAGAAATTAAGTAATTAATATCTACCGTTAGATGGTCCCAGATTTTTACACACAAATGAAATATACTTATATTTAGATATGTGTAACCATACCTAAACGTGTATATTGGGTTGGATCAATAACAGTTAACCGAAGTTATCCATATGAACAATTTTGTCTTAACCATATTCATCTAAAACTTCTAGATCAAATATGATGATCAATCAATCATGATAGATAATCAAATGAATCTAATTGTGTTTTGAATAGAGTTGCTCAATTTTTCACTATCTCATAGAAATATTCATGAACAAATTGGAACAAAATCGGTTTGATTTGTGATTGTACAAAGTACTTATACAAGAATCAATTCATGAACATTAAGCCATGGTTTACAAAATTAATTTGCATTCCTTAAATCATAAATGTTTTAGTTCATGAGTATGAGAATCATACATTACAGATTTTAGAACTTAACCACCGTGTTCGCAAACTGGGTACGCAAACAGCATCTCCAGACCTTGGGCTAGTCAAGCCGTTCGCAAACCCGGTTCGCGAACAACCATTCTGGACCCAACTTAGGTAAAACCGCTCGCATACTAGGTACGCAAACAAGAGTTCTGGACCTTCTCAGGTAAATCTGTTCGCATACTAGGTAAGCAAACAAGAGTTTCGGACCTGAATCATCACAATACAGTTCGCATACTGGATATGCATACCGTGTTGTACCCAGACATGGGTAATCGTTCTAAACTCTTATTTCAATCATTGAAACATCCTTAGAATACGACATTGGTAGTCTCACACATACCATTTTCGTCAAGTAATTTTCAAGTGATCGAATGGTTAATACGAAAATTCCGGAGCTAACATCAAATGACTGTCTCACACAAATCATGTAAAATGTTCAAGGTAATTTTCACATGATCGTTTTTTGACTTAATATTTAGTTTCCAACAAATAAATTTTATCCAACTAAATTCATCAAAAATACGATGAACATAGCTAAAGAAAAAAGCTTCCAACACGTATTTCGAGAAATAAATAAGCGAGATAAACTCAGCTCGAAATATCAAATGTGTATAATGTAAAAGTATATCTAGATATACGACTTAGTATATGTTAGATATTCGGGTTGGATCCGAATATGGTCGCCCATATTGTATGTGGAAAATCCGGTAGGGTTTCATATTCCTTTAGGGGTTGGGCCCTATATAAGCATATCTAGCATGTGTTTATAAAGTGACGTGATTCCCACCGATATAACACATAAGTTTACCATTAAAAAAGTGGTAACACTAACCCTAAAGAGAGTTACCATCAGGAGAAAAGGTTTTAAGTTCTTAGCCTGTGAAAATTATCGTCGAGTTCCTGCTGGGAGCATGAGAGTTTATATGAGGAACACAACTAGCATAAAAGTACTTTGCATCGGTACCTATATGCTAAATTTGTGACAAGGGCGCACCTTAATCCTCCATGATATACTTTATGCTCCAGATATTCGACGAAATTTAGTTTCAGTTAATAGTATGTTGCATCTAAGCTTTAGTCAACTGAGTTTTATGGTTTTGGTTTTATGTCAGATGGTTTTATGGTTTTGGATGTTGAAAATTCTAGTCCTTATGATGCTAATAAATATATTTCATTAATTGCATATTACTCAAATGTTAATAATGATTCTGTGATTTAGAATGTTATATTAGGTCATATCGGGAAAGAAAGGATGACTAGGTTAGCTCGAGAAGGCCTTTTAGGCCCCATTGCTAAAGTCTCCTTGCCTACCTGTGAATATTGTCTTGCAGGTAAAGCCATTAAAAAAACATTTGGGACAACCAAAAGGGCCTCTGTGCCTTTGCAATTAATTAATTCTGATATATATGGCCTAATGAATGTTAAGGCAAGACATGGAGCCTCTTATTTCATCAGTTTCATAGATGACTTTATGTGATATGGTCATATTTACTTGATATCCCACAAGTCAAAAGCATTGGACTGCTTTAGACGCTATGTATGCGAAGTGGTAAATCAACTAAATAAGAGAATTAAGGCTCTCAGAACTGACCGCGTCCGCGAGTATCAATCTGACCTATTCAAAGGGTATTGTGAGGGAAAAGGGATCCTGAGACAAATGACTATTCCTGGCACTCCACAACAAAATAATGTATCAGAGAGAAAGAATCGTACTTTGTTATACATGGTTAGGTCAATGATGGCGCAAGGTTATCTTCCTTTTTTTTGTGAGATGCGTTACTGACTGCTGTCTATGTCCTTAATCGCGTGCCTTCCACCCCATATGAATTATGGACCAGCAGAAAACCCGAATTGGGAAATTTATGACCATGGGGTTCACTTCTTATGTACACAACAGTTCTCATCGGTATGGGAAGCTGGGCACTCGAGCAAAAAAGTGTATCTTTATCAGATATTATGATCACTCAAAAGGACATGTGTTCATTGGTGAGCAACCTGATGGAAGTGTAACTGAGATTGAGTCACGTGATGAAGATTTACTAGAACAGGATTTTCCTAGAAGGAACGAGGTAGGGGGAGATCTTAGCCTCTTTGAGGTGGAAGAGTCAATGAAAGACACACCAATTCGTCTAGTTGAGAATAACAAAGAAATTCATCATTCTCCTAGGGAAAGTGGGAGTGTTCCACCTGATAATGGATTGGATCCATCAAATTAGGATCCCCAATCTCGGAGAAGTAAACGTGGAAAAGTCCCTCGTCGTCGTTTTTAGATTAAGGGGGAAAGTTTTATGGTTTGTTCACATGATGACGCAGAGCCTAAGTATTCTAAGAGGCCATGTCATCTCCTAAAATAAAAAAATGGAGTATTACACGGAAATAAGAGATAGAATCAATGAGGATAAATGGTGTGTGGCAATACGTTGACCTCCTAGAAGGGCGCAAGGCTATTGGAAAAAAAATGGGTTTTCAAAGTCAAATGAAATACAGATGGTTTAGATGAAAGATATAGGGCTCTCCTAGTGGCACAAGGCTACACCCAACAAGAGGGTGTTGACTACGAGGAAACTTTCTCCCATATGCTGAGAATTACCTCGATACGCCTTATGCTAGATATTGTTGCACATATGGATTTGGAACGTCATCAAATGGAATTTAAGACTGCATTTCTCAATGGAGGACTAGATGAGGAAATTTACATGGAGCAACCAGAGGGCTTCGTGATTAAAGGTCAAGAGAGAAAAGTTTGCAAGCTCCGAAAATCTATTTATGGCCTAAAACAATCATCTAGACAATGGTATTTGAAATTTGATCGAGCCATTGTTTCCAATGGGTTTACGATGATAGAGGAAGACCATTGTGTGTATGTTAAATAGTCTGATAAGAGTTTCCTTATCATGTCCTTATATGTTGATGATATCCTTATAGATGGAAGTAACATGGAAATTGTTGTCGCCACAAAATAGTGGTTGTCCTAAACTTTTGAGATGAAGGACATGGGAGAAGAAAGCTATGTGCTCGGGATTAAGATCCTTAGAGATCGTTCAAAGAGACTTTTGGGTATGTCACAAGAGACGTACATTAAAAGGGTTCTTGAGCGATTTCACATGAAATATTGCAAGCCCATAGACACTCCAATTGCTAAATGTCAGAACTTAAGCCTTGAGATGTTCCTTAATACCCCTGAAGAGAAAGACAGGATATCGTGGGTACCCTATTCCAACGCAATTGGGAGCCTGATGTATGCTATGATATGTACTCGGCCTGATATATGCTATGTTATTGGATTAGTTAGTCGGTACCAGTCGAATCCCAGTTTTGAGAACTGGCAAGCAATCAAGATGATACTGAGGTATCTCAAAGGGACGAGCGACCTCATGCTATGCTACAAGGGTTCAGATCTACGTCTCAGTGGTTATCGTGATGCTAACTAGAATGGAGAAATGAGAGAGAAAAAATGAACATCATGGTATGATTTCTTGCTAAATAGCGGGGCCATCACATGGTGTAGTGAGAAATAATCAATTGTTGCTATGTCATCAATGGAATCTAAGTTTGTATCTTGTCAAGCTACAATACAAGAATCTAATTGGTTAAGGAGATTCTTTGAGAGTTTTGAATTTGTCACTCACGCTACCGATGCGGTGAAAATTCACACTAATAGCACATCAATGATTGCTTATAAAAAAGACCCAAAGTACCATGGAAAGACTAAGCACATTAATAGGAGGTGTTGCTTTATTAGAGCTGCTCTTGCGAAGAAAGAAATAGTTTTGGAGTACATGCCTACATAATTGACGATAGTTGATCCCCTTACTAAACCTATACCAAGAGATATTTTATTGTCTCATGTTAGAGTGTTAGGTTTACGTAGGTGGTAATGGATGTCTCTATATTTATTTCATTTTATTTTTAAGACATGATGATCGTAGATGCATATGTTTTATGGATATTTATTAATAATTAATACAATTTGATAATGGAAAATTGTTGTGATTAATTATTTACTTATGGGCATGGATATACACGCTGACATTGGTGCATAAAGAATGCATTATGTCAAAACATGATTGATATGTCACCATGTATGGACTGGCTTACTCACATATGCAGTCACCTTTTGGCGCTAAGGAGAGCGAGCAAAGATGAGATGATGTATCTCCTTGGCAATACCAAGATGAGATATATATAATGAAGATTGATGATGAATGTACCTATTGTTCATCATACCTTAAAGGATATCCAAATAAGAAATCTCTTTCACGACGCTTGTTGAAAACGAGCAGTTAGAAATTTCGGATTGGGCGCAAGAGTTGCGACTAAGTCAAGATTTGTAGAGTGTAAGAGTTTGTGACATATACTTGTGTAGACGAGTAAAACTCCACTCTAGCGCATTTTAATATTATGCGTGCTTGCGACCACTACGGAGGTGCGAAAATCGTTCCCTATTTTTCTTACCATGTAAGTCTGTATGATAATTATATTATATACAGGTAACCTTACGACTTTTGACTTTGTTATTAAGTAAAGATTCGATGATTACTACTTTAGTATGTTTCCTGTGGCCATGGATGATCCGGCTTAAAGGGTACATATCTGGGAAAACAGTTGATTCTGAAACTTCATGGTAATAGGGGGAGAGGAAGGTCATCAAACTCATGAATGTTTTATATTCACAATCGACAACTTGAGTTTCCTTGATGGAGTTGCAACACAAGTGTGAATGTATTTACAATAAGCTAGCATGAGGGTTAGACTAGGTCTACGAGGGATTAGAGTAGTCTAGACCAATGATATTTTGATGGACCTAGGATACTACGAGATACAAATATTTTTCTTGAAGGGTTGATGTCTCTATGCTAACTCATATCGAGCTGCTAGTATGGAGCTCCCAAGATGCAGGTACCTCGACGGTCGCACGAGATATTTACTAATATGAACTTTTCTTTCTTTTGGTACAATCTACACATACTATGTGCGAGTGGGAGATGTTAGATATTCGGGTTGGATCCGAATATGGTCGCCCATATTGTATGTGGCAAGTCCGGTAGGGTTCCATATTCCTTTAGGGGTTGGACCCTATATAAGCATCTCCAGCATGTGTTTAGAAAGTGACGTGATTCCACCGATATCACACATAAGTTTACCATTAGAAAAGTGATAACTCTAAACCTAAAGAGAGTTACCATCAGGAGAAAAGGTTTTAAGTTCTTAGCCTGTGAATCAAGTTTGTGCTCATCTTAAGAGGTTGTAGTACCTGCTGATCATCGAGTTGAAAACGTTGTTGCTGCTGCTTCTTTTATTCCTTGTTCTTTCTTTTCGGAGTTCAACAACAAGGTATTTACTAATACCCGCTTTCTCTTTAATCGTATAATCTCTGATTGTCTCATTAGAAGATAAAATAGAATAAACTTCAGAGTGATAGATAAGTTTTAGTCTCCACATACCTTTTTTTTTGATGAAGTTCCTCCAAGATCTTCAGTAGATCTTCTTCTTCAATTAGTGAATGCCGTGAAGTCTAAAGCTCAACTACACATTTTATCCTAATCCGAGACATATCTATAAGTTGACTAGAAATCAAGTATATAGTTTTGATCAACTAAACTTGATAAACAAGCTTGAGATAGCAACACTTGCGATTTCGACCGAGTAGTGCTCTAACAATCTCCCCCTTTGTCAATTTTAGTGACAAAACTATCAATACATATGGATTACAAAATAAATAAACATTGTAGCTTCTCATCCATCATGCTTGATTTCCTTGGATCTTCAACTTTCCTTGAATTCTTCGTCACTCCAAGTACTCCAGCGATTCTGAACGTGTTCAACTCAGCGTCATTGTTGTTGAAGATCTGTAGCCATAACAATATGAAAATGAATGTTCTCAAAAATTGTTATACAGTGTCATAGTATTATTATATCGAATCAAAGTCCAATTGCATCACAACTTTGAAATAATACTATGGTGATATGTACCACAACCCCTTAATCAATACTTACATCTTACAATAAAAATCACTCCCCCTTACATAATGATCCGTAAACCATATGTTTGTAGTGTGAACTAGCAAATAATTCTCCCCCTTTTTGTCAATATAAATTGGGAAAGGTACGAAAACTAAGGGATCATAATGAAGTCCTCAAAGAGATAATTCATGACTAAAAGAGAACATATCAACTTTGTTTCGATGATTTCACATAGTCGGTCCATCACCTTATGTAACTGATTCCTCTCTCATCCATTGGTTTATTCTCAGTTGATCACCCATTGATGAAAATTAGGGTTTTGAACCTAATGTTTTTTCTGGCATATTTCTGAACAGGTTCAAACACCAATATTCTTAATATTGATCCACCAATCATATAATATTCGGTCCACCAATCAGTATTTTTAATTAATATTTTATTTGGTCATATTGCCAATTATTCATTGATTTAACAGTATTTTCTCTGACTAGCAGTATTTTATTTGACTATCAATTTCTCTACCTATCAATGCTTCAACAAGCAATATGTTGGGTAGGCCAATAAGGTTCAGAACCCGCCACTTCTGGAAATATTGATTCAACTATTAATATTTGAGAAGCGGTACTGATTTAGCTATCAATATTAGTCATCAACCAATATTCAATTGGTCCATCGACCAATATTTGGTTTGTCAGTCGATTATTATTTTAATATTACACTATATCCTTGTCATTCGACTGACTCATGACACATGGATGGATGAACCTTCTATGATTATTCAACAATGATTATTTTCATATGACTTCTTGTCAAGTACTCAACGCACTAGCATGATGGTTTATGATCGATCTAGCTTAAAATATGCTCATCAATCCAAGTCATTCAACTATCATTATTGTTTCAACTAGCATACTGATATGTCACAGTCATGAATGACCCAATTCAACGTCTATGGTTCATATAACATGTTGTTGTTCCGGCAAGAACTTCATGCTTCATCCATCAGAACTTCGACTATTCAGTTCATAAGTTAAGACTCATGGTCTAACCAGGTCAAAGATTGGCCACACATAAAAATACGTTTGCAAAGCAGACTTACACAAGAGACATCAATTCATGTCACATGTGAGGATATAACTAGGGTTTTGGTCTGGTGGCCTACAACAGTGCGATGTGTAAGACATCCACGATGAGAAATGTGGTAAGTCGTGATAGTAGTTGAAGTACTAAATGGTATAGGGGATGGTCAATCAACCAATTCTTATACACAAAGTTGAAGTGGTTTATACACGTTCTCTCACTTCCTCATTCTTCTATTCATCTTCAACTGTCACCACTTTCCGGAGATTGATGTGCTATAATAAATAGGTTTCTCAACCTATGATTTGATAAGACTAACAAGACTCAACGTAAGCAAACCTATGAAAGTCAATTATCGAACATTTACAAACAATTTATCTCGTCTACGCAGAGAGTTCATCTTCAAAGCGGTTCAACACATTACTTTACATCATCAATCGATCAATCTTCATTGATCTCCACACATTCTCAGCTTCCCACCCTACAGACTGACCCTTCTCCTCCACTTGTGACCGAATTGAACATGGAATGACCATTGTCTTGGTTTAGGTCAGGGTCCTACGGATTAGTCCCTCGAACTCAAAGTACTTCCGTGCAGTATATTTTAAAGGTTCAGATGATTTTCTTCATCGAGCACTTTCCTCCACCACCACTTTTTACTAGAAAACCAACAAGTCACTTTTGTCGCAAACAAATTGGAGATCATAGTGGGAGATTAATCTCTCAGTGACAAGTTCATTTTCTCGAAGAAGGTCGGTCTCAAATCTGGTTCAACAACAAATCCCAATCTTGCAAGTTCCAGTGGTACTGCTAATACCACTTCTATTTCCAACATTGTCACGCGAAGTGTTACTACTATTTCTAGTGCTCCATTTACCACTTATGTCAACACTACTGATGGAAATACTGGCATTATCAATAATTCTCTCTCCGATCAAACTCCTGAAGAAGTCGGGAACAATCTGCCTACCATAAATGATATTATGAAAACGTAAGAAACTTTTTCCAAGACTCAAGGAGATACGGTTACAGCACAGAAGGAGCTTCTCACTTATATGAAGACCTTAACGTAATGACAAACGAATGATCAGCATAGATCGTGAGAAATGACAAACGACTTATCTGACCCTTCTCCTCCTCTTGTGATAATCTCCATTGATCTCCTCACACTCTCAGCTTCCCTCCCTACATATCGACGTTTCCCCTCTTCTTGTGACCGAATTGAACCTGGAATGGGCCGAATGGCCATTTTCTTGGTTTAGGCCAGGGTCCTACCGATTAGTCTCTCGAACTTAAAGTACTCATGTACAATACATTTGTTTAAAGGTTCAGACGATTTGCTTCATCGAGCACTTGCCCCCTCCACCACTTTTTACTAGAAAACCAAGTCATTTTTTCCCGCAAAACAATAACTTAATGGATTTTCCTTGGGAAAAAGTTTGGAAATTACAAACTATTCCAAGAATAAGATTATTCATTTGGAAATTGGAAATTTTCGCAAAAATCTTTCCCGACTTATCCGGACTTGGAGCCCAAAATTCAGCTTTTGGCACACATTGTCATATGTGTAACTCTCAAGAACATGAATCTGAATAACATATATTCATATTTTATCCTTTTTCCAGAGCCGTTTGTTTCAGATTCTCTTGAGAAAATATCACATTGAGAAATCATATGGAACTGATCAGTTCTTGGATTAAATTTTGGCAATCAGATTCAGATTTCGCTCAGTTAACATAAAAATAGCCACCATCCTATGGGTCATCTGGAAACATAGATATTCGGTTGTATTCGATAAAATCAATCCAGGCCCGATAAATCTAATTGATCAAATCAATAGGTACTTGCAATCT
The DNA here is from genome assembly GCA_023529315.1 of Papaver bracteatum. Taxonomy (NCBI): domain Eukaryota; kingdom Viridiplantae; phylum Streptophyta; class Magnoliopsida; order Ranunculales; family Papaveraceae; genus Papaver; species Papaver bracteatum. Next base: position 2,725,692 of record JAJJWX010003811.1, on the reverse strand, counting down.
ATTCCTACTAAATCCATCCCAAAGGGAATTATCCCACGGAAAGAAAATATAGTTAAAGATAACTGGTCCGACATTAACACAAATTGGATAACCTTTATAGATGCCTCTTTTAAGAAATAAGACTCTTCTATGGGTTATGATTTTATTCTCTTCTCAATGGACCATGAGACTTTCATGCACATATCAGCGGGGTCAGAGTGGGCTTTTTCGACTTTTTATGCAGAAACAAAGGCTTTACTTAAGGCAGTTGCTTGGTTAAAAGAGAACACACTATCTCGCGTAACTATCGTCACCGACTGCAAATGTCTAGCAGACAACATCAACAAGACGAACCCAGAGATTTCCTGGACAGCAGAAAACACTTTGCAGGAAGTCAAGATAATCTTGGGAAATTTACCCCATGCTAAGGTGAAGTTTATAAATAGAAAACGTGATAACGCAGTAGACTACATCGCTAAAAAAGCGAGGATAAAAAGCCTTCAACGCATGTCTAATCAATTACAACAAAAAATTCAGAAATCCTGTATTTATAGTAATAATGTCTTTGATAAAAATGAAATTGTAACCTTCTTGTACTATATTTATTAGCTAATATACTCTAATCCTCCCCTTAAAATAAAACAAAAAAAAAGGGTTTTGTTTGATATGATGTTATTGGTTGTTTTCAAAATATAAATAAAGTAAAGTAAACAACAATATACACGGACCAATCAAGCATCCCGAATTTGTGGTCCCAACTGCAACACTTTTACTACAACGACTACTGAGAAAAAGTTCAATCAATCCTTTTCGGTTTCGAAGGGGAAGAATGAGTAACCAATAGGCAATAACTGGTTGGACACTCAAGTCAAGTAATGCCTTCATCACCATTTCCCCCACACGACGTACGAATGAGAAAAAGAAAGGTTATTTGCATTTTACTCTGCTTCCTAGTTCAATCAATCATTTTATTTCTGATTGGGACAATGTGCGTGACAAGTGTTTAGTTGTTACCGGTGTTTCACCAATCACCGGAGGAGGGGTGCACACATTTCGTCTGTAGATACACTTATTTACCTCCCTCACCACGTGTACTAGCATCCCCACGTGGAAGCCACGTCACAAAGGTGGGTGACACACAGGATCATCCGTGGGTCTAGATAGTGCGCCATCTGTCAAGATAAGCGATCGAATATGAATGAGCATCAAAGGAAGGTATACCCGCGTAGCACCAAAGAACTTCCCTATTACACTTTACCCCCTCACGAGGCAAGATGTGATCAACGGCTAGGTGAAGCCCCACTGACAGACGCGACAGGGAAGGACTGACACCGCCTGGCGCGAAGGGCATGTGTCGGTTGGACTGACGACAAGAACAAAGGCAGGCCAGCGTGATGAGCGTAGGAATAATAGAATCCGCGGGATGACAGAGAGGTCCGCGGACTATGCACAGAACACAAGAAGATAAGGATACAATAGCTCTTTCCCAGTCGTAGGAAGAGAGAGAGACAGAGATTGGTCAGCGTGATGATCTTAGGAAGCATAGAAGCCGCGGGCTGACCAAGAGGTCCGCGGACTATGCACAAAGCACAAGAAGATAAAATTATAACATCTCCTTTCTAAGGGACCCACGTAGAAGAGCTATATATATGACCCTTCCTGTTACATGGAAGGGGGTCGAACAATTGGAGAGAGAGGGGGAACAATTAGAGAGAGAAGGGAAGAGTAAGTATGAGCGTTAACCTTCGGGTTCCATGATCACCCAAAGTCTTTCGACTAATCTTGTAATCTTTTACCATCATAGTGAATCACCCTCAGACCTTTGGATGTAGGCCTTAGAGCTGAACCACATAAATCTTTGTCTTATTTACATTTCGTATTGATCTACCCTAATATTTGTATGCATCTCTTAGATCTGTCGTTATGGATGTTGAGGAGATCATGAAAAACCCGTGGGGTTTAGAATCAATGAATCAACATCTATCCCAAAGATCTCACAATATATTCGTACTTTAATGCATGCACTCTGTACATGCGAAGATTGGTTGTGGACACGTTGATGCCTACGTGATTTGCGAGTTCACAATTTGGCGCTAGAAACATGGACTTTTGTCCCTATCAAAAGATTTATCTCTCTGTGATTTTTTAGACATATTTGCGCTTTAAACTCGTTTTTCGCATCATATCTATGTTCTTTCTATTTTCTACTCGCAGATCTGAGCCTCTTACGACTTTTAACCGGCAAATCTGTGTTTTGGGCTACTTTTTGCATATATTTATGACCAATGTATTTTCTACCAACAGGTCTGGGCGTTTTATAACCTCTGGACCGACGGACTTATGTTTTAACTATTTTTTATACTTATTTTCTACCAGTAGCCTCATAACGACCCTAGGACCCCATTATTTCAATTGAGTCGGTACATCTACCCACGTTTTTTTTATATTACCCGCATGATCAGTAGTTTGAATGCATTCTTTGCCGCTAGGAATCCAACTTGTGGGTACCGTGAAATAATAGCTAACCCGTGAATCTTGCCTCGTTTTATCTCCGTGCCATATCTGCAGAGTATTACAATGGAAAAGAGCAAGGATGTAGGAAAATCGAAGGTACCATCAAAAGAGACGCCTAGGACTATTCCAATAATAACAAGGAGCAAACAGACAGACGAAAGACTCATAGCCGGGGGCAAAACGCAGAACGGATCGGAAGAAGCATTACTCTCAGAAGCGGGCATCATTCCAATGGAAGCACAGAAGGCTGCGGCGGCAAAGGCTACGTCATCTACAGTGGTAGCTTCTCAAGTGGCTGTCTCCAAAGCGATGGCTATGGCCAGACCTAATGAGCCCCAACATGCAGCAGTAGGCTCGGTGATCCAAGACCCTCCGTACGGGATACCGCCGGTTAATGGACGAAATACACAACTACGAGCAGGATACCACGGGGTGGTAGAACCCATTGTGCAGCTGGTGGAAGAAGTTAATACCGCAGTCCCCGACGGACAAGCCCAACTTCAAGCAGGAACGCTAAGTCAAGAATCAAACCAGTCTGCGCATATATGGGCGGAGCTAGAAGAGCTGAAAAGGAGTCAAAAGACATACGCAGACGCGGTGACCTTGCTAGCCCAAGAAAATCAACAATTGAGAGAAAAGATCCTCCAAAACGCGGAGCTAGGGAATCAACGAGACGAGGCTAACTCTGCGATGCAGAATGCAGACCGAAGAGCGATCCTCGAAAACACCCCTGCGGAAGGTAACCAAAGAAGAATACCCCGAAGAGGTGCGCGTAGCAACAGGAGGTCTGACCCAGACTATTACCCGGAGACTTCGGACTACTACGACGAAGATGAGGACACGTTGCTACAGCCTACGAAGAAGGCACATTCATCCATGCAAGACGAGCACTATTTGGCGATGGAGAGTCTTCGTGCAGAAATGCTAGCAGAAATCAACCAAATCAAGACCAGGCAAGGAGGCGGAAGGCTAGAGCAGGTTGTGAAAGAAGCCAGTACTACACCCCTAGCGCACCAGTTAGCTACGGATACTATTCCACATAAATGTCCAGTCCCATCCTTCGAATATTACGACGGGTCCGCGGATCCCGTGGACCATCTACGATATTACAACAGGGTAATGGCCAGGTGGGACTATGATGAAGCTATACTATGCAGATATTTCCCTTCCAGCCTGAAGGGATCCGCGCTATCCTGGTTCGATAACCTCAATCCAGGATCCATCGATTCGTATGATCGGATCACCGAAAAGTTCTTGGCCACCTACATGTATAACAAGGTCGTCAATATAGGAATGGACAAACTCTTCTCGCTTGCAATCAAGTACAGGGAATCCATTCTGGAATACACGGATAGGTGGCACAAGATATGTCAATCCATATGACAGGTAGATCCCGTATTAAGTATTAATTGTTACAAATGGGGACTGGACAGGATGAGCCCGTTGTTTGTCGAAATCCACGGCATCATCCCCGCCACAGAGGGAGATTTGAGGATAATCATCGAAAAACATGCAAGGTTGGAAGAAATTCAGCGGGAGAACCCAAGAGCGCAGGCTCAACGACCTCCACGGACCAATTCCGCAGAACAAGCAAGCGGATCTAAAAGTTACCAAAGAGATTTAAAAGACGACTATAAGAGGTCTGGTAGAAGGTTCGAAGATCAAATCTACACGAAACTCAATACCATCTACTCACGCATCTTAAAGGAGATCAAGGATCGCGAAAATTTAGACTGGCCTTGGACTAAGGGGAAACAACCACCAGCCTCAGAGAAGTCCAGAGAATACTGTGATTTCCACTGTTTCAACGGGCACCCAACATAGAAGTGCAAAAACCTCAAGATAGTGATACAAAAGCTGATAGACGCGGGGGATCTCAAGAAATACGTTGAAAAGAATGCACCAGAAGACAGGGCCAAACGCAGCAAACAAGTCCAATTACCAGAAGGAAACCGCACAGTGAATACTATATCCTGCTCAGAGAATAAAGAACCAACCCTAACTGCACGAGATAGGAAAAAGACTGAGGAAACAATTTGAGGACTATTGTGAGCTTTACAATTTGGAGGGGAAAGAGGTGGAAGATCATCAAGAATGGATGGACGCACCCCTAACCTTTGAAGCCGAGGACATTGAAGATGACATGGAAGACCACAACGATCCTCTGATCCTCACCTTTCCAATTGCAGGATGCAACATAAAGAAAATCCTCATCGATGGGGGGAGTTCCGTAAACATCCTATTTTATGATACCTTCAAACGTATGGAGCTCAATGACGATCAACTCTCGGCCTCACACCACACCATCCACGGATTCAATGGTACGGCTACGAAGCCTATCGGAGATATTATTCTGCAAGTGGATGCCGGCCCCATGAAAGTTGACGCTCGTTTCAGTGTGGTAGACGCACCTTCACCTTACAATGCCATTATTGGGCGGAGGTGGATCCACAAGCTTAAGGGGGTCGCAGCTACCTACCATCAATACCTTAGGTTTCTTACCCCCTAGGAGTGATGGAGATTAAGGGTGATCAAGCTTCCGCAAAGGAATGCCAGGCAATGCAGATGCGACTCAACAATGAGGAAGACGAGAAAAGGAGAACTCGTAGGACTCGAAACAAAGCAATATCAAAGGACAAAGCCATCGATGAATACTTGAAAGAAATCTCAGGGAAAAGCTTATCCAAGGGGCACTCCATAGGCAACACGGAAGTATCAACATCAATTGCTGACCAGGACGCCCCTACGAACAAACAACCCGAGCCTTCCAAATAGCAATTACAGAAAGTTCCTCACCTTGGGGAACAAAAACCCACGTTCACATCCTTGGAAGCGGTGAAGGAAGTTAACATCGGGACAGAGGGAGCCCGAAGAAGATCAAAATAAGAACTCGATGGATGAAGAACGCGAAGCCTCTGCGGTGAAACTTTCAAGGAGTACGCGGACGTCTTCGCGTGGAAACTATCTGACATGCCCGGAATAGATCCAAAGATCGTACAACATGAGCTGCGCATTAAACCTGGCACACCCCCGGTAAGACAGAAGGTGCGAAAGGTAGCCACGGAGTATCACAAAGCAGTGGAAACGGAATTGCAAAAGCTGTTGGAGGCTGATTTCATAAGAGAAGTCAAATATCCCACCTGGATATCTAACATGGTGATTGTACCAAAGAAGAATGGCGGGGTCAGAATCTGCATCGACTTCACCAACTTGAACAAAGCATGCCCCAAGGACAGCTACCCACTACCTAGTATTGATCAACTGGTCGACGCGGTAGAAGGATACGAAGAGCTATCATTCATGGACGGGTACGCCGAGTACAATCAACTATTTTTAGCAGAAGAAGACCAGCAACATACATCATTCTACACACCCCACGGCCTCTATTGCTACGTAGGAATGCCCTTCGGACTCCGGAACGCAGGAGCAACATACCAAAGGATGGTCGATGATGTTTTCAAACCGTGGATTGGTACTACCCTAGAAGTCTACGTTGATGATATGCTCGTAAAAAGCAGATTCAAGAAGAACCATCACCAAGACTTGAGGGACATCTTCGAAGCTATGAGGGGGCACAACATGAAGGTAAACCCGGAGAAATGCACCTTCAGAGTAACATCTGGAAAATTCCTCGGATACCTGGTAACAAAAAGGGGCATTGAGGTAGATCCCGCAAGAATCCGAGCCATAGTAGACATGCCATCCCCAAAAAACCTAAAAGAAGTACAAAAGCTCAATGGATCCATAGCCGCTTTGGGAAGATTCATCTCCAGATCCTCGGACAAGTGCAAGTTCTTTTTCAACATATTGAAGAAGGGAACAAAATTTGAATGGACTACGGAATGCGAAGAAGCTTTCCTAGGAATCAAGCAATACCTAGCGGAGATCCCTATCCTTCAGAAACCAGATCCTGACGAAGTTTTGACATTGTACATCGCAGCAACCGATGACGCATAAAGCGCAAATACTTGTCGGGACCCATACAAAGGAAGAACATCCAATATACTATGTCAGCAAAACCCTGAACTCCGCAGAAAGAAATTACACGAGGATCGAACAACTGATTTTAGCCATCGTATGGTCCACCATGAAGCTGAGAATGTACTTCTTGACGCATGACATACGTATCCCGTGTCGAGCACCCTTAGAATCCATCCTCAAAGGGGCAGGAAAGGTAGGACGCATAGCAAAATGGAGCACATACCTCGACCAATTCAGCATCCACTATGAGCTTCAACACTCTCAGAAATCCCAAGTACTTGCGGACTTCCTAGCAGACCTACCTCTGGACAACGAAGAAGAAGTGCGCATACAGGGATGGAGAGCCGCGGGTGCCCCAGAAATTGAAAAGCAAAAGGAGCCAAACGATATCCTTGAACCAGTAAACCCACGACAATGGGAGGTCTTCCTAGACGGCTCCAAAAATAGAGAAGGAGCTGGATTTGGCATCGTTATCACCACACCCACAGGGGATAGAGTCGTACACGCATTCAGGTTGGAATTCTAAGGCCATACAAATAACATCGTAGAATACGAAGGAGTGGTCCACGCCCTCCGCTTGATAATCGAGATGGGGATACAAGAAGTACGGTTGACCAGCGAATCCCAGCTAATCATACGGCAGATAGGCTACTAATACAACGTGTACGACGAAACACTAATGGCATACATGGATTTGGTGCAAACGTTGGTTTCCCAAATACCAAAAATCAAGTTCCGACATCTCACGCGGAAGGAACTCGAGCACGCAGATGCCTTGGCTTATGTTTCGGCCATGCTCAAGAACAAAGATGTCAAAGCAATCAAGGTGACAAGAGTGTACGAGCCATCCATCAAACTCCAGGAGATATGCGCGAGTAACCAACGCAGGTCCGCAATGGAGAATGTGTCCGAGGAAGAGGATATCGGAGAGCTCATATTCGACGAATTCCAAGACGACGATATAATGCAACAAGCAGATGCGGACGACGATTACAGTCGGGAAGAGGATTGGAGACTCGGAATACACTCCTTCCTCCAAGAAGGGAAGCTACCCCAGGACACCAAACAATCTAGGAAAATACAATCCAGAGCAGGGATGTATGAGCTAAGAGACAGAACCTTATACAGAAAATCATTCCTAGGGCCACTTCGTCGCTGTTTGTCCCGATCCGAAGGACACGGCATCTTAAAAGATATCCATAGAGGAGATGCAGGAAATCACAAATGGAATGAGATCGCTTGCAGATAAGGCAAAGACGCAGGGTTACTATTGGCCAACAATGATCCAAGACGCGGATAGAATGGCGAAAAGGTGTGAGGAATGTCAAAGATTTGGCAGGAGAATCCACTCCCCAGCCACAAAGTTGAATTCGGTGGACAGTCCGTGGCCCTTCGCAAGGTGGGGAATCGACATTGTGGGCCCGCTTGTATCAGGAACCGGGAAAAGAAGATTCCTAATAGTGGCTACGGATTACTTCAGCAAGTGGGTAGAAGCCAAGGCACTTGCGAGGATTCGTGATTCAGACGTCTTCACTTTCATATTTCAAAATATCATTTGCAGGTTCGGTATCCCCGCGGAGATAGTTTCCGACAATGGTCAACAACTATAAGGAAAAAATATCGACTTGTTGTTCGACACCTTCAAAATTCGGAAAAAAAAGTCCACTCCTATATACCCGCAGAGCAACGGACAAGCGGAAGCCACAAACAAAACCCTAGCGCTCATCCTCAAAAAACAGTTAGACGAGTACAAAGGGAGATGGTGTGAACAGTTACATAACGTTCTGTGGGCATACAGGACAACTCGAAGATCGGCCATGGGGAATCTCCATTTCTACTCACATACGGAGCGGAAGCAATAATTCCCACGGAAGTTCTACTACCCACAACAAAGACAGAAGCGTGGGAGAAGAACCTCACCACGGACATGATGTTAGAAAAGCTTGATGACCTCGAAGAAAGAAGAGAGACCGCACTACGAAAAATGGAAAACTACCGGCGCAGTGGCGCTGAGAGTATAACAAGAAAGTAAAACTTAGGAATTTTGTAGAGGGCTAGTATGTGTTAAGAACTATTCCCCAATACCAGCGAGAAAAAAAGTGGGGAAAATTAGCACCAACTTGGGGCGGACCCTACGTGATACACGACGTCGCCGGAAATGGCTCCTACTACCTGCGTAATCTGAAAGGGGAAATACTCAGGCACCCGTGGAACGCCAAATACCTCAAACCATACTATCCATAATCTATCATCTTCGTATGCATTTTAGAAGAAGAAAGTTGACTTACAAGTCCGCATGTTTCTATCTATGATGGAGGAATAGCACGCCTCAACTTTTCAATCAATACAAATTTTCATCTTCAATTGACACAACTCTACTCGTTACCTATACGCATCTCGATGCGCTCAATACCCATAACCAACACCGTATGAGACACATGTATATACCCATAAGCATTTAAATTTACGCATGTATATACCTATAAGCACTTCAATTTACTCAGACTACTCAATACCTATCCTTACACAAAGAGATCAACAAAACAACCGAATACGAATGTACATTGAAAATCATTCCATATATTAATAAAGTGTCAATGCTATTGTTACCCCGTGGACGTAGGCCCTAGGGCTGAACCACGTAAACTTGTGTGCAGTTACTATCATGGTACTTCAATAAGGTGAATGTTCCGCACAAAGCGCGGAACATACTCACTACGATACACCGGGAACAAACCGGACAACGCATACACATGCCATCTCTTGAACTCCCCCATAAGCGTCTATAATTGTACGACCAGGGGGTGACTTCCTAAGGAACGAGATACCCAAGCAATAATTATAAGCCGCGTTACTCTTGAACGCCGGCTAGACCCCCACCGCTCAGTAATCCTCTGGCCCAGGAATTAGCTGAGCGGGGTGACAAGTCGCAAGACGATTCCGAGGACACCAACCTACGGAATTGCATTAACACTACAATTTATCAGATCTTACAAATCAAGATCCACGGATAGCATTCACATGGACAACGCAACCAATACCGTGGACAACGCAACCATTCACGTGGATTTCGGAACTAATCCACGGCACTGTTTAAATACAAAGTTTACGGAATTACTTACTATATTAACAGGGATCTATAAAAATAGACGCGATTTCAACAAAATACAAGTTCAGATTTACACATTGAAGTTTGATCTATTACAGGGCGGTTGATTACGAACCTAGCAACAAAAGTAGCAAAAACGCTAAGAAAATTAAGCAACTGAGATCAATCCCCAACATACTAGTTACGATCTATTGAGAAGGAGCACCATCCGCTGGTTTCTCCTTTAACGACGAAGGAACACTACCACCAGATGAGGGCCGGAGGAACTGAAGGAGAGACCGAGAACGGGACGCCGAGTATAATTCTTGCTTATTCCATGGGTATTCTTGAGATCCACTCAATCTCACCAAGAGTCCTGTTAATCTCCTCCGCCAACTGCTTACGCGCCACGAAGCCTATAGCTACGCTCTTCATCTCAGCTTGAGTTAGGGAAAGGGAAAGATGCTCCACCTTCTCAGTAGCATGCTTCATCGCTTCCTCTCGAGACGAAGCCAGACCCCGATGATAGCTAACCTGCTCTTCCAATTGAACTATCTTAGCCTGTGCTTCGGCAAATTTGTCATTTGCAGCTTGAAGATGTCCTTGGAGCTCTGCAGATATTAGAAGAAAGTGAGTAATAACAAATACAACAGGAAGCACACTCGATAACGAAGACATATACCTTCACAGTGGTTAACCGCGGAGTCTCGTGCTTCTGCGGCATAATCATATTCATTCGAAAGCCTATCATAGTCTACCTGCAGGAGATTATGAGCATATTGACTCGCGCTAAGATCATCTCAAAGCATTGAGTTCGAGTGATGATATCGGTTAACCTCATCATTCTTCGATTCTAACCCCTTGTTAAGACGATACATAGTCACCTCTAAGTTCCTCTCATACTCGGCCTGACGAGCCACATCAGTTTGAGACGCGGATAAGGCACTACTAAGAGCGCCAGATTCCGCCCTAGCATCATCTAGTTCCTTGGCAAGACGTCGCATATAAACCCGCACATCAGAGGGATGAGAAGAACGTGCTCGCCGCAATTCTTCTTCCATATCATTAAGCCTAACCTCTAGGGCGGAAATCTGGCCACGGGCTTCCTCGAGCCTATCCCGCGTCCATAAGAGAGTCCCGTTGAGAAACTCACGATCGTGATCGTTTCGATTTTGCAAATCTACCCAACTAAATTTTGTCTGACGCCATTCTTCGGCCATAGCGTTATGAACATCCACGCGAGCATTCCATTTCACTGCTTCGCTTTTAAGTTTCTCAACTAACTCAGCAATACGCCCCTTTTGGCGAACTCTCTCACTACGAAGCCACATCAATTCAGGGACTCCGCCCATCAAGACAATACTCGGGGGAGGAGAGAAGAAGGAGACGACTCAGAACATATAGGGAACATCGGAAAAGCAAAGTAGGGGAGGTTCAAACCTGAAAGGGATGAAGAATTCTGCTCAGCAACCTCTAACTTTTCCTTGACTAAAGCTAGCTCGGAATGGAGCGCAGCCTTATCCACGTCCTGTTGTTCCTTACGCTTAAGAAGATCCCTCAGTTCAGTTATCTCCCTATCTTTAGCAAAGGCCGCAGCTTCGACGCTCGAAAGCACTCCTTCACGGTGGCGGAGTTTCGCCTCTAGCTTAAGAGACTTGGCCTTGAAGAGCCAGTATAGAGTATGGTTACAATACTCACTCTTCATCACCCACGGATCAAAAATAAATTAGTTCAAATAACATATCCAAGTAAGAGCAGGGTTACGAAGAATGGGACATACCTCCAATAGTCGCTGCTGAGGATAATTATACTGGTACCCATCAGCAACAACCATCATACCAGCGACAGTAGAAGGAGGATTCACCACCAAATCAACCCCGTTGGACACAAGATCCTTATCCCACTCTACATCTACAATCTCCGCAGAGATCGACTCCATATGCTGGCGAGTAAAAGAGTCCGAACTCTTTTCCCCTTCAATCACAGGGGCAGGATGCGGCACGACGAGCAAACCCTTCTCTCTAAGACAACCTAAGACAGCATCATCACCATCCGCGATTAAGGATTGCGGGAAATCATCAGAGGGAGAACCCAAGGGATTCACACCAGGTGCGGCACTAGCTTGACCTTGCTTCAAAATACCCCCAACACCGGAGGAGGTGCCACCATAACCCTCCGGATGAACCAAAGGAACCTCAAAGCACTAGGCACAAATGTCGCGCCACCACCACCGCTACCTTTAAGCACATCCCAGTCATCACTAGGAGAAAGAAGACTAAAATCCAAGACGAGTCCCATAGCCGCGGCCATATCAAAAGACTGATCCCCGGACAGAGTATTACCAAAAGAAAACTTACCACAAGCACCCACGTCTTGACCACTGCTAGCCACAAAAGCAACTCCCTTGCCCTTGTCCGTGACTGTCTGCTGTTGACCGACCTCCATGACCACAGCCCCAGTAGATTTTGCTCCATCACTGGTCTGATCACCATCACCACCGAGGACTTGATTACCATCGCCACCTCCAACTCCGCCACCAGCGGCCTCATTAACAATACCACCATCGCTACCTCCAACTCCACCACCAGCGACCTCATTAACAATACCACCATCACCACCTGTGGATTGATCACCAACGCCACCATCACCGCCACCAGCAATATCTCCTTCTTGCAAAGGTGGAGAAGTCTCAATCCGCTCCTCTTCGTCGGACACATCCTCTCCAGCGTTCACTGGACTACTCACATCTTCGAACTGCGTAGAGTCTCCAGTAGGAGAATTTGACGATTGCTTGGGGTTGATCTTTTTCTTTCTAACCACCTGCGGGACATAATAATAAATAACCTTGAGTATCTGCTTTCCTTGGCATAATCCATATTACTTAAGAAAAGGAAGGGGCATATATACGAAGAATACAAACATACCTTAGCAACACTAGCATTCCGCGGAAGAGGGTTTGCGTCGGAGTTACCCTCCTCGTCCGCGTCATCAACATCACGGTAGTAATCAAAATCCATACATTCGAAACTCATCTGCCAAGGGCAATAATGGGCGTAACGAGAAGGAGAGGTTTTGCGGTAGGAGCTGTCAACACTAGGTTGCCAACCATGTGGCCCAGGAACCCAGCCATAGGCCCATGGACCAACAACCTCAATAACGGTGGAAGACCATTCGTAATCATGATCACGCTTGATCCTCTCATCAGCAGGAATAGGAAGACCTTCGGCACCAGGAATCCTTGCCATCTTGGAGTCACTTACTTCGCTCAAGAGGCGAATTTCCCCCTTAACAGGAGCAATATTCCGCAGATTCACAGACCACGGCTTGCGCGTCTTCCTGTTAACATAATCTCCAAAGGATTTGTTAAAGTTTTCAGGAGTATACCACCCTTTCTACTCTTCTAAGTTGGGAGCATAGAAGGTCATCATCGTTTTCCCCTTGCTACGAAGATAGCACTCTCGGAGATGACGAAGGTAATTTCCCGTTAATTGTTGCACCCCACGGTTATGGCTCTTCTTAGCAGTACCGCGGCTAGATAAGACCCGGTAATAGAAATCATTACCAGCTTTATATAAAGGCAACATCAGACCAGCCTCAAAAGCGCCCACGGTCGTCAACAGATGAAAAGCATCGTACTGATAATTAACAACCATCTCGTAAGTTATGTCTTTATCAGGGGCATAAAAACTCACTTGGAAGTGCTGAAGACAGTGCTTCACTTTGAAGGCTTCAAGATCTATGTGCCTGAAAGTGAACTTCTTATTACCCATGGGTAGGGGACGAAATGTGACAGCAGAGTCATCTTCATAAGCATCCCCCGAAACATCTTCCGCAGAATCTGCTACCTTCTTCTTAGGAGGAAACACGTCTCCCAAAGACTCCATCTCTGAGGCCTTCCTCTTCGCGGCCTGGTTCTTAGTTGTTCTGCCTGAGCTAGGAACAGATGAAGACGGAGGAAGATTAGCCCGCAAAGGAGGCATGGTACGAAGAGGCTGCACATTTAAGAGTTCGGTCTTGTCTCTTGCCTCTTAGAAGACTCATCTCTAGGACGGATCGAGGCGTATTTCGACCCCCGGGGCGGATCACCTCTTTGGAACGGAGGCCTCTGGCTAGAAGGCGAGGATAGACGCCTATCCCGAGGGTTACCCTGAGCGAGGGAAGGAGAAGCCCCTTCCCGATGTGAGAATCTCCCGAGGAGATCTATGAGGACTCAGCGGAGGAGTTTGATAAGGTACCCGCGGATAATCCGACATATCTGCGAACACAAACACAAACAGGAGGACTAGTCAGTCAAGGAAGATCAAAAACGAGGAAATCTCAAGAACAGTGAAGAACACGAAGAAAACCCTAAGTTTCACCAGTATGCCGATTAAATTCTCAATTCATTACCCCACTCAAAAAGGATCAAAACGTAGCCGGTAAAACACCCAGTTCAGCAGGGGCAATATTCGATTCCATGACATGCATGGGATTAAAACCCATCACGATTCATCACCAGAAAATTAAAAACTCCACAGGAACAAAAATGGCGAACAAACGAGACAAAAACCCTACATGAACCTCAATAGTTGTACGAAGCAGCAGCGACGGCAGCAACAACAGCAGCAGCGGAAGCAACAGCAACAGCGACGGCAGCAACAACAGCAGCAGCGGAAGCAACAGCAACAGCGACGGCAACAACAGCAACGACGACAACGAGAGTGGCGAAGCAACGATAATGGTAGCAGAAGAAGTTAAGAGGGTAAAGAAGAAAATGGGGCAGGGAATAAAACAGAGAATGTGAGTTTAATTCACATTCCATCATTCTCTCCTCTTTTATGTCGCCAGAATAAACCGCCCACTACCCAATGGGCAGTCATGACATGCATGGGAAACGTGCACAATAAATTCAAATAACTCCTTTTTAGGAGAAGTTATGAGGAGGGAGATAAAAACATATCACACGGTTCTTCTTCCAACTATAGCTGGCGCCTAGTCACAAGAAGAGGGGCAAATTATAGATACACTTATTTACCTCCCTCACCACGTGTACTAGCATCCCCACGTGGAAGCCACGTCACAAAGGTGGGTGACACACAGGATCATCCGTGGGTCTAGATAGTGCGCCATCTGTCAAGATAAGCGATCGAAGATGAAGGAGCATCAAAGGAAGGTATACCCGCGTAGCACCAAAGAACTTCCCTATTACACTTTACCCCCTCACGAGGCAAGATGTGATCAACGGCTAGGTGAAGCCCCACTGACAGACGCGACAGGGAAGGACTGACACCGCCTGGCGCGAAGGGCATGTGTCGGTTGGACTGACGACAAGAACAAAGGCATGCCAGCGTGATGAGAGTAGGAATAATAGAAGCCGCGGGATGACAGAGAGGTCCGCGGACTATGCACAGAACACAAGAAGATAAGGATACAACATCTCTTTCCCAGTCGTAGGAAGAGAGAGAGTCAGAGATTGGTCAGCGTGATGATCTTAGGAAGCATAGAAGCCGCGGGATGACCAAGAGGTCCGCGGACTATGCACAAAGCACAAGAAGATAAAATTATAACAGCTCCTTTCTAAGGGACCCACGTAGAAGAGCTATATATATGACCCTTCCTGTTACATGGAAGGGGGTCGAACAATTGGAGAGAGAGGGGGAACAATTAGAGAGAGAAGGGAAGAGTAAGTATGAGCGTTAACCTTCGGGTTCCATGATCACCCAAAGTCTTTCGACTAATCTTGTAATCTTTTACCATCATAGTGAATCACCCTCAGACCTGTGGATGTAGGCCTTAGAGCCGAACCACATAAATCTTTGTCTTATTTACATTTCGTATTGATCTACCCTAATATTTGTATGCATCTCTTAGATCTGTCGTTATGGATGTTGAGGAGATCATGAAAAACCCGTGGGGTTTAGAATCAATGAATCAACATCTATCCCAGCATCTCACAATATATTCGTACTTTAATGCATGCACTCTGTACATGCGAAGATTGGTTATGGACACGTTGATGCCTACGTGATTTGCGTGCTCACATCGTCCAAGGTTAACACTGAATAGGGCAGTTAAACGCAAGCACAAGAAATATTTGGAAAAATGCTTAGCCCAAGGTTACAACTTCGGCACCTTAGCCTTTACTACTTTTGGGGAACTTTGCAATGAAACTATGGATTTCTTGAAAAGGCTTAATAATCACTTATCTAGATTTGATGTTAATGCCAAGAAATGTGACTATTTCTTTCATAGATTAGGAATAGCCATACAAAAAGGGGTTGGAGCCCAGCTTGTTGCTAGGCTGCAATCTAGTTACTTGTAGACCCTTTTATTTTCGTCTATTAGGTACTAGACAAATACATTTGTCCACCACTATCATCTTTTAGTTTTGTCACTTAGAGCGTCCACAATCATGGACTAAAAATTGGACTAAACCCCATATAGTCGAGAAAACCAATCGCAGTGGGGCTGGAGTAAAACCAAATATTTGGTTTTAGTTGGAGAGAGAGTGAAATCTCGACCAAATTTGGTCGAGACTCTCGACTAAAACTGATTATAGTCGGGCGGAATTTCAAAGTGCGCCTGATGACAGGCGTAAAATACCATGTACGCTTTGAAATGGGGCGTAACCAGCAACTCCGCGCCGCAACCAGGCGTAAACCAAATGTCCGCGCCGAAACCAGGCGTAACACAAATGTCTATTAAAGGTTCGCCCCATGGGGCGCACTTTGAATCTCCGCCCCATGGGGATCACTTTGAAAGTACGCCCCAATGGGGCTCATGATTTCTTGTCCGCCCGTGTATTTTCTTTTTCTTCTTTTCAAGCGTACTTTGAATCTCCGCCCGTGTATAGTTTTACTCTCCACCGCTGCGTTGAAACACCCGCAAACCCATATAATTTTAGTATTTGGTTATGGTTTTAGTTTTAGTATGGTCTATGATTGTGGACGCTCTTACCCTTACATTTGCATTTTATACTCTGCTAGTCTGCTTTACCTTTGTGAATTATGCATCATGCCTTTAGATTCAGTATACAAAAGCTTGGAGCAATATTTTAAACTTCAGGATTTATAAGGATATGAGTATGATGAGACCCCAATCCAAATGGATATATGGAGATAGAGAAACTAGAAGTTACAATAATATAAGTTTATAAAACAAAGGGAATTGAGCAGGAATTTTGAATCACTAGTTTTTATGAGAGGTCCAGATTCCAGATGTGCTCATTAGCTTTCCTAGAATGATAAGGACTTCCGCCACACACACATGCTCGCAATACGACCTTGCCCCTAGCGAATAGCTTTTTATTCGATTACTTGTGGTTGTGGGGAATCAGGGCCGGCCCTGAGGCAAGGCAAGCAAAGCCTTTCTTCGGGGCAGCACGACTATGGGGGCAACATTTTTGGAATTCTTAAAGGGGTTTTACTTTTACGTTAATATAAAAGGAAATTTAGCCTATTCAGTGATTAGAGCGTCTGCAGCGGTACGACCAAAACCAAAGACCAAAGACTAAAAAAAAAGACCATATATGGGTTTAGTACCTTGAGTGACGCAGTGGTGGGCGAGTAAATTTGGTCGAGCGTTGGTAAAGATTACGCTCGGTGTGGGGCGTTGGTAAAGCTTACGCTCGGTGTGGGGCGCTGATATAGTTTACGCGCGGTGGGGCGTTGGTAAAGATTACGCCTGGAGAATGGGCGTTTGTATAGTTAACGCCTGATGGTTTTTTTCTACTATTCACGAAACTAAAAAAAAAAAAAACTATATGGGGCGGGGGTATAGTTCCCGCCCCAAACATATCAAAATAAAAAAATAAAAAAAGAAAAGTATGGGGCGTTTGTATAGTTAACGCCCCATCGTAAACAGTTTAATAAAAAAAAAATGGGGCGGGGACTTTATAAACGCTCGGTGTGGGGCGTGAACTTCAGCTGCGCTCGGTGTGGGGCGTTAACTTCAGGTGCGCTCGGTGTGGGGCGTAAAGTTTATCAACGCCCGACTATATTTGGGTTTGGTCTTGGTCGCAGACCAAATTTGGTCTGGAAATTTGGTATGGTCTTCGATTTATTCTTTACTCCGTCTCTGCTGCAGACCAAATTTTTACTCTTGGTCGTCCAATGCAGACGCTCTTAGCTTTTAAATTAAAAACACAAATTCTTTTCTTTTTCTCAAATCTTTCTCTCTGATGCAATCATCCAAGTTATGTTTGTGTTTCTTCGGTACTTCGATAGTACCCTTCAAGGCTGCATCTCTAAAACATTCAGTTCCGCTTAATCAAACATGATTACAGTTCCGAAATGATTACTTTTCGGCCGTCTGATAGGAATGCCACTGTCACTCCATGACATGGAAGCAAAGGGCAAGGCTTATTCTTATTGTTTCACCTACTGACTAGCAAATGCTCTTGGCCTTAAGTTTTTTCTTTTGACGGAATACTTCTTTGCAAATTTGAAAGACGGTGTTTAGTTTGCATGAAAGACTAATAAATACAGGGTGTCACGATCTGGTGCTATCTCTTATAATACAGTACCAGTGAAAATGAAAATGAAAATTAGATGGAGAAATATGTACTTTCCAAGCAACAGATTAGGATACCCAGTGCCGTCTCTAACATTTTAGAGGCTTGGGGCGAGCGTTTAGAAAAGGGCCTTTTTATGTACATGGGAAGTTGTCATTAACAAATTTTGCACCTACACAGTTTTTTGAACGATTAGTAGTTTAGCAGGCAGCCAAGAATCGATCAAGAAAAAAGAAAAAAGAAAACATACACCCAGCCAGGAAACAAGAGTACAACTGAGAGGTACTTTACATGATCACAATTCTTAATAGCACTAACATCAAAACCCCAAATGAGTGAATCAAAGAAATCCAATCAAAGTGATCATTTACAATTCTAATCAACCAATAAATATCACTACCATCCTACATCGAGTTCACACTCAAAACTCAAAAGAGTTATGTCAGCATGAATAGGCCAGCATATCTGCATATATAATTTCACCCACAGTTTGTTGAATATTTGGCAATTTACTCATTAGCCTTAACTACACAAAACATGATCTAAGATGATTGCTCATAGACATATAGTTTTATATTTGCTCTTTTGTTAGTTGTTGCTGTTTATTTCCTATCTATCGTGAACAAACTTGGCAAGTGACAGAGGAACTATCAACGATGAAATTAAAAGAAAACAAAACTGAAGTGTTCGTGCCCTCACAGAGACGAGCTGTTCGTTCTTCCTCTGTTAGTTGTTCACGTTATATAGGTATTGGGAAAAAAATTGGGCCCCTCTTTTTACAGGGCCTAGGGCGGTCGACCCAACCGCCCTATGCCAAAGACGGCACTGAGGATACCAACCTTGTATTTGATCATTATCGTGAAAGAACCAAATTATGAACTCTAATATATTCCTTTGGAGCGATACAAAAGCATGTCTAGGTTTTGAAAGACAAAAATTAGCACGTATGTTTGTTTCAATTTGATTCTGTTGAACTTTGATTTCTTTGAGAAAACAAAAACTTTCCATCCATTGATTCCAAATTCTGACTTTCATGCTTGTGAAACTAGTTTTGTTTACCCAAAAATGCTTTGAATCCTCAAGTATCCATATCTCGCATCTCCACCTACTGGACTATCTAATTGGCACTCAGAGAGGATTAATCTTATGGAATGTACTATGTAAGAGTCGGAATGCAAGTTACTTGCGAAGGGAGAAGACCTGAGCACGTTATCACATTTCTGTTTTCGACTATCAAAGTTCTTTTTATATGTTATCAACTACTCTATAAATTTTGTCCAGGGATAATTGCTTCACAAAATAGGAAAACCTATAGCTTTCGCCTTTATGTATGCGGGCAACAAATTTGTTTTGTCTTTGGGGCAGCAAATCCTCAGGGCCGGCCCTATGGGGAATATACGACTAAAAACAAAGCTACTGAAATCCAAAACCTGAAAACAAACCATGGATTCATTACATTCAATCAATTTAGGATCCACACATTTTCGAAGATCAATACAGTATATTCTTGTGGTACCAAAGTATCTTGAAAGGTACTCCAAACTAGGATTACTCTAGTCTAGTGGATTAACTATAGCTAATTAGGCCGACCGAGCGAAGCGAGAGAGGATTATATATATGGTGACTTTGTGTCAATGTAAAGCATAACTTTTTTTTCCAATTTGACACAAAAAGATTTGGTGTTTGTAACCAAAAAATTCAATCAACAATGAAAGGACTAACTTGTCTCTCTCTTTTAGTCCAATTACTATAACTCCTTATGTATCCTATTTATATAAGGGTATAATTGGTAACCAAACTTTAATATAATATATTTAAAAATCCGTGCCTTGGAATTTCACAAATTTTATCTCGTTGGAAAGGTTTTAAAAAAATATATGCAATGAGTATAAATAACAATATCAAATTTAGAATTTTTAGGAAAAATTCGAAGGTGTTTATCATTTTTAGGCACAATTTTTGAAAATTAAATGTATATTCATTATGCAAACCACCACAAAGGATACATAATACCTTATGTAGCCATATTTTGGTTTATGCATCGACTTATTTTCCGTTGCAACTAATAAAACGATGTACTACTTCTGTTTCAAGAAAAGTGATACTTTCACTTTAGGCATAATTTTCGAAAATTGAATGTATATCCATTATGCAAACCAACACAAAGGATGCATAACACGATATGCAACTATATTTTGGTTTATGCATAGGCTAATTTTCCGTTTTAGGAAAAGTGATATTTTCACCATGTGTCAGGAAAATTAATATTTTCACGCCGTGTCAGAAAAAAATAATATTTTTATGTTGTGCCAGAAAAATGATATTTTCAATATTTTCGCGTCATATCAGGAAAAATGATATTTTCGCACAGTGTTGGGAAAAATGATACATCACACTGATTTTTTCGGTCGGCCGTCCCAACGTAACAGCGGTCATCTAGTACTATTTTGTTTCCTCTGCATGGTTTAGTTCACTTTTTGTGGAATGAAATTAGAGATCAGATGTTGAGACAAAATGATTTCCCACATTTGATTTTATGCTTTATATATCAAAAGAAAAGAATCTCATAATCTTTGACGGATATTGGTTCTTTCCAACTTGCACAGATGCACTGTTTTCACTTAATGGAAACAAACTTTTGGGTGGAAACATTTTTTTTTTAATAGGAAAAGAAATTCATTATATGTAAAAAACAGTTACAAATTGTTTTTATCTTGTTGGATCAAAACTTGAACCCAATTAGGGACAATATTAGACCAACTAAAACAAAGAGATTGAGTTCTCGCAAATTTAGCTAACTCATCACCAATATGATTTGCATCCCTAAGAACATGGTTGCAAACCCAATAATCAAAAGTTTGAAGAATCCTAAACGAATCACTTATTAGATTAAAAGTTGTCCATTTGACTGCTGAATGTTTCCCATTAAGAGCATCGATCACATTTGCACAATCACCTTCCAAATTAACCTTCCTTTATCCATTGTTCTTTGCCCATATAACCGCTTCCAGTAAAGCTTGTGCCTCCGCCTGTTCTGGATCTATTGCAAGAGATGCACCTCCTCGCAATCCATAGCTGTCACCTACATCATTTCTACAAATCAGTCCCCAACCAGATAAACAGTTTTTATCAATAAATGAGCAATAAAAATTTATTTTTAAAACATCATTTGATGGAGGAACCCAGGTATGAGAAATCTGTCTACTAGACTGATTTGTCATTGAAGTTCTTCCTCCTATCTTGATCCAGTCACCCATCTGCAACACCACATTATTAGCTACATCAGAAGGCACAAGAGGTTTATTGTCAAAAACTTTTGCTCATCTGGATTTCCAGATGAGCCAAAGTGTGAAACAAACAGTATCATACTGTTTAAAATCTTTAGCATTGTTTCTTGTTATGAAGAAATTACTGAACCATTGGTGGAGCTCTTGATTCTGAAGTTGCATAGCTAGACCATGGTTTACCAAGTTCCAAATACTTCTTATTTCAGTGCAGTCAAAAAATAGGTGTTGTGGTGTTTCAGTTGAGGTTCCACAAAAAGGACAAGAAGCATCATGATGTCTAGTGTGTCTGGCCAGCCTAGAATTTGTAGGTAAACAGCTGTGCATGAATTTCCAGGCAAAAAATTGGATTCTGGGTGGTAATTTATGCTTCCAAAAATATTTCCAGCAAATATGAAGGTTGTTTTTAGTCGGTTTAGCAGCTAACTTCTCATTGGACCATTACTGGTAGCTTCCCATCTGATTCCATCCTTTCCTGCAAGAGGAATTCTGATTCTAGTTATATCATTAACAATGTTTTCATCAAACAAACTTTTTAAAGTATCAATTTTCCAGGACTTACTATCATGATCTATTAATTGACTAACTGTCGACATACCAGTAGAATAGAAGTTTGATGGTGGAGGGCTGTGTCTATTTGGAATCCAGTTGTTTTTCCAAATGGACACAGTAATACCATCACCAATTTCCATAATGTAATGCTTTATAACTATCTCAAGACCAGTGCAAATACCTTTCCATATCCAAGAACCATGTTCATTAAAATTGTCAGTTAAAGGATTAACATTATCAAAATACTTACCTTTCAAAATGATGGCCCAAGGTTCATCAGGAGATGTGATCATTCTCCAAGCTAACTTAGTAAGAAGAGCTAAGTTTAAGATATCAGTCCTTCTAATATTAAGTCCTCCCATCTCCTTGGGAAGAGCAATATCAGAACAAGCTTTAGGATAATAACCTCTGTCATTTTCCTTTTTTCCCCACCAAAATTGCATTTGAATTCTGTCCATTTTATCAGTTAGTTCCTTAGGCATTGGGAAAACAGCTAAATGGTGTCTAGATAAACTTCCTAAAACAGCTTGGTTCATGACATTTCTGCCTGGAGGAGATAAGAAAATGGTGTCCCAAATGTGAAGTTTGTTTCTATAATTATCAAGAAGATGAGCAAAGGATTCAAATTTTCTTTTTTGTAACAGAAGGGGCACACCTAAGTATTTCTCATTTAAGGACATTCTTCTTATTCCCAGAATATTACAAATATCATTCTTAACATTGCTAGGGACTTTATTACTAAAAGCTAAAGCTGATTTTTCAAAGTTCACTGCTTGACCAGAAAAACTACTGAATTGATCAATTAGAGTAGACAGATTCCTAGCATCCTTAGTTCTAGCTTTTATGAAAATAAGGCAGTCATCAACAAAAAATAAATGGGAAATTGGTGGGCATTTTTTGTTTGATTTGAAACCATGTATCAGATCATTAGTTTCAGCAGTTCTTAACCCTCTAGAAAAAGCTTCCATGCAAAGTATAAAGAGATAAGGTGATAATGGGTCACCCTGCCTTAATCCCCTTTGAGGATAGAACACATTACCTGGAGAACCATTGAGAAGAATTGATGTGGAAACAGTGGATATACAATGTTCAATCATTTTGCACCAAACTTCAGAAAAACCCAATTTTATCAAACTGTTGATGAGGAAGCACCATTCTACCCTGTCAAAAGCTTTTGACATGTCTAATTTTATAGCTACACAGCCATCTTTAGCCTCAGTTTTCTTCATGGAGAGGATAAGCTCATGCGCAATAATTATGTTATCATGGATGAGTCTACCAGGTAAAAAACTGTTTGAGCAGGGGATATAATCCTATGGAGAACACTTTTAAGTCTAGTAGCAAGTTAGAGATGATCTTATAAGTCACATTGCATAGACTTATAGGTCTAAAATCAACAACACCTTTAGGACAATTATTCTTAGGAATTAGGGTAATAAAATTATGGTTGAGCTGTTTTAAAAGATGATGTGAGTGGAAAAAAGACTGAACCATTTTGACCACCTCATGACCTAAATTTTCCCACATAAGTTGGTAAAAACCAGGGGGAAACCATCTGGACCTGGAGTTGTCCGTGGTTTCATGTCAAAAACAACTTTTTTGACCTCATTAGCATTAGGGATAGCTGTTAGCATATTATTATCATCTTCATAAATCACAGCAGACACATTATGAATGAACATATCAGAGTTAGGGGGATTTGAAGTTCTACTCATGTCACTAAAATGTCTTAAAAGCTCATTCTCTATGTCATTTCTATCATTAAGCCAAACACCCATATTATTTTGCAAAGCATCAATTTGAGTTTTCTGCCTTCTATAATTAGCTTTATGATGGAAATAAGTTGTATTTCTATCATCCAGGAGTAAGGAATCATCTTTTCCTTTTTGCCTCTAGAAATCAGCTTCAATATCATACCAATATTTGAGCTGTTGAGTTAACTCTTTAACTCTGTGATTGTTATGACTATTTCTATTTCTAGTAAGGTCAGAGAGATGTTTTTCAAGATTAGAAATCTGGGTGTTTATGTTTCCAAATTGATGATAATTACAATGCCTAAGGCCCAACTTAGCATTCTTAAGGAAGGCAGTTTTTGGGCATACCAAAAACATTTTGGGCATACAAATTTTTTTTCCACCCAGGGTGGAAAAATAAGGGGTAGTGTAATTACTTATATATCCTCAAACAATTTAAATTACTAATATGTCCTTACCCTTAATGGTTAGATTCGAAGCATGTACGATAATCATAATATGTCTTAGAACATTTTTAGATGCTCTAAAGAAAAATTAATGGTTAGGTTCGGCTTGTACGATAATCATAATATCTGCATAGAACCTAGTGCATTTATAAGATTCGGCTCACAATTAAGTTGTGTTTTTAGCCAACTGTTCTTCACAAAATCTTCCTGTAAGTGTATATGAACAATTCGGCTTGAAATTTCATGCAATTTCAAGCCGAACCTAGTCACGAAAAGAGATGCGTAGGGGTTCGGCGTATTCGATAATCATAATATGTCTTAGAACCAATACAAAATTATTAACCCAGGAATGTACATGATCAGGTTAGAACATATTCTACTTATTCAAATAGCCGAACAATGTGTTTCCACAGGTTCTGCCTTACGAATTTCTAAATATAAGCCGAACCCTAAACATTTTTCTTCCAGACGATTCGGTGTAGGGTTCGGCTTATTTGGACAATTCAAAACGAGTAGAACTAGTAGGTTCGGCTCTTAATCAACACTTCCAAATAAGCAACTGTTCATCCAAACTCGCTTAGAACCTTAGTGAAAAAACACAAACTTTTGATGATTTTAGCCTACAAAAGCGAGATTAAACATAAGATATGTTGGAAAAAAATCAACATTCTGAAGATCAAAACCAGGAAACCAGATAGTGGCAAGTAATCTTAAAACTAATCACTAATCAAATTTATTTTACCTAATCATTACTATTAACACTAATCCTAAAAGGGCATATTTGCCATTACCAAAAAAAATTGGTTAAGAGGCTTCTAATATTGTTATTTACACTCCTATTTTGTCTTATTTGGTATGCCCAAAATATTTTTGGTATACCCAAAAACTGCCTTCTTCTTAAGACACTGAGTTAATTGGAAAGCAGCAGAACCATTATGATTACTTTTCCATTCATTTTTTATAATATCAGAACAGCTAGGGTCTCTAAACCAGGCTTTATTGACCCTAAAAGGTTTTTCATGTTGCTTTCTAATTTACTAGTAAGGAGCATAACAGGACAGTGGTCACTACCAATAACAATAAGATGGTAAAGAGCTGCATTGGTGTAAATGTTGGCCCAATCAAAAGAAATAAGAGCTCTATCAAGTCTTTGAAGGATAAGTTCATTACCATCTCTTCTATTCGACCAAGGGGTGGAAACATAAAAGTACCAATTGCCCCCTTTTTGTCTTTTTGTTATGCCAGTGACGAAAGTGCTTTGCTACACACATAGGATAATCAAGTCTATGACCGAAATTAAATAACCAACTCGATCCAATAGATCCTTGCCAAGTAGGACTCCTAATAGACTTAACCAACCTACGAAATCAAGTCCAGATTCAATGAACCTGAAATACCGAAATTCACAGGCGATTATTTAACCCCATTTCCGTGTGTAGAGCTCTCAGAAAGAAAAATCAAAACCAAAATTTAGAGAGAAATTCATACAGAAGAGAATTTCAATTCCTTGTTATAATGGCGCTAGCAGTTTCTTCTTCAACTTCCTTCAGTACTTCTCATTCAGTTCCCTCTCAAGAACTAATCAAAGGTTCATTTTCTTACAATTTAGCTCTGTTTTGTGTTACATTTGTATAATTTCTGGATGTATTTTGATCTAATTTGTTTTCTTTGCATGTATAGTTTCACAAATTGGTTCGTATAAACCAACGGATAGAGGATTAAACTCATCACCGGTTAATATATCATCATCATCGTCATCTCGTAGAAGAAGTTTAGTAAAACCAGTATTTGCTGAGCCAAAGAGGAATGATTCGATTGTTCCTCTTGCTGCTTCAACTGTAATAAATCCTGGTACGTTTCAGTAATTTGTTTTCTTCTCAATTACGATCTTTTTTTTTTTAACTAATTAACAATCTTTTTCCTGTTGATTTTAGTTTCAATAATGATAATTTTGAGCTGAAAATTTTGTGTTTTTTGTATGACATTATTGCAGAGGTAGCATCAGAGAAAGAAGAAACAGAAGATTTCGAGAAATTAGCTAAACAGCTTGAAAATGCATCTCCATTGGAAATTATGGATAAAGCTCTCGAGAAATATGGAAACGACATTGCTATTGCTTTCAGGTAATTTACTCTATTTAATTCCTGATCGAGATTTAACTTTCTTTTGATTTACAAAAAGTTGACTTGACCATCTCTGACTAGTTTAAAATACACAAACTGCCACTGGTTCAGAGGTATATTCTATGTATCTGTATGAGAATTCTCTATGGACCATATGTTTAAATTAGGTATATTATGATTTAAACTTAATTGTTGGTCCAGTTTTGTTCATCAACTTATGAGTTTATCCCCTTGCTAGATATTTCAACCAGCTAGTTACTTGGTTAGCCCAATTACTTCAGCCGCCTAACCTTTATTTGATTCAACAATAAAAGCCACAGTGGTGAAACAAGCTGTTGTTTGGTTGAATTAGAATGAGTTGAATTGTTGGTGTTGATTAGTTATTTGTTCTTTGATTCACAGTTTCTAATACAGTTTTCATTTGGTTTGTGCAGTGGTGCAGAAGATGTTGTCTTGATTGAGTATGCAAGATTAACTGGTCGACCATTTAGGGTGTTCAGCTTAGACACAGGAAGGCTAAACCCAGAGACTTATCAATTCTTTGATGCGGTGGAGAAGCAATATGATATAAGAATTGAGTACATGTTCCCAGATGCATTAGAAGTGCAGGGTCTTGTTAGAACCAAAGGGCTTTTCTCCTTCTATGAAGACGGGCATCAAGAATGTTGCCGAGTGAGAAAGGTTAGGCCTTTAAGAAGGGCACTGAAGGGACTCAAAGCTTGGATCACAGGACAAAGAAAAGATCAATCTCCGGGGACCAGGTCTGAAATTCCAGTAGTCCAGGTTGACCCAGCATTTGAAGGGCTGGATGGAGGGCCAGGCAGCCTAATTAAGTGGAACCCTGTTGCTAACGTGAATGGTGGCGATATATGGAACTTTTTACGTGCCATGAATGTGCCAGTCAACTCGTTGCATTCACAGGGTTATGTGTCGATTGGGTGTGAGCCATGCACAAGGGCAGTTTTGCCAGGGCAACATGAAAGGGAAGGAAGGTGGTGGTGGGAGGATGCCAAGGCAAAGGAGTGTGGACTACACAAAGGAAACATCAAGCAAGAGGAGGGTGTTTCTGCACAATCAGCGAGTGATAGTGTTACAAAAGAGAATGACTTGTTCGAAACTGAAAGCATAGTAACTTTGAGTAGAACTGGGATAGAGAATTTGACAAAATTGGAAAACCGAAAAGAACCATGGATTGTTGTCCTTTATGCACCATGGTGCCAATTCTGCCAGGGTATGGAAGAATCATATGTGCAGTTAGGAGACAAATTGAGAGACAGTGGAGTGAAGGTTGGAAAGTTCAGGGCTGATGGGGATCAGAAGGAATATGCTCAAAAGGAGCTTCAATTAGGGAGCTTCCCTACAATACTGTTCTTCCCTAAACACTCCTCACAACCTATCAAGTACCCTTCTGAAAAACGCGATGTTGATTCCTTGACGGCTTTTGTGAATGCTCTCAGATGAATGCTGATATGTAAGGGATGACACCCTGTTAGCTGAATAGTAGAGATCATACATGTTGGTTCAATTGATCTTACATATGCGTGGGTGTAGTACATAGGGGACGGGGAACTCGACCTTCGTAGATAGAGTTTAGCTTCACAATATGTTCATATGTCTTCTTTGTTGTTTCTTTTTGTTCACTGATTTCTTGTTTTCCATTGTAGAATTTCCTTTTTCCGGCTTTATTTCCATGGGTGAGAAATATATATGAAACTTTTAACATCATCAGCTTGATTTTTGAGCTCTTCCCTTTAAGTTTACTGTTGCACAAGTGGATTTCATGTTTCCTACAGGGAGTGATTCCTGAGCCTGGGTCTGTGTTTCACTGTTTCATAGTTTTTTCTTGGGCTGTGCAAAACCATTAAATCCATCCGATTGACCTGTTTTTTCTTGGAATAAGAAACCTGTTTTGAGGCATACTCATTTTTCTTTTTTTTGAGGCATACTAAATGATTATACCATCTAAGGTATGCTTATAAGGGGTGTCCTAGCCGTGATGAAATTACTAGGTTACCTTCAACTAAATTAAAAACCTAAACGTCCTAGCCGTGATGAAATTACTAGGTTACCTTCAACTAAATTAAAAACCTAAACTAAAACTAATCAAAATCAGTTCAATCTTTCTTCTTCTCATCTTCCCTGCATAAACGTTGAAATTTATTTTTGTCTCCGATTAACCATACAAATCAAGCAAGTTTTCAACAAAAGTAAAAAAACTAATCCAATTGAGCGACGTTGGAAGGCAAAATCCAAATGTCGATTACTCTCCAACTATATTAGAAGATATTTCCTACAAAGTCATCTTGTTTTTCATTGTTTTTACATCGTTTGATCGATAAAATGGGATTTCTTAGATGAAATTAGTGTTTTCAGAAGGGGGTTCGGCTGAGAAATTAGAGTCGAACCTAGCTTTGTTCTTCGTTTTTTGTTTTTCAAAAGTTCAGTTCGGCTGATCTGGCAATATCAAATTTAAGCCGAACATAAGCTATAGTTTAGGGAAACATTATGTTCGGCGAATTCGACTTTGCTAGGTTTTCAACCGAACCTTTGACTTGGCTAAGTTATTGAATTCATTAAAGCTCGGCTGATTCGACTTCGCTATGTGTTCAGCCGAACCTTCTGATAACTTAAGTTTTTTTTTTTTTGGAAGTTGCACTACATGGTTCGGCTGAACATAGTTAGCCGAACATTTCTCTGAAACTCGCCATTTTCATTAAACCAAGAGGTTCGGCAGAAATCTATAGTAGTACCAATCAGCCGAACCACACATAATATTTACAAAACCCTAAGGTTCGGCTGTAGACTAGGAGCCGAACTGTTCTTCGCGCCAAGTTCTATTTCCAAAATAGCAGTCGAACCTAATGTTGAATTCCGATTTTTTTTGTAAACATTCAATTTTTTTGAAGAATATAAGCTAAAAAAAGATACTTCTTCATCATTTGGAATCACAGATTTTGAATCACAATAATCTCAAAAACCTAGTTCTCCTTTTTTCTTCTTCCTCCTCTAAAAAAAAATTGATTTCTCTACTAATATAGCATTAGCAACTTAACTTAATCAATGAATTAATATTACTAATTAATCATAATCATAATCATTAACGTTTAATTATTATCAATAAAATTAATTAAATAAGGGTATACTTGCCATTATTAAAAAATAGGTGGATAAGGGGTGATGGTCTTTTTTTATCTAGTGACCCTATTTTGTCACCATTTGGTATGCCTAAAAAAAATCAGTATGCCTCATAACAAGTTTCACCCGAACTGTCTCTCTTGGCTCTTCGTCTCTTGGCAGATTGGACTAACGTAGCACCCAAAATCCATGAACCATCAAAACCACCCAAAATCCATGAACCATCAAGCACAAAAAAAAAACTAACGAACCTCGACTTGTAGAAGTCAGATCTTCGCTAATTAATTTATTATTTTCTTAAAGAAAAATTACTCGGATTACTCGGATCAAGATAAAACACCAAAAAGAAGAAGAAAAATCAAGATAAAACGTCTCAATGGAACTCATATCAAGATCAAACATCTCAATAAGACATCTGAATTGAATTCAAATAAAGATCAAACATTTATCCCTGGTAACGAAGGTATTCATTAAACAATGAACTTAGAGATGTAAGTTATGATTTCTGGCCTCACAGATTTTAAAAGTGATTCCCTAGTGATTTCGAAAGTTAACCATATTCGAAACCTTTGGAGCGAGCACAATATGGTCGCTGAATAATTTTAAAAGCTAGCAACATAGTTTCCAAAAGTATGCTAGCGAGCATAAAAACACGTCGAGTACCTAACTCTGGAATGTTAATGGACTTGGTTCGTAAAAGTATGGCAGCGAGCATTTAACATTTCAAATATGCAAAATAGATTGAACATTTGTGGAGACATAGGTTTGTGCTTTTGTGAGGTGTATACAAATGCTAATATTTCAAGTAAGGATGGTTGTATGTTAACATTACATATAGGGGCGTATGTAGACATGAACTTCATATTTTGGAAAGCTGTAGAACCCTAATGCACATTTTTTTCCTCAATTCTGTTTTCATTTTCTTTTTCCTAATTAATGTTTGTTGTAAGTGTAATTTTGTTTCAATTTGGATATTCATTCTTGATTTAATTTTTGTGTTTGATATTGATCCAATTTCGATGCTTGGTCCTGATTTAATTTTTATGTTTCATTTTTGTGTTGGATCATGATTCAATCTAGATGATTGATCTTGATTGAATGTCGTGATTGATCTTGATTCAAGTTGTTAGAAAATCGCTCGGTCAAACTCATAAGTTTTGGTATATCAAGCTTGTTGCCAAATATTGTTGATCAGAAGTATATCTTGATTTATAGTCTACTAAGGTCAGTCTCAGACTTGGAACAAAGTACGGTAGTTGAATATCACAATTTACTAATCGACCTTGAAGATTGAAGACTAAAGAACAACGGAGACATCTTTGGGAAATTCATACATAAAGGTATGTGAAGGCTATCTATCCTATTCACTCACATTTTCTATCATTCTATCTACTAAAACATGTTGCGTGACTTTAGCATTATGATGAATATTGCAAAGAAGAAATCTCGATTTCAAGCTAGTGCTTAGTAAAACTCGAACCATAAGTTCAAGTAATGAAGAACTCATAGCAAAATTAATTATGTATTAAGTTCATAAGGATTCGTCAATTTAGTTTTTATTTTCACAAGCTGATTTGCTCAGTATACGAACTTGAAACTTACAAATAATAAGACTTGATGAATTATTTTCTAATATCGTTATGGGTACACGAACTAATTTGTTCAGTTTGCGATTTGGGTTGATTTTGATATGTCCCTGGACACTTTTGAATCCTTAAGTACACGAACTGCTTTTGTCAGTACACAAACTGGCTGATTTTAAGAGGTTCCTAGATATTTTTTATAACTTTATTACACGAAGTCATGAACTTATTTGGACAGTTCGCGAACTTATCAATACAAAAGGTTCCTGAACTCCGAAACGACAAATTGTTCACAAACTGTTTTATTCTTTGAGAGTTATTGAATTCTACTAATGCTTGAAGGTTTACGAATAATTTAACCATTGTTCTTGGGATAACTACTTGGTGCACATAGTTTATTTCGATAAATATACGGTTGCATATTCTTCTTTTAATTCAAGGAAAACTTTTCACATGCTTACATGATCAATATATATGGAGACGTTAAGCTTACTTGATGTCTAAGTAATTCGAAAACATGGAAATAAGTTCAAGAACGCAACTTTGATTGTACGCTACCTAGTCATGTTCATCATTATAAATAGAGGACTCTTTGTATATTGGAATATTAATCCTGGTACTTTTATGTCCTAGTTGCGGCTAAAGTCTTTTTCTAAAGACCTAGCTTTCTTTGTGAAATAATATTAGGTTACGAATTTTAAAGTATTCACTAAGGGACTAGTGAATTCCAGTCATTCTATATTTTATTCTTAAGATTCAGATCTTGTTTTTATTGATTATTGTAGTTCACGAACTATAAATTAAGAATAAGATAGATAGAAATCACAAAGTACTCACCGTCTCATACTTTGTGGTTTCACAAAATTGATATCCAAACTCTTCATTGATTTGTTTAGATTGTTCTTGTGAGGAAGAATCAATTGTGCATCTCCATTACCTTTTGAAAAATAAATAAATTATCCTAATTGTTGAGGTTTCCTTGATATATTCTTTATCTTGAATATTCCTTATAAGCAAGCATGTTTCTCTTAACTTGATTGAAGCATATCTAAAGGGAAATTAATAGGCTATCTATTAGAGGAAGATCAGTGAAAAGTCTTCACTACGGGCCGAAGCAGCTCATAGGGACGATAGATGGGGGAATCATGTGCGTTGGCTCTTTTTGAGTAACAAGAGAAAGTCTCAACATTCCTGTATTCTTAATCTAACCTAACTAAGTTGACTCCAATAATTAAATCAAGAAACTTCGAGTTTTAGAACTAAATTTGACAACCAAACTTGACATACCAACGCTTGGTGGGTTCAACCGAGCGGTGCTCTAGCAGTAACATACTTGGAACCATAAAACAACTGCATATTAAGCCATCTATCGATTTGGAAGTGCATGCATCAAGTTGAGCAGGAGCATTGGCGCCAAATTTAGAGTGCTTTCTGGGGACAAAGTTTAAGGGATGAGTATATATGGAAATTGATAGAAACACAAAGTATCACCACAAAAATGCTAACAAAATGCGATTTAAGGAATAATATTGTTACTCTGAAAAAATTTCTAGTGGAAACTGGTGCTCAACAAGAATAAAGTAGGAAAATCTTCTTACTAATCATTATAATAAGGATTTACATACCACTACTGATCCATTGAGAATGAAAGCAGACTTCAATGTATTTTCTCAAACCATAATTGTTGAAGTTAATCATATAGATGAAGCCACATAATGCAATTGAGATTTTTTAATCTATAAAGACTATGAATCCATGGAGAGCTTCAGGGTCAGATAGTTCTCACCAGGTTTTTCCAATCTCATTGAGATATCATAGAAAATGAGATAATTGAATTGGTGAAGTCTTTGTTCCAATCATGTTATATATTGAAAAAGTAGACTAAAACAAATGTTTCTCTCATACCAAAGAAGAAGAAAAAGCAGTTTTTATCATCTTAGGCACATTTCCTTATGTAACACTGCATACAAGATAATTTCTAAGATCATGGTTGCAAGAATGAAGACAATCTGAATAAGGCCATTTTTCATTTACTAGCATCTTATGACAGATATCAGATAGTATCTAGTTAGCTCAGAAAATTATGCACACAATGAAAGAATGTCGGGTACTTTTAGATCTTAAGCTTGATATGTCTAAAGCATTTAACGGATTGGAATGGTTCTTTTTGATGGATGTCATGGAGTTGATGGGTTTTGTGAAGACTGATGAGGTTTAAATATGCAGTATATTGGTACGATAATTTATTTTTTATTTTTTTTAAATGGATCTCATGTGCTGTTTACCATCCCAGAAAAAATAAATAAAGAATATACATTACCGTACCTTTCCTCATAGTCATGAAATCTTTCTCAAGGTATTTATTTACAAGTATTAGCTAAAAATGCACCATTAATCTCATATTTATTATCCGTAGATGATTGTTTGTTACTCACCAACTGAACTATGAGTATTCTATATATATTTAATATATGTACGGAGTATTTCAGAATTTATGCTGAATTCGCATTTGCATCTAATTTACGTCGATTCAGCTTACTAGTATAGAATAACGTTGAACATGTTGTAAGTTGCAATTTATTCCATAGCCGAATTCCTTGAACTTATTCCATATATCAATATTTAGAGTCTCATTGAATGATATTTGACTTGTCTCAAATCGCATAACTTTCACGGCTGAATTGTTTGAACTTATTTTTTATACATTATTCTCATCTGATATTGTAGTCACAATATCGACACAAACTCCAATATTTTGAGTCTAACAATATATTCACTGATATAATTCATGGTTATTCTCAACAAAATTCTATGAATAACTCTTTAGAAACAAGTATACATTCGCTCCTTAATATACAAAAAGAAAATAACGTCTGAGGACAAAAAAGGAGTACGCGTTCACCCTTCTAGTGTACAACTAGCTATGGCGTTGGAATAGGAAAACACCAATATAACAACCGAGATAAAAAAAACACGATGCTATCCTATGCTAACACCAACACTATTTTCATGGTACTGACCTAGTGGAAATATCTTATGCTAGTGCCAATAATATTTTTATGGTGCTGACTATGGCGTTAGCATGGGATAGTGACAACAACATATTTATGGAAGCATCCTATGATATCCCATGATATCCAAATCAATATATTCACGGCACTGGTAGAGTTCCAGCGCTATATTCCTATGGTGTTGGCATAGGCTAGTGCCAGAAATCATTTTCACGTCGCTGGCCTGGTGCCAACGCCAGCTTTCTATGGTGCTAACCCATACTAGTGCGAACAATCATATTTACGGTGTTAGCATGATTCCAATGTCGCTTCCTATGACACCAAAAATTACCATTAAGGCGATGTCTAGGCTAGTGCATATCCCTAAAGTATTATCCCATGCTAGCATACATATGACCTTCATTATGGAGCTTGCCTAATGCAAGCTACCCCCACCCCACTCTCGTGGCGCAAGTCTACTGCTAGCACTAAGTACTACTGAGTTAAACCATAAAGTCCTCGTGTGACTGGCAATTATTATAGCCTTTGGGCATCACTTCCAAGCTCCAACATCACTCCCTCTATCTTTGTCCCTTCATGGTCACTCATCATGCAATCAGGTTGAATGTCACACGTAAGTAATTACTTATGTGTAATGATTGGAATGTATGTGGGATGTTTGCAGCTAAAGAACTTATGCAAGCTAATTATTTGGCTTTCTACTTTGTGTTTATCCTTAGTAGTTCTTCCAAGGAGAGAAATTGGAGCAGGTTTTGTGGGTATACCTCTTGTAAACCCTCACGAGACTATAACTCGTCCACTAGGTACACCTAGGGTTTTAAAGGCTTTTTGCATTAGCTAAGTGCAACCGTTCTCTCAACGACATGGAGTTGTTGTATTTAGGATTATTTTATTTTAGTTTTCTCGAGGACTATCAAAGGCTAAGTGTGGGGGAATTTGATAAGTGCATAATTCATATGATTTTAGTGTCCATTCCATACTTGTTTAAGCTATTATTC
This sequence comes from Papaver bracteatum, assembly GCA_023529315.1. Classification (NCBI taxonomy): domain Eukaryota; kingdom Viridiplantae; phylum Streptophyta; class Magnoliopsida; order Ranunculales; family Papaveraceae; genus Papaver; species Papaver bracteatum. Next base: position 2,690,753 of record JAJJWX010003811.1, on the reverse strand, counting down.
TTGCATATTTTCGTATTATTATTCTTGTTTTCTCTTATTTGTCTCTATTCGGAGAATCATCCAAAAAGGAGATACAAAGTTCTGAAAATATCTAGGAAGAGAAGTATTCCAAGTATCCAAGTGCCCAAGTCCATGATAAGTTGAAGAAGTGCGACGAAAAAGAGTAAAACGCTCAAAACCAAGTATCCAAGTGCCCAAGATTAACTCATTCAAATTAAAGATTTCTCATCACCATATTGAATAGAATTAAAAGATAAAAATAATGCAAAAATAATTAGGTCAATCCGATTTCGGTTATAGCAAAACTCGAACAGAAGACAGTTATGCAAACGGGTACGATACTTAATTCCGAAAATTTCTGAAGTTATAGCCAAAACTAGTTTTTTATCGAACACCAACTAGGATACTTGAGGACAAGAATTTTAAACCTATATAAATAGGTATTGCCTTTCATTATATCATCGTATCTCATATCACAAGCAAAAAACCTAGGGTTTACCCCTTTAGAGGAAACCATGATTCATCTTCTTTGTAATATGAGTAGCTAAATCCTTTGTTGATTAAGGATGAATTCAATGTTCCAAGCGTGAAGCTTTATTATTAATACAAATATATTGGGAGTTTTTATCATCATCGTTTGTCTTTACCATATCTAGGGTTTATGAGTGATGCTTAGATTGATTTGGGATGCATACTAGATTAGTCTATTGATTTTTCTATCTCTTGTAGAAGTTATGAGATAAGTAATCGTCGATTAACTCTTTACACAAGTAGAAATAACCTATCAATTACCTTTATCTAAGAGTTTAACTACTCGTTCGGGAACGATCTCTTATTGGATGGAATATGATATATTACTAGTTAATTAGTGGGAAATATATTTGTTAATTTGTTGCATTAACTTATAAACTAAAACCCCCTTTGTTATTTACATCTTTCTATTTCAAATAACATCAAATTTTGGCGCTCTTATTCTTGCTATATTACTAGTTAATTAGGGAGTTAATTTGTTGCATTAACGTCGCTAATTGATTTGTTATTTGTTTAGCTTGTTTTGATTTTTGTTTTGATTTTCTATTTCATGTGAGTCGTCATGTTACCTTACAGAAATAACACGTACGGATCACAAGATTACACATACAACAGTGGTAATCAATATGGTTTTCAATCTCATTCATATGACAACTATCAACCATCCTATCCTATGGGTATAATCAAAACCAATCTTTTGGCTATGATCAATATCCTATGGAACCCTACGGGTACTCTCATGTATATCAACAACCTTATGATGGGTATGTAAGTGAGCAACCATGAGGATAAGAGGATGGTTTTTCTTCTAATTGTTTACCTTCTACTGATGGGCAAAAGCTTGATTGGTTGATTATTCAGTTAAAGGCTAGTTTGTCCATGCTGGAACCCATTAATGAACAACTAAGCGTGGAGAGTAACCCATCAACTGGATCTTACTATAGTATATCTAACCAAACTCCTGATCGTTTTTATGATCGTTCACCTATTCAAAAGGAGGATACTCGGTTTAGAAATAGTGTGGTGAGTGAAGGTGTTGGTTTTGATGAATGTCTTGACCAATTCCAAGCGATGACACAACATCAACAAGGATTTCATACAATTGAAGATGAACAATATGAACAACTTCGGGAAATTCAAAGGCATGTGGAGAACTTAAAAATACAAATTTCTCAACTTAGTGAAGGTGGGAATGAGGAAGAAGTTTGGCCTCAAAACCAAAACGATTCTGAAATTCCTATGGATGATGAAGATTATGATGAAGATGAGCAACCTTTCGAAATTCCTTGCAACAATAATACGATTATTCAAATTCCGGATCATAATAAAGATCCCTCACATATTCAAAAAGAGGAGATTGGGTATGACATATCTATTTTTATAAATGGTGTAACGCACTCAAACAGAGATATTAGGAGTTACATCAATGAACTAGACTTTTTAGAGGAATATTTTGATTCCGATGAAGAGGTTGACAAAGAGATTAAGATTGAGAGTGAAACCAAATTAATTGATGTTTTGGAAGACCTAATTGAGCTAGATAACAATAGTTCGATAGAGGACCACGATATACTTGAGGTAAATAATTCATTGAAGATAATTAATGAGGATCCGGTACAAGGTTTGTCTAATCCTTTGCTTAATTTTATATCTATTGATCCTATATATTTAATCGAAGTAGATTCTAAAAGAGTTGTTAACCCAACTTTTAAGAAAATACCTCACTTAGGATTGGAGTTATGTGCTTCCAAAGTTTTAACGGATGATTTTTATTCTAAGTATCCACCACTTGATATGTTTCATTCGAGTATTGTGCAGGTTCATCAAGCTGACAAACCTTTTGAAGTTCCCGAAAATTATGTTCTCTATCTACTTTCGAGTGCAGAAAGGACTAAGTGTGGGGAAAACTTCAATAAAATGATAGCTTCAATATTTATATTTCGTGCTAATATTTTTGTGAAGATGTTATTTGAACTTCCGATTGTTACTTATAAGGATTACCAAATTTTCAGATTGCTGGTATACGTACGATAACAATAACGTCGGGCTGACAACGTTAAACCAAGCGCTGCGTGGGAGGAAACCCATTGGTTTTGTATCTCTATCCCTTTTATTTTTAATTTTCTTAGTTTTTCATATCATATCTTGCATTCCCATCTTAGATTTTACAAAGTCCTATATCTATAATGAAAGTTTTGACGAAGCTATTCTCGCCAAGAAAATTCTTACTGCGCAGTTGTCACGAAAACAACTCTCAAGACTTCATACGGAGTCCGATTTGAGTGGTTGACCCCAAATTTTAAAGAGGACAGACATACATTTCTTTCCATAAAGAAAATCTGAACTCGGAGTCTGTTAAGTTGGACCGATTGGCCTGGACATTTGAGTTTCAGTATTTTTCCAAAACTTTTTCAGATTGCATGTCAGTCAGTCCGGAGTCCATCAAAGTCAGATTGTCATTATGCCCTTTTGATAGCTTATAGAAAAGATGTAGGAGAACAACTTTTGTTTAGGATGTTTTTCCTAGTTCCCTACCCATTTGTATAGTTTTTGAGTTTTTCAGGGCTGCTATGTCAGAAATCAGAATTTTCGGTTTTGAACATTGAGGACAATGTTGAGTTTAAGTGTGGGGGAGCCTTTAGTATCATTCTATATTCATATACACATAAATAAATAATACTCTTTGATTTCTTACATTCTTGAGACTTCATCTTTTGGAGTTAATTATGAGCTATTTAGGATGACACTCTAAACCTTTTTAGGTTAACATTCCTTACAGCTGAAGATTGAGTTCCACTTTTTTGTTCTAAAATCCTTAAAAATATACGTTCATAATTGATTGCAAAACTCAGGTGCTAGCAATGGCATGGTAGTCATTTGAAAGATTCATCCTCGTAATTAATAATTACTGAATCACTTTTTTTTTTTGCAGTTATATGTTCTCTAAAGTGAATTGGTGGGATCCTGATACTGCTGTGGATGTTGTAGCAAGGTAATCATTGGTTGAGTATATGAAAGCCTCATAGACAATTGTCTTACACTCATAAAGAGTGAACCGGGAAAAAATATATATATATATATATATATATATAAGGCTCTTCTTCATTTATCGACATTAATAATTTTGTGATAGGTCCGGAATTGCGAACTAATCATGTAGTCGATGAAAATAAAAACCTATCATCATTATATAGCAAGTCAAAAAGACTATTGATGAGGTTCTTGACACTTGGATAGCAGTATGGGTGAAACGTTGTCCCTGTCTCCGTCACCTAAACAAGCTTGGAATGCAGGAACCAAGGAAACTATCACGTACTTGCTGAAAAGGAACATGCGCTTAGAGTATCTAATCGCGTGGTCGAGTTAAATAAGTTCTTCTCTCAACTATTGCGTTATAAATAAGAATCCTTTGACGACATTCATACAAGTATTGTGGGTAACATCTTTCACTTTAGTCAACATTTGAATACTTCACTTCTTTATTTCCATTTTTTTATCTATCCATGTGATTTCAGTATGCGAGTGTTGTGACAAATGTTGCAACAAGTACGATGACTATCTTAGTAGAGTTTTGCAATCAGGTTGAATGTCACACGTAAGTAATTGCTTATGTGTGATGATTGGAATCTATGGGGGATGTTTGCAGCTAAAGAACTTATGCAAGCTAATTATTTGGCTTTCTACTTTGTGTCTATCCTTAGTGGTTCTTTCAAGGTGAGAAATTGGAGCAGGTTTTGTGGGTATACCTCTTGTAAACCCTCACGAGACTATAACTCGTCCATTAGGTACACCTAGGGGTTTAAAGGCTTGTTGCATTAGCTAAGTGCAACCGTTCTCTCAACGACATGAAGTTGCTGTATTTAGGATTATTTTATTTTAGTTTGATCGAAGACTAGCAAAGGCTAAGCGTGGGGAATTTGATAAGTGCATAATTCATATGATTTTAGTGTCCATTCCATACTTGTTTAAGCAATTATTATTGCAGATTTTCATATTATTACTCTTGTTTTCTCTTATTTGTCTCTATTAGGTAAATCATCCAAAAAGGAGCAACAAAGTGCTGAAAAGAGCTAGGAAGAGAAGTATTCCAAGTATCCAAGTGCCCAAGTCCAAGAGAAGTTGAAGAATTACGACGAAAAAGAGCAAAACGCTAAAAATCAAGAGACGGGCCAAAGACCGATATTAACTCATTCAAATTAAGGATTTCTCATCATCATCTTGAATAGAATTGAAAGATAAAACGAATAAAAAAAGAATGAGGTCAATCCGAGTTCGGACAAAGAAGTTGTAGCCAAAACGAGTTTTTATCGAACACCGAAGACAGTAAAGTATGCAAACGCATACTTAATTCCTTTGTGCTAGAATTTGTGGTACGCATACTTAGCAAGTATACAAACTGGTATGCATACCTATGAAGGCCAAAAAGTCCCGAACCATGTTTAGGGTCTTTATTTACTACTTTTATGGGGTCGGGTTCCTTAACTGACTAGGATACTTGGAGGCCAAGCATTGTAAACCTATATAAATAGGTATTAGGACTTTCATTATATCATCGATCATCTCATATCACAAGTTCTACATCAAAACCTAGGGTTTACCCCTTTAGGGGGAAACCACCATGATTCATCTTCTTTGTAATATGAGTATCTAAATCCTTTGTTGATTAAGGATGAATTCAATGTTCCAAGCGTGAAGCTTTATTATTAATACAAATATATTGGGAGTTTTTATCATCATCGTTTGTCTTTACCATATCTAGGGTTTATGAGCGATTCTTAGATTGATTTGGGATGCATATTAGATTAGTCTATTGATTGTTTTATCGCTAGTAGAAGTTATGAGATAAGTAATCTTCAATTTACTCTTTACACAAGTAGAAATTGCGAAATCTCGTAGAGGGATTTTGTGGAGCGATTGTGAGTGAAGACAACACCAGCAAGTAAACCTTGATCTAAGAGTTTAACTACTGGGATCATCCTAAATTCACAAAGCTTAAAGCGTTCGATTGGATTACACCTTGAGTGAGATACTACTTGGTGGTTCGGTTGGATAGAATCTGACAGTGAAGAGCTTTTGTATCCGTGGTAAAATTAGTTTTGGGGATAACACTGAGCTAGCTGTTATTCTACCGTTGGTGATGAATGGTTCTTACGAACGATAAATAAGTATACTAATCCAGTTATCGCTTGGTAATCGCGAAGGATTCCTTAATCATCTTTTTTCTTTATTATTGTCTTTCTATTCATCTTATACACCAAAACCTCCCTTTGTTATTTACTTTATCTTGATATTTCAATTAACCTATCAATTACACAGCTCTATGTGAGAACGATCTCTTATTACCGTTATATTACTAGTTAATTAGTGGGAAATATATTTATTAATTTGTTTCATTAAAGACACTCATCAAAAACCCATTGTCAGAAGTTTAAAACCATATCAAAAAAATCTGAAAACTCATTTGAAAAAAATCATAAGCCAAACCAGAACAAATTACCTTTGTAGAAGAAACGTCTTCTTTGGTATTGTACTCATGGTATTTTTTCTTTATGTTATTTTAAAAGAATTTGGAGTTTTTGGTTGAAAGATGAAACATGCAAATGAAGAAATGGGTTATAATTGTTGATACTTTTACAAATTCACTAAGATAAAGGGAGATGAAGAAGAAGCGGGTAATGATAAGTGGATTTTATTAATTAGGTTTAATTTTTCCTTTTCCTTTGTTACCCTTATTTTCTTGCAACTATGAAATATGTTTCCCATAGAATGGTGGAAACACTAAAAATGGTTAAATCAATGTTTATTTGTGAAATTTTGATCTTTATTGATAGAAGAAATTGTGGGTGGGAATTTTCCAAGTGAGAAAGAAAATATCCCCAAGGTGTAAAGTGAAATGTTGTTTGTGGTGGATAAGAATCGATGAATCTACCCCGCGCGCACGCACGCCAAACATTCTAGTTACAAGTATGGGAGTTTATATTAATTCTGACAGCAAAGTAATATGGAAGTCGACCAGATCCGGAGGTTTCACACTAAAGTTTGTTTATAACAGGCTTTAAGAACTAAGTGTGGGTGGCCTGAAAGTATCTTGTAGGATCCAAATATATTAAATAGAAGGAATTCTTTGAAGTGATCACTTGGCTTAGAGTCGAGCATTTTTTTTTCTTTCCGAAAATGTCTCTCAAACATCTTGCTACTATGAAAAGGCTAGTAATGGTTTGTGGTTACATCAACCAAAAATGCCATTTGCGTAATCAATTCAGTGGAAGTATGTGGCATATTCTTTTTGCATGTTCCTTTTCTAGAGTTATATGAATTAAGGTTCCTAGATTAGCAGCGTTTTTCAAAGTCAATGTGACAATACTGTATACCTATTACTTTTGAAGAATGTGATTAGAAGAAGCATTTGCACCAAAATTGAGGTTGAATGAACATGGCATTGGTGGTTGCTTGGTGCATATGGAATGAGGGATATGAATATATTTTCCAACATACAAAACCATATCCAAGGACTACTTCCAAGAGAGCCATTAATTTTGTAGTTTATCTTGATCAGTCTGCAAAATGAACTAAGTTATGCAATTCAATCCGACTGTTAAACTGGAGACCACCTATACAACCTTTCCTTACTATAAATTCAACTTATTTTCAAATGATAGTTCTTGAAAAGGCGAGGGTACCCCAATATACCTCAAGCTAAAAAAATTCCTTCCTATAAGTCATTTTTCCGAAAGTGATTGTCTATAGACTGAGTCGAGACAATGCAACTAATCAGTTCACACTTCGTGTGACCGTATATGGATAGGAGATCGAAACAATATAGCAACGAAGTATGTTTACTTGAAAAAAAGGTTCGGACTTAACCAAACAAAATAGGATTCACGTATCAAGTAAATATGAATTAAAGTTTGTGCAATTTACTTTAATTATAATAAAACAATTATAATGCGGAAATATAAAGTAAATGACACAACAAGATTTTGTTAACGAGGAAACCGCAAATGCATAAAAACCCCGGGACCTAGTCCATAATTGAATACTCTCAGGATTAAGCCACTATACAAAATAAACCAACTTCGTATAGTTGAGACCAATCAACTAAACCTATAGTTCACCTAGTTTCGTCTGTATTCCCACGCCTCCAACCTGTAAACAAGTCACGTACTTGGACCAATTTGTTTGGTTCGTATTCCAAACAGTAAAGGAACAACAAATCTGTTTGGTATCAACTCTCTTCAACCAAGTGATATGAGTTGCGAAAAGGTTCCCTTGTTTATCTTAACATAAACTCCTTTCTCAGGTTTCAAGATCTATCTTATGTTCAATCACCAAAAGGTAATCGTTAAGATTAAGCCAATCAACGCTCTTAATCCAAAGAACTGTGTTGATTCCAATCTTCTCAATTAATCAATCCAATCTACCAGAAGGATAAACCGATCATTAATTGGATCCTCTGTTACCCAAACAAGTTTTGTGCACACCAAATATTATAAAACCAAGTCATAAATCTTTTATCTCTTCTTTGTCTTCAAATCTTCTTAGATCTTCAATAAACACTTGCACCCAACTACTTGAATCTCTTGTGATCAATCACACACAGAACGTAGTATGTTAACAATGGATTATCACAAGATCGTCTTTAGATCTAACAACAGTCTAAAGATCCCTGTTGAAACCTTGAACTAGTTTGAGTAAATCTTATATCAGAAGAGAAGGTTCTCAAGCATAAACAAACTAGGTGAAATCAAAGTTCAACCACCGTTAGTCAATCAAATAAATACGAAAACTAAAGATAAACCGCAATATCTAGTTTCCCACCAACGGGTCGCGCTAGCGCTTCTCAATCCCAAAGAAGAATTTAAATTGAGCGGCCGTAAGAGATTTCACCTAATTAGATTACTCTCCTCTCCGATAGGCGGCTTCACCAGTAACAGTACAACATAGGAAGTATACTGTCATGAAGGATTAGTTTGCTAGAAATGCAAACTCAAAGTATTTATAGACAAGGAAGTTTGGACACCAAGGAATTTCCAAAAACGAAAATATTCTCAAGATATTTTTCCATATTAACCCAAATTCGGTTTTCATAATTCCGGTGAATACACTGTCCAAATATAATGATTGAAATCTCCTTGGAAATTTTTTAACTAGCAAATGCACATTACTAATTCTTATATTCCATATATAATTAAAAATCTTAATTAAAAGATTCTTAACTTATTTAAATTCGATCTTGGGATTTACCTCCTTCTTAGATGTTAAGGAATATCTTTGAACAGTAAAAGAATACACATTAATGCGCGTGTTCAAAGTGTGTCGACATCTTACTCTTGCAAGTCCTTTTTCATACTTGATCACTTGAAACCGATTTACCACACTTCCAAACAAGTTTAGAATTGGTTCATCTGACTTTCAAGAACTATGTGATTGATCAAGTAACACTCAATCACAAACCATGGGTGTAACAGTTCTACCAAAAAAAAAATCGGTTCTACCTCCATGTGAGTACTGTGCATAGTCACACTAGCTTACCAAAGATACGGCTGACTAGGTACTAGGATCGGTTCCCCACATATATTTGGTATCTAACTTGTATGTACTGCACATGTCCATAGGATCGGTTCCCCCTTTCCTAAAAACGTGTTGCACATGTTCATAGGATCGGTTCAACTTTCTTCTATAAACCTTGTTGCACCTCATACAAGGATCGGTTCCCCCTTGTGATATACTGCACCTCTTCATAGGATCGGTTCCCCTTTCCCAAATTTGGTGAGACACTCACAAACCTGATCATACCCCAGGTGATTACTTAAGATCGGTTTCACTAATAAAAGTCATACCAATACATAAGTCAGGCCTCATTTGAATAGTTTTACCAAGAACAAAAACAAGTCATGAGCGGATATATTAATCACACATATTGGTCGTTCATAATATTTGCAATGAAGAATAGCCTTAATAACGCCCGGAAATTTCCTTTTCGGTTCACATCACATATCATGAACTTACTTCCTTAAAACACATGTAAAAACATTGTTTCCTAGGATGAAATCCTCACCTCATACCCATACATAATCACAATAGCATTCATACGATTATGTCGATGTCTCATATACAAAGTTTAATGGTTAAGCAAGAAACTTCATATTGTATTCCTTAATACTATGTCTATCTAGAGTGTTCATGCTTCACAGTTTTATGTTTTCAATATGCACGACTTGAAAGATATGTTAGGGAATAAAACAGTTCAAGTCAAATATCACTAACCTCAAGCAGAAGGATGATGTTGTGGTTGTAGCTCCGTACTTCTTCATTTCTTCAAGTCTTCTCAATACTTGTAAAGTCTCACCCTAATACTTTCAAGCTAACCTATATGAAGTTGACTCTAGTACATATAAATCAAGCGACTCTTAAATGAATTTTGGCTCCCTAAAATACGACAACCAAACTTAACATACCAACGTTTGGTGGGTTCAACCGAGCTATGCTCTAACAATCTCCCCCTTTGTCAATTTTGGTGACAAAACTCTTACGATCATATGGATAAACAAATTACAATAATTCATTACACATACGCTTGATTCCCGAATTCAACAGCACATAACCTGCATTAATTCAATCCTTAAAATGCTGATGTTGATATTATAATAACAAAGCTCATACTCCCCCTAAAGGTGAGATAGGTAGATTTTATATCCGCACATATTTGTTATCCCAATCATATGATATGTTACTCTCCCTTAGTCTTTGCTTTTCCTCATTCGTTAGATAAACGTTTCAAGCACCAGTGTCCTTTTACCTAGTGACACCAATCAACATAAAATTGAAACCAGCATCACCTGTTTACTCCATATATTTCTCCCCCTTTTTGTCACAAAAATGACAAAGAAACGAAAAAAATAAAGGACAACACGAAAAGGATCTTACAAATCTCAAAGTAGACTTGCAACCTGTTGAGTCAAGTACGAGGGTTTTACATACCATTTTTGATAACCAATATCAAAACTGAAACTACAAAGTAATTATGTTTTGATATGTTATCATGGAAATAATTTCCTGAAGCAATTTTCCCAACTAGTTTAGCAAACCAAAAATCAACTAAGAAACTTAGTTCCTTTGCTAAACCGATTGTATAAATACAACCGCTTCATTCGATAAGACCAAAACAAAGATAAACTCCATTTTTCTCATCAGGTTCTAATTATCCATATAACTTAGACCTTTAGATTTCAAAGAAGCCAAATACTAGGTTTAATAACTAGCATTTCCTTGTTTATGCTTTCGGCTAGACTTGAATAACCGAAACCTCCACTTTGATAAGTCTAACTAAGATCAGAATTAACTTAGTTTATCTTATCTGGAATCTAATTGGACTAAGCAATTCGTCCCGTCAACATATTCATTCGTTAAGCTATAAATAATTCATACAAACCAATAAATCAACTTGCATAATTATTTACCTCAACCGGAAGCAATTGAAACAACAATATATCATTAAAGTTCCACCATTGCACCGAAATTTTGTAAGCTTAAACAATTGATACATACAATAAAGCAAAATAATAATTGTTTTACTTAACTGGAAGTAATTAAAATAACATAAACATTAAAGCACCGCAATTGCACCAAACTTTCGTAAGCCTAAACGATTGATATCACACAACTAAGCAAGATAACAATAATTTTACTTAATCGGAACCAATTGAATTACACAAACATCCACACATACATAATGAAATAAATACATCAATTGTACTGACAATTTTGTTTAAGAAAAAACAATATATATATATATATATATATATATATCAAATAAAAATAGGTTTTTCTTAAAATAGGAAAACAATTAACTAACAAGATTGTTACCTCAATTTCGCATCCAACTTCTCCAATATAATCGCATCTTCTTCTTCCATGGAGAATTGATATCGAAATACCATTATGTTGTCATCCTTATGCCAAAAACAAAAGAATAACAACAACCAACCTTTACCATAGAAAGGTTGAAAATCGGTTTTAAAAATTGCAAGAAAAAGTTGAAAACCGTTGAAACATATATGCTTTTATGTTAAACCAAAACCGATTCAACATATTGTGACTTTTTCACATATTGTTTCTATAGGAACCCCTCATGATACTTTTATAAATCCTACCAATATGGGTTAGAACTTAATCCTGCTAAATCAAAAAGTCACCCAAACCATAAGGGTTAACAACATATTATGAGATCGAATATCAAGGTAATAAAACCGAAATCAAACATCCCATAATCCAATTTGAAATACACCCTAAATTATTGAAATTATCTCTATCTTGTAGGGAATTAAATTTCGAAACCAACACAAAAAGAATCAGGTCATTCTGAGTTCAGACGAAGAAGTTATGGGCAAAACTGTTTTACACTTCTTCGTATGGGGACCTCTCACTAGGATCGGTTCCTTATAATTAAAATTGTGATGCACATGTTCATAGGATCTCTTCCCCCAATAAAAAGACTTCTTGCACATGTGCATAGGATCTCTTCCCCCAATAACAAAACTTGTTATACAGGTGCATAGGATCTCTTCCCCCAATAACAAAACTTGATGCACATGTGCATGAGATCTCTTCCCATTTTGCACCAATCACTAATGTTAGAGCACTGCTCGGAAAAACTCGCATGTGTTGATATCTCAAGCATGTTTGTCAATATTAGTGATCAAAACTATAAAGTCTTTGATTTCTAGTCTACTATAGCTAAGGTCTCAGACTAGGATAGAAAGTGTAGTTGAGCGATCATCATACAAGACGAACGACTACTCAAGGAACCAGTGGATATTCATCGACTAAAAGGTATGTGGAGACTTAAAATTATCTATCACTCAAAAGTCTATCTATTCTATCTCCAATCTTGAGACAAAAATCGTATTACTATATAGACTAAGAATATACACATATGACATTTTGAGCTGAGTATATCTTGCTTATTTATTTCTAGAAATATGTGTTGGTAAAGCTTTCGTTTTATCCAAGTTCATCTTTACCTAGTGACGAAAGTCATGTTATGTTTCAATCATTTTGGAAATTTCTCTGACGAAAAATAGTTTGTGAATAACAACAATATAACGCCCCTGAGAATGTTTCAATGATTGAAATGAGAGTTTAGACAATATAATCATTGGAGGATATAAGCATTGTTGTGGAAACACATATATGTGTAAGTCCTTAGTACTTAAACTGAAGTTTGCGAACTTTGTTGATCAAGTGAAATCGGTGTAATGCGTGAGCTTCAGTCCGCGAACTGGCGGAGGTTCTCGACCGAGAATTTCTGCTGGAGTTTGTGAACTCCATCCGGGAACTAAAAACGATGTTTGTGAACTTATTTTTTTTTTTTTTATAAAACAAACCATTTTATTAAAAGAGAAAAAAAAGAAGGAGGGGGGCTAAGCCTGACCTCCAAGAATAGAAAGAGGAAAAAAGAGGGAAACCAAACACAAAAACAAAGGACCATCCACCAGTTACAAATTACATGTTACGAAAGCGATACAACGGAAATTCCGAATTGTCTAAGTTGCAGCTCCTCTTAATGAAGTTTGGCATATTTGACCACCACCTTGATTCCACCATCGCGCCATGCTTCGCCAACAAATCTGCTATGGCATTGCCTTCATAATAGACATGAGTGCAAACCATAGTAATAGAATCTGCAAAAGCCATACAGTTTTTCCAGTGGATCAAAAGCTTCCAAGGCACTATATCCGGATTCTTAATTGCCTGCAGAGCAAAGATAGAGTCACATTCCAACCAAAGTCTTTGAATACCCTTAGAAATTTCCAGTCTCATAGCATATATCACTCCCCACATCTCCGCGTACAAAGAGTTAGAGATACCCAAGCTTTGCGCCAAGCATCCCTGTACCCTCCCTTGATCATCACGGAAGACTACACCACAGCCTGACAGCCCTGGGTTACCGATTGAACAGCCATCAGTGTTTGCTTTGATCCAGACCTGGGGTGGGAGCTTCCATTTTACCATCACCACTTTAGGCATTTTAGGGGTCCGCCTGGTGACTATAAGGGTGTCCAAAATAGCCTTGTCTGCAGAGGTGTAATACGAAAACCATCCACTGTATTTCCCTGATTCCGCAATGAGGTTAACCAACTGGGAGATAGCAAGATTGATGTGAATAGGACGCTGGTCAAACCTCAGTGAGTTTCTGCAGAACCAGATCATCCAGATAGAGCTCACTGCAGCAATCCAAAGAAGGATTTTGGTCTGCGAATATCCAGAGAAGCGTCTGATTGAAGCGAATACCGAATGCGTATTCGAGCAGTCCAGCGTATGGTGAAACAGGAGCATTATCCAATTCCATATCGACTTTGCAAACTCACAATTAAAGAACAAATGCTGTTGAGACTCAGCACATCACGGCTTTGGGCAGTGGTCGCAGCAGTTAGCTGTGTCATCCCCATAGAACTTCACATTGTCGTCTGTAGCAATTCTGTTGTTCATCAATTTCCACACCGTGAAAGCTCGACGAGGAGGAATCTTAATGGCCCATAGGTCTTTGAAGTCCTGCTTCTCCACCTGCTTGTTCCTGTGAAACTCATATGAATCATTCATGCTGATATCCCCTGAATTGCTATCTTTCCATACGAGCTTGTCTTCCATGTGCACAACAATCGGAGTTCCCTCGATCATCTGCTGTATATTGCCGTCAAGCTCCGGCATGTAAGACGGCAACCTCCACTTACCCTGCTCAATAAAGTCTTCCACCAGGTTTTGCAGGTTTGAATTATCTAACTCAAGATAGTCAGCAATTGAAATATCCATACCTGTGAACCATATGTCATTCCAGAAATCAATTGTATTCCCATTTCCCACCAGCCAAAGCATATTAGATTTGATGATTGTCCATTTCTCTTTGAAGCCATGCCAAATCGAAGACTTTTTGTAAGCTCTCCCCGCAAAGCGCGACTTGACGAAGGTACTGAATTCCGACTGAACTGTTAAGATCTTCCACGTCATTTTCATAAGGGCCACATCATTTAAAGTTTTCATGGATTTTATTCCCAGACCACCTTCCGCAGTAGGAAGGCACACTTTCTCCCAAGCTACCATATTGTGGTGTTGTTTGTTTATGTCCCCAGACCAAACGAAGTTTCTAATCCACTGCTCTAAAGTCTGGATGCAAGACCTAGGCCATTTGTAAGTATGAAATCTATACAGGGAAGAACTAGATATGAAAGATCGGACAATATCCACTCTCCCCATCATCGAAAGCGAATTACCCTTCCAAGTCGCAAAGTTCAGCTTAATTCTATCTATTATAGCACGAAGGTGAGATGTTCTCGGCTTTCCTCTGAATATTGGAGCCCCCAGATAACGAAAAGGCAGAGTTCCCATTGGGATGTTAAAAGCAGATGCAACAAGGGATATTCTGTTGTGAGCATGGGCACTACAGTGTACTGTGCACTTAGCTACACTAATCATTTGGCCAGAATTTTTGCAATACATCTCAAAAATGTGCAAAAGGTTCTTTATATATCTTTTAGTTCCTCTACAGAAGACCATGATATCATCCGCATACAGGACATGAGAAGGGAAGACCGTACCTCTCGGAGAACAAAAGTGATGAATCTCCCCCTGATTGAAAGCCGTTGATATCACATTGATAAGAGCCTCCTCAGCCAAGCAAAAGAGAATTGGGGACAACGGATCTCCCTGCCGAACCCCTATTTTGTAGTCGAAATAACCCATAGCCTTCCCATTAATTATAATGGATAGTCTGGAAGAATTCAAAATGGAGCTAATCCACTCTACCAATTTATCACAGAAGCCATAGCCTTGAAGACATTTGAAAAGAAAATCCCAGTTTAGAGTATCAAAAGCCTTGTGGATATCAAACTTAAGGGCAATGTTACCACCAAAGAACTTGTGGTCTATCATGTTTATCGCCTCCGACGTAATTCCAATGCAGTCAAATATGCTTCTTCCCTTCAGAAAAGCTCGCTGCTTAGGAGAAATTATTTTAGACGCAATTGGGCCGAGCCGAGTAGCTAGAATTTTTCCGATAATTTTGAAATGAAAGTTGCTGAGGGCAATAGGACGAAATTTTTCAATCACGTCTGCTCCGGGCTCTTTCGGAATTAGAATAACATTACTTGGGTTTGCATTCTGCATAAGCCACCCATTACGGAAGAAGGATTGCACTTAGTTGATCACATCTGAACCAACGATGTCCCAGAAGGAAGCGAAGAAGATACCACCAAAGCCGTCCGGCCCAGGAGAACCATTAGCGTTTATATCATCCACTGCCGCTTTGATTTCCAACTGGTCCGGAAGAGCAGTAAGCGCCACATCATCTTCTAGGGAGACCTTGGTGCTAGTGTTCTGCTCAACGTAGTCATAAGAAGGGGTTACATTATCATTGTCATAAAGATTTTGAAAGTAATTAATAACATGATTAGAGATATCCTCATGAGAGGTCAGCAAGGCGTCATTTGTCTTCAGATGAGTAAGCTTGTTGGTGGCCGCTCTGATCTTCACATACTTGTGGAAAAACTTCGTGCAAGAATCTCCATCTTTAACCCAACTGAGTCTTGACTTTTCTCTCCAGAAATCTTTTTGAGTTTTTAGAGCATCTACTAGATTATTAGAAGCATCCACCTCAGTGAAGTGCAGCACATCCGAGTAGCCCTCCTCCACAATACGATTCTGGATTTTTTTAAGATCCACCGTAGCTTTTTGAACATTGAGGTGAATGTCCCCAAAGATTTCTTTGTTCCACCGCTTCAGCTCCGACTTCAACTCTTTAAGCTTTTGAATAAGCACGTACATTGGACAACCAAAGAATTGGCGCTGCCAACTGAGAGTAATCACATCTCGCAGACCATGATGATTCAACCACGCATATTGAAATTTAAAAGAAGAAGCGAAATAATTGTCACCCTTGGTCACCTCAAGAAGTAAAGGGAAGTGATCGGATTTAACCCTTGGCAAAGTGATACAGATTGTAGCATCCCACAAGTCCAGCCAGTTGTCATTGCAGATAGCACGATCGAGACGAATCTCAGTGTTATGTCTTCCCCGCCTGCCATTATTCCAGGTGAACTATGCACCCCTCGTATCCAAATGATGGAGGTCATTCATCTCCGAGAAGGCTAAGAACTCATCGCAGGAGATACGATTCGGAGGCGGCCCTTTAGATTTCTCATGAGCTCCCATCACCACATTGAAGTAACCAATTAAACACCACGGCCCCAACACATTATTCATCAAACCAGTAAGTTGAAACCACAAGTCTCGACGCGCAATATAGGAAGTTGCCGCATAAACCCCTGTAATATAGTAATCCATGCCACCCAGCGTAGCTTTGCAAGATATCAACTGCACTGAGTTAGAGATTACATCAACCTTAATGTGACTAGCACAGAGACACAATAAGTTTGACTTCCTTGTTCCCCTATCACTAAGAGCCACCAACTTCAAACCAAGCTTAGTCCAGTAATTCGCCGTGATCGAGGATAAAGAAATCCAGGGTTCTGCAATAAAAACTAAATCTGGCGAAAAATTACTACAATAATTTAGAAACACCATCTGAGTATCTGCGTTGCCAAAGCCACGCAAGTTCCAATAAAGTGTTCTCATTGAGGGGGAATAGCATCAATCCTTGGACGCATAGTCCAAGGTTTAGGGTGAGATACCACCAGATCCTTTTTAGTTTTATTTCTGTCTTTTTTGCTTTGAGATTTAGACACCACAGCTACAAAGTCCTTCTCCTTTGCATCTGGAGATGTCTCTTTGACTACCTCGGCATTTACAACTGCAACTCCTGACATGGCAGTGTCAGCCGCA
Source organism: Papaver bracteatum (assembly GCA_023529315.1). Classification (NCBI taxonomy): domain Eukaryota; kingdom Viridiplantae; phylum Streptophyta; class Magnoliopsida; order Ranunculales; family Papaveraceae; genus Papaver; species Papaver bracteatum. The sequence continues at coordinate 2,673,386 of JAJJWX010003811.1, read as the reverse complement.
TCCATCACCTCCTCTGCATTCCCATCTTTCACTGTAATTCCTGCCTAGGCAGTATCAACTGCATCCGCCTCGGCCACTGTCACCGCCTTCTTATCTGTCGCTGCAACTCCTGCCTGAGCACCGACGACTACATCCAGCATAGTCTCTGCATTCACTCCTTCCTGAGCATTGGTAACTGTATCCACATCCGAGATCGACTTTGTCACCACCACCTCTTCATTTGTCTCAGCCTCTTCATCTGTATCGTCTAAAGTTTCAACACTCACATCGTCCTCCTCTTGTTGAGTGCCCACTGCCAAATTAGCCTTCTCAATGGTAGCCTCCTTTGTAATAATAGTATAGTCTTCCTTATTTTTCTCCTTTGTTGGTGGAGCACTCCCTGTCGTCTCATCCCCCATATTCTTCAACTCTGAGGCCTCCAAAGTAATTGCTCTTAGGACACTTACCTCCGGATATGTGGTTTCTACAACATTGCCTGTGTTACCTTCTTCGTAAGGTTTCTTTTCCTTCTTTTTTTTCGGAACATTATTTTTCTTTGTCTGAGTTGTAGTCTCCTTTTTCAACACAACGGCATTGCTCTGCTGAAAATGTTTTTTTTTTGCATAAACCTTCTACATGACCTATTATTTTGCAGAATTGGCAGTAGGAAGGGATTTTTTCATAAGTAACTTTGGTGTCGAAAAAATGTTTTTCTCTCTCAACACGAATTTCGTTTATCTGCTTGCCGAATATATCCATCTCAACTAAAACTCTAGCATACAATCCAAAGCTTCTTGTTAAAGTAGCTCTATCAATATACATGGGATCACCTATAGCACTAGAGATTTCAAACAGGGTTTTAGGTCTCCAATATTCATAACTTAAACCAAAAATTCGGATCCAAACCTGAGTAAGAGATTGGTTTTAAGTTTGAGGGTTGAAATCAGGAACCCATTTTCTGAAGTGGATGATACCTGGTTTGATATTGCACGGTCCTGCAGATCACACAAAAGCAACATCTTCCTCACAAACGAATTTGAAGCATAAAAATCCTTTGCCTAAAGTGGAGATCACCCAATATTTGATATTCCAAGTAGTGGTAAGTCTTTCATGGATCTGAGACATGTTCAAGGGATCCAATCCATTCGGCAGCACCAATCTTCCTATTAAGCAATTCTTACAGTCTTGCACACCTTTTTGATATTCCTCTTCCGATATACGAATCGATACTTTAGATCCGTTGAAGCACGGTTTTGCCAGGTTTGAAGAATCAAAGTCCATTGATTTGAAATTTGAAACAATATTAGCATACGATTTGGTGTTTACCTTATCGAGAGCAACCAATTCTTGTTCCTCATCAGGGATCTGACCTTTGTTCTTCGGAGTCGCGGGAACAGAAACTGATGTATCAGTAGTCATCCTTGTTTCGAAATTGGAAATACACTCTCGATTTAGCCGCTAATCATTGAGTTTAAGCCTTGATTATAATTAAGATTATGCTCTAATGAAAACCGTATCCAGTATCAATAGATCTTGGACTAAGTTGCTCCGATCCGATCGCCGATATTTGCGCCGATTTGCAGAGCTATGAGAATAATGATTAGTGATGAACGGTTTGTGAACTTATCTTAATAAACTAAGGAATTCTATTGCAAACCATGGCTTTATAGTTCATGAATTGATTCGAGTGAATCACATCGTTTTTGCTTCAATTGTGTCTTGTGTAGTGCATAAAGATCTAAGTAATTGAACAACTCTCTAACTAGTTCATTTGTGTCATTTGGACTAGTTATGGTGAAGAAGAATATGGTTGATATGAAAGTTATCATTTGGCTAACCATTTGGTTAACTAGTGTTGAACCAACTGCTGTACAAGTTTGGGTATAGTTTTCACAAGCCTACAAACGTATTGTACATGTGTGTATAACAAGCTATGTTTTCGATCTAACGGTTGATAAATATTAGCTTGTATCTAATCAGATTTTTCATCTAACGATGAATATTGAATGCTTTGTTACTAAGCTAACATTGATTGCAAACCCAGATTTGAAAGACTATATAAGGGAGAACTCTAGCAACTGGGAAACCTAATCCCCACACATTATGTGTGATACTAGTTTTCTAAGCTAGAGTCGATTCTCCTTTAACCTTTAGTTTTCTTCTTCTAAAACCAGGTTAATAACTTAAAGACTTCATTGGGATTGTGAAGCCAGACCGATACTACTTTTATCATAGTTGTGTGATCTTATCTTGCATCTTCTATTGTACGAGTACAATTGTAATAATTGTCTTGAGATTTCTATATCTGATAGGAAAGATATAAAAGTAGTCACAAACACTTCGTCTCATCATTTGTGATTCCTCAATAATCTTCTTCGCTGCGTCGATTAAGTTTATTACAAGGTGATTGATAAAGTTGAGCTGTTCTTCGGGAATATAAGTCTGGTTTTATCAATTGGTTCATGTTCACCTTGATTTATCAAAAGATGGAACAAAACTCATAGGTTTATTCGTGGGAGACGAATTTATCTATCCTCGTAGACTTTTCTGTGTGAGACAGATTTGTTTATTTAAGTCTTCGACTTTGGGTCGTAGCAACTCTTGGTTGTGGGTGAGATCAACTAAGGGAATCAAGTGCACAATATCCTGCTGGGATCAGAGGCGTATGAGCATAACTGTACCTGGGATCAGTGTGAGATTGGTTGGGGTTCAACTATAGTCCAGACCGAAGTTAGCTTGGAGTAAGCTAGTGTTTGTAGCGGCTTAATACAGTGTATGTTTAATCTGGACTAGGTCCCGGGATTTTTCTGCATTTGCGGTTTCCTCGTTAACAAAATTATGGTGTCTGTGTTATTTCTTTTCCGCATTATATTTTGTTATATAATTGAAATAATACAGGTTGTGCGTTATTCAATCAATTAGAATATCCGACCTTCTTGGTTGTTGATTTAAATTGATTGACACTTAGATATTGGTCTTTGGTAAAGACTCGCAAATTGTATTTGCTTGAGTAAATCAAATTGATAGATTGAGATAATAACTCATTGAGATATTTTTATCTAGATTGAGTCTGACTGTCTAGTTGATTCTCTAGTAAAGTAAATCGGAGTTTGTCCATATAGATTGCTAATCGAAATATTGGGTGTGGTTGTTAGACCCCCACTTTTTCAACTAGGATCGGTACCCCAAGTGTTACTTGTGACAGATCACAACAGTAAACTGTTTTTGACATAACTTTTGCATACGATGTCCAAATTCAGAGATTTTTGGCTCATTTTAACCGTAGAAACAAGAGCTAAACATATATGATCAGTAGATATCAAAATTACCGTTTCTTTTATAATTACCGTTATAATCGAGAGATCATGTGCTTCCTCACCTTTCAAAATTGATCACCAAGGTGAGCATGCACATTCTAACACAACTAGGTTGTGTTAAGTTCAGTCTTGTCTTGTTCGTCACGAGTGACTAAGACAGAATCATTCTTGACCTCTTGCTTGGTTTGTTTTCTCTTGTTCCATATTTTTTTCTTCTTCTTTGACTTGTGATGAAGAGTGTCATTATCACAACCTTTACTAGTACAAGAGATTTCAGACATAATGTCTTTCTTTAGCCTTTAAACAAGACTCTTGTAATTATTGTCACCAACAATTAACAGCTAAGAGTCATTCTTGCGACTAACTTTTGGTCCCTTCTTGACTAAAGAGGACTTAGGAACCCATTTAGAGTTGGGTTTCGCATGAGCAGATTTCTCCTTCATACCATTAGGAACAATGTCCTTTTGAATATTTTTCGAAACACCCTTTCTCCAATTTGGAACATCAGATCTTGTTTTTGCATTTAAAAAGTCATCTCTCTTTGTATAATTGGGTCTTTTATGAAATGACCTTGATGAGTGATATGAAAAATTTGAACTATCATTATAATAATTCTTTTGCCTAAACTTAGGACAATACAGATCTGAGTTCCTTTGGGGAGAAATCTTAGCCAATTCGTTTGATACAAAAGAAAGTGTATCTTGCATTTTATGAACTTTGCATCCCCATTGCAAGTGCCCTTTATTACCACAATAATAACAATGCTTAGTATAAATATACGAAGTATGAGTTTTAGTGTTACCTTTTTGTAGATCCTCTTGCATTGGAGCTTGATGAGTTTTATTCTTCTTCTTCTTATCCTTGTTCAACGTTGTTGCTTTCTTGACATTAGCAGAAGTGATCTCTTTGATTGATGTTGGTTGAACACAATTCTTAGTATTGATTGGCTTTACTTCTTTACAAGAAATAGTATCACTTTTGTCAACAGTGGAAGCCTCTGGTTGAGAAGAATTAGTAGCTTTAACAAATTTTACCTCTTTGTTAATATTTGAAGCATCTATTCCCTTATAGCCCAATCCTCGTGTATCACGATGATTTCTACTTGCTTCTAACATTGAGGTTAAATTGTTTGAGCTAACATTGAACTTTTTAAGGTCCAAATTTTCTTCTTCCAACATCTTGATTTTATCAGGAGCACTAGCTAGATCAGCCTCAAGGCGTTTTTCTCAGGAGAGATATTTACCTTCTTTCTCTTCAAAATCCTTTTGTTGAGAGTTAATCCTTGCATCATAATCAACAATTTTTTCTTCAAGACCCCGTATTTGTTGAGAAATATCTTCCCTAAACTTCTTGTGATCTTGATGCATCCTTTCATATTCAATTTTAATTGCTTTAAAAACATCCTGATTTTTCTTAATTACCTCTTCGTGAATAAGCAATTGTTGTGAGTATTCTTCTTTCATCAAGTTATGCTCTTCATTGAGATTTTAAAACTTTAAAGTTAAATCTCGTTCTCTTTCAAGTGTTGAAAGAAGATCATTAGAACAAATAAGAAATTGTTTGTTCCATTCCTTTACTTCAGAAGTTTCTACACTTGATCTTTCATCAGAAATCTCCATTATAGAACTTAAAGATATCTTGTTATCAAAAAGAGATTTTTCGGAGTATGAATCATTGATTGCGAATACAGGGCTTAACTTAATCTCCTCTAGAGAACCTTTAGACTTATTCTCAGAAGAGCAAGTAGAACTTGATGAAGAAGCTCCTTTTAAGCATTTCTTAAAGTCAAAACTTTGAACATCTTGCGAGATGTTAAATGAGTCTTTCCTTAGTTTTCGCTCTCGCTTAACTCTACTTTGACCCATATCTTATAGGTTGGATCGCATCAAACACAGATTATTAGATATTTTCGTGTTTGCCTGCCCTGATACCAATTGAAAAGGCGATGGTACCCCAATATACCTCAAGCTAAAACTTTTCCTTCCTATAAGTCCTTTTCCCGAAAGTGATTGTCTATAGACTGAGTCGAGACAATGCAACTAATCGGTTCACACTTCGTGTGATCGTCTATGGATACGAGATCGAGACAATACAACAACGAAGTATGTTTACTTGATATAAAGGTTCGAACTTAACCAAACACAATAGGATTCACGTATCAACTAAATAGAAATTAAAGTTTGTGTAATTTACTTTAATTATAATAAAATAATTATAATGCGAAAATATAAAGTAAATGACACAACAAGATTTTGTTAACAAGGAAACCGCAAATGCATAAAAACCCTGGGACCTAGTCCAGAGTTGAATACTCTCATGATTAAGCCGTTATACAAAATAAACCAACTTTGTATAGTTGAGACCAAACAACTAAACCTATAATTCACCTAATTCCTTCTGTATTCCCACGCCTCCAACCTGTAAACAAGTCACATACTTAGACCAATTCCTTTGGTTCGTATTCCAAACATTAAAGGAACAACAAACCTGTTTGGTATCAACTCTCTTCAACCAAGTGACACAAGTTGCGCAAAGGTTCCCTTGTTTATCTTAACATAAACTCCTTTGCCAGGTTCCAAGATATATATTATGTTCAATCACCAAAAGGTAATCTTTAAGATTAAGCCAATCAACACTCTTAATCCAAAGAACTGTGTTGATGCCGATCTTCTCAATTAATCAATCCAATCTACCACAAGGATAAACTGATTATTAATTGGATCATATGTTACCCAAACAAGTATTGTGCATACCAAAGATTATAAAACCAAGTCAGAAATCTTCTATCTCTTCTTTGTCTTAAAATATTCTTGGATCTTCAATAAACACCCGCAAACAACTACTTGAATCTCTTGTGATCAATCACACACAGAACGGAGTCTGTTAACAATGAATTATCATAAGATCATCTTTAGATCTAACAACAATCTAAAGATCCCTGTCGAAACCTTAAACTAGTTTGAGTGAATCTTATATCAGAAGAGAAGATTCTCAAGCATAAAAAAACTAGGTGCAATCAAATTTCATTCCACCATTAGTCAATCAAATCAATACCAAAACTAAAGATAAACCGAAATATCTAGTTTCCCACCAACGGGTCGCGCTAGAGCTTCTCAATCCCAAAGAAGACTTTAAATTGAGCGACCGTAAGAGATTTCACCTAATTAGTGATCGGTTGTCAGCCGACACAAATATAATTTACACTTTCTTACTACTCAAAATATAAATATAGCAAGGGCAAGAAAGGATCGATCCCACAGAGAGGTCTAGGTTGTCAAGTTGTTTTGGTTCCTTATATAAAACACCGGGTATTTTTATGATTTTTATAAAGTAAAATAAAATAAAAGCAAAGAAAGAAATAGGAAAACAAATCAAATAGAAAAGATATTGGTTAAGTATTCATCTTCATTTACTAACATGCTTTCAAAACAATAAGTAGAATTGATATTTAATCTCAACTTTTATCAAAAGCCCTAGAATACCTTGATCGCAAGAATATCCCGCAAATCTATTTTTGTCATCAACAAACACATTAAAAGATGCGAGTATGAGTTCTATCTAAAAGAACAACCTAACGTGTAAAAGCACTAATCAAGTTTAATTCCCTAGATGCATTAAGTTCTATGAAATCAGGCCAATCAAAGCAATCGAACGTGGAAAACGCACTAATTCAATTTAACAAAGGTCAAAATTCACTTATGATTATTAGGATGTATCACTACAAGCAATATTCACAATTATGCTACTTGTATTCAAGGATTATCACTTTTACGTATAATAAACCCTAAACTAGCAATAGATATGATTACGAGTTCTACCAATTTGCAACTTGACAAAACTAACAATCAATCACAACTATATTTTCAGAGAATCGCAAACGATAAATATGAGACAAAACTAATATATCATATCAAAGAAAAATGCTTTGTGAAATCCAACTATTCCATAACCAATAATAGAATTAATACTCATGTTAATGGAGTTCATAACAAGAAGAAAGAGAAACCCTATCATGTTCACAAACCCTAGAAACAAAAGTAGTAGAAGAGATATAGATTCTAATGTAAAAGATATATCCTCCAAAAGTTGTAGAAGTTTTCCTTTTATAGCTCTCCTCGTTCCAAAATTAGGTCTAGTCTTCAAAATCTTCAAGTCCACGTACATCTACTAGTCCACCAAGCCCAGGTGTGAGAAATATGTCTCTGGAAATTTTGGGTCCAAAACTGGTCGCCGGACTGATGACGTCATCACCGGAATCTGGCCGCCGGGAAATTATCTCATGCCGCTTTTGTCATCAGAAACTGTCACCAACAAGTATGTACTTCTAGCAACTCATCTTTCCTTTTCTGCATTTCAAACATTCACAAAAATCATCCAAACCAATTCTTTCTCTCTTGCGAAAATGTACCCAAAAGCGTGGTACGTAGCTCATATATCCGGCCATCGATTCTTGCATCCGACTCATACGCCCCTCGCGATTCACTGAAATATTGCAATTCACACTTTAACTCTCGAAATCCGACATCCCGGGCTATGCTCACCGTCTCGCCATTCTTGCTGCGTTTTGCACAATTTATGCAGCTTGTTCATGCACTGTCATATCGAATTCCAACACAATCATACACATTCAATCACAACCTGCGACAGCCCTACCAAAACCAATGGCTAGCATAGCATCAATTCTTCCTCATTTGCAATTAGTAGCAGAATTTGCTATTATATATACCACATGTATTTCAAGACAAACCCATAACTGATAACTCAATTTCTGTAACCGCATCACCTGGACAACTCCTTGTTATCTTTTCATAGCCAACTGCAATTTTGTAGCTCCATATAGCACTACATCCACCACCTACAATGCCGTGATTCATAGCCTTATCCCGCATCCACGACTTCGCTCATAACATAACCTACAATTTGAATTCGCTCAATCCACTGTCACCAACATCTCCACCATTGCTCACCAACAACCACTCTTGCTGCCACTTTCTTTGTATTCATCTCATTATCATCCTTTCATCCATATCTCGACCAGATAAATGTAAACTGCAACCTCATTATCGCATACTTGGGTCTGCTCTCTGCTTATGAACTGATGGTTTCTATCTCCATTACTCTCTACTCAGTTGGTGTCGAAAACACCCCCTAGCTAGACAGTGCCAAACATCCGCCAGATATTGTATCATGTGCTTCCCATAGACTCGGGACAAACCATCTCTTATGCCTAACTTCTATCCATTATCTCAGCTTCAAAATAACATCCTGAATCCTCCAAACACAACCGTAAATCACTGTTGTACATTCCATTCTTAGCCACCTTTTCTCAAACACCTTATCTTCCTGAAACTGATAACACAGATTTGAGTTGTTATTGATTCCTCATCCCAAACACAACTCCTTCCATGCACAATACGAATCTGATGCAAACCCAATTTATAATCATTCACAAGAACTCATAATTACACATTAATCTTCATCATTCAATGCCCATCAATCTCCATTCTTATTTATAGTTAACGGCAGCAACTCTCTGGCCAAGCCGTGTTGGTTAACAAATAGTGTACAATTCATCTTTGTAACCAGTGGCAACACCTCCCAGCTACTTCTACTCAATCAATCTCCATCCACCGGCAATAACTCACAGAACCAACAAATCTTATCTGACTTCGATTCAACCAACATCCTTAATCGCTGAAAGCTTCAAATATTCAACTCCTCTTCTTAATTCACGTCAGCAGCTGCTTTCTCAGATCAGTAGCACCATTCTTCTTCACGGTTACAAACTACCATCAATTTCCTCACTGACCGCAGCTTTCCGGACTTGGGGAAATAAACGAATAAGAAATTGATTTCTCAAATTCAGGGTTGGGTGTAATAACACTGAAGTGGTAGTTGGGTGTGCTGAAACTAAAATGGATATTGGCACCATCCCAGATGATAAGGGGAATCCAAAATTATTAGGCTTATCGGTTCCGAAAAACCGACAGCTTAAAATTTCTGTTCAAATCAAATGTCATCTATGCGGAACTAACAGTACATTCTTCACTTACTCCTTACGCAATCTCAGCCATCTACATGACTCATCTATGAATTGACCTCCTTGCTCCATTTAGCTCCAATTGAACGTTTTCTTCTTCTTTCACTCCGAATGACTCCAAAGCACCTAATAACTCAAATTCTCACATAAGATACATAATTCACACGAAAAATAGCAAAGAAAGCATAAATACTAGACAATAAATATGGTGTATTCTACACCTATCAAATTCCCCCACACTTAGACTTTGCTAGTCCTCGAGCAAATCAAATAAAACAATTCTAAAACATACATACAACTCCATGTCGTCGAGGCTACGGTCACTTTTAGCAAAAATAACAAGCCTTTAAACCCCTAGGTGTCCTTAGTGGACGAGTTATAGTCTCGTGAAGGTTTACAAGAGGTCTGCCTACAAAACCTATATTTCTAACTCCGTCTATTTGTGACAAATCAATGAACGAATCCAAAATACTACAGGAGGAGGTACCTTGCAAATTTAATTCATATATTAGTAAATAAACTCTAATTAGATAGTCGAACAAGCCAAAATACTCGGAAACTAACAAACCACAATCACAGTGAAAAGATTAAGAAGATGGATATAGATGTAGATGTTGGCGAATGTTCACAAGTGATCGATGTTTCTCATATTTGTCTGAAGGTCACTGCCAAGATGAACCTATGCATCCTATTGGATTGAGCTATTGGTTTGAATTCTACATCAACTCACTGGCATATACAAGGGAACCAGAAGTGACTTTATTCAACCAAAATAATACTTTCTTTCTTTTCTTTTCTTTTTCACTTTTTCACTCTTTTTTTTTTCTCTTTTTTTTTTTTAGACAGCATGATTAGATCTTTTGGATCCAATCACATGCTTCTTGTCCACAAGTACGTGATAGTTTCCTTGGATCCTGTATTCCATGCTTGTTTAGGCGACGGAGACAGGGACTACGTTTCACACATACTGCTATTCCCAAGTGTCATTTTATTCCGTTTTGGTCTAATTGGTCGGTCTTTTTTTTTTTTTTTTTTTTCTAGTAACTCAATCACTCTATTTCATCCTAGCAGTAATAACACGTCGATGTTTAGTGACCCACCAAAGCACTTAGAGAACAATAGATGAATATGGAAAAATAAAAATAGAATGCGATATGGTGATATTCCGAGATATGGTAACAGCTGTCATGTTAATTGTGATTTCTGAGCTATGTTCGTCCCTTTTAGTTAATTGGTTCCTCAACTCCTGCATTCAAAATGGTTCCATCCACTAATGGTGTCATCCTAAAGGCACAAGTTTCTAGATTTCGGAGTTCAAAAAGCACAATTTTTTTCTTGGTTTTTCTATTTTTCTGATTTTTTTTTAAAGGAATAAAACAAACTAAAACAAACTATACAAACATATAAATGCTCCCCCACACTTAAACTTCACATTGTCCTCAATGTGTAAACCCGAAAGTTCTGAATTCTGACATATCAGCAGATAAAATGCAAAAACTGTGCAAATTGGTAAGGAATTTGGAAAAACTCCATTCACAAAATTTGTTCAACTACGTGTTTTCTACATAGTGTCAAAATTTCACAGTGTTTTGATAAACGGTCTGACAGTTATGGTCTCTGGACTGAACTACGCGCAGTCTGAAATTTTCTGACGAAAAGGTATTCATCATAATTCTCTTCTAATATAGATTATGGACTTAATTAAATTAAACATATGGATGCAAATATGATATAAAAACAATAAAAAAATAATAAGCGAAACAAAAAAAAAAAAAAAACAAAACAAAAGGATAAGAGATACAAAACCGGTGGGTTGCCTCCCACTAAGCGCTTGGTTTTAAGTCGTCAGCCCGACATGCAAGTTGAATTCCCCATACACCAATAATCGGAAAAGTTGGGGATCCACCCATAGCACCTGTTTTGAAAACACTAGCTTCACACAAATATTAGTAATATAAAACATAAATGAAGCTATGAACCGATAAAAGCTTCCCCCACACTTATTCTTGTCCACACTTGGAAGTGTAAAAAGAATATAGAAGTCGGGGACTTCCATGATTTCTTGTTCACAAACCTGCATAGTATGAGAATCAAGTTTCTCTAATGGAGGAAATCGAAAAACAAAATCATTCAACAATGTTTTCAAAGCACATATATTCAAACCAATAAGAGGTAAAGGTGAAGAATTAATATGCAAAGGGTTAGACAAACCTCGCACAATCTCTTGTAGCACGGAATCCTCTTCATCCTTGAAAAATTCAAGTGAACTATTCACCTCTTGTATATCATGGTCCTCTATCAAACCTTGCAACCATTCTTCATCCGTTGCTGTCTTAACCAAAGTCTCGACATAAACATCTTCATTACAATCATTTGCAAGCTCAATTGGGTCTTCCACAATATTGGTCATAAAGGTTTCATTCTCAACATACTTCTCTTCATTAGACTCAAACCATGTTACAAAATCTTGTAAATAACTAGTTTCATCATCCTCATGTTCCTTTTGAATAGGTTCTTGATCATTATAAAGATCAAGGATTGAGTCAACTACACTAATGTCATCCAATATCTCCAAAGGTTGGTCCTTTTCTACTTCACCTTGATTGTAAAGAGACTCCATTGTAGAATCCTCGGGGATGTCACCATAAATTGGTTCAAGCGATGTACTTTCATAGTCATCGTCACTGTCATAAGATTGGCTACCACTTCCCAAAGCTTGGTCTTTCGCAGAATTGCGCATGTCCTCTTTGTATTCTTCAATGCCTTGTCTTAAATATGAAACACCTTGTTGAAGCTCTTGGAGTGATCCATCCAAGTTATGAAAATAACATTCCATTTGTTGGTAAAACTCATTCGACAAAGTCAAAGTAGAATTACTTACCTCAGCATTGCTAGGCCAATTATCTTCCCTTTGAATGGGTGAATGATCATAACTACGATCAGAAATTGGGCCAAACATACTATTAGCACATTCGGTCGATGAAATTGGTTCCACGCTTGGTTGTCTACAAACTGACTCCATGCTGGCCATAAATCATTGCATCTCATCTACCAAACTTGAAGAAAAATTAAGAGAAGCACAACTATTCTCCCCTCTTTGTGGTTGATCACTTACATAACCACCATAAGAAGGTTGATATGTATGAGAATAACTCAAAGGGTACATGGAGTATTGACCATAACCAAAGGATTGGTTTTGATTGTACTCCCCATAAGGGTGATAGTTGTCATATTGTTGTTGAGGTTGATAATCATACCCATTGTTCCAATATGCTCCATCCATAATAGGTACCTGAAATACGATTCTCAAAACTATGATTAAAAACCAAAAAATAAGAAAAACAAAAATAAGAAACAAGACTAAAAACAAAAATAAGAAACCAAAAACAAGTGACAACCGTTGCCTCCCCGGCAACGACGCCAAAATTTGATCGGTTGTCATCCGACACAAATATAATTTACACTTTCTTACTACTCAAAATATAAATATAGCAAGGGCAAGAAAGGATCGATCCCACAGAGAGGTCTAGGTTGTCAAGTTGTTTTGGTTCCTTATATAAAACACCGGGTATTTTTCTGATTTTTATAAAGTAAAATAAAATAAAATCAAAGAAATAAATAGGCAAACAAATCAAATAGAAAAGATATTGGTTAAGGATTCATCTTCATTCACTAACATGCTTTCAAAACAATAAGTAGAATTGATATTTAATCTCAACTTTTATCAAAAGCCCTAGAATACCTTGATCGCAAGAATATCCTGCAAATCTCCTTTTGTCATCAACAAACACATTAAAAGATGCGAGTATGAGTTCTATCTAAAAGAACAACCTAACGTGTAAAAGCACTAATCAAGTTTAATTCCCTAGATGCATTAAGTTCTATGAAATCAGGCCAATCAAAGCAATCGAACGTGGAAAACGCACTAATTCAATTTAACAAAGGTCACAATTCACTTGTGATTATTAGGATGTATCACTACAAGCAATATTCACAATTATGCTACTTGTATTCAAGGATTATCACTTTTACGTATAATAAACCCTAAACTAGCAATATATATGATTACGAGTTCTACCAATTTGCAACTTGACAAAACTAACAATCAATCACAACTATATTTTCAGAGAATCACAAACGATAAATATGAGACAAAACTAATATATCATATCAAAGAATCATGCTTTGTGAAATCCAACTATTCCATAACCAATAATAGAATTAAGTACTCATGTTAATGGAGTTCATAACAAGAAGAAAGAGAAACCCTATCATGTTCACAAACCCTAGAAACAAAAGTAATAGAAGAGATATAAATTCTAATGTAAAAGATATATCCTCCAAAAGTTGTAGAAGTTTTCCTTTTATAGCTCTCCTCGTTCCAAAATTAGGTCTAGTCTTCAAAATCTTCAAGTCCACGTCCATCTACTAGTCCACCAAGCCCAGGTGTGAGAAATATGTCTCTGGAAATTTTGGGTCCAAAACTGGTCGCCGGACTAATGATGTCATCTCCGGAATCCGGCCGCCGGGAAATTATCTTAGGCCGGTTTTGTCATCAGAAACTGTCACGAACAAGTATGTACTTCCAGCAACTCATCTTTCCTTCTCTACATTTCAAACATTCATAAAAATCATCCAAACCAATTCTTTCTCTCTTGCGAAAATGTACCCAAAAGCGTGGTACGTAGCTCATATATCCGGCCATCGATTCTTGCATCCGACTCATACGCCCCTCGCGATTCACTGAAATATTTCAATTCACACTTTAACTCCCGAAATCCGACATCCTGGGCTATGCTCACCGTCTCGCCATTCTTGCTGCGTTTTGCACAATTTCTGCAGCTTGTTCATGCAATGTCATATCGAATTCCAACACAATCATACACATTCAATCACAACCTGCGACAGCCCTACCAAAACCAATGGCTAGCATAGCATCAATTCTTCCTCATTTGCAATTAGCAGCAGAATTTGCTATTATATATACCACCTGTATTTCAAGACAAACCCATAATTGATAACTCAATTTCTGTAACCGCATCACCTGGACAACTCCTTGTTAGCTTTTCATAGCCAACTGCAATTTTGTATCTCCGGCTAGCACTACATCCACCACCTACAATGCCAGTAGCTGTAGCCTTATGATTCTGCACAGCTCAAAACCTACAATTTGAATTCGCTCAAGCCACTATCACCAACAGATCCACCATTGCTCACCAGCAACCAGTCTTGCTGCCACTCTCTTTGTATTCATCTCATTATCATCCTTACATCCATATCTCGACCAGATATAAACTGCAACCCCATTATCGCATACTTGGGTCTGCTCTCTGCTTGTGAACTGATGGTTTCTATCTCCATTACTCTCTACTCAGTTGGTGTCGAAAACACCCCCTAGCTAGACAGTGCCAAACATCCACCAGATATTGTATCATGTGCTTCCCATAGACTCGGGACAAACCATCTCTTATTACTGACTTCTATCCATTATCTCAGCTTCAAAATAACATCCTGAATCCTCCAAACACAACCGGAAATCACTGTTGTACATTCCATTCTTAGCCACCTTTTCTCAAACACCTTATATTCCTGAAAATGATAACACATATTTGAGTTGTTATTGATTCCTCATCCCAAACACAACTCCTTCCCTGCACAATACGAATCTGATGCAAACCCAATTTATAATCATTCACAAGAACTCAGAATTACACATTAATCTTCATCATTCAATGCCCATCAATCTCCATTCTTCTTTATAGTTAACGGCAACAACTCTCTGGCCAAGATGTGTTGGTTAAAAAACAGTGTACAATTCAGCTTTGTAACCAGTGGCAACACCTCCCATCTATTTCTACTCAATCAATCTCCATCCACCGGCAACAACTCACATAACCAACAAATCTTATCTTACTTCGATTCAACCAAAACCCTTACTCGCTGAAAGCTTCAAATATTGAAATCCTCTTCTTAATTCACGTCAGCAGCTGCTTTATCAGATCAGTAGCACCATTCTTCTTCACGGTTACAAACTACCATCAATTTCCTCACTGACTGCAGCTGTCCGGACTTGGGGAAATAAACGAATAAGAAATTGATTTCTCAAATTCAGGGTTGGGTGTAATAACACTGAAGTGGTAGTTGGGTGTACTGAAACTGAAATGGATATTGGAACCATCCCAGATGATAAGGGGAATCCAAAATTATTAGGCTTGTCGGTTCCGAAAAACCGACAGCTTAAAATTTCTATTCAAATCAAATGTCAGTTATGCGGAACTAACAGTACATTCTTCACTTCCTCCTTACGCAATCTCAGCCAGCTACATGACTCGCCTATGAATTGACCTCCTTGCTCCATTTAGCTCCAATTGAACGTTTTCTTCTTCTTTCACTCCGAATGACTCCAAAGCACCTAATAACTCAAATTCACACATAAGATACATAATTCACACGAAAAATAGCAAAGAAAGCATAAATACTAGTTAATAAATATGGTGTATTCTACATCTATCAATTAGATTACTCTCCTCTTCGATAGGTGGCTTTGCCAGTAACTGTACAACAGAGGAAGTTTACTGTCACGAAGGATTAGTTTGCTAGAAATGCAAACTCAAAGTATTTATAGACAAGGAAGTTTGGACACCGAGGAATTTCCAAAACCGGAAATATTCTCAAGATATTTTTCCATATTAACCCAAATTCGGTTTTCATAATTCATGTGAATGCACTGTCCAAATATAATGATCGAAATCTCCTTGGAAAATATTTAACTAGCAAATGCACATTACTAATTCTTATTTTCCATATATAATTAAAAACCTTAATTAAAAGATTCTTAACTTATTTAAATTTGATCTTGGGATTTACTTCCTTCTTAGATGTTTAGGAATATCTTTGAACAATAAAAGAATACACATTAATGCACGTGTTCAAAGTGTGTCGACATCTTACTCTTGCAAGTCCTTTTTCATACTTACTCACAAGAAACTGATTTACCACACTTCCAAACAAGTTTAGAATTGGTTCATCTGACTTTCAAGAACTATGTGATTGATCAAGTAACACTCAATCACAAACCATGGGTGTAACGGTTCTACCAAAACAAGTTTCGGTTCTACCCTCCATGTGAGTAATGTGCATAATCACACTAGCTTACCAAAGATACGACTGACTAGGTACTAGGATCGGTTCCCCACATATATTTGGTATCTAACTTGTATTCACTGAACATGTCCATAAGATCGGTTCCCCTTTTCCTAAATATGTGTTGCACATGTTCATATGATCAGTTCCCCTTTCTTATATAAACCTTGATGCACCTCATACAAGGATCGGTTCCCCCTTGTGATGTGTTGCACCTCTTCATTGGATTAGTTCCCCTTTCCAAAATTTGGTCAGACACTCACAAACCCGATCATACCCCAGGTGATTACTTAAGATCAATTTCACTAATAAAAGTCATACCAATACATAAGTCAAGTCTCATGTGAATAGTTTTACCAAGAACACAAACAAGTCATGAGCGGTTGTATTAATCACACATATTGGTCGTTCATAAGATTTGCAATGAAGAATAGCCCCAATAATGCATGGCGATTTCCTTTTCGGTTCACAACACATATCATGAACTTACTTCCTTAAAACACATGTAAAGACATTATTTCCTAGGATGAAATCCTCACCTCATACCCATACATAATCACAATAACATTCATACGATTATGTCAATGTCTCATATACAAAGTTTAATGGTTAAGCAAGAAACTTCATATTGTATTCCTTAATACTATGTCTATCTAGAGTGTTCATGCTTCGCAATTTTATGTTTTCAATATGTATGACTTGAAAGATACGTTAGGGAATGAAACAGTTCAAGTCAAATATCACTAACCTCAAGTGGAAGGAGGATGTTGTGGTTGTAGCTCCGTACTTCTACACTTCTTCAAGTCTTCGCAATACTTGTAATGTCTCACCCTAATACTTTCAAGCTAACCTATACGAAGTTGACTCTAGTACATTTAAATCAAGCGACTCTTAAATGAGTTTTGGCTCACTAAAATATGACAACCAAACTTGACATACAGTAAAACCTCTGTATAAGAATATTTTGGGGACCACAAAAAAATATTCTAATATGGGGGGTTATTCTTATATGGAGGTCTACCTTGGATAGACCGAAACAAAAAAAATTCATACATGTATTTCCTAAAATACATACATATGCATAGGAAACACAAAAATGTATCTATGTAAACAGTAGTTCTTAGCGAACCTAGATTTTGAACTCCACCAAAAAAATATACCCTATGAAGGGCTGCGATGAACCCATTGGGGAGTAGTGGGTCCCGGCTGAATTCCATGGGACCCATTCAAAAGGTTTGGTTGTGAGAGTGTTTTTTTTTTATGTAGTTTTTTTGCTCGGTTCACCAAGCATTTCTGCTATGTAAATATAGATACTACTTAATGGGGATTTTAGTTTATATAATTTATATATGAAATCAATCCACATTAAAACTTAACTTTGACGTCGTAAATTAACAAATGAAATCATATGCGTGATAGCTATTTGTATTAAATGGTGCACAAAAAGCAAAGAATTCACTTTGAAGCAAAATAATCATGTAAAATGGTTGTAAGAATCTCTTCATCTTAAACTTTGAAATATCACAGGCCTATATTATTTATATTACACTGTCGATTATTCTTATATGGAGGTAGGTTCCTTAAGACGGGACCAGAAAAAATTATGAGTTATTCCAATATATAGTTTATTCTTAAATATAACTGGCCCAAATCGGGAACGGAAATTTCTATTCTTATATGGAGTTTATTCCTATATGGAGTATTCTTCCGGAGAGGTTTTACTGTACTAAAGAGTTGTGTAGATTATACATTCAACTAGCAACAAGGGCAGCCGAGTATGAAGAGACATATTCAATTTCTAAACTAGGACTCGATAAAACATTGAAAGAGGTTGATGCAAGTTTTAGGGGGTTGGAAATTCAGGAACATCCAGTAAGCAAATACATCATTTCTGAAACTAGTGATCCACAACTAGTTGGTACTGTTGTTCATGGCAACGCTTGTCAAGTGAAGGGGATAAAAATGAAGGAAAAGACAACCGGTACGACTTCTCCTAGGCTAAAGAGTGCTTTGGAAACAGTTGTGAAATCAAAAATACCTCGACAAACAGTTTTAGATCCTCAAAGCAATGAGTCCGTGGTTGCTTCTAGTGGTCAACACCAATTCTTGTTACCACCTCAGATCCTACAGGTATTATTAACTGATTTTTCAATTTAGAATAATTTGGTTGTTCATTATCTAGATGGAAATTATTACCACGACTATAATGTTATGTGCATTCATTAGTTTTCTACAAATAATGTTGCCAAATGACAAATATCCATCGATATCACTAAGCTATAGTTGCATAAAACCTTTGTCGTACTATATACATATGCAATTTTTTTTATCTATTTACTGTTCAAGTTTTAGGCACCCAACTCATTGGTTGGAACCATGGGAATGCATAGCAATCCAATGTTACCGATGCAGACCCCGTCCTTGATGCCTCGACATAGTAACTATGATCTACCAATGCCTACACCTATGCCTCTGCATTTGCATAATACCCATTTTCTGCCGACGCCTACAATGATGTCTGCGCTTGTCTATAATAACCATATGTTACATGCACCTATACCTTCAAGCCGTGTGCCGGTACCGTTCTTATCCCGATTCCCGAATGTTAGTTTTGTAGTACTGTTGATTAAATTATGCATCCCATGTCTTGGTGATATAATTACTTAATTAATTTCAATATCATTATACTAGGAATTATATATGGGAGGCAGTGGAGGCTACAATACTGCAAACAATTGTCAGCAGCTTAACAATGGCATGGTTAACTTCTTGCTGGTATTGAAGTTCACTAATTTTTTAGCTTACATTAATCTTTGGTAAGTAACTCCTCCATCTGATTATGTATGTTTTTATGATTGCAGGAACAAATGCAGTTACAAGAGAGACAAGATGGGCAACAACTAAATATCTTCCATCCCGATAATTACCAGTGGGGGTAGTATTAGCAATGCAATGACGTTTAAGATATGCGTCAATTACATTTATCATCATTCAACTGATGAAACATTTTAAAATAATCAATTTTTTTTTATTCTAGAATTCTTGGTTTTATAATTAAAATTTTCAATTTATATTTGTCTATACTGATGAACTTAGTGATAATGTTGTTTCTTCGCCATTTTGGCCATATATTGATGCAAGTTGTTTTCAATCTATGTTAGCTTCTATGAAGCAGACCCAAAACACACTCGGTGCAGTCCGGTCTCTAGTGAAGCTATTTTCACCAAACCCTTTCTTTATATCATCACTGTACTTGAAAACTTCACCAAAAATAGTGCATAGAAAACACAAACCAAAGGCATCCAAAATTCACATGATATATTTTTGTTTCCTAAATTTATTAACCGTCTTTTAATTGATTTAAATCTAATTACGGAATATATAGCCGTATTAGTTGAGACAAATTGGGGAAGACAAGTATCGCGATTCTATTCGCTTGGCACACTGGGCACATGGAGCCTTGGGCACAGAGGATATGCTCCGGGCTTCAACTATAACTTAGGGAAATGAGGATATTTTGAGTATTTTAAAGTTTCCAAAGCTGACAACGTAATTTCGTTCAAAAAGTAAGTAATAAAGTAGCTGACAAGCTTAAGACATTTAGTAGGTCCTAGCATTTTAGGGAGTCGGTTACTGTTAGACAATGCTTCCAATGAAAATTTTAATTTTTTACATAAAAGAAAAAAATGGAGGTGATTTGGACATGGGTTTCTAAGCTATTACCATCATACTTTGCCCATATTCTGTTGAAAACAATTTGCCTATTATGGTTATTTTTGTTCCGTTTGGGTCTTCAGACCTTTACCTAAAAAAAAGTTATTGTTTGTGGCTTTGAAAAGTTATAAATTTACAATCTTCTGTAGAGAAGACCAGTTTAATCCCTATCGGCTTACATTTTCTATTGAAAGAGGCCTCTTATAAAGGCGAAGGATTATCTATGGATTAACATTACTTCTCCGGAGTCTGTTAATCTACTTATCTTAATAGTTTTATCTTATGGGTAGTAAAACGGCGGTTGTTGTTTCGGCATATATAAAATCCGACTGATGTTATTGATTATCTTTATCGTTATTACTACGTATTGAATTTTCGTTTGCTCTTAGTTAAAACCTTATTTATCTATATTTATTTTATTTTGTAATACTATGGATTTTTGTTAGAGGAGAGCAAAACGTGAGGAGAGCAAAAATCGTAATTAACTCACTGACTAGGATAAACTTGATATATATTTTCAAACTCGGTCTAAAATGTCCATACTAAGTTCGTGAAATGTCCATACTAACTCGGTCTAAAATGTCCATACTAACCACACATATTCTTGAACGATGAAGGATCTTAGAAATTTCTTACTTTTTTCTGGAAAAAAATAAAATCTTTCATGTAAGACTTCTCAAACATATTAAACTGCGAGCTAAGACATAAGTATATAACGGTCTGAACAAGACTCAAGTTCCTTCTTATATTTTCATCCTAGTGTTTTTCGTGTAAGTAGTATATAGTTGATGGGTTATTCTCTTTGAGGCTTTGATTAGTGCCTTCATCTTCCTCCATTCCTATCATATCATGACGTGGGTAGATATTCTAATTTGTTCGTACATATTTTTAACTTAGATTTTAGTAGTCTACTGATGTTCAATGCTAACGATTTCAAGGCTCGGCATCGAGCAGATAAAATGAGGTCTGTGTTTAAAAAGAATCCTATTTTTGGGGCTGCTAAAGTCTTGGTCTTTTGGGGTTATTTTGGGTCAGCAAATAGTAATTAGGGATACCCTCTATCCAATATTTATATAATAACTAAAGTTCCCCCATATGATTTTAGATAATAAACTTGATTAACATTATTAATCATGATTAACAGATGAATTAAGAATAATTCATGTCTTTAAGTTAGGTGTAGATGAAATGAAAACAAAAAAAAAACCAGAGGGAAGAAAAGAAGAAGAAGAAGGAGGGGGAAAAGAAATTGAGGATTTTTTTTGGAAAATGAGTGATTTAAGCAAGACTTTTGATGTAGGTGAGCCATCATCTTCAAAATATGATAACATATTAATACCCATCAACAACGATGAGTTCTTTGCTGATTTTTCAAAAAATCAAGAATTTTTTTCTCAAACTCAACCTAACCCTTATGAACCTTACGATGATTTCGAAGGACCAACCCAAGAAGCAGAAGAAATCGAAGATATCAATGCTCAAGATTACCAGGTATACCTCTATTCTAACTCCAATTTCAGTTTTTAAGGTCAGAGAGGCAATAAGTTTCATTTTTTTAGTTTCGAAAACCCTAGGTTTCAAGCCGCCAGGACTATTCACGGCTGGGAAACCAAGAAATCCTAGCCGTTATCTTGTGTTACGGCTAACATCTAATGAACTCCCAGTTGTTATCAAAGAGTTACGGCTGAAACGATGAATTTTCCTGTCTGTAACTGAAAAATTACGGCCATGTTTTTTTACGTGCATGGGAAGCATTTAATACTGTCGGTGGCGGTTTGGTATCCTGGACGAAAATATTAAATGCTATTTAATGACGTCTGTGCCGGTTGGGTTACCCGGCCGTAACTTGTTTTACGTCTCGTGTTTTAGGCCGTAAGATGACTCTTCCAGTTACAGGACAATTTACGTCTTGGATTACTTGTACGTAACAATTTTACGGTTCGGAATTATACTTTTCGACCCAGCCGTTTATGTTTTGACAGCTGGAATAATACTCATCGACCCAGCCGTATACGTAATGACGGTTAGGATATATCATATCGACCCAGCCGTGTACTCTATGATGGCTGGAATATCACTGGTTTACCCAGATGTTTGTGAGTGTTTAAATTTCCTTTGTGAATAATTATGTGACATATGTCATTCTATTATAGATTGTACCATACATTCCGGTGAAAGACCAAGAGGTGCGTATGGAAGATGAAGAGGTGATTATTGAAGAGCAAGAGGAGGTTATGCAAGATCAACCCCAACCTGTGCAAGTTTCCGAGGACACAAGTGCTCACTATGCAAAAAACTATGAGTGGATTGATAGGGAAGATGCAAAGAAGTGGGCTCGATCACAAGGGTTGAAAAAGATGTGCATCATAGTCCAGAATAAACAAGTTAAATCCGATAGCTTTGAAATGGTTTGCGAGTGCAGTGGAAATTATGAGAGCTATTGGAAAAAGGGTAGTGAGTATATACGAAAAACCACAAGGAAGAAGGGAGTATATAATACGAAGAAGTGTGGATGCCCTTTTAAGCTTCAATTTAAATGTAAATCCGATACAAAAATGTGGTATATGTCTAAAGTTGTCTCGGGTTATCATACTCATCCTATTCCGTAGAGTTTGATCAAACATCCTTATTCGGCAAGGCTCAACCCCTTAGAGAAGGAGTTAGTACACGTGTTGAGTAAAAGACGCACAAGACCTATTGATATTCTTAGTGGTGTGAAGGTGTTAAACCCCCAAAACTCATCCTCATTGTCAACTATCTATAACTAAAGAGAAAAATTTATAAAAGAGACATGGAAAGAGAGAGTGCTTATGCAACAATTATTGTTTTTGTTTGAGGAGGAAAAGTACTCTACCGCCTATGATACGAATGAAGAAAAGGAAGTGGAATATCTTTTCATCACCAATCTGGAATGTGTACAATTGGCAAGATGCTTTCATCAAATTATGTTTATGGATTGCACGTATAAAACTAACAAGTACAACATGCCGATATTGAACTTTGTTGGGCAAACATCTACCAAGTCGACATTTACCGTTGCATTTTGTTTCTTGAAGATGATACGAAGGAAAGTTATTTGTGGGCATTGAAAAAGGTGAAGTTATTGTATCAAGAAAGTTATACTCCACATGTGTTTATTACGGATAAGGAGCAAGCATTGATGTATGCCATACCCCGTGTTTTCCCCTACGCACGTCATCATCTTTGCACGTTTCATATATGGAACAATGTGCAAACTAATTGCAAGAGGGTTATATGGCCAGCAAAGAAGACCGAGATGGAGAGGATTAAAAATATACCGTTGGAGAAGCAACAAGAAGAAAAAGAAAAGTTTGAGATGAATGACAAGATAGCCGAGGTGCTTTGGGATGAATTTCAAGATGATTGGGAACAACTAATATGGTCGCTCACGGAACCATTATATTTCCAAAGGGAGAGTTTTGTAATGGAAAAATGGTCAACCTACCCGGTTGTTATAACATATTTGAAGAACGAGTTATTGGATCCCCACAAAGAAATTTTTGTTAGTGCATGGGTGAACCGTTATAGATATTATGATAATCAAGCCACAAGCACGGTGGAGTCGGCTCACTATCGGTTCAAGAGTAAGTTAAATGGTTGTGATGGTGGATTCGTTGTTGTTTTTGAAGCTATGGAAGAGTATTTCAAGCGTGATCTCCATATAATTAAAGGGGAATTTGAAAAGACCCGATCTAGGTTGGTTGTGGACTACCGGGAAAGCCATTGGTTCCGGGGAATAAGTTTATATGTTTCTCAATGGGAAATCCTAAAAATGATAATGGAAGTGGAGGATTGGGAGGAAGACAATTTTCCACTGGGAATGTGATGTAATTGTCCCATTAAGTCGGATATGGGGCTCCCATGTAGGCATGCGGTAGAAAATTATCCCACAAGGATGATTCCGATCCAAGATATAGATCCATTTTGGAAAACACTAGATTTTAAAGATCCATCACCCGATGAAGGTTTTGGGGATGTGTTTTGCGACACGGAGGTACACAAGGAACTTTTTGAGAAGTATGATTATTTACTACCGGCTCAAAGACAACTTTGGTTGTATGAAATGCGGAAATTCAACTGTCCATTCACTAGAGATGATATTTTAGAACCTACCAAGGGGCAAGGCAAGGGTAGGCCTTCGAAAAAGATAACAAAGAAACAGGAAAGGGCGGAAGCTAAGAGAAAGGTTCAGGAGGGTCCACAATTGACTCCTTCAATGCGAAGAGATCAGTCGGGTTTTGAGAAGTTGAACGAGATCTACACACTTAAACGAAAGGAAATGGAAAAAGTCGGACCAAGCCGATCTTGTGAAACGAAGGTAAAAATCCGCAAGAAGAATGTGGTGGTTGCATCTCAAGAGAATTCAAAAAGAAAAGTTGATAGTGGAGTCAAAATTAAAGACCCGGTAGTTCCATCCCAACAAGGTTCAACATCAAAAGAAGCTAGTAGTGTCCAAATAAAAGTTGGTGGTGAGGTTGGTATTAAGCAATTAGCGAGAAGCCGAGGTAATGATGTCAAAGGAAAAGCACCGATGGTCGAACCATCGCAAATCACCCCACAAAGAGTTGTTAGTAACCTTGACGGTGAGAAAGAGATGGTTTTCTTGGATATAGGTCCGATGAAATCACCCCCTATAGATGAGGAAGGTAATTATATCCGACCTACTTACACGATATACAAAAATTACATTCACCTTTTACCACATTTTATTCATCAGTACGTCAAGTCCACCGATGATGTTGAGGGCGACGAAAATTATGGTTACCATGTGTTCGTAGATCAACTTGGACCTTTTGAGTAGGCAAAAGAATGGGGTGACGACCAAATTACCTATGTAAGGCAAAAGTGTTTGCTTGAACTACGTGGTTTCCCAAATTTCTACAAGCCAATGATGAGATTCGAAAGAACTGACACGGAGGCGATGCTAAACGATGAGTTCAAAGCATTTGAACAGCGTTTAATGGGCAACACTACATTGACAAGTGAATATTGGATGAGAATTCCAATATGTGGCCATCTACTCGCCAACGCATTCCATTGCGTTATTTATTCCATCTCCTATGTACATAGTGTTACATACGCACCAACAAGATGTATTTTTACCGAAGAAGAATCTCCAAATATAGTCATCATGGGGTTAGTGATGATGACCCATTATATCGGCCTCCAATTGAAATATGGATGCCCATTACCTCCATTAAGTAAGGTAGATGGATGTGACGGCGAAATACCAATGGGTTGGCGTCATAGGTTCGATGAAAGATTTCATTTGTGGGAGGCATTACAGTTGTCGAGGGATGGCCCGTTGTGTGTACTAATGATTTCCGATGAGGATGACTATGAGTAAATATCGTGTGAAGGTATATGATAACAATGTTTTTGGTAGGGTGGTGATTAAAATGATAATATGATAACAATGTGGTGTGAACCTATGTATTTTGAATCACTCATTATATACGAAGAATCTAGTTTTACTCTTATTTTGTGTTTGTAATGATAATATGATAAAAATGTGGTTATTTAGAGGTATTTACAGCCAGGTTATACGCTGACATGAACTAGCCGTAATGACCCAAGTGAGATGTTCTTCTGCATCACGGCTGGGAAACCTCACCGAAACTCAGTAACGGCTAGGAATCCTACTGTATTTCTGGGTATTGTCAGTTTAACGGCTGATAATCCTGGCCGTAACTCTTCCTGGAATATCAATTTCAGATTATACTTTGTTACGGCTGGGAAACTAAACTGTAAAACCATATACGGCCAGGATTTCTCCCCGTAAATATGGGTACTGTCAGTTTAACGGATGGTAATCCTAGCTGTAACTCTTTCTGGAATATCAGTTTCAGATTATACTTTGTTACGGCTGGGAAACCAAACCGTAAAACCAAATACGGCCAGCATTTCTCCCCGTAAATATGAGTACTGTCAGTTTTACAGTTGGTAATCCTAGTCGTTAACCTACCTAACGGCTGGAAATCTTAGCCGTAATTAGTATCATATTATACTTAAACAAGAATCAGATACATTAAGAATAATAACACTAGTATCTATTCATTCAAATTTAAGTCTGCATAATGAAAAGTAAGTTTGAAAAGTAAATCACCCAAATCCACTACGACCAACAATCCTAAAACATGCTAAAAGTCTGACTTAAACAAGTACATAACCTACAATCATCCACTACGACCAACAATCGAAGGAACTTCCTCAAAAGATGATGAATAACTGTCGGGAGTTTTGGAAAGACTGATCCAATCATCCTCGTCGTTAGTATAGAGATCATCCTTCGCTGGATTATGTAACTCCTGAAGCCTCCTAATCAGTGTTATTTGTTCGTCGCAATCCAAATATAGAACCTCCTCAATGTTATGGATCAGTCCCCTGGCAATCCACTTAGCTCCCTTGACCTATTTTCACATCATTCAACTAATAGTGGTACATAATTTGAACAACGTATACAAAAAATAAAATAATGAATCATATACTTAGCCTACGTACCATCATCATATCAATATCACACATTGGTAGTTCCTAGGGTTCTTTCTCCTTTTCAGAGTTCCTCCTAAAAATTATGAAAAACATATCAGAAGATACGACCAATTCACAAGGAGTCATACAATTACGGTTTGGATATAACATATAAACCATCTGTAACAAAGTTTCGGATTAGAAATATGCGGACGACCTAACTGTAAACACAATAGCGGCTTATAAATATGCGGTCCACCTCGCCGTAAACACAATATCGGCTAGAACATTAAAACAAACGGCTAGGTAAATTTATTTTCGGTTATGAAAGTCCCAGCCGAAACAATTATCACTCAATTTTACTCTGCAACCACATGACAACTTACGTCTGGGAAAGACCTTTCCGTAAATGTATTTCACGTTGGGTTATCAAATTTTCTGAACCGCATTACACATTAACGGCTGGGAGTTCTTGACGTCCCAACCGTTATATACAATTACGGCCAGGACGATATGATTTCCCAGCCGTTAATGCTTCAGAAAACCTTTCCTGGAAACCCTAAAAACCATCAATCGAACCTATTTTTTTCAATCTAATGGTAAAATAACTAGTGGGTTTTTTCGATTCTTACCTAGTAGGATTCATTTGTGGAGGATTCGCAGGTGTTTGAACAGATTGGTTCACCACATCTCAATTAAAAGGAACATCAATAACTTGCCCTGTTTCAGAATCAGGGTTCAATCGGCCGGATCTTATGATTCTTGATCTTTCTGCCATCTTGAGCTTCTTCAGAAATCAGTGGAGAAGAAAGGGAGATATTGTTAGGTTTTGGAGAGTGTTTTTGAGAGGTTTTGGAGAGTGTTTTTGAGAAGAAGAGAAGAGAAAATGAAAATGAAAATGAAATGGTTTTGATTTTTGGGGCTTGAATTAGGAATAGGTTTTAATTATATATGATTTGTTTTTAAAATTGATTTATTAGGAAAGGGTAAATGTGACTTTTTAATTACTTGAGATCTCCTCCTATCCATTTCTTGGCTAAACAAAGCATTTTAGCTCCCAAAAGGTCAAACCCCAACAACCCAAAAATAGGATTCTTTAAAAAATGTTAGAACGTACGTATCCCAAAAATAGGATTCTAATCTTGTAGCCTCTACCGTCCCGTGAGAAATCGATGGTATCAAAGTCATTTCCACCTTTAAGAAACCATGTATAGAGGAGATGTTTTTTTTTTCTCAATTGAAAACTAATGTTTCTGCTTCTAGGGTATGATTTTTTTTAAAGTCATTTCCACCTTTAAGAAACCATGTATAGAGGAGATGTTTTTTTTTTCTCAATTGAAAACTAATGTTTCTGCTTTTAGGGTATGATTTTTTTTACGAAAGAAAACACGATAACGAGAAGAAGGATTTTGATTCCGTGTGAAGAATGTGTGTGGCCAATAATGGTTTTTTACACCGAGTTAGAAAAATATAATGAGTTGACACGGGTTATTGAGTCAATCACGATTTTTGCTCTTCCTGAATCACATTTTGCTCTCCCTCTAACAAAAATCATACTATAGATCTGGTTAAAATACACATGCTAACTCGTTTTTTTTTTTTTTTTTGAACCTTAGTTAAATTGTTTTGAATGGAACAATTTGTATAGCTGTCTAGCCTAAGAATTGGGAAGTATATATTCACATTAAAAAATAATAATCTAAGCATAAACAAATTAAATATTTATAAAATACACATGCTTCTGAAAAGATCCATGAGGCCTTAGCTTTTACTCACTCACTTGGCCGTTGAGAAAAGAAAATGGGAAAAGTTCCAGTAAAGAAAGAAGTAACCTTCACTTTTTGTTTCGAACAATTGATAAAGAAATAGAAACAAAAATAAAAATAAAAACCTTCTACTTTTTTACACCAGGGGCAGGCAATCATGTAATAAATTCTTTCTCCATAAGATTCTCTCAATGGGGCTGTAACTGAATGACAGATCCATGACTCCCACTTGAGTGAATGTTTCTCATCTTTATCAAGGGTGATCGTCCAAGTTGAAGATCAAAGAATCAATCTCTTTATAAACTACAAAAGAATGAATTACAAGAAATATGCCTTTGGACCCAACAGGAGACCGGAACATATATTTCAGCCACATATGTTATTAGGATCAAGTTCACTCAACCCCATTTGCAATGCATTTAGATCTCGTGTCTGAAATGTCTCTAGTTCTCTATAAACCTAACCTTTCCACTTTGTTTCCTAGCCCTACTAAAATTACAAAATGTGATAAAGTTACACGTGATAATGGTACATCTGGAAAACTACACTGAGATTTGAAGAATCAGACAACTTTCTCTGAATGAATGAATTCCTTGGCATTGTCTGTCCCTCTTGGGTACCATCCCCTACCCAACTCTTATCAAATCCAAGCTAACGACACCAGCAATATCACGAGATCGTACCATTGTACCGTTGGTGTTCTTCTTCTTCTCAGTAGGTGTCCTACCCCTCCACTTGACGTGGTTGTATTGGTAGCTGTGCCCACTGCACTAGTCTTGTTCGTCCCTAACATCTTACTGCACCAACAAACAGATGAAATCGAAATGATAATCAAATTAATTTTTGGTGATTTTTTGTTTGTTTGGCCGCTAAACCACTATAGACAATTAGTATCAACCAAAATGCAACATTAGGTGTCAACCAAAATGTCACGTCAGGTGATTAACCAAGATTTAGACTAAACCCATGTAGATAAAAATGCAACATTCTCTAATTCAGTTCAGGAGCAAAAATGCTCAAGTAAAAGGAGACCAATCAATCTTGGTCATGTCACCTGCTCTATTATTAATTTGCTTTTTGTTGCACGGAAATTTCTGCACCGTTCATATATAGCTACACAATGTGAGATTCTACACAATGTGATCCCAGAGACTATCTAGGCCGAAAAAAGCTAGATGCAAAACTGTGGCAAAATGCTTTTGGTCACATTTAGGGGTCTCCGAACTAATCAATTAGAAGAAATATTTTTGTTTGAAATGACATTATTTTCCTATTCCTTAAAGAAGCTAGATGAGGAAATCTTATAGTATGAAATAAATTTCCCTCTAATTGTTTTTATAAATTCTGAACTTAATTTACCAAAAAAAAAAAAACACCAACTTCCTCACCTTCCAGGAAACATACAGCTCCCCTGACCTGAAAACACACAAAAAAACCAAAATCGACATCAATGACGACACCATTGCAGAGCTGCACGTTAGGAGAACAAAAACCTTTCAACTTTTAATGGTGGTTACTGGTTATCTTATTTCAGGTTAATCAATATGTAATTAACTATCACACAACTGCTTCTCATTATAAAAAAAAAGGTATGAAAAAAGAACAAACTTTTCTTAATTTACTACTTCAAGCTCACGTTACTTATTAATGCTTGATTAACTAATGCCGTAATCACGTCGGTGCATATTGCCAAATTAGCAAATTATGAGAGAGAGAGAGAGTAAGAAACTTACTTGGGTCTGTAGTAGTGATCATGGCAACGCCTTTGAAATCACAAGAACCAGAAGCTCTATCTTGTTTCTGATAATAACTATCAAAAGCATAAGAAGCATGGTGTTTCACATCATTAGGTTGATAACAATTTTCCCCTGGTTGAATTTCAGAACAATTAGCTCTACCAGGTCCACAAGCCCAATCAAGAGCTGCCTGCAATGTTTTCGAATCGACATCATCCATCACAACACAATAAGTCTGATTAGTAGTATCATTCCCTAAAAATGTCCCAGTTCCAGAAACATGAAGTAAATAAACTGGTGTTGAATTCCCATAAAACAAACCCCAATTAGCTTCTGAAACCGGGTTCGCCCTCAAATCTTCGTTAAACAATTCATAAATATAAACACTTGAAGTAAGTTCGGGATGTAATGGCGTTCCACTTCTATCGAAAACATGTTTAATCAAGTTTGAATTATAAGTATCAGCATTGTCAATTGTTGCATAAGGTTCTTTAGAATTACCGACTGACGGCCACCCAGATTCCGTAACAAGGACTACAACATCACTGACATTCAAATTCTTCATCGAGAAATAAGCAGCATCAATCATGGCATCAAGAACATTTGAATAATGAAGTAATGTGTTTGGATCAACCATTTCTTTGGACGGCGTCAACGGTCTGAACAATGAATTATCCAAAGGAACAACACCTTTATTCTGCATAAAAACGTAATAAGGATAGAAATTCATCATCAACGGAGCCTTGGTTCTGGATAAGAACTGAAGCAAAGGAAGTAAAAATGGAGTTAGGGTTTGGTTAAAAAATGCTTGAGATGGGGGGAATGTATCTAAAATGATTGAAGCGGCATGAGGAGTTGAAATCTTAATATCATTATGAAGATTGGAAGCTACTAAACTATTATATAGAGATTCAATTGCAGGTAAAAGAATTGGAGCTGAAGAAGGATTAGTAGTGAAAACTTCATCACCAACTGAAATTGAAATAATTAGGGTTTGTGGATAAAAAGCAACTACATTTCTTTGAATCCAAGTAGCAGCTGTAGTATTTGAAGAACCAATAGCAATTAATTGATTGTTAGGGACACTTATAATGACTCTGATTTTAGTATGAGAAAGTGCTTTTAAAATGTCGGCATGGGAATCGTATAATCGAATATGAGAAATCTTCTGGGACTGTAGAAATGTAATTAGTTCTTCTGGTGATAATAAATTTGATACATCTGTTCCTATGTTTATCCCAACATATGGTGCATCTTTTGCCTCTGCTTCACTCCCTTCAACACAAAAATAAAAATAAAAAACAAAATTAGAATCAAATTTCAAAAAAAATGAACACTTTCGAATTCTTTATAAAGGGGTTGTTAGTTACCTGAAGTGAAGATAGAGAAAGAAAATAGGAGGAATAGATAGAAAAGTGAGTTAAAATCCGCCATTAACAAGAAACTGGAGCTTTTTAAGCTCTGTTTTATCTTGCTGCTTACTTGATATTACAGATCTTTGCATGATCTTTGAGGTAGGGAAAAGGTATGTTTCGGTAAATGTAGATTTTGTAGGTGAGTTTTGGGTGGGAAAACATTAGCTAAGAGAGGAGGTATGGTATTGTTGAAATGGAAGTAGAAATGGGAGATGAACAGAGGAAGACCTAAAGACGGACGAGGTTCGTGTTCATTGTCGGGTTCATTGAATTTTATTTTGGCTGGTTAGCTGAGGTAATTATTTATATCTGCTCTGGCAGAACAGACTGAGAGGTAAGACTCACACAGTGTCGTTTTCTGCTTGCGTATTGCATTGATAATTTGGTGAACTTAAATGGCTCGTTCGATTACAGATGCCTTGGTCCTCGCAGCTCTCAGTTCTCAAGGATTTTCACAAAGATTTCCAGTTACTTCCAGGAGAAGAGAAACCGCTGTTACAGTGGATTCCTTAGACTAAGTCTTATGGGCTAGATTGGAGGTGCTAGATTAGCACATAAGTATTGCAATTCCAAAAAAAAATGTAGCAAAATATTTAACACTAGTTCTCTTTCCTACCAGTTGCTAGCATGTGAAGTAGCATGCTAGATTGATACGCAGAATGATTCAGCGCTAGAAAAAGTAACTTTCGCGGATCAAACAAATAGCTCGAAAAGAATATTCCAAGCATCTACGCGGAATGGTCCAGCGCAAACTATTTGCGCGGAATGGAAACGCGCACACTTTGTCCCATTCTTTAGTTGATTATCAAATATTAATTTATAATTACATTTTTTTCCCATTCTTTTGCAAGGGACACGTCTTTGAGTTTGATATTAAAAAAAGAAAGAAAAAAACAAGACACGTCTTTGAGTACTCCACGTCTTTTGCTATTCAAGCAATTATGGCGGACAATTTTGTGGGTCTCACTGTCTCACATTGATATGTAGGCCCTTCCCGCTTTCCTTTCTCAATTTCTTCTCTCACAAAATTTCTAGTATAGCCTAAGTCGTTGCGCGGAATGATACATCGCGACTGACTGTGTTGACTGGTCAAGCGCAGGACTGTTCCGCGAAAGGCAGTTGCGCGGAATGGTTCAACTCTCGTCGCTGTTTTGTTTCAGCGACTAGCATCCTAGACTAGCACTCCCATAAGACTTAGGCGATTTTGCTTGCTGGCGTGGATTGCTAATCTAGGTGCTAGACTAGCACCCCATAAGACTTAGTCTTAAGGCGAAGTCTTATGGTGCTATTTTCGCTTTTAAATTAGATTAAAAACCTGGTATTTTTAACCTAGCTTGATTGGGGTATACCCAATTTCAAGGGGACATGGTGTGTCATTATTAAAAATGGTGGTTTTATTTTAATATCCTTGAACTAATTTAATCTTAAACTAAACTAATTTCTTAATTTTATTAACCTTAAAATTAAAAAAACTAAACAACTCTTAATATTTTCTTCTTCTTCATCTACATCTTTCATCAACCAAAATCATATATAAATTTTCAACATTAATTTTCCAAAAAAATTGTCGATTCTACGGGCGAAAAGAAGACTATAAATGATGTTTAAACTCAAACCCATCATTGTGTTGTGTGATTTGACCGTTATATTAGGTTAGAAATCGAAAATTGTGATTTTTGTGTTTTTAGCCGACAAGGTCGTAACATGCATATCTTGCCAACTTTTCATAACAGCCATGGCCACTGTAAAAAAATTCAACAGCAGGTAGGGTATTTTTTGAAGACTTTTCCGGCCAATACAGCCGGCAAGGTCGTAACATGCATATCTTGCCGACTTTTCATAATAGCCATGGCAACTGTAAATTTTTAAACAGCCGGCAGGGTATTTTATGAAGACCATGCCGGCTAATACACAACCGACAGGGTATTTTTTGAAGACCTTGCCGGCTAATAAACCGCCGGAAGGGTATTTTTTTAAAACCTTGCCGGCTAATTCATTTTTCTGAACAGCCGGCAGGGTATTTTTTTGAAGACCTTGCCGGCTAATAAAATTTTCTGTCGTCTCCTGTGTGTTGATTTGGCCGGCATGATCTTGATTCGTCGACCTTGCCGACTTTTTATACTTTCAGAACTGAAAGTGTTGATTTTTGATCTAATTTTGAGTATGATTTCATACAACAACTTTGCAATCCCATTTTTAGAAGTGTTTGGGTTGTGTGCTTTCATTTCCGTTGCAAAAGATTTTTTCAAAACATTTTTTTTTCATCAAAAATCTTCCCAAATAAGTTCAATCAAAAACAAAAATTTCATTTCATAAGTTTTAATCTACTCAATTAATCAATCTAAACTCAATTAATTAAACTAAGCAGAATTTTTAGTGTTAATTAAACAAGGGTATATTAGCCATTTAGAAAGTATATGGTTAAGGGGTGGCTTGTTTTACTTCCAAATGACCCTATTTTGTCTTATTGGGTATAACCCAATTAATCTGGGTATACCCCAATCAAGCCAGGATTTTTAAGGGCGACCTTGAAATAATTAGGGACGACTTTTTTATTCTCAACCCATAAACAAGGTTATGGGATGTCTTAATAGTTCGGAGAATACCTAAATGCCCTTCTATAATCGGTAGTTTAGGATTGGTTTTAGCAACCGAATATGATTTCTATAATCGGTTGTTTAGGATTGGTTTTAGCACCGATTATGATTGTGTTCTTCTCTTCTTTTCTTTATTTTGAAAAAAATAAATTTGGGGCTACTATCAGAATCGGTACATAATAAACATCACACAACTACCGATTGTGAAAGTACAGAAATCCGAAGTTTCATGTGTTTTAATTTGGGGCACTAACACAATCGGTAGATTGTGAACATCACGAAACTACCGATTGTAAAATTTGAAATTTGGGGCTACTATTACAATCGGTAGATAATAAACATTATCTACCTACCGATTGTGAAAATAGAGAAATTCCAAATTCCATTGGTTTTTGAAAATTTTGAATTTGGGGCTACTACCACAATCAGTAGAAAATGAACATCATGAAATTATCGATTGTACAATCGGTAGATAATAAACATCACGAAACTATCGACTGTGAAAATAGAGAAATTCAAAATTTCGTTGGTTTTTGAAAATTTTGAATTTGGGGCTACTGCCACAATCGGTAGATAAAGAACATCACGAAACTACCGATTATGTCTGTGAAGAGAATTTGAAAATTTAAGAATTTTGGCAAAATCCAATTTTGGGACTACTTTGTAATCGGAAAGTTAAACCAGCTTCATTTACTACCGATTATGTTGGTTCATTTACTACTGATTGTAATCGCAAGTTAAATAAACTACATTTACTACCGATTATATTTGTGTAGAGAATTCGAAAATTTAAGAATTTTGACACAATCCAATTTTGGGGCTACATTGTAATCAGAATCCAATTAAATGTCATTGTCTACCGATTATAAATGTATTTTGGCTAAGTCGTTTACAATCGGTAGATGTGGTAATCCATTATCTACCGATTCTGGGCAGTTTCTCCAGATTGCAAACTTATCTACCGATTATGAAGGGTAGTTTGGCCATTAAAAAAATGAGAAATGAGGGATAGCTTCATTTTACATTTGGGTGACTCGTTTTTGTCTTATGTGTCGCCCCTAATTCTTTCGGGGTCGCCCCAAAAATGCCAGGATTTAAAAGCGTTGCCTATCTTTTTCTTCTACTTTTCTCTCCAGATATTCTCGAATGCTAACTAATAGTCAGATAGTTGTAGTGTTTCATTCAATGCAGCTAAAATATATTTTTCGTGGAATGGTTCAGCGAGATTGTTTTATTTTTTGATCGGACGGCTAAGATGTTTGTGTTGTTCCATTCAGTGCGACCAAATTCTACTTTTCACGGAAGCGCATGCTAGATTGGATGACCATATGACTTGGGTGGGTATTCTAGCTGATGTGGACTTCCAATCTAGATGCTACATTGGAAGACCATAAGACTAAGACTAAGCCTTGTCCGTGGAAAAAGTTCCAGGTTCTATGAGCATCTCCAATGCAAGGGGTAATAGTCTTAAAATTACATGATGTTGATACATGAAAAGTATTACCCCTTAACAGGACTAGGGAGCCCATAGAGAGGATCCAAGCCCATCATAAAACATGGGGACTTGGGTACCAAATCCCAAGTTCACTAAAAGGTATCCATAAGGAAGAAAGGATAAGGAGGGAATTAATGGGAAAAGAGAAGGTTATATTAGAGAAGGGATGGAAGTAATGGTAATTAAAGAGGTTTAGGACATGTGGCCTGATGTCATAAAAAGAAGAGATTTTGGGAAAAACTATAAAAGATGGTACATAGTAAAATGGAAAGCAAGTTCTCTCACATACCTGAAAAAGAGGGAGTACAACAACCACACCCAATATTTCGTTCCGCAATGTATATGTACTAACTCCAATATAATTCCAAGAGAATCACCTAGACAGTCAGACTCAATCAAGGAAAATATATCCAAGAGTTATATCTTTGTTTCTCAATGTAATCATCAAATCAAACAGATAGAATCTATGAGCCTGATTATTATGAGAAACAACTTGAACGTTACCAAAGACCAATGTTCAAGTGTCAATCATTGTCAATCAACAACCAAAGGTTGGATTTACCAATTGACTGAACTACGCGCAACCTGTGATGTTTCAGTTATATCATCATCATTAGTACAAAACCAAGCTAGGCTAAGTTTTCTTGTGTTAGTGGTGGCCAGGATTTGTCCTGGAAAAGATAAATCAAGGGCTGTGTTCCTCCTGACCACCCCCTACAACTCGCACGCGTGGCATTAATTCCAAGTCAAGATACGGAATTTCAAAAATTATAACGGGGAGATTCGAACCCATGACCTATTGTGTCATAAGAGAGGCCTCTAACCAGTGTTCCACATTGGTTGGAATTGATAGAAAAGATAAATCAACAGTGGTGGTTTGTTCAACTTAAATATCATAATTGCTTTATTAATTAGTGTTTCACTAATTGCACATAATAAATAATCTATTCATTATAAAGTGTTTTATTAATTAGTGTTTCACTAATTGCTCATAATAAATGACTAATCATTTTTTAATTATAAATATTTTCTTAATTAATTATAATATTTATTTATATTAATAAGTAATTTTGATAAATAATATCAATAGAAATTTTCTGCGACAATGAGTAGTAGAAGAGGTGAAGGCCGAAAGATTAGTGGTGGTTAAGGGAGGAGTCAAGCACAATTATATTTATTTTTGTTCTTTTATCGTAAAATGGGATACGAAGTCCATTTTTCACATGTATCCAACTTGCCAAGAATTTTTCTCCCTCTCTCCTCAAAATCCTGGCTCCGCCCCTGGTTTGTGGTGGAAGAAGTAGTGACGGTGAATGTTGGTGAGTAGTGATGGACAATATTAATTTTATGTTGTCGTTACAACATCGATTACATCGTAGTGTGGAAGATGTGGTTGGTTGTTTTTAACACTTTTGATAAAGGAAGGTACCATATATTTCAGGGATGATATCATACAAGACAATATTTTCATGGTCGTAGTTGGATCACCCAAATGGTACCCCTGTTATCTTTGGTATTATATCGTATAAATCATGATTTTTTAATGTTAAAATAAAATTGATTACAATACAAAAAAGAATATATACACGAAAAAAAAAGTGAAATTAATCAATTGACGAAATTTTGTTCCATCTAAACGTCATACATGGCATTTGTGATTGAAAATTAGAATTGCGTCCAACAACCTACATGGGATGAGCGGCAGTGGTGGAGTCAAAAATTGACATTGAGGAGGCCTTTTTTTTTTAAAGAAACATGTAAAATTTGGTGGACTAAACCATAAATAAATATATATGGACAAAGTACTATTTAAAAAATAAACTAAAAAATTTATGTAGTTATTAAAAATTTAAGGGGTTAGAGATAGTTTAGTCAACCCTTAGCTCCGCCACTAGGTGGTGGTGGATAAAAAAAGTGGA
The DNA here is from genome assembly GCA_023529315.1 of Papaver bracteatum. Taxonomy (NCBI): domain Eukaryota; kingdom Viridiplantae; phylum Streptophyta; class Magnoliopsida; order Ranunculales; family Papaveraceae; genus Papaver; species Papaver bracteatum. Next base: position 2,635,773 of record JAJJWX010003811.1, on the reverse strand, counting down.
TTCATATGGTTTTATGGTGGTGGTGGGTATTGGTGAACAAAAACATATTATGCTAATTTCGTAACGCCACAAAATGTGTAACGTTATATTATAAAGTATAAAACGTGGTTGATCATTCTAATGTTAAAATAAACTCGATAAAACACATGTCCATTTAAAAAAATTGGTGCAATCAATTGCCATGTTATGTAATAACTAAACGAACGACACAAATCAAGATCAGAACATATGAAATTATTTATTATCGATTTGTTTATGTAAAGAGTGGTCAGGATTTGTCCTTGGCAAAGATAAATTTACTGCGGGGGTTTGTTCAATTTAACCATTTTTAAACGTTTTATTAATTAGTGTCTCATTGATTGTTCATAATGAATAATTAAATTTCTATTATAAATATCCCTTTAATAATCTAACATAAATACATAATTTTATTAATAAATAATTTTACTAAAAACTACTCCCTCCGTTCCAATTTACTTGATGTTTTAGTGTTTTTTTTGTGTTCCAAAATAGATGAGGGTTTAAGTATTTTTCCTAAATTATCACTGATTTACCCTTGCATTGGAATCACAGCATACCATTAATTCTTATTGTAATTAGTAGATAAATGATTATTCCAAGGATTTGGAAAGAATATTTGGTTTATCCCAAGTAAATTACAATGGGATACGTAATTTACATTAAATCTAGAAACTAAAAACTAGGTGGTTTAAAATTCTAGGAAGCTATTAATATGGGTAAATTTGGAAAAAAATTACTCTCTATGTTGTTTCTTAATCTGCGTGAAAAACTCTATAACATCAAGTAAATCGGAACGGAGGGAGTATATTAATTCTAATGGTGGTAGTAGTATAAGCGGTGGCGGATGTTTGTGAATGGTGGAGGCGGTAACATTACTATTGGTGGAAGAAATAGTGGCGGTGGATGGTTTTTATGGTGGTGGGTGTTGGTAATAGTAGTGTATAATAATAGTTCTTGCTTTTTAGTGAGTTTTATTGACCAAGTAAAAAAATTATCTTCACAAAACATGCAACATTGTATCGTGAAAGATGTAATTGGATGTTTTTAGAACGATTGATAAGGACAAAAACCAAATATTTTGAGGATGATACCGGAACGTATAAGACAATATGATCATGATTGTTCGATCACCGATATTATATAAAGGCAATTGGTGTACCCGCGTAAGAGAACATTATCACTCTCTCAAGTACTATTACATTCTTTTTCCTGAAAGACCATTTTCGCGACAACTACCTACAAAGACAATAACTTTCACTCAATTCCCCATATAAAACCTTATTGACCGGGAAAATGTATTTTCATTCTAAAATATTTGTTTGAAAATTATGTTTGTTCATCAAAATCATCATAAAAAACTCTAAATCATAAATCTAAATTTCGCCTCCGATGTTTATAAAATAATTTTTATATTTTACATTCTCAAATCATGTGACCTCTTGATGAATCAACAATATCAAATTACGGATCAATAAGTATAGGTTTCATTCACTGGGTTAGAAGGTAGAGTAGACACAGATGGGTATATCACATAAAGCAGAACATGACCGTTAATACTTCAATAATTTGGTCAAGAGATAAGGTCAAATATTTTTAAGATTAACTTTCTATAGGACTAATTAGATCGGCTTCGATAGGAGCTGACTAAAATATGGATTAGTAATAATTTTCACGTAAGACAATTGCAAAACATAGTTTGGCTAACTCTGCCTATGTAAAGAGTGGTCAAGATTTGTCCTTCCTCAATTTCTATGTTATGTGAGAAGAAGGTGATATCTAAGATTGAGGTATAATTCAAATCTATTAGATTCATACCATTTACAACTGGATGCCTTGAAAAAAATTGACGTGTTGTTACTATTATTACAGGCAAGGGATACATTGACCACACTTGTGCAAATAGCTCACTTCGCAAATGATTGGTGTTGTATGTACTGTCAAGAATGCAACGAGAAATTTGAGGAAACAAGGCACCAGAAGCAGTGTCCGGAGTATTTTGGATATAATAACTTAGACCCGATGTAATACTTATTTTTTTTTTTTTTTAGTTTTTCCACAATCTATTTATTTAAGAAAAATGAACATTGCAAATACATAACATCAACAAGAATTAGACATATTGCGTTTGACAATAATGGCTACTGATGGTCCGGAAACGAAAAAAGAAAGGAATTGTTGGGATATACAACGGATTACTTGATACGAATGAAAGAGGTATAAATATTTTGATTCTGAAATCACATAAAGTTCATAGTAGAAGATGACATCAAGTTTAAAGTTAGTAACAAACATAATATGGCTAACTAAAATGTTAAAAACAAACAAGATATATAAACTTAGAAAGCCGTGGACTTGAAGAGGCCAATTTTGGAAACTACAATCTTAGAAAGCAACGATCCACAATACCATAATTTTTTTTTTTTATAAATATTCAACGTAGAATATGTCAACTTTTGGTAAAGGATCTATTGACAGTCTATTAATTTGAAATAGGATCAGGGAGTACAATATGTGTTCAAGGTTCTCTATGAGGTAATGTGTCGCCAGATTGTATTCCAAGTGAAGGTAGGAACATACGGAAGTGGCAAAATGTCCAAGACTTTTGAAGTTACCAAAGCCTTCGTTAAAATGAATTGTTGGGCACAATACTTTGTTGAATATTTAATGGCAGAGGTTTACATATATACAATCCCTTCGGAAAGGTAATGGGTACACATTTTAAACATTGTCATCTAATGGGTGTTGAAAAATTATAGGAAAATCATGTTACATTGGATAGTTTGTATCATTCATTCGATGCAAAAAAAAAAAAAACTATTCTATGCCTATTTGGAGGATCGACAACATGACCATGATAGATGAGTCGGCTAGAGCGAAATATGAGCATGTGAAGACTTTTATGGACTATGTTGATTAGTTAATTTCACTGAGATGAGCGTTGTTGATGACATATTTCCAAAAAATATTTAAACTTCCATGTTCATGTAGAACATTATCTCATTATAAGCAATGAACCTAAATAAAAAAGTGTATGGAAGTTAAGATTATATTTCTTTCATTTGAGCAAATCTCCGACGCTAAAATATTAAAGGAAAAAACAAAGAAAAAAAGAGAGGAAAATCCCAACTATTTTTATGACAAACACATATTAAATCATAAGGAGTTGATAAGTATTCGGGACACAAATTATACGATATATTAAAAATGAACCAACATCATGGCCCGTGCCGTTACGGCACGGGTTAAGGGGCTAGTAAACAAATATAATGCAGAAAAGAAATAACACAGACACCAGAAGTTTTGTTAACGAGGAAACTGCAAATGCAGAAAAACGCCGGGATTTAGTCCAGATTTGAACACCAAACTGTATCAAGCCGTTACAGACTCTAGTCTACTACAAGTTAACTTCAGATTGGAATGTAGTTGTGTTGATGGTGAATTTTAGTTCAGGGCTAAAGTTGTAAAACCAATATTTGTGTGACCATCCTGCAGAGGATGAGGTTATTTTATATGTGATGAATACTTCCTCACTTCATTAATTCACCTAGAATGGAGCATGTAGCAACCATCCCCCGAATATTCTGTGAATTTTAGCATTATTGATTAATGCATTGAACGCCTTGTATTTCTTGTGTTGTTCCTAGTATAACTCTCATTGTTGGTGTGGCATGATGACTGATTGTTACTCGTAGCAGAGTAACATGAATATCCAAGTACCAACAATGAGGCATGCACGAAATGCCCGTACATGCTATAAACTCTCGTTTTGTTATACTAGCCCGATTGAGCATGTAACTCTCGGTGTGTTATACTGGCCCGATTGAGCATCTAGAATATCCATAGCAGTCTAGAAACGATCACGATCATCCAAATTCACCGGCATGATTGGATGGTCCAGATCGAATCCAATACCCCCAAGCAGGTATTGGAACATTCACGACCCAATACGGGCCCCGCATGGTCGGCCTCCCCAAAAGGGGTGGCATAGATTGCCAAACCGTCCAAACCAAGTAGAATGGACAAAAAAAAACCTAAATTAGGGTTTGAGGCACATTACATGTGTGGAAAAACGATCGCAACCATCCATCTTCGCAGGTATAGATGGAGGGTGTAGATGTAGATTCAAAGGGCCAGAGCATGTCAACACAATCACCGTGGGCCCGCCTACACACATGAATGATCGGTCAAGACTAACTATGTTTGATCATCATAATTCGTGCGCCCAAACAAGACATGACATACGGCCGGCCAAAACCCTAATTTGGATTTGCGACATCATCCATGTATTTCAAAACGATCACGGCCATCCAACTTCGCAGGCATGGTTGGATGGCTTAGATTACGACCAGGGCCATGGAGCAAGCATACATATGCTCACCGTCAGCCCAAGATGCCTCTTGAGCAATCGACCTCCCCAAAGGAGGCGTATAACCACCAAAAATGTTTGGTCGAAGTAGGCCAGTCCGAAACCCTAAATAGGGTTTACGGCGCTACACATGTGTCGCAAAATCATCTCGAGCGTTCATCTTCGCAGGCTTGAATGGAAGGCAAAGATGAAACTTCAGGAGAGGATCGGCCAAAGCCGGCCTTGGCCAGGCGCCTCGGTCCACGTGCCCAAAAGTGATGTGTCACGCTGCTTGATAAATCCTTTGCGACATATGATTTCTGTTGAAATCTAATCTCGACCACTCGTATTTGCTGGCAAAATTGAGTGGTATAGATCGGATCTTTGCGAGTCAAGCAAGCATGGGTGTAAACACCAGCGCGCCACCTACTTGCAAGACCAATCGGTCCTTCTGGAAACTCTCCCTTAGCTTGAATTCGTTCGAGTTGAAAGTGGCAGCTTACATACATCCCAAACCCTAATCCAACGGTCGCAGATTAGGGTCTCAAGCCATCTCATCCGTCCAACTTCGCTAGCTTGGACGGGTAGCCTAGAATGAGAATTAGGCGACAAGTGAGGTATCACCATGATCACTGTCCGCCACTCTTCCACATAATGTGATCGGCTAAGGCATGATTCACCCATGAAGCCTCCAAAAGGTCACTCGAAGCAGGCAAAGAACGATGCTCAACATCTATGCTTCATATATTTGATGCATAACATGCATAGAATACACACGATACTTTACACGTATCGACTTCCTAAATAACTTAGTTATTTAACTAGCATTACATGCTACTTTCTGTGTGTCCCATGATCCACACACTCGAGACATAAATCGTGTCACAAACTGGGGGATACATACTGGGGTATTGGTCTGGCGGTTTACAGCGTGCAGCGTGCAACGCGCCATCAAAAGAACGTGTCAGGAAGACATGGACGGTTAGTGATGATGGGAGAAATGGGCAAGATTGATCGTGTGACACTAACACACAACTCCACTACTCCATAACTCCACTTCCTCCACTTCCCACGAGAGACGTGAATAAGGCTCAAGTGACTTGTATAAATAGGTTCTCCGTCCTATTTCCACAACAGAAGGGAGAACACAACACAGAAACCAAGTGTTAATACAACACGTATTCAAACACCCAGATCCTGCTTGCATTAATCGTAAGCCTACTCACCTTTCTATTACAAGTCATAAACAAGCCTACACCTTCACAATCGCAACACCTTCTTCGCTTCCCTCCCTAAGATCAACCCCATCTCCTTCACTTTGTGACCGAAACAAGTCTGGAACGGCCATTTCTTAGTTTAGGCCAGAATTGTATAGATTGATCTCTCAAATCAAAAGCACTCATCGCACAGTGCATTTGTTTAGGGTTTAGATTCACTTTTCATCCACACACCCCAAATTATCAAAACCAGCAGAAGTAGTTTTCACCCACAAACAAGTTGATCCCTAACCAAGTCTCACACCGATTAAGGTACAGTCGCGTTCCTTGGGTCTCTGAATCCCAGCAGGACTCTATGCACTTCATTCCCTTAGATGATCTCACCCACAACGAAGAGTTGCTACGACCCAAATTCAAAGACTTTATAAACAAATCTGTCTTCCATAGAAAAGTTTATTTTGATAGATAAATATGTCTCCCACATAAATACCTACGAAGTTTTTGTTTTGTCTTTTGATAAATCATGGTGAACAGGAGACAATTGATAATCTAGTCTTATATTCTCAAAGAATAGCCTAGAAATATCAATCACCTCACAACAACTTAACTATATAGTAGTAGAACAAGTTATTGTGGAATCACAAAGAATGAGACGAAGAGCTTTGTGATTACTTTTTATATCTTACCTATCGGAGATAAATCTCGAGAAAATCTCAGAGAAGATAGTACTCAATACAATAGAACAAGTAAGATCAGAACACGTAACTATAGATAAAATAGTATGGTCTGGCTTCAGAATCCCAATGAAGTCTTTAAGTCGTTAACTATAATGGTTTAGGAAAAACCTAGGTTAAAGGAGAATCATCTCTAGTCGCAACTAGTATCACACAAGAGGTGTGGGGTTTAGGTTTCCCAGTTGCTAGAGTTTTCCCTTATATAGTCTTCAAATCATGGTTTGATATCTTTAAAACAAAACAATCAATATTCATTGTTAGATGAAAATTTGATTTAAGATTCAAGCTAAGTTTGCTTAAAACCAAAGCAATATCTCTCCACCGTTAGATGGTCTTAGATTGTTACACACAAATGAAATATACTTTCAATTAGATATGGGTAACCGTACCTAAACGTGTATATTGAGTTGGCTCAACAATAGTTAACCGAAGTTAGCCATAAAAACACTTTTGTGTTAACTGATAGACACATTTTTGTGTTTGAATTGTCCTCAATGTCTCTATTGTTAGTACTTTATTTTTGTACTTATTTTGGTGTTTTTATGTTTGTGTAGGTGTTTTTGGAGAAATACACTTGTGTGGAAAAAGTTGCTCAAAAAGTGCTATTTGGACCTCCGGAGAAAAGTAATAAAGGCACCCTAATTTTGGTTAAGGGGCACCTCAGTTGGGCACCTGCTGTTCGCACCCTACAGCTGGATAAGGGGATACTATCTTCTTCACGGCTTCCAGAAAATTGGCGGGAAAAATAGAGTTTGAAAAACTTAAAGTGCGAATTATACTGGGAGGATTTTGGGCGAGATTTTCTCTAACTTATTCGACCATTTGGATTGAGATTAGCCCGTCTTAACAAAACATGAAAGGTATTCGGTCCATGCACGTAAAAGAGGAAAGATTTACCTTGATTCTTTTTAAACAGGGGATGTAATTTCTCTGAGAGATTTTCTCGGGATTATTGATTGTATTCGGAAGTATTGCGTGTGTTCGAGTCATGTTTTATGTGGACTCAGCGTGATTGGAGTGTTTGAGTGACCAGTTAACGCGTGAGAAGAGGAAGACGAAGAATTATTCTCGTGAACTGGCATGGAGTAAATGAAGATTTCCAGAGTTATTGACGCGTGATTCTGGGATACCAAGGCATATATAAGGCGCTGAAGGTGATTATGCGAGGGGAATAGAGAGTTAGGGGACCAAATAGGGTGAGAAATCAAAGGTTGCAGAATTGTTCCTGCTGCTGCACCTCAAGAACACGAAGACCATAGGACCACAGAAGACATTCGTTTAGAAACAGTGATGACAACACAGACAAGAGGGTCGTATAGCTACAGTGTCAGCGACACATTATATTTATCGTTCTTTGTAACAGTTGATTTGTAACAAATATAATTGTTACAAACCCGGTTTTATTATTTTTCTCCCATTTCATTATCTTGTAAACACTTTTGAGCCATGAATAAATATTTGAAGTGTGTTTTCGACGTGATGAGCTAAACCCCATCACTGGGACATCGGAGGAAGCAACTTTTCATGATTGTGGTAAATGAATTAATTCTTTATATGACTTTTTGCATAGATTTAATTGCTTTATGATTTCTATTAATTATTTGTTATTTTGTTTGATGTCACATGCTTAGTTTAAATTACTTTTGATGCGTCACGCTTACGACTTACAGATAATGTTTTATGAAATCTATTTTTGGCAAAGAATTAGAGTCATAACTTCTTTTGTTTGAGCTATATTGTATAGAGTTAATGACTGAACCACAAGAATATGAAAAGTAGTGAAATCCTGCGTCTTAGTGTCTCTTCATCTGTGACAATATTTTGTATTAATTTTTATTTTATTTTAGTGTATTAAATCCTAAAATCGATTTCAACAAGTCCGAGTGAACGATAACTCTACTTACCACTTTCAAAATTACATCAATTTTTGGCGCCGCCGACGCGGACTTGTGTATAGATTTCTTTTTAGGTTTTATTTTTATTTTTATTATTTTTGTTCTCTTTTACGCCATTGGTATTTTTTTTTTATTCTTTTCAGATTTGGAGTGAAGCTACAAGGAAATAAAAAGTGCTATAAAAGGAAAGCATCGCCAAAGAAGGAAATAAAAGAGGAGTCCAAGGAGTGAAGAAGATTTTGTAAATAATTATTTTATTTCCTTTTATTTTTAGAAACTGTAATTAGGAAAATATTTTGTAATCTTTTATTTTTGGACATTTTTTATTCTTTATTTTTGGACTTTGGACTTTAAACTTTGGGACATTATTTTAAAATCCTAAGGAAGGGTTATTTTGAATATAAACTGCATATGGAAGGACAACAATTACGATACTGTCTCAGCCCCTCGGGTTCGTATATGACATAGGAGTCATGGCCCGAGTCAACTTAAACGGTTCATCCCCCGTCTGGAATGGGAGGTAAGAATTCTAAACACCCGTGAATCCCCTGTCAGCGGGTTTACTGGATGATTTTGTATGCATATATGTTGAGGTCTTGAATACGGCTACTTTAATTTACTAGTAAAGGGCAAGGACTGGCCATACAAGATAAGGGTTCAGATTTCATCACTGTTCTCTTCTTTCCTGCCTTAGGAAAACGATACCAAATGTGAACCTAAGCTTAAAATTTTGACTAGAACGAGACCGATAGGGTAACGAGCTTAATAGGAAAGTCATTCGAAAAATATTGGTTACTCTTTTAAGCATACTTCGAAGTTCATGATGGTTTCTGTGAGTTGAATGCGTGACTGCGCCGCCTTGTGATGCGGTGAGAGATTGGGTATCAAAGCTCCACGCAGCTTCCCTCACCTCTATTCAAACCTAATTACTTTAGAAAATTAGGGTCGACACATTTGCTTAAGAATGACCACCGCTGTGGTCAACTGTGTGAGTCAAATTTGATTGACTCAGAGGATCCCAAATTATTCAGGTTATTGTTATGTGCTTCTAAGTTCTTAGTTGAGTATTTCCAGACTCTAGAACCTGATCTTCAGGATCCCGCCTTTGAGGAAATCCATCCGATGAAAACTTTTTATCTAGACCCTTTTATAGAGCCCGAACCCGAACCACAACTAGATATAGTTGTCTTAAACAAATTTTTTTTATAAGGGTGTGTTGGATATCTTCCTGGCCTGTTTCAGTTTCCTCTTCTTGTGGTTAGCACTTTTTGATCCAGATGACCCGCAGTTATTCCGGCTGCTGCTATATGATTCTTCGAGGTGACTAATCTCTTCAATTGTCTGGCTAAAGACTTTAAGCTTAGCACTTCTTGGGAGGTAACCCAATATTCTTGCAACACGGTAATATCTTTCCTTACTCTTTTCTTCAAGTGGTAACAGTTTCTCCTTGTTCATGCTTTTAATTTCATCTTTAGAACATTGAGGACAATGTTAAATTTAAGTTTGGGGGTATATGGGAGAAAAAATTTAGTTGCATTTTTGAAACTTCTAGCGTCACATGTTATACGGTTAGCTAAGTTTACATACTATTTCTCACCGAAAAGATAGAAATTGGAATGCTAGGGATAACAACCTATTGAGACATTAGAGAAAAAGACATTGAGATCCTTGAAATTCAGGAGAGAACTTGTTCCTTTTATAGGGTAACCATGATGGCCTAACCATCCATGATGGAAAGGAAAGTAGGTCAGGAAATGCCACAAAGACAAAGAAACCTCATAATGTAGTCTTAGTTACTGGATTACGACTCCCTCTCAGTAGAAACTTATCATCATCAACAAACGGAGCGACACCAAAATCTATGAAAATTTGAAGACGTTTAAGGTTTAGAAGCAACAATAGAAAATCAGAATTCAAAATCAAGGGTTACAAGAAGTTATAAGAGCAAAACAAAAAAAATAAAAAAAAATAATGAAAATGAAGAAAAATAAAAATAAAAATTAGAAAAAAAATCATCATTACGTTTTTTTTGTTCAGTAAGGCCACAAGGAAGTAGAAATTTTTATGTCAAGCAAGAAATCAAAGAGAAGAGTTAATTGTCAAGGCTATACGAGGTTCAAGAATTTATCATCAACAGTTGAAGACCGAAGAAACGTTGTTTCTACTGAGCTCTATGAGAGAGTCGAAGAAAGATACATTTGGTTGCTTTGTTAGTCCGCTTTCAATCTGGCACAAGATCTTTCTAGCATTGGTTTAACTCATCACACGTAATTAGTCCAGGTGTGTAGCAGATGTCCCTCTCATATTTTTCTCTCTCCTAATCTGATCCAGCTGTAAATCAACGGACGCAACTTACAATGTTTATCTAGATGTGTAGTGGATATCTCTTTATCTAGCAGTGTTGCGGATGTGTCTCCCCTTTTCTTCAGTCATCTTTAGAGCTGGCACATTTCTTTGGCATTCTAGTCACTTGGAGATAGGTTGAGAATTTGTATGTCCTCATAGCTCTTTGGATACTTATGACCAATTAGAAGTCATGGTTTTGTGGGTACACCTCTGGTAAACCCTCCCGAGATTAACTCGGTTTTATTTTTTATTAGTTTTGCTCGAAGACTAGCAAATAATAAGTTTGGGGGTATTTGATAGACACATTTTTGTGTCTGAATTGTCCTCAATGTCGCTATTGTTAGTACTTGATTTTTGTACTTATTTTGGTGTTTTTATGTTTGTGTAGGTGTTTTTGGAGAAATACACTTGTGTGGAAAAAGTTTCTCAAAAAGTGGTATTTGGACCCACGGAGAAAAGTACTAAAGGCATCCTCATTTTGGTCAAGGGGCACCTCAGTTGGGCACCTGCTATTCGCACCCCACAGCTGGATAGGGGGATACCATCTTCTTCACGACTTCCAGAAAATTGGCGGGAAAAATAGAGTTTGAAAAACTTAAAGTGCGAATTATTCTAGGAGGATTCTGGCCGAGATTTTCTCTAACTTATTCGACCATTTGGATTGAGATTAGCCTGTCTTAAAAAAACATGGAAGGTATTCGGTCCATGCACGTAAAAGAGGAAATATTTCCGTTGATTCTTTTTAAACAGGGGATGTAATTTCTCTGGGAGATTTTCTCGGGATTATTGGTTGTTTTCGTAAGTATTACGTGTGTTCGAGGCATGTTTTATGTGGACTCAGCGTGATTGGAGTGTTTGAGTGACCAGTTAATGCGTGAGAAGAGGAAGACGAAGAATTATTCTCGTGAACTGGCAGGGAGTAAATGAAGATTTCTAGAGTTATTGACTCGTGATTCTGGGATACCAAGGCATATATAAGGCGCTGAAGGTGATTATGCGAGGGGAATGGAGAGTTAGGGGACCAAATAGGGTGAGAAATCAGAGGTTGCAGAATTGTTCCTACTGCTGCACCTCAAGAACACGAAGAACATAGGACCACAAAAGACAGTCGTTTAGAAACAGTGATAACGACACATACAAGAGGGTCGTATAGATACAGTGCCATCGACACATTATATATATCGTTCTTTGTAACAGTTGGTTTGTAACAAATATAATTGTTACAAACCCGGTTTTATTCTTTTTCTCCCATTTCATTATCTTGTAAACACTTTTGATCCATGAATAAATATTTTAAGTGTGTTTTCGACGTGATGAGCTAAACCCCATCACTGGGACATCGGAGGAAGCAACTTTTCATGATTGTGGTAAATGAATTAATTCTTTATATGACTTTTTGCATAGATTGAATTGCTTTATGATTTCTATTAATTATTTGTTATTTTGTCTCATGCTTAGTTTAAATTACTTTTGATGCGTCATGCTTACGACTTACAGATAATGTTTTATGAAATCTATTTTTGGCAAAGAATTAGAGTCATAACTTCTTTTGTTTGAGCTATATTGTATAGAGTTAATGACTGAACCACAAGAATATCAAAATTAGTGAAATCCTGCGTCCTAGTGTCTCTTCATTGATAGGTGTCTAAAACACCTTATTTTATATTTGGTATTTATGCTTTCTTTGCTATTTTTTGGTGTGAATTATGTATCTTATGTTGTGAATTTGAGTTATTAGGTGCTTTGGAGTCGTTTGGGGCAAAAGAAGGAGAAAATACTCATTTAGAACGAAAAGGACAAAAAGATCAATTCACAGACGAGAGATATTTGGAGCATGCTAGGTTGCTCAAGGGGAGTTATGTATGAAATTAAGTCATCGTCTCCTAGAGTGACAGAATCGAGAAGTTGGTTAGCCCTTAACCACCACAATGAGGGTGCCAATATAAACTTCACTCATTACCTAACCCTAGCTTTCAGGGAAAATATTTCTCTCCCTCATTATTTGCACCTGAACCAGAAATTGAGAAGAAAAGAGAAAAGGCTGGCAGCAGCCCCTAAAAACCGAGAGATTCTAAGCTGAGAAGTTCATCCAACCAAAGTGGTACTGGGCAAAAGTTTGATGCTGAGAATGCAGTGAACATTGGAGATCTCTATCATTGATTCACTATGCCGATTTGATTTTGAAACAAGGTTCAGAATTGGAGATTTACACGGAACTTGCGATACCAATTGTGACAGTTCGTAGTGGGATTTCTGACCGAGATTACAAGGAAGATGGGGTTGCTGACTGCCATTGAATTAGAAGATGGGTTTGCATTGAATTGAAGATTCACATCAGGTTTGAGCCAAGATAAGAATAACATGAGTTGCTGCCATTGAAATTGAAGGTGAATAGTTCATGAACGAAGAGGATTAAAGGCAGTCTTTGAGTCTCTGTAGGTTTAGGAGAGATGGGTTTATCTCAAATTCGCAAATGCAGACAAGAAGTTGAGCTTAAGGCTGGAGATATAGGGAGAAGAAATAGAAGTTTTTGTTGAATGATGTTAGGTTGAATGGATGCCAGTAATGTTGTGTTTCTAAGATCCGAGTATGATTAGAACAATAGGTTTATGTTGAATGTGACATTGCTACAGGGAAGGAGATGGAATGGCTTTCGAAATCAACAACAAGTTCTATATCTGCACTTCCAGCGATCTGCACGAGAAGTGTTTGTAAAAAGGCTTAAATGACTCTTGCTTCCAGCTTAGTCTGCTGTGACCAAGAATTACGAAGGGTTTTAGAAGATTTATTTGGCAGCAGTTAGGAATCGATTCATGTTACACAGGTAGCTCGACTGGTTGGTGATTTGGGTTTGTTTTGGGACTAGAGATACAAGAATGAAGAGCTCGAGATGAACAATGGAACCGAGTTGTACAAGGACAGGAAATCAAGGCTGTTTCTGCCTTTATTGGAAGTAGGTATTGACAGTGGTGACGAATATCGGTCGGAGGAGCTTGAAGCATTAATGAAATGGTGTATGCGAGACTGCTAGTGATGGAAGATGTGCTGCTATTGAAGCTCCAGTATGGCAGAATGGACTACTGATGTTGCAGTACAGCTGAAATTGAAGCGAGGAGATTGGCTTGAGGCATTGGAAGTAATGCGTGCGAATGGATGAAATGGATAGGCAGAGATGTGGTTGGTTGCAATAATGGTTCTGGTGGTTATTATAGCTGTTGTTGCCGATGGAAGTTGGTGCAATGGTGTTGCTGTAGTTGTTACAGTTGTGATTTTATCTAAGAAGATTGGTATTGCTAGATCTGGAGTTATAGGCTATGGTGATTGTATGAGTTTTGGCTACAAAGAACAACCATGAAGATAGCTGATGCTGTTATTACCAATGGAAAGGGCCTGGAGTTAAGGGTGCAAGAAGCTGGACTCAAGTGTAGTTGGTTATGGTTTACAATCATCAAGGACTTGATGAGCTATAGATAATGTATTGGTTTTGTGCTTGATAAATTGCAGGCACTCATGTTGTTGTTCTTGAACCAGAGCTGAACTTGCTTGCGACACTGATGGTGATTGTAGAATTGAAGTTGAGAAGGACTTGGGCCATTAACTACAATGAATATGGCAATTCAGTGAGCTGAGTTAGTTGTTGCAGGTGCACTGAAATACTGGCGCCGTTGCCGGGGAGGCAACGGTTGTCACTTGTTTTTGGTTTTAGTCTTATTTTTGTTTTCCTTATTTTCTGGTTTTTAACCTTGGTTTGAGAATCGTATTTCAGGTACCTATTATGGACGGAGCATATTGGAGCAATCAATACGGCTTTCAACCTCAACAACATGACAACTATCACCCTTATGGGGAGTACAATCAAAGCCAATCCTTTGGTTATGATCCATACTCCACGTACCCTATGAGTTATTCTCATACATATCAACCTTCTTATGGTGGTTATGTAAGTGAGAAACCACAAGGAGGGGAGAATAGTTGTATTCCTTTAAATATATCCTCTAGTTTGGTAGATGAGATGCAACGATTTATGGCCAGCATGGAGTCAATTTGTAGACAACCAAGCTTGGAACCAATTTCATCGACCGATAGTGCTCATTGTATGTTTAGCCCAATTTCTGATCGTAGTTATGATCATTCACCCATTCAAAGGGAAGATAATTGGCCTAGCAATACTGAGGTAAGTGATTCTACTTTGTCTATTTCGAATGAGTTTTACCAACAAATGGAATGCTATTTTCAGAACTTGGATGGATCACTCCAAGAGCTTCAACAAAGTGTTTCATATTTAAGACAAGGCATTGAAGAATACAAAGAGGACATGCACAATTCTGCGAAATACCAATCTTTGGGAAGTGGTAGCCAATCTTATGACAGTGACGATGACTATGAAAGTACGTCGCTTGAACCAATTTATGGTGACATCCCCGAGGAGTCTACAATGGAGTCTCTTTGCAATCAAGGTGAAGTAGAAAAGGACCAACCTTTGGAGATATTGGATGACATTAGTGTAGTTGACTCAATCCTTGATCTTTATAATGATCAAGAACCTATTCAAAAGGTACATGAGGATGATGAAACTAATGTTTTTCAGAATTTTGCAACATTGTTTGAGTCTAATGAAGAGGAGTATGTTGAGAATGTGACCGTTATGACCAATATTATGGAAGACCCAATTGAACTTGTGAATGTTTGTAATGATGATGTTGATGTTGAGACTCCGGTTAAGGCAGAAACGGATGAAGAATGGTTGCAAGGTTTAATAGAGGACCATGATATACAAGAGGTGAATAGTTCACTTGAATTTTTCAAGGATGAAGAGGATTCCGTGCTACAAGAAATTGTGATAGGTTTGTCTAACCCATTGCATATTGATTCTTCTCCTTTACCTCTTATTGGTTTGAATGTATGTGCTTCGAGAACATTATTAGATGACTTTGTTTCTCGATTTCCACCATTAGAAACATTAGATTCTCATACTATGCAGGTTTTGGACCAAGAAACCGTGGAAGTACCCGACTCTTATATTCTTTATGCACTTCCAAGTGTGGACAAGAATAAGTGTGGGGGAAGCTTTTATCGGTTAATAGATTCATTTGTGTTTTATATTACTAATATTTGTATGAAGCTAGTGTTTGCAAAACAGGTGCTATGGGTGGATCCCCAAATTTTCAGATTGCTAATATATGGGGAATGAATCTTTCAAGAAGCTAAGTCGGGCCATCGACTTTAAAACAAGCGCTAAGTGGGAGGCAACCCACCGGTTTTGTATCTCTTATCCTTTTTCTTTTTATTTTATTTTTGTTTCGTTTATTTATTTTTTATTGTTTTCATATCATATTTGCATCCCCATGTTTAATTTCATTAAGTCCATAATCTATCTTAGAAGAGAATTATGATGAATACCTTTTCGTCAGAAATTTCAGACTGCGCGTAGTTCAGTCCAGAGACCATAACTGTAAGATAATTTATCAAAATACTATCAAATTTTGACACTGTATAGAAAACACGTAGGTGAACAACTTTTGTGAAATGGAGTTTTTCCAAATTCCTTACCCATTTGCACATATTTTGCGTTTTATCTTATGTTACGTCAGAATTCAGAACTTTCGGTTTTTCACATTGAGGACAATGTGAAATTTAAGTGTGGGGGAAGCATTTATATGTTTGTATAGTTTATTTATGCCTTTAAAAAAAAATCATAAAAATAGAAAAACCAAGAAAAAATTTGTGCTTTTTGAACTCCGAAATCTAGAAACTTGTGCCTTTAGGATGGCACCATTAGTGGATGGAACCATTTTGAATGCAGGAGTTGAGGAACCAATTAACTAAAAGGGACGAACATAGCTCAGAAATCATAAATACCATGATAGTTGTTACCATATCTCAGAATATCACCATATCACGTTCTATTTTTATTTTTCCATATTTATCTATTGTTCTCTAAGTGTTTTGGTGGGTCACTAAACATCAACGTGTTATTACTGCTAGGATGAAATAGAGTGATTGAGTTGCTAAAAAAAAAAAAAAAAAAAAAAAAAAAAAAAGAAAAAAAAAAAGAAAAAAAAAAAAAGACCGACCAATTAGACCAAACGGAATAAAATGACACTTGGGAATAGCAATATATGTGTGTTCTCCCTATCTCCGTCGCCTAAACAAGCGTGGAATGCAGGATCCAAGGGAACTATCGTGTAATCTGCTGACAAGAATCATGCGCTTGGATCCAGTTTGATCCAATCATGTTGTCTAAAAAAAAAGGAAAAAAAAAAGTGAAAAAGTGAAAAGAAAAAGAAAGTATTATATTGGTTGAATAAATTCACTCCTGGTTCCCTTGTATATGCTAGTGAGTTGATGTAGAATTCAGCCAAGTAGCTCAATCCAATAGGGCATAGGTTCATCTTGGCAGTGACCTTCAGACAGATATGGGAAACATCGATCACTTGTGAACATTCGCCAACATCTACATCTTTATCCATCTTCTTAATCTTTTCATTGTGATTGTGGTTTGTTAGTTTCCGAGTATTGTGGCTTGTTCGACTATCTAATTAGAGCTTTATTTACTAATATATGAACTGAATTTGCACAAGGTACCTCCTCCTGTAGTCATTTTGGATTCGTTCATTGATTTGTCACAAATAGACGGAGTCGGAAATATAGGTTTTGTAGGTATATCTCTAGTAAACCTTCACGAGACTATAACTCGTCCACTAGGGACACCTAGGGGTTTAAAGGCTTGTTATTTATGCTAAAATTAACCGTATCCTCGACGAGACGGAGTTGTATGTATGTTTTATAATTGTTTTGTTTGATTTGATCGAGGACTAGCAAAGTCTAAGTGTGGGGGAATTTGATAGGTGTCTAAAACACCTTATTTTATATTTGGTATTTATGCTTTCTTTGCTATTTTTTCGTGTGAATTATGTATCTTATGTTGTGAATTTGAGTTATTAGGTGCTTTGGAGTCGTTTGGAGCAAAAGAAGGAGAAACTACTCATTTAGAACGAAAAGGACAAAAAGATCAATTCACAGACGAGAGATATTTGGAGCATGCTAGGTTGCGCAAGGGGAGTTATGTATGAAATTAAGCTGTCAGTCTCCTAGAGCTGACAGAACTGAGAAGTTGGTTATCCCTTAACCACCACAGCAGGGTGCCAATATAAACTTCACTCATTACCTAACCCTAGCTTTCAGGGAAAACATTTCTCTCCCTCATTATTTGCACCTGAACCAGAAATTGAGAAGAAAAGAGAAAAGCTGCGCAGCAGCCTAGAAAACCGAGAGATTCTAAGGTGAGAAGTTCATCCAACCAAAGTGGTACTGGGCAAAAGTTTGATGCTGAGAATGCAGTGAACATTGGAGATCGCTATCATTGATTCACTATGCCGATTTGATTTTGAAACAAGGTTCAGAAATGGAGATTTACACGGAACTTGCGATACCAATTGTGACAGTTCGTAGTGGGATTTCTGGCCGAGATTACAAGGAAGATGGGGTTGCTGACTGCCATTGACTTAGAAGATGGGTTTGCATTGAATTGAAGATTCACATCAGGTTTGAGCCAAGATAAGAAGAACATGAGTTGCTGCCATTGAAATTGAAGGTGAATAGTTCATGAACGAAGAGGATTAAAGGCAGTCTTTGAGTCTCTGTAGGTTTAGGAGAGATGGGTTTATCTCAAATTCGCAAATGCAGACAAGAAGTTGAGCTTAAGGCTGGAGATATAGGGAGAAGAAATGGAAGTTTTTGTTGAATGATGTTAGGTTGAATGGATGCCAGTAATGTTGTGTTTCTAAGATCCGAGTATGATTAGAACAATAGGTTTATGTTGAATGTGACATTTCTACAGGGAAGGAGATGGAATGGCTTTCGAAATCAACAACAAGTTCTATATCTGCACTGCCAGCGATCTGCACGAGAAGTGTTTGTAAAAAGGCTTAAATGACTCTTGCTTCCAGCTTAGTCTGCTGTGACCAAGAATTACGAAGGGTTTTGGAAGATTTATTTGGCAGCAGTTAGGACTCGATTCATGTTACACAGGTAGCTCGACTGGTTGGTGCTTTGGGTTTGTTTTGGGACTAGAGATACATGAATGAAGAGCTCGAGATGAACAATGGAACCGAGCTGTACAAGGACAGGAAATCAAGGCTGTTGCTTCCTTTATTGGAAGTAGGTATTGACAGTGGTGACGAATATCGGTCGGAGGAGCTTGAAGCAGTAATGAAATGGTGTATGCGAGAATGCTAGTGATGGAAGATGTGCTGCTATTGAAGCTCCAGTATGGCAGAATGGACTACTGATGTTGCAGTACAGCTGAAATTGAAGCGAGGAGATTGGCTTGAGGCATTGGCAGTAATGCGTGCGAATGGCTGAAATGGCTAGGCAGAGATGTGGTTGGTTGCAATAATGGTTCTAGTGGTTATTATAGCTGCTGTTGCCGATGGAAGTTGGTGCAATTGTGTTGCTGTAGGTGTTGCAGTTGTGATTTTAGCTAAGAAGATTGGTATTGCGAGATCTAGAGTTATAGGTTATGGTTATTGTATGAGTTTTGGCTACAGAGAACAACCATGAAGATAGCTGATGCTGTTATTACCAATGAAAAGGGCCTGGAGTTAAGGGTGCAAGAAGCTGGACTCAAGTGTAGTTGGTTATGGTTTACAATCATCAAGGACTTGATGAGCTGCAGATAATATATTGGTTTTGTGCTTGATAAATTGCAGGCACTCATGTTGCTTTTCTTGAACCAGAGCTGAACTTGCTTGCGGTACTGATGGTGATTGTAGAATTGAAATTGAGAAGGACTTGGGCTATTAACTATAATGAATATGGCAATGCAGTGAGCTGAGTTAGTTGTTGCAGGTGCACTGAAATACTGGTGCCGTGTAATGGGTTTGGTTGGTGCCATTAATTGAAGATAATCAAGGGTTCCTGGTGAAGAATTTGGTTTGGATGAGAGATTGCAAGTGCATATGATAGAATTGAAGAATTGATGTTGTTGGATGGAAATAAGTTGCAGAACTGGTGTAGTTTGAAGTTACAGTCAGCTGGTGTTGTGCAGTGGCGGAGTTGAGGCCAAAATGAAGATTGCAAATGTGAAGATGTTAATGTAGAGAAGAATAGTGAGCTGCCAAGGAGTTACTGGTGGTGTTTGAAGCAAACTGAAGTTCGAAACTGCAGGGAATGGATTTTGAAGCTGCAGAAAATAGTGCGAAAACGGAGTAAAAATGGCGCGCCGGTGAGTATAGTTCCGGTTGCCGAATTTCAGGAGTTAAAGTGTGAATTGCAATATTTCAGTGAATCGCGAGGGGGGTATGAGTCGGATGCAAGAATCGATGGCCGGATATATGAGCTACGTACCACGCTTTTGGGTACATTTTCGTAAGAGAGAAAGAATTGGTTTGGATGATTTTTGTGAATGTTTGAAATGCAGAGAAGGAAAGATGAGTTGCTGGAAGTACATACTTGTTGGTGACAGTTTCTGATGACAAAAGCGGCCTGAGATAATTTCCCGGCGACCGGATTCCGGCGATGACGTCATATAATCCGGCGGCTAGTTTTGGACCCAAAATTTCCAAAGACATATTTCTCACACATGGGCTTGGTGGACTAGTAGATGGACGTAGACTTGAAGATTTTGAAGGATAGACCTAATTTTGGAACAAGAAGAGCTATAAAAGAGAAGTCTTTTTTTTTGGATTTTTTATCATATATCTTCTTCTACTTTTGTTTCTAGGGTTTGTGAACATGATATGGTTTCTCTTTCTTCTTGTTATGAACTCCTTGAATATGAGTACTTAAATCTTATTATTGGTTATGGAATAGTTGGATTTCATAAAGCATGATTCTTTGATTCAATAAATTAGTTTTGTCTCATATTTATCGTTCACGATTCTCTGAAAATAGGGTTGCATGATTGAATGTTAGTTTTGTCAAGTTGCAAATTGGTAGAACTCATAATCATATCTATTGCTAGTTTAGGGTTTATTATACGAAAAAGTGATATTCCTTGAATACAAGTAGCATAATTGTGAAGATTGCTTGTAGTGATACATCCTAATAATCACAAGTGATTCATGACCTTTGTTAAATTGAATTAGTGCATTTTCCACGTTCGATTGCTTTGATTGTCCTGATTTCATAGAACTTAATGCATCTAGGGAATTAAACTTGATTAGTGCTTTTACACGTTAGGTTGTTCTTTTAGATAGAACTCATACTCGCATCTTTTAATGTGTTTGTTGATGACAAAAGGAGATTAGCGGGATATTCTTGCGATCAAGGTATCCTAGGGATTTTGATAAAAGTTGAGATTAAATATCAATTCTACTTATTGTGAAGAAAACATATTTGTGAATGAAGATGAATCCTTAACCAATATTCTCAATACCTTGATTTGTGTGCTTTACTTTTTATTGTTTTGCTTTTATTTTATTTTAGCATAAAAAAATCAGAAAATCAACCATGTTAAATATAGGAAACCGAAAAAACGAGACAACCTAGACCTCTCTGTGGGATCGATCCTTTCTTGCCCTTGCTATATTTATATTTTGAGTAGTGAGAAAGTGTAAATTATTTTTGACGCATACGACAGCGATCATTCATCTGTGACAATATTTTGTATTAATTTTTCTTTTATTTTAGTGTATTAAATCCTAAAATTTATTTCAACAAGTCCGAGTGAACGACAACACTACTTACCACTTTCAAAATTACATCATTAACCAGCGTCTGCCACTCTACCACACCATGTGGTCGGCCAAGGGACGGTTTGCTAGCGCAGCCTCCAAACTATCACATGAAGTAGGCAAGGCATAATACTCAACAACGATGCTTCATATATGCCGAATACATTCGATTCATAACATGCATGGAATACACACGATACTTTACAAATATCGAATAACTTAGTTATTTAACTAGCATTACATGCTACCTTCGGTGGGTCCCACGATCCACACACTCGAGACATCAATCATGTCACAAACAGGGGGATACATACTGTGGTATTGGTCTGGAAGTTTACAGCGTACAGCGTGCCATCACAAGAACGTGTCAGGAAGACATGGACGGTTAGTGATGATAGGATAATTGGGCAAGATTGATCGTGTGACACTAAGTCACTAACACACAACTCCACTACTCCATCACTCCACTTCCTCCACTTCCCATGAGAGACGTAAATAAGGCTCAAATGACTTGTATAAATAGGTTCTCCTCCCTATTTCCAAAACAGACAAGGAACACAACACAGAAACCAAGTGGTAATACACAACGTATTCAAACACCCAGAGCCTACTTATATTATTCGTAAGCCTGCTTACCTGTCTGTTACAAGTCATAAACAAGCCTACACTTTCACAATCTTAACACCTTCTTCGCTTACCTCCCTAAGATCAACCCCATCTTCTTCACTTTGTAACCGAAACAAGTCTGGAACGACCATTTCTTGGTTTAGGCCAGAATTATATAGATTGATCTTGTAGTTGCAAGATTTCCCACAACACACCCCTTTTAATATCTTGATAATAATTTCTTGATCTAAACTCATTTGATATTAAAATAATAATTAAAATACTAAAATTGTAAATGGACACATGGATTTTTACACGGTTCGATCAATTTGATCTACATCCATGATTCTTCACTATGATCGTTTAAATTTACATTTGATTTATATTGATAATCTCCATTAATGGAGTTCTAGATCTAGTTTTGGGAAAGAAGGTAATAAGAAA
Organism: Papaver bracteatum; assembly: GCA_023529315.1. Taxonomy (NCBI): domain Eukaryota; kingdom Viridiplantae; phylum Streptophyta; class Magnoliopsida; order Ranunculales; family Papaveraceae; genus Papaver; species Papaver bracteatum. The sequence continues at coordinate 2,613,489 of JAJJWX010003811.1, read as the reverse complement.
AATACATTTTCTCTCTAAAAATATCTCTCTGCAAAATATTTTTCTCTCTCTTACTAAAATTATCTCCCCCTTTCTCTCTCCTGCTCTTCTCTTTATATAGGTGTTTACATAGTGAATGATAGCCCACATACAACTCATACTTCCTCTATTTTAGGATCTCTTTCTATACTCTCGCAATCCCTCTCCATAATTTCGCAGGCTTTCTCTCTCTCTTGCTACATTCTCTCGAGCTCTCGCTACATTCTCTCGAGCTCCCGCTATATTCTCTCGAGCTCCCGCCTTATTCTCTCGAGATTTCTCTCCAACTAAAAAATCTTCACATCTTTCTCGTGTTTTATGCTGTCATTGTCTATTACGTCATTCTTTGAATTATTCTGCGATGCTCGCAGTGTGTTGTTGAAGAACTCACGGAAATGTTGTTAATAATTTCGAAAGAATGTTGCTGTGGCGATATTCTGATCCTACATCTTGCCTCTTTTTCCTTGAATATTGCTTGAAGAGCGATCTTTAAGGAAAAATCAGTTGTTGTAGTAGTCTTTGATCTTTGCTGATGACAGAACGAGCGAAAGAATATTGGACTTGAAAAGTATGTACTTGCCTCTATTATTTTGTGAAGTTCCAGATCTTTGCGAAGTAAATAAGAAGTATCAACTCTTGAAGTATATGAATTATGAAGTATTATTGAAGAAGTACTCAATCCTCAAAATATAAGAAGTATCCGTCCTTGAATAAAAGTCATAAGTATTGCCTCTATTCATGTGAAATTATTATTTCATTTTTGGTGAAAATTCTTGTCCATTTTGAAAATGATTCTTGCCGAGAAGATAAAGAACATAAAATGTCTTCTTGGTAATCCATAGTTGCCCATGTTCTTTATCTATGAAGGTAAAATCCTAGAGAAAATGTTAAATGAATGAATTGTTTCTTTATTCTTATCTTGCCTTTGCCTCATGCGATAATCTCTTTAAGAAAATAATCACATTCTGCGAAATAATCACATCTCTTGCAAGATTTTGAACGTTTCTTTGAGATTTTGAATGAGGCTGCGAGATTCTGAATAATCTGCGAATTTTATGAATAACCCTGTGAAATTATGAATAGTGCTCTTGAAATAGTGCCTCGAATAGTACCGCGAATAGTGCTGCGAAATTATGAATAGTCCTTTTGAGAGACTCTGAATAATACTTCTGAGAAATTATGAATAATACTTCTAAGAGATTCTGAATAGTACTTGCTATCTCTCTTGCGATGAGCAAATCTTTCCTGCATTCTTAAAAGAAAATAGTTAATGTTTGAGATTATTCTATTGGTCTTATTTTTCCTTCCTAGTTAAAGGTCTTATTTTGCCAATTTTTGTATTTGCGACAAAATTGAGGACGTCCTTACATTAGCATGTAAAGACCCATTGATCTTGCCTTATTATTTTTTGTCATTTTGTTGCGACAATATGACAGGCCTAAGTTTTCTTGCGAGAACAAAGCCCCATGAAATTGTCGTCTTGCGATGAAATCGCAGTATGTCTTTACACTTTCATGTAAAAACCTATTGATATCATCTTATCTTTTCTCTTGGATTTTTTCCTCTTTATAATATTTGTCACGCGACAATATGACAGGCCTAAACGTCCTTGCGAACGTAAATCTCCATGAAATTGTCGTCTTAAGACACTTATCAACTCCCTAATGGAGGGTTCCTCCCTTATCTTCCCCCTGGTTTCCCCTTCAAGGAGGGCACATAGCCCATACAAGACTAGCTCCTCCTATCCGGATTTACCAACAACCAGTTGTTTTTGCAGCCTCTTGTCCTTTATGCCTATATGGATTATAGTTACAAGACTGCACCCTAAGTGGGTTTTTTTTTCGGGCCGAGTGCATCATAGCCAAGACTTTCCAAGAATAGCCAGGGTAGTTTCGTACGCCCCGGGCACCCTTGGCTCAACCGTGTACCTCGACGCCTTGGTCATACTCTGCACTCCTTAGAAGATACCCTCGGTCTTCCAACCAGGGTATAACCTTATATAGTTGGAAATCCAAGGTACCTCTCCTGGATAAGTTTTCTTTAACCCCAACATCTCCATGACTCAGGTTCCAGTAGCGGTATAACCTTATCCATGAGCCATGCAAAGAGATACCCCCTTATATGACGCACTTTAGGTCTTACATTTGCCTCTTGCGAAATTTTATTCGCGAACTAGATTGTACGTCATAAAGGTTCGTCCCATTCTTATGTCTCTGCGAAATTTTATTCGCGTTTCTGCGAAATTTTCTCGTTTCTTTATTTATGTCAATTCTTTCGATCATTCTTTGCGAAATAATCATTCTTTTCTTCATTCTTTGCGAGATAATCATTAACTCTCTTCTTTGCGAAATAATCAAAGATCTTGCGAAGTAATGAAATACCAAATTCATGCCTCTGCCTCTGACCAACTAATTGTACTAGAAATTCACAATTGTACAACTTCTGTGCAAGATTAAGTCTTGATATTTTGTTTACTGTTGGGTGAACTTTAATGGGCGTCGACAAACTGGGCTTGGAATAGTTAATCACTTTTCCTGCTACTCTTCTTCTTCACGCGGGTATTTGGGAAGAAGTAAACATATCTGCGAAGTAAGTAAACACCTGCGAGTGTTCATTTGTGAAGCAAAAATTCTATGCAAATAGGGAGACTCGAACCCGCATCTTCAAACCCATTCCCTGTGTTGGTGACCAACTGTGCTAGTTCCTGTTTGGCAAAAGAATAATGTTATTCGCTGACTTATTCTCATATTACCATTCTTTGTGTATTATTTCTTCATGTTTTCTTCTTCTTCTGAGTTATGATGCAAAATGTTGTTTGATCTTATCTCTTCGTCTTTGTACACTTGAGAAATTTTATTTGCTCTTTGCATCTTCTGCCAACTTCGCTTAGCTTCCTGTTTGTGCTAGAAATTTATAATTCACCCAAATTATCATTCACTGAAGTACGACTTCCTCTTCGTCTCACTGGAGATTGGTAATATAAAATTCACTGGAAATTTATAATTCTGCATCTTCCTTTGCTCGTGGATCCTTTTCGCCAGTGCTGTTGTTGAGCCTTCTTTATTGTATCTTCTTCTCTTGCTCTCTGAGCCTTACTGTGTGATCTGTTGACAATGTTGCATTAAATCTCCTTTGTTGAATCTCTTCGCCAGTATTTGTTTACGCCGACAGGTATTCTCGATCTTACTTCATATGGTTATAGCTTGAGTTGCCGTGACTTCGCTGTTGCTGCGATGAAATACTCTTGCTGCGATGAAATATTCTTGTTGTGGACATCTTGGTTTTCACCTGTCTTTCATCTTTTTACTCATGTGTAGCTTCACCTTTTCGCCTGGATTTGTTAACGAAGTAAGTTTTCTTCCATAATTGATCTTCGCTGTTGGGATTTTCACGAGAAAACTGATTCTTACTTTCACCCAAGTTATTCTTACTCTTTCCTGCGAAGGGAATATTTGCTAAGAGAAATTATGATATACAATGAGAGATATTAGCGAAGCTGAAATACTCTACGGAGTGATTTCTTCTGAAGTTGGACGAAGTGATTATTGATAAACCAAATTCTTCGCTGGTATCATTTTCTTCTTCTTCTTTATTAATTGATGATATCATCTTTCAAATTAACTCAACTTCTGCATAATTTCTCTTTGCTAGGAGTTACGAGTTGGTTTGCTTCGTTGACCTAAACCTGAGAATGTTGTTCGACTTTGTGTACTAGGCTATATGCCTTAGTGAGTGTCTTTTTTCGCCTGAGATTCCAGCTTTCTTCTTTCTTATCATCTATGTTGTTCAATAACTTTGTTCTCTGCTATTTTACACTTCATATAATTGTCGAAGTAAATTTCGCTGGTGAATGATGATATTCATGATTACGTACGCACTTGTATCCTTGCCTAAGTAACCTGAATGGCTGGTGACGAAGTGAATTCTTAATTTCCTTACTTCGCTGGAATAACACTTTTCCTTCTCCTGCACCTTGTCTTGAACTCCAGACTGGTGAGTTCATTTATTCGCATGTGATAGTAAGGTTGTCCTGACTTCGTGTTTTAGCATGTTAAGTGACGATAGGAACCAGACTTCATCAAATCTTCCTCTTCCTTCTTGCTGTTTGCTGATAAAATGTGCACACTTTCCGAATGGAGGTTGTCTTCGCAGAGAATAATTTTATCTTGGCACGTTCTACGAAGTATTTTTACTGGAGTTGTCTAAATTTTAGTTCAGTTTGTTGCGAACTTCTCGCCTATTTCTCTTTCGTCCACAGAATTTCTTTGCATGAGCTAGTTGTTTCCTTCATTCACAAGGATTGGTTCATACTGTTTCTTTATCATTTCTACATTTTCTGTGTTTCTGCGTGGAAGTTGGTGACCAAGTAGGCATTTCTACTGTATCTTTGTGTACGATCCTCTAGCTTCAACTGAGATATTGGTCCTTTGGCTCTTTTAGCAAACTTTCTTTCTTTTCAATATGGTCGATTGGCCCTAGTTGATTTATGTGCTCTTCGTTGTTCACTGGTGACGTCAGCTACTGTTTTCTCGTGATAGAGATTCATATTGCTCCTGCGAATTTAATTTATCGATGTGAGATTCATTCATGTATCACTGCAATCAACAATTCGATTCAATGAACAGTCTAGCAAAGCAAGTGCTAATTGCTATCATACGAAGAAAGATATACATGCTAGAAATTTATTTTGTTTTTTTCATGGGAAGATCCCCAAATTAGCCGGAAATTTAGGCATATAACTTTTTTCAAAAATCTCATATGCATTTGTAAAACACATTCTATTGATTGCAAATCTAATATGAAAATCCGTTTTGAAGAGAAAATCAAAATTTAAATGAAGAACAGATTATAAGTTTTTGTGAAAATCCGGCCAAAATTTTGTTTAAAACCCGTGGATCTGAAAATTTAAAGATTAACATTAAAGAAATAAGAAAGGAATTCCCCCTTTAGAATAGATTATTTATGGAGATTCGTCTAATTTTATGGCTGTCGTCGTCTTATCTAAATTTGCTTCCGTCCCTCATCACTTCAATCTCTCTTTATTTCTCCCAGCAATTAGTGGAATTTGTTGCCTGTTAAATGTAACTCTCTCGCTCAAACTTCCATATTTTCCCTTGTATCTCACAGATCCAACTGAATTCATCACCAACAATTGCTAATTTTTCAAATTTTCTTGAACCAACAAGATTAGCCTCATCCCTGTTTCTAGCGCCAAAATGTAGTTGCAAGATTTCCCACAACACACCCCTTGTAATATCTTGATAATAATTTCTTGATCTAAACCCATTTGATATGAAAATAATGATTAAAATACTAAAATTGTAAATGGACACATGGATTTTTACATGGTTCGATCAATTTGATCTACATCCATGATTCTTCACTATGATCGTTTAAATTTACATTTGATTTATATTGATAATCTCCATTAATGGAGTTCTATATCTAGTTTTGGGAAAGAAGATGATAAGAAAAATACATTTTCTCTCTAAAAATATCTCTCTGCAAAATATTTTTCTCTCTCTTACTAAAATTATCTCCCCCTTTCTCTCTCCTACTCTTCTCTTTATATAGGTGTTTACATAGTAAATGACAGCCCACATACATCTCATACTTCCTTTATTTTAGGATCTCTTTCTATACTCTCGCAATACCTCTCCATAATTTCGCAGGATTTCTCTCTCTCTTGCTACATTCTCTCGAGCTCCCGCCTTATTCTCTCGAGCTTTCTCTCCAACTACAAAATCTTCACATCTTTCTCGTGTTTTATGCTGTCGTTGTCTATTACGTCATTCTTTGAATTATTCTGCGATGCTCGCAGTGTGTTATTGAAGAACTCAGATAAATGTTGTTAATAATTTCGAAAGAATGTTGATGTGGCGATATTCTGATCCTACAGATCTCTCGTATCAAAAGCACTCATCGCGCAGTGCATTTGTTTAGGGTTTAGATTCATTCCTCATCCACACACCCCAAATTACCAAATCCGATAGGAATAGTTTTCACCCATAAACAATTGGCGACCACAGTGGGAGATTAATATCTCGTTTGTAAATTCATTTCATCAATACCCAATCCCATTGGTTGGTTTCAATATGGTTGGTCTTAGGACTCACCAAACAATTTCAAATTCCGGCCGAAGTTCCTCCAACGAAGATGCTTCTCCTCCCAATGGCGTGTCTAATGGTGTAACCGGAAGAATCCCAACATTGATCGAGTTAGCATGTGTGCATATGATTCACACGCAGAATATGGACTTGATCAAAGAAACGATAAACGGCATACTCGATCTCCTCATCAAGATGACATCAGAAATGAACGGCTCCCATGTGATCGCTGTCGTAGGCGTAAAAAATAAATTACACTTTCTTACTACTCAAAATATATAATGAAGCAAGGGCAAGAAAGTATCGTTCCCACAGAGAGGACTAGGTTGTCTAGTTGTTTCTATTTCCTATATAAAACACCGGGGATTTCTGATTTTTAATTGACTAAAATAAAATAAAAGCAAACAAAGAAAAGTAAACAAATCAAATCAATAAGGAGGTGAAAATATTGGGTAAAGATTTCATCTTCAATTGTAAACAAGTATTTGAATGTATGAATAGAATTCGTATTTAATCTCGCTATCATCAAAAGCCCTATAATACCTTATTGCAAGAATACTCCGTAAATTTCCTAAGTCATCAACACACACATTAGAGATGCGTACGTGAATTCTACCTAAAGAATAACCTAACGCCTTGCGCTAATTAAGTTCAATTCCTAGGAGCATTAAGTTTTGGAAATAGGCTAATCAATGCAATTGTCATACATTGCGCATGACAATTCGGACAATGGTCAATTTCTACATATGACTACGAGAGTGTATAACTACAAACCGTAATCATATCATGCTACTCGTATTCAAGGTTATCGCTTGATGAAAACCCTAAAATAGCTATAGATAAGGATGTATGTTCAATCAATTCTAGACTCAACTAAACAAACATTCAATCATATTGCAATACATCAATCATGCAATTATTATAATCAGTAGAAAGTGAACGATGGTTTTGAGAGAAAACTAACTCATAAAGATCAAAACTTGTTTTCAAAATCCAACTACATCTTTAACCAATAATAAAATCAACTACTTGTGTTTTTGGAAATCATCATCAGAATAATCAAGGAAGAAACTATCATGAAACCCTAGAACCAAAAGTAGCAGCAGCTCTCCCTAATGGAGATATCTAGGTTTAGAGAAAAAGTTCTATTTATATGCCTTTCCCAAAAGGATACTCAAAAGTAGGTCAAGTCTTCTCAAAACGCGTCTCAAATTCGTCCACCAAGCCCATAAGTAAAAATAAGTCTCTGGAAAATTTGGGTCCAAAATAGGATCGCCGGATTGCTGACGTTATCACCGGAATCCGGTCATCGATGATAAAATACGGTCGTCGGAAAATTGACTTTGGCCGCCTTTGTCATCGGAAACTGTCACCAGCAAGTATGTACTTCCAGCAACTCATCTTTCCTTCTCTGCATTTCAAACATCCACAAAAATCATCCAAACCAATTTTTTCTCTCTTGGTTGCGTTTCTGTTTCCCAGCTCGACCATAAACTCTCTAACCTTGTCAATCTTGTGCATCTTCAAGCTACACTAGTCCATTCAACATTCATTCTCTGCACAATTCCATTTCTTGTAGCTCCAGCTCAAATTCTTCCGCTTCCGTCTCCTTCGCTGTATCCCTATAATTTTCCTGTAACTTCAAGCTTAAGGCCCAACTCCATCTAAAATTGTAGCACCAGTTCATACCACCATACTGCAGTAACAGTAACAGAACCAACACCTCAAGCATCTTCCATTACTGCACAACACCACCATCTCTTCCCATCATTCAGTTCACATCATCATTCAACTCCAGTGCTATCTCTAGTAGCTAATCATCACCACGATAATCCTTTACCAACACTGTATTGCACTGCGACTGAACTGCATCTCATTCACCTGCAACTCAGGCACACTTCACTGCACTAGTTGTAACTGAGCTGTAGCTTCAATCACCCTGTAATTTCTTCCAGCGAACACAAGATCCTATTTCCACCTGCAATCACCTGCACAACGCATCTGACACTGCAGCCGTGAACCTTAACCACAAGCAACAACAACCAACTAAAATCCACCATTCTGCTTTCTATATGAAGCCAACACTGCTGCACTTTCAACTCATCTCCATCAATGCCTTTAATTCCTCATATTCTCAATCTCAACAACAGAGTCACACACCATAAAAACCACAACATCACCATGATAATCTCCACCATTTCTCCAATCAACATCACCACTAACTCCAAGTACCAGCACTACCACCTACAAAATCCCATCAGTAACTCCAGCTGCAATTGCTTCCATGTCAGACTCATTTCAGCTATTCCTTGTTGCAACTCCACCTTCACACCTTGTTCTCAACTGCGCAACTAACAACAAACCATCCAAACACACAGCAAACCTGATTGTCACCACCAGTACCTTATCTTCTTTTATCACCACCAACAATCGAGACATGGCATCAGTTTCTCCACCTCCTCTTGCTTCCTGTATAGCCGGAACTTGACTCAAACACCATGATATTCTTCATCTTCTCGATTCTGGTAATTCTGCAAGCACATTTTGCGCATTTTCTGGTGGTGAAGGAAATGAATTCTCTGCTGAATTTTAACCTCATTCAATCTCCTTCCCTGCACATTACGAATATACACAAACCCATTCATTCATTGTTCGAAATTTCCTCTCAAGCACGGCCAATGAGCCATACTTCAATGGCAAAGAACTTTGTTTATTTTCCTGCATCCTCAAACTTCGAACACAGACTCTGTAGTCTCTCACCAGTACGATCTTGTCCTAACTCACTGTGTAACACTCTTGATCTGTGGCTAGAACTGACGGCAACAAATCTGCAGGCTCGGTCGACGGAAACTGGAAAACGGCTTGGGTCTTCTTTTATGCTAACTGAATTTTGGTTTCAAAGGAAACCTAACTTCATTTCCTTGTATTGCCCTCTAGCAAACACACATTCCAACAGTACAAGGTCTCGTAGAACATGCTCCTTTATTGGATTGTATTTTCTTAATGGGCTTGCTTTACCTGCTAGCACTAGAAAGATTGCTAGCTTCTCCTGCTAGCACTAGAAAGATTGCTAGCTTCTCCTGCAATGCCAATTGAACCTCAGTGGCTGTCTTTGTTCTTACTGTCTGATTCTCCCTGTGCTTTGTAACCAACAACGCCAATGATTCAGAGCAATGCTTTAGACCTCCATTTTTCTTTATTTATGCCAAATCATACTAAAGTACCTGAAAACATAAAAAACAAACGTAATATACAATTTTACAAGGAAAATAGCTTAGAAAAATGTAAGAAACTGATACTAGAATTAGGTGTTTTAGACACCTATCAAATTCCCCCACACTTCGACTTTGCTAGTCCTCGAGCAAATCAAACAAAACAATTTTAAAACATACATACAACTCCGTGTCGTCGAGGCTACGGTTAATTTTAGCATAAATAACAAGCCTTTGAACCCCTAGGTGTCCCTAGTGGACGAGTTATAGTCTCGTGAATGTTTACAAGAGGTCTACCTACAAAAACTTTATTTCCAACTCCATCTACCTGTGACAAATCTATGAACGAATCCAAAATGGCTATTGGAGGAGGTACCTTGATTCAAATTCAATTCATATATAAGCAAATAAAGTTTTTCTTAGAGAGTCGAACAAACCACAATACTCGGAATCTGACTAACCACAATCACAATGAAAAGATTAAGAAGATGGATATAAAGGTAGATGTTGGCGAATATTAACAAGTGATCGGTGTTTCCCATATCTGTCTGAAGGTCACCGCCAAGATGAACCTATGCATCCTATTGGATTGAGCTACTGGTCTGAATTCTACATTAACTCACTGGCATATACAAGGGAACCAGGAGTAAGTTTATTCAACCAATATAATACTTTCTTTTATTTTTCACTTTTTTTTTGTAGACATCATGATTGGATATTTTGGATCCAAGCGCATGCTTCTTGTCAGCAGATTACATGATAGATCCCATGGATCCTGCATTCCACGCTTGTTTAGGCGACAAAGACAGGGGTATCACACACATATTGCTATCCAAGTGTCATTTTTATTCCGTTTAGTCTAATCGGTCGGTCTCTTTTTTTCTTTCTTTCTTTTTTCTTTAGCAAATCAATCACTCTATTTCATCCTAGCAGTAATAACAAGTCGATGTTAGTGACCCACCAAAGCACTTAGAGAACAATAGATAACTATGGAAAAATAAAAATAGAATGTGATATTCCGAGATATGGTAACAACTATCATATAATTTCTAACACTTGAATAATTATGTCCTTTTAGTTAATGGGTTCCTCAACTTCTCCAACCAAGATGGTTCCATCCATTTAGATTGATAGTGTCATCCTAAAGGCACATGTTTCTAGATTTCGGAGTGTATAAAGCAAAAAAAAAATTCTATTTTTTTTTTCGAACACAAGGGAAAAAATAACAAGGCTAAAAACTCTATATGAGAACACTCCCCCACACTTAAACTTTATATTGTCCTCAATGTAAAATTTAGTCATTCAAAGTAAAGTTCAAGATGGGAAATTCATTACATGATAAATATACACAATAAGAAAATAAAATGCATGATAAAAAAGGATACTCCAACTCATAGTTATTTCGGAACAATAGAGAATAAACACTAAACAAGCTATTTAGTTGGCATCTAATCTCAACTCAGCCAATATACACCTCACCGCCAAGAAAAAATTCCATCTACTTAGAAAGGCTAGTGTTTATTCTAAATTGTTCAAAAATCTCTAAAAGTTGGAGTTTTGATATGCAAATATCCAAAATAAGAAAATAAAGATAAAGACTTAAAATAAAATAAAAAGATAGAGATAGATACACAAAACCAGTGGGTTGCCTCCCATTTAGTGCTTGGTTTAAAGTCGTCAGCCCGACATGCAAGTTGAATTCCCCATACACCAATAATCGGAAAAGTTGGGGATCCACCCATAACACCTGTTTTGCAAAAACTAGCTTCGCACAAATATTAGTAATATAAAACAGAAACGAAGCTATTGACCGATAAAAGATTCCCCCACACTTATTCTTGTCCACACTTGGAAGTGTATAAAGAATATCAAAGGCGGGTACTTCCACGGTGTCTTGTTCACAAACCTGCATAGTATGAGAATCTAATGTTTCTAACGGCGAAAATCGAGAAACAAAGTCATTCAACAATGTTTCCGAAGCACATACATTTAAACCAATAAGAGGTAAAGGAGAAGAAATAATAGGCAAAGAGTTAGACAAACCTTGCACAATCTCTTGTATCATGGAATCCTCTTCATCCTTGAAAAACTCAAGTGAATTATTCACCTCTTGTATATCATGGTCCTCTATCAAACCTTGCAACCATTCTTCATTCGTTTCTGCCTTAACCGGAGTCTCGACATAAACATCATCATTACAATCATATGCAAGCTCAATTGGGTCTTCCACAATATTGGTCATATCGGTTTTATTCTCAACATACTCCTTTTCATTAGACTCAAACCTTGTTGAAAATTTATGTAAAACACTAGTTTCATCATACTCATGTACCTTTTGAATAGGTGCTTGATCATTATAAAGATCAAGAGTTGAGTCAACTACACTAACGTCATCAAATATATCCAAAGGTTGGTACTTTTCAACAAAATCATCTCTGTCTTCATCTTCAGACTCACCATAATAAGAATCGTCGTCGGTTTCCCAACCTTTATCACGACGCCGTTTAAGTTCCATATGAATGGTCCTACTAATTTCATCGAAAAACTCTTCCGAGTATCCATCGTCTTCTGACTTGTATAATTTCTGCGTAAGTTTCCTAACGTTCACACGCTTACCACCGTTAGCTACAATATGTTCTCTTTCCCATGACTCTTCCCTTTGAATGGGTGAATGATCATAACTACGATCCAGAGTCGGGTAAGAAGAAATATTCTAGAAATTGGTTTGTGTGACGTTCTCTCTATCACGGTCAAGTTGGTCTATCCTTTGTTGCATGTCTTGTAATCCATTCAAAATATGCATACAACTCGAATAAATCCAATTACAAGTAAAATTATCCCACCTTGGTGCTTGACTTACATACCCACTAAAAGGTTGTTGTTGGTATGTATGAAAATCACCATAAGGTTCTCTAGGATATGCATCATAGCCAATAAATTGGTTTTGATTGCATTCCATAGATGGTGGGAAATTGTCATAGTGTTGAGGAGGTTGAAAGCCGTATCCATTGTTCCAATATGCTCCTTCCATAGAAATTGGTACCTGAAACAAGAGTTCTCAAAACTATGTCAAAACCAGAAAATAAGAAAAACAAAAATAAGAAACAAAACTAAAAACAAAAACTAAAAACAGAAATAAGAAACCAAAAACAAGTGACAACCGTTGCCTCCCCGGCAACGACGCCAAAATTTGATCGCTGTCGTAGGCGTCAAAAATAAATTACACTTTCTTACTACTCAAAATATATAATGAAGCAAGGGCAAGAAAGGATCGTTCCCACAGAGAGGACTAGGTTGTCTAGTTGTTTCTATTTCCTATATAAAACACCGGGGATTTCTGATTTTTAATAGACTAAAATAAAATAAAAGCAAACAAAGAAAAGTAAACAAATCAAATCAATAAGGTGGTGAAAATATTGGGTAAAGATTTCATCTTCAATTGTAAACAAGTATTTGAATGTATGAATAAAATTCGTATTTAATCTCGCTATCACCAAAAGCCCTAGAATACCTTATTGCAAGAATACTCCGTAAATTTCCTAAGTCATCAACACACACATTAGAGCTGCGTACGTGAATTCTACCTAAATAATAACCTAATGCCTTGCGCTAATTAAGTTCAATTCCTAGGAGCATTAAGTTTTGGAAATAGGCTAATCAATGCAATTGTCATACATTGCGCATGACAATTCGGACAATGGTCAATTTCTACATATGACTATGTGAGTGTATCACTACAAACCGTAATCATATCATGCTACTCGTATTCAAGGTTATCGCTTGATGAAAACCCTAAAATAGCTATAGATAAGGATGTATGTTCAATCAATTCTAGACTCAACTAAACAAACATTCAATCATATTGCAATACATCAATCATGAAATTATTATAATCAGTAGAAAGTGAACGATGGTTTTGAGAGAAAACTAACTCATAAAGATCAAAACTTGTTTTCAAAATCTAACTACATCTTTAACCAATAATAAAATCAACTACTTGTGTTTTTGGAGATCATCATCAAAATAATCAAGGAAGAAACTATCATGAAACCCTAGAACCAAAAGTAGCAACATCTCTCCCTAATGGAGATATCTAGGTTTAGAGAAAAAGTTCTATTTATATGCCTTTCCCAAAAGGATACTCAAAAGTAGGTCAAGTCTTCTCAAAACGTGTCTCAAATTCGTCCACCAAGCCCATGAGTGAAAATAAGTCTCTGGAAAATTTGGGTCCAAAATAGGATCGACGGATTGTTGTTGATCTCATCACCGGAATACGGTCGCCGGAAAATTGACTCTGGCCGCCTTTGTTATCGGAAACTGTCACCAGCAAGTATGTACTTCCAGCAACTCATCTTTCCTTCTCTGCATTTGAAACATCCACAAAAATCATCCAAACCAATTCTTTCTCTCTTACGAAAACGCGCCCAAAAGCGTAGCTCCAAACTCATATATCCCACCGTCGACTCTTGCATCCGACTCGAACCCCCTTCATGATTCACTAAATCTTTACGACCCCCACTTTCGGTTCCAAAATCCGACTACCGGAACTAGTACCACCGGCTCGCCATTCTCGCCCACTTTCCGCACTGTTTCTGCGACATTCTTGGTTGCGTTTCTGTTTTCCAGCTCGACCATAAATTCTCTAACCTTGTCAATATTGTGCAGCTGCAAGCTACACCAGTCCATTCAACATTCATTCGCTGCACAATTCCATTTCTTGTAGCTCCAGCTCAATTTCTGCCGCTTCCGTCTCCTTCGTTGTATCCCTGTAATTTGCCTGTAACTTCAAGCTTAAGGCCCAACTCTATCTGAAATTGTAGCACCAGTTCATACCACCATACTGCAGTAACATTAACAGAACCAACAACTCAAGCATCTTCCATTACTGCACAACACCACCATCTCTTCCCATCATTCAGTTCACAACATCATTCAACTCCAGTGCTATCTCTAGTAGCTAACCATCACCACGATAATCCTTTACCAAAGATTTGATTGCAGCACCATAATCACTTCATCAACTGCAGCTCATTCATCTGCAACTCACGCACACTTCACTGCACCAGTTGTAACTGAGTTTCAGCTTCAATCACCCTGTAATTTCTGCCAGCGAACACAAGCTCCTATTTCCACATGCAATAACCTGCACAACACATCTGACACTGCAGCCGTGAACCTTAACCACAAGCAGCAACAACCAACTGAAATCCACCATTATGCTTTCCATATGAAGCCAACACTGCTGCACTTTCAACTCATCTCCATCAATGCCTTTAATTTCTCATATTCTCAATCTCAATATCAGAGTCACACACCATAAAAACCACAAAATCACCATGATAATCTCCACCATTTCTCCAATCAACATCACCACTAACTCCAAGTACCAGTACTACCACCTTCAAAATCCCATCAGTAACTCTAGCTGCAATTGCTTCCATGTCAGACTCATTTCAGCTATTCCTTATTGCAACTCCACCTTCACACCTTGTTCTCAACTGCGCAACTCACAACAAACCATCCAACCACATAGCAAACCTGATTTTCACCACCAGTACCTTATCTTATTTTATCACCACCAACAATCGAGCCATGGCATCAGTTTCTCCACCTCCTCTTGCTTCCTGTACAGCCGGAACTTGACTCAAACACCATGGTATTCTTCATCTTCTCGATTCAGGCAATTCTGCAAGCACATTTTGTGCATTTTCTGGTGGTGAAGGAAATGACTTCTCTGCTGAATTTTAACCTCATTCAATCTCCTTCCCTGCACATTACGAATCTACACAAACCCATTCATTCATTGTTCGAAATTTCCTCTCAAGCACGGCCAATGAGCCATACATCAATGGCAGAGAACTTTGTTTATTTTCCTGCATCCTCAAACTTCGAACACATACTCTGTAGTCTCTCACCAGTACGAGCTTGTCCTAACTCACTGTGTAACACTCTTGATCCGTGGCTAGAACTGACGGCAACAAATATGCAGGCTCGGTCGACGACAACTGGAACAACGGCTTGGGTCTTCTCTTCTACTAAATGAATTTTGGTTTCAAAGGAAACCTAACTTCATTTCCTTGTATTTCCCTCTAGAAAACACAAATGCCAACAACACAAGGTCTCGTAGAACATGCTCCTTTATTGGACTGTGTTTTCTTAATGGGCTTGCTTTACCTGCTAGCACTGGAAAGATATCTAGCTTCTCCCGCAATGCCAATCGAACCTTAGTGGATGTCTTTGTTCTTACTGCCTGATTCTCCCTGTGCTTTGTAACCAACAACGCCAATGATTCAGAGCAATGCTTTAGACCTCCATTTTTCTTTATTTATGCCAAATCATACTAAAGTACCTGAAAACATAAAAAACAAACGTAATATACAATTTTACAAGGAAAATAGCTTAGAAAAATGTAAGAAACTGATACTAGAATTAGGTGTTTTAGACACCTATCACCATGTCACAGAGATTTCTACACTGGGGACTGATCCTTACAACGATCCTCCTCAAGTCAGCAGTTTCACTATGAATCAGAGGCCGGTGGACCAGGAAGCGGGTTCCCTAGTGGAAATATTATGTGAACTTTTACACCTCTCGAAGAATCAGCGGGCGGAAATGTTCACTGCGATCAACCAGATAGCCTTGGACGTGTAACTAACTCCTTTACGTCCATAAACCTTCAAAACACCGGATATATATGTGAATAATGTTACATTTACAGAAAAAGACATGATGGAAGAAGAAGGTCACAACCGGGCCCTACACATTACTGCACGCATCAAGGATTCAGAGTTCAATAGGGCCCTCATCGATACAGTAGCGTCTTCGAATGTGATTACCCTTAAGACACTCAGGACAGCCAAGGTTCGCCCGAACAAGATCGTACGACAGCCTACCACGATGACAGACTTTGAAGGAAACCAAACCAACACGTACGGGTATGTCAATCTGAATTTATCTGTAGGCCCCGTCCAGTCAAAGGTGAAATTTGAAGTCATAGAAAAGGATCTCGTCTACCATATGATACTGAGGAGACCGTGGCTTCATGACAATAAGATTGTCCCTTCGATGTATCATCAGTTCCCGAAGACTATGCTGAATAAAGAAGTCGTTTATATTCCTGCATCGATGTCTCCTTATGTACCGATATGTGGAGTGGAGTTATTTGAACCAAGAGAAGCTTTGTGGGAAGATCCATACAAATTTCATTGCATCCCACTCCCCACGTGGGCGTCAATCAAGGATTCGGACCGAGTTGCATATCCTCACGATGCATCTTTGCTGACAAGGCGTTCTTCTTCATCCGGTGAAGCAACGACCCACGTTCACACTAAGAGGGAGACTGATGCCCAGTCTCCCCACTCAGTTGACTTCTACAAGAACAACGAGCCACAAGAAGAGGTACTCGATGCTCCACGACATCTGCCAGACGACACCAACTCCATAACTGATGAGATTGAAATCGTTGAGGAATCTCCTAGGTCTATCTCCATCAACTCAACCTTATGTACGGATAAACGCACGAAGCTCGTGGAACTTCTCAAAGAGTACCGGGACATATTCGCTTGGAGATATGAAGAAATTCCGGATTTAGATGAAAATTGGTCACCCATAATCTACATGTCATACTTGGATCCAAGTTGGTTAAACAGTTGCAGTTCATACACGAGGAAAATGAATAGATCAGGTGCTGCATAGACTTCAGAGACTTGAATAGGTGATGCTCCAAAAACGATCCTCCTCTACCTAACATCGACATGTTAGTAGATGCAACCAGCAGACATGGCATGTTCTTCTCCATGGATGGATTTAGAAGCTATAACCAGATAAGGATATACGAGCATGACGCAAGTCATATATATTTTCGAACTCCTATCGGAAATTTTTATTATACCATACGGCCATTTGGTTTAAAGAATGCCGGTGAAACGTATCAACGCTTTGGAAATCTTCCACTGGAGCCGATACCTCAAGGGAGAAGCCTCAATAAGATAACGATGTCCACGCGTCATATCGAGCAAGATCCGGATGAGTCACTTTATCAGAAAGTGGTACATGTCTATCACGCTATGTTAGAGAATCTGCGCTTTTGTTCATCCTATGGAGCTATTGAACGCACATCTACAATAACATATTCCCTGATAAAAAGAACCAGGCCTGCCGGCAATGAAGATCCTCCTAATTATATTTCACCAACGGGCGATACCACCTTCAGCCTTCTGTAAGCAGTTCCCTGAAGAAGCAAGAGGAAAACTACTGAAATACAACGTCCTGCGCATCCGCCAACCCCAACTCCAGTATCACATGAATGACTCCCACAATGATGAAACAACGTCCAAGATATTCCATATCTGTATCGACAACAGAAACATTAAGAGACGCTTTCAGAATTTCCTCTCCCATAGAAGAAGTAGTTGCATTACCAAAGGAGTGTGACTGGGGACTTCTTAGCGCGTTGTCCATATCAATCATGGATGCAAGCACGCTATCATTATGATTCTAAGATGTTCAAATACGAGTATAACCTCAAGAGAACGGACGTATTTTCAAAGATCGGTGATATTCCTGGATGTCTATGAAACGCAACGTAGTAAAGACAGCCTCATGAAACCAGCGTGACAACATCTATCAAGTCGAAGACTCAGTGGATACTCGTGGGCAGGGGGATGTCTCCCTCTTTTTTCATTCCAGAGGCAACATCAAGAAATCCATCGGTTCCGGTTTATCCCTCTAACAATGAGATGAGCTCTACCACTATATGAAGACTTCCAAGTTCGTGCCCGTAGCTATCACGCATCTCCCTTCCAGTCTCTTCTGATCACATATGATCTTAGGAACTGTTGTTGCTCGTCGATTAAAGCCATCCGGAGCTTCACCATATCAACGACCATTACGTACAAAAGACCCACTGGGCGTACAAGATAGAGCCACGTAGACCACGCTTGGGGACTGAGGCTCAGCATGAAGTTCCTTCACCGTCAGCCAAGGAATTCTTCAACACGAGAGATATGGTCAATCAAGAAGCATGGAATTCGCAAGGGTAAATCGAACTGAAGAGGAAGCCACTTCAATGCTCCCTCCAGCAGAAGAAGTTGCTTCGATGGTCTATTCAAGAGCCGCCTTAACGTTCGCACCAGAAGCCACTTTAACATCCTCTCGAGCCATTTCAACACGCAAGCTATATCAATAATCTACGCTTTGGTCAAGTAATCTTTGATGTACTCATTGCTCAACATACTTCTCATCCATCCTTCATAAGGGCCAAGCGGAGCATGACAAACCTTGAAGTCGATAGGAGAAGTGAAGCATGCTTATAGGAGGACATGAACACAGCTGGAGCCATACCACGTTCGAACATACAAGGTTCATGTTTGGGCAAAGCAAACACCCCAGGGTCCCACGTTTGAGCAAGATCGATGTTGGTTGGCAAGGTCGGTGTTAGTCAGCAAGACCGATGTTGGTCACAACAACAAGGTCGCTGTTGGCAGAAGTAACAAATCTAGTGTACGGGACAAGGACGGTGTTCGGACGAAACAAGACAGCAAGGCGTCGATGCAGCGATGTCCGTCAGCAAGGTCGGGGTTCGTTAAATCAGCGAGGCCGGTGTTGGTCAAGGGGCAAGTCTGGTGTTGGGTGAAGCGATAAGTTTTGATATCTGGTAGAAGCAGACACAGCCGGCCCCAAGCAAATCAGGAATGCGGAGGGTCCCACTTGATCATGCACAACCAGCCCCATATTGGTCGAAGCAGACACAGCCGGCCCCATGATAGACGCATTTATGTGCCTAATTTGTCCTTAATGTTTCGTATTGTTAGTACTCATTTTTTTCCTTATTATGGTGTTTTGTGTGTTTGTAGGTATTTTTTGGAAATAAAGATTGTTGGAAAATTCGGCTCAAAAAGTTGCTCGGAGCACCCCCGGAGGACACTCGCTATACGGACCCCAGATTTGGCTAAGGGACACCCAGTATATGTATATCCCAAATTCATTCTCAGCACCCACGGATATATATATAGCCCTTATCCATCGCACCCATCTTCACCAGTTTGAATTTTGAGAATTGGCGGGAAAAGCTAGTTCACTAATGGCAGAACTAGGGTTGCGATTTTGAAGTTGTTCCCGTGAGATTCAATGGCTACAAATCATTGGGTATTTTCCTATGAGCGTAACAGGCAAGGTATGGTCAATGGTTTCGGTTAAAATTGGTGGCATCGTCGGATGGAAGAAATTAGGGAAGCACGTGCATGGGAGGACAGTTCACGAGTTGTATGAGATTTGAACGTGATTTATACGTGTATGATGACTCGATCAAACAACCAGGAGCGTGTAAGAACTAAATGAGGAATATTTAGCAGCTGTAGACACGTGTGGAGCTAAATCATGGAAGAAAATATCCCGAAAATATTTTCTTATGAATGCCGAGTTATGGAGATTATATGGAGTTATTGCGTGTGAATTATGGGTCCTGTTGAGTATAAAAGAGGAGTATGGGATGCGTACGGGGGGGGGGGGGGGATAGAGAGATTGGGAGAGTTACAGAGCACCATAAAGTCGAGAAATCAAGTATGGAGAAATTCTGCTGCTGCGCTTCTGAAGAACGTGAAGAACAGACTATCCAAGACAATCGTTCTTTGCAACAGTGACAACGACACCAAAACGTGGGTCTCAAAGTAACAGTAAAAACAACAGTTTATCATTATCGTTTCCTGTAACGGTGTTTGCAATAGTTATAAACGTTGCAATCACCCGATTTTCATCATTTTCTCCCTTTTCATCATTTGTAAACCCTTTGAGCAATAATAATGATTTTTGAGCGTGTTTCCAACATGATGAGCGGCTAATTCTCTCGTAACCAAGGCAATGGATGAATCTATTCACACATGAACAATGGGTAACTATTTTATTTTCTCTAATATTTAATTATAATTCACTCAATCACTGCTTTTGCAGAGTTCTTAAAAGTTTACATAATTTTCTTCATTAGTTGTGATTTAATTAGATAGGTTATGCTTTGGTTAGATAATCTATGCTTAGGGATACAATTAATTTTTGTGGATATGTTTGATTATTTGTGGATTAAGAAATAAAGGATTAAAAGGATAATTAGAGTTATGAAATATTTGACATCATTCATTTGTAATAGTGGATTCTAGTGTCTTGGTAATTCTCCAATTACTTGAAATCAATCTTGAATCAAATCTTCTTTATTTTGAAGTTTTAATAAATCTAAAATCCATTGCTTTCACAAGTTCACGAACCTATTTTACTACAACATTATTGATTCAAATCACCCCAAGCAAAGAAGGAACGCGGCGGGTCCCACTTGATCAGGCACAACCAGCCCCATATTGGTCGAAGCACACACAACCGCCCAAATCAAAGCAGGCACGTAGCACGCAGTGGACCCATGTTTAACCGAAGCATGCGCATGATGAGTCCCACGTTCAACCAAAGTAGGCACGCGGTGGACCCATGTTTAACCGAAGCATGCACAACAAGCCCACGATTGATCAAGCAGGCGTAATAGCCCCACAAACGAAGCAGGCACAATAATCCATCAATTAAGAAAGACCAACATCATGCTAGGGAAACTCTCACCTGGACGTCTCTTGAACGTGACATGCTCGAAGGACAGGATGACCCGTCTCTCCTGGTAGCATCTAACTTTGTCTCATAAGTTTTATCTTTAACTGTCACCATCTCATGCCTACCCCACAATAGTGTAACCATCATGTGCTAGGCAAGGGACTTAATATTGATGGTGGATTTTAGTTCAGGGCTAAAACAGTAAAACCCATATTTTGTGCAGCCGTCCTGCAGAGGATAAGTCCATTTGATAAGTGATGAATACTTCTTCGCTTTATTAATTCACCTAGAATGAAGCATGTAGCAACAATCCCCCGAATATTTTGTGAATTTTAAAACGCCTTGTATTTCATGTGTTGTTCCTAGCAGAACTCTTATTGTTGGTGCGGCATGATGACTGATTGTTACTCGCAGCAGAGTAGCATGAATATCCAAGTACCAACGGTGAGGCATGCATGAAATGCCCGTACATGCTATATCTCTCGGTGTGTTATACTAGCCCGATTGAGCATGTAACTCTCGGTGTGTTATACTAGCCCGATTGAGAATATAACTCTCGGTGTGTTATACTATCCCGATTGAGCATGAAACTCTCGGTGTGTTATACTAGCCCGATTGAGCATATAACTCTCGGTGTGTTATACTAGCCCGATTGAGCATCTAGATTGTCCATAACAGTCTAGAAATGATCACGATCATCCAACTTCACCAGCATAATTGGATGGCTCAGATCGAATCCAATACCCCCAAGCAGGTATTGGAATATTCACTAAAAGGGGTGCCAAAGCTTTCCGAACCGTCCAAACCAAGCGGAATGGACAAGAAACCCTAAATTAGGGTTTGCGGCACATTACATGTGTCGCAAAATGATCTCAATCATCCATCTTCGCAGGCATAGATGGAGGGTGTGGATGTAGATTCAAAGGGCCCATAGCATGTCAACATAATCACCGTGGGCCCGCCTACACACATGAACAATCGGTCAGGACCAACCATGTTTTGTTGTCCCAATTCGTGCGCGCAAAACAAAACATGAAGCACGGCCAGCCAAAACCCTAATTAGGGTTTGTATTGATCACGAGCGTCTGTTTTCTCCTAATTGAATGAAGGGCTTAGGAGCCAACTGAGCAGGTCCGTTTCCTCACCCGACCGACCAAGGCATACCATGACTGTTTTCTCCATAATGCACGCCCAAACTAGCGTGGTCACGCTTCCAAAATCACAAACTGATCTCGACCACTCAACTTCTCCAGACAAATTGAGTGGCTTAGATCACGTCTCCATGTGACAGTCAGATATAGGCGTGAATACCACCTACCACCTACACGCCGGACCAAACGGCCGATACCGACCAAGCTTGGTCATCTCGAAACGCGCGCCTTGAAGGTGGCATACCGCGCCCCTTTAGGATTCCTCTGCGGCATAGGATTTATGTCGCAAATCTATCTCAGCCACTCAACTTCACCGGTAAATTTGAGTGGCCTAGATCAAACCTTCGTGGGACAGTGAAGCATGGACATGAACATCAACATGCCGTCTACACATATGCCTGTTCGGTCCTCCGTGAAACGCCTCCCATGCTTGGATTCGACCAAGTTGAAAGGGTGCACTCGCACACCTCCTAAACCCAAATCCGACGGTCGCAGATGTGGTTCGCAAGTCATCTTGTCCGTCCAACTTCGCCAGCTCGGACGGATGGCCTAGGATAGGAGTTAGGTGACCAGTGAGGTATCACCGTGATCACCTTCTGCCACTCTACCACACCATGTGGTCGGACAAGGGCGGATTTGATAGCGCAGCTTCCAAACCAACACATGAAGTAGGCAAGGCATAATGCTCAACATCGATGCTTCATATATGCCAAATACATTCGATGCATAACATGCATAGAATACACACGATACTTTACAAGTATCGACTTCCTAAATAACTTAGTTATTTAACTAGCATTCAATGCTACCTTCTGTGGGTCCCACGATCCACACACTCGAGACATCAATCATGTCACAAACTGGGGGATACATACTGGGGTATTGGTCTGGCGTTACAGCATGCAGCGTGCAACGCTCCATCACAAGAACGTGTCACGAAGACATGTATGGTTAGTGATGATAGGAGAAGTGGGCAAGATTGATCGTGTGACACTAATACACAACTCCACAACTCCATCACTTCACTTCCTCCACTTCCCATGAGAGACGTGAATAAGGCTCAAATGACTTGTATAAATAGGTTCTCCTCCCTATTTCCAAAACAGACAAGGAACACAACACAGAAACCAAGTGTTAATACACAACGTATTCAAACACCCAGAGCCTGCTTACATTATTTGTAAGCCTGCTTACCTGTATGTTACAAGTCATAAACAAGCCTACACTTTCATAATCTCAACACCTTCTTCGCTTCCCTCCCTAATATCAACCCCATCTTCTTCACTTTGTAACCGAAACAAGTATGGAACGACCATTTCTTGGTTTAGGACAGAATTGTATAGATTGATCTCTTGAATCAAAAGCACTCATGACGCAGTACATTTGTCTAGGGTTTAGATTCATTCCTTATCCACACACCCCAAATTACCAAATCCGGCAGGAATGGTTTTCACCCATAAACAAGTGGCTAGTAAGTTTGTACAAACAGTGCTCGCGCAGTAGTTCTTTGACTCACTAGGGTTTAGCGAAAACCAAATCAAGGAAGCTTCCAAGGAAATAACAATAATTGCAGCAGGAAAGACTTATGACCCTATGCCTAAAGAATCAATTTTGTTCACTGACGAGGATATTTGTTATTCAGGAGAGAATATCAGGCCCATGTACTTAATCGTTTATATCAATAGGAAACTGCTAAAGAGAGCCTTTACATATGGAGGCGCGTCTTTGAATCTAATATTTGTGCACATGCTCGACATCTTGGGGGTACAACGATCTGCTATTAGGATGCGAATCACTATAATAAAAGGATTCGTCGCATACGCAAATGGCCATTGGGATCGTTAACTTAGTAATGAGAGTTGGACCCATCTGAGCGCTCACACCATTTTATTTTTTAGAAGACGAAGCTATATTCCATGTGTGTTGATAGGGCGAGGATGGCTGCTTAATCACAAGATCGTAGCCTCTACATATCATCCGTGCGTTAAGACTAACATTGTGGGCAAGCAATATCGGATACCCGCAACAAGCAATCCCTTCGACCCAGAGGAGGCATACATGGAAAATGCGGTCTTCTATGACATTTCTAAAGACGTGAAGGAGGTACCTGATGTGCAGCTCACTTTGCTACCCAAGTGATAAAAAAAAGAGAAGGTAAAGCCAGCTAATTCCGTGTTCAGTCCTCCCAGAATGGTTTTCCCAAAGGAGAAGAAGAGGAAACAGGAGTAGCAGCCTAGGTTTCAGCGGTTCTCTAAGACGGATGGGGAACACGTGTACCGATTTGTCTTGTACTTGGGGTGCCCCATATCGTAATTATATATGTATTTAGTAGTTTAGTAGTTAATTGTAATGAAGGGCTATGATTGTACCACCTGGTGTCTATCTAACCGTGGGTTTTAGGGTAGTACTTGAGAGATTATATACTCTCGTGTCTGTATTGGAAAGGGATGAAAATTAAGAAATCAATAGAACTTTTGTTCTTTAGGTTGTGTTCATTTAAACTCAGAGAAGCTCGATTCTTCGGAATTGAGTGAGGTTTATCCTCAAATTATCACCCCAATCTTGTTAGTACTCAGGTACATGACAATTGGTATCTAGAGCCGTTCGATTCTGCATTTTTCTTCAATGGAGGTTGCTGATATGGACGAAATTTATCCAAGAGAATTCACTGAAATTGAATTATTATCACAAAAGATTTATTGCTTGGGAAGATATCAAGCTGCAGTAACAGAGAAGCTGGAGGGTGAATTTATTCGACCTCGTAGGCAATTAGCTGCATGGATGAAGTTCATTTCAACAGAGATAAAGGATATCCTAGAGATGGAGCGAAGACTTTGTGATGAGAATTCAGAAGAAAGTCTTAGATTACTCCAATCAGTGATTCAACAATTGAAGACGATGAAGAAATACATCGCCGACCACATGGAACCAATTTCCGTTGATTCAAATTCAGACTCAATAAGTGATTCAACTCAGAAATCTTCAATTCCATTAGCTGAAGAAGAAGATGAATATGTCGATTGCAAGTTGATTCCGTCGATTTTCTTTGAAGAAAAGGAGGATTCAACAACTATAGACTCACATGAACAAATTTTTTTTCCTAATTAGAGTATTTTGATGGGTGCTATTCAAATCAAAAATGTTCCTGGTAAAGAGATCTTGAATTCTTATAAATCACTAATTGGTGAGTGTCTTTTTAATTCTTCTCATTGCATATTTGACCGTGGAAAAGAGTTTGACATTAGGAAGGTTTTTTCTGATCCTGTTGGAGATTATACATTAGGTTATGTCACAGCTATTTCGGGTTCCTTGTTACCTACTGTGTGTTCGATTCTAATAGATAAATATGACCGGAATTTTTTTTCAAAAGTTGCTTTATAAACATGGGTACTGGCCAGATTCTTAGTCTAGTGCTTTATTTGGTTGTATATCATATGATAATGTTTTTAGTACTCCTTGGATATTGCTTGATAAAATGCCTGAAGGTGTAACTGGGAGTTCGAGTGTTGGCGGAAATTATTTTCTCTTGCAGCCTAAACAGGGTAAAGTAAATTACAAGTTAATAGTAGATGAATGTCTCTTAATATTCATGAATTCGGCTCGCTGGATATACGATCGTGGCAAGGTGTTAGATAGTTCTAAATGAAATTTTCCTTTTTATTTTACTGATACTAATGAATTTTGTGTTGATGCAAATACTTCTTGGGTGACTGTTCTTATTGGATCAATTTTGATGGATGCATATAATGGTGACGGTCATGAGGCTTGCAAGTGGTTTGAAAAAATGTTGCAGCAAGGTAATGATTGTGGTTGTATGTTGTTTTTCATGGCATTATTGGGATTTCCTGTCTCTACTAGCTGGGGTGGGAAGCACTTATTGTTACAAATTCAGAATAGGGTAGTGAGGAGTTTGAATGGTGATAAAATGGATGCACACTTTCCTACTGCTACAGAAGTTTTCTTGGTTAAGTTATTAAGGATAGCATCTGATTATCTAGATGAAACTCTTGAGCTACAGATTCTTTTGAAGGAGTTTAACTATCTGCTGGTGCTTGTTTTCTCGGTTTCCACAAGTGTGCGTGCTCAATAATTTTGTCGCCTAAGGAGTAGTCCCTTCTTACTCTCCTTATTATATTCACCTGTGACCCCTGGAATTCTTACTATTCCGCTATATCTACATGTCACGCTTGCTCCAATTGTGCCGATGTTAGTGGACTTTTTGAGATGGAAATTCAGATAGTATTCTACAGGCCTATGGAATGTGTGTCACAATACTCGCAAACAGTTTATGAAGGCAACCTTGAATTATTTTTTGTTTGGACTCAACACCTTTAAGGATACTCAACATTTTAATTCTTATTACAATCGATTGGCAGATTTGTTTTATCAGCTCAAGAGGGATTGTATAGGAGTGGAATTATATGAAAGAATGCTGGAAATCAAAGTTTTACATACTGGTATTATTAACTTTCACATCGTACTGAATTTCAATAATATGAATTGCAAGGTGAGAGAACCGGGGGTAGTACAAGAGGACTTAACATCAACCTGCCAGAGGATGAAACCAGTTCATTTCATGTCTGTGCAACTTGATTTCAGGCAATCGAAGGTGCGTGTTGATAAGCAAAAAGGAGTAGAAGTGCTACACGAAAAAGGGGACGAACTTACAACATTCACTGTGTTAATTAGCAAAGAAGGGGTAGAAATCCAGAACATACTGTTCAAATGTCAGTTCATTTTATTCCTCAGTTTATGGAGTATTCTTCGGGAATCTGGATTTGTTCAAATGTCAGTTCATTTCTAAGTTTTTGGCTGTGTGAAAAAATGGACTTCTCGAAGAAATGTGTTTTGTAATGCTGAAACCCATAATCCACTTGCAGCCATTCTCACGAGATTACTTACTATCTGGGTTGTTGTCGAGTAACCTGGATCACCTGGATATTTGAGCAGTTGTCGTGTGTTGTTTGATAGAGGGAAAGTGCTTAAACCCAAGAATGGTAGAATGGGGACAGTTAGATTTTTTGTGGAGGATTTATATACTATTCAATTATGGGTTCCTCTGATGGCACCTGTGTTGTTTGTTAACATGGTTGAGAGTGTTGTGCTAAAATTGGGGAATCATGTGCTGCATATATTTTTTATGGAGTTTAAATTTCTTTTAAGTGCTTCCATTCTCTGCTCACACAGTTTCTGGAGCTAAACTTTATCTCTCAAGACTTTTTAATGCTTGTCGATGCTTTCCATGTTGCAGTCGGTCGCTAGGTTTCATATTTCGACACAAATGGTGCTCTAAGAAAGTGTTTTTCTATGAGAGTGTAGCTAGTGTTGACAAGAATCTGAAGGTGAGAATCTGGTTATTCTATAGTCTATAATTGTACAAACGGGTCCTTGTAGTTTTCCAGCAACACTACAATTACAAGCTAACAAAGATCTCTGCCACAATCTCTATTTTGCTATTGAATCATGGAAGAATTGGATGTTTTCAAGTAGTTAGTACCAGGCCTACTAATTACCGAGGAGAGGATAAGGATATCTTGCTTCAGGCCTCATATATCAAGACTGGCATTCCGAGGGGCGCATCTATCAATGCCCATCCAGACGGGAGTTATGCAGATAACGAGGTCGTCCATTCTGGACAAATAAATACTAGGCAGTTAAGTTCGTTGGGTGTTTCCGAGGCAAGAACTACAACTAGATCCAAGCATTGCCATTTACAGGGAGGAGGGCAGTTGGTTTTTGGGCCTGGTTTACAATGGTAGGAAATACCATATAGTCCTAATAATAAAATATAAGTATCAGTCTAGTCCAATTGACCTAGTCAAATGTCTGTTTAGTCCTATTTGGTAATATAAATTATCTTTTGATCCTAAAAATTATCATTTGGTCCTAGGATGATGTCATTGGTGATGTAAATGTCATCTTGTAGTGACAGAAATACCCTTTTAGAGCCATTACATCATCCATGACGTCATCATATGGATATATATTCAATTATCATGAGAGAGGAAATCATTTTCAGATTTATTTTCTCTCACCTCCATATTTTCAGATCTAGTTTTTTTTTTCTCTCTCTCTCTCTCTTTTCTTCATCTTTCTTATTTTGCAGAGATTAAAATTTAAATCCCTAACAATGGCGAGAAGATTGTGTGAGTTCATCATCTCCATCTTCATCTTCGTGATGCCGTAACAATGGCGATTCGGAGGTAAAAATCTAAATCCTTTTCTTTTTTTAAGATTTGTTTTTAGATTTGTTTTTGATTTCTTTTCCTGCTCGTGTTCAAGATGAAGATGATGAAGACGAAGAAGTTCTTTCTTTACTGCTGTTGCTCATGAAGATGAAGATGATGAAGACTTTTCAAGATCTATTGTTTGCTCGTGTTAAATATGATGGATACGATGAACGTCGATGAAGACTTTCAAGTTTTGTTGTTGCTCATGCTAAAGAAGATGAAGACGATGATGTTTTCTAATGTTGCTGTTCTTTTTAGGTTTTTATATGGACTTCATTCCTGGAATGAAGTCTGTTTTTTTTTTATATGGACTTCATTCCTGGAATGAAGTCTGTTTTTTTTGTTTTTATATGGATTTCATTCCTGGAATGAAGTCTGTTTTTTTAGGTTTTTATATGGATTTCATTCCTGGAATGAAGTCTGTTCTTTTTAGGTTTTTATATGGACTTCATTCCTGGAATGAAGTCTGTTTTTTTAGCTTTTTGTATGGACTTCATTCCTGGAATGAAGTCTGTTCTTTTTAGGTTTTTATATGGACTTCATTCCTGGAATGAAGTCTGTTCTTTTTAGGTTTTTATATGGACTTCATTCCTGGAATGATGTCTGGAATGAAGTCTGTTTTTTTAGGTTTTTATATGGACTTCATTCCTAGAATGAAGTCTGTTTTTTTTAGCTTTTTGTATGGATTTCATTCCTGGGAATGAAGTCTGTTTTTTAGCTTTTTGTATGGACTTCATTCCTGGGAATGAAGTCTATTTTATTTAGCTTTTTGTATGGACTTCATTCCTGGGAAAGAAGTCTGTACTTTTAGCACGGAAGAACTGCTACAAAAAAAAACACGGAAGGGTATTTTTGTCTATTTAAATATTTTTAAATAATTATGGACCAAACAGTAAAGGCGTTTGACCAAAGGACTAAACAGACATGGGCCCACCTAAAAAAGGACCAAACGATATTTTTCCCTTTACAATGTGTAAGAGTCTCTCAAGGTTGCGTTAAGGCTATTGGGCTTCTCATACCAGTTTGAGGGACTAATTCGGCTGCAGACCATTATTTTTGCTTGTTACTTCTGCATTCCTCCTGAAGGTGTCGCAGGCGATGAATATCTATCCCTCAAGCTAGTTTTCGTGATTCTCATCTTTGAGGACAAATATGTTTTTAGGGGGAGTGGAATGTCATGTACTTGGGGTGCCCTATATCGTAATTATGTCCGTATTTAGTAGTTTAGTAGTTAATTGTAATGGAAGGCTGTGATTGTACCACCTGGTGTCTATCTAGCCGTGGGTTTTATGGTAGTACTTGAGAGATTATATACTCTCGTGTCTGTATTGGAAAGGGATGAAAATTAAGAAATCAATAGAACTTTTGTTCTTTAGGCTGTGTTCATTTGAACTCAGAGAAGCTCGATTCTTCGGAATTGAATGAGGTTTATCCTCAAATTATCACCCCAATCTTGTCAGTACTCAGGTACATGACACGATTATATTAATTAGCCAAGGGGATGTCCGTAGGTATACAAGACTGCGCCACGTCGTCAATCGACGATGAAGCGGATATTCCCTTAGAGAGCGATGCTCGTGAGTTGGTTGAGTTGCCTTATGGAACAATTAATGACGAAGAATTTTGAAGTCAGTACGCGGAAGTAACACAGACAATACAAGAAGAGCGGACACTTGGGGACCTTACCATGGATTGTGTGGAGGAAATAAATATCGGAACCGAAGGGGACAAGCGGCCTATCATGATCAGTAAGAATCTGGGAAAAGAAGAGAAGGAAGTTGTTTATGGGTGAAAACTATTTCTGCCGGTTTTGGTAATTTTGGGTGTATGGATAAGAAATGAATCTAAACCCTAAACAAATGAACTGCACGGGAGTTCTTTTGATTCGAGAGATCAATCTATACAATTATGTCCTAAACCAAGAAATGACCGTTCCAGACTTGCTTCGGTCACAAAGTGAAGGAGATGGGGTTGATCTTAGGGAGGGAAGCGAAGAAGGTGTTGAGATTGTGAAGGTGTGGGCTTGTTTATGACTTGTAACAGAAAGGTGAGCAGGCTTACGATTAATGCAAGCAGGGTCTGGGTGTTTGAATACGTTTCGTATTAACACTTGGTTTCTGTGTTGTGCTATGTATTGGAAAATAGGGAGGAGAACCTATTTATGAAAGTCATTTAAGCCTTGTTCACGTCTCTATTGGGAAGTGGAGGAAGTGGAGCGATGGAGTAGTGGAGTTGTGTGTTAGCGTCACACGATCAGTCTTTCCCACTTCTCCCATCATCACTAACCGTCCATGTCTTCCTGACACGTTCTTTTGATGGCGCGTTGCACGCTGTAAACCGCCAGACCAATACCCCAGTATGTATCCCCCAGTTTGTGACATGATTGATGTCTCGAGTGTGTGGATCGTGGGACCCACAGAAAGTAGCATGTAATGCTTGGTTAAATAACTAAGTTATTTAGGAAGTCGATACTTGTGGAGTATCGTATGTATTCTATGCAGGTAATACATCGAATGTATTCAGCATGTACGAAGCATCACTGTTGAGTATCATGTCCAGCCTACTTTATGTGATGGTTTGGAGGCTGCGCTAGCAAGTCCTCCCTTGGACGACCACATGGTGTGGTAGAGTGGCGGATGGTAATCATCATGACGCCTCATTGACAAATTAACTCCTGACTAGGGTTGTATAACCAAGCAAGTGAAGTTGAACGGACGAGATGATCTTTGAGACGCTCATCTGCGACCGTTAGTGGAATTAGGGTTTATGAAGAGGTGCGCAAGCATCACTCTTCAGCTTGGTCAAATCCAAGATTGGGACACGATTTTGGCCAGGCCAATCGTGCATGCGTGTAAACAGCATGACGATGTAGGCGCCCATACCTCATTGTCTCATGAAAGTGTGATATGGGCCATTCAATTCTTCCGGCGAAGTTGAGTGGTCGAGATCAATTCGCGACAGAAAACTGGTGCCGCAAAAGCCGCGCATCGTGCCAACTTCGGGTACGCGTTCCAAGACGACCAAGATTGGTCGGTCTTGGCCGATTGGTTCGGCGTGTAGGTGGTAGGCTGATATTCACGCCTATACCTGACTGTCCGTCAAAACGTGATCTAAGCCACTAAATTTGTCTGGCGAAGTTGAGTGGTCGAGATTAGTTTTCAATTGGGAAGTGTGACCACGCTAGTTTGGGCGTGCGATTTGGAATAACCAGGCATGGTATCCCTTGGCCAATCAGGTGAGGAGATAGATGGGCCCACGGTGGTCATATTGATGCGCACCAGACCTGCTTAGTCTAATCCTAGGCCCTTCATTCATTCAGGAGAAGATGGACGCTCGTGATCGATACAAACCATAATTTAGGGTTTCACCGGCCGTGCGTCATGGCTTGTTTGGACGCACGAATTGGGATGACCAACCATGGTTGGTCTTGACCGATTGGTCATGTGTGTAAGCGGGCCACGATGTTTGTGTTGACATGCTCTGGGCCCTTTGAATCTACATCTACACCTTCCATATATGCCTGCGAAGATGGATGGTTAAGACTATTTTGCGACACATGTAATGTACCGCAAACCCTAATTTAGGGTTTCATGTCCATGCTGCTTTGGCTGGACGAATTGGTAAGCCACGCTCCCCTCTTGCAGAGACTGTCCATGTGGAGCCCGAATTGGGTCGGTGTTGAATACTCCATACCTGCTTGGGGGTTATGGATTCGATCTGGGCCATCCAATCATGCTGGTGAAGTTGGATGGTTGTGATCGTTTCTGAGACTGATATGGTCAGTCCGGATACTCAATCGGGCTAGTATAACACTCCGTAAGATGATTCTCTTTGTTAGAGAATGGTGTAGCCTGTAAGGGTATTTCGTGCATGCCTCATTGTTGGTACTTGGATATTCATGAAACTCTGCTAAGAGTAACAATCAGTCATCATGCCGCACTAATAATAAGAGTTATGTTAAGAACATCACATGAAATACAAGGTGTTTCATGCATTAATAAATAAATCTAAAATTCACAGAATACTTGGGGATTGTTGCTACATGATCTATTCTAGGTGAATTAATAAAGAGGAAAAGTATTCATCGCTTATCAAATGGATTTATCCTCTGCAATATGGTTGCACAAAAATTGGTTTTATAATTTTAGCCCTGAACTAAAATCCACCATCAACATTAAGTCCCCTGCCTAGCACATGATGGTTACACTATTGTGGGGTAGGCATATGATGGTGACAGTTAAGGATAAAACTTATGAGACAAAGTTAGATGTTACCAGGAGAGACGGGTCGTCCTGTCCTTCGAGCATGTGACGTGCAAGAGACGTCCAGGCGAGCGTTCCCCTAGCATGATGTCGGTCTTGCCTAATCGATGAACTTTTGCGCCTGCTTCGTTCGTGGGGTTATTAGCCTGCTTTATCAAACGTGGGCTTGCTGTGCCTGTTTCGGTTAAACGTGGGTCCACTGCGTGCCTACTTTGGTTGAATGTGGGACTCATCATGCGTCTGCTTCGGTCAAACATAGGTCCATTGCGTGCCACGTGCCTGCTTTTCTTGGGGACGGCTGTGCCTGCTTCGACCAATATGGGGCTATTTGTGCCTTATCAAGTGGACCCGCCGCATGCCTGTTTTTCTTTGGGGCCGGCTGTGTCTGCTTCGAACAGATACCAAAACCTGTTGCTTCACCCAACACCATACTTTCCCCTTGACCAACACCGACCTTGCTGACGGACATCGCTGCCTCGACGCCTTGATGCTTGTTTCATTCGAATACCGACCTTGTCCCGTACACCAGATTTGTTACTTCTTCCAACACCGGCCTTGCTATTGTGTCCAACACCGATCTTGCTGACTAACACCGGCATTTCTAACCAATATTGGTATTGTTTGAACATGGGACCCAGGCGTGCTTGCTTTTCCCAAACGTGAACCTTGTATGTTAGAACGTGGTGTGGCTCCAGCTGTGTTCATGTCCTCCTAAGAGCATGCTTCACTTGTCCTATCGACTTCAAGGTTTGTCATGCTCTGCTGGGCCCTTATGAAGGATGGATGAGATGTATGTTTGAGAAATGAGTACATAAAATATAACTTGGTCAAAGCATAGATTATTGCCGTAGCTTGTGTGTTGAAACGGCTCGAGAGGATGCTAAAGTGGCTTCTGGTGCGAACGTCGAGGTGGATCCTAGGGAGAGTGTTGAAGCAGGATTCTAAAGCGAACGTGGGTCCCTGAAAGAGCGTTGAGGGTGGCTCTTGAATAGACTATCGAAGCAACTTATGCTGGAGGGAGCATTGAAGTGGCCTCATCTTCAGTTCGATTTACCCTTGTGAATTCCATTCTTCTTGACTGACCATCTCTCTCATTTGAATAAGTCATTGGCTGACGATGAAGGAACTTCATGCTGAACCTTAGTACCCAAGCGTGGTCTACGTGGCTCTATCTTGTATGCCTGGTGGGTCTCTTGTACGTAATGGTCGTTGATATGGTGAAGCTCTGGATGACATTAATCGACAAGCAACAACAATTCCTGGGAGCAGCTGTGATCAGAAAAGACTGACAGGGAGAGGCATAATAGATACGGGCACGAATTTGGCAGTCTTCATATAGTGGTAGAACTTGTATCATTGTTAGAGGGATAAACCGGAACCGATGGATTTCTTGATGTTGCCTCTGGAATGAAAAAAAGAGGGAGACAGTCCCCTTCCCACGAGTATCCACTGAGCCTTCGACTTGATAGATGTTGCCACACTAGTTTCATGAGGTCGTCTTTACTATGTTGCGTTTCATAGACATCCAGGAATATCACCGATCTTTGACAATACGTCTGTTCTCTTGAGTGTATACTCATATTTGAACATCTTGGAATCATAATGATAGCGTACTTGCATCCATGTTTGAGATGGACAAAGTGCTAAGAAGTCCTCAGTCACACTCCTTTGGTAACGCAACTACTTCTTCTATGGGAGACGAAATTCTGAAAGTGTCTCTTAATGTTTCTGCTGTCGATACAGATATGGAATATCTTGGAAGTTGTTTCATCATTGTGGCAGTCGTGTATGCGGTACTGGAGTTAGAGTTTGCGCGCAAGATTTTGTATCTTGGTGGTTATCCTCTTACTGCTTCGGTGAAACTGGTTCTTTCTAGCAGGGAAGATGTTGTTCTAAATGAGTGTTCAACAACTCCAGAGGATGACCAAAAGCGCAGATTCTCTAACATAGAACGATAGACGTGCACCACTGTCTGATAGAGTGACTCGTCCGGATCTTGCTCAAAATGATGCGTGGACATCGTTATCTTCTTGAGGCTTCTCCCTCGAGGCATCGGCTCCAGTGGAAGATTTCCACCATAGAGCGTTGATACGCTGCACCGGCATTCTTTAAACCAAATGGTAGTACAGTATAATAAAAATTTCCGAGAGGAGTTCGAAAAGCTATCTTACTTGCATCATGCTCGTACATCCTCATCTGGTTGTAGCCGCTAAATCCATCCATGGAGGAGAACATTCCATGTCCGCTGGTGGCATCCACTAACATGTCGATGTTAGGTAGAGGAAAATCATCTTTGGGGAAGCTTCTGATAAAGTCTCTGAAATCCACACAACACCTGATCTCGTGTCTGAACGGTCTTGGAGACTGTTTAACCGGATTGGATCCAGGTATGACATGTAGATGATGGGTGACCAATTTTTCATCTAAACCGGG
Source organism: Papaver bracteatum (assembly GCA_023529315.1). Classification (NCBI taxonomy): domain Eukaryota; kingdom Viridiplantae; phylum Streptophyta; class Magnoliopsida; order Ranunculales; family Papaveraceae; genus Papaver; species Papaver bracteatum. The sequence continues at coordinate 2,578,493 of JAJJWX010003811.1, read as the reverse complement.
CATTTCTTCATATGTCCAAGCGAATATGTCATGGTACTCTTTGAGAAGTTCCACAAGCTTCGTGCGTTCATCTGTGTACAAGGTTGATCTGGCGGAGATAGGCTTAGGAGATTCCTCATTCCCGATGTTAACGACTTCGAGCTCATCAGTTGTGGAGTTGGTGCCATCTTGCGTCTGTCTTGGAGTATCTGACACTTCTTCTTCTTGTGTCCCGTCGTTGTTGCAGCATTCCGTTGAGCGGAGAAATTAGGTAGCAGCCGTAGCTTCACATGATGAGGAAGAGTTGGGACGCCTCGTCAACAAGGATGTATCATGGGACTTAGTCTACAATCATGCAATCCGGTCTTCCTCCTGGATTGACGCCCACGTAGGGAGTGGGATGCAATGAACTCTGTCTGATTCCTCGTACGGAGCTTCTCTTGGCTCAAATAATTCCATTCCACATATTGGTGTATAAGGAGACAATGATGCAGGAATACAAACGACTTCTTTATTCAACATAGTCTTCAGGAATTGGTGATACGTCGAGGGGACGACCCTATTGTCATGAAGCCATGGTCTCCCCAGTATCATATGGTGGTCCGGCTCTTTTTCTATGACTTCGAATTTTACCTTTGATTGGATGGGCCCTACAGATAAGTTCAGATTGACATACCCATACGTGTTAGTTTGGTTTCCTTCAAAGTCTATCATCGTGGTAGGCTGTCGTACGATCTTGCTTGGGTGAACCTTGGACATCCTGAGTGTCTTGAGGGTAATCACATTCGAAGAAGCTCCTGTGTCGATGAGGGACCTCTTGAACTTAGAATCCTTGATGCATGTAGTAACGTGTAGGGCCCGGTTGTGACCTTCTTCCGCCATCATGTCTTTTTATGTAAATGTAACATTATTCACAGACATATCCGGTGTTTTGGAGGCTTCTGGGCGCAAAGGAATTAACTGTACATCCAAGGTTATCTAGTTGAATGAAGCAAACGTCTCTGCACGCTGATCCTTCGAGAGGTGTAAAAGTTCGCACAAACTTTCTACTAGAGAGGTAGCCTCCTGGTCCACCGGCCTCTGGTTCATAGAGAAATTGTTGACTTGAGGAGGATTGTTGTGAGGATCAGTCCCCAGTGTAAAAATATCCGTGACAGGGGAACCGCTCACATCTGATGTCATCTTGACAAGGAGATCGAGTATGCCATTTATCGTTTCTTTGATTAGGTCCATGTTCTTCGTGTGAATCTCCTGCACCCATGCTAACTCGATCAATGTTGGTATTCTTGCGGTTACACCATTAGACACATCGTTGGGAGGAGGGGCATCTTTGTTGGAGGAACTTCGACCGGAATTCGAAATTTTTTGGTGAGTCCTAAGACCAACCATTTTGAAATCAACCAATGAGATTGGGTATTGAAGAAATGGATATTGCAACCGAGAGATTAATCTCCCACTGTGGTCGCCAATTATTTATGGGTGAAAACTATTTCTGCCGGTTTTGGTAATTTGGGGTGTGTGGATGAGAAATGAATCTAAACCCTAAACAAATGCACTGCACGGGAGTGCTTTTGATTCGAGAGATCAATCTATACAATTCTGGCCTAAACCAAGAAATGGTCGTTCCAGACTTTCTTTGGTCACAAAGTGAAGGAGATGAGGTTGATCTTAGTGAGGGAAGCGAAGAAGGTGTTGAGATTGTGAAGGTGTAGGCTTGTTTATGACTTGTAACAGAAAGGTGAGAATACTTACGATTAATTCAAGCAGGCTCTGGGTGTTTGAATACGTTTCGTATTAACACTTGGTTTCTGTGTTGTGTTCTGTATTGGAAAATAAGGAGGAGAACCTATTTATACAAGTCATTTAAGCCTTGTTCATGTCTCTCGTGGGAAGTGGAGGAAGTGGAGTGATGGAGTAGTGGAGTTGTGTGTTAGCGTCACACGATCAGTCTTGCCCACTTCTCCCATCATAACTAACCGTCCATGTCTCTCCGACACGTTCTTGTGATGGCGCGTTGCACGTTGCACGCTGTAAACCGCTAGACCAATACCCCTGTATGTATCCCCCAGTTTGTGACATGATTGATGTCTCGAGTGTGTGGATCGTGGGTCCCACAGAAAGTAGCATGTAATGCTTGGTTAAATAACTAAGTTATTTAGGAAGTCGGTACTTGTGGAGCATCGTGTGTATTCTATGCATGTAATACATTGAATGTATTCAGCATGTACGAAGCATCGCTGTTGAGTATCATGTCCAGCCTACTTCATGTGATAGTTTGGAGGCTGCGCTAGCAAGTCCTCCCTTGGCCAACCACATGGTGTGGTAGAGTGGCGGATGGTAATCATCATGATGCCTCATTGACCAATTAACTCCTGACTAGGGTTGTATAACCAAGCAGGTGAAGTTGAACGGACGAGATGATCTTTGAGATGCTCATCTGCGACCGTTAGTGGAATTAGGGTTTATGAAGGAGGTGCGCAAGCATCACTCTTCAGCTTGGTAGAATCTAAGCTTAGGACACGATTTTGGCCAGGCCAATTGTGCATGCGTGTAAACAACATGACGGTGTAGGCGCCCATACCTCATTGTCTCATGAAAGTGTGATCTGGGCCATTCAATTCGTCCGGCGAAGTTGAGTGGTCGAGATCAATTCGCGACAGAAAACTGGTGCCGCAAAAGCCGCGCATCGTGCCAACTTAGGGCGCGTGTTCCAAGACGACCAAGCTTGGTCGGACTTGGCCGATTGGTTCGGCATGTAGGTGGTAGGCTGATATTCACGCATATACCTGACTGTCCATGAAAACGTGATCTAAGCCACTCAATTTGTCTGGCGAAGTTGAGTGGTCGAGATTAGTTTTCAATTAGGAAGTGTGACCACGCTAGTTTGAGCGTCGATTTGGAATAACCAGGCATGGTATGCCTTGGCCGATCAGGTGACACTACACCAAATCGACGGTTTTGAGACATATATAAATGTTGCCATGATTTTTTGAGACACATATAAGTGTCTCAATTTTGGCGTTGGGAATGCTTTGAGACGAATTTAAAGACGCTTATAAACGTCTCTTAATTAAATTTTGAGACGTTTGTATGTGTCTCATAAATTTTACCCACGGTTTAGTAAGTGAACCAAATTTCCATTTTAAGTGACGCAAATTTTTTTTTTGAGCGACTCTTATATACGTTTCAAATAAAAATCCGATTTAAAAAAAAAAAAAATTTGCTGCTCCTGCACATTTAATTTCTTGCACCAGAATACATGTATCTAGCCACTCCATTCCAAATCATATATGAAACCACTATTCAATCCATTCTATTATATCACATATGGAATTGCAGCATTACATATGGATCCATCCATACAATCAATACAATTACAGATGTAAGAGGGAGAATAATGTGAGAGATTTAGAAAATTGGAAAGGGTGGGAATTTTGGGGGAAGTAATTTGGAGTTTTGGAGGGGAAATAAAATAGAATTATAATGAAAAGAAATAATAAATGAGATATATATTAAAATTATTAAATTTTGTAGAGACACATTTTAAGACACTTATAAGAGTAGTTGAAAAATCAGAACTAAAGCTACACATATTTTTTATTTGAGACTCTTATATGAGTGGAAGCACTAAAGACATATATATGTGTCTCGAACCCAAAAATTGATATGTCTCAAATCGGGCCATATGGTGTAGTGTGAGGAGATATATGGGCCCACAGTGGTCATGTTGATGCGCACCGGACCTTTTTAGTCTAATCCTGGGCCCTTCATTCGTGCAGGAGAAGATGGACGCTCGAGATCGATACAAACCCTAATTTAGGGTTTCACCGGCCGTGCGTCATGGCTTGTTTGGATGCACGAATTGGGATGACCAACCATGGTTGGTCTTGACCGATTGGTCATGTGTGTAGGCGGGCCCACGGTGTTTGTGTTGGCATGCTCTAGGCCCTTTGAATCTACATCTACACCCTCCATCTATGCCTGCGAAGATGGATGGTTGAGACTGTTTTGCGACACATGTAATGTACCGCAAACCCTAATTTAGGGTTTCATGTCCATGCTTCTTTGGCTGGACGAATTGGTAAGCCACACTCCCTTCTTGGAGAGACCGGCCATGTGGGGCCCGCATTGGGTCGGTGGTGAATACTCCATACCTGATTGGGGGTTATGAATTCGATATGGGCTATCCAATCATGCTGGTGAAGTTGTAGTGTTGTGATCATTTATGAGACTGATATGGTCAGTCCAGATACTCAATCGGGCTAGTATAACACTCCGAGAGATGATTCTCTTTGTTAGAGAATGGTGTAGCCTGTACGGGTATTTCGTGCATGCCTCATTGTTGGTACTTGGATATTCATGCTACTCTTCTAAGAGTAACAATCAGTCATCATGCCTCACTAACAATAAGAGTTCTGCTAAGAACAACACAAGAAATACAAGGCGTTTCATGCATTAATAAATAATGCTAAAATTCACAGAATACTTGGGATTGTTACTACATACTCCATTCTAGGTGAATTAATAAAGCGGAGAAGTACTCATTGTTTATCAAATGGCCTTATCCTCTGCAGGATGGCTGCACAAAAATTGGTTTTACAATTTTAGCCCTGAACTAAAATCCACCATCAACAGAAGCGCTGGTCGAACTGCTCAGGGAATACATATATGTTTTCGCGTTCGACAATGATAAAATACCGGGTCTGGACAACAGACTCGTCGCTCATAACCTCAGCGTGTCACCCGAATTCAAACCAATTAAACAAAGAAGTCGTGAATTCCAAAGAACCATGGCCCTTGCATTAAAACAAGAGACAGAGCGCCTGCTAAAAGTTAAATTCATCAAGCCTAACCAACACCCATCCTGGCTGGCTAACATCATACCCGTGGAAAAGAATAATGGAAAAAATCAGGTGTTGCGTGGACTAAAGAGATCTAAATCGAGCATACCCTAAAGATGATTTCCCACTGCGTAATATCGATATGACGGTAGACACAACGGGAGGTAAGAAAAGACCCTCCTTCATGGAATGCTTCAGCGGGTACAACCAGATACATATGGTTGCATCAGACACAAAGAAAACTCCTTTCCAAACCCCGTATGGGAACTTCTACTACGTCGTGATGCCATTCGGCCTAAAGAATGCGGGTGCCACCTATCAACGCGCCATGACATCTATATTTCATGACCTGCTGCATCAAACAGTAAAAGTGTACGTCGACGACATCGTAGTAAAGTCGCAGGTTCCCGAGGACTACACCTTGCACCTGAAAACAGTCTTTCTGATATGCAGAAAGTTCAAACACAAAATTAATCCACTCAAATGTGCTTTTGGATTAACCTCGGGGAAGTTCCTAGGTTTTGTGATAACTAGCGAAGGGATTCAAGTATACCCGGATAAAGTCGATGCCATTACAACTATGCCCCCACCATCAAATACCAATGAGTTACATGTATTTATCAGGAGGATATCGTACATACAAAGTTTCATACTAGGACTCGCTCAACTACTATCCGTGTCTCTGCCATTACCAAGGAAAAATACCGTATTCATATGGGGGAAGAACAATATGTGGCGTTTTAAAAACTCAAGCAGTGCGTTGTTAGCCCACAAGTACTAAGGCCACTTATCAAATGAATCCCCTTATATTTGTACGCTGATAAGCACGTAAGTGCACCATTTTATACCCATATTTATATTAGCTAGGTCTCAATTTTATCACTAGTAATCTTCTTTGTAGGTGTTTTTGTCAAATAAGCTCTTATAGAGAAAGTTGCTCGAAAAGTGGTTTTTGTACCCCGGAGGACACGTGTTATTCGGACTCTCAATGTCGGTTAAGGGGCACCTCAATTACTAAGGGGTGTCTAATTGCTAAGGGGCACCTTCTTTGTTATTTGGAACCCGTGGTTATTCGCACCCCAAGAATTGTTTTTACACCCAAATTGCTAAAGGGACATCCGTACAGGTTAAGGGGCACCTCATCTTCAACCTTTTGAAATCCAGTTTTGGCGGGAATAATGGTGGCAGATTTAGGGTTTGGATTTTGGAAGTGCTCGAGTGAGACTTAATCGCTAATATTGAATGGGTATCTTCCTTATGGCTAAATAGGCTTGGTAAGGTCTTTTAACTTGATCTAATTTGGCTAGAATGGCCGGTTGAAGCAAAACATGAAGAACACTTTTGGCGGGAAAAACTGGTTTTGAACCAGCAGAACTAGGGTTGACAATTTGAAGGAGTTTTGATGAGATTAAATTGCTGAAACTTCTTGAGTGAGTCTGTTAAGGCAAAACATGGATGGTATGATCGTTACATTTGGTTAGAATTGGCTAGAACATTGATTTGAAGAAAACAAAACACGTTATTTACTAGAGCAAACCAGAGATTTTCCCTGAAGAATAGTGGAGTGTATTAACAAGATTAATCTTGGAATTGAATTAAGAATATCCTGCTGAGTCAAAATAGGTAAGGTAATGTGATTTGTTACGTGAAAGAAAGAAGATTTCTTCATATCTCGAAAAACAGGGAGGATAAAATATTTCGGGTATGATTCTCTATTCTTGGAAAGAATGCGTGTGTTCTGAGAGTATTTGACACTACCTGGGATACGCAGAGACGTGTTTACATGGATTTGGACTGCAACAGACGCGTGAAGGAGTAAAAGAATGGTAACTTTTCCCTGTGAATTGCCGTGGAGAATAAAGGTCATTAATGGATATTATTCGAATTCATTGTTGTGATTTCTCGTACCTGTTGAGTATAAAAAGACCTGTTGGAGCATGTAGAAGGTGGATAGAGTGATTAGGGAGGCTACAGAGTGGAGAGAATTGCTGAAGAGAAATCTGCAGCAGCAGCAGAAGAATACTGAAGAACACGAAGAACGGACTCGCAAAGACAGTCGTAAAACACTGTCGTTCATGCGTAGAAAATAAGACTGTTGCTTGCGAAAGTTTACTGTTATTCTTTGTAACAGTGAGTTTGCAACGCTTATAAACGTTGCGAATTCCCGGTTTAATTTGTTTTTCTCATTTTCTCTTCTTTGTAAACACCATTTGAGCAATAATAATGAACTTTGAGTGTGTTTTCATCATGAGAAGCTAAAACCCCATCACTGGGTCGACGGAGAAGCCGAAACTCAACATGGGTAAAATTATTTTATTCTCTATTTGACTTTTGCATTATTTTAAATTGATTTATGATTCGATAAAATTAGTTGTGATTCAATTAGATAGGTTATGCTTTGAATTAAGATAACCTATGCTTAGGGGATATAATTAATGTTTTGAGGAGCTACTTTGGCAAAAAAAAAAGAGTCGGTGTTGTTTTGTTTAATGAGCTTTAATTGTTGAGAATAAGTAAATTGAACCCTATGTTATGAATGCGGTGAAATCCTAAACCCAGTGACTCTCTCGTTTATTATTTTCGTTAAACCTTTTTAATTTAATCTTAACAATTTCCGAGTGAACGAATCTTAAGTACTACAAAGAAAACTCGAAATCCTTAAATCATTTTGGCGCCGTTACGACGCGGATTTGTTTTTAGATTATTAATTTTTAGGTTTATTTTTTACAGTATTTTCTTTTAATTTTAGTTTTTATTTTTTTCCTTTTTATGCGTTTGTTTTTCTATTTATTTTCAGGATGATGACTTCTTTTGAGGAGACGTCGTCTATGATGACGCTGGCGGAATATATGCGCAGAAATTCAAATCATCAGGCAACTTCATCAGAGATGACGCTTGGTGAATATATGCATAGGAAACGGTATGGAGTTTCTTCTCCACATGAGGTACGTGAAGAATCTCCGTTAGAGATTTATGAGAAGTATTATAAACACACACCACTTAGTTTGGAACAAAGACTAAGAATATTGGAATTCCAAAAATTATTTAATGACGACGATGATGAATCTGATAGTGACTCTTTGTCCCAGACTGAACATATATATGACCCCGTGGATGATTGTGTGGAGGATTCGCCTAATTCCATAGATGAATCTACCTCACAAGATCATTCACCCGACTTAGAGGTTGTTTCTAGACCCATAGACTTCCAAAAGTTGCCTAATTTAGGGTTAGAATTGTGTGCTTCTAAAATTTTATTGGAATACTTTTCATCTAAATACCCGGAGGACTTGCCTATTCCTGATATCGTGCATGAATCAATTAATATTTCCCCATTTAATAGAATCCCCATACTTTGTTCTTTACGCACTTCCATGTGCAGTAAAAACTTGGTTTAGGGGTAAATTTTGTTTTATGACAGTTTCAATGTCCCATTTTTTCCATAAAATAATTGTGAAGATGTCATTTGTAAATATTGTATTTTGGGTCGATCCCCAAGTTTCCAGGTTATTAGTTTACGGGGATCTTTTATGTACATTCCAGTAGGTATAATTATTTGTTTATTTATTTTTGTTTATTTTTATTTCCCATCTTAATTTTTACGTTGGATGACTCAATTATATTGAGGACAATGTAATATTTAAGTGTGGGGGAGTGGTTAACGTTTTATTTTTCTGTTTTAGGAATTTTCTTGCTTATCATGACCAGCTGTGGAGCGGGTCTCTAAAAAAAAACAAAAAACAAAAAAAATTGCATGATATGACCAGCTGTTGAGCGGGTTTATTTTTTTTTTATTTTTGCATTATATGACCAGCTGTGTAGCGGGTCTTAAAAAAAATTGCATTTTCATTTTATGACCAGCTTTGTAGCGGGTCTTTTCTTATTGCATGTTATGACCAGCTGTGTAGCGGGTCTCTGAAATTTTTTTTTTTTTTTTTTTTGTGTGTCTTGTGTATCTGCCAATTGTCATGACCAGCTGTGTAGCGGGTCTAAGTCTTTTATTTATGACCAGCTGTGTAGCGGGTCAATTTTCTTGTTTTGCTCGGGACTAGCAAAATATAAGTGTGGGGGTGTTGATAAGCACGCAAGTGCACCATTTTATACCCATATTTATATTAGCTAGGTCTCAATTTTATCACTAATAATCTTCTTTGTAGGTGTTTTTGTCAAATAAGCTCTTATAGAGAAAGTTGCTCGAAAAGTGGTTTTTGTACCCCGGAAGACACGTGTTATTCGGACTCTCAATGTCGGTTAAGGGGCACCTCAATTAATAAGGGGTGTCTAATTGCTAAGGGGCACCTTCTTTGTTATTTGGAACCCGTGGTTATTCGCACCCAAAGAATTGCTTTTTACACCCAAATTGCTAAAGGGACATCCGTACAGGTTAAGGGGCACCTCATCTTCAACCTTTTGAAATCCAATTTTGGCGGGAATAATGGTGGCAGATTTAGGGTTTGGATTTTGGAGGTGCTCGAGTGAGACTTAATCGCTAATATTGAATGGGTATCTTCCTTATGGATAAACAGGCTTGGTAAGGTCTTTTAACCTGATCTAATTTGGCTAGAATGGCCGGTTGAAGCAAAACATGAAGAACACTTTTGGCGGGAAAAACTGGTTTTGAACCAGCAGAACTAGGGTTGACAATTTGAAGGAGTTTTGATGAGATTAAATCGCTGAAACTTCTTGAGTGAGTCTGTTAAGGAAAAACAGGGATGGTATGATCGTTACATTTGGTTATAATTGGCTAGAACATTGATTTGAAGAAAACATGGCACGTTATTTACTAGAGCAAACCCGAGATTTTCCCGTGAAGAATAGTGGAGTGTATTTAACGAGATTAATCTTGGAATTGAATTAAGAATATCCTGCTGAGTCAAAACAGGTAAGGTAATGTGATTTGTTACGTGAAAGAAAGAAGATTTCTTCATATCTCGAAAAACAGGGAGGATAAAATATTCCGGGTATGATTCTCTATTCTTGGAAAGAATGCGTGTGTTCTGAGAGTATTTGACACTAGCTGGGATATGCAGAGACGTTTTTACATGGATTGGGACTGCAACAGACGCGTGAAGGAGTAAAATAATGGTAACTTTTCCCTGTGAACTTCCGTGGAGAATAAAGGTCATTAATGGATATTATTCGAATTCATTTTTGTGATTTCTCGTACCTGTTGAGTATAAAAAGACCCGTGGGAGCATGTAGAAGGTGGATAGAGTGATTGGGGAGGCTACAGAGTGGAGAGAATTGCTGCAGAGAAATTTGCAGTAGCAGCAGAAGAATACTGAAGAACACGAAGAACGGACTCGCGAAGACAGTCGTAAAACCACTGTCGTTCATGCGTAGAAAATAAGACTGTTTCTTGCGACAGTTTACTCTTATTCTTTGTAACAGTGAGTTTGCAATGCTTATAAACGTTGCGAATTCCCAGTTTAATTTGTTTTTCTCATTTTCTCTTCTTTGTAAACACCATTTGAGCAATAATAATGAACTTTGAGTGTGTTTTCATCATGAGAAGCTAAAACCCCATCACTGGGTCGACGTTAGAGCTTCTAAATTCAACATGGATAAAATTATTTTATTCTCTATTTGACTTTTGCATTATTTTAAATTGATTTATGATTCGATAAAATTAGTTGTGATTCAATTAGATAGGTTATGTTTTGAATTAAGATAATCTATGCTTAGGGGATACAATTAATGTTTTGAGGAGCTACTTTGGCAAAAAAAAAAAAAGAGTCGGTGTTGTTTTGTTTAATGAGCTTTAATTGTTGAGAATAAGTAAATTGAACCCTATGTTATGAATGCGGTGAAATCCTAAACCCAGTGACTCTCTCGTTTATTATTTTCGTTAAACCTTTTTAATTTAATCTTAACAATTTCCGAGTGAACGAATCTTAAGTACTACAAAGAAAACTCGAAAAACCTTAAATCATACGCGGTTCTACCAACTTGGCAATAGGGGCCGTATTGGCACAAAACATGGGAAGTGATCAGTTATCACCTATTTACTATGTTAGCGAGCTCTATGCGAGGTAGAACTTAGGTACCCGCGCGTCGAGAAAGCGTGTCTATCTCTCATATATGCTACACAGAAGCAACGCCCATACTTACTAACATATGAGACGAATATAGTAGCCGCGGCAAACCCAATAGTGTATTTAGCATCCAAGCCTGAGTTAACGGGAATGACCGCTCGTTGGCTGTTGCAATTGTATGAATTCGAGCTTAAGTATCAATGACCAAAGGGAATACGCGGGCGGGCGATATCTTATTTAATAGTAATGTTCCCAGGAGAATGAGACAATGAGGTACATGAATACATACCTGGAGAAGTGGCAGCCGCATAAGTCGATAAGCTTTGGACCATGTTCTTTGACGGGTCGTCTTACGGAAATATAGGGGAGACGGAGTGGTATTTGAAGCCTAGCAAGGCGACCTACTATCATACTCATTAAAACTGGATTTCCCGTATAGTAATAACATACCCTGAATACGAAGCGCTGATTCTAGGCCTCAGAACTACAAAAGAACTCAACTTGGGAAGTGTGGAGATAAAAGGAGACTCTAAACAAGCAACAAATCAAGTGAACGACGACTTCCATGTAAAAGAGGAACACTTAGCACCCTACAGGGTGGAAGCACAAAGTTTGATCCAACAAACAAGATCAATGCTAGATCACACATGCGGAAGCGGAAATCGGCACGTGAACGCTCTAACTACTCTGGCAAGTAAAATGCAGCTTAATGGCAGGGACGATGGTATAGTGACAGTAAGGAGAAAATATTTGCCCAACTCCTGGAAAGAAGACCCGGATTTCGAAAAAGCGAATGAATGAAGGAAGATGTACATCGAATCCCTAAAAAAATAGACGAGGATCGAGTCATTCCCCCAAAGTCCTAAGACAGTTCATGGTAATACAAGGGGCTCTGTACTATTGAGCTGTAGGAGGAGCCCTAGAAAGATGTCTAAATAAGAAGGAAGCAGAAAGAGCGCTCCAGAACTTGCACACGGAAACTTGCAGACAGTCAGGCGTTGTTCATCTTTACAGAAAGCTCTAAAGTTTAGGAGTATACTGTCCAAGCATGTCAGCACAAGAAATGGCCCTCCAAGATAGCTGTACCGACTGCCAAGCTCCACCGCAACCCACGGAGGTATGCTCGGCCGAGGGTGTCGATTGGCCATATATTAACTATCTTCAGCATGTAAAACTACATAGCGAAAGGCAAGAGGCATCAAAAAATCAAAGGAAGGCGTCAAGATTAATCATAAATGAGAACGTACTATACCGAAGGAGCTATAACAACGTAATATTACGATGCTTATACTATCAGGAGGCGGCCGAGGTCATGACCCAATCCCACAATTTCGATCACCAAGAAATGCGAAAACTATTCCTACAACTTTATGAAAGGGGATTCTACTGGCCAACCATGGAAAGTGACACTGCCGAACATGTCAGAAAATGCTTGAGTTTCTAGATGCACGGGATATTGATCAGGGATCCTCACACCCAGTTGCATAGTATAGTGACGCCTTGGCCATTCTACAGATGGGGGCTAGACTTCATAGGCTCGATAAATCCAAACTCCTCGAAGCATCATAAATATATAATCACTGCCATTGAATATGTATCCAAATAGGTCAAGGCGATACCTATAAAAGATTATGCGGGGGAAACCATAGCCGTATTCATTAAGGAGTACATTATTTACAAATTCGGCGCACCTATGATAATTAGGGCGATAACGCTATGTCATTCGTAAATAAGGATGTGATATACTTACTCCGGCAATATAACACAAGGTTGCATACGTCGACCCCCTATTATCCCCAAGGAAACGGGAAGGCGGAGGCTACCAATAAAACCCTCCTCCGGATATTAAGCAGAACAGTCCACTACCACTCGCATTATATGCATATAGAATTTCAAAACTAAGTTCTACTGGGGCGTCACCTTACTCTTTAGTCAGTGGTGAGGATTCATACTTCCTGCGAAAAAGCGGTACCATCAGCAAGAGTAGCAATGGCTAGCCACACCCCTCCTGATGAAGTAAGTCAATTCGCGCACCTTGATACAACAGAAGAGAGATGGGCGCGAGCAGAGCGATTCGCTGAAGCATATAGGAAGCGGACAACCAACTATTACAACCAGGGTATCAAAGAAAGAACTTTTAAGGTTGACGACCAACTTCTAAATTACCCCCCCCCCCCCCTGCCCCATGTGCAAAAGAACGCCAGCGCTGGGAAGTTCGCAGCAAATTGGGACAACCCGTTCAAAGTTAGGAAGGTGGCCGAGAGCGGATACTACAAACTAACACGAATGGATGGTACCAAAGTCAAGTCGCCCATCAATGGAAAATGGTTAAAGAGTTTCCATGAATAAGTTACCTGATTTACGATCATTTACTTCACATAATAAAAGCGATTTATCAACAATAAAAGACGTGCAACTAGAATTACAAAAGGCTACGGGATGCATAGACACCCGGACGGCTGAAAAATTCACAAAAGGCTGCAGGATACATAGACAACCGGTCGGCTGATGAATTTACAAAAGGCCACGGGATACACAGACACTAGGTCGGCTGGCGAATTTAGAAAAGTCCATGGGATGCATAGACACCCGGTCGGCTGGAAAATATACAAAAGGCCATGGGATGCATAGACACCCGGTAGGATGACAAATTTACAAAAGACCACGGGATGCATAGACACCCGGTCGGCTGACGAATTTACAAAAGGCCACGGGATGCATAGACACCCGGTTGGATGGCGAATTTACAAAATGCCATGGGATGCATAGACACCCGGTCGACTAACGAATTTACAAAGGGATACGGGATGCATAGACACCCGGTCGGCTGACGAACCTACAAAAGCTATGGGATGCCAAAGGCACCCGGTCGGCTAATGATGTGTTGTAGAAAGTGATAGTAAAAGGTTCTTTTGCAACTTGTGAAGGCAAAGGAATTTAGATTTAATTAAACTTAAAAGTAAAGAAAACTTAGATCAAAATTGATTTCGAGATAAGAGAGAATAACCAAGACACTGATTCCGCTATTACACATTAATGAATGACGGTAAATAACCCAAAACTCTAATTATCTTTAAGTCCCTTATTTTCTTAACTCACACAAAATCAGGCAAATTCTCAACAATTAATTGTATCCCTTAAGCATAGATTATCTTAATACAAAGCATAACCTATCTAATTGAATCACAACTAATGACAAAAATTATGCAAACAATTAAAAACTCCGCAAAAGCAATGATTTAGTAAATTATAAAATATAAATTAGAGAAAATAAATTAATTACCAATTATTCATGCGTAAATAGCTTCCTCATTTCCTTGGTTGTGGGAGAATTAGCCGCTCATCATGTTGGGAACACACTTAAAATTCATTTTTATTGCTCAAAGTGCTCCAAATTGATGAAATAGGTCTTGTAACAGATATAGTTGTTACAGAAACAACTATTACAGAGAAACACTCAAAAATGTTGCGAACACGAAATAACTGTTACAATATTTGTTACAAAGAAAAGATGACAGGCTTCTTAGAACGAGTGATTTATTCTTCGTCTTCTTCTCCACTTGAAAGTGCAGCAATGGCTTCTGTAACTTTTTTTCTCCGGTCATAGCTCTCTCCCGTACCCCAAACTCTCTATATCCCTTCTACTAGACCCCAAGAAACCTATTTATACTCCTAAGACTCATTTAATCACGCCATATCTCCATAAATTCTTCATTGAACTCGGTTATTAAAGAAAATATCATGGGAATATTTTCTTCCCTGAATTAACTTCCCACACGTCTACAGATGCTAAAACTTCTTTATTTAGTTCTTACACGCTCCTGGCTGTTAGTTTGAGTCATCATGCACGCCCATAACACGTCCAAATCTCATGCAACTCGTGAAAGCTTGTGTTTTTCCTCCAACTCACTGTTTGGATTAAACCGAGTTATCCAGCCAAATTTGACCCAAACAAACACCCATACCAACATTATATAGTTATATCACATCTACCCATGAAGTTTCAGCGATTGAATCGCCCTCTAACCCAATCAAATTTTGATCAAAACAATCTGCCAGTGAAGAGAATTATTTTCCCGCCAAAACGAAATTTCAAAATGTTGAAGATGGTGTGCCCTGATCCAAAACACGAGTGCCTTTATCACTTGGTGCCTGGGGTGCCCTTATCCAAAGTGAGGGTGCCTTTATCACTTTTTCTCCGGAGGTCCAAAAAGCACTTTTCGAGCAACTTTTTCCGCATTAGTGTATTTCTCCAATAACACCTAAAAACACACAAAAACACCATAATAAGTACAAAATCGAATACTAACAATACAAAATATTGAGGACAAATTAGACACATAAAAGGCTGTTGCACCCCTGATTCTGCCATCCCTTCACGCGGTTCGTGTGGTTGGGTGGCAGCGGTTGCATTGGCGGCCTCTCCTTTGGATGCCCCGGTCTTTGAGGCTGCGACCTTTAGGGCTTCCGCTGCAATAGCGGTCGCATCCAAAAGCCTCGAGCTCTCCGCTCCATTCTGCATTTTGTCTGTGGCTTTGAGCTTTTCGCCCTTTTGCTTACTCCTAGTCATTACTGGAGTCGTCCTTGGTGTTTCTTTTGATGAAGCTCTCGCTTTTCCTGCATCTTTGTTCTTCTCCATTTTTGATATTTTTCTGAAAATGATTATGATGCACACAAGAAAAGATTGGTCCAAAAAGGGAGCCTATTAGTAAAGTCTGGGAAATCGAATTCCGTTTAGCTTGCGATCTGAAATAAGATCACCACCAGGTGTATATTTGTTTTGAAATGCTTTCGAAGATGTAGATCTATCATAAATTCCGTGGATAGGTCCACGCGCTTGATTTTCTAAAGATGAAAACTTGGAAATCAGTTCGAAGATGCAGATCTACTGAAAAATACGTGGATATGTCCACACGCTTGGTTTTCTAAAGATGAAAACTTGGAAATCAGTTCGAAGATGTAGATCTACTGAAAAATCCGTGGATATGTCCACACGCTTGGTTTTCTAAAGATGAAAACTTGGAAATCAGTTCGAAGATGTAGATCTACTGAAAAATTCGTGGATATGTCCACACACTTGGTTTTCTAAAGATGAAAACTTGGAAATCAGTTCGAAGATGTAGATCTACTGAAAAATCCGTGGATATGTCCACATGCTTGGTTTTCTAAAGATGAAAACTTGGAAATCAGTTCGAAGATGTAGATCTACTGAAAAATCCGTGGATATGTCCACATGTTTGGTTTTCTAAAGATGAAAACTTGGAAATCAGTTCGAAGATGTAGATCTACTGAGTGAATAGGTGTAAAAAACCCAAAAATGCTCCAAGCACCGCTATTTTCAGAGAACAGTGCTCGTGGAAGCCGTAGCATTTAAATCACAGGATAAGATAAATCTTTTACTGGGAAAGTCCATGTTTCTAGCGCCAAATTGTGAACACGCAAATTACGATGGCGTCTACATGTCCACAAACAATGTTCGTACATATTGAAATTTATAGATTAGATACAACGCGCGTAATAGCGCAGTGACTATGCCGATTCATCGACTCTGAGTCCTTGGACTCGTCCTAGTATTGTCGCATAGTTATCACTGAAAATGTATAATTACACGGATAGTAACCCGTGGATTGATATGAAGGAAATCTCGGATCAAATGGAACATAAAAATGCGTAATGTAACGTGCGGAATGTAAAGTACATAATGTAAATGCGGAATGTAAGGTACATAATGTAAATGTGGAATGTAAGGTACATAATGTAAATGCGGAATGTAAATGAGACGAGTAATTACGTGGTTCAGCACTTAGGCCTACATCCACGGGGTAAAAGAAGGGTGTTTATTATATGTAGATTGATTACAAGTATAGTCAAATAACTTTAGGTGTGCTAACTTAGGCTGCGGGATTAGGGGTCTACTTACTCTTCCTAATTCTCTCTCCTTTTTCCTTTCGAATCGACTTGCCCCTCTCTCTTAGGGAGGAGGGGTATTTATAGGAGTTCTATTGTGGGGTTCAAGGAAGGAACCGTTGAAACCTTATCGTCTTGTATTTTGTGCCGTTACGCGGACATCTTAGGTTGCTATGGTGCCCCCCTCGTTCCCTTCGTTACTTCCGAAGAGGTAGGGTCTTCTCTTCCGCTGGTTGATTGACACGCGTTTCAGGTATTTAATGCGGGTGGTTGGACCTTCTGCACGTGTCAGACCACGGTCTTCTGTTCCTGTCACGTCCGTGTCAGCTGGTTGATCCTTGACCGTAGATCTAAGATTCCTCTTGAGATGGGATAAAGCAAATCTGAGGGTGTATTGGGTCCGACACAGTGGTGATTTATTCCCGTGCTCCTTCATTTGTAGCCATTGGATCTGCTAGATAAGAGGCCCTTCCTGCTGGTACATGTTTCTTGGTTGTATCTAAGTGGTGTCGTTTTTTGATGCCCCTCGTCATACGCTATCCACGTGTTTATCCGAGGACACGTGGCGAGTGGAGGAATTATGTACTTACAAGTACTCAAGAAAATGGAACTCAAGATAAGGTTGATAATGAAATTTGGGACCACTAACCGTCTATATATAGGTAATACAATGTGATAAATGATGAAGTAAGCACCGGTTCCCGCCAGTGCATGTCGAGATACATGGCATCCTGTAATAGGGACTTCATACAACATCATCCAGAAACAATAGCTATTATCGGGGAATAGGACTTGGAGTAGGATTTGGTATGAATACTGGGTTATTTGACAATTAACCTAATAGTCAGGGACTAATGTTAATACATGAAAATTATTACCCCTTAACAGGACTAGGGAGCCACTATAGAGGAGCCAAGACCAACATAAAAAATGGGGACTTGGGTACCAAAGCCCAAGTCTGCTAAGAAGTATCCATAAGGTAGAAAGGATAAGGAGGGAATTAATGGGAAATGAGGAGGTTATATTAGAGAAGGGATAGCATTAGTAGTAATTAAAGAATTTAGATGTCATAAAATGAAATGCTTTTGGGAAAGTCTATAAAAGGAGGTATATAGTACAATGGAAAGCAAGTTCTCTCTCATGCAATTTATAGAAAGTGTTGTCATTAGGTGTGAGTAGGACGGGTACCAAAAGCATATTTGCCCCTCAACACGAGAACGATTTTGCTCTAGCAGCGCTAGAGCATTTTTTATCTAGCACTGCTAGAGCCATCGGATCGGTGGATCCAATAGTGGTGGTGGTTTATGGTGGAAATTGCATTTTTGCCCTTGACTAAAAAACTGCACTGGGAACCACCACCCTTGGATCCACCAATCTAACGGCTCTAGCAGCGCTAAATAAAAAATGCTCTAGCGCTGCTAGAGCAAACTTTTTTCCCTCAACACATGACACCTAGGATTTAAGACATTTTTCTCCAAATTTCCATCTCCAATGTAAGGGTCGTGGTCATGAAAAAAGATGACATAGCAAAATGGGGGGTAAAGGGGAAAGTCTATATTAAATTTTCTTCATGACCTTGGATCTTAAGTTCACATCATCATTTTTGTCTCTAAATTTCAATAAATTTTAGGTAAATAAGACCTTGAGCATTGGATATGAACTTTAGATAAAAATTTATATCTTTATTATTTTTTGTCATTTAACAGTAATCCACAAAAAAGGAATGTTAATAAGACCTCCACCTAAGATAACCTTGGCCCCTAGAGTGTTAATTATGGTGTAGTATTGGATGGAGTTGGCAGGATCAGGAAAAACTGTAGGTAGCTGGTTGGTTTTACCCAAGAGGGGAGGGTTCAACTTTTGTTATATCAAAAAAAAAAAAAAAGATGGGTATTAATGAGCTTCAATAACTTCAAAAATATGATTAGTTTGGGGCTTATATATTTCATTTGAGACCTATCACTAAAAGACAAAAAAATATCGTTATGAAGTAATTTAAAAAACTCGTTATCTACCTATTTATGTTAATAGATAATATGCCCTTATTCATTAGTGATGATTAATTAAGTTAGTAGTTAAATTAACTAGTGTTTGAGTTTGATTATATTATTGGAATTAGAATAGAAATTCATTTCCTTTTCTAATGTTTGGAAAAGAAGAAGAAGTAGAGGAAAAAAAAGAAAAACTATGGTCTCTGATTTTTTTTTGGCAAAAATGAAACTTTATAGCAACGATGAAGACTTTAGTAGTGACGAAGAAATGGGTGCATTAGATAATCACGATTTTGATCCTACCGATTTATATTATTTGTTGAATGAAAAAGACCATGTCGACCAACGCCTAATTGAGGATCTTACTGTAGTACAAGAAGAATATTAATGGGAAAATGAAAGTCATAATGTTTCAAATGGGAAGATATGCATTCTAAGGATCTCCAAACATATATTTGCATCTTATAATCATCCAAAATGGAAAAAGTTTCAAAATTTTAAGTTTTTTCCCATCAATTATTACCCAGAATCAGTGGATGCGATAGCACCACATCTACCGGTTCTGGGTTATCTCCCCAAATTGGAAATGACAATTGGTCGTTGTTCATCACCTTGTAAACCGATTACATTGCACTTTTGGCGGGATTGGTAGGTGAAAAAAATTGATATTTGTGGCCTCCTACATATGCCTATTCCTTGACTTGAAATTTTTCTATAAATACCCAAAGTTTACAATCGGCATATGTGCGTATATTATGTAATCTGATTGCAGAGACAAAGGTACACATAAAAATGCACTTTCAACCCATACATGAATCACATATACTTATATCTATAGATTGGTTCTCTACTCGACTGTTACACATATAACGATTGTGTTTTCCTAACTTGTTTATATATGATGTAAATTGTTGAAGCGTTCGACGAAAATCAACCCGAACTCGTATCTCAACTGGGTCTTGATACCTCTACCCTCTATTACACTGATTTGGTATGGGAAAAGAGAGATGATGCAAAGAAATGGTTTGTGGACAAGGTCTTTGAATAAAGTTATGTATGATAGAGAATATGCTATCCTCTTTATATACACAAGGAACCAATGGCTATAGTGTTTATTTTTATTATTTTATTTTATTATTAAAATAGTCGTTTGAGGAAACAAAAAACTGGGACAAGTCGGTGTATATGTACGCGCATATAGGCCGATTGAAAACTTGGAATTCTGAAAAATACTTACCTTTTGATCGGTATATATATGAGTCACATAAAGACCGGTTATGGCTTAAACAATATCCAGAAAAGTAGACATTTCAAATGAATTAATCGTATTATAGGTGTTTGAAACCTTCCAAAAGTCATAGATAAAAATGTCATTGCTTGGGAAATTTTCAAATGATCCAAAACACTAATTCTTGAACAATAAATTGTTTTGAACCAAGTTTCCAAAGGACCAATGAACATCCATTGCTTGAATCATATTTCAAGATGTTTAACAAGTCAAGCTTGACTCTAAATTTCTTCTTTGCAATAAATCTACTAGAAATCATACGACATAGTCTCAAATTGATAAAATGACGAAGCTCGTGAGTAAATAAAATGGTTCAATTTTCACATACCTAGTTGATGAAGTTCTCCAAATGCCTTGGTCTATCTTCATTATTCAAGGTGATGTCTGATACTCAATTACCAACTTATATGCGTTGTCCGATATTTGACTTGATAGACTAAAAATGAAGAGATAGTTTTGTTATTCTAACATTCACAACAATCTTGAGATATAAAAACTTGTGAGTTCGACCGAGAAGTACTCTAACAAATAGGACAAATATATCAAACCTTAAGGATATAGAACACTTACACTCTTGTTAAAGGGAAACCTAGATCAGTACCACCTCACAGGAATAATCCAAATAAATCAAAGAAGAGTTTAGATCTAACTTGTGGAATCACAAAGTTTGAGATGAAGAGTACTTTATGATTTATATCTATCTTGATCTATAGTTCGATAACTATAATAATCAATAAGAACAAGATTCAGATATCAAGAACTATTAGGTAAAAGATAGTCTGACATGGCTTCACGAATCCCTTAGTGAAAGACTCCAAAAGTCGTGACTGGTAGGTCTAGAAAGTAGCCTACAATTATACTGCAAATGCACGGTGTCTATTACATAGATAACGACAAATATAGGTCAATCCCACGGAGAGTTGTTACAGTGTGATGCTAAACTTCCAAGTTCTACTATTACTACTTTTAAAAATGAGAGGGTTCTCGATACGACTGAATGATGTTTATGTAACACAAAATAGAGAACAAAACAATGCAAATAAAAGGCACTAGGGCAATCAAATCCACCTTTTAACCTACACTAAGCCAAATCAGTTTTAATACTATTCTTGTCCCTTGTAATGGACACCAGTAAAGATGAAAGTCTATTTTTTATCCAGGGTAATCTCAAGTAGATGGCTAATATCAACTAAGGTAATTAATCCGTAACATTAACTGTCTTCTTACATCACAACTAATCACAGATCAAATTGATTATTGAAGCATGAGTTGAAGCATAACATAGAGTTATTCTAACTACCTATGTTGTATGACAAACAAGGTGAAAGAAATATGTGTGACACAATGATTAAACCATTTCTATATTATTTATGCACAACAAGAACAATATCAGAACATGAATCAAACTTAGCAATAGATTAATGGTTTCATCTAAACCCTAGATAATGGGATTAGAACATGATGAAAGAAATACAGAAAAATAAACTACTATAGCTTGGTGCACCGGCTAATCCCGGCATAATTTTCCTCTACAACCCTCCTCTCTTCTT
This sequence comes from Papaver bracteatum, assembly GCA_023529315.1. Lineage (NCBI taxonomy): Eukaryota > Viridiplantae > Streptophyta > Magnoliopsida > Ranunculales > Papaveraceae > Papaver > Papaver bracteatum. Next base: position 2,556,902 of record JAJJWX010003811.1, on the reverse strand, counting down.
ATACATAAAATTCCCATCAGATATCAATAGTAGAAAACCATAAATTAGGTACAAAATTCTATCACTTACTAGTTGTCTAATCAAAATTGAACCACTTCATCTTGACCACTCAATGTCTTCTGTATGGCGCTGCCTTTTACTGACTAGTATTCACAGATTGATATGAAATTTCATGCTCAATTATATTCATCTTCCTCTTACTGTTTGAATAATTAAACCTCGCGCTAGGTCACTGTTGTTGACAAGATTGAATGAGGTTTGATGTGTGTTTAGGTTGGGTATAAAGGGAAGGTGGAGTGGATGGAGAGGGGTGAGGTCGTGGTGGTTAGAGTACACAGTAGAGATGATGGGGTGAATAGAGAGAAAACTGAAGCTTCTGGCCATGAGAAGTTTTAGAGGTGTTACTAGGGTGTTTCTCAGTAACACCTAGGTTTGGTGTTGGAGAAAGAAGTAGTTTTTGGTGTAAGGCATGAATACATGATTGGCGTGTTCAATGGTGCCAATGGCTTATGTATGAGTGCGCCAACAGATTGCACGTGTTCTTATTTTTACTCTTCATTGCCTTCTACTTCTTCTCTTCAGTTATCACTGGATACCCATTTCTCTGCTCCTTTTGCTTCTCCATACTTCCTAGCTTTATTTAAATACATAAAATCACAAAATTAAAGTAGTGTTGATGGTGGATTTTAGTTCAGGATTAAAATTGTAAAACCAGTATTTTTATGCGCTGTCACCCTATAAAGGGAAAAGCCGTTTAAGAAGTGATGAGTGCAAAAAACCTCTTCATTTTATTTATTCAAAGCAATTCAATAAAATACACAATATTCACCTAGAATAGTGCGTGCAATATCAATCCCAAATATTTTGTGAATTTTATTAGAATTAACAATTAATGGATAATTTGCCTAGTATTTTCTGTGCCATGTTCTCAGCCGAACTCTCATTATTGACATGACATGACGACTGAGTGTTCACTCTCAGCAGAGTAGCATGAATCTTCGTGCCAATATTGAGACATGCACGAAGTACTCACACATTCTACATCACTCTCTGACAGAGAGAGTCTCGTATCGACGCGATTTGGTTAGCCCGATCGAGCATACTTAATTTCCTAAGGGGAATATGGACTGTCTGTATCAGTCTCCGAAATGATCACGGCCACGCAAGTTGACCACATGATTTGACCAGCCTATACAAACCCTAGCAGGAGCAGGCGATCACCATAATGACCGCCGGTGGGCCCTCCTATGCCCTAGCGGGTCGAACACCACACTACACTCCCAACGTCCGTCAAACGCCGACCCCAAATAGGGATGGCCACGTTGTTTTGGGAAAGGCTCGAACGAGCAAGACCACTTAAAGCAGTCTTAAAATCATCACGACCGCCCAACTTCGCCAGCCTAGTTGGACGGATTATATTATCCCATGAGTGATTAGGGAAGAACCAACACATACGTTGGCGGGCCTACTCTCCCCATATGCGATCGGTTTCTCACGACGAGGCCATGGATCGCAGTAAAAAAGTTTGCTCAAACCATGACGGGCGTGATGCTTCTAAGGGTCGCGGAATTCCACTAGTGTCTTAAATTGATCACAACCATCCAACTTAGCCAACCTATTTGGATGGCTTAGATCGAACTTAGGACCATCAGGAAGGTGCACATATGTTCACCATCAGCCCAACGTGGGCCCCACATGGTCGGACCTCCCAAAGGGGAAGCATGGATTGCCAAACGTTTGGCCAAAGTCACGCGTGCGAGACTGTTTAAAAACCCTAATTAGGGTTTGAGCGATGCATATCTGTCGTAGTTCGATCGTGTCCATCCATCTTCGCCAGCCTAAACGGAGGGTGTAGATATATACTCAATAGGTCCCAAGGATATTGACATTGATCACCGTGGGCTCACCTGTGCGTGTGACCGGCTAGACAAAGTAGACCATGACCAGGCGCCTCGAAACGCACGCCCAAAGGTGGCATGTCGCGCAACCTCTAAATCCTTTGCGTCAACGGATTTCTGTCGCAAATCGATCATGACCACTCATCTTTGCCAGAAAAGTTGAGTGGCCTAGATCGCAACTTTATGAAACAAAGTGGTATGAACATGTACACCGGCAGGCCGTCCATACGCATGCTCGATCAGTCCCACAAAAAACAACGCCTATGCTTGAATTTGGTCAAGCCAAAGAGTGATACTTGCGCACCTCTTAAAAACCCTAAAATTCCATCAACGGTCGTAGATATATGCTGTAAACTATCTTGTCCGTCCAAATTTACCATCTTGGTCGGACATTCTAGGTTAAAATCTAGACGATCAATAAAGAACCTCGGTGATCACTGTCCGCCACTCTTCCACATGGAGTGATCGACCAAGGGATGGCTCGCCCATGCGGCCTCCAAACAATCATTCGAAGATGGTTGGACGTGATGTTGTTTTAAGACACTTAATCCGCGACTTATTCGATTAAGATTTGAAACAGCGATGCTTCATACGTATTGATTGTGTTTGATGCGTTACATGCATCGAGTATACACGGTATTTCATAAATATCGATTCCTTGAATAACTTAGTTACTTAACTTAATAGCATAGTATGATATTTTCTACAGTGGGTCCCACAATCTTCTCATTCGAGACATCAAGCATGTCACAAACTGGGGATACTTACTAGGGTATTGGTCTGGCGGTTTACAGTATGCACCGTGCAATACGCCATTACAAGAACGTGTCAGGAAAAGGTGGACGGTTAACAGCGATGAGGGAAGTGGGCAAAGGTGTGATCGTGTAACAATCACCACTCCTACACGACCCCACTTCTCCATCACTTCACCTCCTCCACTTCCTATGAGATGGGGTTTGCGCTCAATGACTTGTATAAATATGTCATTCACCTATTTCCAAATAACACAGAAAAAACCAAGTGTTGTCACGTATCCAGAAAATACTCAGAACTGATAGCTTACATTGTTCAAGCCATTTCAACATTCTGATACAAGTTATAAACATCCAACACCTTCATAATCTCAACAACTTCTTCGCTTCCCTCCCTAAGATCAACTCCATCTCCTTCACTTTGTGACTGAAGCAAGTCTGGAACGACCATTTCTTGGTTTAGGCCAGAATTGTATAGATTGATCTCTCGAATCAGAAGTACTCCCATGCAGTGCATTTGTTTAGGGTTTAGATTCATTTCTCATCCACATACCCACAATTACCAAAACCAGCAGAAATAGTTTTCACCCATAAACAATTGGCGACCATAGTGGGAGATTAATTTCTCGGTTGCGAAGTCAATTTCTTCAATACCTAATCTTATTTGGTTAATTTTAAAAATGGTTAGTCTTAGGACTCCCCCAAAAATTTCAAATCCCGGTCAAAGTTCCTCCAATGAAGATATCCCTCTTCCCAATGGTGTATCTGATGACGTAACCGGAAGAATCCCAACATTTATCGAGTTAGCATGGGTATAGGAGATTCACACTAAGAAAATGGACCTGATCAAAGAAACAATAAACGACATACTCGATCTCCTCTTCAAGATGACATCAGATATGAGCGTTTCTCCTGTCATAGAGATTTCTACACTAGGGACTGATCCTCGCAATAATCCTCCTCAAGTCAATAGTTTCACTATGAACCAGAGGCCAGTGGATCAGGAAGCGGCTTATCTAGTGGAAAGTTTATGCGAACTTTTACAGCTCTCGAAGAATTAGCGGGCGGAGACGTTTGCTGCAATCAACCAGATAAACCTAGACGTGCATTTAAGCCCTTTGCATCCAGAAGCCTCGAAAACACCATAGATGTCTGTCAATAATGTCACATTTATAGAAGAAGACATGATGGCGGAAAAAGGTCACAACCGGGCCATACACGTTACCGCACGCATCAAGGATTCAGATTTCAAAAGGGACATCATTGACATAGGAGCATCTTTGAACGTGATTACTCTCAAGACACTCAGGATGGCCAAGGTTTGACCAAGAAAGACTGTGCGATAGCCTACCACGATGATATACTTTAAAGGAAACCAAACCAACACGCACGGGTATGTCAATCTGAATTTATCTGTAAAGCCCGTCCAATCAAAGGTGAAATTCAAAGTCATAGAAAAAAGGAGCCGGACTACCATATGATACTGGGAAGACTATGGCTTCATGAAAATAGGAGCGTCCCCTCGACGTATCACCAATGCTTGAAGACTATGATGAACAAAGAAGTCTTTCATGTTCCTGCATCGTTGTCTCCTTGCGCACCAATATGTGGAGAAGAATTATTTGAACCAATAGAAGCGCGCTCTGCGAGAAGAATCAGAAAAAGTTCATTGCACCCCACTCCCCACGTGGGCGTAAATCCAGGAAGAGGACCGACTTGCATCATTGAAGGCTAAGTTCCACGATGCATCTTTCATGACAGGATGTACCAATTCTTCATCATCATGTGAAACGACGATACACGCTCATACTAAGAGGGAACAAACTTTTATGGTGAGCCGTGATCAGAAAGGGAAAACCGTGTACCAACGCCGCTGTTAGCAATTAACAAGGGAGACTACTACCCAGTGTCTCCGCCCAATGCAATGCTACAACAACGAAGAGCCACAATAAGAAGTGCTAGATGCTCCACGACAGCTGCAAGATGGCACTTATTCCACAACTGATGACCTTGAAATCGTTAACATCGGGAATGAGGAATCTCCTAGGCCTATATCCACCAGCTTAACCTTGTATACGGATGAACGCACGAATCTCGTGGAACTTCTCAAAGAATACCAGGTTATATTTGCTTGGACGTATGAAAAAATGCCCGGTTTAGATGAAAAATTGGTTACCCATCATCTACATGCCATACCTGGATCCAAGCCGGTTAAACAGTCTCCGAGACAGTTCAGAGACACGAGATCAGGTGTTGTGTGGATTCTAGAGACTTGAACAGATGTTGCCCAAAAGATGATTTTCCTCTACCTAACATCGACATGTTAGTGGATGCCACCAGCGGACACGGCATATTCTCCTTCATGGATGGATATAGTGGCTACAATATGATAAGGATGTATGAGCGTGACGCGAGTAAGACATCTTTTCTAACTCCTCTCGGAAATTTTTATTATACTGTAATGCCATTTGGTTGGTGCAACGTATCAACGCGCTATGACGACAATCTTCCACGACATGATGCATAAGCAAGTTAATGACTACGTGGATGATATAATAGTCAAATCAAAAGCTCGGGCGACCTACATAGGAGTCTTACCACAAGTGTTCGAGTGCCGTGAATATAAGTTGAAGATGAATCCTTTGAAATGCGCTTTCGGCGTTTCTTCAGGCAAATTTATGGGATTCCAGGTGACTGCTGAGGGAATCAAAGTGGACCTATCCAAGACCCAGGCTATCCTCACGATGCCTCCTCTGCGAACTGTGAAGGAAATCCAAGGCTTCATGGGAAAGGTGAACTACATTCGACGTTTTATACTTGGTCTATCCCATCTTGTTGCTTCATTCACCCCCTTGATGAAGAAATGAGCAAGTTTCGTCTGTACCGCACTACAATAGAAAGCATTTTGGAAGATTCATCGAGTATTGTCATATCCAATTCATCATAAAGGGTTCGCCTATTATGTCAGCCCGAACGAGAGTGAGCGCGGGACGTATTCAGATCTACAGAAGATGACACCTCAAGGGAGCAGCCTTAAGAAGATAGCGATGTCCGCAACATCAATGAGAGACGCTTTCAGAATTTCGTCTCCCGTAGAAGAAGTAGTTACGTTACCAAAGGAGATTGCACCTGTGACTTAAGAGGTACATACATATTCTCCATGAAAAGATCTTCATCATATTTGCAGATCCTATTAGTTAAGTCATTCGCATGAAGGAACTTCCCTACTCCTCAAAGACACGATCCAAAGGTGATAATAGCAGAGTAGTGTGACTGGAGACTGCTTAGCACTGTCCATCTCAAAGATGGTGAATTTAGAGAGATGCAAGCACACTATCATTATGATTCCAAGATTTCCAAAGACGAGGATATACTCAAGAGAGCAGACGTATTGTCAAAGACCAATGATATTCTTGGACGTCTATGAAACGCAATGTAGATGTAAAGACGGCCTCATGAACCCAGCGTGACAACGTCCATCAAGTCGAAGGCTCAGTGGATACTCGTGGGAAGGGGACTGTCTCCCTCTTTTTCATTCGATTATGCAACATCAAGGATGCTATCGGTTCCATCATTAGCTTCTTCCTCGAGACAAGCTCTACCACTATATGAAGACCACCAAGTTCATACCCGTAGCTATCACGCCTCTTCCTGCTAGTCTCTTCTGATCACAGCTGCAGCTAAGAACAGTTGTTCATTTGTTGATACCAGTGCCCGAGCTTCACCATAGCAACAACCACTACGGACAGAGGTAATCCGAACTTCTGCATATTTTATTTTCCCACATAGAAGTAATAGAGTCACGGAGGAGGGATGGCGATATATTTATTATGGTAAACTCACCGACCATACAAGATAAAACCATATAAATTACGCTTGGGGACTGAGGCTCACCATGAAATTCCTTCGCCGTCAGTCAAGGACTTATTCAACACAAGAGAGATGGTCAATCAAGGAGCATGTAATTCGCAAGGGAAAATTAAACTAAAGAAGAAGACGCTTCAATGCTCTCTCTGGGATCCGCCCTCTAGAAGCTTCTTTAATGCTCTCTCCAGAAGCCTCTTCGACGTTCGCTTCAGAAGATGCTTCAACATGCTCTCCAGAAGAATAAGCTGCTTCAACGCTCTCTCTAGGAGCCGCCTAGACGTTCGTTAGAAGAAGTGGCTTCAACGCTCTCTCCAGGAGTCGCCTTGACATTCGCTTCAGAAGATTCTTCAACGCTCTCTCCAGGAGCCGCCTTGACATTCACTTCAAAAGATGCTTCAACACTCTCTCCGGGACCCGCTTTGACGTTCGCTTCAGAAGATGCTTCAACATGCCTTCCGGAAGGTACATCACCATTCTCTTTGGGGGCTGCTTCAACATCTTTTTCAGAAATTACTTCAGCATTCTTTTAAGGATATTACTCATGATAGGGCTCGTCCTCATCAGAGTCGGGGATTATGACATCGTCATGAATAGTTTAAGAATCCAACCAACCATATGCCTAATCTACCTGGGGCCAACCGACATCATGCTAGGGGAACGCTCACCTGGACGCCTCTTGAACGTGACATGCTCCAAGGACAGGACGACCCATCTCTCCTGGTAACATCTAACTTTGTCTCATAAGTTTTATCTTTAATTTTCACCATATAATGCCTACCACACAATGATTAAACCATTTCTATATAATTTATGCACAACAAGAACAATATCAGAACATGAATCAAACTTAACAATGGATTAATGGTTTCATCTAAACCCTAGGTTTGGTGTTGGGGAAAGAAGTAGTTTTTGGTGTAAGGCATGAATACATGATTGACGTGTTCAATGGTGCCAACGTCTTGCGTATGAGTGCGCCAACAGATTGCACATGTTCTTCTTTTTACTCTTTATTGCCTTATACTTCTTCTCTTCAGTTATCACTAGATACCCATTTCTCTGCTCCTTTTGCTTCTCCATACTTCCTAGCTTTATTTAACTACATAAAATCACAAAATTAAATTAGTGTTGATGGTGGTGGATTTTAGTTCAGGGCTAAAATTATAAAACCAATATTTATATGCGCTGTCACCCTGCAAAGAGAAAAATCGTTTAAGAATTGATGAGTGCAAAAAAACTCTTCACTTTATCTATTCGAAGTAATTCAATAAAATACACAAGATTCACCTAGAATGGTGCGTGCAACATCAATCTCAAATATTCTATGAATTTTATTAGCATTAACAATTAATGCATGATTTTTCTAGTATTTTCCGTGATGTGTTCTCAGCCGAACTCTCATTATTGACATGACGACTGAATGTTCACTCTTAGCAGAGTAGCATGAATCTCCGTGATAATATTGATACATGCACGAAGTACTCACACATGCTACATCACTCTCTGACAGAGAGAGTCTCGCATCGACGCTCTTTGGTTAGCCCAATCGAGCATACTTAATTTCCTAAGGGAAATCTGGATTGTCTGTATCAGTCTCAGAAATGATCACGGCCACGCAAGTTGACCGCAATGTTTAACCAGCCTAGATGAACCCTATCAGGAGCAGGAGCAGGCGATCACCATGATGACCATCGGCGGGCCCGCCTATGCCCTAGCCGGTCGAACACCATACTACACTCCCAACGCCCGTCAAACGCTGGCCCCAAAGAGGGATGGCCGCGTTGTTTTGGGAAAGGCTCGAACGAGAAAGACCGCTTCAAGCAGTCTTAAAATCATCACGACCGCCCAACTTCGCCATCCTAGTTGGACGGATTAGATTCATCCCTTGAGTGATCAGGGAAGCACCAACACATACGTTGGCGAGCCCACTCTCCCCATACCCGATCGATTTCTCACAGCGAGGCCATGGAGCAGTAAAAACGTTTTCTCAAACCATGGCGGGCGTGATGCTTCTAAGGGTCACGGAATTCCACTAGTGTCTTAAATTAATCAAAACCATCCAACTTAGCCAGCCTATTTGGATGACGTATATCGAACTTAGGACCATCAGGAAGGTACACATATGTTCACCATCATCCCAAAGTGATCACCACATAGTCGAACCTCCCAAATGGGAAGCGTGGCTTTCCAAACCGTTTGGACAAAGTCACGCGTGTGTGACTGTTTAAAAACCCTAATTAGGGTTTGCGGAGATGCATATCTGTTGTAGTTCGATCGTGTACATCCATCTTCGCCAGCCTAAACACAGGGTGTAGATATAGAATCAAGAGGTATCAAGGATGTTGACGTGATCACCGTGGTCCCACCTACGCGTGTGACCGGCCGGCCAAAGTAGACCATGGCTAGGCGCCTCAAAACGCACGCCCAAAGGTGGCATGTTGCGCGACCTCTAAATCCTTTGCGGCAACGGATTTCTATCGCAAATCGATCATGACCACTCATATTTGCCGGACAAGTTGAGTGGCCTAGATCGAACCTTTATGAAACAAAGCGTTGTGGACATGTACACTGGAAGGCCGTCTACACGCATGCCCGGTCGGTCCCACCAAAAACAACGCCCATGCTTGAATTCGGTCAAGACAAAGAGTGATGCTTGCGCACCTCTTACAATCCTAGAAATTCGAGCAACGGTCGTAGATATATACCGTAAACCATCTTGTCCATCCAACTTTGCCAGCTTGGTCGGACAGCCTAAGTTAAAAGCTAGACGATCAATGAAGCACCTCAGTGATCACCGTCCGCAACTCTTCCACATGGAGTGATCGACCAAGGGATGGCTCACCCATGCGGCATCCAAACGATCATTCAAAGATGGTTGGATGTGATGATGTTTTAAGACGCTTAATCCGTGACTTATTCGGTTAAGCTTTAAAACAGAGATGCTTCAGACGTATTGATTGTGTTCGATGCATTACATGCATCGAGTATACACGGTATTTCATAAATATTGATTCCTTGAATAACTTAGTTACTTAACTTAATAGCACTGTATGATATTTCATGCAGTGGGTCCCACGATCTGCTCATTCGAGACATCAAGCATGCCATTAACTGGGGGATACTTACTGGCGTATGGGTCTGGCGGTTCACAGCATGCAACATGCAACACACCATTACAAAAACGTGTCAGGAAAAGGTGGACGGTTAACAATGATGAGGGAAGTGGGAAAAGGTGTGATCGTGTAATAATCACCACTCCTACACGACCCCACTAATCCATCACTTCACCTCCTACACTTCCTTTGCGCTCAATGACTTGTATAAATAGGTCTTTCACCTATTTCCAAATAACACAGAAAAAACCAAGTGTTGTCACGTATCCAGAAAACACCCAGAACTGATAGCTTACATTGTGCAAGCCAGTTCAAGATTCTGATACAAGTCATAAACAGCCAACACCTTCACAATCTCAACACCTTCTTCGCTTCCCTCCCTAAGATCAACCCCATCTCCTTCACTTTGTGACCGAAGCAAGTCTGGAACGGCCATTTCTTGGTTTAGGCCAGAATTGTATATATTGATCTCTCGAATCAGAAGTACTCCCGTGCAGTGTATTTGTTTAGGGTTTAGATTCATTTCTCATCCACACACCCAAAAATACCAAAAACAGCAAAAATAGTTTTCACCCATAAACAATTAGATACAATAATTATACTTGAAAACAGTAAAATCCATAATTTGGTACAAAATAGGAAATTAAAGCACATGAGACGGGATTAAATACCAATAAAATGTTATAGAAATATACAATACTTGGTACTTATCAGTGACCTAATATAGTTTCATGAGGAAACCTAGGTCTTTAGAGGACGACTCTAAAAACAACTAGGGCATAAAAAATCCATGATTGAGATTCTAGTATGCAAAGAGTTCTTTATTTATAATGATGAAAATGGCTAGGTAGCTTACAAAAAAATATGAGTTCGTGAACTTGTTTCCATGTTTACATATTACTTGGTACCAAGCAAGCTTAACTTATCCATATAGAATGATCATGTAAGCATGTGAAAAGTTTTCCTTGAATTACAAAGAAGAATGTGAAACCGCATATTCGTTGAAATAAACGCTATGCACCAAGTGGTTAACCTAAGATCCATGGTTTAGTTTTTTGTGAGCTTTCAAGCATAAGTCGGAGTTCAATAAATCTCAAGACCAAAACATCTCATTAACGGTTCTAAAAAGTTTGTGAATATTTTGTCTTATAGGAGTTCAAGAATTTTTTATATTGATAAGTTCGCAACATGTCCTTCGTGTACTCAAGTTGTAAAAAGTATCCTGGAACCTCTTAAAATCAACCAGTTCGAGAATTGACAAAATTATTTCGTGTCTAAAAATTTAAAAAGCATCCAGTAACATCTCAAAATCAACTAGTTTGCAAACTGACCAAATCAGTTCGTGTATGTGAGTTAATTAGAGAATAATTGATCAAATCTATTTATTTATAAGTTCCAAGTTCGCGTACTAAAAAAATCAGTATGTGAACAGAAAAACTAACTTTATGACTCTTAATGAACTTAAAATGCAATTGTGATATGTCGAATAATAAATTTCTCTTAATCTATTATGCAATAAGTTCTATATTCCTATTTAAGATTCGAGTTTTACCAAATAAGTGCCTGTACTCGATATTTCTTCATTGCAATGTCCATCATAATATTAAAGTCATACAACATGTCTCCGAAGATAGAATGACAGATAATACGAGTAAATATGATAGTTAGTATTCACATAGCTTTGTTGATGAAGTTCCGTAGATGTCTTCGTTCTTCTTCAGTCTTTAATCTTCAAGGTCGATTGGTGAATTATGATAATCAACTACCATGCTCTATTCCAAGTATGAGACTGACCCTAGTAAACTATAAATCAAGATTTAGTTTTGATCAACTAAATTTGATAACAAGTTTGATATACCAAAACTTGTGAGTTACGTTTTCTTATATCAAAAAAGGTATTAGTATACCAATTTTTTTTTGTAGGTATTTCATTCTTTTTCCTATCACTAATTAGTAAAAACATAATACTACTATCAGATGTATAACAATTTATATTCACTAACCATGAACTTGGTTCAGAGATAGTCTTCGGGTTATCAATAATTAGTAAAAACATAATACTATGGTCAATCTATTATGCAATAGTTTTTTATTTATATAAAATACTAAAGGTGAGCCCAAAATGTGGGAATTTCTTCAAACCCGTTATAGGTCTTGAATATGGGGATCCTTTATCTCACTACCTCTTTCTTTTCTGCGTGTAATCTATTTCAAGAAGTTTAACTCATGCTGAACATCTAGAGGTAATCTATGGTACCAGATTATGCCCCCAAATTCTTGTCATTAGATATTTGTTGTTTGCTGATGAGATTGTATGATATTCTGTAAATCCAACATGGATATTATAAGAACCTGTTGTAGGTGTTCAAAGACTTCAATGACACCTCTAGTCAAATGATAAACTTCTCAAAATCTGGGATCTTCTTCATCAAAAATAATTCTCCAAATACTGCTGACGGTATCAGTAACTACATGCAGGTGCAAAAGATTAACATCAAGGAAAATATTTAGGCTCTCCTCTCTTTAAAAAATAAAGCAAAATACAGGCATTCAAACCTTGCATTGACGAGCTAAAATTCATATTAGCAGGGTAGAAGAGCACTTCCACTGCTGGAAAGGTCATTATGGTAAATTTTGTCACCTCTTCCTCAAGTACTTATCAGATGAATTGTTTCAACATTCCCAAATCCACATGCAAGGAGATGAACAAAATACAAAGGGATTTTTTCTGGAACAAGGATGCTGAAAAACCTAAGGGTCTCTACTCATTGCCTAAGACTCAGTCAATAAGCCAAAAGAGGTATGTGGTTGGGCTTCAAAAACATGAAAATTTTCAATAATGCTATGATTACTGAAATAGCCTGAAGACTATCTCTGAACCCAATTCTCTTTGGTCTACTTCCATAAAAGCTACCCCCTTTAAATATCAGGAAGTAATCAGAAAAAGGAACTAAGCCTAAAACTTCAGATTCATGGATTCGGAAAGGCATTCTTGAAGGTATGGCCAACATTCAAAAATACTATAAGTGGAAGGTGAGAAATGGACAAAAAATCCACATATGGGAAGATAGATGGATATACAACAAATACATCAACCTGGTAATGCCTATCCAATGCCCTTCAGATCTCATAACTGTCAGTCAAGTTATTTATACTAATGGTGAACGGGATTCCAACATCCTTGCTCTCTGGCTCTCCCCTGAAGATCAAATTTTCATTCAGGAAATTCCCTTCAGCATCAATGAAGAAGATACCATCTTATGGAGCTTTAATAGAAAAAGAGACTTTACAGTAAAGTCTCTCTATATATAAAAACAATTTGCTGAAATATATGAAGGAGACACTGTAATCTCTACCTGGAATATGGATACTTCTCTGGCCATTCATATCTGGAAATGTGCTTATGGTATTCTTCCCACAAATGCTAAGACAGAAAGTATCCTCATTTACATTGATTATATTTGCAATATTTATAAGAGTGCTAAGGAAGACATTACCCATGTTTTGATGGCCTGCCCCAATGCTGCTAATGTATGGAATCATCTATTTGGATCTCATCACCAGATGTTTGGAGACTCCATTTGTTTTCAAGAATGGCTAAACAAGTGGTTCAACACTAATATTCCTCTGAGCAACTGAAATTTCACCTTTGCAACTACTTGCTAATTTATTTTTTTATTTTTTTTTGTCTGTCTCACATAAATTTATTGATTAAAATGAGAGTTACATATACAAAATTTGAAATTGGAAAATAAAACAAAACACACTAAACTTGCCCAATAACTACCTTACTAGACTAATTACCCCAAGTTAACAAAATATGTAGTATACTACTCCTGGCATTTCTATTCTTCCTAACTAGGAAGGTCTTCCAACATTGATATTTCTTTCGCCAGCTAGTAATCTTGATCCTCTTTTGGATGCACTGTCTGCAGAGAAGTTAATTTCTCTGAAACAATGAACAAATTTGATAGTTGTAAACTTCTTGATTGCATTTAACCATCCAACTTTTATGAACCATGGAATCTGATTGCTAGCAAATTGATTCAAAACTATTTTGGAGTTTGGTTGAATAATAATCTTCTGTAATTACCATTCAAATGCTAATTCAGCAACAACAACAACTGCATATACCTCTACAATGTAATTGATGGCAATACCTAATCCTCCATATAAAATACCCATTACCTGAAAAAGATGATTTCTTATCACAATACCAAAACTTGATACGCCTGGATTTCCAAAAGAAACTTCATCACAGAAAAAAAAAGGTGAAATCGTACTCAGGAGAAGACCAATGACAGGGTTTAATGCATTGAAACTTAGACTTCCTTGGACCCCAGGTTAAAGAATGCTATTACCTGAAGATCATAACTCTGGTTCCATTTTCTTCCTGTTATTCTCATGCAACCTTCAAAATCCATCTTCATTATTCTACTTTTGAAATTGGAGATGTTTGGCTTAATGTTATCAAAAAATCTTATATTCTTTTGAAACCACAACTCCTTCAATGTACTACAGGTAGCTGTTATCCAGACTTTTTGAATTAAGACACTTTTATTTGATGCACTTCTCCAAATATCCTCAAAATAAATTGGCAGAGCAAATTTAAAAATAGAACATAACCAATTTCAAATGTTCAGACTAAAGTCACAGTCCTAGAGAAGATGATACATACTGTCTTCTTCCTTCTCACGTATACAACATTTGGACACCATGTCATAACCATTAATGACCATTTTAGTGTCATCCATATAAATCCCTTGGATTAATTTCCATCATTGCTTGTTTTACTTGGATGCAGATAGGAATTCCATATGTATTTTGACCAGTGAACATTGATCTATTTGAGTCTCATTTTATTAACTGCAGCTGAAACTATAAATTCACTAGTTAAGGTTTAATTCCATGTTAGCTCATCATGTTTTCCACTTACTTCAGAAAACCTGAGTGCACAAAGTTCATTTTGAATTTCAGGAGGAATAGACCAATCATCATTACTTAAGCATGTCAGCAACCTTCATCTGAATATTTTCTTTAACATACTGAATGTGACCAATTGTATTAATTAAAGGAGACTCACCTATCCAAACATCAAACCACAATGAAAGCTTATGACCATCACCAATGCACCATCTTAAATTTTCTTGTAGAGATTTCCATGCCCATTTCAATCCAGGATAAACAGAAGAAAATTGTCATTTAGAGCTCCAATGATTATTTTTATCTTGGAATTTAGCTCTAAAAATTAAGGCCCAATCATCCTCAAACTTTATAATCTTCCACACCATTTTCATAAGGAAGGATTTATTGACGAGTTCCAATATTTGTATACCCAGACCACCTTCAGTAAAGGGAGTGCACACCTTTTTCCATGACAAAACTATGTGCTTTCTAGTTTCATTATCTCAAGACCAAATAAAGTTTATTATTATTTTTTCACAAGCGTTGATTACTGAAGCATGCCATTTATAGACTGACATGTTATATAATGGAATACTACAAAGAATTGACTTGATTAAAACTAACCTTTCTTGGAATGATAGAAGTTTTCCTTTCCAAGCAGCAACCTCTGACCTAAGATGATTTGGTAATCATTTAACAGTTTTAGGAGATTCTCTATACTCTTCTTTTCACCATTTAAGAATATGAAGACATCATATTCAAAAGCATAGATGAGTTAGATGTACACCATTTCTTGTAACCATATGAGTTATAGCTCTTTTGTTCACCAATTCAGTTAAATTTTTTCTTAGAACATCTTCCATTATAATAAATAAGATGGGAGATAGTGGATGTTCATGTCTTAATCCCCTACCAACAGAGAAAAATCCACAAGGACCATCATTGACAAGCACTGATATTATAGATGATTTGAAGAGAGTATGCAACCATTCACACCAAGAGCTAGAAAAACCAAACTTATGTAGTACCTGAAAGAGAAATCCCTAGCTCACAAAATCATATGCCTGAGATATATCAAGTTTAAGACCTATGTTTCCACCTCTTCTCTTCTTTTTCAGTTCATTAACCATTTCAGAAGCTAACAAAATTTGCTCTTGTATGCATCTACCCTTAACATATGCTGCTTGTTGAAGAGATATTAGTTTCACCAACAAATTACTCATTCTTGCAGTAATAATTTTTGTAAAGATTTTGTAGTTGCAGGAAATCCCATAACACACCCCCTATAATATTTTCTATATCTAAATCTATTTCATAATCAAAATAAAGATTAAAGTGTTAAAATTGTAAAATAAGACACAAGATTTACGTGGTTAGATAAATGTGATCTACATCCACGGGGTTAGGGTTCTTCACTATGAGTATTGAAATTACATTTGGGTTACATTGAAACTCCATTAATGAGTATTTGGAACTCTAGATCTAGTTATTGGGGAAGAAGATGATAAAGAAAATAAAGTCTCTCTCTCTCTCTGTTACAAAAATATGTATTCCTCTACCAAGTGTATCCTCTATTTCTCTCTCATGCCATTCTCTTTATATAGGTGTTTACATAGTGGATAACATCTCACATATAGTGGGGTATAGCTCATAAAATCTCAAGCTCTGCTACGTTCTCTCAGGATCTGCTACATCTTCGCAAGCTACACTATGTTTTCGCAATCTCTTACTGTTGCGCGATATTTGGATCCTACATATTGCCTCTTTTTCCTTGAATATTGCTTGAAGAGCGATCTTGAAGGAAAAATACACTTTGTTGTAGTTGTTGGAGGAACGAGCGAAAGAATATTGGTCTTTAAAAGTATGTACTTTCCTCTATTCTTTTGTGAAGTTCCGGAGCTCTACGAAGTAATTAAGAAGTATCATCTCTTGAAGTATGCGAAGTATGAAGTATTATTGAAGAAGTATAAGAAGTACTTAATCCTCGAATTATAAGAAGTATCTATCCTTGAATGAGAGTAGTAAGTATTGCCTCTATTCATGCGAAATTATTACTCCATTTTTGGTGAGGATTCTTGTTATTCATTAGTGAACGTCCAATTTGGAAACGATTCTTGCCGAGAAGATAAAGAAAATAAAATGTTTTCTTGGTAATCCATAGTTGCCTCTGTTCTTTATCTATGAGGGTAGAATCCTTGATAAAGTGTTGAATGAGCGAATTGTTTCTTTATTCTTATCTTGCCTCTGTCTCATGTTTTGTGCTCATGCGATAGTAAAATATCTTCAAGTTGCTTATAATTGTGCGAAATAATCATATCCGGCAAAATATTCACATCTCCTGCGAAATAATTACATCTTCTGCAAATAATCACATTCTGCAAATTTCTGAATAATCTTGCGAATTTTTGAATAATCCTGCGAAATTCTGCTTTTATCATGCGATATTATTCCATAAAGTTTTATAAAATACTTGTGCGAATATAATGCTTATATGATGATTATGGTATGAAATGTGTATGCAATGTTTATGCCATGAAATGCTTATGCAATGCTTTTATGATGCGAGTATGATGCTTGTATGATGAGAATGCTTGTCTATTGCAATGTATAACTAATGTTTGTGTTAAGTAGTTCATTTTTCCGTGCTAAAATTGATGTATCTTTAAATTGCTTCCATTCTTTATTTCTCTGGTTTTGTCTTTAGTATATGCGTTGCTCTTCGCAAGTTCTTACTTGTATTTCATCTTTCTTTATTCCTTCACTATTAGTATCGCATAATAATATGACCATAATATCAAGTGTACGTCATTTTCACTATCTCATTTTTATTTCCATGTACATATTCGCAATCTTATTTTCTTACATATAATCATCTTTGTAATCTTATTTGCTTACTCATTTTTGCAAGCTTATTTGCTTTCTTTCTTATGCAGTCTTATTTTGCCTTCCTAGTTAAAGGTCTTATTTTGCCACCTCTTGTCATTGTGACAAAATCGCATGCCATCTTTACACTTTCATGTAATGACCCATTGATCTTGTCTTATCATTTCTCTAGTATTATTGCCTCTGCAGGATGTTTTTCATGCGACAATATGACAGGCCTAAAATATTCTTCCGAAAATAAAGCCCCATGACATTGCCGTCTTGCGACGAAATCGCATGACGTCCTTACATTTTCATGTACGGACCCATTGATCTCGTCTTATTTTTCTCTTTTGTATTATTTCCTCTTCAGGAGTGTCGCACAAATTTGACAAGCCTTAATACTTTGTGAGTAAAAATCCTCATGAAATTTGCGTCTTTAGACACTTATCAGCTCCCTAATGGAGGGTGCCGCCCTTATCTTCCCCCTGGTTTCCCCTTTAAGGAGACGTACCTCTACCATACAAGGTTGGCTCATCCCATCCGGTCTTAACAATAACCAGTTGTTTTCACAGCCTCTTATCCCTTTTGCCTATATGGATTATGGTTACAATACTGCACCCTAAGTGGGGTTTTCTTCAGGCCGAGTGCATCATAGTCAAGACTTGCCAAGAATGGCCAGGTACGCTCCAGATGCCCCAGGCACTCTTGGCTCAACCGTGAACCTTGGAGCCTTGATCATATTTTGCACCCCTTAGAAGAAACCCTCAGTCGTCCAACCTAAATCATAAGTCTAGGTTGAAAATCCAAGGTATCTCTTCTGGATGGGTTTTTATTGACCCAACATCTCCATGACTCGGGTTCCAGTAGCGGTGTAACCTTTTCGCTGAGCCATGCAACAGGTACCCCCTTCTATGACATACTTTAGGTCTTACATTTGCCTCTTACGAAATTTTATTCGCGAACTAGGGTGTACGCCATAAAAATTTGCCCCATTCTAATCTTAGATTTTTATGGATCTTAGATTGTCTCTTGCGAAATTTTTGCGTTTCTTTATTCTTTCATTCATTCTTTCATTTCTGTTATTTCTTTCATTCTCATAATATCATATCATTTGAAGCAAAGTAAATGTTCAAGAGAAATTCTAATACATTGTAGTTGTGAAATCTTTGTAATTCTGCGATTGTATCGCGATTTGTGAATCAAATCAAAAATATTTTATTTTCTGTAAAAGAAATATTCTAAAGAAATATATAAATTGAATTTTCTCGGTTTTTTGTAATTTTGTAATCTTGAAATCTTGAAATCTTTGTAATCTTGAAATCTTAGTAATCTTTGTTATCGTGCGACTGAATCGCTTTTTGTAAATCAAATCAAAAGTCTTTTATTTTCTGCAAGTAAAATATTCAAGGAAGTGGTACTTAGCTTTCATGTGATTTTATGTTGCTGTCGTCTCTCGCGAAGTATATGATTTTCTTATGAAACTGGCATCCTTGAAATGTATAAACGTCGCTCAAAGAAATGTAATTATCGCGTTGCAAAAGAAGTGTGAGAAATGAGATTTGAACCCTTGACATGCCTCTTGCATATTCTCGCACCATACCAACTGTTCTAGCCCTCTATTGAAAAATTAATTTGCGAAATAATCATCAACTTTCTTCTTTGTGAAATAATCAAAGTCCGTGCGAAATTTCGCGTAACAAAAATAAATGTGCGAGAAGCAAGAATTGATCATGCGACCTGCTGCTTGTATTCACGCCTCCTGACCAACTGTGCAAGCTTCTTTTTATGTGAAATTATCGCACACTTGTTAAAACTTGTCTTCCTCTGGTAGTCTAAAAAGATGAGAAAATTTCGCGAGAGATGAGAATTGAACATGCGTCCTCAAGCTCATTGTTTCCACCTCTGACCAACTTTGCTGGCTTCTGTTTGCGAAATGTCTGTGCGAAATAATCACCTACTTTCTTCGGTGCGAAATACCCTTACGAAATATTCATGCGAAAAATACACCTTCGTTGGGATTTGAACATGCGATCATGAACTCATTAACTTCACAGATGACCAACTGTGTTGGCTTCTTATTTGCGAAATAATGAAACAATATTGCGAAATTATTCATTTTCTCACCCTCTGTAAAAAGAAGAAAACTATGCTCGCAGGCGAATTCGAACTTGCAACCACGAATTCACATACTGTTCTCTGGACCAACTATACAAGAACCTTTCTGCGAAATTAACGCATAACTTTTTTCTCTTATTATTCTCCCTTAGAGAAGAAAATGAAAAATATGGAAGTATGCGAATTCGAACCCGTGACCTATTGCTTATTCGCTCCAACTCAAACCATCTTTGCGAATTTTCGTTTGTGATAGAAATCACAGCGTCTTCCTCTCATCTTCTATTCGCCTTTCCTTAATTTCTTTCAACAATTTGCCTCTTGCTTTTTCTCCTGAACATAGAAATCTTCCATTGAAATTTTAATTTTCTTACCTGAATTTCAGCACAACAACTAATTTTTTTCTCTTCTTATATTCATGTCTTTGAATTGTTGATGATGTTTACTCCCTGAAAGTGTGATTTCTTCCATGAAATTTCCGTTTTTGAACCTAAACTTTGTAGATCTAGAAAAATATGAACCGTAGTTAATCTTCATGGAAATTTCTTGAACCAACAAATTCTTTTCCTTAATCTATTTTCTGACTTGCTCCATCATATTCTTGATTTTAATGATTCGTTAATCACCACATAAATTCTTCACCAACTATTTCAAATTCTATCAAATTCTGTCTAATCATAACAATCTTCAAAATCTGATAAATCGTCCCTGTTTCTAGCGCCAAAATGTAGTTACAGGAAATCCCACAACACACCCCCTATAATATTTTCTAGATCTAAATCTATTTCATAATCAAAATAAAGATTAAAGTGCTAAAATTGTAAAATAAGACACAAGATTTACGTGGCTCGATAAATGTGATCTACATCCACGGGGTTAGGGTTCTTCACTATGATTATTGAAATTACATTTGGGTTACATTGAAACTCCATTAATGAGTATTTTGAACTTTAGATCTAGTTTTTGGGGAAGGATATGATAAAGAAAATAAAGTCTCTCACTCTCTCTGTTACAAAAATATGTATTCCTCTACCAAGTGTATCCTCTCTTTATCTCTCTTGCCTTTCTATTTATATAGGTGTTTACATAGTGGATGACAACTCACATATAGTGGGGTACAGCTCATAAACTCTCAAGCTTTGCTATGTTCTCTCAGGCTCTGCTACATCTTCACAAGCTACACTATGTTTTCGCAAGCTCTTACTGTCGTGCGATATTTGGATCCTACAGATTTTGTAACTTGCATTGGTTAGACCAATGTTTGAGGGTGACAATGGTTTCTGCTGATTTTGATAATTTCAAGTGTGTGGGTGAGAAATGAATTTAAATCCTAAACAATATATTGCAAGGGAGTACTTGATATTCGAGAGATCAATATGTACAAATCCGGCCTAAACCAAGAAATGACCGTTCCATACTTGCTTCGGTCACAAAGTGAAGGAGAAGGGCTGGTTTTGGTGAGGGATGCGAAGAAAGTATTGAGACTAGAATAGCTGATTCTAGGAGAGTAGTTGTTTTACGACTTGTATCAGAAACTGGGAAGCTAACAAATGGAGAGCTAGCAAATGTTTTCTGAGTGTTGTATGATCCTGACTTGAACTTGTTGTTCGGTGGAAATAGGTAATGCCTATTTATACAAGTCAAAGTGAAACGTACTCTGGTCTCATTAAGAAATGGAAAACGGGTGAGTAAACTGGAAGATGTGGTAATCAGTAACACATGGAATTGATGTTCCATAAAAGAAAGTATTTCACCATTACTCTCTGTATTTACTAACCGCCTCATCCTTATGACACTTTCTTATAACGGGCGTAGTGTACGCCGCACGCTGTAAACCTCCAAACCAATACCCAATGAGCATCCCCTGTTTTGTGACATGCGTTGATGTCTCAAGTGCTTTCATGGAAAACGTGTAGCACGTTGTTGTTGTTGTCTGGAAAGTTGAGCTTGGGAGACTTGCCGGCTCGGTGGTGACTTTCGACGGTCGAGATTTTGCATCTTAAGAAGAAAGGTAGCCGTTGATTATTGCAACCCTTCGTTTGGTAGCCAGTGGCATGAAATCATGATCAATATGGCTTTAACATGGCCTAGTTTAGGCGCGGCCAAAAGTTAGAGTTTTGGCTTTGTTTAGGCGCGGCCAAACTAGGGACAAAGGTTTCCATGCATTAGCTGGTAACCTTGGACGGCTAAGATCTGCACCTTAGATGAAAAAATGGTCGTTGATTATTGCAGACCTTCGTTTTGGTAGCCGCATAGGGAAGACCGGTGTGGCGTGATGCGGCAAGGTGGTTTGTATGCCATTGGCACATGTGGTATGGTATGCCTTGGCGCGGTTTGGCGTGGCCAAAACTAGGGTTTTGGGACAAAGGTTACCATGCGTTGTTTGGAAACCTTGGACGGCTAGGATTCATATCTAGGATGGAAGGGTAGCTGTTGATCGTCGCACGCCTTCGTTTTGGTAACCACATAGGAAAGGCCGGCATGGTATGGTGCGACAAGGTGGTTGGCATTCCATTGGCACATGTGGCATGGCGTTCTTGGAGCGGTTTTGCGTGGCCAAAACTAGGGTTTTGATCCAAAGGTTACCATGCATTGTTTCGCGACCTTGGATGGCTAGGATTTTCATCTAGGATAGAAGGGTACCCGTTGATCGTCGCACGCCTTCGTTTTGGTAGCCATATAGGGAAGGCCGGCATGGTATGGTGCGACAAGGTGGTTGGAATGCCATTGGCACATATGGCATGACATGCCTTGGCACGGTTTGGCGTGGCCAAAACTATGGTTTTGAGCCAAAAGTTACCATGCTTTGTTTGGCGACCTTGGACGGCTAGGATTTGCATCTAGGATGGAAGGGTGGTCGTTGATCGTCGCACGCCTTCGTTTTGGTAGCCGCATAGGGAAGGCCGACATGATATGGCGCGGATGTCCTATCATAGTGGGGCCAAGGGTCTGGCACAGATGGCTTGGCATGGTGGGGCCAAGGTAAGGTGCGGTTGGCTTGGCATGGTGGGGACAAGGGTTTGGCATGCCATTGGTGCATGGTGCGGATATCATGGTTGGAATGCCTTGGCGTGGTAGACATGGATGGCATGGTTTTCCATTGGCACAGTGGTGCGGCTGGCATGGTTGGCATGCCTTGGCGCGGAGATGTGGCTGGCATGGTTTGCAATTGTCATAGTGGTGCGGCTGGCATGGTTGGAATTTCTTAGTGCGGAGGATGTGGCTGGCATGGTTTTCCATTGGCACAGTGGTGCGGCTAGCATGGTTGGCATGCCTTAGTGCGGTAGAATGAGAATTAGGGTTTTTCATAGATGATGCAAATCGATGTTAAGGGTTCTTCCGTGGAACATGACTCATGTAAAAAAAAGATACCCTGGTAATTCTTGCGTAGGAATGCTGATTGATTCAATAAATGTGCTAATGGTCATAGTGACGTCATGTCAGTTGTACAGTTTTACGATTTTAACCCTAAGCTAAAAACCACCATAAACATTAAGTCCCCTTCTTAGCTCGGAACGGGAGCATCGTTGCGAGGTAAGCATAAGATGGTGACAGGCTAGGACAAAAATCGAAACAACAAGTCGTGAAAAGATGGCCAGGAGGTCCGACTAACCTTTAAGGAGAGCTCATGATCCCCGTGTTTGGCGGCCTTGCATAGATTATATTTGTGATGTATACCGTGAAGTGGTGAGATGAAGATTGTCGACTTAGTATGTCTATGCATCATCTTGGTTGGGTTAGGGAACATCATGACACTGGCTTGGCGAGTCGTTGGTGTTGGCGCGGCAAGTCATGGCGCGGACGGCAGAGAACTAACAATGCGGTCAAGCGTGTCTTAAATATGTACTTCCATATTTTCTCACCAAACCCTAGTTTACCTCACGTGGCAAGGCATTCCCTTACATTCGCTAGTAGAAAACGGTTTCATTAGAATTTGATATCATGCCTCAATCCGCGGCTAGTAGGAGGCTTTCTTTTTCAGGACCTCATCGCTCTGTTGGTTATAAGAGATGGTCTTGAATCCTTCATTTGCACGGGTCATTCTGAAATCATGTCCATCCTCCATCCTTTCTCTGGTTTTGTAGCTCTTAATGGGATCTTCCAATGACAGACATGTCTCCAATTTTCGGGGAAAAACTTTGGAATCGACGAAAACCAGTCTTATTCTACTGGGGGGGGCGTTGAATAAAATTGAATCTCTGTTTCGTGAAGCTGGCGAAATCATTCGGGACATACCTTTGGATGAAGAACGGGAAGGCGGCGAAGCATCCCAGTGCGTTGGGAGGATTTGGTGCAACAAAACTTCTTCACGACCCACTATTAGGGCGGGACAGTTTTCTTCTCAGTTGAAGCTGCGGAAGGCCGAGCTTGTGAAACTTTTAGGGGAAAATCAACGAAGTTCCCCTGTCAAGGACGGTGTCATAACCCTTGATTCTGATAAATTGGGAAATTTTCCTCGAAAGGTCGTTCAGAAGACTTCCTAGGAAGTTGACGATGTTGTGGTTGATGAAACTGAAACAACTTTTGGAGAAGACGACGAAACTGTTGTCGGCGGCATTGGAGAATTCGTGGTGGCATATGCTGGATTGGTTGCCGATGCGGATGTCGGTAAAAAAACGGATAATGTTGCTACTGAGATGACTTCCGAGTGGGATGTTGAGGCTGTTATTGCTGATGTGGCTTCCGGATGGAACTTTTGCTGCCTGAAAGATTGTTGGGGAAATTGTTTGAAAAATCTCTGACCGAGGCATTGGAAATTCACACATTAGCTTTCTATGACTAGATTCTTCTTCTACATTGTTTCTATTCGTCGCTTAGTTATCCTGATATTTTGCATACTTTTTTTTTTACCTTCCTTGTATTCGCGGCGAAGTTAGGGTTTCTTCAATTTGCATCCCGCTTGAGGTTTATGTTCTTTAATAAAACTTCACATTTTTTTTTCTTCGAAAGACCCAAGCCTTCCCTTAGAATGGGTTGGTGTTTCTGGTTGTGATTGGATGGTTAATGGATTCTCAATGATTTAGGATTTATTTGGTATATTTCTCTGAGATTTGGAAAACTGATCCGGAAAGAAACATATGCCTTTTGAATAAAAACGAAACCCTAAAGAAGAATACAAACAGTGCATTCATCTTAGGGAAATACAAATATCAAGCGGAAGGAGAAACTGCTGAAGCAAATACTAAAGGGAGAGTGGCTGGAAGAGGGTAGTACAACGTTTTAGGGATCGAAAAGCTTGATCCATCGCGAGTGAACTATCACACCTCCCAGCTTTTCTGTGTTGATGATCTTGCAATAACCTCCTAAAAGGACGTATACCACCTGTTTATGGGTAAAAACTATTTCTGCTGGTTTTGGTAATTTTGGGTGTGTGGATGAGAAATGAATCTAAACCCTAAACAAATACACTGAACAGGAGTGCTTTTGATTCGAGAGATCAATCTATACAATTCTGGCCTAAACCAAGAAATGGCCGTTCCAGACTTACTTCGGTCACAAAGTGAAGGAGATGGGGTTGATCTTAGGGAGGGAAGCGAAGAAGGTGTTGAGATTGTGAAGGTGTTGGATTTTATGACTTGTATCAGAATGGCGGTTTCTGGATACTGATGACAACACTTGGATTTTCTGTGTTTGTCTGTCTTGTTTGGAGAATAGGCAAAGGACCTATTTATACAAGTCATAGAGCGCAAACCTTCATCTTATAGGAAGTGGAGGAAGTTGAGTGATGGAGTAGTGAGGTCGTGTGGGTGATTGCACGATCATGTCTTAACTCACTTCTCCCATCATCACTAACCGTCCATGTCTTCCTGACACTTTCTTATAATGGCGCGTTGATCGCTGCACGCTATAAACTGCCAGACCAATACCCCAGTAAGTATCCCCCTATTTGTGACATGTTTAATGTCTCGATTTTGTGGATTCGTGGGACCCACAGAAGGTAGCATATAATGCTAGGTTAAATAACTAAGTTATTTGGGAAGTCGATATTTATGAAATATCGTGTATACTCTATGCATGTAATGCATTGAATATACTCAATATGGATGAAGCATCGCTGTTTTAAAGCTTAACGGAGTAGTTCGCGGATTAAGTGTCTTAAAACAGGTGCATGCCTAGCCATCTTCGTATGACCGTTTGGAGGCTGCGCAAGCAAGCCCTCCCTTGGCTGATCACTCTATGTGGTAAAGTGACAGATGGTAATCACCACGACACCTTATTGGCCATTTAACTCCTAGATTGGGCTTCCCAACCAAGCTGGTAGAGTTGGACGGACGAGATGACACATCTGCGACCGTTAATTAGGGTTTTGAAGAGGTGCGCAAGCATCACTCTTCAGCTTGGTCGAAACCAAGCATGGTAAGTGTTTTAGGGAGGACCGACCAGGCATGTTGTAGACGGCATGCTGGTGTACACGTCCGTACCTCACTGTCCCATGAAGGTGTGATCTAGGCCACTCAATTTGACCGGCAAAGTGGAGCGGTTGAGATCGATTAGCAACAGAAATCCCATGCCGCAAAGGAATTGGAAGCCGCGCATCACGCCTACTTTGGGCACGCGTTTAGAGACGTCTAGTCATGGTTGGCCTTGGTCGATCAATCATACATGTAGACCGGCCCACGGTGATCATGTTGACATGCTCAGGACCCTTTAAGTCTATATCTACACCTTTCATCCAAGCTTGAGAAGATGGATGCTCGTGATCGATTAGCAACACATGTAATATGCCGCAAACCCTAATTAGGGTTTTGTACGATTCACACCCATGCAACTTCAACCGATCGGTTTTGCATGTTATGCTCCTCCCGTGGGGAGTTCGATCGTGTGATGCCCACATTAGGCAGGCGGTGAACATGATGGTATCTATTCCATGGTCATAGGTTTGATCTAAGCCATCCAAACATGCCGGTGAAGTTGGATGGTTGTGATCAAACTGCGACACATATGGAATTCCGTGACCCTTAAAGCATCACGCCAACCTTGTTTTGAGCAAACATTTATTGCTACAAGGCTTGATCGTGAGAAAGTCGGTCAGGTAGGTAGAAAGGGTGGCCACCGGTATGTAGGACAAGCTTGTCCGACCGGTCATGGGATAATCCACGCCATCCAATCACGTCGGCAAAGTTGGACGGCCGTGGCTGATTTTGCGACCGTCATTGGTAGTCTTGCTTGTTCGAGTTTCCTCCAAGCCGCTTCATACCAACTTGACCACCCTTTTCCAGGCTAGTGTTTGGTGGATGTTTTGGAGGCGTGATATATGTTCAACCGATCATGGCATAAACGGGCCCGCTGGTGGTCATTGTGGTGATAGACTGCTCCAATTTAGGATTGTCTAGGCTGGTTAAATCATGCGGCCAACTTGTGTGGTCGTGATTATTTCTGAGACTGATATGGACAGTCCATATTCAAATATGTTCAATCGGACTTGTATAACACACCGAGAGATGTAGCCTATACGGGTACTTCGTGCATGCCTCACTATTGACACTTGGAGATTCGTGTTACTCTGTTGAGAGCCACACTCAGTCATCTTACCGCACCAATAATGAGAGTCATGTTGAGAACATCACAGGAAATATAAGGCTAGTCACGAATTAATCAATAATGATGTGAATTCACAGAATATTGAGATTGTTGCTACATACTCCATTTTGGATGAATTTTGTGTATTTATCGAATTGATTCAAATAAACAGAACGAGAGGATTTCTGCGCTCATCGTTTGTCGCCTTGCCCTTTGCAGGGTGTTGGCACAAAAATTGGTTTTACAACTTTAGCCCTGAACTAAAATCCACCATCAACATTGAGTCCCCTGCCTATCACATGATGGTTGCATTATTGTGGGGTAGGTATGAGATGGTGACATACACAATATAGGAGGACGAGATAAATGAATCTTACCCGGAGAATCTTCAAACAACCGCTAATAATTATCCATGTGAGCGTGCCTGCGTGAGCATGGAGTTTGGTGGGACCGGCTTTCTTTCTTGGACGTTTGAGCTAACAAGGGAATCCTTCTTGTATCAGGATTCTCCAATTGATTGAGTATATAAAAGGGGACCGACCCTTTTCCTTTTCTTATTATTATTTTTTGTTCGGTCAGCCTTTCCCGTCGCAGCTTTTGCCGCTGCCGTTGTCGATCACGCTGCCACCAACACCGCCAGAACTTGCTGACGCTACCGTCTCGCTGATGTTGCCGTTGAACTTTGTTGTTGCTTCCGTTGCACGTCCGTAAATCAACAAGGTGGGTACTTAATCGTTTTCTCATTGCTTTGTCCCTTTTTTTTTAGAGCCCGAAAATATCTTTTGTTCTTGACCTGTTTTTATTTTTTTTCTTTATCTTTTTTCGATCCTTCTCTCTCCTCTTCAAACACAAAAGAAAAGCATCTCCTTCTCCTTCTCGAGCAACAATAGAAAATTAGCGAACCATGTTGGGACACCAACATGGTCGGTACCCTAACAAACCACAAAATCATCATGTTCTCGTTGATTTTAGTTGAACATAGCGAACCATGTTGAAATTATTTTTTTAGTAAGAATAGATTTTGGTACGTAGTAGTAATTGATTTTTATAGTGATTTAAGAAATTGAAACCCTAGGTTCATATATTTGGGAGTATATTTGGGGGGTTTTCAATATAGTTTTAAATTTAAATAATTCATGTAGTTTAATGGTTATTGGTTTATCTTGCTAACAAATATTAATTTATCAATTTGATGTTTTTCTTCCAAATTAGTGATCATGCATGAGTTACGGGTTAAATTTGTTTGTTTATGCAATTTTGTTGATTTGTTTTGCAAATTTTGGGTAATTAAATTCTGTTTTTGTAGATTGGGAAACAACCTGGGGACATGCATTGCCGCATTCAATATGAAAAAGCTTAAAGTTAAGAGGATGCCATCAGATTTGGGGTTGTAGGCACGTTAACAATTTCCCGAACATCCAAACAAATCCCTCAGGTCTAGAAGACTAGGGTTTAAGTGTTTTTCCTGATTGATAATTTTATGATTGTGAAAGTGAGGTCACATGTTGTTTCTCTCTACACGTTGTTTCACTTTTCAAGACAAGTTATTAGATGATATACGTTTGACTAATGCGAAGCGATTTTTGAGCTTATGAGAGGTGGTGATGTGACCATGATTTTTCCATATTTTAGTATACAACTCCTCGAACCTAGCCGACACACTGAATCCTCCAACCAAAACATGACCTGTATAAGGAGTATCGAAAGGAGGCTCAAAGACAGCTTCAGGAACAACGGATTGCATCACCAACACTTTTTCAGAAGCCTTTTCAGTTGCGAAAGATCCTATGATTGCTTTATCGGTTTCTGGAGCTTTTTCAGGAGATTTTTTGGAGGGAGTTACCTCAATCATCATGAGCGTTGTCTCTCATGCATTCCTCGTGATGATTGTTTCACTCTAAAGACTGATTTCTGCGACGACCTCATCTACAAGCTCACTGAAGTTGCCGCTCTAGGAATCATTTCTTTAAGTCGAGCTCGCACCATCTCTTTCATTGTCTTGAAAAGGGTCAGTATCACCAGACTTCTCATCGTGAAGATCAGTATTGCCGGACTTCTCCAAAGTTGCGTCATGACCGCGTGCCAGCCTCGTGAAAGCATTTTCTTTCGGGAGCCCCTGATTTCGAATAAGAATCACCCTTAGTAAAAATTGTTCAAGATAGACGGGGTTAGAGGATTGAAGGAAAGAAGTTATAAGTACACTAGGTATCATGCCGTCCGCAGGCCAGCACTCAACCTCTTGTCGATTTTTGAAAATTTTCTCTAGGCTTATATAGCTTAAAGTATAATATAGCAAAACGGTCCTAATACCATGTTTAATTAGTTGGACCATAGTAGCTGGATAGGGGGCCGGGGGCCCGGCGGTGGAGAAAATTTAAAGGCAGGTGTAGTTCCTAAATATTTAGTTGGTCGTATAATTATTATACTGTGTTAGTTAGTTGGGTCACAATAGCGTTTTTTATTATTTGGACCCTAGTAGCCGAATAGGGGGCCGAGGCCTACGGCCCCGACAGTGGAGAAAATTTAAAGGCATATGTATAAATATTTAGTTGGTTATATCATATTATAGTGTGTTAGTTAGTCGGGTCACATTAGAGTGTTTAATTAGTTGGATCATAGTATCCGGAAGGAGCCGGGGAAATTTTAAAGTTAAAAGTAGTGCCCACATTTAAATTAATGTGTTAGTTAGTCATGTCTATAATAGTCGACGTCATGTTTAGTTAGTCGGGAGCATATTTAATTAGTCGGTCCCAATATTTAGTTGGTTGTGTCATATTATAGTGTGTTAGTTAGTCGGATCACAGTAGCGTGTTCAATTAGTTGGATCATAGTAGCCTGAAGGGGCCGAGGCCTACGGCCTCGGCAGTGGACAAATTTTAAAGGCAGAAGTAGTGCCCATATTTAAATTAGTGTGTTAGTTAGTCATGTATATAATAGTCGGGAGCATGTTTAGTTAATCGGGAGCGTATTTAATTAGTCGGTCCCAATATTTTTTTGGTCGTGTCATATTATAGTGTGTTAGTTAGTCGGGTCCCATTAGCATGCTTAATTAGTTGGATCATAGTAGCCAGATAGATCCGAGGCCTACGGTCACAGCAGTGGAAAAAATTTAAAGGCAGATATAGTGCCCACATTAAAATTAGTTTGTTAGTTGGTCATGTCTATAATAGTCGGGAAGAAAATTTTGTTAGTCGGGTCATAACATAACGATCCAAATATTTTGTTGGTCGCGTCATATTATAGTGTGTTAGTTAGTTGGGTCACAGTAGCGTGTTTAATTAGTTGGATCATAGTAGCCAGATAGGGGTCGGGGACTACGGCCCTAGCAGCGGAGAAAATTTAAAGGCAGATGTAGTTCCCACATTAAAATTAGTGTGTTAGTTGGTCTTGTCTATAATAGTTGGGAGCATATTTAGTTAGTTCTGTCATAGCAGAACGGTCCCAATATTTAGTTGGTCGTGTCATATTATAGTGTGCTAATTAATCGGGTCACAATAGCGTGTTTAATTAGTTGAATCATAATAGACGGATAGGGTATGTCCTACAACCACGGCCATGGCCCCTAAATCATTTTGAATATCAATATATTTGTGGTCAAAATTAGTTATTTTCAATTAAGAAAGTGGCCCCAGCTCAACCTCTTATTTTAGTCTTAAGTGTACGTACTTAATTTCTTTGTAACAATACATTAAGGAATATTATAACATAGATAGTGTATCCAAGTTCTTTAGAAATACTAAAAGTTTGTTACTTACACAGTAAGCGTATATAATTCCAGGGTACCCGTACTTATATAACATCAGAACTAATACAATTATTTTATATTTAGGCACACAGTTCCAACAAAAATATTTTTCGGGAAAAAATATCAATCGCTTGATTTAGTTTCAATAATATTTATCTCTGGTTAGTACTAAATCCAATTATCGTTATTGAAAATCGAAATAGAGAAATAAAAAAAGACATATGGATCCATGTTGACAACTAATTCATGACAAATGTAATTCCACTAAAAGATCTTTTCTTACCCCTAATATCATAATGTGTTTGATGTAATGCTTCAATGCAGAATCTTTGTTGCATGGATGTGGATCATTGTTTTGACTCCATAAATATTGTTCCCGGATATTTTTGTGGGAATCGTAAACATTAGATGTGTTGTAAGGCCTCCGACCAAAAGAAGTGAAGCAATTCCAAACGAAGCAGCTGTCAGAACTATGTCCCTAGCTTGGCGGAATCTTGACGCCATTGTGTTCTATAGAAATTTCTTACCACTTCCCTACACTTTCATTGAGAAAAAATATTTGATCATCACCATATCTCACGGAACCAGTTACGAAATTGTACGTTGATGATTAACTTGAATTCAACTTCTTGTTACTTTCATCGATTTTGGAATCATGCACTGCGAATTGAAGGTACTAATACTCCAAGATGACTTGTCATTAACAATATCACTCCTAGTTAATTTTCCATTGAAATATCTTCGAAATCTTCAAGATTGCCAGATTCACGCAGTTGCTCATACAAAAGGCACAAATCCAAAATGAAGTAATACTCATCATTAGATCTCTGAATGTTATATTTCATGTGTGGTTTAAAATGTGGACCATCACATATGTATAGTCCAAATTTTGGATACAAAATGCCAGACTAGATTGGACAAAGAATAATTTTGTGAAGTTTTCTTAGCTGGATTCCAATCAGCATCACCACTGATGCCTTCTATAGACACTTAAACAATTCGTCGTCATCTCCTAAAATTCCAAGCGCAATGCATGTTGCTTTGAACATACTATGGAATTTTCGAACATCACTGCTACCATGAAAATTTTGAAGTTGTCAAATAAGCTTACACTGGATATAGTAGTTAGTAATAAAGAAAATAATACAGTTCACTGGCATTGGGCTGACAAAGTATATCCTTGCAATAGAAAAACCATGTTTCCTTACTTTTTATTTTTATTTTCTTGTCTCACACAAAAATAATGTGGAAGTTCTTGATAAATATATTCTTTAGCAATAGGATTCTTAGAATCGTACTAAAACTATGCCATCGATGTTAACTTATAGTTCTATGCAGCAATACTAAGTTTATTTAGTTAGTTAGTTGCGTTATAAAAAAAAAATTGTTGACTGGAAAGATAAATTAACAGCCATACCATCTCAAGTGGACCAATATACCTTGCATCAGTGTACTTCTGCACCTCGTCTCAATCGCCGATGATTAATTTCGGACGATCATGACCTTTGTAGGTATTCAACGCCCTTACACCGTCGTATATCTCAAAATTAACGTGTCAGTTGAACATTCTAGACAACTATGGGTTATAAGAAACTACAATGTGAGGAAAATTAACTCCTTTTAATTATCGTGTCGACACTTGATGAGTGCCAAATATTGCATATTCATACACCTTTTCATTGGCACTTAACTCATCTTTCGCGCTTCAAAGTCATATATTATCCCAAATTCTGCATTTTTACCATTTTCAAGAATAAATATTTGTATTAATTAATTTTGTGTTTTTAAGTACTAAATAAAGCTTGGAAGAATTGAGAAGACAAAACAGAAGAAAGTTGGAAGCGTTGCAACCCGCTCGCGCATCAGTGGCAACCTGTTTACAAATTCATGGGATTAAACAACCCATGATCCAAAACCCAAGACCCAAATCCATTTCCACCTCACCCCCATTGGATTCTTTCCAAAACATCCACCTCACCCCCATTCTCTCACTCAATCACTCCCAATTTGTTTCCCACAACCAAATATATTCCATCAATTAAGAAAACATGTTTTGTTGAGTGGATGAGTGCCAAAATTCGGATCCAAGTTCTTGAGGGAATTTTGTGTATAAATAGAGAGGGTTGTTGTGTTGAAAAACCATCCAAGAATAGCTTGTTCATGTTAGTTTATCAAATTTCAATTTTGTTGTAATGTTCTTCATGTTCTAATTTCATTTACTAGGGTTTAGATGAAGCCCTAATCTCATTGGTATGTATTCATATCTTGTATCTTGTTCTTGAAAGTTTAGAATTGTTTAAAGATATAATTTAATCCAAGTTTTTCAACATCTTGCTCTCACAATGTATGCCATGTATCCATTGTAGTTAGAATATCTCTATGTTGATTATGCTACAACTCATGCTTAACCAAATATTGATATTTAGATTAGTTGTGCTTAATTAGACAATTAATGCTTTGGAGAAATACTTTAGTTGTGATTAAATTATCCATTGGAGAATCACCTTAGTTATACGGTAGACTTGAATCTACTATAAGGACAAGAATAATATTACAAATTGAATGCATATCATAGGTTATTGGTGGATTTGAATACCCTAGTATCCATATTATCATTGTTTACATATCTTGTTATTTGCATCTTTTACTTTTATTATTTCAGTCACTTGAAAATCATATCGTCGTATCGACAAAATCAAACCCCTTTTGGTTACTCTCTGAATCAGGATTTAGAATCAACTTCTACACTCTCCAAGTCTCTGTGGTTCGACCTGTGTTGCTTGTCGACACTGTGCACTTGCAGTTTATACATAGAAGTAGGTATCTTTCCGAGCCTACCAAGTTTTTGGCGCCGTTGCCGGGGACTCGGTAGTGGTGTAGTTCATTTTTCATCTCCTGGCACTATTCATTTTTCATCTCCAGGAACTGTTCGCATATCACTGTAGCATAATCACTGTAGTAGCACAACTATTCACAGTCAATTTTTCACTTATTTTTGTTATTTTTTTTTTAAATTTTTGCTTTTGATTTAAAACTTCGAAACCCTAACTACCTCTTTTGAGCTCAACAGGTGCCGGAGTAGCTGTTGTAAAGGCGAAGGAAAGGAAGCGAAAGAAGTTTTTATTTTTTTTCGAAGTTTTATGCTACAGTGATATGTGATTATGCTTCGAAGTTTTTAAAAAATAAATTGTATTAGGAAGGGTAGTATTTTATTTATTTATTTTTTAGATTGTATTAGGATTTCTCTATTATTGTAATTTTCTATTTCTTTTGCTTTTTTTTTTTGGACTTTGGACTTGGACATTCTTTTATTATTATTATTTTTAAACCCTACGGAAGGGTAGTATTAAATATCAACTATTTGCAGAGAAGGACGGTGATTACAATATCACCTCGGCCCCTCGGGTTCGTTCATGACATAGGAGTCGTGGCCCGAGTCGACAACAACGGTTCATCCCCCGTCTGGAACGGGAGGTAAGC
The DNA here is from genome assembly GCA_023529315.1 of Papaver bracteatum. Lineage (NCBI taxonomy): Eukaryota > Viridiplantae > Streptophyta > Magnoliopsida > Ranunculales > Papaveraceae > Papaver > Papaver bracteatum. The sequence continues at coordinate 2,522,647 of JAJJWX010003811.1, read as the reverse complement.
TTGCCGAAACACTCGTGAATCCCCTGTTAGCGAGTTACTGTATTCCTTCGGTTGCATATATGTTGAGGATTTGAATACGGATGTTTTAATTTCCTAGTAAAGGGCAAGGACTGGCCATACAAGATAAGGGATTCGGATTTCATCACCGTTCTCTTCTTGCCCGCCTTAGGAAAATGATACATACGCGAACCTAAGCTTTAAAATTTGAAGTAGAACAAGACCTATAAGGTAACGAGCTTAGTAGGACAGTCATTCGGAAAATATTGGTTACTCTTTAAGCATACTTCAAAGTTCATGATAGTTTAAAAATTGAATGCGTGATAACGCGTGAGGCCTTGGGTATCAAAGCTCCAAAGACTCCCTCGCCTCTGTTCAATTTACTTAAAATCGGATTGATTCCAGAGGAGTTTGCTCAGATTGTAACGAATTCCATTTCGAAGGAATAGAAGCTGGTCTAGAAAACAATCTAAGTAGAGCCATCATGCTTTTTGTTTGCTAGAAATCGGTAGGTTTACTGTGGTGGAGTCAGCCTTGTTTGTGATTGAATAGAACTTCCCTTCCTTGTTTGTGGTATTATATTTATTTTTATTTTCTCCATTAATTTTATTATTAAAAAAAATGGTCTCTGTACCTCCCAATCTCTGCAACAAGCCTAGTGCTAGTTAGAGATCATGTCAGGATTTTGGTCTGCAACTGGGAATGAATACAGACACAATGGACACCTTGCACATGTGCATGCTTCATATTTTGAGAACCCCATAGATCATGGTATTAATAACTTTAGGGAAAATTATGGACCTTTTCAAGGTCCCGAGACACAATATATAGACCCTAGTTGTTATCCACATATGTATCACTCACATCCAGGGGATGCGGAGCAATTCTATACTCCCCTGAGCCCTTATATGCAATCTGTGATGGAAAATCTCAAATTGATGGAACAAAATAATGCTAGATCTGAATTGCAAGCATTGCATGATCATCCATATAGCAACATCCATGAATTTTCCTTCAATAGTGAATCTCATGCATCACCATGTACTGAATATTCATATGAAAATGAGATACCTACTATTGATGACTCTCCTTTCATTGAACAACATAATTAAATTTTAGAATTTGATCAAAACCTTGTGCAATATCAAAAGTTGACTGACCAAAGGTTTGCTAGTTTAGAACTCAAAATGAGTCAAATCCTTGTGCACTAAATGAGGAGAGGAAAGAAGTTCATGATGAGATGTTTGTTATCCCTACTGAATTAAATGTCGAGAATTGTATGTCAAGTCCTACTCATGTAACTAATATTGAATATGAGCCTCACCTAGAAAAGAATGAGTTGACTGAAAACAAATTTTTTAATAGGGATGAGTATGCATACTACTCTGATGATGATGATGATGATGATGATGATGATGATGATGATGATGATGATGTTATGTTATGTTAGAAGAACATGTTTTTACTGAAAATATTGTCGAAACTTTGGGTTCAGAGACATTAGGCTTCTCTGCCTCGACCTTAATGAATGATGTTTCTTCTAATGTTCCATATACATGTGATGTGGTTACTAATCTTGAGCTTGTGCAGTTATCCTGTGAAAGAGAGCATGCTACACAACTTGTTTCTGACTTAGAAAATGTTGAATCTTCTGTAGACACCAATGAAACTATGCATGGAAATAACTTTAATGTGTCTGATTCTCTGCCTAAGTCACAATGTGAAGTTTCTTGTGATATTCCTATGCATGAAACTGAAGTTCTAGGGGATGATTGTGAACTGCGGCTTATTGATTTGTTTTATGAGCATGAGCATGATGTTGTACTTGTGTCTGACATAGGTAATTTTGAATCTCCTGTCGACACTAATGATCTTATGCATCAAAATATAATTGACGTGTCTGATTCTCTACCTAGGTCACAACATTGTGATGTCTCTTTGGATTTGTATATGCATGAGAATAAAACTTTGGATGATGATGATTATGAACTAGGTCTTGATGAATTGTTCTATGAATGTGAGCATACTGTCACACTTGTAGATGACTTAGGAGATGTAAATGTAACTAATGATAAGGGTACTCTTGATCTCATCCATATGAGCAACTTAGACGTACCTACTCTCCTGCTTAATTCACCAACTGATGGTCTTGCACTGGACATAAAAATTGTTCCTTTTAAGTGTGATGAATCAATGTTGTTGACAATTCCAAACCTAGGGTTAGATTTATATGCATCTCAAATTCTTTTGTACTTTTTTTCCAATAAATATCATGTTATTGAGAAGTCATATCTGGAATACCCTCATGTTTTTCTTCCCATCCCTGACAAAATCCACTTTGAACTAGATCTTGTGCATGATGAACCCCTGAAATTGTTAGATTTTGTGCTCAAAAACACATCTATTGACAAGTTCAGGTTTGGGGGGTAATGTTTTCACACTTGCAGTCTTACTTGCATTGTTGTGTTATAATTGTGTAAGGTCATTGTTGTTTTTTTTCACACTCCGTCTTTTGGGTTGATCCTCAACTTTTTAGATTGTTGGTGTATGGTGAATTTTTATTGTATATAATCCAGTAATTAATTTTTGAATCTTCTTCATATATATGTGTGCTAACCAAACTTTTTGTCTTGCACTCATATTGTTTGCTCTCAAAGCATTCATTAAATTATGGTTAGCACCACCCTTTCTGCATCGGGTAATCTCTTTCCTTTAAATCTTCTCTACCTTGTTCTCTTGATATGTGTTCTTATCATCTTTTGAAACATTGAGGACAATGTTAGATTTAGGTTTGGGGGTGTGTTTTGCATATAGAGTTTTTAGTCTTTTATTAAAAAAATCAAATTAGTCTTTTATTAAAAAAAAAATCAAAAAAATTCTGATGACCAGCTGTGTAGCGGGTCTTTTGTAGGATTTTTTTTTTTAGTCTTTTGCATTTTATTTGTTGTTGTTTTTAGGATGACCAGCTGTGGAGCGGGTCTTTTGTATGTTTTTTTTTCCTTTGTAGTCTTTTGCATTTTTTTATGACCAGTTGTGTAGCGGGTCTTTTGTAGGATCCTTTGTAGTCTTTTGCATTTTTTTCTTCTTTTCTATGACCAGCTGTGTAGCGGGTCTTTTGTAGGAATTTTTTTTGTAGTGTTTTGCATATAGATTTTTTTAGTCTTTTATTAAAAAATAAATAAATCAAAAATCAAATTTTTTTTCTGATGATCAGCTGTGTAGCGGGTCACTAAAAAAAAATGATGATCAGCTGTGTAGCGGGTCACTAAAAAAATATGATGATCAAAAAAAAAAAAACTGTAAACGGGTCTTAAAAAAAAAATGGTTACAAATTATCAAGGTTCTACGAAATTCCGAAGTTCATCATCTACAGTTGAAGACCGAAGACAAAGACATTTCTATGGATGCTCTGATATTGGAGAAGGGTTTGTGGGTACTTCTTTGGTAGGCCCTCACGAGACTACAACTCGTCCACTAGGGACACCTAGGGGTTTAAAGGCTTAGTGCATACGCTAAATGCATTCGAGAGACCAGCGACAGTGGTATAGTTAGGATTTCTGGATTTCTGTTTCACTTGAGGACAAGTAAAATTCAGGTTTGGGGGTATTTGATGAGTGCCAAATATTGCATATTCATACACCTTTTCATTGGCACTTAACTCATCTTTCGCGCTTCAAAGTCATATATTATCCCAAATTCTGCATTTTTACCATTTTCAAGAATAAATATTTGTATTAATTAATTTTGTGTTTTTAAGTACTAAATAAAGCTTGGAAGAATTGAGAAGACAAAACAGAAGAAAGTTGGAAGCGTTGCAACCCGCTCGCGCATCAGTGGCAACTTTGTTTACAAATTCATGGGATTAAACAACCCATGATCCAAAACCCAAGACCCAAATCCATTTCCACCTCACCCCCATTGGATTCTTTCCAAAACATCCACCTCACCCCCATTGGATTCTTTCCAAAACATCCACCTCACCCCCATTCTCTCACTCAATCACTCCCAATTTGTTTCCCACAACCAAATATATTCCATCAATTAAGAAAACATGTTTTGTTGAGTGGATGAGTGCCAAAATTCGGATCCAAGTGCTTGAGGGAATTTTGTGTATAAATAGAGAGGGTTGTTGTGTTGAAAAACCATCCAAGAATAGCTTGTTCATGTTAGTTTATCAAATTTCAATTTTGTTGTAATGTTCTTCATGTTCTAATTTCATTTACTAGGGTTTAGATGAAGCCCTAATCTCATTGGTATGTATTCATATCTTGTATCTTGTTCTTGAAAGTTTAGAATTGTTTAAAGATATAATTTAATCCAAGTTTTTCAACATCTTGCTCTCACAATGTATGCCATGTATCCATTGTAGTTAGAATATCTCTATGTTGATTATGCTACAACTCATGCTTAACCAAATATTGATATTTAGATTAGTTGTGCTTAATTAGACAATTAATGCTTTGGAGAAATACTTTAGTTGTGATTAAATTATCCATTGGAGAATCACCTTAGTTATACGGTAGACTTGAATCTACTATAAGGACAAGAATAATATTACAAGTTGAATGCATATCATAGGTTATTGGTGGATTTGAATACCCTAGTATCCATATTATCATTGTTTACATATCTTGTTATTTGCATCTTTTACTTTTATTATTTCAGTCACTTGAAAATCATATCGTCGTATCGACAAAATCAAACCCCTTTTGGTTACTCTCTGAATCAGGATTTAGAATCAACTTCTACACTCTCCAAGTCTCTGTGGTTCGACCTGTGCTTGACCTGTGTTGCTTGTCGACACTGTGCACTTGCAGTTTATACATAGAAGTAGGTATCTTTCCGAGCCTACCAACACTTCATCCATACTTTTATTCTCTACATGTTTTTTCATATATCCTTTGCTTTTTTTTCCATGCACGTTTCCGCACCACATGGACCATGTAGTATGCATTTCCTAACAGTTAACAAAGCTAGATCTATTTTTTCATCAGCAAATTCAGCACATCAAACAAACTTGGAAACGTGTTCAATTCTACAAATTTTCTCAGGAACATTCAAGAATAAAAGAGCGTGCATATGTGGTAAACCAAGTTTCTGAAATTTAATCGTGAAAATATTTACAACCAATTTACCGTACACATTCCTTTCTTTGATTTCTTTATCAATGTGTCTCTCTTCAACTCAAAGACCTATGAGATCCGGACAATCTGAAGCGCATTGATGGGAAAGAAGGGCATCTTTAGTTTTATGCCAACTTGGATTCGCGGTAATTGTTAGGAAGATATGTTGATGATGGTTAAACCGTCTTACTGAATATTGATATATCTCTAACAAATGCCTAGTTAAACCTTCATTGTTGAGATTCAGCAAACATTTCGTCGATCCTTTATATTTTTGTGAGAATCTTTTTGTTGATTTTCCTCATTTGCTTAAGATAATACATACAGTAATATTTAATTGATGCCCAAGCATCCATCCGAATACCCTTGAAAAAGTGTTTTTCTCTCTCTCTCAAGATGATAGATTACTCGTTAGTACATTGTAAAAGACGGAAGCTGTGAAATTATTTCATAGTTGATTATTTTTTAGTATGTTTTTATGTGCATCAATCCAACTGCTAAATATCACGATACCAACTCAACTCGCCATTGTTTATGGGTGAAAACTATTCATGTCGGTTTTGGTAATTTGGGGTGTGTGGATGAGGAATGAATCTAAACCCTAAACAAATGCATTGCGCGGTGAGTGCTTGTAGATTCAGGAGATCAATCTGTGCAAGTCCTGTCTAAACCAAGAAATGGCCGTTCTAGACTTGTTTCGGTCATAAAGTGAAGGAGATGGGGTTGATCTTTGGGAGGGAAGCGAAGAAGGTGTTGAGATTTTGAAGGTGTTGGCTATTTATGACTTGTATCATAAACCTGAACTGGCTTACATGATGTAAGCTATCAGTTCTGGTGTTTGAATACGATTGTATCAACACTTGCCTCTGTTGTCTTGTCATGTTCCTGTCTTTTTTGAAAAATAGGGCGGAGAACCTATTTATACAAGCCTTTTAGCCTAACCCTCGTATCTCGTGGGAAGTGGAGAAAGTGAAGTGATGGAGTAGTGGAGTAGTGTGTTGGTGTCACACGACCAGTCTTGCCCACTTCACCACAGATTGATGACCGGACTTTTTATATTGATAGATAACATGCCTAGGTATCTCTCGTTAAATTTTTAGAATACTTCACCACAGATTCACCGTTAAATGTTTGTTTGAACTTGGATGTTGATTTCTAAAATTTCTTTACATTTTCTCTTTGTCTGTTCTTGTCTGTGTTTCGGTAATCTTGATGATATCAAAACGATTTTAGGTCTTGATAAAAGTTTTGTATTTATGTCTTATCTTTAATTGTGCGTTGAGTTTGCTAAATTTCGAACTATTATGAATTTACTGTGAATAGTTTGGTAAAATGATGCAATCTGCCCAGATTTTAGAATGATGGTATAAAATCAATAACTTTCAATTGAACCGTTGGGTTTTCGTAAATGTTGGATATGACATAGATACGTATGTTATAAATGCTCCCCTGAAATTTGAAGACGATCGGATTGACGAATCATTATGAAACATGTAATACAAAACTTTACAACTCAACAAAATGTTAGCTTTTGTTCTTTCACTGTTTTCGTAAAATATTAATAAAATACTTTTACAATTCCAAAAATTATGAGATTTGGGAAAGGCTATCAATAAATATGTCTCTCACTTCGTGTTAGAAGGATTTAATAAAATTCCTCATGAGTTAATAAATAAAAAGCCATGAATGACGGAACCATGAGTTAATTCTTAATTTCTTTTTTATTATCAGATTAAAGAATTCTTAGTGGTAGACAAAGAATTCTTTTTGATTGTTGAAAGTAGCTGTTGTTAATTCCTTCTCTTTTTATCAGATTAAAGAATTCTTAGTGGTAGACAAAGAATTCTTTTTATTTTGTTGAAAGTAGTTGTTGTTAATCTCTTTTTTTTTTATCAGATTAAAGAAATTCTTTTTGGTTTTTGGTGGAATCCTATGAATCATTCAATGAAATACTTTTCTTTATAGTATTGTTTGCTTTAATAAAGAATAAAAGGGAAGACTTATGTTGCAGAGAGAAAGAAATTACATGAAGGTGGTAGTGGTAGACATTAATTATTAGCACCACTTTGAAGGACATAATTATTAGTTCTTTATCTTGACCAAAACTTTTAAACATGCATACAAAAAAAAATTGGGGTTAGGTGGTGCTCGTTTTAGGTTGTGAGTATACATATATCTTATACTGAAAGAAAAGAGTAACCTAGCCAACCTTTTCTTCTGCTTTCCATTATTCTTTTGTAGTTGTGAATGATATAATGGAAACTAAAATCTAAATTAGTAGAAATAGCTAGAGATTCTTTTAGTTTATATCAAAGACGATTTCTTCGGTGATAAAGCTCTTCCTTGTATTGTTGATAGTTTTTGGATTGCGATTCAAGGTAGGCGCAAAACAATCTAAAACTCTTCTTATTTATGGTTTTGTTAATTAAAATTCATATTTACAAGTTTTTATGGATGATAATCGATGTTGTGAGCATGATTATGAATGTTGGGCTGCGGTCCATAGATTATGATTCTTAAAAATTATTTATGACGGGATACGAGATATCCTTGGGAACGGTTTTGTTTCCTAAAACCACGTGGGGCTCCCTGGGGCGAGCGGATTGATTGAATTTATTGTTGTTATGGATGTGGTGTTTCCATGTGTTTACGGTGTTATTAATTATACTAGTTATTTTAAAAAGAAATTGAAAAATGTTTGAATAAAATGCTTATTGATTCTTTTCCTACTGGGTGTCACAACTCACGTCGTTTCATGACAAAAATTCCATATTTTATGACACCACAAGGAGCTAATGGCGCCAAAGCATAGACATCGGTTTTGGTGTTTTAATTAGTAGTTTGCATATTATGATTGAAAAATTATAATAAAATATCATCAAACTCTCCTTTAGATGATTTATTGAGCATTTATTGATTATTAATACCTTGGAGATTATTGGGTTAATGTATAACTAATGGAAAAATGTGTTATTAAGAAAATTTTATTTGATTAGACAATGAAAATTTCTGAGTCATGTCAGTTTGACTGTTAATGATAATTATTTTACAAGATATTTATGACTGAATATTTTATGGTATGCGTAAAACTCACGGTTTATGAAGTTGTTAAAATATTAGAATTTTATGAGTTCCAAAAGTATTTTTAAAACAATTGTTTCCCACTGTAAGAAATTCGGACGTTTTCTGTCAGATTCAACTATATTGAAGTATTATTGTTTTAAATTTATTCTACATCATGTTTTAGGATTTGGTGTCTTCTGTAAACTTGAAGATATTTATTTTTGAATTTTAAAATGGTAAACTAAACCCGATTTGGAGTTGTGAGTGATTTTGTATGATTTTTATAAAATAGACTATCTTTGTTTTTCTTTTTTGAAGTTCTGGTCAACTACGTGTTTGACTGTGGTCAAAAGGGTCCTTAAGATAATCTAAAAATTATATAAAATTTATGAAAGGAATTATACTCAGTTGGGATTCAGAATGTATAATCATAATAATCTTTGTATTTGAAATGGGTTCAGTAAAATTCTTGGAGTTAACTGATGTCTGTTTTTGTTTTATGATTCTTCCTTAAACATGCGATTCTTTTGGATTAAATCTGGAACGTTAACGGTGAAATTAATTTTTATGGTAAACTATACTTCTTTAATGTTCATGGGGTTAAACATCACGACAAGTTAACGGTTAGATGTTTTTGAAAGAATTTTTACGTATCCGCTGCGACCGAATTTCTGAATTGAACATAAATAAAGAATAGACAAAGAATTAGTCGTTTGGACTTGGGCCAAGTGTGGAAGTCTAGGCTTGTTATTAAAAGTAGCATTTCGGATTTTTGGTTTGGGTTTGGGTCAAAACCCAGGCCCGTAATTTGGGGTGTCACAATGGTAATGGGCGGTGGTCCTCCTCTCGTCCCTCCGGATCCTCGTCCTGATGAAGGAGTGAAAGTTGTTGGTCTGGTGACCACCGGAGGCGTTACACTTGAGGAGATTCCGGGATTCGCGGCTGCTCTGGATCTGGTGATGAGAGGCGTTATACCTACTGGAATATCTCCTGATCCGCTAGCGTTGGTGATAGAAGTGACGGCTCCACGAGATGTATTAACCACGGCGGCTCCACTGATAGGTACATCGACACCGGGAGTGTTGTCCACACTAGCTCCATCAGAATTGATTGCTAATCCAGACCTGAGTTCCACCATCTTAAAATGAATTGCTGATTGAATTGGTTCTAAGATATACCATTTTTGAAATTGATAAAATTGAATCGGATTTCGAAGAAATTGACTTTACAACCGAGAGATTAACCTCCCACTGTGGTCGCCAATTATTTATGGGTGAAAACTACTCTTGTCGTTTTTGGTAATTTGGGGTATGTGGATGATGAATGAATCTAAACCCTAAACAAATGCTCTGCGTGGTGAGTGCTTGTAGATTCAGGAGATCAATCTGTGCAAGTCCGGCCTAAACCAAGAAATGGCCGTTCCAGACTTATTTCGGTCACAAAGTGAAGGAGATGGGGTTGATCTTAGGGAGGGAAGCGAAGAAGGTGTTGAGATTGTGAAGGTGTTGGCTATGTATGACTTGAATCAGAAAGCTGAACTGGCTTACAAGATGTAAGCTATCATTTCCGGTGTTTGAATACGATTGTATCAACACTTGCCTTTGTTGTCTTGTCTTGTTCCTGTCTTGTTTGAAAAATAGGGCGGAGAACCTATTTATACAAGTCTTTTAGCCTAACCCTCGTATCTCGTGGGAAATGGAGAAAGTGGAGTGATGGATTAGTGTGTTGGTGTCACACGACCAGTCTTGCCCACTTCTCCCATCATCACTAACCGTCCATGACTTCCTGACGCGTTCTTGGGATGGCGCATTGTGCGCTACACACCGTAAACTGCCAGACCAATACCCCAGTATGTATCCCCCAGCTTGTGACATGATTGATGTCTTCAGCGCATGAATCGTGGGACCCACCAAAAGTAGCATGTAATGCTAGACTAAATAACTATGTTATTTAGGAAGTTGATACTTGTGAAGTATCGTGTGTATACTATGAAGATACTGCATCGAGTATATTCAGCATGTATGAAGCACCGATGTTTGAGCATCTCAAAATAACCTCATGTCCAGCTTACTTCATGTGATGGTTTGGAGGTTGCGCAAACAAGTCCTCCCTTGGCCGACCACATGGTGTGGTAGAGTGACAAATAGTGATCACCATGACTCCGCATTGACCAATTAGCTCCTAAACAGGGATGGATAACTAAGCAGGTGAAGTTGGACGGACGAGATGATCTTTGAGACACTCATCTGCGACCGTTGATGGAATTAGGGTTTATGAAGAGGTGCGCAAGCATCACTTTTCATCTTGGTCGAACCCAAGCTTGGGACACAATTTTGGCTAGGCCGATCGTGCATGTGTGTAGACGGCATGACAGTGTAGGCGCCCATACCTCACTATCTCATGAAAGTGTGATCCGAGCCACTCAATTCGTCCATCGAAGTTGAGTGGTCAAGATCAATTTGCGACAAAAAACTGGTGCCGCAAAAGCCGCACATCATGCCATCTTCGGGCGCGCGTTCCAAGAAGACCAGGCTTGGTCCGTCCTGGACGATTGACCCAACGTGTAGGTGGTAGGCTGGAGTTCACGTCCATACCCTGACATCCCATAGAAATATGATCAAATCCACTTAATCTGTTCGGCGAAATCGAGTGGTCAAGATTAGTTTGCAGCTTCGCACACTTGTTTTGGGCGAGCGAATCGAGACATATAGCCAAGTTCGGTCTTGGACGGTTGGGTGTGGAGATAGGTGGGCCCAAAGTGATCGTGTTGATACTTATCGTACCTGCTTAGCCTATTCCGGGACCCTCCATCCGCTCAGGAGAAGATGGACGTTCGTGATCGCGAGACAAACCCTAGTTAGGGTATTGCCGGCCGTGTGTCACACCCGGTTCTGTGCGTGTGAATTGAGGTGACAAACTATAGTTGGTCCTGACCGATCAGTCAGGTATGTAGGTGGTCCCATGGTGGTTGTTTTGACATGCTTTGGGCCCTCTGAATCTACATCTACACCCTCCATTTATACCTGCGAAGATGGGTGGTTGAGACTGTTTTGCGACACATGTAATGTGCCGCGAACCCTAATTTAGAGTTTTCTGTCCATTCTGCTATGGTATGGACGTTTTGGCAAGTTGTACCAATCTTTTTGGGAGGCCGACCATGCGGGGACCGCGTTGGTTCGGCAACGAATATTCCACACCTGCTTGGGGGTTATGGAATCGATCTGGGCCATCCAATCATGCTGGTAGAGTTGGATGGTCGTGATCATTTCCATACTGATACGGACAGACCATATGCTCAATCGAGCTAGTATAGCACACCGAGAGCTTCTCAATCGGGCTAGTATAACACACCGAGAGTTGCAGCATGTACGGGTATTTCGTACATGCTTTCATTATAATGCTTGGAGATTCGTGTTGCTCTGCTGAGAGCAACACTCAGTCATCATGCCGCACTGATAATGAGTACAGGAAATACAAGGCTGGTTGCGCATTAATTAATAATGTTGTAAATTCACAGGGTATATGGGATTGTTGCTACATGCTCCAACCTGGATGAAGAAATAAACAGGATAATGATTAAAATGGATCTATGATCTACCCCTCTAAAATTGAGAAATTGAGTCGGCTATTGAAGAAATGAAATTGGGAAATTAGGAATTTGTATTGCAACCGAGAGATTAATCTCCCACTGTGGTCGCCAGTTGTTTATGGGCAAAAACTATTTTTGTTGGTTTTGGTAATTTTGGGTGTGTAGATGAGAAATGAATCTAAACCTTAAACAAATGTACTGCAGGGAGTGCTTTTGATTCAAGAGATCAATCTATACAATTCTGGCCTAAACCAAGAAATTGTCGTTCCAGACTTGCTTCGGTCACAAAGTGAAGGAGATGGGGTTGATCTTAGGGAGGGAAGCGAAGAAGGTGTTGATATTGTGAAGATGTTGGCTTTTATGACTTGTATCAGAATGGCGGTTTCTGGATACTGATGACAACACTTGGATTTTATGTGTTTGTCTGTCTTGTTTGGAGAATTGGAAAAGAACCTATTTATACAAGTCATAGAGCGTAAACATTCATCTCGTAGGAAGTGGAGGAAGTTGAGTGATGGAGTAGTGGGGTCGTGTGGGTGATTGCACGATCACGTCTTAACTCACTTCTCCCATCATTACTAACCGTCCATGTCTTCCTGACACGTTCTTGTGATGGCACGCTGCACGCTGTAAACCTCCAGACCAATACTCCAGTAAGTATCCCCCAGTTTGTGACATGTTTGATGCCTCGATTGTGTGGATTTGTGGGACCCACAGAATGTAGCATATAATGCTAGGTTAAATAACTAAGTTATTTGGGAAGTCGATATTTATGAAATATCGTGTATACTCTATGCATGTAATGCATTGAATATACTCAGCATGGATGAAGCATCGCTGTTTTAAAGCTTAACGGAGTAGGTCGTGGATTAAGTGTCTTAAAAAAGGTGCATGCCTAGCCATATTTGAATGACCGTTTGGAGGCTGCGCAAGCAAGCCCTCCCTTGGCCGATCACTCCATGTGGTAAAGTGACATATGTTAATCACCACGACACCTTATTGTCCGTTTAACTCCTAGCTTGGGCTGCCCAACCAAGCTGGTAGAGTTGGACGGATGAGATGACACATCTGCGACCGTTGATTAGGGTTTTGAAGAGGTGCGCAAGCATCACTCTTCAGCTTGGTCGAAACCAAGCTTGGGAAGTGTTTTAGGGAGGACCGACCAGGCATGCGTGTAGACGACATGCTGGTGTACACGTTCGTACCTCACTGTCCCATGAAAGTGCGATCTAGGACACTCAATTTGACCAACAGAAATCCCATGCCGCAAAGGAATTTGAAGCCACGTGTCACGTCTACTTTGGGCGCGCGTTTCGAGACATCTGGCCATTGTTGGCCTTGGTCGATCGATCATACATGTGGATAGGACCACGCTGTTCATGTTGACATGCTCGGGACCCTTTAAGTCTACATCTACACCTTTCATCCAAGCTTGCGAAGATGGACGCTCGTGATCGATTAGCGACACATGTAATATTACACAAACCCTAATTAGGGTTTTGTACGATTCACACCCATGCAACTTCAACCGATCGGTTTTGCATGTTATACTCCTCCCTTGGGGAGGCCGATCGTGTGAGGCCCACATTGGGCTGGCGGTGAACATGCTGGTACCTGTTCCATGGTCATAGGTTTGATATAAGCCATCCAAACATGCCGGTGAAGTTGGATGGTTGTGAACAAACTGCGACACATATGGAATTCCGTGACCCTTAAAGCATCACGCCAACCTTGTTTTGAGAAAACGTTTATTGCTCCAAGGCTTGCTCGTGAGAAGGTTGGTCAGGTAGGTATAAAGGGGGCCCGCCGGTATGCAGGACAAGCTTGTCCGACCGGTCATGGGATAATCCATGCCGTCCAATCACGTCGGCGAAGTTGGATAGCCGTGGCTGATTTTGAGACCGTCGTTGGCAGTTTTGCTTGTTCGAGTTTCCTCCAAGCCGCTCTATACTAACTCAACCACCCTTTTACAGGCTGGAGTTTGGTGGAGTTTTTGGAGGCGTGATATATGTTCGACCGGTCAGGGCATAAACGGGCCCGCTGGTGGTCATTATGGTGATGGTCTGCTCCTTTTGAGGATCGTCTAGGCTGGTTAAATCATGCGTCCAACCTGTGTGGTCGTGATTATTTCTGAGACTGATATGGACAGTCCAAATTCAAATATGCTCAATCGGGCTAGTATAACACACCGATAGACATATACTCAATTGGGCTAGTATAACACAACGAGATATGTAGACTGTACATGTACTTTTTGCATGCCTAACTATTGACACTTGGAGATTCGTGTTACTCTGTTGAGAGCAACACTCAGTCATCATGCCGCACCAATAATGAGAGTCATATTGAGAACAACACATGAAATACAAGGCTAGTCACGCATTAATCAATAATATTGTGAATTCACAAAATATGGAGATTGTTGTTACATACTCCATTATGGATGAATTTTGTGTATTTATCGAATTGCTTCAAATAAACAAAATGAGAGGATTTCTGCTCTCATCGTTTGTCTCCTTGCCCTTTGCAGGGTGTTGGCACAAAAATTAGTTTTACAACTTTAGCCCTGAACTAAAATCCACCATCAACACCACCAGATATGGCTCGTCTTCTTTTTCCTTGGGTGAATCGGTCCGAACAACTATCTTTATCGTCATCTTCCCAACTTGAAACGAGTTCACTTTGACCATCATATCTCTGATTTGAAACGGGTTCGGGTGTTGTGTAACCGTTTTAATCTTGGTCTCGTCAGTTTCGATGGCAGCTTCCAAATTCTTTGCAAAGCGTTTGAATGGCCCAACGCCCCATTCACATCTCTTGACGGCATCCGCGCCAGTAATCGCGCTGAGTAACCATGACAGAATAGGGGAAGAAATGACTGGTTGTAGAGAAGATTGTTCAGCTAAACTTACTCGCATTATGAATCCATGAGTTAGTGTCAACGGGTCATCTCCAGGTGTCCGGGTCCCATCGGTAACTCGTCAATGCGACAGCAAGTGAGACGGTTTGTTGGATATTATTTCGGGCGTTGACATCGGTAGAGGGGATGTTCCCAATTTCGCCTTGTTGTTGAGTACCCATAAGTGCCCCAATATCATGTCATAACCCAGTTCTTTGACAATGTGGAATTTTCTATGTGTTATAGCGTCTCCCATCCTAATCTCGAGGTTAATGTAGCCGTACACGTTCAAGGCTTCCCCTCACGGGTTCTTAATCACGGATAAGGAATGGGTAGCCTCTTGTTTCATAAAATTCGATGCTTTCAGAGTCTTGAAAGTAACAATGTTGAAGTTATGGGCCGTGTCAATTAGCGTGTTGTCGAATTCAATACTTCTTAAATAAGACGTGGTCAACAGTACCCAGTTGTCCTTTTTGATTCCGCTTGCTGGGAGCGCTTGGGCTCTTGGCGTGGCTTCCATGGAGGGAAAAATATGTATGCCCGACACGACACGATTGAGAGCCGTGAAGATATCTTGGCTCTGCACCTTGTAAAGGTAGAGAATTTCACATACGTGTTGCATAATGGATTGCACAGTCTCATGCACGGAGTCCCCAGGGACTCCTAAATTCCTCACCGGAAGTGGGTCTCGATGTACTCCCTCATTTCCTAGTTGAAGTTCCCCTGCTTCTATCTTTTCTTTGAAGATATGCTTCAGCCTGTTGCAATCACTAGTTGGGTGGTGAACAAATCTGTGGTAGTGGCAGTATTTGGGGTTTGCCATCTCAGCCTCAGTCGATGGGCGTCTGGGAGATGGTAGTCTGATAACATCATCTTGAATCCATGCTTCAATCACCTCCTCAATGGGAAACGGGAAATCCAGGGTATTTCCTTCAGCTTCGTGATGACGCATGGGAGCTTTGGCAGCGGCCTTCCATATTGGAGTTGCTCGTCGTGCTGGTGCTTCGTGTTTAGGCTGCTGGTCTGCAGCTGGGGCCTTCCTTTTTCCTCCCTAATTTACTACGCTCACAGAAGAGGGACCAGCGTTGTATTGCTTGTTGATGAGACGTCTATTCACGCGAGTTTCTCAGACGTCTTCAGTTCTGGTTGGTCTAGCTCTTTCTAGTAATGCTGATGCTGTCGTTGATGATTGCCTGGAAGCTTCATGGAGCTCAAAGAATGTCTGGAAACACAGGTTCTCTAGCAAAGAGCGGTAAATAGGAGCCATACCGTTGATGCATGAATTCACCAGCTGTTGCTCAGTCACGTTTGGGTCGTGACAGTCTAGTGCTTGAACCTTAAATCTCTTAACAAAATTATTTGGATGTTCTTTGTCCCGTTGGTACATCTTTCCTAGGTCCGAGAAGGTAACTTGTTCAGACACAAAGAAGTACTTCTTGTAAAATGCGGTAACCATGCCACCCCAGTTGGGGATGTTGTTTAGCGCGATGTTGTTGTACCATGTGTACGCTCTTCCGGTAAGTGATTTCGAAAACTCTCTCAGACGAAGAACGTGATTATATTTATGTTCACCTAGGGATTCCAAGAAGTGAGAGACATGCTCTTGTGCATTCCTGGTGTCATCGTACATGGTGAATTGAGGAGAGGAGTATCCTCTTGGAAGAGGAATTCTTTGTATTTCAGATAGGTAAGGAGGTTGATGCTGATGCATGTCTATTTCGTCATTCTTGATTCGATTCCGGAGAAGTTTCTCCAGATCCTCTCGTGTGAAAAAATTGGACGGCTGACTTTTTTCCAATGGGGTTCTATCACGAATATCCTCGTCCGCGGAGACGCCTTCCGCAGAGGGTGTTGGAGGTGTTTCTAAACGGATCTGAAGGGTGTGACTCACGCGGCAGCCGCTCTGTCAGGGATTTGAGAAAGACGAGTCTTCTTTCTTTGTCGAAACCATATCTGTCTGGGCTCTAGCGAGAACCTTATGTTGTTCCATAAAATCAACGATGGTGATATAGGGTCGGCTTCCTCTGGTTCCTCCGGTTTCTCGTCCCGTTGGTGAGGTAGTTGGAGTCTTAGTGGTGGTTAGAGGCGTCATACTTGACGAAGCGTTAGGAGCGATAGCGGCAGCTCTGGCCCTAGTAACTGGTGGCGTAACGCCTGAAGGAGCGCTTTCAGTACTGCCAGGATTAGAAAGTTGTGCATGGACATTAGAGGCGGCAGCGGCTCTGGCCCTGGTGATCGGCGGTGTTACACCTAAAAGAGTGCTTTTGGTGTTACTGGGTCAGTAGATGGCATAATGATGTTGTTGAAAGTAGCGTTAACACTAGGGACAGATTCTGCGTTGGTGTTCTTGGCAGTTGATCCAGATCTGAGTTCCACCATTTTGGAGTTGTAAGTGAAAGGTGATATCGGAAGTTTGGAAATCGATATTTCAACCGAGAGATTGATATCCCACTTTGGTCGCCAATTGTTTGAGGGTAAAAACGTTTTTTGCTGATTTTGGTAATTTCTTCCGTGTGGGTGAGAAACGAATTTAAACCCTAAATAATGTATTTCAAGGGAGTACTTGAGATTCGAGAGATCAATCTGTACAAATTTATCCTAAACCAATAAATGGCCTTTCCAGACTTACTTCGGTCACAAAGGAAAGGAGATGGGTTGGTTTTGGGGAGGGAAGCGAAGAAAGTATTGAGACCAGAATAGTTGATTCTGGGAGAGTAGTTATTTTACATCTTGTATCATAAAGTGGGAAGCTAACAGATGTAGAGCTAGCAAATTTTTTCTGAGTGTCGTATGCTCCTGACCTGAACTTGTTGTTCTATAGAAATAGGTAATGCCTATTTATATAAGTCGAAGTAAAACGTACTCTGGTCTCATTAAGAAATGGAAAACAGGTGAGTAAATGGGAAGAGGTGGTAACCGGTAACTCCTGGAATTGATGTTCCATAAAAGAAAGCGTTTCACCATTACTCCCTGTATTTAATAACCGCCTCATCCTTATGACACTTTCTTATAACGGGCGTAGTGTACGCCGCACGCTATAAACCGCAAAACCAATACCCAATGAGCATCCCCCAATTGTGACATGCGTTGATGTCTCAATTTATTTCGTGTAAAACGTGTAGTACGTTGTTGTTGTCTAGCAATTTGAGCTTGGGAGACTTGTCGGCTCGGTGGTGACCTTCGACGGCCTTTCCATGCGTTAGCTAGTAACCTTGGATGGCTTAGATCTGCACCTTAGATGAAAAAGTGGCCGTTGATTATTGCAGGCCTTCGTTTTGGTAGCCGCATAGGGAAGGTCGGTGTCGCATGATACGGCAAGGTCGTTGGTACGCCATTGGCACATGTGGTATGGTATGCCTTGGCGCAGTTTGGCGTGGCCAAAACTATGGTTTTTGGCCAAAGGTTACCATGCGTTGTTTGGAAACCTTGGACGGCTATGATTCGCATCTAGGATGGAAGGGTGGCTGTTGATCGTCGCACGCCTTCGTTTTGGTAACCGCATAGGGAAGGCCGACATGGTATGGCGCGACAAGGTGATTGGAATGCCATTGGCACATGTGGCATGGCATGCCTTCGCGCGGTTTAACGTGGCCAAAACTAGGGTTTTGAGCCAAAGGTTACCATACTTTTTTTGGCGACCTTGGACGGCTAGGATTTTCATCTAGGATGGAAATGTTGTCGTTGATCGTCGCACGCATTTATTTTGGTAGACGTATAGGGAAGGCCGGCATGGTATGGTGCGACAATGTGGTTGGCATTCCATTGGCACATGTGGCATGGCATGCCTTGGCGCGGTTTGGCGTGGCCAAAACTAGGGTTTTGAGCCAAAGGTTACCATGCGTTGTTTGGCGACCTTAGACGGCTAGGATTTGCATATATGATGTAAGGGTGGTCATTGATCGTCGCACTCCTTCGTTTTGGTAGCCGCATAGGGAAGGCCAGCATGGTATGGCGCAGATGGCCTGCCATAGTGGGGCCAAGGGTTTGGCACGGACGGCTTGGAATGGTGGGGCCAGGGCAAGGTGCGGTTGGATTGGCATGGTGGGGCTAAGGGTTTGGCAGGCCATTGGCGCATGGTTGGGGCCAAGGCAAGGTGCGGTTGGCTTGGCATGGTGGGGCCAAGGGTTTGGCATGACATTGGTGCATGGTGCGGCTAGCATGCTTAGCATGCCTTGGCGCAGTAGACGTGGCTGGCATGGTTTGCCATTGGCACAGTGGTGCATCTGGCATGGTTGGCATGCCTTGGCGCGGAGATGTGGCTGGAATGGTTATCATTCCTTGGCGCGGAGATGTGGCTGGCATGGTTTTCCATTGGCACAGTGGTGCGGCTGGCATGGTTGGAATACCTTGGCGCGGAGGAGTGGCTGGCATGGTTTTCCATTGGCACAATGGTGTGATTGGCATGGTTGGCATGCCTTGGCGCGGAGATGTGGTACGGTTGGCATGCCTTGCCACAGTAGCATGAGAATTAGGGTTTTGCATAGATGATGTCTTTCGATGTTAAGGGTTCTGCCGTGGAACATGACTCATCTAAAAAAAAAGGTACCCCGGTAATTCTTGCGTAGGCATGCTGATTGATTCAATAAATGTGCTAATGGTTATAGGGACGTCATGTCAGTTGTACAGTTTTACGATTTTAACCCTAAGCTAAAAACCACCATCAACAACCAATTGGTCTAAACTGATTGAGACACTTGGCACCTTCAGATTTAGGTAGTAAAACTAAGAAGTTAGAGTTTAAACCTTTAGAAATGAACTTCCTGCTCCAGCAAAATTGAATGGCCTTAACAACATCATTATTGTTGATGTGCCAACAAGCTCTATAGAAGCATCCAGAGAAGCCATCTGAACCTGGTGAAATATCAGGATCCATATTAAAAATGGTGGTCTTAATATCTTCTATTTGGAAGTTTATCTAGCATTGCTTGATCTTCTTGAGTGATTACCTTTGGAATGGCACTTAGCAAGGAATATTCAACTGAAACAGCTTGAAATGTAAATTTCTGCTTATAGTATTTAACTAGTTCTTCTATTATCTTCTCTTGATCAGTTATAATGTTTCCATTACCATCCTCTAGTATGAAATTTCTTGCTTGTATAATTTTTAAATTTGTGTTGGATGCTCCATCCTTGACCCACTTTATTCTTATTTTTTGTTTTAACAAAGTACTCAATTTAACCTCCTTAGAGTTGTAAATTTTTTGAGCATCCACTAGCTTATTGAAAGCCTCAATGTCAGATGGATTATTATCATATTGAATCATAGCTTCTTGAAATTTTATTTATGCTTCCTTAATTTGAACATGGACATCACCAAACACATTCCAATTCTAATCTCAAAGAACTTTCTTTAACCTTTTCAACTTACTTTGAAACACAAAAGCTGGATCACCTATTATGTCTTCAGACCAGCAATTTTGAACAACTTCCATAAAGTTTGGATGAGACAACCACATTTTTTGGAATTTTTGTGGATCATTTTTTGGCTTGGGAATGTTTTCACAACCACCTAGTAAAGGTGCATGATCAGAAGCAACTCTCAAACCAACTTTATAACCCTAATCATTGTACTTCTGCATCCATAATTGGTTAAACACCACTCCGTCCAAATTGCATAAGATTTTATTGTTGTCTTGTTGACAATTTGACCAAGAAAACTGCAATCCATATTTGGGTGCTTGTATTAATTCACAGCTATCCGAGCAAATGGAAAAATCTAGCATTGCTCTTCTACTGGGACTTCTACCACCAAGCTTTTCATCCAAGGAAGTTATGGCATTAAAGTCAGCAATAGCCAACCATGGTTTTTTCAATTCACTTGTTGCTTTTATTTCAGACCACAAAAATCTCCTTTGCATGACTCCCACATGCATGAACTCCCGAAATAAGTAAATCACCAATACTAGCAGTTATCATATGACTTGACATAGAAACAACAACAAGAGTTGCATACTTTATTCCAAAATAACCATATATTCCCTTTTTTATTTGCAATTGATTTATGAATTATTGCAGAATGAAGAACTACAAACTACTTTAGGTTCAACTATAAAAAATAATGAAGGATTAAATTGATCGACTAAAAACCACACTTTATTTTGAGCCCTAGATCTTCTAAGGTCCCTTACATTCCAAAAAAAACATTTTCATGGATTGGATTGGAGACCTTTTGTACCTCATTTTTCTTGAGTTTTCCTAAAATTATACTTATCTGGTATTTGAGAAATAATTTTTGAACTGATTACCTCTTTAAAAGCTTCAAAATTAATTGCAGGCATTTGAACTGATGAAGATGTTGGTTTTTGAACAACTTTAGACCAAGAAGTAATGGGCACTTTTGTTGCAGAAACTGAACTAGATTTGCCATCCACAAACTTCATCACACTTTTCTCAATAGAGTTATCATTAACAATTTGAAGAATCTTTGTAGCTTCTAAATTATTTGTCATCACTTCACTTATTTCATTTTCCCCAGTTTCCTCTTTTTCCATAAGAGGACTAAACCTACCACTAGGGAATTTAATACCCCCAACATTGCCAAGAATAACTTCCTTATTAACTTGCTCCTGAGGTACCGGAGTTTGAAAAATATCAAAAGGTTCCATTATCTTGGGTGTTGAATGAGAACTCTCATGCACCTTATTCACAAACCATAGTCTTTTCAATTTTAGTATTCTTAGCAACATTCTGGTGCTGATTGAATTTGCACTCAGATAAAATATGACCTATAATTTTATATTTACAGTAGAACTTAGGCATTTTAGGAAGATTTACACCTTGAGAAAAGACTCCATACTTTGTTATGATCCAAAGCTTGTTAGGAATTGTCTTAGATAAATCTATTTTAATTAGAAATTTTGTCGAATACCTACTTTCATATTGAAGAGTTGCTTCATCAACTTTAATTGGATTACCAATAGCTCTACTGATTTTGAACAAAGTTGCTTCATCCCAATATTCTAAGCTTAGACCTTGAAAATTAACCCACAACATTTCAGTCAAAATCTTCTGGTTTTCTAGCCTAAAGTTTGGAATCCAATTTCAAATAGGGAGAAATTGATCAGCAACCTCCCACCTTCCTGTTTTAACATACTGCTTATCCTTTTCATTAGATAATTTGATAGTAAAGAAATCTTTCCCTAAGGGAATTAATTGACATGATCCTGTTAATTTCCAGTGATTTTGTAAAATACCAACAACATCCACAAATTTAATCTTAAGAAAATCTAAACGACCAATTAAGGAGAATCTCCACGGATCATATCTTTCATCATCTAGATCATAAATGAAAGTAATCGATGGAAGTTCTTCAGAAGTTTTTGAAATATCAACAACTTGCGAAACCCTATTTGGGTTTTCAGTATTGTTGCTTAAATCCATGTTTATTGCCATTGAAAAATATTAAGTAAAACACATAATGATGAGATCATGAAAACCACCTGAACCGAAATCGATTTTCGCTGAACACATGAGAAAATTGAGTAGATCGAAAAAAAAATCCTGCGATTAATGCACTGAGTCACATGACCGATCCTCTTCAACTCTCTCTCTCTCTCTCTTCAACTACTTGCTGGTTTATCCGAAAAGCGAGATGTGACTTCATATTCAAAAACGTTCCCAATTCAGCTAAAACAAAGCTAATATTGTCAGACGACACCTCTGTTCCTTTGAAAGAATAATGCATAATCAGGGTCATATCGTGAATAACATTCACTATTGAAGAAAAAATAAGGATAACAGAGAGATACTCATCATACAACATATAACAAAATTTGGTGTTACCATTAGCATCAGCACTCTGGATGTTCATCCCACTAGTGCTAAAGGTCATTTTTATAATTATACTAACCTTGCTTAGGAAATTGCATGGAGCAAAAAACTACAATGACCGTATCACTAGAGAATGCAGGGCAACAACATGAGCTGAATTGGGGAAAGAATTTGCACAAGGCCAATATCAACTTTCAAGCTTAGGATGATGCAACTCTGGCAGAAATCAAAGCAGCTTACTGCGGAAAAGTTCATGGCATATCCAACCAATGATTCCATCAGATGAAAGGTGGAAATTTTGAAGCAAATGATTTTGTCCTAGGCAATTTGATCAAAGTCGGACATGATAAAAAAAAAACGACAATTAGTGTAGCTAAGTTAGGAGTTCAGTCTATGTTTCTTGAAAACTTAAATTGGAGAGGTCCAAATTTACTACAACTCTATCAGACTATACAATCTATAAACATTAGCAATGTTAATGATATAATGTATCTTAATGACGAGGTTTTGCTTGGTGCTAACTCTAGCCCGACAAACCAAATGTTTATCTCAAAGTAGCTGGCTTTTTTTTCCAACTTACTCGGTTTTTCTACAACCTTTTATTATTTTTTTGTTAGACTAGATTTTACGGGAATTCAACTTGGAAAATAGGAGAAAGGATTCAACTGAACTTGGCTCCTTTAAAAGAGATAACGGGCTTTTGGATCCAAAAACAACGTAATGTTATCCCGCAAATTTTTACTTTTTTTTTCGTTTCCCTTCATGTTTCTGGTTTTGATTATATTGAGGTACTACATTTTATTTATGTTTTTGGTTTTTTATTCTATCTAAGTCAAAATTCTTGCCTCGCTTACATGTCGCGCCATTACTAATTATAGGTTATCCAACCAAGCGGCATTGTTCTCCCGAACGAGTTTATTATTTCTAAATATAGGTTAAGTTGGTACCACATATTGGGAAAAGTATGAGTCCATTTCGTGCACACTCCTTTAAAGAGTGTGCACAAAACAAATTAACCATATCGGTTGGTCTAAACCAAATGTTAACTATTCATTAAATTATTTTATTTTTTTTAATTTTAATTCAATTAAAACCTAAAAATGGCAAAAGTATATCCGATCCTAAAATATAGGGATTACAACATAGGATGATATACGCCTTTGAAATCAATGATTTCTTTCCTAATTTATGGGCTAAATGTGATTGGCATGATGCCGTTTGATCTAATTGTGATTGATACGATGCTCTTTGATCTTGTAAAATGAATCAAGTGATATTGTTAGTGTTTGTACCCTTAATATTCTACACAAAAAATGGGAAACTTAGGCCTACGAAGCTCCTTCTATTAGCTAAGAAGGGTTCATTTGGCCAAAGGTGTTTCCCTTGATTAGCCAAGTATAGCTAACTAGGCCTTGCAAAGACTCCAGTGCAATCCCATGTGCAACAAACTAAGCTAGGCCTCACTAGCAAATACTCAATTCACAAGCCCATGAGCAAGAACTCCAACTTGGGGTAGAAGGTTCCACATAAGAACCGCCACGTCACCAATTTCCAGCCAATCGGAAACTGCCACGTCAGCAAGGTGACACGTCAACACTGAACACAGTCAGCAAAACAGCTCGTAAGTGACGTCAGCAAACGATGACGGCATCTGAATATTTGAAGAATATTCTGTTACGTTATAACGCCGCTAGCATCTTCTTAACGCCGTTAGTATATTCTGTTAGAGTTATGACGTCGTTGGTTTACCGTCAGTAGCGTCAGCGGATGACGTCATGATGTCGTGAGTTCACTTTCTTCGTCAGCGTCAGCGGCTCCGGTACCGGGAAGCAGCAGAAGTTGTCGGCGGCCAGACCCGGCGGCAAGAGCAGCGGAGATTAATCGTGGTATAATCGTAATCGGCGAGTAATCTGAGGAGATTAATCGTGGGTTGATTCGATGTAGGCCGCTGCAACTTAAATATCGAACATCCGATTCAATGTAACATGATGCAGTTTAATTCCGTAGCCCTCGGATCATTCTGCCCCATTCTGTTTGCCTAACGTATTTCTACGCCCCACTTTTGGCTTAGGTGAATTATTCCTCTTGGGCTTGGCATGTACACTTATTCCATAACCCTAATGAAAGCTTCTAGAATCTAGAGCATTCCAAAGGGCATGCAGGGCAAGTAATTCATTTTATGTCAGGGAGGCATGCAAGGAATTTATGACAAGGCGTCATGCAGGGGATTTATCACAAGGCATGCATAGGAATTATGACGGGGGAAGTTACTACAGGAGGCATGCAAGGACCAGCTATTGCAGTAGGCATGCAGTGACAATTACTGTAATTCATGCATGCATCTAAAACGGAAAATCTGTAACATATAAATGGACAGTTTTACAACCAAAAAGGTAAGCAATCTTTCATACCAAAATATCTGTGAAAAATATCTTGCTAACTTAGGCATCGGAGGGTTTTTTGCAGGTACCTCCCCTACTCTGTTCAATTGAAGATTGAAGCAGCTATCGATTTCCAGCAGAAACATAATACAAATTCGTGTTTGGGATAGAAGAAATTTTACCTTACAAACAGTTAGTATTGCGAACTTTAGTAAGATGATCAATTGCTACATCATACATTGTTATTAAGGTAATTAATTTGTTTTTCATCCTTGAATCATATTCCGTTAAAAGGAGCATCCAGTTTTCCGTACGGGGTTAAAGCTTAAGACAAACACTGTTTATTTCTTTACATAGTTAATTGACTTGATTTCACACTGATCATTTGACATTAAAAGATGATTTTTTTTAATTTTTTTTTAAGCATAAAGGCCTTGTTTGGTAAAATTTATGATTATAGATAAGAATAAATTGATAAATGATTTTGATATAATCATTTTAAAAATAAAATTTTCCAAACACTGTTTTCAGATAATTGATTATCTTAGAACGATGATCTCAAAAAGGAGAGGAAAGATCAATGATCTAGGATATTTTTTTAGTCATATGTTGTTTTTTGTCTCTCTCTTGATAGTTTAGAGAAAATAAGAAGAAGAAAAAATTCAATTTGAGTTCCTTAGAAAAAATAATTGATTATAATAAATTTTCAAAACAACTATTTCCTGTTTATGGAAATAATGGATTTTTTCAATTATGATTAAAATAAACAATTATTATAATGGTTACCAAACGCATATAGAATCCATTATAATCTTCATAATGGATTATAAGCTGATAATCCATTAAAATAATGGTTACCAAACAGCCCCAAAGGATGATCAACTGTCCTATCCAACTTCATACCCCAACGGTCTTAGGTATTTGGTTGATGATAGCAAACTTAAAACAGGATCTCAACTAATTATTTACACTATTTCCAATATTTTGATCTTTTTATTTTGGGATAAGATATATACTATTTTCCAATTATAGATTTCAATTGAATTAAAATAAAGCATAAAAACATTATTAATAAATAGTTGACGGTTGTTTTAGGCCGACCAATAAGATTAATTTGTTTTGTGCACACTTTTTAAAATTGGACTCGAAAAGTATTTGGTGCCAAAAGGTAAAAGGGTATGCAGTAGCTTCAGAAGAAAATTAGTATTTTCCAGTGTCTAACAAACATTCTCCACTTGTATTGGAAATTTATATTCAGTGCTTTATGATTCATAAGATGGATTAAACTTTGGAGACATTTTTAAAAAATTTAATCATTCGACTGATTATTTGATCATTCCCGAGTACGACGGTACACTGCTTGTTATTTTTTTTACAACAAAGTTTTACAGCAAAATATGCAAAGCCTATTATAGGAACTCCAAAGCTTTGGTTTTGAGAACTTATATGGATTCAGATAATTAGTCTAATTTAATCACTAATATTATTTAGTTTAGTTAATCTAATCATTAATAATAATTAATCGAGGACATTTTAGCAATTAACATAGATACTAGGATAAGGGAATCGTTGATCATTAATTCATGACCCGATTTTATCCTTCTGTGAGCCCTAAAAACCAAAACTTGGGAATGGAATACAATGTTATTTATTCTCACTAATCCGAAGCATGAGAAACAGAGAAATTAGATATAGGAGTAGCAATGTTGTACCAGAGAACAATACCAAGCTTTGACACATAACAGAAATAATAGTATCTCTCTGTTTTGTTACTGGGTATACCTGTATCGATACAATTGTTGGACCACAGAAAAGGGTATAATATTTCTACTCATTTTTGGTTAAGGAGCATAACCAGAAAATAATTGAAGGTTATGGTTCTAGCTTGATGAGATTTGAGCAAGAGAGATGAACAAAATAATGCATTCATTTTTTGATTGCAATAGTAAGTTCGTTGCATTGCTGAACTGAGATGGTTAGTATCCAATGCAAAATTTGTTGCATAATTTGTTATGTTGTTCGGAAAATGATTGCATAACACGTTATGCAGTTATTATTGTAGGTGCATAACAAGTTATGCAGCCTTTTTTTGTTTGCATAACTTGTTATGCAGTACAGAAAATGGTTGCATAACACGTTATGCAGCTACTTTTTGTTAGTATTGAAACCAACAAAAAAAAAAGGTTGCATAACACGTTATGCACCTATAATAATATCTGCATAACATGTTATGCAGTCACAAAAATGGATGCATAACCTGTTATGCATCCGAAAATATGACTTTTTAATGTGTTATGCATCGAGAAAATTGTTGCACAATCTTTTATGCATGGAGAAAATAGATGCATAACCTGATATGCATCCGTAAATATGGATGCATACTGCATTATGCATTAAAAAAATTTATGTACGCACTAAAATCAACCGAAACAATGGTTACATAACTTGTTATAGATGCATAACTTTGTTATCCAAATGCATAATTTGTTATGCAGTGGAGAAAATGGTTGCATAATTTGTTATGCGTCTGCAGAATGTGTTATGCATCGTTTTTGGTGACTGCATAATGGTTATGTATGAAGTTTTCGAAAAATTTCCCTAAAATGAGGATCACCTCCGATTTTTTCGTGAAAAACAAAAATTTGATATTCTTGTTTGTACTCGTTGCGTAGCTCTTTTAAAAAGATTTCCAACGATATAAAATTTGTAAAATTCTAAGGCGCGGATTTTTAGATATGTTATGTCCAAGTTGCGCTTCCAATTATACCCCTGAAAAATTAAGCTGCATAACGAGTTATGCCTGAAAAGATAGTATGCATAATGAGTTATGTATTGATTCATAATAATTTTATATAATTATGGGTGTCACCGTACCAAAAATTAATTGTGGGTTTGACAATGAGAATATTATTTTTTTGGGTCTCCCCCTAATTTTCCCAAACACATAAGGGTGCGGTTTTATGGTGTCTATTTTGGCGGATCACAAAAAGTTTTTGTTTATTATGTAAATGTGTTTCTATTTACAGTTGGGCTTGTGGCAAATCCATGTGGATCAAGTATGGCAGAAATTTATCGAGTTGGTTAGTCACATAATAAGCTATTCTTAGGTTTGCGCAAAGTATTCGGATTGTTGGTTTGGTTATTAACTTAAACCTATTTTAAGGAGTGTATGGAATTTTAAAGGGGCTGGGATGTAAGACCAAATTGAATAATTTGGTAATAGATTTAATAATCCCTTATCAGAATATTTTTGATAATTTAAATTAGTTTCGCTAATTAAGTGTTGCATGTTAGACCAGATCGGTAAATTTTATTTTTAGTTAATGGGTCAAATTTTGGGTTAGAGATCTTATTTTCAAAGGGAATAAGAAAAAGAAGGATAGCTAAAAAGTCATTTACGACTAAGCCGAAGATGAAAAGTTTCAACTATTTTGTTTCGCAATAGTTGTGTTTAGGACATGATGAACTCCTAATGTAGACACAGTCTCTACGGTAGGAAACACAACTTATGACAAGAAAAGTTTTGACATATAAAAGACATTTATCTTTGACTAGGAAATACAACCTATGGCCTAACTAGATCTGGTTTAGTTCTTCATTTACGAAAAATATACTTGTCCACGGCTACAGTTAGGTTTATTATTTCCTAGCCGTAGATATAATGAAAACCTAAATACATCTAGCAAATTCATGTTCGACCAAACCGTAAATAAGTTTATAATTCATCATCCATAATAGTGAGTATGATTATTCAATCATAAAATGAGTAATTCGTGTTCCTTATTAATACGACATAAAAAGATAAAAATAAAATAGTAAAGGATAGAACGATAATTTTGTTTAAAAGGGATAACTTAGTCATGTCTCAAAATTTAGGCACCCCTTATAGGCTATCACACAACCTCAATAAATTCATCCTCTTGCATTCTCTTTAGAATTCATGGAGCCTTAAAACAGGTTTGTATGAATTACGAAATATTATATCTAAGAAAGTCGAGCAAAATCAACCCTTGATTTCTACCATATCTATAAGAATTTCTTCCTAATTTTATTAATCCTTTCTTAATTTTTATTCACTCTATTTAATCAGCCAATCCTGTGGTTTAATTTCATACTTTATCATGCCTTAATTTGTTACACTTTGTCTTTTATTAGTGTGAATTGATTTAAATCTCTTTATTTTGTTAATCCTTAACTAGTTGCTCACCCATGTGATGCACGGGTCAGTTTCTTGCTTACCTAACAATTGATGTGAAGGGTGACTGTACTAAGGACTTTTGAGATTGTACAAAAACTACAACCATAAAAAGGACTTTAATGTGCATTACTATTTCATTGATTTTAACCGTGTAGTTTATTTGTGTTTTCTTTCCTATGAATGTTTTTGGATGATAAACAATTTCACATTTTCCCACAACCACGACACTATACTACGTAAAAGTGATTAATATTTGAATCATGAAATACATAGTAGATATTTTCCGTCCATTTTTTTTTTTTAATATTACCTTGGTATAGGAAATTATTCCATATTGTTTAACTTATGGCTATTATCAAAGATCACAATGCCTCCACAACCCAAGAAAAAATTACCTAGGCAACAATGCCTCCGCTACGCAAGAAAAAACCCATTAAAGAAAAATGATTCCACAAAGATCATGTACCTGGAACAAATAGCAACCTTACAAACTTGTGGAAATGAAATTTAAAAAGTGGAGGCCACATGAATTTTAGATCAAGCGTCAAGTCTGCTACAAAACCATATATATTGAAAATAAACAGTGCATCCAACCAGCCTGATCGATTCATGAATAGAATCCCTCGTTGAGCTCATCTGCATAGCTGTTGATGGTGGTTTTCGGTTTAGGGCTAAAATCGTAAAAGCATGTATTTTAATACGTTGTCACCCTGGAAAGGAACGAAAACTATTTAAAAGTGATGAGTGCTCAAACCTCTCAACTTACATATGTATTGAGCAATTTAGTACACTCATATGAAATTTATCCAGAATGGTGCGTGAAGCAACAATCCCAGATATTATGTAAATTTTAACCCATTGCATTATTCACTAATGCACTAACATGCCTAGTATTTTCCTATGCTATGTTCCCAGCTGAACTCTCAATATTGGCATGACATGACAATCAAATGTTCACTCTCAGCAGAGTAGCATGAGTCTCCTAAAGTGTTAGTATTGAGATTTGCATGGAAGTACACTCACATGGGCTGCATTACTCTCTGACAAAGAGAATTTTGTATCGACGCATTTTTAAGTTAGCTCAATCAAACACGCTTAAATTCCTTAAGGAAAATCTAGACTGCTAATATCAGTCTCAGAAACGATCACGACCACACAATTTGGCCGCATGATCCAACAAGCATAGCCTACTCCTAACAGAACTAGGTAATCACCGTAGTGACCACCGGCGGACCCACTAATGATCCAACTGGTGGGACTCTATTTAAAATACTCCAGTGTCATCAAACGCTAACCCCTAACATGGCGATTGCGCTGTGAAGAAGAGCTCAAACGAGCTAGACCGACAAAAACGGTCTCAGAAACATCACGGCTGTCCAACTTCGTCAGCCTAGTTGGACGGCCTGGATTTTCCTATAAATGATTAAGGAAGTGCCGGCATGTTCATTAGAATCCCAACTCCCCCTTGGTCAATCGAACTACCCGTGATAATCCTATAGGGCGCTTAATCGTTTGCCCAAACTCCAGCAAACACGCTATTTCAAAACCCTAAGTTTTGGGTTGTGACAATATATTAATGTCGCAAAATCATCACATCCGTCCAACTTAGCCAGCCTAGTTGGATGGCTTAGATCGTATTTTAGATGATCAAGGAGGTGTGCATGAGTTCACCGCTGGCCCAACTCTATTCCTACTCAATCGACTTGCCCAAGGGAAGTCAATCACACGTCAAATCGCTTGATTGAACTAGAGTAGTCGCGGCCGTTCTAAACCCTAATACATGTTTGCGGCAGTATGTTACTGTCGCGAATCGATAATGACCACTCATCTTCGCCAGCCGAATCGAGTGGCTTAAATACGATTTTATATGACCCGGGAGATGTCAACGCACTCACTAGCGGCTCATATTCACACATGGTCAATCGTCATGTTTGAATCAATGCCCAGTGCTTGGATTCAACTAGACAAAATAGGGTTGGCCGCTCGGCCTCTAAACCTTAAAAATGCGTCAACAGCAATAGTCAACTGTCGCAAATCAATCACGACCATCCAACTTCGCCATCCTAGTTGGACGGTGTAGATTTATTTTCAGAAAAATAACAGAGTAGCATTGTGATCATCGGCCATCACTCCACAGGGAGTGATCGACCAAATGATAGTTCGCCCATAGGGCACTCAAATGATCACCCAAAGATGGCCGGTCGTGCTACTTTTAAGAAGCTCAATCCGTGATTGATTCAATCAATCTCAAAAACAATGATTCTTCATGCACATCAATTATTTTGAGCTGCTTAAAGGAGATTCTTTACGCGCATCAAATACATACGATATTTTATATCAGCCTCATAAAATAACTTAGTTGTTTAACCTAATAGCACCATATGCTATTCTTTGCGGCAAGTCCCACGACTTGACCCACTTACTCGAGACATCAAACATGTCACAAACTGGGGGATGCTCACTGGGGTATTGGTCTGGCGGTTTACATCGTGCGGCATGTAACGCGCCCATTACGAGAACGTGTCAAGGAAGAACATAAGGTTAATAGAAATGAGATAGTGGGTGAAGGCGTGACTAGTTTCCCCTTATAGTGGAAATGTGGTGATCACCACTTTTTACACAACTCCACTTCTCTATTGCCTAATCACCTCCACTTCCTACGAGATCATGGGTGTTTGAACATGACTTGTATAAATAGTTTTTTCAACCTATTCAAATGAGAACACAAGTGTTATCAACACATGCATCCATAAACCATTTTCTGAGACAAGTCATAAACAGCCACACCTTCATAATTCAACATTCTGATCTCAAACACCTTCTCCGCTTCCCTCCCTAAGATCAACCCTTCTCCTTAACTTTGTGACCGAATTGAATCTGGAATGGCTATTTCTTGGTTTAGGCCAGAGTCTTATAGATTTATCTCTCGAATCTAAAAAATACTCCCGTGCAGTGTATTTGTTTAGGGTACTAATTCGTTTCTCATCAACACACCCAAATTTACCAAAAACAACAGAACCAGTTTTTACCCTCAAACAATAGCCTAATATATTGCACGTAGTAGACCTATGGGAAAAATACTTCCATTTGCATCTCCTGAGACCTATATAAAAATGGAATTGAAATGCACACAAGTCATCATTAATTCTAACGTAATCAATATGTGAAGAGAAAATTGATCTAGAAATGAACTGGGTAAAAATGTCTTTTGAAACATCAAACTGGCCCTTTTCTGCATATAAATATGCAGGACGTTGAACCAAAACCTGAGAGGAGAAAAGCCCGAGATTTTAATAAATTCATCTAACAATTAAGAATATAGATTGAGGGAAAAACAATAACCACAGGTCATGGTTGTACTTTGGTGTAGCTCTCTTTAGCCTTCTCTAGATGTGTCACTTTTCAATAACCTCTTTTCTCAGAACTCACAGCCTCAAAGTAGTTCCAGTTCCCCTATAAATATCAGAAACAAGCGTCAAAGATTTTAAAGTATAGTAGTAAAATTTCACAATAATTTATGCTAGAACTAAAAGAAGCTTCCGTTGCTTCTATATAGACACTTCAAAATTACTGGAAAAAATGTTTCCTAAGTTTCTTAGAACAGAGAAGAACATATGTATCTTCCTAAAAATTTAATGACCAGGGAGAGAGTAGCATATGAATCTTTTCCATTAGTTGCTTCTTTGGAAGCCCATAATGTATCCTTTGCCCCAATCATCACTTTTAAGCTTTAACCTCCCAAGCGTCAACAAAGCATTGGGACGCTTCTCATTCACCTGAAGAACATCTCCAATCGATGAATAGAAACAAACTCACAGTTATGAGTTACTGTGGTAGTCAAGAAATGAGCGGCATGCATCATGGAGGAGAAAACATTAACTCAGGCTCATATGGAGTCTTGAGATTTACCTTGATGAGTGACGCATGTTCTTAAGCGCCATGAAGTTACTTATACAAAGACTAAAACATAAAATAAACAAAGGACAATCGTATGAACACAATTAGTAATATAATTGAACAACAAACAATATTAACATGGTCAGTAATAATTTCAGTATCAGCAGGATCAGTAATAAAAGTGAAAAAAGAATATTCACATGAGTGGATGAGCTGATTTATACCTTGATATTGCTTGACTCATGCCCAATCAAAACATCTACAATAGGTACATGGATGAGCTTATTTATTCCTTGATATTGCTTGACTCATGCCCGATCAAAACATCTACAACAGGTGCATGGATGAGCTGATTTATACCTTGATATTGCTTGACTCATGCCCGATCAAAACATCTACAACAAGTGCATGATCAATACCTGCAAAACAAAGAATGAAAATAAATCAGACAAAAAAAAATCTCAACAAAGAAAAGACGGATTTTAGCATTTGTACGAATGCTTTATATATACACCAAATTCATAAATTCCATAAAAAAGACTTTGTCATGGTAATAATATTATTCAATATCTAAAAATATCTATAATTTTTTCTTTTTTCTTTTTTTGGATATGCATATTTATTTTTGTCCAAAACATGTTGAGTATTCACACGATCTCGGAATAGAATTAATATTCATTTTTTATGGAATTAAAATTAGGAATATCAAGAATATCGATTATGGAAAAATATATTTTTCGATAGCAACCATAAATATATTGAACATCTTTTGTGGAAAAGAAATTCTTTTGTTATATTTTTACCTAATTAAAAAAATCTTATCTTGGATAGTCTATTTTAGAAAATATAAAATTAATATTTTTTTGCCCATATAAGTATGTTTTGAGTTAAAAATAAAATAAAATTAGATGTTTGTTTTTTAGAAAAAGGTAAACATTAAGGAATGAACAATATTAAGAAAAATAAAATAGAAAACCATTCATTCGTGTTTAATGCACCATTCACTCTCGTTCTTAATGTTCTTTTCAAATGCTCCCGATCTTGTACTAACGATTTTTATTTTTATTATTGGACAGGAATAATAATTAACTTATTCACAAAAGAGGAAGAATCGGTCCTTCAATAGACAGGTATTTGGATTTTAAATTCCAATCATTCAGAGTTTGATCAAAGAATTTTAAAATGCAATTGTAACCAATCAATTTCTTTTTATTTTATTTTAATAGTTTGGAATTGTAATTAGGATTATTTTTTAAGCCATAAAAAATATAATCGGACATTGGTTTATTTTTTTATAATTTTATTTATTGATGTAATTTTTTGATGAGATCATGATGATAACGAATATCTTTGATGTGATTTATTTGTGAATTTTAATTTCAAATATAAATACTCTTTATATTAGGATTAAATATATTCATGACAATTTTTTATATATTTTGGTAATACTGTGAAATTTTATAGAATTTCAGTTGTTTTGGGTAATTCTTTTATTATGTGTGATTGACCGAAAATTTTGATATCACCAAAAATAAAATATGATGGGGCCAGAATCAACTAGAAGCTCCGGTTAACGAGAGCGCTCGAAAAAATCTATTTTTATATAGAGAATTTCACAAATTTTGAGAATGTCTGGCTTATACATTAAATATTTTTTTTTGTAATTATCCTTCTGATTCTGGCAAATACACACATCAATCATTGATTCATTTCCTCTGTATATTTATCTAACTTTTCCTATTCATATGTTTTCATTCATGCGTATTACGTGTCTGTTTCTTCAGGTTTTGTTACCAGCTTTCATGGATAAAGTGTCACATCTAGTCCGTGGTTATCAAAATATCCTTGTTCCACTATAAATTTTTCGATTCACCTGCTTTGATGTCAAGATAGTAGTAAATCTCTATTACATGTATTGTCCTTTCATATTACATCAGCTATTGTTCCCTTTTGTATTCATCATTAGTTCATTACCAATAACTGGCTTACTTAGAATTGAATTAGATAACTCAAAAATTCTCTTCTTCATATGTCAAAGATTTTCCAGCACCAGTTCGTGTTATTGAGGTGGAAGAAGATGAACTTCAGGAGGGATTCAACCAATGGACTAACTATGTGATTATAAAAGTTTTTTATGAGAACCCCATCAAACTAGGTGATGCTAAGATATTTTCAACTCGATATTGAAAAAGGTATGGTGAATTTGAATTCTCTTGTTATCAGTTTTGCAAACTTGGGAGACAACATATTTGTTACCAATAGATTATACCTCTCTCGATGGTCATCTCACATTGGTAAAAGACTGGAATCCAAATCTTTTACTTGGTGATGTGGACTTTAGTACTGTTATAGTAACATAGGAAAATCTGCCTAGAGAATGTCAGACTCATAAGATAATTCAAAGGATTGCAAAGTTAGTTGGAGGAAAACTTTTACCTGAAAACAAATGCATTCCTATCAATAGAACGGGTACAATTACATCTATCGTTTATGTAAGACACCCATGTCGACGTGGTTTTTTTATACTGAGAAAATATGAGTCTCGCGGAAGGATTCGAATTCATTACAAACCCTCCATATCAGCTATGTAATAAATGTTTTACTATGGGTCATTAAAAGAACACTTGTTTCTCTATGCGAATATTCCCTTAGAAGAATAAACAATTCCATTATCTTTTGCTCCTGCTCGTCGAGGTGCAGCTCCAAGAAAACATAGGTCAACTTCTATAATCACTTCATTATCAGCTTCCCACATTCTTCAAATTAATGAACCTTATGAGATGGACCAATCCTCAAGGGGTGAAAAACGAGTTCGATCTGGTACTTTAGCTTCCCACATTCTTCAAATTAATGAACCTTATGAGATGGACCAATCCTCAAGGGGTGAAAAACGAGTTCGATCTGGTACTTTAGGAAATCTGAATGCCATTGTTTCTGATTTGAGGGATAAGTATACTACAAATTCTCATTCTCTGAAGCCCATGGAGCAAAACTCTATTGATAACATCACTTTTATCCATGACACACTCAAGGAAATGAACATACGAAACATAATTACAGGTGTTGTTCTTCACTATTTACTTTGTTTTTTATGTTCAATTTTCACTTTATTTGTTTATTCTGCATATATCCTGCAGTTTCATCACAATGCATATCCTTGCATGGAACTTCCATGGTCAAGGAAACCCCCAACACCAGAAATCATTACAAAAATACCGTTAGAAAC
The DNA here is from genome assembly GCA_023529315.1 of Papaver bracteatum. Taxonomy (NCBI): domain Eukaryota; kingdom Viridiplantae; phylum Streptophyta; class Magnoliopsida; order Ranunculales; family Papaveraceae; genus Papaver; species Papaver bracteatum. Next base: position 2,486,504 of record JAJJWX010003811.1, on the reverse strand, counting down.
TGTGATCCCTACATGATTTTTTTTTAGAAAGTAAAACTCATCCTATTAAGATTAATTATTACCTCTGTAAAATGCATTATCCAAATTATGGTTTGTATCTCCAGTTGGATTTATTGTGGAAGGATGGATTCTACTTTCAAATTCAAGATAATACTTCAGTAGATGGGGCAAAATAATTTGCTGGTTTTTATGGAATTGAGGAGACGACCATGCGGAGGAGACTCCTTGAACCGAGCGAAATGTTCAACCTCACACAGATGCACTGCAAGAAGGGAGTGCTTTGAATTCGAGAGATCAATCTGTAGTACTCCGGCCTAAACCAAGACAACGGTCGTTCCAGAGTAAATTCGGTCACAAGATAGGATGGGTTGATCTGTAGGAGGGAAGCTAAGAAATGTGTGGAATCAATGGTAATCAAAGATTGTAGGTGTGTTGTGAATTCTGAATAAGATAAGTTCTGAATGATTGAAATTGATAAGTTGAGAGTAATTGCTCAATTGATGAGTTGATGATCCCGTGATGTCAATGAGACGTGAGATTCTCATCGTTGTTGACGTTGTTGTCCTTTCAATCATGATTCAGAGACTTATTTATATTGCTGGAATTGTTACACCATAATCCCATGAAGTGTGACAGTTTATGGAATCAAAGAGTGGGGAAGCGGAAATCGTGTTTAAAACCAGTTGCTCATCGTGCAGAGACTTGGTTGATTTTCCACCCACTACTTTGTTAACTCTCTCAACTGATTGCACGACTTGCTCACATCCCATCGTATGTTTGAACACACGTGCCGTAGACCGCCAGATAAAAACCCTAATTGATATCCCCCCAAGTGACACGATTGACGTCTCGTGGTTAGTTTAGTTAGTTGCTGACTTCGTGATATCATAGGACGATGAGTCCATGTAATTATTGAGTTAAACATGATTTTGTAAAAATGTTCTGAAACTCATGAATTGAACGTGGGCATGATTCTCATGTTGATAGTTAAGGCGAGCAAGTATTGCTCATTCGATGATTTGCTGAATATTTACAGTTGAACCAATATTCTCTGATTTGAGCAAGTATTGCTTATTTGAGCAAGTGTTGCTCATCTGATGAATTATTGGCAGCTTGACCAAAATAAAATATTAATTAAAATACTGGTAGTTGAACCGAGCATAATTAATAAGAATATTGATCATGATATCGTCATAAATTTATTAGTGTTTGAATCTGGAATCATGATCCTAGGACTCAGAAACCCTAATTTGATCAATTGATGACCACTTCATGGTTTGTTAGGAACTGAACCCTGGAACGAAGGAACGATTGGTTTCATGAGACCGTGGGTCAATCATGTAACACCCATATTATCACGTGAGCAAATACCAAGACCTCTTGAAGAGTTGATGACTTGTTGATGAAAGAATGATTAAATGCTGGTTTAATCATTTATTCGAATTACTGCTGGGTTCAGCATTAGGTGATAAAAACTAATTAATTATAAAGAAGTGGAGGACCGACCAAGGGGTCATGAAACCGGACCTGGGTGGTCACGAGATCAAGTGTTGATCGCTCAATGAAGTTCCAAGTCGTTTGGAAGAGTTTTGGACCTAATACGTGCAATTGCGCAAATTAGGTCAAATTGTGAAAACATTTAAGACCGTCTCATTGAGAGCCAACCTTGGTTGGTCAAGATAACATGCTCATATCTCCAGAGTGTCTGTATCTCAGTTCTGAGAATTTTGATATTTTCAGATTTGCAATCATTTTAGAAAATATGAAGAAACCAGGGTTTTTTGATAAAACCGTCAAAACTTCATGAGATGAAGGAAAATAATGGAAAAGTGAAAGAATTATGAAGTGTGGGACCATCCATGGCCAAGGAATGGCCGGCCGTCCAAGGGGCCAATCCCACACGTTTTTTTCAAAAAAATTCATAATATTTTCATGATTTTAGGGAAATATGATAAAATCAAGGAGTTTTGCTAAAATTAAAGAGTTTTGTTCAAATCAAGGAGTTTCCATGAGATGAAGGAAACATAAAAAATAATAATGAAAAAAAAATAAGGGATGTGTGGGCGTGTGGGACCGGCTTGGAGCATGGTTGGCCGGCCAGGGCCTGGTCCCGTGCGTTTTCCCTAATTTTATGTATTATTTCACAATTTAAAGGAAATTTCACAATTTGAAGGAAATTTCACAATTTGAAGGAAATATCATGAAATTAAGGAATTGCATGGGATTATGAAAACATGAAAAATATAATAATAATAATAAAAAGGGACGTGTGAAGCCTTCTAGGGTTTGACCGACCGTCTATGGCCCGTGCACACGGGTTTTCCTAATTTTATATTATTTTTCATGGGACCAAGGAAATATCATGAGATTAAGGAGTTTTCATGAAATTAGGGAAATAATAATAAAATAATGAGGAATCATGAGGTGTGGGGCCGGCTGGGACCAAGGCATGGCCGGTTGGCCAATGGTCACGCCCCACAATATTCTTCCCTAATTTTATATTATTTCTTTGGTGTGAAAGAAACACCATGAAGCTGAGGAGTTTCCTCAAAACGAATGATATTTGTTCAAATGAAAGAATTTTCATGAACTCAAGGAAAATAACAAAAAATATGATAAAAATATGAAACTGACGTGGGATTGACCACGGCACGGTCGGCCGGTCAGTGGGCCCATGCTCCCAGCGCCTTGGTCATTTTTAATTATTTATTATTTTCTTTCCTATTTTGCATAGGTTCATCGTCTCGTCGTATCTTGAAATACTCGTCCGTGCGGTGATTGTTGGTGCATCGTCGTTGAGTACACTTTCACCATTTAAATCGGGGCTTACTCAGAGGTAGCTCAGATGCCCGTGCGTTGAATATTTATTACTAACCTATGGATTTCTGCTGGGAAGAACCATGGTTTGCAATAATGAAATATCTGCGAAAATATTTGAATATTTTCGGAAATTCTATGGATGAATCCAAGAATTTAGGAATAATTAACTTATGGCTCTATGCTAGCAGAGCAAGCTGTCTAGGAGCATTAATTATTCCGATATGAGCTTACTGGAGCTTCATATCCTTTATATAGTCAGGTTAGACTCGTTGTTTGTATCCTGAAGACGTTATCGCTCTATACTAGCAGAGCAAGCTGTCTAGGAGTCGTCCATCTCGTGATACTATATATAAATAATTACTGAAGTGTTCAGTATTCATGAAATATGTTGTTGTCTAGCCGTGAGACCACATATCTACATGTACTCTGAAAGAAAGTATTCTCAATCATAGGATTCGATGAGAGACCCGTGTCTCAATACAGATATGTCGTTGTCTAGCCGAGAGACTATATATCTGCATGTAATCTGAGAGAAAGTATTCTCAGTCAGAGGATTCGATGAGAGACCCGTGTTTCAATACTCTCGCATCTGATTGCTGGATCAGAAGTTCATATAATTATGGGTTTACGATTTGAGCCTTCGTCGAAAATCCACCGTCTACCACTTCATATCTAGTTAATATTATTTTCAAGTCTAATTCAAAACCAGGTGCATGGATGTTAACTTGTATGTACGATCACCGTATACAAATCTTAGACAAGCTCAACGGGATTAAATCACTCAGATGTGCCACCATATTATACAACCATGGGTTATAGTTGGAGATATGAAAATTACATTACATTCGAATGAGAAACATACATTTTCAGCACACACGGCTCATTCGCTTTCTTATTTTCTAAATGAAATGGATTAAATGGGATTGATGGATATTTCATTCTATGCTATCCCATTCATGTATGTAACAACAAACAAGTCAATATACAAGTCAGAGTTCGCATAGAACGAGCTTTAACAAATTATTTTTGGTTCTACTTCTTGTGGGATTTGATCACTCACCCATCTTACTGAATATGGATCCAAGCACACCACTTCTACGGGGACCATTTTGTTGTTATGCATTCTGGTTTAAATATCCTCAATGTGGTGAGGCGGCCATTGCTTCGAGTTAAAAAATCAATATCGAAGGGTCTCCGGTTTATCATCTTGTTGCCAACCTCAAAGCAACTAAGATAACTCTCAAACAGTGGAAACATGCAACATTTGGCTATACCACATCCTTTATTGCTCAAATACAAGCATCTATGGATTCAAAATGTGACCAGCATATTATCCAGGCACTCAAAAATAAGTTAATTGATTCGTATCATTCTTATAACATCATGATATTTCAGCAGTCTCGAGAACAAAAAATGTGAATGGAAGGCTTCAGCAGGTTAATTCAACGTGCTCAATCGGAGGGGCTCATCAAAGGAGTAAAACCAACTATACACAGCCCGACTATTGCTCACATATTCTTCGCGGATTATTGTCTGTTGTTTAGTGAAGCAAAAGGTAACTACATACAAAAATTGAAGGATGCAAGTGTTTCTTTTTTTAGTTCAAACCTATCTCCAATAGCTTGTGAAGATATTTTACACATGCCCAAAATGAAGCCAATGCAACTCATTGAGAATTATTTAAGCATTAACTTATTCACATCCAGAAATAAATCACAATGAATATTTCATCTCAGCAATTGATAGAATAAAGGGGAGGTTACAAGGATGGCATAGAAAGATCATCAATCAAGTAGGCAGGTATACCCAAATACAGGCTGTCATAAGCAACATGGACAATTTCCATATGAACTATTTCCGCATGCCAAACTAAACCATACAAACAAATGAATCAGATTCAGAGGGGATACTGGTGGAACAAGACAACTTCTAGAGGTATCCTCTATAAATCATGGAAGTTGTCATGCTTTCCTAAGAGACTGGGTAGTTCGGGTTTCAAAATTACGCATCTATTTAATTTGGCCATGTTAGCAAAGTTGTCATGGAGGTTGTTAATAGAGCTAGATGCCCATGGGTTCAAGTTCTTAGAGATCAATACTTCATCAACAAGGATTTACTCACGTATGTGTACCTGGACTTGGAGAAGTATTCTCCAAGGGCTAGAGATAGTTAAACAACATTATGTTTGGGCTGTTAGGAATGGTAACTTAATCCAACCATGGAAACGTCACCGGCTATCTACATATCCAATCTCTCATTCACCTCAATTGGATGAGAATCAACAACAAACTCTCTCATTTTATTATTAATACTCAGTGGGACTTGTCATGGCTTAAACTCTACTTCAACACGGCCACCATCACTGAAATACAAAAAATTCCATTTTTTTTCTCAAGGTTTGGACTGTCCGCAGTGGTCTCTTACAAGATCCGATAAATTTACAATGGGTTCCACTTATAACCAACTAATTATGCAACATCAACAAGGTATGAATTACACAACATTTTTCTCAATAATGTAGTGATTTAAACTTTTTGAGCACTGCTCGGTTGAATCCCACAAGTTTTGCTATCTCAAGCTTGTTGTCAATGTTAGTTGATCAAAATTATATTTTGATTTCTAATCTATTAAGTCAAGTCTCGGACTAGGTATAGAAGTTGGTAGTTGAGTATCAGATATCACCCTCAGAGACTGAATATCGACGAAGACATTTGGAAGACTTCGTCAACAAGGTATGTGAAGACTGAACCATTCTGTATACCCACATGCATTACCATTCTATCCATATGAGACTATATCATATGAATTCCAATAGATAAAAAAAAATTGAGTCAAGCTTGTCTTGTTAATTATCTCGAAATATGATTCAAGCATTGGATGTTCAAAGGTCCTTAACAATATTAGTTCAAACAATTATTTTTCAAGAATTAATTTTGTGGATCATTTGAAAATTGCCCAACTAATAATTTTATCATTTGGGAATGTTTCAAACATCAAAGAAAGAAATTCAGAACTTCTGTTATTTCGGTTCACGGTAGGTTGGCGAACCATATCGCAAACCATAGATATATGAGTTCTGAAATACAAGAGAATTGGCGAACAGTTCGCAAACTTTAAGTTCAGAATGAGACAACTCACCAACCCGGTTCACGAATTGTGGTGATTTAAAATTGGTGAAAGGCTAATGGTTGGTGAACCCAGTTCGCGCGTTGTCATATGATTTCACGAGCCGCTGAACGGTTGACGAACTGTACCCTGAATAGTGAACTGTCTAACGGTTGACGAACCATTTCACTAACTAACCCAGTAAAACATTGGCAGATGCTCAAAGACTTATTTTCTAAATATGTTTAGCATTGTTATGACTTTCATAAACACCTCTAGGACATCATTGATCACTAAAATACTCGTATATATAGATCATGATTAAATTATTAAGTGTTTAAATGAATATCAAGGCATATTTTCACAAGAACGGTCATTATACATGGTTCCATAACCAGACCACTGTGTATATTCATTCATCTATGTAAATTCAACACGAACTTCTCACGTGCTTATTTGAAACCTTGATTAAAGTTTCATCTAAACAGAGAAAGTGTTTGCTCGAATTTCAAGTTATCTTAGCTTGAATTCTAACTTAATTAGGTCTACAGTAAGTGTCACATGCCCATTTAATCGCCTAAAATTTTCATGGGACATGACCGGAAATACTCTGTGGTTCAGTGAATCAACTTCACCCACAAGTACTCAGCCTTGCATACTTGCATCTGCATTTACTCTTAAGGCAATACACAATAAAAGTCTTTATCTTCTTTCTCTCTAACTCTTTAGGACCATAAGCATAAGAGGTTTGCCATGCATCAATTTCAATTGACAATCTCACATAAATCAGCAACATAAGAACACAAAGATATACTGCAACAAACCCATTTTATAACACTAAAGGAAGATTATAAAACTCGTCTATCACATCGACCAAAACAGGCCATTCACCCTCTTGGTGAATGCCTAACTCTCTCTACAAATCATTGGTTCTTCTCTCAATTGAACAACACCAATCTTATTGATACTAGGCTATTTATAAATGCTAAATATCAGGCCAAAACTGTGTGCAATTGCTTGCACATCCTACAGACAGCCACATGTCCACAGGTAGTTCCCATAACCGTCAATCTGCTTTCCAACTGCCACCTTTTGTGCTGTCTTGCAGATTTAAGCCACACTTTTCTTGAATGGTTAGGGACACTCTAATAAGGTTATAAACTCATTTCATAACCCTTCCAACTTGTCTCACACCTTTGGCACGCTGGTGAAGACAATAACCAACTTATAACCGCTATCTGAGCCATATTGCACTACTGTTGCTAATGTAGCGAAAGCGTAATAATTTGGATCAAGGATCCAAAAGATAGTGAAAAATAGTGTGAAATTAATAGATTCACAAAAGCTATAAGAAAACTAGAGAACAATAACTAAATAAAATATCTTTGATAAATAAAATAAGATAATAATGTGAATGTGTAGGAATTCTACAATGCTAAGCCTTCTTATATAGGCTTCACTATTTCCTAAAAGTAATATAACTAGAAAAAGGAAATCATACTAATCTAGGAAACTTAATAAGTTCTAGAATAGTTCTAAAATAGGGAAAACGTAATTTAAGAAGTAATACTAAAAATAGAATAAGGTTTGACTCTCATGTTCAAACATGGGTGACCTGGTCTAGATGTCCTATATCAGACCCCCCCTTCTTGAAAAGAACTCGACCACGAGTTCAGTGTTGGAAGAGAAATTTCATCGCCTGGAAAATAAGAAAATATATCCTTAACGTTGAATGTAGACGAGATGTTCATACTATCTGGGAGGTCGACAAAATATGCATTATCGCTGATCTTTCTCTGTATGTGGATTGGGCCAATCTTCTTGTACTTCATCTTGTTATAAGTACCTGTAGGAAAATGATCCTTGCTTAAGTATACCATAACTAGATCACCAACTTCATAGGACTGAAAATGACGTCGACGATCGGAATCTATTTTGTACTTGGCATTAGCAGCTTCCAAACTTTTCTTTACCTTATCATGTAACACTTATAAAGACTCAATCATGTAATCAGCTATAACATTGGAACTAGGAATGGATGGTAAAGAGATAAGATCCAATGTGTGGTTAGGAACCTTAGAAATTTGAAAAGGTGCATAACCTGTAGACCGATTAGGAACTGAATTGTAGGCAAACTCAGCTTGAGCAAGAGATAAATCCCATTGTCGAGGTTGTATCCGGATAAATAACGAATAAGATTCCCTAATGATCGGTTTACTACTTCAGTTTTCCCATCTATTTGAGGGTGAGCTGTGCTACTAAACTGAAGTTTGGTTTGGAGACGAGTCCAAAGTGTCTTACAAAACCAACTTAATAATTTAGTGTCTCGATCAGAAGTAATGGTCTTGGGAATTCCATAAAAATGGACCATCTCACATAAGAAAATATTTGTTGTGGTTACATCATCCATAGTCTTCTTGCAAGGAATAAAGTGTGCCATTTTTGAAAAGCGATCAATAACCACAAAAACTGAATCATGAGATCTTTGGGTTATTGGTAAACCTAGAACAAAATCCATTGATATATCTTCCCAAGGAGCATCCGGAACTGGGAGAGGAATGTATAACCCAGTATTTTGTGCATGACCTTTACTTCGTTGACAAACCATACAACGTCGTACAAAATCATGGACATCCTTTTTGAGAGAATTCCAAAAGTAACGAGTTTCCACAAGAGAAATAGTTTTATCTCGCCCGAAATGACCAGAAAGACCACTACTATGTAACTCCTTAATAAGGTGTTCACGAATGGAACCATCGGGAATGCATAAACGACTACCCTTAAAAAGAAACCCATTATGTAGAGCAAAATCACTTGTACCTTGTTGTGCGGAGGAACATTTCTGTCATATTAAGGAAAAGTCTGGATCATTAGGATATAACTCTTTAAGGAAGTCAAAAGCAACCACTTCAGCACGGATATTAATAAGGAATAAGTCACGAGCACTATGATTTGTGAAACGGATTAGTGCATCCACAACCTTGTTGTTCATACCATATTTGTGTTGAATAGAGAACGTATATTCTTATAAAGTAGAGATCCAACTTGCATGCATTCTTTTGGATGGTGATTGATTCTGTATACATTTAAGGGCTTGGTGATCAGTATACAAAATAAAATCTTTGTGTAATAAGTAATGTCTCCATTTTCGTAGTGCACGAATCACTGCATAGAATTCTAACTCATAAGTAGACCACTTTTGTTGAGCTTCTGTAAGCTTTTCACTAAGAAATTTAATAGGTTTACCTTCTTGTGATAAAACAGCACCAACTCCTAATATAGAAGCATCAGAATGTACCACAAAAAGCTTGTTGAAATCAGGTAGCGCAAGGATAGGAGCGGAAGTAAGCCTTTCTTTGAGTAATTGAAAACTCGATTCAGCTTCATTTGTCCATACAAACCTTTTATCCTTCCAACATTCTGTAATAGGGGATGCAATAGATCCGAAATATTTTATAAATCGACGGTAAAATGAAGCTAAACCATGAAAACTTAGAGCTTCGGAGGCTGTTTTAAGAGTAGGCCAATCACGAATAGCTGCAATCTTTGAATTATCTACTTGAATACCATCAACAGAAACAACGTAACCCAAAAATATAACCTTTGAAGTGAAAAATTGACACTTCTTCAGATTGATAAATAACTCATTCTCCTTGAGAGCATTGAAAACTGCCCTTAAGTGAGAGCGATGTTCCTCTTCAGATTTAGAATAGATAAGGATGTCATCAAAATAAACCACAACAAACTTACCAATGAAGGACTTTAAGACTTGATTCATAAGTCTCATGAATGTACTTGGAGCATTAGACAAACCAAATGGCATAAAAAGCCACTCGAATAGGCCATCTTTTGTCTTAAAAGCAATCTTCCATTCATCCCCAAGTCGAATTCGGATATGATGATATCCACTAAGATCTATTTTAGAAAATATTATGGAACCGGAGAGCATATCAAGCATATCGTCTAATCTTGGGATTGGGAAGCGATAACGGATTGTGATCTTATTAACATCTCTACTATCAATACACATACGCCAAGTTCCATCTTTTTTAGGCACAAGAAGGGAGGGAACAACACAAGGGCTTAAACTAGGTTGTATGAAACCTTTAAAAAGCTATTCATCAACCTGTCCTCGAAGTATATCATGTTCCTTAGGTCTCATACGGTAGTGGGGAAGATTAGGTAGACTTGCACCAGGCGTGAGATCTATTTAGTGTTGAATATTTCTCATAGGAGGCAAAGACTCGGGCATATCAGATGGTAAAACACATGCAAACTCATCTAATAAGGACTGCACTTGAGTAGGAATAGTTGCCGGAAGGTCCGGGGTAGAAGGTTGTACAACTAAATCATAAATCATACATGATTCTTGTGCATCTGTTAAGATATCCGGGGAAACCAGCATTGTAGTCTCTTCTTGTTGTAGACTTAGCTTAGGTCTCGCGTAATATGGTTGCAATGGGATTCGGTTTCCATTGTACATGAATGAATGCGTATTAGCTTTACCTTTATAAGTGACATCTACATCATAGAGCCATGTGCGTCCAAGTAATATGTGGAAAGCAGTAATATCCACAACATCACAAACCATCGTCTCGTTATATGCTCCAATTTTAAACGACACAAAGCATTGAGAATCTACAGTGTTCTTGCTATTATCATCAATCCATCCAGTGGAGTATGGTTTAGGATGTGGATGAGTAGATAATTGTAGCTTATCCACCAATCTAGATGAAACAATATTTTGACAACTTCCATTGTCAATGATTACATCACATATCTTGTCTTGCACACGACATTGAGTGCGGAATAGACGATTACGAGTTGGATAATCAACACGAGGAATGGATAATAGATTTCGAACAACATAAGAGACATGATATCTTTCATCTCCTTCCTCCGCATATGCTTGTATATCTGGGATATTTCCATGAACATCTTCACTCTCTTCCTCATACACAGCAGACTCTTCTTCGGTCATCAATGTACGCCCACTTCTACATTGGTTTAATGTATGACCTGGTTGCTTACACTTATAGCACTTGTTTTCAGTTAGGTATGCATAAGGGTTTTGAGGTTTTGGTCGAATGAGTGGAGCATTACTAGGCTGGAGTGGAGGTGGTGGAGTCTTAGGGGTAGGTGGGGTTTAGGAAGAAGATGGTTAGGTGGTGGTGGTAGTGGTAGTGGGAGTAGGAGAAGTACGAGACTGAAATGGAGAAGGTTGTTGCATATTAGGAAAATTTTGAAACGAAGGTTTTCTAGGGTAAGAGAATGAGGATTTTTGGTATGGTTGTGGAGAAAGCATGAAAGATTCTATCTTTAGAGAATTATTAATGATAGCATGAAGAGAAGTGTATTGTTGAATAGCTAACCTTTCTTGTATACTCCAATCAAGTCCATTGATGAACCGCCCAATTGTTTGATCAACCGTCTCATTCAGCTAGTTCCGAGATAACATACGGGAAAATTCTGCTGCATACTCTTGTACTGTGCGACTTCCTTGGCGACGGTTTTGTAAACTGATGAACAAGGTTTGCATGTAGTCTAGAGGAAGAAATCTTTTCTTCAATAATCGTTTCATGGCTGTCCAGGACTGAACTGGTCGCAATCCTTGATTGGCTCGTTCTATTTGAAGATGATCCCACCATGAGGAAGCTGGTCCAATAAACTTTAAAGCAACAAGCTCTACTTTTTGATCTTCATGTATGTGCATATAAGCAAGGAAGAGATCAATTGTACACAACCAATCTAAGAAATCTTCAATGTGTAAGAGTCCATCAAACAGAGTTATATCAGCTTTGGGGCGATAGTTTTGTGGATTTCCCATGTTCCTTTATTGGCGCGGTGGTGAAGGATAATAATATGGTTCATAATCCTCAACATCAATTGCTTGTTTTTGTGGCGAAGTTTTGTGCCAGTTTTGGGGAGTAGAATAAGAGTTGAAATCCTCACAAAAATCAAATTGTGATGTTTGTGGTGTTGTGTATGAAGAACAGGTAGAGTATGATGGAGTGGCTTGTAATGGATGATAATATGATTTATTTAGGGTGGCATAATAGCTGGAAGAAGGTTTGGAAGAGGATGGGGGGTTTTGAAGATGAGTGGTGAAATTAGGAGGGATGGAAGTATTGGTAGTGGTAGAATTGGGAGGGGCGGAAGTATGGGGATGGACAGTTTCATCTTGGGTTTTAGAATTTTCTCCAAGTACCTTCTTTCCTTCTTCTCCCATGAACTTAATAAACATATTTTCGATTCTTTTTGTGATATCTTCGTGACGTTCATCCATTACTGTGGTTAGCTTCTTTTCAATATCGATTCCCATTGCTTGCATATCGGTTTCTAGTTTATTCTTCAAACGAATCCCTAATTCTTCAATCTTCTTATCACCCATGTAAGTGGAGGCTCTCAATCAAGGCTCTGGTACCACTTAACGTAGCGGAAGCGTAATAATTTGGATCAAGGATCCAAAAGATAGTGAAAACTAGTGTGAAATCAATAGATTCACAAAAGCTATAAGAAAACTAGAGAACAATAACTAAATAAAATATCTTTGATAAATCAAATAAGATAATAATGTGAATGTGTAGGAATTCTACAATGCTAATCCTTCTTATATAGGCTTCACAATTTCCTAAAAGTAATATAACTAGAAAAAGGAAATCATACTAAACTAGGAAACTTAATAAGTTCTAGAATAGTTCTAAAATAGGGAAAACGTAATTTAAGAAGTAATACTAAAAATAGAATAAGGTTTGACTCTCATGTTCAAACAGGGGTGACCTGGTCTAGATGTCCTACATCAGTTGCACATTTATGAACTTGGCCTCCGTATTGCACAACTGTTGCGCTTTACTGAACTTCGCCTCCATATTGCACAACTGTTGCGCTACAATAATCTCGGCCACTTCCTTAGCTTATTCTAGTTAATTATGTGTCATATACTTCGCTTAGCAAATTTTCTCGACAATAGCAATGCCACTCTTGCATTACCAGTTTGTTTGCATTACTCAAGCTTTAGACAGCCTTGAACTAATGCATAAACTAACTCTTGGCCTATTTTATACTCTTGCATCATCCTTGAGATCGGACCAACTCAATTCCATGAAAATGCATCAATGCGAACATCGCATGTTGCGTTTGTCAACTTGGCCTGCCTTTTCTTCCTCAATGAAGTCTCATTGTGTCGGCCAACAAGTTCCATTATGTTTATGGGTGAAAACTATTCCTGCCGGTTTTGGTAATTTGGTGTGTGTGGATGAGGAATGAATCTAAACCCTAAACAAATGCACTGCGCGATGAGTGATTTTGATTCGAGAGATCAGTCTATACAATTCTGGCCTAAACCAAGAAATGGCTGTTCCAGACTTATTTCGGTCACAAAGTGAAGGAGATGGGGTTGATCTTAAGGAGGGAAGCGAAGAAGGTGTTGAGATTGTGAAGGTGTAGGCTTTTTTATGACTTATAACAGAAAGGTAAGCAGGCTTACGATTAATGCAAATAGGCTCTGGGTGTTTGAATACGTGTTGTATTAACACTTGGTTTCTGTGTTGTGTTGTCTGTTCGAAAATAGGGAGGAGAACCTATTTATATAAGTCATTTGAGACTTATTCACGTCTCTCGTAGGAAGTGGAGTGATGGAGTAGTGGAGTGGTGTGTTAGTGTCACACGATCAATTTTTCCCACTTCTCCCATCATCATTAACCGTCAATATCTTCCTGGCACGTTCGTGTGATGGCGCGTTGCACGCTGCACGCTGTAAACCGCCAGACCAATACCCCAGTATGTATCCCCCAGTTTGTGACATGATTTATGTCTCGAGTGTGTGGATCGTGGGACCCACATAAGGTAGCATGTAATGCTAGTTAAATAACTAAGTTATTTAGGAAGTCGATACTTGTAAAGTATCGTGTGTATTCTATGCATGTTATGCATCGAATGTATTCGGCATATATGAAGCATCGTTGTTGAGCATCATTCCCTGCCTACTTCACGTGAGGGTTTGGAGGCTACGCTAGAAAACCCTCCCTTGGCCGACCATATGGGATGGTAGAGCGGCAGACGGTGATCACGGTGGTACCTCACTTGCCGCCTAACTCCTATCTTAGGCCGTTCGTCCAAGCTGGCGAAGTTGAACGGATAAGATGACTCGCGACCCACACATGTGACCCTTGGATTAGGGTTTAGAAGGTGCGCGAGTGCGCTCCTTTAGTTTGGACGAATCCAAGCCTATGAAACATTTCATGGATAACGATCAGGCATGCGTGTATACGGCATGTTGATGTCCATGTCCATGCTTCACTGTTCCACGGAGGTTTGATCTAGGCCACTCGAATTTATTAGTGAAGTTGAGTGGCTGAGATCGATTTGCGACAGAAATCTTATGCCGCAAAGGATTCCTAAAGGGAGCGGTATGCCACCTTCAAGACACGCGTTTCGAGACGACCAAGCTTGGTCGGTCTCGGCCGATTGGTCCGGCGTGTAGGTGGTAGGCTGGTATTCACGTCTATACCTGACTGTCCCATGGAAGCGTGATCTAAGCCACTCAATTTGTCTGGCGAAGTTGAGTGGTCAAGATCAATTTGTGATTTGGGAAGCCTGACCATGCTAGTTTGGGCGCGCGAACCGAGTCGCCTGACCAAGGCTGGCTTTGGCCGATCGGTCGGACATGAAGTCGGGCCCACGGTGATCATGCTAGCATGTTCGACCCTCCTTGATGTTTCATCTTTACCTTCCATTCAAGCCTGCGAATATGGACGCTTGAGATGATTTTGTGACACATAGATGATGCCGTAAACCTCAATTAGGGTTTTGTCGGCCGTGCATCATGCTTGGTTAGGTGCTCACGAATTAGGACAACCAATCATGGTTGGTCCTGACCGATGGATTATGTGCGTAGACGGGCCCACGGTGATTGTGTTGACATGATCTGGGCCCTCTGAATCTACATCTACGCCCTCCATCTATGCCTGCGAAGATGGATGGTTGAGATCGTTTTGCGACACATGTAATGTGTTGCAAACCCTAATTTAGGGTTTTTTGTCCATTCCGCTTGGTTTGGACGGTTTGGCAAGCTATGCCACCCTTTTTGGGGATGCCGACCATGCGGGGCCCGCATTGGGTCGGCAATGAATGTTCCAATACCTGCTTGGGGGTATTGGATTCGATCTGGACCATCCAATCATGCTGGTGAAGTTGGATGATCAGGATCGTTTCTAGACTGTTATGGACAGTCTAGACGCTCAATCGGGCTAGTATAACACACCGAGAGTTACATACTCAATCGGGCTAGTATACCACACCGAGAGTTACATGCTCAATCGGGCTAGTATAACACACCGAGAGTTTACAGCCTGTATGGGCATTCCGTGCATGCCTCACTGTTGGTACTTGGATATTCATGTTACTCTGCTGCGAGTAACAATCAGTCATCATGTCGCACCAATAATGAGAGTTCTGCTAGGAACAGCACAGGAAATACAAGGCGTTCTATGCATTAATCAATAATGCTAAAATTCATAGAATATTCGGGGGATTGTGGCTACATGCTCCATTCTAGGTGAATTAATAAAGTGAAGAAGTATTCATCACTTATAAAATAGTCTCATCCTCTGCAGGATGATTACACAAAAAATTGGTTACAACTTTAGCCCTGAACTAAAATCCACCATCAACACACCTTTGCGCGTCACTGGCCCTATAGGATCTTATTATCTCAGCACTTGACAGTCTATGCAGTAACACGCAACATTTGCACATCACTGACTTGGCCTGCAATACTGTAACGCGCAATCATTGTGCGTCACTTGCCTTGCCGGTTATACTTACCATTGTGTTTGACCCTAGGGGGCTGTAAATGTAGAGGTACACCAATTTCCTTTGTCGAGTCCCAAGTCTCCCGAACCGAGTACATAGGAATATGAGCGGCAAACGGTTTAGATGGCGAGTTTGAACTTCAGTTCCTTTTTAATCACTTCATCTTCCCGTTTCAGAAACCCTAGAAATTTCAATTTCTTCTTTTTGAACTTCACTTCCTTTTTAATCTCTCTCAGAAACCCTAGAAATTTCAATTTCTTCTTTTCTAAATCAATGGCGTGGTCTTGTTCGAAATGCACTTTTCTAAACCCTCCGTCTCAAAAATCAACATGCCAGATTTGTCTTTACTCATCTTCATCATCTGCTTCATCCTCTTCTCCCTCTCCTTCTTTTTCTTCTTCTTCTCCAACAGCGACGCTTAAATGGTCTTGCAAAGCCTGTACTTTTTCAAACCCAGTCGGTCGACATAACTGTGAAATTTGTGGAACAAGATCTTCTGCGTCGTTACTATCTGATTTTGAAGATTTAGATCCTATTGATTCAGATGGAAAATTGGATTCGTCAATTGGTTCTGTTTTCTTGCCCTTGAAAGCTTGTCAAAATAAGAGGAAAGTTGAACAAATATCTACTGAAGAATCAACTGATTGTTTTGTGGATGTGGGCGAGTCTTGCTCTTCGAAATCATCCAGAAAGGAAGGAACTTTCTCCGGTTAGTCTTGATTTCTTTAGTTGTTATTGTTGGTGTATTTTAGGGTTTTAGGATTTCAGCCAATTATAGGAAACAGCCAGCAAATTACTGGCCTCAGTCCCCTGGCCAAATGGGCAGTTCCCAGTTGTGCATCCTTGAAAGAGTTTAATCTTGAATTGATGTACATGTGCAGGTACTACGGAGGAGAAGAAGGAAATTGAGTTGTACAAGTTGAAGGTCTTAAGCTACAATGTATGGTTTAATGAGGACTTAGAACTGCATAAGAGAATGAAAGCATTGGGGGATCTCATTCAACTGCATACTCCTGATGTCATATGCTTACAAGAGGTGACACCAGCAATTTATCAGATTTTCCAACAATCTAGCTGGTGGAAAGTTTATCGTTGCTCAGTTTCATATGAAATGGTGAACAAACCTTATTTCTGTATGCTGGTATGATATAATTCCCCAATTTTAACTATTGTCGATGCAATTTATGAATGGAAATGAACTTTCTTTCTGTGTTGCTTTGAATCACTTACTTGTCACACTTCAATAAATTTTGGCAGCTGAGTAAATTACCCATAAAATCCTTTAGTTGCAAACCCTTCAGCAACTCTATAATGGGGAGAGAGCTTTGTTTGACTGAGATTGAAGTTGGAGGTGTAGGTGGAGGGAGCAAGCAATTGGTTATTGCTACTAGCCATCTTGAAAGCCCCTGCCCTGCCCCACCAACATGGAATCAGATGTTCAGCAAAGAACGTGTAGCTCAAGCGAAGGAAGCCATACTGATTCTTAAGGGTTCTCCGAATGTCATACTTGGAGGTGATATGAACTGGGATGACAAGTTGGATGGTCAGTTTCCATTACCCGATGGTTGGGTCGATGCCTGGAGTGAGCTTAAGCCTGGAGATAATGGATATACGTATGATACCAAATCAAATCAGATGCTATCAGGCAATCGGACTCTGCAGAAGCGATTAGACCGATTCATGTGCAATTTGCAGGATTTCAAAATATGTGGGATCGAGTTGATCGGTAGGGAAGAATTACCAGGCCTTTCATATTGCAAGGAGAAAAAAGTTAAGGGTAAGCTGCAGAAGTTGATGCTCCCTGTTTTGCCTAGTGATCATTATGGATTGCTCCTTACAATCTGCAACAAGTGATGAAAGAGTCTTCCATCATGAGGGTAACTCTTCTTTTTGGCTTGTTTTTCGGATGATACATTCAACGAGAAGTTCTCAGAAGGAAGTTTGTTATATGTCAATAGCCGTTTTTTTTTTTTTTTTTTTTTTTTTGTCTCTACGGTTCAGTAGTTATCTAACTTTTGTGAACGACCAAAGACCATTGTCCTGTATCCTGGATGGCAGTCTCTTTGACTTTTTGTAAACGGTGGTTTCTCTTTTCTGATGTATACATGTATGCTGCCTTCTGTTTTGGAGATTGAATTTTCATCTGAAATATACTTGTTATTCCCAAATGTTAGTGGAAAGTAAATTTTGCCATATATTTGCATCATTTGATGAAGTCACAGTTCACTGAAAGTTCTTTTTCCCTAATTAGAAGTTTAGAACCTATAGCATAACTAAATTCTCGTTGTCAGGTTATCCAATGAAGAAGGATATACGGCTTATACCTTTAATCTTTTCGAGGTTAGGACGTCACATCTGGAATAGAAGGTTTCAGTCATATGTTGTCAAACATATTACAAAGCCAGTAATTTGCACAGGTACGAGTGGACTGCAATATTGTTTAAAAGTTATTATTAACATTGTGGTTAGAGGCCAAATCAAACCAGTAGCAACCTTTATCCTTTTCTCAGTATTCTGATAGGATAACATTAAGGAGAATTCTTGGGTTGAGCTTCTGCCATATAACAAATTTCCTCAAGTACAATGCAACCTTTATCCTTTTCTCAGTATTCTGACAGGATAACATTAAGGAGAATACTTGGGTTGAGCTTCTGCCATATAACAAATTTCCTAAGTACAATGCGGCCTTGTCCTTTCAAGCCAGAGTATGAAACTCATGGTTTAGTTTACTTCACTGAAAACATATGGGCATGTGATGACTGTTTTACTTAGTAACTATGAATATTGTCTGTATAAGCTATGAATTTGTTGAAATTACACAATGAAACGATTTAGCCTGTCTGCTATAAAATGTTACCGTATTATCTCTTTCGAAACCACTCAAAAATGATGGAAGTCTTGACTTTTATCTCCATGAATGATCAGCTAAATACAACTGCAGCAAACAAGCTGCAAGAAATTAAACCCAAGTTTTAAGAAATCCATTAGTGTCATCACTGTGGGGGGGATAAGACTGAAGCTATATCTAGAAAACGACAAGGCAGTTTGGCAGATTTGTTGCTTAAAATGTATTAGCAGAAATGGAAGAAAAGATAATCTACTGAAAAAATATTTAATGCGTTCTCATTATCAAATTAATTACATACTATATGCAAGGAAGCATTCAATAGCTAGGCTGGATCATGATCTTTTTGGATTCCATAATCCATACTAGCACTGAGGGCATGGACGCTGTTTAACCTACAACCAACCCGATAGATGCAAGTTCATCGAAATAGGATTAGTTAATGAATTTCCCATCAGATTCCACTTATAAAATGTTGTAGCAACGGCCATGGTTCCGGAGATTATTGTTCATCTTTCTGACTAATGCCAGTCTTATCTTTTTTTAACTTTTTTTTGTCCTTTTTTTTTTTTTAATTCTCTTTTTTCTCGTCAGAGGACGACTTTCCTTCTCATCTTTAGGATGATTTTTTATTTCGTCACAGGACGATTATCTTTCTCTCCTCTACCCTAACTCTTTCTTTCAAGTTTTTTTTTTTTTTTTTTTTTTTTTTTTTTTTTTTTGCAGGTTAATCAGTTTCATTGTTTCTCTTGTTCCTGGCACCTTTCTGCGTCCTTAAAGTTTATCAAAGTTTTTCTCTCGAATCAGTTTTCGGGTATTGTAATGGCTGCTTCATCAGAGCAGAATTCAGATCCGGTTTATGAAGAGTTAGCAGACAGGATGGCTTCGTTACATACCGAAGAAGAAACTTTTGACGTCCCAGAAGATCTGGTGGAACCAACCAGGGAGCACAAATACTCTCTAGTGATTACCACTATTACGAGGAGAGAATACGGCATTAACATTATCTACAATATGCTCCAAAGATCTTGGAAACCTTCTGGCAATATTGAAATCACAAGCTTTGGGAAGGCTATCTATCTGGTTAATTTCGAACTAGGCTGTGATTACAATACAGTAATAACTAGATCACCATGGGCGCTGAATGATGATCTTCTACTTTACGAAGTCTGTGATCCAGATAAACTTCCTGACGATTATGAATTCAAGTACGCAGACTTCACTGTTCAAATACATGGATTGTCTATGAGCATTCAAACAATAAAGATGGTGGAGTTCATTGCAAGCAAGATAGGAGTTCCATATCCTATAAATCCTTCTGAAAAAACCAAGTGGGGAAGCTTTGCCAGAGTCAGGGTCAAGATTGATGTTACACAGCCTCTCCGGCAAGAACTTAATTTCATGTTACCATCTAAGAAGAAATGCACAGCAAAACTGAGGTACGAAAGACTACCTAGAATCTGTTTCTATTGTGGGAGATTTGGCCACATTATGAAGCAATGTCCTGATCTGTCAAGAGAATGTGAGAAATTGGGTTTCTTTTCACCAGAAACCTTTATGGAGAAAATGCAAGATATGAAGGTAGCTCGTTTTACAGAGGAGATCAATGCTCATTTTAAACCTAAGGTCATACAGAATATTCAATCTTCAAAATTCCAGCAAGAACAAATCCAAAGCAGCTATGAAGATGACGACATAAGAAGGATAAACCCTAATCACCAGAAGAGGCAACCAGTTACCAAAAATATCTCCCTAAATCATTCTTCAGAAATAGCCACGCAACCAGAGAATATCTTAGTTTCCTTTCCTGCTCTCAAGACAAAGGAAAATCAGGTCATTACCAAAAATCCGCTCAATCCACACCCAAAAGGAAATAATACTCCAAAATTGCCAGCTTGTACTCTTAATTCCTCCTCGGTTAAAAAAGGAGAGAAAAACTTATCTGCATCAGAACCTACCCAAAATCATTCACTTCCATCCCAAACCAAAAAAGCAACCACTACCCATCCACCCAAAGTCCATATCACCCACAAAGAAATTATCAACCCGATCAAGCCCCTCCACCCACCCACCCCACCCCTTGGTATTTCCATCACATCAGACGCTTCAAGAACAGCCACCCAACCCAACAACCCAGCTGCAACCATATTACCTGTAACTTTCCCACAATCCCCCACTCAATCCACTCACAACTCTGAAACAGATCAAGTAACTCTGAAGCAGATGAGACAATGGAAAAGACAAGCTAGGAAAACACAGGGAGTAGTAACTTTGGAAAATTGTCTTCACTCTGGATGTAAAAGACAACCTGATCCAATGGAATGTGATTGTGATCCACCTACTAAGCAGCATTGTTGCATACCTGATGAGGCTGTGGCGACTTGCCCTAAAAAGTCGCAAGAAAAATGTTAATACAATCTTGGAACTGTCGTGGTCTTGGGAACGAGACGACAGTTCTAACTTTAAACTCGTTCCTTCGCAGCTGCAAGCCAAGTATACTGTTTTTATCGGAAACCAGGTTGAATGAAGCAAATAGTTTACGGGTTTGTAGTTCACTGAATTTCAGACATTTTGAATTTGTCGCAGCTAATGGTAGGAGTGGAGGACTTGCTTTGCTTTGGCAAGATAACGTGGATTTGATAGTTGTGTCCAAGTCTATAAATTGCATACACTGTATCATAGAAGCAAAATTATCGATTACGTGGATTTGATAGTTGTGTCCAAGTCTATAAATTGCATACACTGTATCATAGAAGCAAAATTATCGATTACTTTGTATTTAAATATGTTGCATGTTGATGATGACCCTAAAACTTATGCTGCTTATTAGGACCACCAAAAGAAAAGTAAATGCCGATGGTACAAAGGTAAGTTTAAAGCAAGCTCATCCTCAACGGAACTGTTTTTGGAGACAAATGAATAATATAACAGAAGTCATCCAAAATCCTTGGTGCATTATTGGTGACTTGAATGTTCTCATGTACCAACATGAAAAACAGGGTGGCTCCACCAACACGGACATCAGTTGTGCGGAGTTTAGGAACATGGTGAGAGAAAGAGATATTGTAGATCTTGGATACGCAGTAAATGAAATGGGACTAAGGTCCAGTTTTGATCTCCCATAGGCCCAACCTATGTTTTGAAAAAGATAAACAAGGTTCAATGTGGTACCAACAAGTTATGGTGTAGATTATGGAGCACTAGCATAAAACTTCCCATTTCAAGTTAGTGCTCTTTTTTTTCTCAAAGAAAATAGGATGGATGTAAATCCTTAATGAGTCCGTGATTAGTAAGGTGTCTCGCAGAAACTTTACTTGGTCCAATAACGCTTCTCAAAATATTCCTATCTTTGAGAGACTAGATCGAGCATTATGCAACTCCGAATGGAGATTACTCTTTCCTGATGCTGCTGTTTTGCATCTTCCTCGAATTGAAAGTGATCATTCTCCCATTCTTCTTAACACTATGAGACAGCCTCCAAAGAGAAAACCCAATTACAAGTTCGAATTTTATTGGACTGAGCATCCACAGTTCAAAAATATTTTGTTAAATAACTGGAATGGGTCTTCGGGTAACACATTAGAAAGACTGCAATCACTTGGAGTTGGTCTTTGGAAGTGGAGCAAAAAAACCTTTGGGGACGTTAAAAGGGAGATTGAACAGGAGAAACAAAAGCTGGTTGATCTGCAGGCTACAGCACACTTGAGAGACACTAGGGCTGAGGAGAAAAACATCTGTGACAACATCATCAGTTTAGAAAAGAGAGATAGAATGTTTTGGCAACAACGTAATAAATCCAAATGGATTCCTTCAGTTGACAAGAACACACAGGTATTTCACGTTTCTGTTATTCATAGGAGAAGTAGCAACAAAATATTTGCCTTAAAAAACAATGAAGGTGAATGGATTTCTGACCATGATCAAATTAGAGATAATCTTGTTAATCACTTTCAAGATATGTTTACGGATACGAAAGTGGACTCATCTTCTTTATTCACTGATAATGTTAACACATTAAACCAAGATGAATGCAGGGTCCTAAGCTCAATCCCCAGTGCAGAGGAAATTTTTAATGTTATAAAGAAGATGGGTTCTCTAAAATCTCCAGGGCCGGATGGATACCCAGCGTTCTTTTACAAGAGGTGCTGGGAAGTAGTTGGAGAAGAAGTGGTACGTTTGATACAAGATTGTTTCATATACTCTTCAATTCCCCCAGGTCTAAATCATACTTACCTTGCTTTAATCCCAAAAAAGAAGAATGCTGAATCTGCCATTGATTACAGACCCATTGCTCTTTGCAATGTTCTCTACAAAGTGGTGACTAAAATTCTTACCAATAGACTGAGTCCTTTACTTGATCGGTTAATTGAGAAGACCCAATCCGCCTTTGTACCCGGCAGACAAATCATATACAACATAATTGTTGCAAAAGAGTTGTTTCATTCTATGCACTACTCTACTACCTCTCAAGGTTCTTTTGCTTTGAAACTAGATATGAGTAAAGCTTATGATAGAGTAGATTGGGATTTTTTGAGTCAAGCTCTCTTAAACTTCGGCATAACCGATAAAGCCTTTGATTTGATAATGAGTTGTGTTAAGACCACATCGTTCTCCATACTTCTGAATGGCCAGCCTGAGGGATTCTTTGTCGGTGAAAGGGGGATAAGGCAAGGTTGCCCATTATCTCCATACCTGTTTATCATTTGTGCTCATTCTCTTTCTGTAATTATTCATAAAATGGAAGCCACTGGCAACTACAGTGGGTACAAAATAAACAGATGGGCACCCAGTATATCTCATATAATGTTTGCAGATGACGTTATGATGTTTGGTAATACTGATACCAAAACAATTCGCGCAATCTCTTCAGTTTTGCAGCAATATTACAATCTGTCAGGTCAGCTTGTTAACTACTCGAAATCTTCCATCCATTTTAGCAAAAATGTACCACACTCATATACCGAGGAGATTATTCAAGAGTTGGGAGTTAAGAAGATGGACAAAGAAGAAAAATACTTAGGAGTGAGGATTCTTCAACAAGGCAACAGAATATCATACTATAATTTCTTAACCGAAAAGTTTGATGCAGCTCTAGCAGGTTGGCGAAGATACAATTTATCTCATGCGGGAAGGACTGTCTTAATTCAATCCGTATTAGCTCTCATACCGGTTTATTATATGGCAACCACTTCAAACCCGACTACTGTCCTCAATAAACTCACTCAGATAATCCGAGACTTTTGGTGGGGACACAGTAGAGTCAACAAAAAGATGCACTTCTTAAAGTGGGAGTGGTTTAATCTACCAAAGGAGAAGGGTGGTCTAGGTACAAGGTCTTTATCTGAACTAAATCAGGCACTGGTAGCTAAGTTAGCTTGGAGATTTCTTCATGAACGAGACTCTCTATGGGCTAGTCTCCTTCGAGCAAAGTATTTAAGAGATAATTCTTTCTGGGAAATTAAGAAAATAAATAACTGCTCGCCGACTTGGTCTGCAATGTTGGACAGCAAAGAAAATCTTAAGAAAGGGTGTTTATGGTTAGTTGGAAACGGCAAGAAGATCAATATTTATTCGGACCCGTGGATCCCATCTCTTCATGGATCAAACCCAGATAGGATAGCAAATGGAAGTACTAATATTACTAGAGTCAATCACCTGATAAATAGCTCCATGGGCCAATGGGATATGGAACTTTTGAACCAATGTGTTGATGAATTCATCAGTGGCCAAATTCGTCAGGTTGACATCAATCACTTAGCTGAAGACAAACTTGTATGGAGATTCACAAATCATGGAGATTTTTCTGTTGGAATATTTTCAATTGCGCTACGAAGGGGGGTCTTGGGGGGCGTAGCCCCCCAGGCTGAAGAATTTTTTGGATACATAACTGTTTGGACAGTTAGAAAACGTTTCCAGAAAATTCTAAATCCAACAGACACCATTAATATATGTTGATGAAGGGACCTGACGTTTCGTGAAGAGAAACTTGTCTGTTTCCAACAGACGTGAAAACCTCTATAAGTAGCATCTCCCAGAGTCGTTTTCATATCAATCGAAAATCTCTTCTGTTTTTTCTTTCTTAAAACAAAGCATCATCAGAATCTGTTTTACATGTGTTCTTGATTGGGTCAAGGGGTGCAAACCTTGAATCCAATTTCCGGTTGTAGGGATTTCATTGTATCCTGAAGGCAGTATTTCACATACCTGTTGCAATCGCCAATTCGTTGGGAGGGAAGAAATATTTGTCTAAAAGAAATCATCCAGAGCCTTGAAAGTTTTAGAGTACAACCACAATCTGTTTATGTTTTTCATCTCCATTGCAGACCAATAGTTTCCAACATTTTCTATACAGTCCTTCCAGAGATTGTTAAATGAACAGCATGGAGAATCCTCAAACATTATGGAAAATTCGTTTCCATGGAAGAAATTTTGGTCAGTGAAGAAAGTTGCTCCGAAAATAAAAACTTTCATATGGCGTGCTTTACACAATGGATTGGCCGTCTCTCAGAGAATAGGAAGATTCATTGAAGGAGTTCCAACAAGTTGTCAAACTTTCAACAATGAGAACGAGACTGTAAATCATCTGTTAATTCATTGCAGTTTTGCGCAAGCAGTTTGGTTCGCATCTCCACTTGACCTGCGTTTACAAGGTAACCAACAATTCACTATTGATTCTTTAACTGAAATGTGGCTCAAATTGAATGATAATGAGTATACCGTTGCTTGGGGAATGGCAATCTGCTGGGCACTTTGGAAATCTCGGAATCTCAAAGTTTTTGAAAACAAGAATGTTAGTGTGCAAGGAACCCTAGCTATTGCTTCCTATTGGTTCAACCTGTTCTATAATTTTTCTGTGGATAATGAGTCAGAGGTGATGGAAATAGTCATTCAGGATAGTGGTGCTTCTATACAGGCATCTTGGATCCCCCCATCTTCAAACATAACCAAAATCAACGTGGACACTGCATGGAAAGATGGAGAATATGCATGTGCAGCGGTAGCAAGAGATAGTTCTGGTATTTGCCGTGGAGCTGCAACAAGACTTGGAAGGACATACTCTATTACGTACGCAGAAGCTGATGGTTTTTTCTTGGAAACAGAACTCAGCATTTGGCTTAACATTACTCCAATAGAAATTGAAGGTGATAGCCAGATAGTTTTTTTTTTTTTTTTTAATTTTGAAACAGCCTGCTGGGTTAAGGAGACCCAAACCAAGAAAACAAGGACAAAACAAAGCCCAGAGAAAAACAAAAGCAAAGGAACTATCTTCTTCTTCTTCTGTGATAAACTTGCTGAGCCTTATCAGCTGCTAGAATCTCTCTGAAATCAGGGGAAAAATCCTCATGTCTAATCTCCACCTATGTTCCTCCAGGGTGACAGCCTGCTAGGAAGTCAGCAGCTTTGTTGGTCTCTCTATAGCAGTGAGTAATTCTCCAAGAAGTAAATTTCTTGCGAAGCTCCTTGATTCTTCTCCATATCTGAAGCACATTCTAGGGTGGCTCTGGTTCAGGAATAGTCAACAGGTTAAACACAGCCATAGAGTCAGTGGCAACATGAACTTTTAGCTCTGATAACTGGATAGCCATTTTGTACCCCAACTCTACACCTTGTAATTCATGAGCTATCACAGAAATAGGAGGACTGTCACCACTAGCAGCACTTAGAACCTCGGCATCATGATTTCTAATAATAGCCCCAAAACCACCAGCTTCATCTTATTTAGAACCATCAGTATTTATCATGACTTCATCAACATCAGGGGCAAGCCAAGTGCAATCAATGACTTCTGGTTTAACAAAAAGGCAGTCAACTTTCCATCTACTCATAAACCATTTAGTATTGCTAAGATTCTCCTCCTTACACATAACAGCAGAAATTTTATATCTAACCTCTTGGACAATAAGTAAACTTACTTGATCTTGAGAGTTCTGAAGATTTCTAAAAATTATGTTATTTCGTTCTCTCCAAATGTGGTAAATGAAACCATTTAGAGCAAACTTTTTAATGATAGACACACTATCCTGACCTGAAAAGTGTTGAGAGCACCAGCTGATCTCCTCATCCCAAGTGTGAGCTATTACTCTTACAAAACCGAGCTTGAGAATTAAACCTCTCCAAATATCAGAAGAAAACATACAATTGTGAAAAAGATGGTCCTCAGTTTATTATTCTCTCCCATACAAAACACAAGAAGCATCAGAAATAACACCCCATTGAACGAGTTTACTTCTAGTTTTTAATCTTTTATGCAAGGCAATCCAAGAAATAAACGAATGCCTAGGAATGTGTTTACGAAACCAAACCAAATTCTTCCATGGGGGAAAGTGGAGATGATCAGAAATAGCAAAGTAGGTGTGTTTCATAGAGAACTGACCTGTTATACTGGGCTTCCAAAAAATCTGATCTTTCTCATTAATGTTAAAATCTGCCTTTGTAATTTGAGCCACCACTTCTTGAACATTTTCTTCCATGTAAACAGGAAAATCCCAACTCTCAGCAGTGATGAAATCAGCCACCTTAGAAGTATGAGAAGCCCCAATAGTCTCTAGAGTATTTAAATCAATCCAGTCCACTAGCCTTCCTTTAGAATGCCAGTTTTCATATAAGAAACTAGTATTGGTTCCATCCCCTAGCAAAACACCAATGTGTTGCTTAGCCAGCTCCCTGTGCTCTAGAATTCTTCTCCAGCACCACGAACAATCCTGAGGAACAGCCATGGTCCAAAAATCTTGATTTTTAATAAGATTTCTATTCACCCAATTTGTCCATATATTCTTCTTACCTGAAATAAGGTCCCAGATATGTCTGAGGTTTGCAGCCACATTAGTAAACTCAAGGTTTCTAACACTTAACCCTCCTTCCTCATAAGAATGGAAGATGTGAGACCAACCAATTGTATTGTAACTCTTTTTGAGCTCAGTCCCAGCCCACAAAAATCTCTTGAATTTGGTATTGAGCTCTTTTATTACTCTTTTAGGGAGAATGAAGCAGAAGAACCAGAAATAAAGCATACCACTCAACACAAATTTAATAAGCAGTGCTCTGCCAGGATAAGCAAGGAAAATAGACTTCCAAGACTTCATTCTTTCATCTACTCTCTCAAGAAGAGGTAAGCAGTCCCTATAAGAAAGTATAGAAGACAATAGAGGAATACCAAGATACCTAACAGGAAGCTTACCAACAGAACAGCCCAGAATGAGTAAAACTTGTTGCAGGGTGTCTACATCCATTGAAGAATGGAAAAGAGAAGTTTTTAAGGTATTCATTTCAAGACCAGTGCAAGAGCTGAACTCATCCAAAGCAACCTTAAGGCTAGAGGCAGCAGTAGTAGTACCTTTGAAGAAGATCATCACATCATCCGCAAAACAAAGGTGTGTGAGATTTGTAAGTTTACACCTAGGATGAAAACCAAAATTCTGCAGCTTCACCTGTCTAAGAAGAGTGGCACTTAACATTTCCATTGCTAAAACAAACAAATAGGGTGAAATAGGGCAACCCTGCCTAAGGCCTCTTTTGGCTCCAAAAAAACCATATGGAGAACCATTCACCAAAATAGAAAATTTAGCTGAAGTGATGCAGAGAGAGATCCAATTGATGAATTGATCAGGGAAGCCCAATTGTTTTAGAACATAAAAAATAGCACTCCACTTAACTGTGTCATAAGCCTTCTTTAGATCAATCTTTAAAGCACACCTAGCAGAACCATTAGATCTATGATAATTTCTTACTAGCTCATGAGCAACCATAATATTATCCTGTATAGATCTTCCTGAGATAAAAGCAGATTGGTTTTGGCTAATGAGCCCACCCAAAATCCTCTTCATTCTAAGAGATAAAATCTTGGTAATGCATTTATAAATGACATTACAGCAGGAAATAGGCCTGTAATCTGAAACAACTGAAGGGTTTTTAACTTTAGAGATCAGAGTGATAAAAGTGCAATTTATTTCCTTTAAAAGTTTATATTTAGAGAAGAAGTTTTGCACAGCTGCCACCAAATCATCACCAACAATAGACCAACTGCTCTTGAAAAAATGACTAGAGAACCCATCAGGACCTGGAGCTTTATTTGAACCAATAGAATGTAGAGCTGTAACAATTTCTTCTCTAGTGACAGGTTTTATGAGATCAGCTACATCATCTTGGTTTACACAGGCTTCATACCGTAAGTCTAGGAAATCATCATTAATTGCATCATCCAAGTGACTACCAAAAAGATTTGAATAAAAAGCAATGCATTCATCAGCAATTTATTTATCCTCAGTAAGCTTGAAATTTTCAGTAGTATAAAGATAAAAAAGTTATTTCTAGACCTTCTCTCTTTTATAGAATTATGAAAAAAAGAAGTGTTGGAATCTCCTAAGTCCAACCACTTAATTCTGGATTGTTGCTTAGCAGCAGCCTCCTCATACTTAGCCAGCTTAACATACTCAGCTACATAATCATTTTCCCTTCTTGCAAGATCCTGATTAAGGAGCTGAGATTGTAAAAGTAATTGAATTGAATCCATTCTCTCTTTAGCTTAATAGACCTGATCAGACAAAGCTCTAAACCTTACTTTTTTCCAATTAATAATATCTTTTTTAACATTCTTCAGTTTATTAACCAATTTAATCATAGGATTGCCTTTAACAGAAATGCTCCAAGCCTTTCTAATAACTTGCAAGTAATCAGCTTATTCAGAAAAGAAATTGTAGAATCTAAAAGGAGGGGGACCATGTTTTCTTGACTCAAAAATAGAAACAATGGCAGGAGAGTGGTTAGAGATACCTGGCAACAAAAAGTCAGCTTTAGAGCATTGAAATTGTTGAATCCACTCCAAATTCACCATGAGTCTGTCCAGCTTGGATCTTATAATAGTACCATCCACATGACAATTTGTCCAGGTGTAGAAGCAACCAGAAAAAGGAAGGTCCATAAGATGAGAGTCTTGACAGCATTGAGTAAAACCAGCATAATTAAAAGGCAAAATAGGAGCTCCTCCAATTTTTTCATTAGGGGTAAGAATAGAGTTGAAGTCCCCTAGAAGAATCCACGCTCTACTATTAAACTCAGCATACAGAGTTATCATATCCCATAAGACATTTCTATTTAAATAATAGTTATCTCCATAGACAATAGTGACCACAAAATTAATCATAGAAGCAGTAGTGACATCCAAAAATAAGGCTTGAGTAGAAACATGAAGTAAATTAACTTGAATAGCCTTTGGATCCCATCCCACCCAGATTCTACCAAAATTGTTATGGGTATCATTATCTAACCAACTCCAAGAAGACCTAATATGATTTCTTATTCTCAGTTTATTTGACTCTTGAACATGAGTCTCAACCAAACCAACTAAAGCAAGATTGTTTTTCTTGATTAAATTCTGAACTTCTAACTGCTTCAAAGGGTCATTAAGCCCTCTGATGTTCCACCCTCCTATGGTGAACATCATTTTAATTTGGGGAGAGAATGAGTACTTCTAGCAGACCTCTTTAGGTCTGCAGTCTTTGGGAATAAGTTAATTGTTGGAGGAGCAAGGACCTCCCTTCTTTGAAAGTGAGCTCTAGAACCAGAACTAGAAGGATCCATACCAGAAGAATTGTGTTGAGTAAACTGCTGCAAGCCTTCTATATTCTCTTTATTTTGAGTTAAAAGTTCATTTGGGATATCCATACCTTTATCTAGTAGATAAAAAGGATTGGACTGAAGAGCCCCATTTAATCTACTAACTCTTTCCTGAGTAACCTCCTTTAGGACAGTAGGTATAACTTGTTCAAACTCCATATTGACTTCTGTCGAGGTAGAAGAATTTTCCTTTTCAATAATCTCAACTTCATTTGGAGTAGTATGTTGATCATGAGAATCAAGTTGTTTCCCTCCTTTCTTAGTCTTTATAATCCACCCTTCTTCATCCATAACCATATTTTGTGGAGCACTAGTTGGCATCGTCTTAGGGATCCACTTTTGAACTACCTTCTGATTAGATTGCTCTTTTTTGGGGCAGTGAGATACAACATGACCAAATACAACACACTCACTACACTTTGGAGGTTTCCAAGAATAATCCATCTTAATTTCCACTTTATCCTTCCCTCCCAAAGTAAAAGTGAAGGAATCAGGAAATTCACATTCAACATTCACCTCAACACAAATCCTTGCATAACTCATCCTTGTTTTATTTAAGGTTTGGGTATCCATCATGAGAGGCTTACCTAGGAAGCTAGCAATCATACTCAATCCTTTTTTATTCCACATAAATAATGGAACATTTCTAAAATTCATCCAAACTGGAACAGATTTTAATTCTGCAATTTCTTGTTCTACTGTTCTAGACCAAGGTTTAACTATGAATAGTCTATTGGAAATAAACATAGAACCCACTTCTAAGGCTTTAGTCCTATCTTCAGCAGATTGGAAATCAAATATGAACATGCTATCACCATGAATAGTCATTTGGATGTTACCTTTAGTCTTCCAGGCTCTGTGAACAGGATTTCGAACCCAATTAAAGGGAAGTCTTCTGCCAACAAACGCTCCAATAACTTTATCTTCACATTGACGAATATCTTCATTGAAAACCTCATATGGAATATCCATAGACTTCTTCCCATCAATTACTGGATACGAATAAAATTCCATTTCTGCCGATAGATCTGGCAACTTCTTCTTATCAAACAAAGAAGACCATGAAGCTTGAGGGGTATGAGAACCAGACGAAGGAAAATCTTCAAACCCCGGGGGAAAAACCGGGTCAGAAACTAGGTTAAAATTCGAAGACACCCTACCATTACCATCCCCCAATTGAGAGTCCTCTAGAGGATTGGAGGAGACCTCTAGAGGTGGAGAAAACTGAGAGGAAACCTGCATCTCACCAGAGGAGATGCCGGAGAAGAAAGAGTTGAAAACCTAAAATTGCCCCCAAAATCGCCTTTGACTCTAGCCGTCTGGTGTTGACGTAAAAGTCGATTTTTTAAATGCATATGATAGCCAGATAGTTGTGAATAGCCTATCCGGAGAACTAAATAATGTCCCTTGGAAAATCTGGAGACTCAAGGACATCATTACAAACAACATGCTTAAACTCAACAGCAACAGTGCTTACAGGTTTGTCCCGAAGGCTGCTAACGCTGCTGCTCATTCCTTAGCTTCCTTTGCGCTTAACAACAGAGTTCAGGCAAGGTGGACTGATTTAGATATTCCGACTAGCATTGTCAACTTATGGTCTGTAAACAATAGTTAGTTTTCCCTCTCTTTCTTTTTATACCAAAAAAAAAAAAACTCCACAACGGTAAGGCCTTAAATGAGAAATTGTTATAACGGACAACGGTAATAACGATGCTTTAAAAGCTGCTATTCACTGCTTTTTGCAATCAGCAGGGATCATTGTATTTGGTCATATGTTTATGCGGACAACGGTAATAACGATACTTTAAAAGCTTTTGATTCACTGCTTTCTGCAATCAGCAGGAGTCATTGTAGTTGGTCATATTTTTTGTGCCTGAGTAACAACCTGCCTACAACAGGTCACCAGGGGTTGAATATATTCCATAAGAGGCCAGAGATCATTATGGTAGCATGGCTATATAATGATAGTGTTGGTCTCTTGAAAACACCTTGGTTTTATCTCCTTACTCAGATCAGAGATTCTCTATTGTTTGCTTTGTGCAAATCCTCTTCCGGTAAAAGCAGAAGTGAGCATTGTTTTCTTTCTGCAACTTTTAACTTATGATAAATCTTTCATCATTATGTTTCCGAATAATCTCCTTGTTAACCTTCAAAATTTTGTTTTTGTTTGGGCTGAATCCCAGGTTCAGGAGCTCTTTTATCAATCTCATATGGCAAGCAACAACGATAGCCAAAACCAGCAAAGCACCTATTTAGGAAGGCCGTGGAAGTTTGCAATGAGGGTGACACAAAGAACCAGTGGGACAAACTCCCAATGACATGGTCGAGAGGTTACTGGGACTACTTCCCACAGAAGAAATCTTCTGGTGCCAAATGGTTAGTAAGACATGGTATACCATTTTACACTCCGCATCATTTCATTCGACGTCAAATCAGTTATTTGAGCGATGCCCATGGTTTTTACTTGGCAATGCTGAGGAAAGTTATGTGTACAATATGGAAACTGGTGATTTGAAACCCATAAAGATAAAACTACCAAAGGAAAGATTCGTCGTTCCTATCGCTGGATCAGGTGGACTTGTTTGTTTTGTATCTAAATTTGACAATTCATCATACATGTGCAATCCTTATACTGGTATGGTACGCACACTACCTTGTTTTGATTCAACCGGTATTGACTCAACCAAGGGAATAGCGATGCATTACTCATCATCAGGATTACAATACAAAGTATTTGTTCTGTACGGAAATATGCAGGTGAAAGTATTTTCTTCTTTAGAACAGGAGAAAGCTTGGATTGAGTTACCAGCTGCACGAGAGTATACAAGTTCAGGAAACTGGTGGAGAAATGATTTACCCCCAATAATTGGAAAGAAAGGTATAACAGTTGATGGTAGTGAATGTCAAATTTTAGTGTATTACCCAAAGATGTCACTATTCATCCAAAGAAAACTCATCCAAACAAAATAATATAAAAACCCTAAATAATCTAAACTGTCTAAACTGTCCTTCCCATAATTCAACCCAAAAAAGTTAAAGAATAAACCACCCACTTTATCTTCATTCGTAAGAGCAATTCCTATGGGAATGAACAAACTCAAAATTTTGTTGAGCCATATGGATGATCAAATGGGTTTCTCCACTATGGTAAAGTAGGTCAAAATGAACAGATTTGGTTTTCTAAGGCCCACTAGTATTTCTTTTTAATATAAAATATTTTGTATGATAAAGATGAAAAATAAAATATAATATTTAAGTGAGATAAAATAAGATGAAGTGGGATAAAATAAGATGAAGTGAGATAAAATAAGGTTAAAAAGTAGTAAAATAATCAGGGATTGTACTCGGTGTCAATCCAAGAGTCGCGGGCGTCATTGGAAATGTCGCTGGTGATTCTGGCATGGCCGCGCGTTATTGGTGTTGACGCCAGCGTTAATAGCTATGGCGCGCGCCATTACAACAGACATGTGCCTGTTGTTCCGACTCAATGTACAAATGAACAGATCAGTTCATTTGAACATCCATTTTCTTGGTTTGTTCATGCCATAGTGGGAGCAAAATGAACAAACTCTGAGTTTGTTCATCCCATAGGAACTGCTCTAAACCCAAAAACTTCATTCGCAACGACAAAAAAAACCCATTAAACTCCCTTCCCTCAAAATCCAAAAACTCTCAGATCTGTGAAAATCATCCACCGATTTTCGATTCTTTCTTTTTCAATTCTTACTTACTCCAACCAGTGAAACCATGACCATAAATCGAATCATTTCTAAACCTAATTTATGACCTAAGTCCAGACCTAAGTTGTCTCAAAACACAAGATGGTGAAGAAACAAACTCAACAGAAGAAAAAGAAAGATGAAAAATTAAGCAAAACTGTGAAAAAACTCCAAACAGTAAATCGAAGAAAAAAATTCCAAAAGGTAAGAATCGTATCAACTAATTTTGTATGTACTGTTTTTTTGTGAAGTAAATTTCGTCATATTTCTCATTTGTTCAATTCAAAACTGTGTTGATGGTGTTAAAAAAAAATTTGATGAAATCAACATGAATCAGTGATCTTTGGTTTGGTTTCATCAGTGATTTTGATAATTAGGTTTAGGTTTAGGTTTGGCTTCATCAGTAATTTTCGTAATTAGTTTTATGTTTAGGTTTGGTTTCATCAGTGATTTTTCATCTGTTTGTAGCCATTAATTAGGTTTAGATTTCTTTTTTTTTTCATTTGATTATTCACGGTTCAATTTTTAAATTTCTATTGGTGTGTTTATTTGATGTTTGTACGATGAAACCATATTTGGTTTCAGCATTTCTACTTGTGGTTTACATATGCTTGAAACCAAAAAAAAATTGGTGTGTTTACTTAATGTGTGTTTGATGTAACCAGATTTGGTTTCACCATTTCTGTTTATGGCTTACATATGCTTGAAACCAATTTTCTGTTGGTGTGTTTGCTTAATGTTTGTTTGATGTAACCGAATTTGGTTTCACCATTTATGTTTATGGTTTACATATGATTGAAACCAATTCTGATGGTGTGTTTACTTAATGGTTGTTTGATGTAAATAAATTTGGTTTCATCATTTTCACTTATGGTTGGAACTAAATCCATTGGCGTTATTTATTTATTTTGGTGTCTTTGATGGAACCAATTTTGGTTTCATCATTTTCATTTATGGTTTACTTATAGCTAGAACCAAACTTGTTGGTGTTTTTACTAATTTGGTTTCTTTGATGTAACCAAATTTGGTTTCATCATTTTTAATTATTGGTAGAGCATTGCTCGGTTGAACCCACCAAGCGTTGGTATGTCAAGTTTGGTTGTCATATTTTAGTGAAGCAAAACTCATTTAAGAGTCACTTGATTTAAATGTACTAGAGTCAACTTCGTATAGGTTAGCTTGAAAGTATTAGGGTGAGACATTACAAGTATTGTGAAGACTTTGAAGAAGTGAATAAGTGCGGAGCTACAACGACAACATCATCCTTCCACTTGAGGTTAGTGATATTTGACTTGAAATGTTTCATTCCCTAACGTATCTTTCAAGTCATGCATATTGAAAACATAAAATTGCGAAGCATGAACACTCTAGATAGACATAGTATTAAGGAATACAATATGAAGTTTCTTGCTTAACTATTAAACTTTGTATATAAGACATCGACATAATCGTATGAATGCTATTGTGATTATGTATGGGTATGAGGTGAGGATTTCATCCTAGGAAACAATGTTTACATGTGTTCTAAGGAAGTAAGTTCATAATATGTATTGTGAACCGAAAATGAAATCGCCAGGCGTTATTGGGGCTGTTCTACATTGCATATCTTATGAACGGCCAATATGTGTGATTAGTATAACCGCTCATGACTTGTTTGTGTTCTTGGTAAAACTATTCACATGAGGCTTGACTTATGTATTGGTATGACTTTGAATGTCTTCTTTGAAACCATTCATAAACAATTGAAATCTTTTAGAAACTATTATAAGCATTTTGACAGGAAATATATAATGTTACAAAATGTTATTACAACTTGCTAACAAGTATTACAACTAGTTGATATTTACACCAATGTCTTCTTTGATTTGCCATCAGGATTTTGAATGCCAAATTTGCTTTCATGTTTCCCATCTTTTCTGATATAACCTCTTCAGAAAACTTCATGTTTCTCTTCAACAGGCTCTTCATCCAATAGCAGACATGAAGTCCAAAATTTCACCTGAAATTACAAACAAATATTTCAAGCACTCGAAAAACAAAATTGTTGATTCACAAATTACAAACATACATAGTTGATTTCAGCATTTCAAGATCAACATAATTGACTTTTAACTTATCATTTTTTCTCACAGCATGTAGCTTTTAGCATTTTGTATGTTTCTGGTTGATTATTTGTGTCGTCGAGCTCTTAAAAGTGGTGAAACCGAATATGGAAATAGTGAAACCAAATCTGGTTACATCACATAAACATTAAGTAAAAACACCAACATAAATTGGTTCCAAGCATATATAAACCATAATTGAGAAGGCGAGGGTACCCAAATTATACCTCAAGCTATTACTTTTCCTTCCTATAAGTCCTTTCCCCGAAAGTGGTCTATGAACTGAGTCAACACAATACAACAAATCGGTTCACACTTTGTGTGATCGCCTATGGATACTAGATCGAGACAATACAACAACAAAGTGTGTTTACTTGATACAAAGGTTTGGACTTAACCAAACTTAATAGGATTCACGTATCAAGTAAATAGGAATTAACGTTTGTGCAATTTACTTTAATTATAATAAAATAATTATAATGCGGAAATATAAAGTAAATGACACGGAAAGATTTTGTTAACGAGGAAACCGTAAATGCAGAAAAACCACGGGACCTAGTCCATAATTGAATACTCTCGGGATTAAGCCGTTATACAAAATAAGACCACTTCGTATAGTTGAGACCAAGCAACTAAACCTATAGTTCACCTAGTTCTGTATGTATTCCCATGCCTCCGACCTGTAAACAAGTCACGTACTTGGACCAATTATTTGGTCGTATTCCAAACAGTAAAGGAACAACAAATATGTTTGGTATCAACTCTCTTGAACCAAGTGATATGAGTTGTGCAAAGGTTTCCTTGTTTATCTTAACATAAATTCCTTTGCCAGTTCCAAGCTCCATATTATGTTCAATCACCCAAAGGTAATCGTTAAGATTAAGCCAACAACACTCTTCAACCAAGTGATATGTGTTGGTGCCGATCTTCCTCAACTATTCTATCAAAATACTCAAAAGGATAAATCAATTATAGTCGGATCCTCTTTTTCCCAAACAAGTATTGTGCACACCAAAGATTGTAAAAACCAAGTCAGAAATCTTCAATATCTTCTTTGTCTTAAAATCTTCCTAGATCTTCAATAAACACATGCACACAACTACTTGAATCTCTTGTGATCAATCACACATAGAACGGAGTCTGTTAACGATGGATTATCACAAGATCGTCTTTAGATCTAACAACAGTCTAAAGATCCCTGTCGAAACCTTAAACTAGTTTGAGTGAATCTTATATGAGAAGAGAAGATTCTCAAGCATAAACAAACTAGGTGCAATCAAAGTACAACCACCGTTAGTCAATCAAATCAAAATGAAAACTAAAGATAAACCGCAATATCTAGTTTCCCACCAACAGGTCGCGCTAAAGCTTCTCAATCCCAAAGAAGACTTTAAATTGAGCGGACGTAAGAGATTTCACCTAATTAGATTACTCTCGTCTCCAATAGGCGGCTTCACCAGTAATAAAGACAAAAGAGTAAGTCTAATGTTACGCAAGATTAGTTTGCTATAAATGCAAACTCAAAGTATTTATAGACAAGGAAGTTTGGACACCAAGGAATTTCCAAAACCGAAAATATACTCAAGATATTTTTCATTACTCCACCAAATTCGGTTTTCATGATTCCTGTGAATGCACTGTCCAAAAATAATGATCGAAATCTCCTTGGAAAATCTTTAATTAGCAAATGCACATTACTAATTCTTATTTTCCATATATAATTAAAAACCCTTAATTAAAAAGATTCTTAACTTATTTAAATTCGATCTTGGGATTTACTTCCTTCTTACCGTTAAGGAATATCTTTGAACAATATAGAATAAGCATTAATGCACTGTGTTCAAAGTGTGATGACATCTTACTCTTGCAAGTCTTTTCCATGCTTGCTCACTTGAAACTGATTTAACACACTTCCAAACAAGTTTAGAATTGGTTCATCTGACTTTCAAGAACTATGTGATTGATCAAGTTCCACTCAATCACAACTCATGGGTTTACGGTTCTACCAAAACAAGTTTCGGTTCTACCTCCATGTGAGTACTGTGCATAACTACACTATCTTACCAAAGATACGACTGACTAGGTACTAGGATCGGTTCGCCACATATATTTGGTATCTAACTTGTATGCACTGCACATGTCCATAGGATCGGTTCTCCCTTCTAAAAAACGTGTTGCACATGTTCATAGGATCGGTTCCCCTTTCTTCCATAAACCTTGCTGCACCTCATACAAGGATCGGTTCCCATTGTGATGCACTTCACCTCTTACTATGATCGGTTTCCCTCTTCCCAGTAATAATTTCAGACACTCACAACCCGATCATACCCCAAGTGATTACTTAAGATCGATTTCACTAATAAAAGTCATACCAATACATAAGTCAGGCCTCATGTGAATAGTTTTACCAAGAACACAAACAAGTCATGAGCGGTTATACTAATCACACATATTGGTCGTTCATAAGATATGCAATGTAGAAAAACCTCAATAACGCCTGGCGATTTCCTTTTCGGTTCACAACACATATTATGAACTTACTTCCTTATAACACATGTAAACATTGTTCCCTAGGATGAAATCCTCACCTCATACCCATACATAATCACAATAGCATTCATACGATTATGTCGATGTCTTATATAGAAAGTTTAATGGTTAAGCAAGAAACTTCATATTGTATTCCTTAATACTATGTCTATCTAGAGTGTTCATGCTTCGCAGTTTTATGTTTTCAATATGCACGAATTGAAAGATACTTTAGGGAATGAAACAGTTCAAGTCAAATATCACTAAACTCAAGTGGAAGGATGATGTTGTCGTTGTAGATCCGCACTTATTCACTTCTTCAATTATTTGTAATACTTGTAATGTCTCACCCTAATACTTTCAAGTTAACCTATACGAAGTTGACTCTAGTACATTTAAATCAAGCGACTCTTAAATGAGTTTTGCTTCACCAAAATATGACAACCAAACTTGACATACCAACGCTTGGTGGGTTCAACCGAGCAATTCTCTAACAGTGTCAATTAAGAGAGCTCATCACTAAAGTTTTTGGTTCGTCGTTTCTTGAAGTTTGGAATACTATTACATCTAAAAAATAGTCGTTGTATCTTGGGAGACAGACATCGATAGTCTGTAAGCACCAGTGTGGGTGAATCTGTCTTAAGGCTAGAGGATATAATCCTTGCCTCGACTTTGGTTTCGTTTAATTGCGTTTGCATTTATCTTCTTCTTTGTTTGTTTTATTGCAGTTTATACACAATATTTCCAACAATCTTAAGACAACTCTTTTCTTATTATCTTGTGTAAACTATAACACAATAATAAGTTGAGCCTCTCCTAAACATTGCAGGATAGAGGTAATCAATATGAATGGAGTTCCAAGTGCTTGTTTGGGTGGGAAGGATGCAAGAATATGGGTCTCTAAATAGTGGAACCAAACTCACTTAGTATCATCTGGCAATGAGACATTACACTGACTCCAATTTGGGAATCAAGTTTACCGGCAACATTGGCATTTCTGGCCTTTATCTTAACAAAGACTATGCGGTTTCATGGTGGATCAAATAATTTTGAAACTTTAAGATTGGCATGTATATATAGGTTCTACTACATTTGGATTATTCAAAATCTTAATATGCCATGAGAACCTAGATCACTTGAGCGAAAAGCTTCCTACTTAATGTGTTTGTTCATTTTTTTAATTTGTTTTAAAAGCGTACTAGTTAAACAGTACTAACAAAGTAAGTTTGTATTTGTGTTTTTGTATGAAGAAGTCATAAAAGCTCACTACTTAGATGAAAATGGAGAAGCATTCACATTTGATAAAAGCTATCAATTCATGATATCCAAAATTTCGGAGTATGCCTCGGAATTTATGTCGGGTTTTGTTAAAGTGGGCGGAGTTTCCTCCGATGAAGATTGAGAATTTTATATGTTTTTGTGTAGATTTTGTGGGTAGATATCTGTGTAAACCCACACGAAACTATACGTCGTCCACTAGGGTCGCCTAGGGGTTTAAAGGCTTGTTGCGCGTGTTAAGTGCATCTGTTATGCCTATGAAAGATTGGATTTCCTAAAAGTATGAACAAAAAATTTATTTTATGAAAATGCATTAGTCGGTTTATATAAGACTATTCATCCACCGATTTCCAGAATCACCTTTTATATTTAGATACATCAACCGATTTTTGGTATTCTTCGTGAACGAAGAACATTAACCAAGAATCGGTCCACGAATGCATGAATGTCCACCAGTTATGGGTTGGTGTTTTAAAAAAAAAGATCAATTTTTTTTCTTCATTTGTTTGATATTTTGAAGTTTGATTAACATTAGTTGATTTCAGATATAACACGATTAATTAGCACCTTAAACGATTAATTAACACTTATTAATCAGGGATAAGAGGTTAACACTTAATGATTAATTAACACTTATTAATCATTAAGAAAAATTGTTGGCTAAGAGGTTTTTGATTTTACTTCATAATGACCCATTTTTGTTTGCTAGCGGTATGCCTCAAATAATTGGAGTATGCCCCAAACTAGCCCGGGTAAAAGATACTCTAGAGATAAGTAGGTTATTAAAATATCCTTGAATCATTTAAATTATAGAAATACTCCCAAACTAAATTTAATTTTTTATAAACCTAATTTAATAAATTTTATTCCAAATCAAAAATTGTTAGAGCATAGCTCGGTTGAACCTACAAAGCGTTGGTATGTCAAGTTTGGTTGTCATTTTTAAGTATCAAAACTCATCTAGAGTCGCTTGATTAAATATTAGAGTCAACTTCGTTTAGGTTATACTAGAAGGTATAGGAATGTTGTAATGTGTACGTATTACTCCGAAGACCTGAAAGAATGTGAAGAAGTAACGACAACAACGAAGACATCATCCTTCCACTTGAGGTTAGTAATATTGACTTGATCCTGTTTCCATTCCTAACATATATTTCAAGTCGGATTATATTGAAAACCTAACATGCGATGTTGTATATAAATAATACTCTAGTGGTTAGACTTGGTTATAAAATTATGATCAAAGTGTCAAGGAATC
The DNA here is from genome assembly GCA_023529315.1 of Papaver bracteatum. NCBI lineage: Eukaryota > Viridiplantae > Streptophyta > Magnoliopsida > Ranunculales > Papaveraceae > Papaver > Papaver bracteatum. The sequence continues at coordinate 2,445,422 of JAJJWX010003811.1, read as the reverse complement.
TATTGAATTACGAAGTATAAACACTTATCTTTAGGAACTTCGTAAATACAACATCAACATAATCTTTGTATATAGTCTCTTGATTATGTGTAAGATATAGGCATGATTTCACCCTAGTAAACAATGCTTTATAACATTTGTTTAAAGGAAGTACATATATGAACTTGTTTCATAATCTAAAGGAAATCTTGATCGGTCATGTTCTTTATTGAATATCTTTTGAATGACCAATATAAGATGACAAGGTAGAACCTATCTTAACTTGTTGAGATTTGAGGTATAACCTGTCATAGCCTATATGATGTAGTATGTTGTAATCGGTTACAAGCTACTTTTTGAAGCATGGTGTAACCGAGCTACATTGGGAAGTTAGTTGTAATCGGTAACAAGCTACCTTTTGGAAGCATGGTGTAACCGATCACAAGCTAATTTGGGAAGTTAGTTGTAATCGTTCACAGGTTTCCCTAGGAACCAAGGTGTAACCGATCACAAGCTAACTTGGGAAGTAAGATGTAACCGATCACAAGCTACCTCTGGGAAGCAAGGTGTAACCGGTCACAACCTGGTTCGGTAAACATGGTATAACCGATCACAACTTACATTGTGATGTTGGTACAACCGATCCCAAGGAGCAAAACAGAGTTTCTAATATTCACATATCTCTTTATGTTTTATGTGAATCTTGAAATTAGGGTTTGCTGAGAAACTTGTAGATGTCAACATATTTGAACATGTACATTACTCGTATCAATAATTGTTCAAAGATATTCCTTGATACCCAAGGTGATCCCATGTCCGAAAAATTGAAAAGCATTTAATTGTGATTTTCATAACATATATTTTAATTTCCAGCAATTAAAGCATATCCTCTGGAAATTATTATTAGTTAATGTGCTAGACTAATAATAGAAGTTTTCTATGAGATTTTTCGGAAATGTGGTTTGGTAATTAATTGGAAATAGGAATACCAAAATTAGGTACTTTAATGTGAATATGTTAAGAATATTTTCGGTTTTGGAATTTCCTTGTTGTCCAAACAACCTTGGTGTAAAAGTACCTGAGTTTGCATTTCTTGCAACCCATCCTAATAGCCAGGCAAACTTCATTCTTGTTATTTCTGGTGGACCCATATATTTGGAGAGGAAAGTACCCTAATTAGGAGAAATCTCTTACGACCTATCGTTTAAAGACTTATGTGGGATCAAGAAGCTCTACGAGCACCGTTGGTGCGAAACTAGATAATTGCATTTTTATTATAGTTTTCGATTATTGATTTCATTGACTAACGTTTGTTGAAAATTTGATCGCACATAGTTTGTTTATTCTTGAGAACCTTCTCTTCTGATATAATGCTCACTCAAACTAGATCAACGTATTGATGGGATCTTTAGAACCATTTTCGGATCTAAAGACATCTTGTGATAATCTATTGTTAATAGACTTTGTTATGTTCATGATTTATCACAAGAGAATTCGAGTGGTGTTGGGAAGGTTATTATTGAAGACAAATGAAGATCTGAAGACGACAAAGTTTTTCTTACTAGTTTTCGTATCTTGTGAATTATGTGTAAAAACCTTGATCGGATGGGATCCAACTAGAATTGTGTTTATCTTTGATAGACTTGATTGTATACTTGCGTTAGATCGGCATCACCTTATAGCTTCTCTTTGAGATCCATATTGATTGGTTGCGAATCTAGAGTTTGATTAATTCGGTAGTCAAAGATTAGATTGATCTTACCAGACAAAGGAGTTTATTAGATTAAAAATAAGGGCCTTTGTCAACGACTCATAATATCTTATTACCAAGATTGAATAGAGTGGTTACCAAACAGATTTATCCTTTACTATTTGAAATACGATATAAAGGATTGATGATTCACGTGCATGACTTTAGAAGTCGAAGGCGCAGGGATACTGAAGAAACTAAGTATCTAGGGGTAGTCTACTTGGTCTCAACTATACGAAGTTGGTATTATATTTTGTATATCAGCTTAATTATGAGAGTATTCAAAACTGGACTAGGTCCCGAGGTTTTTCTGCATTTGTGGTTTCCTCGTTAACAAAATCTTGTTGTGTCATTTACTTTATTTCCGCATTATAATTATAATTATAATTAATTAAATCACACACGTACGTTAATCCTAGTCACTTGATATTGATCCTCTAGAGTTTCGGTTTAACACCGTACCTATTATCAAGTGATCACTTTGTTGTCGTATTGTCTCGATTTCATATCCATAGACGATCACAAAAAGTGAATACCATAGTTGTCGTATTGTCTCGACTTTGTCCATATACAATCGCACTTGGTATCAGACTTATAGGTTGATATTTAAAATATTGTGGTATATTTGGATACCCTCGTCTTTTCAAAAATCACTTTCATTTTTCCTTCTCATCCCTTGTCAACCGAAACCCTTCCTCCAAAATCCAATTCAAATTTTAATCGTCAATCCACAAAACCAACTCAACTACAATATGAATATTCGTTATAAAAAGTATGTTATGTGTAGGAGGCAATCAGGATTTGCATCTGGCAAATCAACCTAGAGAATTTGAAGAATAAATTATATTTAATAAAGTTGGAGACGAGAATCAAACCCTGATTGTTTGAAAATGTATATTAAAAGGTAATATTCCACCAGTGACTTATTTTCTTATTTTAGATTGAAAGATTAGGGTTAATTAAAAAAATAAAAACTAGGGTTGAATGGTAGTTACAAACCGAAGTTCGACTGATATTTCATATATGAGAGTTTCAAATTACCAGTCGAACTTCTCATTGTTCTTCAGTTTACGACCAGTTCGGCTGATAATTTGGAACTGCCAAAAAAGAATTATTAGCAAAACTTTTACACTTTGCATGCTGAAAAATACAAGTCATAAAGTTTGGCTGATTTTTTTTTATATTTTTTGGTGTATCCAAAATTTTGTCTAACTAGATTTTCAGCCGAACATTCTTATATATAAGCCGAACTTTGCCCAGTGTTTGAAACTAGATAGATTGTTAAGACGAACATGTATATGTATTAGCAGAATATTTACAATTACAACCGAACTTTAACATTGTCTAACCTAACCACATATTGTTTGGAGAATTAATTAAATTGTGTATTTTTTTTAGGACACAACTTAAAGGGAAAGGTAAAAAAAAAGAACAATGGAAGTAACTTCTTCTACTTAAAAAACTCCAAAACCTCGTAGAGGAGACACCAATAACTTGGGGAAGATAAAAGGGGAATGGTCAAAAGTGTTGCTTTACCTATTCTCATAATTCATGAACCACAATCATAGATACAAAGAGCATGTAAAAGGATGATGATGACGAAGAAGTAGGAGGAGATAATGATAACGATGATAGTGATAATGATGGTGCTGATGATGAAGAAGAAGAGAAATAGTAAGTAGTATAAGAACCACAACAAGAACAAGTGAAATAGGATAATAAGTTTGCTACACCTAGGGATAGATGGAAGCACATTCCACCCGAAGATAACGTAATATGTGCTCATCCGAATGGTTTATCCCACGGTCTTATGAAAGATGGAGGAAGGGCGTGGATTGGTTACAAGGAGTCATGGGAAAAGGGAGTCTATGAGACTTCATATCACAAGGATGCAGTGAAATTCGAGACACCATAGGGATGTACATTGGGATATTTTTGATATGAGGTGGTGGATTTAGTACAAGGGTCTTACTTATGAGCAGCGATTTTTCATGCACAAAAGACTTTGATGCAGTGACAGCCTCGACTTTTTGTGAGAGATTTTTTCTAGAGATTTACACAATTAATCTCTCTTTCCGAGAGATGATAATCACTCGCGATGATGTAAAGAAGATTACTGGCCTTAAAGTGACAGAAAAAATGTGGATGCTAAGTTTTATGATATTACTTGGAAGAGTTGTATAATTGGCCGAAAAAACTCTTGATAAGAGTGAAGAAAAGACCGAATTGGAGTTCTATTGCGTATCTAAAGAAGTGGAAAGTGTGAATGTTCTTGTAAAAGGTAAAAAACAAAGAAGTTCGGTAAGTTCAAGTTTACCGATTTGAAAAGTTATTTTGAGAATACAAAGGATAAAGTCGCAGAGTGAGAGTTGGTGATGGATGAGGACAAAGTCATTTTCATAAGTGTAATGCATTTGGGAGAAATTTCACTAGGGCATAGAAAACCAAGTTGAATGCTAGCAGAAGAGGAAAGCCTCTGAAGCTCTCATCAGGTATTTTTATTATGAGCCAAAGCATATTTATATTCTAACTCCAATACAAAATCGACAAAGCCAGTGCACACAAACTCACGAAAGAGAGGTTAAAAAAAACTATTATAGAGGTTGTTGAATCCATTAGAGGGGTTTCTATAATAGGACAAAATGGGTCATTAGTTAGTAATTCCAAATGCCCCTTATCTATATATTTTTCATAATGGCTAAAAAGCCCTCATTTAGTTAGTGTTATTAATTTAAGTATATAATCATTAGATTAATGAACTTATTTTATACTTAGTGAAAAATTAAATCAGATTAAGAGTTAGGTTTGGTGGAGAGATAAAATAGAGAGTTTTTTTTGTGTGGAAATTATTTCAAAAACCTAGATAATGAGTGATTTCATTGTCAAATTGGAGGTGGGTGAATCTCTATGGAAAATATGATAGAGAAACCATATTTTACAGATACACCACGAAAGAGATCCTACAATGTCTAACCTCTTAGCTCCAATGTCCATTTCAGGGCAATTTACGGTTGGAATTAACCATACAAGCCAACCGTAGGTGACATTTACGGTTAGTATCTGATGAACATCCAACCGTAACTGGTTAAAATTGGAGAAAACTCAATCATAAATCGGTTACGGTGGGATTGTTATCTTGCGAGACGAACCGTTAATAAGTTATGGTTCGTTTGTCAGTGGCTAGTATCCAACCATAACTATTTATGGTTGATAACATTTAAATCGTAGCCAACCGTAATCAAACTCAAAAACTTAAATTATTTTTACTCAGGAATTATTACGGTAGGTACTGTTAAAATCCAGAAAATATTTTTACCGTCACAAAATGAAGCATAACTGGATATTCTAAATAGTTTTTTAGGATTTACGGTTGGTAGTTCTTCAATCACCAACCGTAACACCTTCAGAAATCGAGTTTACGGCTGGTAATAGAAAAATAACCAACCGTAACCCCAACCGCAACCCTAATTTAACTGAAATTTGAATGCATCTAGCCTAATTCGAACACAGAAAACAAATCCTACCTTAAATAAGTCATGTTGGTTAATCTATCAATTAGTTTAAGGGTTTGAAAAAGAAAATTAATTGAGAAGAACGGTTAAGACTGAAGGACAAAAAAAAGATGAAAGAAGAATGATTTTTAATTTTAGTGTTTTTTTTATTGATTAGGTTTAAACACATTGTAGGGTAAATTAGTCTTTTTATGGGATGAGGCGAGGGTAATTTAGTCCTTTTAGAGATGGAATGGTAATCTATGCCTTTCATGACACTAGGACACTCCCTAACCAATTCGGTAGACCTTGCTATCATGGGTGAAGTCCCTCCAATGGAATCGTCATCTAGGAATTACTGGTTAATACAGTTGGGAGAACCCATTTAGTGGTTAATCCATCCGTCAAACTGTTTTATCCGCTGGTCCAAAAACATGTTTTTAGACCATATTTTTTACTCGTCAATCCTTTCACGTGTGAGTGTTATGATATACTTTTAAAATAATTCAAGAAGTAACCTTCCTCCAACGAAATTCCTTAAACATCTTTTAAATCATATATATTTTTATGTTTTTAGTTTCTTCTCTAGCTAACATCGGAGAGTTATGGTGATGAGGATTGAGGAACAAAAACCAGAGAAACTACTACAATCATCTCATCATTCCAAATTTTCAAATCCGTTTTTTTCTTCTCTGCTGGTGTTTTTAGGGTTTTCGCTTGAAGATCGTTTTAGTGCTTTGTAATCATCTTTCAATGGAGAAACCAAGTAGGTTCAATAATAAGTGATGGTAAAGAGGAGGAGGAGGAGGAGATATAAATTCATTAATTTTGGGTTTTGATTTATAATCTTTAATCTTCTTTTTCATTTGGATCTAATACTCAATATTAGAAGACGAAAGTTGTCTCTTGAAACAACATCGGCTAAACGATATGATGTTATTTTTATTTTTTCTTAAAAACATGATTCTTTTGTGTGAATATTATGTATAATCATATGGTTCATATAAATATATACCGTGGGATTATACATTTATCCTTCAATACACTTTTATTTCAGTACATACTGATATGTACTTTTGGATTATACACTTTTACCTTTCGATACATATTTTCCTTCGGTACATATCAATATGATCAATCTATATTGTGCGATGATACCTATTTTCCTTCAGTACATACCAATATGTACTGTGCGATTATACATATTTTCCTTAAATATGTACCGTGAGATTATACTTTTTCCTTTAATATATATTTTCCTTCATTACATATCAATATGTACTGTGGCATTATATACTTTTTCCTTCAGTACATCAAGAATACAAAACAAAGCTAGGCTAAGTTTGCCTTTGTTAGTGGTGGTCAAGATTTTTCCGTGGGAAAGATAAATCAAAGGCTGTGGTTTTCCCTGCCACACCCTACAAGTCGCACACGTGGTGTTAATTCTAATATTATGATTATGAAAAAAGGAATACTCAAGTCAAGATATGGAATTTCAAAAATTATAACAGGGAGGTTCGAACTCATGATCTATTGTGTCATAAGAGTACCTCTAACCATTGTTCCACCTTGGTTGGAATTGATAGAAAAGATAAATCAACAATGGTGGTTTGTTCAACTTAAATACCATAATTGGTATATTAATTAGTGTTTCACTAATTGCACATAATAAATAATTTATTCATTATAAAGTGTTTTATTAATTAGTGTTTCACTAATTTCTCATAATAAATGACTAATCATTTTTTAATTATAAATGTTTTCTTAATTAATTATAATATTTATTTTTATTAATAAGTAATTTTGATAAATAATATCAATAGACATTTTCTGCGAAAATGAGTAGTAGAAGAGGTAAAGGCCGAAAGATTAGTGGTGGTTAAGGGCGGAGCCAAGCACAATTATATTTATTTTTGTTCTTTTATCGTAAAATGGGATACAAAGTCCATTTTTCACATGTATCCAGCTTGCCATGAATTTTTTCTCCGTCTCTCCTCAAAATCCTGGCTCCGCCCTTGGTTTGTGGTGGAAGAAGTAGTGACGGTGAATGTTGGTGAGTAGTGATGGACAATATTAATTTTATGTTGTCGTTACAACATCGATAACATCGTAGTGTGGAAAATGTGGTTGGTTGTTTTTAACAATTTTGATAAAGGAATGTACCATATATTTCAGGGATGATATCATACAAGACAATATTTTCATGATCGTAGTTGGATCACCCAAATGGTACCCCTGTTATCTTTGGTACTATATCGTATAAATCATGATTTTTTTAATGTTAAAATAAAATTGATTGCAATACAAAAAAATAATATACACAGAAAAAAATTAATGAAACTAATCAATTGACAAAATTTTGTTCAATCTAAACCTCATAATGACATTTGTGATTGAAAATTAGAATTGCATCCAACAACATAAATTGGACGGGCGGCAGTAATGGTGGCAGTGGTGGAGTCAAAAATTGACATTGTGGAGGCCTATTTTTTTTTTAAAAGAAATATGTAAACTTTGGTAGACTAAACTATAAATATATATGGACAAAGTACTATTTATAAAATAAACTAAAAAATTTATGTAGTTATTAAATATTTAAGGGGTCAGAGCCAGGTTAGTCAACCCTTGGCTCCGCCACTAGGTGGTGGTGGATAAAAAAAGTGGATTCATATGGCTTTATGGTGGTGGCGGGTATTGGTGAACAAAAACATATTATGCTAATTTCGTAACGCCACAAAATGTGTAACGTTATATTATAAAGTATAAAACGTAGTTGATCATTTTAATGTTAAAATAAACTCGATAAAACACATGTCCATTTAAAAAAATTGGTGCAATCAATTTCCATGTTATGTAATAACTAAACGAACGACACGAATCAAGATCAGAACATATGAAATTATTTATTAACGATTTGTTTATGTAAAGAGTGGTCATGATTTGTTCTTGGCAAAGATAAATTTACCGCTGGGGTTTGTTCAACTTAACCATTTTTAAACGTTTTATTTATTAGTCTCTCATTGATTGTTCCGAATGATTAATTAAATTTCTATTATAAATGTCCCTTTAATAATCTAACATAAATACATAATTTTATTAATAAATAATTTTACTAAAAACTATGTAGTGGAAGTAGGGTTAGTATAAGCGGTGGCGGGTGTTTGTGAATGGTGGAGGCGGTAACATTACTATTGGTGAAAGAAATAGTGGCGGTGGATGGGTTTTATGGTGGTGGGAGTTGGTAGTAGTAGTGTACAATAATAGTTTTTTCTTTTTAGTGAGTTTTATTGACCAAGTAAAAAAATAATCTTCACAAAACATGCAACATTGTATTGTGAAAGATGTAATTGGTTGTTTTTAGCACGATTGATAAGGACAAAAACCAAATATTTCGAGGATGATACCAGAACGTATAAGACAATATGATCATGACTGTTCGATCACCCGTATTATATAAAGGCAATTGGTGTACCCGCGTAAGAGAACATTACCGCTCTCTCAAGTACTATTACATTCTTTTTCCTGAAAGACCATCAATGTCGAGTTGTTTCGCGACAACTACCTACAAAGACAACAACTTTCACTCAATTCCCGATATAAAACCTTATTGGCCGGGAAAATGTATTTGCATTCTAAAATATTTGTTTGAAAATAATGTTTGTTCATCAAAATCATCATAAAAAACTCTAAATCATAAATCTAAATTTCGCCTCCGATGTTTATATAATATTTTTTATATTTTACATTCTCAAATCATGCGACCTCTTGATGACAAATCAACAATATCAAATTACGGATCAATATATATAGGTTTCATTCACTGGGTTAGAAGGTAGAGTAGACACAAATGGGTAGATCACACAAAGCAGAACATGACTGAGAATACTTCAATAATTTTGTCAAGAGATAAGGTCAAAAATTTAAGATGAACTTTCTATAAGACTAATTAGATCGGCTTCGATATGAGCTGACTAAAATATGGATTAATAATAATTTTCACGTAAGACAATTGCAAAACATAGTTTGGCTAACTCTGCCTATGTAAAGAGTGGTCAAGATTTGTCCTTCCTCAATTGCTATGTTATGTGAGAAGAAGGTGATATCTAAGATTGAGGTATAATTCAAATCTATTAGATTCATACCATTTACAACTGGATTCCTTGAAAAAAATTGACGTGTTGTTATTACTATTACAGGCAAGGGATACATTGACCACACTTGCGCAAATAGCTCACTTCGCAAATGATTGGTGTTGCATGAACTGTCTAGAGGAACTTCGCAGTGCCCAGAGTATTTTGGATATAGTAACTTAGACCCGATGTAATACTTATGTTTTTTTTTTTTTAGTTTTTTCACAATCTATTTATTTAAGAAAAATGAACATTGCAAATACATAACATCAATAAAAATTAGACAAATTGCGTTTGAAAATGATGGCTATTGATGGTCCGGAAACGACAAAAGAAAGGAATTGTTGTAGAAGAATTGTTGGGATATACAACGGATTACTTAATACGAAAGAAAGAGGTATAACTATTTCGATTCTGAAATCACATAAAGTTCACAGTAGAAGATGACATCAAGTTTAAAGTTAGTCAAAAACATAATATGGCTAACTAAAATGGTGGATCGACATCATCTACATATGTTAGTTAGTAGATTAGTTTGGTTTTTATTATGTTTTCTACTTATCTATATCATTTTGGTGGTTTTATCTACTCTTTTGAGGTTTATCTTCGCTTTAATGGAGATTCTTGGTTACTGGGTTGAGATTTAAGATCAATAGTGATGTTATCCATGCTCTCCAACGACGAAACCTTCATCTTGGTTGTCTCCGACGACAGAATCTACGTCGGAATCTCCATCATCAACTTATCCGGCGACGGAACCTCCATATGTGGTCTTTTTGACGATGGAAGCTTCATCAAAAAAATATTATTCTCTGCCTATTTGGAGGATCGACAACGTGACCATGATAGATGAGTCAGCTGGAGCGAAATAGGAGCATGTGGAGACTTTTATGGATGATATTGATTAGTTGATTTCACTGAGATGAGCGTTGCTGACGAGATATTTCCAAAAAATATTTAAACTTCCATGTTCATGTAGAGCATTATCTTATTATAAGCAATGAACCTAAATAAAAAAGTGTCTGGAAGTTAACATTATATTTCTTTCGTTTGAGCAAATCTCCGGCGGTAAAATATTAAAGGAAAAAATAAAGAAAAAAAAGATAGGAAAATCCCAACTATTTTTATGACAAACACATATTAAATCATAAGGAGGTGATAAGTATTCGGGACACAAATAATACGATATATTAAAAATGAACCAACATCATGGCCCGTGCCGTTACAGCACGGGTTAAAGGCTAGTATCAATACGTACTATAGGTTTATATATATATATATATATCAAGATATATTGTTCTTGGTGACTAAGATAAATCTTCTTCTTCTTCTTTTTCTTCTGCTTGTTTTTCTCTATTTCTTCTTCTTCTTCACTAAATCTCTGTGATTTTTGATTTGATGCCCGAATTTGATTTAAAAAATTTAGTTTTGGTTGATTTTTTGATGATTGATTTTTGTTTTTACAGTAGCGGTTTACATTTTTTCTGATTTGGTTTTCGGTGTCCAAGTTTTCGACTTAGATCTGGGAGTAGTTTTTGATTTTCTGGTTTTTGAAAGAGAACAATGTGGGTTATTCTCTGGTGGGCAACAAGATAAATTTTAATATTCATAACTTTGTCCTTTTTGGACTAGCAGTTAAAACATTTTTCCCGCTGGACTGTACAATAACTACTATATCGGTTTTTGGACTATCTAGCAAATTTCCCAATCGCCAGCCCCTATAATAGGTTTGTTCCTAATCTGAACACGAACGTACTCGGAAAGAAAAAAGTTTCAAGCTTATGCGGCCGTAAGTGGGTTGCCATCCACTTGAAAGAAAAACAAGATCAAGGGAACCCAAAAAAAGAAAAGAAGATCACTTAAATGTCACTTTGTAAAGCTATGAATGTGAACTTAAAAGAAAAATTGACGATTTAGTTTGTGGTAGTGCAAGTGAAAGTGAAAGATTAGATTTGTTAGCGCGTTAACCCCATGATACCTTTAGCAACCTTACAAAAAGACCTTGTCCTCTCTATGTCAGATTGGGAGAAGCATCCCTCACCGCACCCCCACAGGCCACAACACTCCCATAACCCCACCACTAAAGATGCTTTTTTCCCTATGCAAAATTCTCACTCACATCTTCTCACTTAGCTGGAAATTTCGTTCTTTTTTCAGTTCACCTGTACAAGAATAATTTGGGACTTTGCTCGCCCAGTGCTACACCGACAATTCAATAATCCCACTTATTAAGTTAGCTAGTAATACACTTGTATTGCATCATAAAAAATACACCATCCATAATGATCATTGTCACTTACTACAAATGCCAAGTCGGGATAGATAAAGCCTACTAAGTTTATGGTTGTCAATCGTATATAGAGATATGGCTTATTTCTTCTCCACCTGTACACGTATTTATCGGCCAGTTAGTGACGATTTTTAGTTGTCTATTATTCTTCAGTGTCATTCTCTACCTATTTAAACAAATCTCTGCCTGCCTAACGTAGTAAAATTGTGTGAGTGCGTGTGTTAGAGAGAGAGGGGAGGTCGTAGAGCTTTAATGGCTCATAATTTTCTGAGTCTACTCTTTTCATTGTTCTTAATATTTGCATTCAATTGTTCAGATGGTCAAATGGTTCCAGCAGCTTTTTCTTTCGGGGACTCTCTAGCAGACGTAGGAAACAATAATCACATAAAATTGAGTGTTATCAAGGCCAATTTCCCTCATAACGGTGTCGACTATCCAGGAGGAAAAGCTACCGGAAGGTTCAGTAATGGCAAGAATTCAGCAGATTTTTTGGGTAGATATATGCACTTCTTATAATAATTTGCATTGCCTTTGCTAAAATAAGTTTCGTTTTCAACCATGGTTGTTACTACGAAGAGTTTTGAGGATTGACTATTTTTCTTTTTTTGTAACAGTACTCAATCATGAACTTATTTCTCTGGGACTAGTTATCTGAACTTTCGGAAAATTTAACCGTTTTAAGTTAGTTTGATGAAGTTTAATGTGTTTAGAATGTAGAGATAAAATGGTGTCAGAAGCGTGAACCTTTAGCTGATAAATGACCAACATGAATGGATATTTTGGTGTTTTTGGAAGAAATTTTTAGCCAAGAAGTTTTTTTGTTGTTCGAGAGAAAAATACAAATTAACAGTTTATTTTGTTTTCATAGCCGAGAAGCTAGGATTTACGACCCCTCTTCTGCCGTACCTCTCCATTGCCCCCTCTTCTAACTCAAAGGCGTTCCTGGGTGGAGTTAGCTTTGCCTCCGGAGGAGCTGGCATCTTGGATAGCACTAACAAACGCTCTGTAAGTAAATATTTACTCGGTAAGTATATTTATAGGGTTAAAAAATGTCATGAACGTGGATCGAACACGTGACCTTCAGATCTTCAGTCTGACGCTCTCCCAACTGAGCTATCCCCGCTTGATATTTGCTTTACAGGGGGTGATTTCAATGAACAAACAAATAGAGAACTACTCAACAGTATACGGCCAGTTGGTTCAGCAGTTAGGAAACAATGAAATGCAGAAACACTTCGCAAAATCACTCTTTGCGATCGTGATTGGTAGCAACGACCTCATAAATTACTTCAAATCTGGGTCAGACCTTCGCAAACAGTACACTCCTCAACAGTTCACAGATTTAATGGTTGCCACTCTGAAAGACCAGTTTAAGGTATAACTGTCCAACTTATTTACTCTTGAATCAGTAACACAGTGTATAATTACACGTTGATAACAAAAGAAAAACAAGTTTATATTTCAATCAATACTCATCAAAATCTCATTTGAACAGCGTATATACAATCTTGGTGCACGTAAGTTTGTTGTGATTGGAGCTGGAGCTATAGGTTGCTCTCCGGCACAGAGGTACCAGAACAACACAGGGGGTTGCTATGAGGAAACGAATTACTGGTCTAATCAATACAACGAGGGTATTAAGTCAATCTTGCAAGACATGAAGTCTGAGCTAACAATCAACTATGCTTTTCTCGATTCCTACAGCCTCTTGTTCGACTTCATCCAAAAACCAGCTAGCTACGGTAGGTATCGCTATGTGCCTATGGCTGCTCCCTCACTACCTCCCTAACTCTTAGTAATTATGTTGCAAAAGGGAATGTCATATTTCTGAGATTTAATTATTTACAGGGTTTAAAGAGGTTAAATCTGCTTGTTGTGGACTGGGAAACCTAAATGCTAGGGTTCCTTGCCTACCAGTTGCCAAATACTGCAACAACCGAGACGAACATATATTTTGGGACTTCTACCATCCAACAGAAGCAGCTGCACGCATCTTCGGGGACACCATTTTTGATGGTTCACAGCAGTTCATGTTTCCTATTAATGTAAGGCAACTAGTTGCGATATGAGCTAAACAGTGCTAGAAATAATTTGGTTTCAGTGATGCCCTCAAATATAATACAGGGGCATAAAGCGTCAGTAAATTTTAGGTTTCTTAGGAAGTTGTGAAAATACAGCTAGTGGAAAAGGATTAGATTAGTAAGCTGCTCGGTAAGAAGATTGGAGTCAATAAGGATTACTCAGGTTTTAGAGCCTATTTATGCACCAGATTTTCAAGTTAAGAAAAGCGAAGTTGCAAAATATGTTATATTCTGATGACCGAAAGAAAATTAGTCAACTGGGCCAAGTACAAGGAGTGCAGTTCAAGAATACCTGTTCTCTAATTGATTAATGGAACAATTAGGGCTATATCACAGTAGAAATGTATGCATTAAACTGCAAGGCTATAGGCAAAATATTAATTTTGAGAAGATAAAGCTTGTACAGATTGCAAACTAACGTTTGTGTATGGAGTCCTCTAATTATTCAAGGTTATGCAGAGCTGGCAGTTGCCTTAACATATCAATTAGTTTCAGACTGTACATGTTCAAGTAGAAGAACATAGCTCCCAGAGAATGCTAAACAAAACTTTGAACAACTTACCTGTTCAGTTTAGTTGAGAAGGAAACCAGCTATACCCCCTTTTAAGGTTCTTGAGAGAAAATATCTTGGAAAAAGCTGTTTAGATCACCCTTTAGAACATCGAATGCTAGCAACTTATCTACTGTATCCTGCAAACAGAAAATTCGCTCAAACTTCGTTAGAGAGGACTAAGGCTTTAAGTTTCAATAGGGTTGTTGAACTCCACCCTAGTACCTTGTATTGCTGATCCCTAGCCAGTACTTTCTCATCAGACAACCGCTCAACTTGATTATTACTTCTAACGGCTTCTAGTACACATGCTGCTCTCTTAAGAACCTCTTCAGGAATACCTATAAAAAATGATTCATACATCACCAGTCAGCATTTATTATTTCAGTAGAAAGATGGTATCCTGTGGCCATGGTTAATTATTAAACACACTCATGAAGGGTTATATTTTTCAAATTTGTTGTTGGGTGCTCTTGATTTGGTCTGTAATAATGTTGTATGTAAACCTAAGGAGACTCTTTTGCACTGGAACAAACAAACTAACTGCCAACTCCTTGATAGCACAAGAATTCGGTTAAAAAAGAAAAAAGTAAGTTAAAAACATTTTCAGATTGGATTGAATTTAGACATACCCGCAAGAAGCGCACAATGCAAACCTGCAAGATATATGTAATATAAATGGTGGTAACTTGTAGTCAGAATATGTGGCAGTAATTTCAACAAACTCTAGACAGAAAAAGTAGAAAGATGAACTCACCGTAGCTCAGAAGGGCATTTCCAGGAACAAGCCTGTCAACAAATGAGATTTCAGCAACTATTTCAATTCAAGGTAAGAAAACAAGAAGGAACGCCAGGAGTTTGGAAGTCAGTCAACAAGTATGGTGTTGAACTATTTTATTGTACAGATCCTACAAGTATGGGTTTGAAGTCTTTCGGGTGTTGGCACCAACGGCATGAGGTTGAAACTCAGCTGCACACATCGTTCTAACTAATCAATAAAAAACCAATATCGTGTAGGTCCTACAGGAAATATCCCAGGTTGTACCATGGATATTTTGTCTCACATAGTAGCGTCTATGATAAGTATAGTACAGCTCCATGCATTGAATGCATAATGCCTAATGTTGGAATCGTCTTATCGCATATTTATTTTAGCCAGTATGGACTAGAGAAAAAAAAACATTTACCTATACAGAAAAACAATGTCTTCAACGTCTGTACAGCTGCTGTTGTCAGGTCTCAGCACACTCATTGTGTAAAACTTGATTTTCTCTGACTGGAAAGAGTCAACTACAAACTCGTCATTCTCTCATCGTAGATTAAGGTGGAATTTGGGAAATGTAACTGAGAATAAACTCCACGAACCTTCGATAAGCAACTCTCACTAAATATCTCAGTTAAGTGTGTGCACACGAGAACCTGCAAATCATCAGACATTAAGACTCTAATTCTCAGAAGTTTAAAAAGCTACATCATAAGCAGCAACGGCCACCCTACCCACCCTCTTCAACAAGGCATTGAATAGGCCATATAAGACTTTTCATGTTTCCAAAGGTACCAATTCAAATATTCCTATTATGTCCCACCGCGTTTTTACATATTATTTCTTACACATCCGTTACACTTCCTCCTACGGCTCATGCATTAATGCAGATGATCAAAGAGCTGGAACGGCCTCTTCATGATCGAAAGAAAATCTATGTTTCATCACGTGACCCATAAATCCTACACAAAATATGGGCAGCGCTGGTGCAATTTTTTTTCTTTACTTAAGACCCCCTGATACTTGATAAACTGTGATATTTATCATGCATATATGTATAAAAGCCTTTATTCATCTCATGTGGATCACATAAATCAATTTCATGTTAGATTGAAACCATATATAATATATTGCTTATAAGCACATCGTTTTTAAGCATGTGCTGTGAAGCACAAAAATTTAAATCTTGGCTTAAACCATTTACTGTTGAAATCAAAGTCTGGGAGACAAATTCTAACATGACCAAGTTGTCAAACCTTTGGAGAGTCGTCGCAAGTTGCGAAATGATTGATAGTTCCACCAAGGAGACCAATACCATCTGACATGAGTAATTAAACAAATTAGCAGCTGCAATATAGTGTCATGTTTGATGAGGTCAGAAAAGAAAAGCAGCTTAAAGATACAAACCTTCAGTAAGAGTGCCTTTACCAAATTCATCCAACAAACACAAAGAGCGACTTGTTGCCTGCCTATACACATTTCCACAATGAGTAAGCAACGATAAGGGTCCTTAAGGCTGATTTTCTCGCAAAAAGATAGATTGTTCTGATGCATTTAGTCCGACCAGAAATTGGTAGGAATTCAACAGTGAACTGTCCACTCACTGTTGAACTTCTATCACCTTTTCCTGGTCTAAAAGTTCTCGTCCACTACTCAAACATTGGATGCAGGTTCTAGAATCCATGACGCTCAAAGCAGCTAACCAATAGGAGAACAGATTAACAATGTGTCTGCCTCCTGCAAGCTTAATGTAAGAGTTTCTTAGTGGCGTACCTGAGCATCAGTCCTACTTGATGCAGATCAATCATGAAAGTTGATTGTTCGGCAGTCATGAGCTTACTTCCCACGGCACAAAATATCCTATTTTCACAAATTGCTTAGTTAATTTGGTTCTTCTTAAGAGAGATCCCGATAAGGTAATGCACGGTGTATTTGAGAATACAAACCTATCAGTCAAACACACAGTAGCAGCCTCTGCAGGTACATAACTTCCAATGTGAGACAAGAAGACGATCAATGCAACCTGAAAAACAGTTGTTCTCAAAATCTTAATTATCTTTCTTTATTTATTTGCCTTACTTGGAGTAGGTATCAAGCAAATTGAAAGTACTATTTCACTCCGCCTAACGAAAAAAATGAACTGCTGTATGTAAAGTGTGCCTAAAAGCAAAGAGACTAATACACTAGAATATAGGAAACACTTGATTTAAGAATATAGAGCATAAATTACTTGTTTTATGTAGATGCTCTTCCCTGAATAATTTGGACCAGTAATTATATTGATCCTTCCTGGAAAAGGAAAACAAATATCTTAAAATTCACATGCTATAAAAAGAATGGTTCACGTGTCTGAATTTCAAACATGGTCGGTTCAGTGGTGAAACTGGAACACAAATATTTTCATGTATTCTATCCAACGGTTCAGTGTCTTCTTCAGTATTTGCTGAAATTCAGGTAAGAATGTTTAAACACAATTACCATTGTTGTGAATTTTGGTATCATTGGGGACAAATGTATCAACAGTCATTTCCTGCAGAACATGCCTAGAATAACATTGAAGAACTTGTTACTAACTGCATAATTCAATGCAAAAGCAACTAATAAGAACAACTCTAGGAGAGTGAAACTCAACGTAATACCTTCCATTTCGTATATCAATCACACTTTCTTCAGTTAAAGTGGGACGAACATAATTGTTCTGACGAGCTACCAACGCCAAGGACAAAAAACTGTCATAATAACGTCGACAACATGGGCATCAAACAAAACATATTTGAGGATGGTCAAGAAACTCAAAATTAATGGAGAGGGGAACACATGTAATTTTAATTATTTTATGATTAATGATTCTTACCAATCAAGCTCTGCTGCAAAATTCACTGCCTTGATAAGATGACTCGAGAATAAAAGAACATGAGACACCAAGTCCCTAATAATGGCTCTCTCCATATCTTCAACATAGCATTAGAAAACAAAGAAATTGTTAACAAGACCATTTTCCTGTTCCACAACCATAAGCTTCGGGATTAGACTTAGGCAGAGAAGGGAATTGCAATATCCACCATACCTAGAATTTTGTGATAAATATCTCCAATAAGGTTGTCCAGCTCTCTTGTCTTGTTGGTACGGTAAAAGAATTTCTTGATATCTCCCTCTCCATCTGAGAACTAAATTTGACATTGATAATAGTTTGACCATCACATGATTAGAAGAATAACAACAAATGTCACAATATCACTTTAACTAAATGCTGGATTAGATTTAACATATCTTAAGCTATAACTTACAGCGAATTCACAATCTTGAACTTGTTCTAGTGAGGCATCATCAAGCTCTTCAAAAATGCACATCAAATATCCTAAAATTCCAATTAGGAGTAGCTTCAATATACATTAAGAAAGGAAATTCGGATTAACAATCTTACACTTGGCAATAGATGGAAAGTGTACCAACCTATTTGATGTATATACACGACTTCTGAAGCAGTTTTATCCTGATACAAGCGTGGAAGGCGTGCATGTTCAACTGATGACACCTGCAAGGAGTATCAAAAAACAACCTTATAAACATAAGCATCAACTACATGAAGGATCCAATATTGAATGGTGCCAAGACCCAAATGCATACCTCTTCTAAAAACTCTGGCAGCTCATCATATATCGTTCTCAGCTCATCCAGCTAGTATCAGCGATACCGGGACACGTTTATTTTAAAATTCTAGATTAGTAAGACTCAAATGATAACTATTAAATAAATGTATGACATGAAGTTCAAAATCTGTGTTTTGCTACAATTGACACTTACTGCTCTCATTATATTGGGCTCATTGGGTTCCAGTTGTGCTTATGCAGATTCATAACATGCTTCATTATGCAATATTGCAATGTGGCTTTGCATCGTGCAATACTTATGAATCCTTACGTTCGTATCTCTTTTATTTTACTATACTCACCTCAAAACATGTTTGGACAGAACTGAGATTACACATGTAGGCTTATAGAAGTAACTTCCTATATAGAACTCTAGTTTAAAGGCATGGATCTGGCAATCTAAGAAGTTAAGAAGAATTGAAAAACAATTTCATGTGATGAGAATGAGGTGTCTCATCAATGTGTAAAGAAAATCAAACAAATAGGTTCTGGCAATTTGATTATAACCTTGTATGCCTATTGACAATAATTAAGTGATCAAGCCATAAGGGACATAGACCGAAGCAGAGAAAGACAAAATTTAAATATAGTGAAGAAGTGAACAACCTTTTCCCTAACAATATAACTAATGAGATAAGACTACAGCGCTGTAGAACACAAGAAATTGTATTTGGATGACTGACCTCCTCACAGAACCCCTCCTTTACCATTGTTCCATACCCCTTCTCCTTGCTTCTATTAACATCGATCACACCCATTACCTACATATGTAGCTCAAAATGCATAAATAACCTTTTCGTTCTTTATATAGATTTGTAGGATAAGAAGAAACAGACAATTAGATACTTAAATAAAATGTATATGCGCAAGATGCAGGGCTTCAAGCTACTTTGACATATCGTGCAGGATGACTTATGTTCCCTTGTGAATTCGCTGTTATGTGCTATAAGATATCATAACAAAAATTGCTACCAGCGACTAACCAGTTCATAGACATAAACCAGCTCCATTGTAATGCAAGAAGCAGCCTGTAACAAAATCAAGCATCTATAAGCATGCATCACACTACAATATGGCAACAGCAAATGAGAATCCATGTGAATAAAGGTCTCCGAGTATCAAAAATTTAGATCTCTGGGTATCAGGATTCATTAAGAAAGACAGACCATAACAAACAATACCTTTTCAAGAATACCCAAATTGAAAGACCTGACATGCTCCTGAAGACTCTCCGAAATTCCAACTTCAAATATCTTGTTTATGTGCAAGAGCGAGCAAATTGTCTGTACAAATTATCAACATTGAGAGCTTCTTCATTAGTTCCTTACAGCTTGGATCTAGTATACTTTATTACCACCATTGGTCCAACTGAAAATCTCAAAAAGATGAACTTCTCAAGGCGATCGCCGCCAGGTATAAACTACGTAAGATCAACTATATGCCTTCAGCCAGGCAAATCTCAAAATCTAGTGATCTGTAATAGTAATCCTACAACTTCCTAGAACCACGTTACATGAACAATGTCATACTTTTCACTAACTTCCAGTCTCATTTTAAAGGACAAAATGCAGAGAATACACATTTTTCATTAACTCGCTCTACTTATCATGATGCTATGTGGCATATTGGTGGTGGCCTAGTCAATGGAGACTGCAGACTTGTATTGCTCAAGAGGACAATTGTGCAACATAATTTACGGAATTAATTCGTCTTGAACAAGGATGCAAGTTTTTTATATGCAAAAAAAGAAGGTTGCAAGCTCTCATATGCATTAGAAAGCAGACTACCTTCTGAAAGGAATTATAACAGAGTTGTGCGACTACCTTCAGAAATGAAGTCCAATCACCACTTGTACATGCTGAACTTGGGGAGTTGAGTTTCTTCAACCAATAGAAAGCAAATTAATAAAGGTTATCATGTAAAAAGAAAAAAACTATTCCAGTTGTGTTTCGAGATGAAAAGAAGACCCCAATGTAGCAAAATGGAAATGATTAGGGGTTTGTATGGCAATTAACTAAAATCTGGGTTCTAATGTCCTAAAACTGTTCAGAGAACATAAACTGTTGCTCCTAAGTCCCAAAATTTCAAGTAGGTAACACATAAAACAGAGGAATGACACTGAGAAAAAAGAAATTAAAATCAAGAAGAGCAAGAGAAGTAACCTTAAGCATGTAGGGAATATCTCTAACAGACTTCAATGTTTCACGTAAAGTGGCCACCAACTCTTCACACAAAAGAAAGAATGATATCTTACTCTTTAAGAAATACAATTTGCATTCCGATGATTCAGGCAGAAAGTTTAAGAAAAGGTTAAAGCTTTATTTTTTGAATATTCAACACAAAATGCTCCAATTACTCTTTCAAAGAAAAAGGATACATTGTTGAGACGCTCATTCAAACTTTCAAGGTCGATGATAGGCCTCAGGAACCACTTTCTGTTACAAAGGAAAGGAACCATTTTATATTAATAGTGATGTCTCAAGTTCCTTCCTCTACCTCATTTGAACTGAGTTTTACCTCAAGAGTCGTCTGCCTAGCGGAGTGAGGCACTGATAGAAACAAGGAAAAGTTAAAAATAAAAACATAGCAAAGCAAATGAAGTGAAAGATGATGCGGACTTCAATCAACAAATGGCAATTGTGTCAATACTTTATTGAACATTCCAAAAACAGAGAATCTGCAGGATAAGAAGCATAGAAATCCGTCACAATAGGGAAAAGAGAGTAGCAAAGAAAAAAATGTATATTTAAGAAGGATCATTATTTGCTGTGTTTCTATAAGGGTAGCATTTCTACCCTTCTTTTGCCCTCCCAATCCCCATATGGCTTGGATGCTTGTCTATTTGAAATATCTGCAATGCTTCATGAGCTGTTGCATCCAGTTTTAGAAAATTGTTTCTGTAGTTCGGATGTAAGGTTATACATTAGGCCCCATATTTGAGCAGCTGTGTACATGTATATGGTAAGTGAAAACTATATACCTTGCCGAGTAAAAAGAAAAGTGAAAATTATATACCATGACCAAAAGGAGGATACAATGATATTTCTGTTACACAATCTATGGTAATTGAAACATTCCCACTTTCCATTTGTTCAACTGTATCCACAAGCCTCTCATTCTCTAAAATCGCAAGAAGCCCTCCACTTGCACGAACTTGAACATCACTTCCGATATCCATCATTGAATTCAGCTATAATTCTCAAGAAAACAGAAGAAAATGAAGTAGCAAATGAGTCTGTGCAGTGAAATGAGAATGAATACAAAAATCAGATACACGAATCACTTAAATAGTGGTATACTTCCCATCTAAAACAGATAAACTGGGAAACGGTTCTCCATAAGTAAACAAATGAAATTCAAGCTAGGATTGCTCTTTTACATTGTGAGCTTGTCAAGCTAACATGAAGATGCAAAATTTTCTCACGAAAAGCCTCAGAAACTTCATACTCAATCAATTGAAGGATCGCATCTGAAATTACTGAAACAGATGTGCCCAATTTGGTCACTTATACAGTCTCAGAAGTCAGAAGTGAGTTGGAATTTCAAAACCCAAACTAAGCAAGAGAAGGGAAATGAGACCACCGCCACTCCAAAGAAGAAATTCTTTTCTTCCTCAACAATTTAAAAGGAAACTAGACATAATGCATTGACAATATCCATGACAAGAGAAGCTTTGGAGCTTAAATCATGAAATTCCACACTTTTACTTAAACAAGGAGTTTCATCAAATTTACCGAGAAAACCGTTGTCACATTTGAACTTACAAAGCAAACTCTCTCCTTGATGCTTAATCCATCATCCATTCCTATTACTTGAAGGTATATCAATCTACAAAAATTCAAAGAATAAACATTATTGGAGGAAACTAACAAATGCATTATCTTTAAAAGACATATCTGCAGTCAAATAATGAAAATTCATGTATAGATCTCAAACGAAATGAAGATATATAGATTTCTGTCCCAGCCAACAAAGTCCAAGGGTTCGCTGAATTACTCTAAAATATTCCTAGGTTGAGAATCTTGAGATGCAAACTTTTAAAGTATATAGTGAACACCATTCTTATTTTCAGACCTTCAGCAAGGAATCGTTTGAAGCCGAAACTTCTGAACCATAGAGGATCCAGAAGAGCATAACTTGAGATCAAAAACGAAGGTGACACGACAGCGTTTTCTTATATTCTTAGGGAAATGGTTATGCTACCCCAAAAACAAGATAGAATCATAGAAACTTACAATACAATCTTAGATTTTAGAAAAGCATGCATATAAAACTAGCTCTATCAACACAAGCTGTTGCCTGATTGCACTAATTTTTCAAATGTGTTGGTGACAAACTTGCACTCCCAAAAACCAACACATAAATATGAGTCCATTTGTTTCCCACAGCTCAATAATAAATCCAATTATTTGCAGCTAAATCGAAATTGAAGACTGGTTTAAGCAGAGTTTTGTATACCTATGCCATGCTTGCTCATAGCTGAATACAGAGCTTTTGATAAGCTTCACTTCATGGACCTCAGTTTCTTCTGTGTCACTTCAGAAAGTTAAAAGGGCACAAGTAAATATTTGCATCAGCCAACCAAGTTTTCAGTTGCATACCGCTTGGTTGTAAGGCAGAAAGCAGGGACTCTTCAGTTTTAGTGCTTGTGTAGATGATTAAGGGTTTGGCTTGATATTTTACTAAAACAAAGGTCAGTTCGAAACCATGCATTAGAATTCAGAACCAACATGAACTCGCAAAAAGTACCCTAGGCATGCAAGTTACTGGTTTACAGAAAAAGGAGGCTCTGACGAGCTGAGAGTAATTAGAGAACACACTAAGAAGAAGAAAAGAGGTGTGTATTAAGATTCAAGCACTTGAGTATATAACGGTACCTCAACATCAAGAGGTGAATACATACCAAGACTAATTAGAGGAAAATCACTAGTTCCATCTTCCCAAGCCTCTAACACGTGAAGTTGCCGAATGGAGGAATCATAATACGCAATTCCAACTCTGAACACGAAGAACTCAAAGCTATCATTTCTGAGTAGGACTAACAGAATCAAAGCGAAGCATGAATTCCAAAGATGAAAGATTAGCATACAGTAGCGTAGAAGAGATACTTATGCATTATTACCATGTTGACCGAGTGAGTCTCAGGCATAATTAGCTGTTTTTAGGTATATTCAAACACAAATTGTTAGTGATAAAGTGAAACTCGTATCCTTTAATAGTGATAAAGTGAAATTTGAATGAGTCGTCAGATCAACAATGCTGACTTCTAAAAGCGATATTATCACAAAAATCAAGAGAAATTTCAGATCTCCATCTATCTCTTTTTCTTTTTTCCAGACAGACAAATTTAGATGTTACTAAAATGCTATTAGGTTTTAGATGCGAAACATAGCAGTAATTCAGATATTATGTGAATAGAAACTTACCGATGACCTTGCATGATGCAAGCCATGTAAACCTGCAAGTAATTCGCCGAAAAAGAAAACACAAATCAAATCATCTAGTTTTCTTCTTAAATTGAACAATGTAAGAGTATAGTTATCCTGAAAACATGAAATTTAAAGTTCATACAGGACTAATCAAGAATCACCCTGGAGATTACGCAACTTATAATGAATCTGTAAATGAATATTCAGATCCGATAAAGTGAAAAAACGCGGTTGAACTTGAACTTCATGAATGAAATCGGCGAGTGAAGAGATGATGAAATCAAAATCAAAAACTAAATCGGATGATTCGAAACTTTACCTGAGATTCTGTTTCATCGACTTCCTCCATCATTCCTTCGAGGAGAGAGAACTTTTAGCGGGAAAGGAAAAGCGTTTGTTCGACACAGAGCAAAATTTTGAAAAAATTTCCTTTCTATGAAGATATGGTTTACACCTTACAGTAAAACCTGTACGAGTAAGAAAATGAGTTTACACTTCGCGAAGTCATATTACCAGCCAACACATATTAGATCTTGACTGTCGGTGAGGGATACGGCGTGAGTATGGCTTTCAATTAGATCTTGACTCAGTTGACTGTCGGTTAGGGATACGGCGTGAGTATATGTGGCTTTCAAGATTGCATCTTTGGCGGATTTTTTTTTTTTTTTTTTTTGTAGGAATTACCTATAGGTACTAGTTTATTGATACTAGTTAGTGGCAGGTCCATCCACTAAAGCCCAGTAACTAGAGGTCCATAATAAAAAGAAAACATAAAAAAAGACCCAATTTTTTAATCCCAGATCATGTACACGTGCGGGATCAGGTGTGCAAAATTTAAAAATTCCAGAAATAACCTTCCTCCTTTTTACGGATATTTCAACTTTTCTAAATTCTTCTTCATTAGTTTTTCTCAGATCCAAATTCCACCCTCTCTCATCTTTCTTCTTCTGGATTTGTTTGCTGATTCTTTTTGGTTTTCAGGTATGTTGTATGTTAATCTTCCATTCTTCTTTCTCATATTGCTGATATTTTTGTGTTTTTTATTTGTTTTCAACTTAGTCTTGTTGATTAGGACGATTTAGTGATGTTTTAGGTTTGTTTTCAACTGATTTCACTATGATCAAATCATGATCATGATGTTTTTGTAACTCAATTTCATTATTTTAGTAATTTTTAAGTTAAATTTTTGTTCGTGTTTTGTTTTTGTTGTTCTTTAATGAACCTTGTTTGTAATTATTTGATTTCTTTGTTAGATTATTATGTTTTTATCTTATTTTAGCTTTCAATTTGATTATATTTTTGTTTTAGTTTCTATTTTTTTGGCAAAATGATGCTTGTTTGTAGTTACAGATGGTTTGATTCAGCAGTACATCTATGGCGTACTGATAAAAACTGCTTTATTTTTATTAAATTTATAATTTTATTTACTTTTTTTTTGCTTGATCCAAAAGTACATATATGTAATACTGAGATATAATTGTTTTGATTCTGTTGTATTCATAGATTTATACATTTTTTTTATATGTAGTTGATTTTTGGTTATGAATCGAAGGTACATATATGGCGCACTCACATTTTGGATCTAATGAAAGCTGATGATTCTCAGAGAAGTATTGCATATGGTTTTTGCAGCTTCATTTGGTATAATTTAGCAGTGCGTACATGCTGCACTGCTAAAAAGTCACAATGTATATACGCTACACTGACGAGAAATCGGTGTATAAATGCTGCATTCTGTTAAAATCATAATCTGCACCTCATTGAACATCACAGTAGCTACTGGTTTTTGCTGCATAACTAATGAATAAAAAGAACTCTATCCAAATGTGAAAGTGAAGTCCTTTTTCCTACTAGTTGGTTTTTTTCGAGCCACACAAATGATTTTATTACTTTCTTATCTTGCTTTAAGTTTGGTTAACTATTATTTTGCACTAAGCATAACCAAGTAATCCGCTTGTATTTGTTATACATTTTCTGATCATCTTAGAAGGGGGAACGAACATGACGTGTCTGTTGATCTGGTTGCATAAAGTCATTCGTATAAGCAGAGATTGGTACATTTTACCAACACAGATCCGTAAGACCTTTGGTTAAGTTTATTTTCGCATAGAGGAATACCAAAAAAAAAAAAAAAAACTTTTAGGAGTGTGCCTTTTATGTACTGTTAGTTTCTTAGAGTACATTCTTTATGTACTCATTTTTTTGAAGTGCTTTCTTATATACTACTCTAATTTTGCATTTTTTTTCCTTTCTTTGCAGGTATGGGGAGATGATACCGATATCTCATGCGTAAGTGCTTCTACATTGATCCGAGAGTGCACCAGAAGCTCAATATTTACTGAATTTGTACTTGGAGAAGCCTTCATATACAGGTTCATTCTCACTAGTTTCATTACTGTCAGGGGTGGTCTAACCCAGTGAGTTAGTTGTCCTTGTCAATGATTTAGATGACAGCAATACCCTCAAGGCAAGATACTTCTACATGCCTATTACTAATAAGAGTTTGCTGGAAGAGTAGACCGGTACTTCTCATGCTGATAAAATGGAAGGTTAATCACCACTCGCCGCATAAGTTTCTAATATTGTTGTTATTGATTGCATATTCAGAGGATTTCCTGTTTGGCTAGGATTTAATGTTTGTGGGTTTATGATTAAGGAAGCATAACCGGACCACAGACCTTTCTTAAGCTTGAGTGTTTAGGATTTGATCTACTGTGAATGACTTGCATTTTTTATCTTTGTTAATTTTGCGTTCATTTAAGTTTTGGTAGTCGCGAAATGGGGTAGATCTGATTAATAATGCTGATTATTTATCATCGTTGTGTGTATACATTTTTTTTTTCTACCTACAGATAGATGCCCTCTTGGTAATATCTCATATGTGAGGGGCTTGACTGCCAACAACTTGATATAATTATTAATACTACGGTTTTCAGTTGAAGATGCTTAGTGTTGTTTTAATAGGAGAAGATCTGATGATAATACAATATGTATTAATAGATAGGAAATTGTTTAGAGCCGCGATGTTAATATTTTTTTTTCTTTTTTTTTGGGAGCGCGCTTTTTATGTACTCTCAGTTTCACCGAGTGCGTTCTTTATGTACTCATTTTTTATGATTTCTTGCATTGAGGACAGATGTTTTCGGCAATTATTTTATATAGAAGAATTTGTTTGGAGCTTTGATGTTAATATCTTTCCATTTTTTGGAAGTGCGCATTTCATTTAGTATGAGTTTCTTAGAGTGCGTTTTTTATGTACTCATTTTTTGAAGTGCATATTTTATAGACTGTTTGATGTGCTCATTTTGGATATGCTCTTGCTTTGTTGCAGACGTCTCAGCTGATCAGAATGCATGTCATTCAGATGTGTATTGAATGCGTTCCAATGTCATTCCGTTAATCATTGCATCCTTCTACGATCTATTTATGATGTTAACTACTCATTTCTATGGTTGTCATGTGATACAGATTCCTCTCCAAGTTCCAGAAAGATATCATCAAGGTATACCTAACTTATTCATTGCTTCTAAAATCTAGATTCTCGCTACCTGCAATCCCTTTTTATTGATTTAAGCCTCATTTATTTGTAGGTGGTGCTGCAACGCTTGGAAAAAGTCTCATCTCGGTTCTCCATTGTGATACAATTAACAGTAGAAAATTTATATAATTCAATGTTTCTTCTGGTGTGCACTGTGATTTTTCAGAATACAAATATTGTATTTACTTAGGAAAAAAAGGGAAATTACTTATTGGTTACAGAATACTCTTGTAGATTTATATAAATTCCATATATGTATACAGATAATGTTGTTTTCAACATTTATATATTTTCGCAGTGACTGAATTGAGTGCATTTTTGATACATTGTTTTGGTTTCCGTTTAAGTTCAATATGCTAGGTTGAACCACATATTGCCTGATTTCATTTTCTGCAAACTGTTTGGTGATTTGTATAGTGTAAATGATTAATAGTTGCTTAAACAAGAGATTCAGTTTTGAATTCTTGGACATTGCAAACAAAATCAAAGCAGTATAACAGATATGTACTGAAATATTTCACTCAAGTATCGTGTTGTGACGCGACTGCACTTTTTAGGCAGTAAAAAATCTAAATGAACCGAAACATTCCTACAAAATTGGAACTTTATAGAGATTGATTATGATGTTCTGAGTAAAATCAAAGTAGCATACTAGATATGCACTACAACATTTTACTCAAGTACCATAGAGCAGCGCCATTGCACTTGATCCGGTATTATTGTACAATCATTCATTAGCTAATTGAGAATTCAGTGACTTATTATCACATTCTTTTACCGAAGTTAAATACCGCGCAGTCTTTCTATCAGAATCTATGAAAATAACAAAAACCATTTTCAGTACATCATAGATGTACTGTTGAATCAGTGTTAAAACAAACTAAAATCAATAAAACAACCTCGTTTTTTTTTACAGTGCAACCAATATTCAATAATGTAAATCATGTTATGTCTATTTTTTAACCGTGCAAGCATTATGCACTGACAGTTTGGCATCTCCTTAATCCAAAATGAGACCTCTTCATACTTGACATCTCGCCCAACATAAACCTTTGCTGCTTTTCTACTCCCCTAATACAAAAATGGAATGATTTGTATCCAACTTCTTCCATGAAGTCTTTATCATGGGCAACGACCACCTGTGCACAGAAGCACCTTTATTAAGCATTTATCTAAGAAGTTAAATCCTCTGTCTTGACAAAAGTATATTGGTAAGGTAATTTAAAGCTTTGTGCATACATACTCAAGATTTCTCCCTATGGATAAATGTTGGGGAACCAAAATGCATAAACGAAATGGTTTATTCAGTAGAACAAATGTACTTGTTGATTCATACTATAGAAAGAAAACAAACTTTTTTATTTGCACTGATGTATTATATTCGTCGAAATAAACTAGGTATTTTTCAGTATACCGTATATGTACTGCGAATTCGTACTATTAATAGATCATATTCATTGAAATACACTAGGTATTTTTCATTATACTAGTTATTTACTGCGGATTCATACTATCAAAAGTAAAACATGCTTCCAAATATGCAGTAATAGATCATTTTTTTCGAAATAAACTAGGTTTTTTTTACAGTACATCATATATGTACTGCCGATTCATAATATCGAAAGCGAAGGAAACTATCATATATGCACTGCTGGATATATTAGTCAAAATAAACTAGATTTTTTGGAAGTACAACATATATGTATTGTGGATTCATACTGTCAAAAGCAAAGGAAACTATTATATGCACTGATGGATCATAATAGCCAAAATAAACTAGGTTTTTCTGAGTACATCAGATATGTACTGTTGGATCATGGTGTCAAAACCCAATTAAAAGTTATGGTGATGGGTATTCAAGCATAAACTAGGTATTTTCTTCAATACATCATATATGTACTATTGATTTAATGTCAAAAAAAGAAATATAGCAGAAAACAAGTGAAATACATTTTCATACCTTACCTGCAAAATTAACTAGTTTTATTTCAGTATATCGTTTATGTACTGGGAGTTCACGGTATACAAAAATAACACAATCACAGTTTCGTTCAAGTTTATCATTTATGTACTGGAAGTTCATAGTGTATAAAAACTAAATACACTCTACATCATATAATTTTTTCCAGTATACCATTTATGTACTGGAAGTTCATAGTATAGAAAACTAGTTATACCATTTATGTACTGTAAGTTCATAGTTTTGTTTCGGTATATCGTTTATGTACTGGAAGTTCATAGCTAAACACAATCATAGTTTTGTTTCAGTATTTCATTTATGTATTGGAAGTTCATAGTATTATTTCAGTATAGTATTTATGGACTGCACATTCATCATCTCTGAAACACAAACAATCAGTATTTCCCTTATGTACTGCGCATATCCAAAGATCATCATCTCATAAAGGAAAAAAAAACAAACAATACACAGTGGACTTATGTATTTGTGGAAAAAAGACCCTAACCCATTCACAGCTGGACTTATATACTAATAATCCAAGATCATTCTCTCAACAGTTTTTGAATTATGTACTGACAATGATAAATAGACACATAAACAATGTTACCCGTTCGCTATCGGACTTATGTACTGGAAAAAAAAGACCCTAACTAATAAAAAATCTCAGTGTTTGATATATGCACTGGTGGTTCTATGTATCAGAAAACAAACAAAACACATTGCAAATCACTTTTGATTATCATTCTACAGTTTTTTAGTTATGTACTGCCAATTCTAAGTGATACAAACACAAACTAGAAGTTGCATTTAAATTATAATGGGTATTCATCAATATTTCATGAGTACTACACATATGTACTGGTGGTTCTATGTATCATAAAATAAACAAAACACATTGCAAATCACTTTTGAATATCATTCTACAATTTTTTAGTTATGTACTGCCAATTCTAAGTGCTACAAACACAAACTAGAATTTGCATGTAAATTACAATGGGTATTCATCAATTTTTCATGAGTATTATACATATGTACTGGTGGATCTATGTCCTAGAAACACAAAAAACATACTAAAAGTGTTAGAATCGGTACCTTTTTTCTGATTTGCTGCCTTTCTACTATGTGTTCTTCT
The DNA here is from genome assembly GCA_023529315.1 of Papaver bracteatum. Lineage (NCBI taxonomy): Eukaryota > Viridiplantae > Streptophyta > Magnoliopsida > Ranunculales > Papaveraceae > Papaver > Papaver bracteatum. Next base: position 2,414,679 of record JAJJWX010003811.1, on the reverse strand, counting down.
TTTTCCTCTTTGTAAATTTTCAGATTCATCTTCCGATGAACTTTCAGCAGCATTCTTCTTCGATTTTTCAGTTTTTTCTCGTTGATTTTCGTCATGAAATTCCTGATTCTTCTTCAGATGACCTAGGAGCAGTACTATCATCCTTTATGATTTCTTCTTCTCTGATGGTTCTTCTGATTTTTATTGTAACCATTATTAGGTTTTTCTTTGAATCAAACGTTGTTTTGAAAGGGAAATCGTATGATTGAGAATGAAGTTTGAGATGAGATAGTAATTGAGATTCGGAGAAGATTTCAGTTTCTCTCTCTAATGTTATGAACATTTAATGATTTTTCTGACCGTTTCAACTGTTTTGTTTGGGAATAAATAATGGGTGCATTCTTCACACGTGTTTAGCTCTAGGGTAATGTGGTCATTTTGCTTGTTTCAAATAATTATGGACCTAGTGATAAGTCTAAAATCCGGTTGGACCCTAATATAACTAACTTAATGGGCTTAGGACCAACCAGCAAATTTTCCTTTTTTTTTTTGATCATTTTTTTTTGGGGCTCCGCTAAGTTGTTTGAATTTGGTTCAGCGAAGATAATATTCCCAATATATAATGGCCTGGATTATCCATGGGTGGGCTTATATTTAAAAAAAAAATATTAAGGGCATGAGCATAATTTTAAATTCTTTTTTGGACCTCTTATTAAATGGTTTTTCCCACGTGAAAAATACTACAACCCCCTACTATATGGGTTCAACATATAGAAACCCAATAAAATGGATCTTTCATTGTCAACTCTATACTTTAAGAAAATGCTACTACTAGGTCCAAAAAATCAAATTTTCTTCAGATCTGACCCATAATTAATTATTACGAATTCTAATAATACCAAGACTGCCCTTTAGTATTTATTCAAGAGGAATATTAGAAGATACTTTCATTTTCAGATTTTGACTCCCTCTTCTCCAGACGATTTTTTCTTCTTCAGTTTTATTTTTAATTTCATTTTCTCTATGTGCTAGTGAAACACGAGAAATAGAGTTTCTAATGGAAGATTTTTGCTTTAAGACAATTTCAAAACCTAGATCTAAGATCTCCGAAACAAAGATCAGTCGATCTGATTATCAAAACCTAGATGCAACATCAACGTCACTTGTTCTTGAAGATTCAATGAAAAAAAAATGGAAAAGGTCGGCGAGAATCAGAAAATAAATCCGAAGATTTACCTACGAAATTAAACTGAACAGATAAGTTTCGTTATCTTTACTATTTCAATTCAATAAGAAAATTTAATTATCTGATTTCAAATTTCTGCATTTGAAAAATCCTTTTACTGAACTCCTAATCATCAGATCTGTTATAATCTCACTCTAATCCTTGTGTCCTTGAAGATTTTCTGGAGATTTGATGGAAATAGTGATGAGAATCATCATCAATAAATGAATCTGAAGATTTCGTAACAAAATGGAACTGAAAGATAAGTATAACCACACTTTATTTCTCTAATTCGATTGTAGTTGTTAATTTCTCTTTTTCGATTTGAGATTTCAGAAGAAAAAAATTCGGTTTCCTAAAACCTAAAATTGTGATTTCAGTTCAAATTTATGATCCGATTTGCAATCAGAGTTCGGATTTGGGTTCATCTAATCTTTGTCCCAGTTTTGAACTAAAAATTTAGGATAAAAGTTACCAATTATATGCTAGGGTTCTTGTCTGAAATCTGAACTATCTTTCTACCTTCAATCTCAATCAAAATGCTAAGGTTTGAAATTTGAGTACCTAAATATGCATTACCTGTCAACTAGTTTGTAATTTGATCTACTTTTATTTTCTTACCTAGTTTGAACTAATGTGAACTTGTATTTGTTCTTGATAGATTATTCTAAATTAAGTTAACTAATTTGTTTTAATTGTTCAAAATAGTTTGTAATTTGATCTACTTTTATTTTTTTTAACCTTGACTATGTATCTGATCTAAAATTCAATTCTAATTTCATTGTTAATTCATTCAACAAAACATTGGTTATTGGTGATTGTGTTTTCCGACCCGCAGGAAATGGAAGGCTACTAAAGAGGCTTCCATATGGTTGCAGAGCAAGCTCATGTTGTACAAGAGATCCTCGTGATCGATATTGAAATGTCGAATAAGCTTACTTATGAAAATGAGAAACTCAAGGTAATATATGTAAATCTCTTTCTTCTAATGAATCTATAAGCTCTCTCTACCCAATTTTGGGGTGTCATTCAGTACTTTTCATTGCATCTATTTCATTTTAGTATAACCCAAAACAAAATTCAAGTGGGTAAACTCTTAGATTTCCCTTCAGAGGTTTTGATTCCCTCTAATCCACTTGGTTAGAGCGTTAAATTCATTTATTACTACTGAAGCTTGATTTTTGTGTGTATAACCCACTTGAATTTTGTTTGTAGTGGCCTTGTTGGAGCCAGATAAACAAGTTATTGTGCTAGAAGGCAATAAGGTATGTAACTGCTGATTACACATGCATATTTGCATGTGTAACTACTGATTACACATCTATTTTTTTTAACATAAATCTTGTTGTGAATTTTTAATTGATCTGTGGCTTACTGGTGGTGTTGATTTAGTTAGTTTTATTTGTTTGTGTAAGGCGAGGAATGAAACTCGGTCGCCGACTAAGAAACAGATTAAAGAGTGGGATAGGTTGGCTACTAGATTGGAAGCACTTGTAAGTGAGACAGGGAATTCAACTGGTAATGTTCCTGGGTGTGAATTTTGAAATTCTGTGCTGGTATATTTAATATTTTCAGACTAGGTTTAGGCTGGATGATTTGTTTCATTGGATCCTGACGTCGTATTTAGATATTTACCTGATCAGAGACCTTAGATTTAGTATTATAAATCTAACAAGTGGCACATTTTTAGAATTTGGTTGCTTTAATATGTTACCACATCTTGGCAGAGTCTTAATTTCATGTATGTGCCGCCATGATCAACTTGTCACTGGTACTTACTGTCGACATCATAGAAGAGTTTGCCTATCATATTCACTGTTTTATTCACTATTTTATTCACTGTTTTTACTGTTCTCTTTATTCTTGCTAGGTTTTAGGCGTTCTGGTATTTTATATATCGAATCAGGGTAACTGAAAATCAGCAAGATTTGGTATCAGCAAGATCTGAAAATTAGTAATATTTTTCTCTCATTTCTTCTTGAATCAACAGATTTTAAATCTATGTATACGTTTATATCATCGTTGTTGTTGGTTTGGAAGATAAATTGGTTGAACACCATTCTGCTGATTTCTCACAAGCTTGATGAAACAATTTTGAGTAAATTATTAACTTGTTGGTGTTTTTGTTTTGCTTATATTGAGTCTTGGCCTACACATGTTGAGTTTGTAATCTGGCTTTCTAAAGTGGACACTTTAAAAAGATGCTAGGAGGCAATAAGGTATATAATTTCTAGATGTGTAACTTCTGGTTACACAAGCTAAATAGATGTGTAACTTCTAGTTACACATGCTAATTAGATGTGTAAATTTTACTTACACATACTGATTTTGGGTACACATACCAATATGAATGTGTAACTCCTAATTACACATATTATATGCATGTGTAACTCTCAGTTACACAATTCAGATGCATGTGTAACTGCTAGCTATACTAGTCAGATGCTTGTGAAACTGAATATACATTGTTGTATGTACTGTTCATTTTAATCTTATAAATAAATACTGATTGCTTGTTATATTTCAGGTTTCAGATAACTTCATAAAATCTAATTGCTTAAACGTGGTAATGGTCTCGCTGGAACTGGAGTTGACGCTGAATGCACAAGTCAGATGCTTGCGTAACTCTCAGTTACACTAGATAGACACATATGTAACTCTCAATTACACTAAATAGATGCGTGTGTAACTTATAGTTACACATGCTAAGAAATTATTGTAAATGAATACTAAAGTAATAATTGTATCTTTTTTGTGTTTTCTTTTTGATGTCTATTTTTTGCATATATATACAAGTGTAACTTTGCATTACACATGCCATAAGAATGTGTAACTTCTGGTTACACATGCCATATGCATGTGTAACTTCTGTTTACAAATTCGCACTGTACTTTAATAATTTCGGGCCTAGATTTAATAATTTGGGGCCTAGATTTAAAATTTATTTAATTATGGGCTTGACAATATTCATAAGGGTATCAAGGTCTTTTAATAATTTGGGGCCTAGATTTAAACTTCTTTTAATTAAGGGCCTCATATTATGGGTTATCCATGGGTGGGGCCTGAGCATAACCGTGAGTTCTTTCCTTGTAATACAACCTCTCCTGCTTTAGGAACCATATTTATGCTTGTTGAAAATGAAGAGTTCTCCTTGTTCTTCATATAATGATTGGTGGTCGTGGCGTTTTTTAGTCCACGTGACGAATCGTTCCCTTGTACCCCATCATGTTGTTCTTTATTTCGAATCGCTATGTCTATGCTTCTCAAGGCAAGGGCCTTTTCATTTTGGAATATTAAGTACTTGATGAAGACAAGAAGGATAAGAACTCTGTAAGTATAAAACCTCATGATTTCAGACAAGAAGAATACAAGTATCTTGCCTTTAGTGTTTTTGAAGAACAAATAGATTTCTGAGGGTATAATCCTTCTTCTTATTAATAAGGTATTGATTTCATTGCAAAGAAAATCTAAGAGGGGCCGCAAAGACCAGAAAGCTAGAGAAGAAGAAGCTTCAGATTCAGCTCCTCACTTAATGATAAGCCTGATATTCAAGCAATTTAAGATTGTCTAAATAAAGAGAGGAAGCCAACAGCACTTGGAAGCTAAGTATCTTTATTGTGTTCCACTAAGCATGAAATTAAATCTAGGCCCCGAGTTATTAAAAGACATCCATACCCTTTTATATATAATTGACAAGGGAAAATTAGGCTAAGACCCAACCCATGGATAACCCATAATATGAGGCCCTTAATTAAAAGAAGTTTAAATCTAGGCCCCAAATTATTAAAAGACCTTGATACCCGTATACATATTGTCAAGCCCATAATTAAATAAAATTTAAATTTAGGCCCAAAATTATTAAAATACTTATTAATATTATGTGATGATGTTCCAACCACCTCCGACCACCATATCCACTGTCAACCACCTCCGACCGTCACTAACCACCACCGCCAGCCACCTCCAACCACCATCGTCAAACCACCACCGCCAGTCAAACCACCTTCGACCACCACCGTCAGCCACCTCCGACCACCACAACCACCGCCACCAACCACCACCGCCAGTCAAACCACCTCCGACCACCACCGCCACTGATAAACGCCGTCGCCGCCAACCACCTCCCGCCACCACTACCGACCACCACCAACATGTGAATATGTACACAAAAGTAAAACATTCATATGACATGTGTATCCAGAAGTTACACATTCATATAAAATGTGTAATGCAAAGTTACACTTGTACATAGTTGTGTACTATGTAGTTACACATGTGTACGTAGAATTTATACATGCGTATGGCATTTGTACGTAGAAGTTACACATGCATATGGCATGTGTATATACAAGTTACACATCCATATGCATGTGTAACTTTTTATTATACACATGCTATATGTAAGGTTATCTACAATTTATTCATCATAAAATATATGTATTACTTTAATTTTCACTTACAATAATTTATCCGTTCATCAATTACTGCAATTATAGTAATTGGTTGTTTGAACACAATGACCGAATTAAAACACGAGATATGGAAAGCGAAATCCTAGAAAAAATCCACTATATCCTATAATACAAATGTTTCCTTCCTTTTTTGTCTTTCCGATTTCAATATATTTGCACATCTGCAAACAAGAATAAACATCAATGGAATTAGGCTGGATGGACAAAAAATAAAGAAACAAAATTATAGAGTAATTGCAATGCGAAATTATAGAACAAATATCACATAAAAGGCACATGATAACTTATATTTGAAGCCTAGTGTAAGGAGGGGGGGTTATTTTTATTTTAGCACTAGTTATCACCCCGGCCTACGGCCGGGGCTCAACCTTTTTCGACTTTTATTTGTTGTTTGGCAGGCTGGTCAGCATCCTCTCAGGAAATTTTAGTCAGTTTGTCGAGGTTGTTTTTAGTTAGTCAGGTCATATTCAACCATTAAGGACGATCCCAGTATTTAATTACTCGTATCATGATATAGTATGTTAGTTAATCAGATAACAATAGCGTGTTTAATTTTTCGGAGCACATTAACTATTTAAAAATTCCTACGGCCGGGGCTCAACCTCTTTCGAGTTTTGTTTGTTGTTTAGTCCGCCTATCTATATCCTCCCACGATATTTTATTCAACACTAACCTTGTGTTTAGTTAATCAGGTCAGAGTATCCTATTTAATTAGTCGAGTCATAGTATGTTGGTGAAGTATCGCACTGTTTTCTAAGTCTAAGGGGAAGTCAACCTTGTTCACTGAATAATACTGCATCCATTCAGGGGGTCAAGTTTCTAGGTTAGTTGGGTCGGCATAGGTAATACCTAGAGAACAACATTGATAGATAAAAAAGTGAAGTTGTAACTATTCATAGAAGATATATTTGCTAGTAGTTGCTTAAAATCCGACAGTAAGTAGTGTTTTCCTTCATCATTCGGCGATGAAACTTGAAAATGAAAGTGGGAACTCATTCAAAATGTTTGTAAAAGAAGCACTCATTCAAAATGACAAATAGTGGTATAATTAAAAGAAGCCACCACATTCAGGATCTTCACATCAAATCCTTACAATATCCTGCAAAGGAGAATCTATTGTGACTTGTAAAGTTATTGGGTAAGTTCCCTGAAATTTTGGGATCATTTGATCTTTGAACTTAACCAAAGTAGCTAGACGGTGGTAGTATTCCTTAATAAGCAAAGGAACTGGTTAGTTATGGGCCACGATTATTTGATTAAAAATGATGATGTAAGTGTTTCCAAGCTTGGAATATATTAACCAGAAGTTTACACTCGAGAAATAAATTAGCTAAATTCATATAGCTTGGATTAGGAAATTAAGTTAGTTTAGGAAACCTAATTTGTAATTGATAATCGTAGCCCCCATCAGTCCGGATGGTAGTTTGTCTCTAGAAGTTTACTCATGGAACCTGGGTATCAACTTACAAAGATTATATGTATGATTCCTGTAAGCTCCGCAAAGTAGTCGAGTCATGAGCTCATCATAAAGTGAGGACTCTTGGATTGTATGTATGTTTTATCAATTACAAAGTTTAAGAAACATACATACTTTCGATTGAATATGATGCTCAGTTGCTCTCACAATGAGGTTATTTAATTTATAAGAGAAACTGAAAATCTGGTTCAATTTTAGTTTACAAATTTAACGGCATAAGCTCAGTTACTTAATTTTCATCTGTGGAATCTCCACTATCTGATTTCTCTTTACTCGAATGCTTCCCGCTAACAAACAATTTGGCAAGCTCCGAAAAATACATGATCAATGAATTAAGAATGGCTATGGAAGACGGAAATACCAAACCTAAATATATTAGGAAACATAATCTCGCATTAAAGGGTTATCGTATCAATGTCTATGGAGGTTCATATTTTGAGTAAACCGATTAGTATGCTCTCAAATTCGAATTCGAGAGTTTACCATCTAGGGAGAGTTTAACTTAATTTTTAGGCCAGCTTGTATTCATGATCATAAAATCTAATTAAATAAGTTTGGCTTTGATCAGGAGCGGTGCTGGTAATGAAGTAGTAAATATTAGGGAAAGTTTCTCTACTAAGGTTAGTTTTTTGATCCTTTGATCGGCAAGGAATTGATGTGCCACTGATAAGTTCAAATTTCTGAGGTTTCAAAGTTCAATCGGTAAGTAGGTGTTTTATTTGGGCCGCATCATAATTGCCGACATCCGACATAAAATCTTAGCCACCTACATAAAATGGACGTTCAGATTTGTCACGGGCCTGCGGAGGATTAGACAACTTTGTGCCATACGGGTATTGTGGACGTCTGGATTTGTCCCACCCCTTTTGGACGGTGGATCTATCCCGAGATAGAGGCAACGTTTTCTTATTCTATAGATATGTAACAAGGAGCTACACAAGCATCTAACTTGTGTAACTTCTAGTTACACATGCATTTGTCTAGTGTAAGGAGAAGTTACACATGCATATAGAAATGTGTAAGGAGAAGCTACACATGCAACTGAGTTGTGTAAAGAGAAATTTCTATCATTAAAATCTTAGGTTCCAAACATGATTCCATAACCGACAATGTGAAAAACTCATCTTAAGATAACATTATATGGTAGTAGCACCGAATGAAAGCAAGATTAAAGATACCGACGAACTGACATTCAATATTATTTCATCTATGGTTTATATGGAGGACAAACATCTGAAGGTAATTAAAGGAAAATTTACCTGAAGAAAATGATGGTTGCGGCAAAATGAAAGAACTGAAAAGGCTAAAAATCTTATTACTCCGTCTGAAGAACATGACCATATAGACACACAAAATGAAATCTGAAGAATTCATTATCGAGAGACATAATCAATCAATGAGCAACCGTGAACCTAAATATCGAATAAGAAATACAGGAACAATACTGGGTGACAACTTCAGAAACTAGTAGTTACACATCTAACTAACTAGTAATTCAATTGGAACGTGTATCTATAAGTTACACATCTAATTAGCATGTGTAACTAGTAGTTACACATCCATTTAGCTTGTGTATCTATAAGTTGCACATCTAATTAGCATGTGTAACTAATAGTTACACATAAAAAAAAGTCAAATAACTTACAAAAGAATTAGTAGCCAACATGATTAAACTCCGGAAAGTCCCCAGCTTCTAGAGCTAAACGGCAATGGGTTTCATATACCTAGAACCACTGGAAACATGGCGTGAAAATGATAGGTGTAGAATACACCGTATTTACTATATATTATTTATGCTTTCTTTGCTATTTTTCGTGTGAGTTATGTATCTTATGTTCGCTTTTGAGTTTCATAGGTACTTTGGAGTCATTACGAGCAAAAGAAGGAGAAATCATCCATTTGGAGCAAAAAGAACAAGAATCGTCCAATTTTCCAAAAGAGAGACGGAATTATCACTGCATGAAATCTACTACGGGCATTCGCGTAGGAGTATCAGATGCTAGAAGCTCGTGTCAATGAACTCACTAGTTCAAAGGCCAAAAGAGGCACTGACCATATGAAATTTATGTCATGGGCTTAATATTAGCCATGGAGAATATGAACCTGTATTTGTTAGTGGACTTCACCTCAAGGGTATGTGCTGTAGAGGGAGAAAATGGGCCTTAGCTCAACAATTATTTACACCATAAGTGGAATTCACCACAGTAGTATGCACGTGCCTGGGATGGCATTCCAAGGGAATAAGACTCAGTTTCGATGGGTGTTTGCCCTAGTCTGACGAGAGGTGAAGAGTGTTACTGTCATCGATGGCGAATGGAGAAGGAACTCGAAGGAGTTTGAGCAAGTGCATGGTGGTTCTGTGACGTAAGCTGGGTTAACAAAGAGATGGACTGTTGCTGCCATGATGAAGATGATTGAGTTGTTGAGAAGAGCCAGGCAGTGACAAGACTGAACGATTAATAGAAGAGTTAAAGATGAAGTTGTATGGAGGAGTGACACTGTGCTGTTGGTGTCGACGATGATGGAATTTGGCAGCGGATACTGTAGATGGCATGGATGTAGATGATCCGTAATGAGACCGTGACGATGTTGATGCAGTTATAGAGTTGTGATGGAAGTCAAGAGAGATGGTTCGAGTTTGTGTTTCTGCTGTTGTTGATGTTGCTGTCGACGGAGATGGAGATCGGTAGTTGAAGTCACAGGGAAGTTGAGGCAATGAATGGCAGTACATCATGGCAGTAATGTTGTGAGTCGAGATTGGGTTTTGAACTGGATTGAAAGATTGAATGACATATGAAGGTAGTAATGTGACAGGGTGATGAGATAGGGAATATATGGAGAACCTCAAGTTGAGTTGTAGTCTATTTCCAGATGCTGATGAAGTGATAAGGCTCGAACCTTAAGGAAGGCAATGAATGGGATAGGACGATTAGTACTGTATTGGTCGAAGCAATGCTCGAGTCTGAGAAGAAGCTAATAGTGATACTCGTGAGTATAACTAACCAGTAACGATGCAATTATGCTCACGTACAACCAGCCCGGGGAGTGTTGGCTTGCTTTCATGCAGGAATAGGAATTGAGATATGGACAGGGAATAAAGGCTCGAGTATGAAGCAAATGGAGCTGGTGGATATATGCAGCTGGTGAGGTTGTGGTGCTGTGTCAGTTGTACACAAGGACTGAGCTTGGAATGTTGAAGATGTGATATGGCTCGATGATGATTACTAGTCTGAGGGTCGTGACAGATTTCAAAGGAAGCTGCTCGAGTGAACGGAGTTGGAGTACGTCACGGATTCTGACAGTGGGGGTGTTGTTGAACAATGGAGTGAGTGGTTTGCTGTTAACTCGAGATTGGAAGACTATAACTGAAGTGGGGTCAAGTTGATAATGCATGGAAGTAATGCTGAACGTTGCTGGCAATGACAAAGAATATGAAAGATCACTGCATGGTGATGCATGTTTGGAGATGGCTGAGGATAAGAGCTCGAGCTGGGAAGTTGAGCAATTTTTCTGAACAGTGATTACGTGATGGAGGCTGTTGCTGTGACACGATAATGATGATGGCGGATTTTTGTTTTATGAATGGATTTCTGAGGCCGATATGGATGGAAACATAGCTGCTGTGATGGTCTGAGCTATGGAGCATGGCATTATCAAAGGCAATAATGAACGAGTTCAGCTGCTGTGATTTCCTGTGGGTGTTGTCTTTGCTAATGGGTTGGGATTTTGCTGCTGCGCATCCCACATTATACAGGCCAATGAAGAAATGATATTGGGCTTTAGCTGCTGCACGATCCCATTAGGCTATTGAGCCAAATTACACGAACAGAATTAAGGGTGGTGCGGCTACTTCAAGTGGAAATTTGGCCGTGACTTTGGCAACCTGTTTTGGCACGGGGTGTTATGCACGGACATAATTCTAAGGAGGCGCACTTTCCTATGTTTTTGCTAGGTTTTCTAGTTTCTTAAAGAAGAGGTTACAAAATTCTATATATAGGGAAGCCTAGGCACATATCTAAAAAATCTTTTATCTTTACATTAAAATCTCTTCTACTACTTTGTTCTAGGGTTTAGAAACATGTTAGGGTTTCTCTTTCTTCTTGTTATGAACTCCTTGAATATGAGTACTTAATTTTATTATTGGTTATGGAATAATTGGATTTCACATAATATGGTTTTTGATATGATAAATTAGTTTTGTCTCCATACTTTATCGTTTATGATTCACAATTTATATTGTTATATGATTTGAATGCTTGTTTGATCGAGTCGCGAATCGGTTGAGTTTGTTTTCATCTCTATTGCTAGATTAGGGTTTGTTATACGTAAAAGTGATAGATTCTTGATTGCAATAGCATAAATATGATTATAGTTTGTAGTGATATATTCTTATGATCATATGTGAATTATAACCTTTGTTAAATTGAATTAGTGCGCTTTCCACGTTCGATTGCTTTGATTGGCTTGATTTCATAGAACTTAATGCATCTAGGGAATTAAACTTGATTAGTGCTTTTACACGTTAGGTTGTTCTTTAAGATAGAATTCATACTCGCATCTTTTAATGTGTTTGTTGATGACAAAAGGAGATTAGCGGGATATTCTTGCGATCAAGATATTCTAGGGCTTTTGATAAAAGTTGAGATTAAAATATCAATTCTAGTTATTATGAAGAAAACATATTTGTGAATGAAGATGAATCCTTAACCAATATTCTCAATACTTTGATTTGTTTACTTTTCTTTGTTTGCTTTTACTTTACTTTTAGTATATAAGAATCAGAAAACCCCCGGTGTTTTATATAGGAATCCGAAACAACTTGAAAACCTATTCCTCTTTGTGGGATCGATCCTTTCTTGCCCTTTCTATATTTATATTTTGAGTAGTAAGAAAGTGTAAATTATTTTTGACGCATACGACAGCGATCAGAAAATAGGGAATCATACACATTTTGGAAAGGGCTCTATATCTAAGAAATTTGCTCTTTGAAACAAGTAATGTTGATTATTGCTGGTTTTAAATCATGATAAATTTATGATGCAGAGTATCAGAAATATCAACAGGTGCATGAGAACATAAGCTAGAAGCTAAAAGATTAAACTGGAATTGTCACAACAATTTGAAACTCTTTAGAGTAAGGATGTACCTTGACTGTGAGCTCATTGATAATCCGTTGAACTGTAAAATCTTGACTGTGACCTCATTTTTCAACTTCAGAACCCATTGCGGAATACCATGCCTACACATCCATTAAGCTAGGTTTATTGCAGCACATGACCTATGCGCACCGTTGGTGTCTCCACTGTTTTCTTGGTTAATAGCACCACTAGACTTCTTCCCATTCTGTTTACTCAGATAGTCACTGACCTTCACTAAACAGTCAATAAGCAAATCAATTGCAGAATACAAAACGCAAAGTAATCAGATCTATATTATTTACGAATAATTCACATCAACAAAAAGAAAACTGAAAAACAATGAGGATACATAAACTTTAGTGTATGCATATGTTAAGTCTTGATGGTAAAGCATCTAATCAACGTTAGGCTATTGATAAGGACATCAATTGCAAACCAAAAAACCCAAAGTAAGCAAATTTACATAATTTCCTTTTGAAATGTATAGTTTAAGAGAAAAATCATCTATGCATTGAAGATATACATCCCTAAATGCATGTGTAATCTGCAATTTCACATCCAAAATGCAAGTGTAACCATCAATTACACATCCTAAAAGCATGTGTAACTAGCAGATACACATGCTAGAAAGCATGTGTAACTAGTAGATACACATGATTATAGCAACACAAATTTCATCAAAAGATAGGTTCCTACCAACATAAGGTTACATACTTTTCCTATAATTCTATAGAAATTAGCATATAGCGACACGAATAGTTAAATATGATAAGACACTCAAAGTTCTTGGAGTTCAGTTTTTACCTTCAATATTTCACGATCTCTGTCAAACACTTGCAGGCGTCAAAATGGTGATAAAAAGGTAGTTCTTTTGTGTTTTATGCGCCTCCCTTTACATGTCTCTGCACCTGTAATCGCGAATCAGATATAATCTTAAGTTTCCTTACTCAGCACAAGTCTAAAACGCCTTCAAAGCTTTGCCATTCATCATAAATCGAAATATTCAAACAAGAAAAATCTCTCAAAAAAGTAAGTTAAACTTACCATTAAAAAATACGATCTCAGAACCATAAAAGTGCCTCCTCTATTGCTTCTATACTTTCTCTTAAGCAGCATTCATACCAAAATCATAATTACCTCCAACACCAAGACCCCTAGTTAGCTCCTGAATTTTTTTGCAATATGATATTTGAAAACTCATGCGACAAAAGATATTAGAACACCACGGATTCTAACACCACAACTTCAAGTGAAAATAGAACAAGCTGCTCATGTCAAACCAACATAAGTATTTGTAACTGTAAATAATTAAAGTAGGGAGCTTAATTACCATGCCTACCTCGAGCTTAACTGTAAATAATGGATTTACCTGCACCATCGACTCCAAAATACTCCTCTGAAACCTCTACCTACACCACCACGGCGATGTATGTGTTAGACCATTGCTCGGTTGAACCCATCAAGCGTTGGTATGTCAAGTTTGGTTGTCATATTTTAGTAAAGCAAAACTCATTTAAGAGTCTCTTGATTTAAATGTACTATAGTCAACTTCGTATAGGTTAGCTTGAAAGTATTAGGGTGAGACATTACAAGTATTGCGAAGACTTGAAGAAGTGAAGAAGTGCGGAGCTACAACGACAACATCATCCTTCCACTTGAGGTTAGTGATATTTGACTTGAACTGTTTCATTCCCTAACGTATCATTCAAGTCGTGCATATTGAAAAATAAAACTGTGAAGCATGAACACTCTAGATAGACATAGTATTAAGGAATACAATATGAAGTTTCTTGCTTAACCATTAAACTTTGTATATAAGACATCGAAATAATCGTATGAATGCTATTGTGATTATGTATGGGTATGAGGTGAGGATTTCATCCTAGGGAATAATGTTTACATGTGTTCTAAGGAAGTAAGTTCATGATATGTGTTGTTAACCGAAAAGGAAATCGCCAGGCGTTATTGGGGTTGTTCTTCATTGCATATCTTATGAACGACCAATATGTGTGATTAGTATAACCGCTCATGACTTGTTTGTGTTCTTGGTAAAACTATTCACATGAGGCCTGACTTATGTATTGGTATGACTTTTATTAGTGAAACCGATCTTAAGTAATCACCTGGGGTATGATCGGGTTGTGTATGTCTGAACTTATTACTGGGAAGAGGGGAACCGATCCTAGTAAGAGGTGCAGTGCATCACAAGGGGAACTGATCCTTGTATGAGGTGCAGCAAGGTTTATGGAAGAAAGGGGAACCAATCCTATGAACACGTGCAACAAGTTTTTGGGAAGGGGGAACCGATCCTATAGACATGTGCAGTGCATACAAGTTAGATACCAAATATATGTGGGGAACCGATCCTAGTACCTATTCAGCCGTATTTTTGGTAATCTAGTGTAACTATGCACAGTACTCACATGGAGGTAGAACCGATACTTGTTTTGGTAGAACCGTAAACCCATGAGTTGTGATTGAGTGGAACTTGATCAATCACATAGTTCTTGAAAGTCAGATGAACCAATTCTAAACTTGTTTGGAAGTGTGGTAAATCGGTTTCAAGTGAGCAAGCATGGTAAAGACTTGCAAGAGTAAGATGTTGTCACTCTTTGAACATCGTGCATTAATGCTTATTCTATTTTGTTCCAAGATATTCCTTAACGGCTAAGGAGGAAGTAAATCCCAAGATCGAATTTAAATAAGTTAAGAATCTTTTTAATTAAGGGTTTTTAATTATATGTGGAAAATAAGAATTATTAATGTGCATTTACTAATTAAAGATTTTCCAAGGAGATTTCGATCATTATTTTTGGATAGTGTATTCACATGAATTATGAAAACCGAATTTGGTGAAGTAATGAAAAATATCTTGAGAATATTTTCGGTTTTGGAAATTCCTTGGTGTCCAAACTTCCTTGTCTATAAATACTCTGAGTTTGCATTTCTAGCAAACTAATCCTGCGCAACCTAGACTTACTCTTTTGTCTTTGTTACTGGTGAAGCCGTCTATCAGAGAGGAGAGTAATCTAATTAAGTGAAATCTCTTACGGCCGCTCAATTTAAAGTCTTCTTTGGGATTGAGAAGCTCTAGCACGACCCGTTGGTGAGAAACTAGATATTGCGGTTTATCTTTAGTTTTCATATTGATTTGATTGATTAACGGTGGTTGAACTTTGATTGCACCTAGTTTGTTTATGCTTAAGGATCTTCTCTTTTGATATAAGATTCACTCAAACTAGTTCAAGGTTTCGACAGGGATCTTTAGACTATTATTAGATCTAAAGACGATCTTGTGATAATCCATTGTTAACAGACTCCGTTCTGTGTGTGATTGATCACAAGAGATTCAAGTGATTGTGTGCAGGTGTTTATTGAAGATCTAAGAAGATTTGAAGACAAATAAGATATTGAAGATTTCTTACTTGGTGTTTTTATAATCTTTGGTGTGCACAATACTTGTTTGGGAAAAATAGGATCAAATTAATAATCGGTTTATCCTTGTGGTAGATTTGATTGATTAATTGAGGAAGATCGGCATCAACACATATCACTTGGTTGAAGAGTGTTGTTGGCTTAATCTTAACGATTGCTTTTGGGCATTTGAATATAAGATAGATCTTGGAATCTGGCAAAGGAGTTTATGTTAAGATAAACAAGGGAACCTTTGCGCAACTCATATCACTTGGTTGAAGAGAGTTGATACCAAATAAATTTGTTATTCCTTTACTGTTTGGAATACGAACCAAAGGAATTGGTCCAAGTACGTGACTTGTTTATAGGTTGGAGGCGTGGGAATACAGATGAAACTAGGTAAACTATAGGTTTAGTTGCTTGGTCTCAACTATACGAAGTTGTCTTATTTTGTATAGCGGCTTAATCCTGAGAGTATTCAATTCTGGACTAGGTCCCGAGGTTTTTCTGCATTTGCGGTTTCCTCGTTAACAAAATCTTGCTGTGTCATTTACTTTATATTTCCGCATTATAATTTTTTTATTATAATTAAAGTAAATTGCACAAACGTTAATTCATATTTACTTGATACGTGAATCCTGTTGAGTTTGGTTAAGTCCGAACCTTTGTATCAAGTAAACACACTTTGTTGTTGTATTATCTCGATCTTGTATCCATAGACGATCACACAAAGTGTGAACCGATTTGTTGTATTGTCTCGACTCAGTCTATAGACAATCACTTTCGGGAAAGGACTTATAGGAAGGAAAAGTTATAGCTTGAGGTATATTTGGGGTACCCTCGCCTTTTCAATTGGTATCAGGGCAGGCAAACACGAAAAGATCTAACAATCTGTGTTTGGTGCGATCCATCCTATAAGAATTGAATCCATGACTGGTTCAGTTAATGTGAAACAAGATGAAGGATCAACATCTCTAAATGATGTCCTCTATGAATACTGAACAACCAGATACATATAATATAGATTCTGGTGACTGGCAAACTTTCCTTGATAAACATCTTGATGAAATGTCTGAAGAAGGTGACTTAGAAATCAATCAAGATGTTGAAGAAGACATGTCAGAATATTCTTCCTTATTGGATGTTATTTCTACAAAAAAAACTGACTACATCAAATGTCATTGAGCTCATTACTCCTCTTTGTAGAGAAAATAAGAAACTAAGAAAAATTTTCTCTGGTTTTTTCTATGGATATCAAAATTCCAGATATCTTCTTAAAGACTACAAAGAAAGTCTACACTCAAAAACCCTTGAGTTTGAAACTCTCAACAGAAATCATTACTTGTTACATAAGAAACTTCTTGATACAAAGGCGAAGACTAATTCTAAAAAATCATCAAAGAATGAAAATCATGAGACTGATTTCGTCAAGAAAAATCCTCTTGAGGATAAACTTGTTGTATCTATTGAGAGAGTCAGGGGATTATAAGAAGAGGTTGAGAGACTAAGAAAGCTCAATGATAGCTCAAACACATTATCCTCAATGTTGGATACATGAAGAAGTCATGGCGACAAACGTGGATTAGGGTATCAATCAACAAGGAAGTAAAATTTGTAAAAGCTGTTTTTCCTTCTACTCCAAAACAAGACTGCACGAATGAGACATCCAAGCACTTTATTGAAATTCTAACGGAAACCATCTCTAAAAGCAGTCAGAGAATGACGACAGCGAAGGGTCAGCATAAAAACCGAATATCTCATAAAGGTAATTCAAAAAACTTCACATCTTTCAATAAGCATTGTTTTTATTATAGAGATAAAGGTCATATGCAAAGGAATTGTAAAATTCGAAAGATGCAAAATGCTCTTGCATTTGTTTCTAAAGAGTTGAAATGTTTTGTTTCCAAGAAACTCTCAGATTATCATTATCCTGCAAGACAAACGAGTTATTACAATAACTTGAAATCATGCCCTAAAAGAAATATTCCTAAAAGGAAAAATAATAGGAAGGGTGATACCTCTGTTAATAAGGATAAAAAATTTGATGTTTCAAAGTGGAGAGATGCAATGTAACTAGAGATGAAAAATCTTCATTCCAGATCAACTTACAAGTGCGTACCGAAATCCGAAAAGGTATCAAAAGGGAAGTCATCTAAAACCAACTCTAAGAAAAATAATCCAGTTGTAACCTTAGACAAATATGACTATGAAAGTCTATTGTTTAGACTAAAAAGGGATCCTGAAGTGTCGAAAGATGTCACTAAGCAAACAACCTTCGATGATCTATTACTGTACAGAGAAACAAAAAATGAGTAAACCTAAACTCCATGATCTACCAAATATACAATATACTTGATTGTATGTATTTAGGTAAGCTTTCCTAGTTGAGTTTTGTCTCTTTGGTTCGAAAAAGGGAAAAGAAGGGTCTATAAATAGGACCGATCATGCTATCCTTATTACAAGAAATTATATACTGTAATAATGCTTTCCCCATTAAAGGAAAACAATTAAGACCTAACTATGAGTCTTATAGAAGTAATCAACTACTGAAAATCCTTACCCCGATCAAAGGAACTTCATGCTATTTCGTTTTTAGCTAAGGGACAAGGTTGTGTTGACGTTATCTGTGAATTTTGTGTAGACAAAATTGTAAACATTCTTGAATCAAGCTCATTATATTATGAGAAAATAATATATGGACTGTGTTCCGATTATTGCTCTTTTCCTATAAAGGCATGTCCTCCAGTCTGTCCAGCTACAAACTTGCTTGAAGGAATAATGGAACTCATTGGAAGAAAAGATCTCCTCAATAATGATATTATTGCAACAAAGAGAGAAATATCTGGTTATGAACAATCTATTGCAAAATATAGATGGCCTGAAGACCTTGATGAGTTCAAAAGGGGGTTAGAATATTGTAAAAAGGATCTAACAAAAACAGAGATTCACTTAAAAGAAATCTCCAACAAGGCACGTAAATCCAAAATAAGATTAAATTCTTATCTGAGATTAGGCTACTATATGTAAAGTCTATTGAATAAAAACTATTATGAATAAAGTTATTTGAGTTATAATTTTTCTTGTGATAGTTTTTTATTTACATAGTCGGTACTTTAATGCTTTATTTATTTGCTATGTATGTGTATGAGATGTTTGATTTCGGTTTTATTACCTTGATATCCGATCTCATAATATGTTATGAACCCTTATGGTTTGGGTGACTTTTTGATTTAGCAGGATTAAGTTCTAGCCCAAGTTGGTAGGCTTTATCAAAGGATCATGAGGGATTCGTGTAGAAACAATATGTGAAAAAGTCAAAATATGTTGAATCGGTTTTGGTTTAGCATAAAAGCATATGTGTTTCGACGGTTTTTAACTTTTGCTTGCAATTGTTAAAACTGATTTTCAACCTTTCTATGGTAAAGGTTGGTTGTTGTTATTCTTTTTTTTGGCATGAGAATGACAACATGATGGTATTTCGATATCAATTCTCCCGGAAGAAGAAAGCGATGGAATCATATTTGGAGAAGTTGGATGCGAAATTGAGGTAACAATCTTGTTAGTTAATTATTTTCCTGTTTTAAGAAAAGCCTATTTTTATTTTATATATATATTGCTTTTGCTTAAAAGAAATTGTTGGTACAATTGATGTGTTTATTCCATTATGAATGTATGGATGTGTGTGTGATTCAATTGTTTCCGGCTAAGTAAAACTTTTGTTATCTTGTTTTGTTGTGTGATATCAATATTTTAGGCTTACAAAATTTGGTGAAATTGTGGTGCTTTAATGTCTATGTTAATTCAATTGCTTCCAGTTAAGTAAAACAATTGTTATTTTGCTTTATTGTGTAGTATCAATTGTTTAAGCTTACAAATTTTCGGTGCAATAGTGAAACTTTGGTTTATATATGTTGTTTCTATTGTATCCGGTTGAGGTGAATAATTATGCAAGTTGATTTATTGGTTTTTATGAATTATTTATGGCTTAACGAATGAATATGATGACGGGACGAGTTGTTAGTCCAATTCGATTCCGGATAAGCTAAACTAAGTTAATTCTGATCTTAGTTAGACTTATCAAAGTGTAGGTTTCGGTTATTCAAGTCTAGCCGAAAGCCTAAACAAGGAAATTCTAGTTAACTAACCTAGTATTTGGCTTGTTTGAAATTAAAGGTCTAAGTTATATGGATAATTAGAACCTGATGAGAAAAATGAAGTTTATCTTTGTTTTGGTATTATCGAATGAAGCGGTTGTATTTATACAATCGGTTTAGCAAAAGAACTAAGTTTCTTAGTTGATTTATGGTTTGCTAAACTAGTTGGGAAAATGGCTTCGGGCAATTATTTCCATGATAACATATCAAAACGTAATTACTTGTAGTTTCAGTTTTGATATTGGTTATCAAAAATGGTGTGTAAAACCCTTATGCTTGACTCAACAGGTTGCAAGTCTATTATGAGATTTGTAAGATCCTTTTCGTGTTGTCCATTATTTGTTCTTTTCTTTGTCATTTTTGTGACAAAAAGGGGAGAAATATATGGAGTAAACAAGTGATGCTGGTATCAATTTATGGTTGATTGGTGTCACTAGGGAAGAGGACAATGGTGCTTGAACGTTTATCTAACGAATGAGGAAAAACATAGACTAAGGGGGAGTAACATATCATATGAATGGGATAACAAATATGTGCATATTGAATATCTACCTAGCTCACCTTTAGGGGGAGTATAAGCTTTGTTATTATAGTGCAGCTGCTGCATTTTTTAGGATTGAATGAATGCAGGTTATGTGTTGTGGATTCGGGAATCAAGCGTATGTGTAATGAATTCTTATAATTTGTTTATCCATATGATTGTAAGAGTTTTTTCACTAAAATTAACAAAGGGGGAGATTGTTAGAGCATTGCTCGGCTGAACCCACCAAGCGTTGGTATGTCAAGTTTGGTTGTCATATTTTAGTGAAGCAAAACTCATTTAAGAGTCGCTTGATTTAAATGTACTAGAGTCAACTTCGTATAGGTTAGATTGAAAGTATTAGGGTGAGACATTACAAGTATTGCAAAGACTTGAAGAAGTGAAGAAGTACGGAGATACAACGACAACATCATCCTTCCACTTGAGGTTAGTGATATTTGACTTGAACTGTTTCATTCCCTAACGTATCTTTCAAGTCGTGCATATTGAAAACATAAAACTGTGAAGCATGAACACTCTAAATAGACATAGTATTAAGGAATACAATATGAAGTTTCTTGTTTAACCATTAAACTTTGTATATAAGACATCGACATAATCGTATGAATGCTATTGTGATTATGTATGGGTATGAGGTGAGGATTTCATCCTAGGGAATAATGTTTACATGTGTTCTAAGGAAGTAAGTTCATGATATGTGTTTTGAACCGAAAAGGAAATCGCCAGGCGTT
This sequence comes from Papaver bracteatum, assembly GCA_023529315.1. Classification (NCBI taxonomy): domain Eukaryota; kingdom Viridiplantae; phylum Streptophyta; class Magnoliopsida; order Ranunculales; family Papaveraceae; genus Papaver; species Papaver bracteatum. The sequence continues at coordinate 2,393,548 of JAJJWX010003811.1, read as the reverse complement.
ATTGGGGCTGGTCTTCATTGCATATCTTATGAACGACCAATATGTGTGATTAGTATAACCACTCATGAATTGTTTGTGTTCTTGGTAAAACTATTCACATGAGGCCTAGCTTATGTATTTGTATGACTTTTATTAGTGAAACCGATCTTATGTAATCACCTGGGGTATGATCGGGTTGTGTATGTCTGAACTTATTACTGGGAAGAGGGGAACCGATCCTAGTAAGAGGTGCAATGCATCACAAGGGGAACCGATCCTTATATGAGGTGCAACAAGGTTTATGGAAGAAAGGGGGACCGATCCTATGAACATGTGAAACAAGTTTTTGGGAAGGGGGAACCGATCCTATGGACATGTGCAGTGCATACAAGTTAGATACCAAATATATATGGGGAACCGATCCTAGTACCTAGTCAGCCATATTTTTGGTAAGCTAGTGTAACTATGCACAATACTCACTTGGAGGTAGAACCGAAACTTGTTTTGGTAGAAACCTAAACCCATGAGTTGTGATTGAGTGGAACTTGATCAATCACATAGTTCTTGAAAGTCAGATGAACCAATTCTAAACTTGTTTGGAAGTGTGCTAAATCGGTTTCAAGTGAGCAAGCATGGTAAAGACTTGCAAGAGTAAGATGTCGTCACTCTTTGAACACCGTGCATTGATGTTTATTCTATTTTGTTCAAAGATATTCCTTAATGGCTAAGAAGGAAGTAAATCCCAAGATCGAATTTAAATAAGTTAAGAATCTTTTTAATTAAGGGTTTTTAATTATATATGGAAAATAAGAATTAGTAATGTGCATTTACTAATTAAATATTTTCCAAGGAGATTTCGATCATTATTTTTGGACAGTGCATTCACATGAATTATGAAAACCGAATTTGGTGGTGTAATGAAAAATATCTTGAGAATATTTTCGGTTTTGGAAATTCCTTGGTGTCCAAACTTCCTTGTCTATAAATACTTTGAGTTTGCATTTATAGCAAACTAATCCTACATAACCTAGACTTACTATTTTGTCTTTGTTACTAGTGAATCCGCCTATCGGAGAGGAGAGTAATCTAATTAGGTGAAATCTCTTACGGCCGCTCAATTTAAAGTCTTCTTTGGGATTGAGAAGCTCTAGCGCGACCCGTTGGTGGGAAACTAGATATTGCGGTTTATCTTTAGTTTTCATATTGATTTGATTGACTAACGTTGGTTGAACTTTGATTGCACCTAGTTTGTTTATGCTTGAGAATCTTCTCTTTTAATATAAGATTCACTCAAACTAGTTCAAGGTTTTGATAGGGATATTTAGACTGTTGTTAGATCTAAAGAAGATCTTGTGATAATCCATTGTTAACAGATTCCATTCTGTGTATGATTGATCACAAGAGATTCAAGTGATTGTGTGCAGGTGTTTATTGAAGATCTAAGAAGATTTGAAGACAAAGAAGATATTTAAGATTTCTTACTTGGTGTTTTTATAATCTTTGGTGTGCACAATACTTGTTTGGGAAAAAGAGGATCCAATTAATAATCGGTTTATCCTTGTGGTAGATTGGATTGATTAATTGAGGAAGGTCAGCATGAACACATATCGTTTGGTTGAAGAGTGTTGTTGGCTTGATCTTAACAATTGCTTTTGGGCATTTGAACATAAGATAGATCTTGGAACCTGGCAAAGGAGTTTATGTTAAGATAAACAAGGGAACCTTTGCGCAACTCATATCACTTGGTTGAAGAGAGTTGATACCAAACATATTTGTTATTCCTTTACTGTTTGGAATACGAACCAGAGGAATTGGTCCAAGTACGTGACTTATTTACAGGTTGGAGTCGTGGGAATACAGACGGAACTAGGTTAACTATAGGTTTAGTTGCTTGGTCTCAACTATACGAAGTTGTCTTATTTTGTATAGCGGCTTAATCCTGAGAGTATTCAATTATGGACTAGGTCCCGGGGTTTTTCTGCATTTGCGGTTTCCTCATTAACAAAATCTTGATATGTCATTTACTTTATATTTCCGCATTATAATTGTTTTATTATAATTAAAGTAATTTGCAAAAATGTTAATTCCTATTTACTTGATACGTGAATCCTATTAAGTTTGGTTAAGTCCGAACCTTTGTATCAAGTAAACATACTTTTTTGTTGTATTGTGTCGATCTTGTATCCATAGACGATCACACAAAGTGTGAACCGATTTGTTGTATTGTCTTGACTCAGTCTATAGATAATCAATTTCGGGAAAGGACTTATAGGAAGGAAAAGTTATAGCTTGAGGTATATTTGGGTTACCCTCGCCTTTTCAGTATGAAAAAGAGGAAATACTTCGTATTAAGAATTTCGCTAAAACGATCCATACACTTGACATGTGACTTCTGAGTTTCTAACTAACCATACACATCAATGAAACACCACATAAAACATCATATATGTGTAGGCAGAGTGCATCTATTTTACAAAAAATGCTCAAAAATAAAGCAAATAAAGTGATGTTAAAATCAGAAAGCATGAATCAACTTACTTCCAGAAAATCATCGTACTTGATTGTATTCCTACGCAAATACATCAAACAAATAGTCCCTCCAGAAACCTCAAAAACCAAAAGAGGTGTAGATTTTGTAACATAGAGAATTCGGTGTTAAATACTGAATCTGATAATTTCTCCACAGAGAATAAAATTTTGATATCAGGCAATTAAACAACTAATTACAATTTTGATTGCATTAAAATAAAATATTCAAGATCAGATACAAGTAGATATTAGCTTGAACTAGTTAAAAGATAAAAATAGATGAAATTCATAACAAATAGATGGGTAATAGAGATGATGATTCGTACATTTCGAATATGAAAACCGATTTTCAAAAGAGATTTAAGATAAATTGATTGATTGATCTTCAATTATAAAACCTAGAAAAAATTATGTGATATACTTTCAAGATTTTTCATGTTAAAAGCAAGATAAAGATTAGATTATAACAGATCTGAACTCTAATCTTGATTTCATCGAGAAAATTTAGTTAAAATCATAAAAAAAATACAAATCAGGGCTGATTACCAACCCTAAAAAATATTTCGTAAACAAAATTCGAAAAAAAATAGTTTGAATTAAAGAAAATGATAAAAGGATGATAGATCAAAGCAACAATACTAAAATCAGATCAAACTTCGAAGTAAAATCGAATTTATTAGGTATTTGAAGCTGTCAATAAACTTTTCAGACCTTGTTTTTGGTTAAAACATAATGAGAATCAATAGGAACAAAATATATGATGAGAAACTTATCTTGTTCTTTCAATATGATGCTGAATCTTCAAGTTTTCTTCGAGTTTCCTCAAATTAATCTCCCATTCTTCGTTCTTCGCAAAGCAGGGGAGCAGCAAGGGAGAGAGAGAGAAAAAAATTAGAAAATGAAACTAAAAACTAGCTTTATTAGCTATATATAGTAAAGGGCATTTTTGGTATTATGAATTTCACCCAAACCCTAAACTTTATTACCAAGCCCTGAAATCTAAAGTTATGGGCCTAGAAATATTAAAAAGTGAAAGTATGGAGTTGATAGGGGAGGATCCATTCAGTGGGGCTTCTATATGTTGAACCCATATAGTAAGGGGGTTCTAGTATTTTTCACAATTTACAATGCAGCTTTGAGTGATATTGGATTTGTGGGTGCCCAATATACATGGTCCAACAAATAATCTGGTATCAGGGACGGAGGTGTTAAGGGTCTAGCGGGGACGGTCTAGATTTTGTGATACTATCTATATAGGTTTGAGAATTTAGTAATTTTAGTATATTGTGGGGTGAAATTAGAAAATTGGTGAAAAAATTCTTCCCTTAACTGGCGATAGCTTGCTTTTCTCTGTAGTAGGTCTAAGTCTTATGGTCTTCTAATTTAGCAGCTAGATTGGCCATCCACGTCAGCTAAGGCAACCTCCTAAGTCCTATGGGAGTGCTAATCTTGTAGCTAGATTAGCATTCCACGTCATCTAGGACCACTGCCCAGCGATGTTTGGTTCAGCGCTTTAAATTTCAATCGTCAGATCAAATTTTGTGATTTTTCTGATCCGTGTGATTTTTGTGAGTGCTGAGCGGTTCAGCGGTAAGGTCACTTTTTGAACTCTGAACCATTCAGCGCTTTAATTTTTAGCCGTCAGATCAATTTTGTGATCCGTGTGATTTTTGTGAGCGTTGAACCGTTCAGCGTTCATGTCACTTTTTGAACGCTGAATCATTCAGCATTTCAATCTCGCTGCTAATTGAACTGCGAGCACTTTCTAGGAGAGAGAAGTAGATAGAAGTAGTGTTAACTTTTTCCCACACTTTTTTCTTGATTTGCAACACTTTTTGGCCAATCTAGCCCATAGGGGTTAGCCTAAAGAAATAAGAAGACTCTTCTAGCAAGGGACAGTTGATGCTTTGGTGGATTAAAAGAGTATATGATAATGGATGAAGCTTCATATATTACTATCAGATTCAATGATCAATATACGCTAATATGAAAGTACGCAGTAAACTAACTCAAAATGATCATATAGTTTTGAAACAGTCAAACCCTTCGATAGCATTTCCACTACACTGTCAAATCATGGTGTTTCTAAGAATTCATATATTTACAGTTCTAAATTCAAAATATGTTACAATTTAACAAGTATTTCAACGTGTTCATAAAAAACAATTAAGTGAAAGGTAAAAAAATTGACGACTTTCGACCGCCTATCCGAATCAAGATAATGACTTTTAGTATGTTAATTTTCCCCCTTAACCAAAAGTTCTAGCTTTGTCCCTGCTGGTAAAGGTATTATCGAAGCCAGATTGGATAGAGCTTTCATCAATGATCATTGATTCTTCATTTTGTAACCAATCCACGAAGTAATCAATGATACATGCCATATAGGTACTCTAAATGCTGGTTTAGAGACCCTACATCTCATGAGATTATTAAAAACTCTTACAACATAGATGTTATGGGCTCACCAACCTACCAATTCACTAATAAATTGAGAAGTGTCAAGTTTCCCTTAGTAACTAGAACAAAAACCATTTTGGTAATATTGATCACATAATGAGAGATTTAACTTATCAACTTCATTCTTTTAACTGCCAACTAATGACAAGTTAAACAAATGAAGCTATTAAAAAAGTGTAATCTGATTTAGAGCATTAGCAAAAAAAAATCAAAAAGATTTCTGGGCGAAAAAATATAGAGAGAAATTTATCAAAAGTTATGACAGAAACACCAACTTTTATCATAATTCTGATAGACATTATAATCACATATCCTCTACGAAAAGGGCAAATGGTCTAATGATAAGAATAACCTTGAAGATGTTGTTGTTTGTCATTTTAGTACCGTTGGAACCACTTTCAAACCCATAAAAAATAGGGTACATTACCCCATTGGACAATGAAAAGCTTTTGAATCCAATTATTATTCAAGAGGCGAGAAACACCATTACACAAATGGCTCCATGGTCTTCTTCGGGTCCTGATGGTTTTCCACCGGGATTTTATAAGCAAAATTGTTAGAGCATTGCTCGGTCGAACTCGCATGCGTTGCATCTTAAGCATGTTTGTCAATGTTAGTGATCAAAACTATAAAGTTTTGATTTCTATTTTACTATAGCTAAGGTCTCGGACTAGGATAGAAAGTGTAGTTGAGCTCAAGAACTCCATGTCAATCATCATACAAGATGAAGGACTACTCAAGGAACCAGTGGATATTCATAGACTAAAAGGTATGTGGAGACTTGAACTTATCTATCACTCAAAAGTCTATCTACTCTATCTCCTATCTTGAGACAAAAGTCGTATTACTATATAGACTAAGAATATACACATGTGATATTTCGAGCTGAGTATATCTCGCTTATCTATTTCTCGAAATATGTGTTGGTAAAGCTTTCGCTTTAGCTAAGTTCATCTTTACCTAGTGACGAAAGTCATGTTACGTTTCAATCATTTTGGAAATCGCTCTGACAAAAAATAGTTTGTGAATAACAACTATATAACGTCCTCTGAGAATGTTTCAACGATTGAAATGAGAGTTTAGACAATATAACCATTGGGGGATATAAACATTGTTATGGTAACACATATATGTATAAGTCCTTAGCACTTGAACCAAAGTTTGCGAACTTTGTTGATCAAGTGAAACCGGAACTTGAGCAGTCATCCCAGTCCGCGAACATGCGTAGTTCTCGAACCCTAGAATTTCTGCTGGAGTTGTAGCTCGGTTTCAGTCCGCGAACTGACGAAAGTTCCCGAACCCGAGAATTTATGCTGGAGTTTGTGAACTCCAACCGATTAACTTGAGTCCATGAACCTAGTCCGCGAACTTGAGTGGTTATGTCTAAAAAAGATGTTCGTGAACTTATCTAAATTATCTAAGGAATGATACTGCAAACCGTGGCTTTATAGTTCATGAATCGATTCGAGTGAATCACATCGTTTTTTCTTCAATTGTGTCTTATGTAGTACATGAGATCTCATAGCAATTGAACGGCTCTCTAACTAGTTCATTTGAGTCATTTGGACTAGTTATGGTGAAGAAGAATATGGTTGATATGAAAGTTATCATTTGGCTAACCATTTGGTTGACTAACATTGAACCAACTATTATACATGTTTGGGTACGGTTACACAAACCCAAAAATCGTCAAGTACATGTGTGTATGGCAAGATAAGTTTTCGATATAACGGTTAAGATATATTAGCTTGTATCTAATCAGGTTTTCATCTAACATTGAATATTGAATGCTTTGTTACTAAGCTAACATTGATTGCAAACCCTGATTTGAAAGACTATATAATGGAGAACTCTAGCAACTGGGAAACCTAATCCCCACACATTCAGTGTGATACTAGTTTGTTAAGCTAGAGTCGATTCTCCTTTAACCTTTGGTTTTCTTCTTCTAAAACCAGGTTAATGACTTAAAGACTTCATTGGGATTGTGAAGCCATACCGATACTACTTTTCTTGTAGTTGTGTGATCTGATCTTGATGTTTCCATCGTACGAGTATAATTGTAATAATTGGCTTAAGATTTCTATCTCTGATAGCCAAGATATAAAAGTAATCACAAACATCTTCGTCTCATTGTTTGTGATTCCTCAATAATCTTCTTCGCTGCGTCGATTAAGTTTATTGTGAGGTGACTGATAAAATTGAGATGTTCTTCGGGAATATAAGTCTGGTTTTATTGATTGGTTATTGTTCACCTTGATTTATCAAAAGACTGAACAAAACTCATAGGTTTATTCGTGGGAGACGAATTTATCTATCTTGTAGACTTTTCTGTGTAAGACAGATTTGTTTATTAAAGTCTTCGACTTTGGGTCGTAGCAACTCTTGGTTGTAGGTGAGATCAGCTAAGGGAATCAAGTGCGCAGTATCTTGCTGGGATCAGAGGCGTAGGAGCATAATTGTACCTTGGATCAGTGTGAGATTGATTGGGATTCAACTACATTCCAGACCGAAGTTAATTTGGAGTAGACTAGTGTCTGTAGCGGCTTAATACAGTGTATGTTTAATCTGGACTAGGTCCCGGGGTTTTTCTGCATTTGCGGTTTTCTCGTTAACAAAATTCCGGTGTCTGTGTTATTTATTTTTCACATTATATTTTGTTATATAATTGAAATAATACAGGTTGTGCGTTGTTCAATCAATTAGAATATCCGACCTTATTGGTTGTTGATTTAAATTGATTAACACTTGGATATTGGTCTTTGGTACCATCCAAGTTATCTCTCTTTGATTAGACTCGCAAATCATATTTGCTTGAGTAAATCAAATTGAGAGATTGAGATAATAACTCCTTGAGTATTTTCTATTGATTGAGTATAGTTGATTCTCTAGAAAACAACTCAGATTTATCCATACATATTGCTAATTGAAATATTGGGTGTGGTTGTTAGACCCCCGCTTTTTAAATTGGTATCAGAGCAGGAAAACACGTTCAAGATCTTACAAGTCTGTGTTTGTGGCAATCTGAGTCTGTGGACGAAATCTCTGTTGCGCATACCAAAATGTCTCGTAAAGCTTTTGATTATGTTAAGTATCTTGGAAATACCTCAACGGATTATTCCTTAGTTGATTCTTTTGAATCCCGAGGTAGAAAGAATGTTCAATATGATAATGACATTTCTTCCTCTCATGAGGCATGTGACACTTTAGCAGAAGCTGAAAATGAGCTCACCAGAATTTCAAAACATACAGCTGAAGATATTGATTTTAATAATCATGATCAGCTCATTGATGAATTTGAAAAGTTTCTTCATCGAGAACGTGATCTCTATAACATCATAAAGTCCTTCTCTAAGAATATTGAGAAACTTCTTCAAGAAACTACTCTTCAACGTAACAGGATTAGTACTCTTGAGGATATTATTAAAGAGGACTCAATTAGAGAAAAATGTTTGCTCGAGACTCATTCATCAGATCTCAACAGACTTCGTGCTGAAAAAGAGAAACTATGTGCATCTCTTACTCTAGCCCATGAACAGTGTAAATCCTTGGAAAAGGAAAACTCTGTCTTAAGGAGAAAATCCTCTGTACAAACTAACTCTCGTGATGTTCTGTACAATACAAAGCATTCTCCATAAGAAGATTGTGTCAAGAAAAGCTTACATAACTTGCAATCCTCTCATATGGCTATGGAGTTTAAACAGGTGCATGTCATTGCTTCTCCTTCCTGAACCTGTACTTTTTGTGGGAAAAAGAATCACTATGTTATCCATTGTTTTGCAAGAAGGAAACAAATTTCTAAGCTTCATAATTTGCTTCTCTTCATTGTCAATGGAACAAATAGTCAGTCGACTAACGCAATGAATCGTATGCCCACAAGAAATCAGAAACCTTATAAGAATGATCTCTACTCTAGAAATCATCACAAGGCTCAAGTATATTCTGGCATAAATTCTTGGGCCGCTAACAAAAGCATTTCCTATACTTATAAGGATGATTCTGGTAAATCTAAATCTAGAAAATGGATTCCCATCCACTTTGATCCTCTTAATCCAACTACAAGAGTTCCTAGATTTAGTCCTTCTGATAAGTATGCTAATCAAGCAGTGTCTCATCTCTCTAGAAAGAGCACATACCAAAGACAGAAGGATAAAAATGAATAATATTCATTTGATGATCTAAAGGCTCATACTTGTGTAAAGTAATCACAAGGTTGAATATCTCACATACAAAAAGCCTAGTTGTGAGAGACTTGAATAGGTATACTCCATAACTAAGTGACTATAATTATCTAGCTAATCACTTATCGTTTTTAGAAGGATAATTGGTCAAACACTAATTCGTGAGTATTTTTTTTCTTTTTGATGTTCCTTGTCTAAACTTAAATTTGAAAAGTAAAAGTGTTTTCTCTTTCCATGCAGAGTTTTGTGAAAAACCATCTTACGGGTACACGTACGGTTTCGGGTTATCCTTTTAACCTATCCCGTAAACCCTAAATCTCTCGAGTTTTTCTCTATATACCTATATTATTGAGTTATTCTTATTACTCTAGGTTTCTTTTTATCAATGGCTTCTTCTTCTTCCTGCTCATTGAATTTGCCTAAAGATGTCATTGATAAGGCAGTATTTTGCAAACTCGATAAAGAGAAGGAAACTCTTGTTAATAATGAAGGTTCCCTTCCTCAATCCTCTGAGTCACTATCTGATATAGAGGAGATTGAAGAGATTTCATCAGATGTAGTTCTCGACTTCCTAAAGGAATTTGAGAAAGCAAAGCAGCAACTTGTTGATACAGTGAAGTGGCTTGATGTGGTAAGAACTGAGTTGAAAAAGGTTGAGTCTGACCTTTTTCTCATGAAAACCCGTGTTAAAGAAATTCCCAATAAGGATATCCTCTTCAAGGGTGCAGAGGATGTTGCCTTTCACAATCTCCAAGACCTTAAGACTCAAGAAGGTCCCAAACTGTCGTTTTGACTCTAGTTCGATGTGACATGGAAGTGTTTTTAATTTAGTCTGTTTGGTTTAGTTTGTCTAGTAAATCTTCTATTTTTCTTGTTTTGTTTTGAAGAATAACTAGTGTTTTGGAATAGCCATTATTGTGATTACACATAGCTATATTCAATGTTTTTCATCTTCTTATTTTTAGATTTATTGGCTTAAATTCTAAGTTTGTTTGGAAGATGATGGTTGCAGTTTTAATCTTTTGATTTTATTACAATATTTTGATGGGATATGTGTGTTTACTTCCGTGAACTTGATTGTCCCATATTTTGTCAAAAGTAAAGTCGTTCGTGAATTGATATGCAAATATTGATAAAAGGATGAATAGACTTTTGACAAACACAAAAGTTAAGCCTATATTGTCAATTATTGATGTAAGATAGGTTAGAATATTTTTTGATTCAGGGATTATGTCTATTGTGTGTCATTGTGCAAATGGTGATGGAAACATTGAATGAATCCTTATGAATTCCGCAGTAATTGAGTTTCCCTGATCTATCTTGTGTGCATTACTGTGAGACTCTGTATTGTGACTTATGTTGAGCATTAGACAACCAAAGCTGATTATTTTTGTGATTAGCTTAGTTGTGTTCCGTAAGATACTTTACGTCGAGTATTTTTGACTAAATCAATCATCTTGTGTGGTTATTTAGTTATCACTCCGTAAGTTTTCTTATGTTGAGCATCTCTTCGACTTGGTTGGTTATTCGTGATTAACTTAGTCATTGCTCCATAGAAGTTCTTATGTCGAGTGTGGCCAATTAAATTGATTACTCTTGTAACTAGTTTGGTTGAGTATGGCAATTAGATTATTTGCGAGTTTTCTTGTGATTAATCTAATTGATTTATTAAGTTTCCATAAGCTTACTTGTGTTGAGCATATTTAGTCAAATTAATCTTGATTCGCTTTGGTTAATTTGGTTGAATATTTCTTGTTGGATTCCAAATTCATACTTATATGCAATTTGTTGAGTCTAAAGAAATCTTTTTTTTCTTTTTAAATTAAGGTCGCTCTTGTTGTTCCTTTGAGAATGACATTTTATGGGGGAGAGTTCTTTTGAACTTGTGCTTAATTGCCAAATCTTTGTGGGGAGTGCGGCTGTGGAATATTAGAGGGGTTATCTTGCGTCTTTATAAACTCCTTGATGAATGCATTTAGCTTCGGCTTTATGATTGCATCTAAATAAGATGATACACATTTACCTTTTTTCATGAAATGTCTCTTACAGAAATTTCATTAGGATCCCGTTCTTGTACCTTTGCCAATTTTATTGACAAAAAGGGAGAGAATAAATATGTAGTTCACACTACAAATACATATGGTTTTCGGATCATTATGTAAGGGGGAGTGGTTTCCATGTGAGATGGAGTATTGACTAAGGGGGGGTGAAGTATCACCATAGTATTTTTGTTGAAGTTGTGATGCAATTGGACTTTGACGCTGTGTAATAATACTATGAGATTGTATAACAATGATTGAGAACCGATGCTTTTATCATTGTTATAGCTACGGATTTTCAACATCGATGATGCTAAACTTACAACCTTTGGAATCATTGGACTACTTGGAAGTGACGAAGATTTCGAGTATTGTTGAAGATTAGGCATGTGGAATAGGAGCTACAAAGTTTATTTATATATTTTTTGTATTCCATATGTATTAATAGTTTTGCCACTAAAATTGAAAAAGGGGAAGATTGTTAGAGCATTGCTCGGTCGAACTCGCATGCGTTGCTATCTCAAGCATGTTTGTCAATGTTAGTGATAAAAACTATAAAGTCTTCATTTCTAGTATACTATAGCTAAGGTCTCAGACTAGGATAAAAAGTGTAGTTGAGCTCAAGAACTCCATGGAAATCATCATACAAGACGAAGGACTACTCAAGGAACCAGTGGATCTTCATCTACTAAAAGGTATATGGAGACTTGAACTTATCTATCACTCAAAAGTATATCTACTCTATCTCATATCTTGAGACAAAAGTCGTATTACTATATAGACTAAGAATATGCACATGTGATATTTCGAGCTGAGTATATCTCGCTTATCTATTTCTCGAAATATGTGTTGGTAAATATTTCTCTTTAGCCAAGTTCATCTTTACCTAGTGACGAAAGTCATGTTACGTTTCAATTATTTTGGAAATCGCTCTGACGAAAAATAGTTTGTGAATAACAACTATATAACTCCCTCTGAGAATGTTTCAATGATTGAAATGAGAGTTTAGACAATATAACCATTGGGGGATATAAACATTGTTGTGGTAACACATATATGTATAAGTCCTTAGCACTTGAACCGAAGTTTGCGAACTTTGTTGATCAAGTGAAACCGGAACTTAAGTAGTCAACCCAGTCCACGAACTAAGTTCGCGAATGTGCGTAATTCTCGAACCCGAGAATTTCTACTGGAGTTGTAGCTCGGTTTCAGTCTTCGAACTGACGGAAGTCCTCGAACCCGAGAATTTCTGCTGGAGTTTGTGAACTCCAACCGGTTAACTTGAGTCCGCGAACTTGAGTGGTTATGCCTAAAAATGATGTTCGTGAACTTATCTAAATTATCTAAGGAATGCTATTGCAAACCGTGGCTTTATAGTTCATGAACCGATTCGAGTGAATCACATCGTTTTTGTTTCAATTGTGTCTTGTGTAGTACATGATATCTTATAGCAATTGAACAACTCTCTAACTAGTCCATTTGAGTCATTTGGACTAGTTATGGTGAAGAAGAATATGGTTGATATGAAAGTTATCATTTGTCTAACCATTTGGTTAACTAATATTGAACCAACTATTGTACACGTTTGGGTATGGTTACACAAACCCAAAAATCGTCAAGTACATGTGTGTATGGCAAGCTAAGTTTTCGATCTAACGGTTGAGAGATATTAGCTTGTATCTAATCAGGTTTTCATCTAACGGTGAATATTGAATGCTTTGTTACTAAGCTAACATTGATTGCAAACCCTGATTTAAAAGACTATATAAGGGAGAACTCTAGCAACTGGGAAACCTAATCCCCATACATTCTGTGTGATACTAGTTTGCTAAGCTAGAGTCGATTCTCCTTTAACCTTTGGTTTTCTTCTTCTAAAACCAGGCTAACGACTTAAAGACTTCATTGGGATTGTAAAACCAGACGGATACTACTTTTCTTATAGTTATGTGATCTGATCTTTCCGTTTCTATCGTACGAGTACAATTGTAATAATTGGATTGAGATTTCTATATCCGATAGGCAAGATATAAAATTAAGCACAAACATCTTCGTCTCATCGTTTGTGATTTCTCAATAATCTTCTTCGCTACATCGATTAAGTTTATTGTTAGGTGATTGATAAAACTGAGCTATTCTTCGGGAATATAAGTATGGTTTTATTGATTGGTTCCTATTCACCTTGATTTATCAAAAGACGGAAGAAAACTCATAGGTTTATTCATAGGAGACGAATTTATATATCTTGTAGACTTTTCTGTGTGAGACAAATTTGTTTATTAAAGTCTTCGACTTTGGGTCGTAGCAACTCTTGGTTGTGGGTGAGATCAGCTAAGGGAATCAAGTGCGCAGTATCCTGCTTGGATCAGAGGCGTAGGAGCATAACTGTACCTTGGATCAGTGTGAGATTGATTGGGGTTCAACTACAGTCCAGACCGAAGTTAATTTGGTGTAGGCTAGTGTCTGTAGCAGCTTAATACAGTGTATGTTTAATCTGGACTAGGTCCCGGGATTTTTCTGCATTTGCAGTTTCTCCGTTAACAAAATTCTGGTGTCTGTGTTATTTCTTTTCCGCATTATATTTTGTTACATAATTGAAATAATACAGGTTGTGCGTTGTTCAATCAATTAGAATATCCGACCTTATTGGTTGTTGATTTAAATTGATTGACACTTGGATATTGGTCTTTGGTATCATCCAAGTTATCTATCTTTGATTAGACTCGCGAATCATATTTGCTTTAGTAAATCAAATTGAGAGATTGAGATAATAACTCCTTGAGTATTTTCTATTGATTGAGTCTAGTTGATTCTCTAGAAAACAACTCGGAGTTGTCCATACATATTGCTAATCGAAATATTGGGTGTGGTTGTTAGACCCCGCTTTTTCAAAAACATTAAATTACTTTCCAATGATGTCTGCCTTGTGGTTGAGAACTTATTTGAAACTAGACACACTACTAAACAAATGCATCGTACCTTTCTCACTTTAATTCATAATGTTAACAATCCTTCAACACCTATACATCTTTGTAAAACTAGTTACAAAATAATATCTGAAATCATTGTGAATAGAATCAAACCTTTGCTATGCAAAATGATCTCACCTTATCAAGTGATTTCCCATGAGCTTATCATTTAATAAAAATCAAAAAGGATAAATGTGGGTTAATGTTCTCAAACTTTATTTGTAAAAAGCTTTTGACATAATCGAATAGTCATTCTTAATTGATGTCCTTAAAAAGTTTGATTTTTTTTGTGATTGGCGTAATCTATTTTTTCAATCTGTACGCACAAATAATATCTCTATCATACTTAATGGGTCACCTTGCAAATATAAGAACCATCTAGGGTCCAAGACAAGGTGATCCTTCATCTCTGTATCTATTCATAATAGCTACTGAGTCCTTTTCAAGATACCTTTTGCACGCTGAATCTACATCTACACCCTCCATCTATGCCTGCGAAGATGGATGGTTGAGACTGTTTTGCGACACATGTAATGTGCCACAAACCCTAATTTAGGGTTTCATGTCCATGCTGCTTTGGATGGACGAATTGGTAAGCCACGCTCCCCTCTTGGAGAGACCGGCCATGTGGGGCCCGCATTGGGTCGGTGGTGAATACTCCATACCTGCTTGTGGGTTATGGATTCGATCTGGGCCATCCAATCATGTTGGTGATGTTGGATGGTTGTGATCGTTTCTGAGACTGATATGGTCAGTCCGGATACTCAATCGGGCTAGTATAACACTCCGAGAGATGATTCTCTTTGTTAGAGAATGGTGTATCCTGTACGGGTATTTCGTGCATGCCTCATTGTTGGTACTTGGATATTTATGCTACTCTGCTGAGAGTAACAATCAGTCATCATGCTGCACTAACAATAAGAGTTCTGCTAAGAACAACACAGGAAATACATGGCGTTTCATGCATTAATAAATAATGCTAAAATTCACAGAATACTTGGGGATTGTTGCTACATGCTCCATTCTAGGTGAATTAATAAAGCGGAGAAGTATTCATCGCTTATCAAATGGCCTTATCCTCTGCAGGATGGTTGCACAAAAATTGGTTTTTCAATTTTAGCCCTGAAGTAAAATCCACCATCAACATCATGTTCCCCCAAAGACTCCAAAAATCGAGAGACGTGTTCACGAGCGTTACCGGTACCATCATAAAGGGAGAATTGAGGAGAGGTGTAGCCTCTTGGAAGGGGAACTCGTTGCACATCTTGAGGGTATGGAGGCTGATGCTGGTGAATGTCCACTGTATTTCCTTTGCCCCGATTTTGGAGGAGTCGCTCCAAGTCCTCACGCGTAATGAAGTTGGATGGCTGGTCTCATTCTCTTGGGAGTTCAGGAGCGTCACGAGCTTCTTCGCCCATATGGGCCCGCGCCATTGAAGTGCCTGCCCCGGGTGCATCGAACACGTTCCTTTTTGGCTCCAGGGGATGTCGTGGCCACTGCGACAATCGTTCGGTTAAAGTTTTGATAAAAGTAAGTACCTCTTTCTGAGTCGCAGCCATATCCATTTGGGCTCTAGAAAGAACTTCTTGCCTTTCCATCAAATTTACCATGGTGATAGAGGGTTGTCCTCCTCTTGTTCCTATAGCCCCTCGTCTTGATGGAGGAGTAGCAGTTATCCTGGTGACGACTGGAGGCGTTATGCTTGAAGAAATTTCGGGATTTGCGGCTGCTCTGGCTCTGGTGATATGAGGTGTCACGCCTGCTGGAATATCTCATGTTTCGCTGGTGTTAGTGGTAGAGGAGACAGATCCACCGAGATATATTGATCACGTTCTTCACGGAAGCTCCACTAACAGGGACATCAATACCAAGAGTGTTGTCGGCGCTAGTCCCATCAGAATTGATTGCTGATCCTGACCTAAGTTCTGCCATCTTGATATTTGAACAGATTGAAATAAGATTGAAAATTGATCTTGTAACTGAGAGATTAATCTCCCACTGTGGTCGCTAATTGTTTATGGGTGAAAACTATTTCTTCCGGTTTTGGTAATTTTGGGTGTGTGGATGAGAAATGAATCTAAAGCCTAAACAAATGCACTGCACGAGAGTGCTTTTGATTCGAGAGATCAATCTATATAATTCTGGCCTAAACCAAGAAATGGCCGTTCCAGACTTGTTTTGGTCACAAAGTGAAGGAGATGGGGTTGATCTTAGGGAGGGAAGCGAAGAAGGTATTGAGATTGTGAAGGTGTAGGTTGTTTATGACTTGTAACAGAAAGGTGAGCAGGCTTACGAATAATGCAAGCAGGCTCTGGGTGTTTTGAATATAATTGTATTAACACTTGATTTCTGTCTGTGTTGTTTTTGGAAATAGGGAGGGGAACCTATTTATACAAGTCATTGATCCTAACCCTCGTATCTCGTGGGAAGTGGAGGAAGTGGAGTGATGGAGTGGTGGAGTCGTGTGTTAGTGCCACACGATCAGTCTTGCCCACTCCTCCCGTCATCACTAACCGTCCATGACTTCCTGACACGTTCTTGTGATGGCGCGTTGCGCGCTACATGCTGTAAACTGCCAGACCAATACCCCAGTATGTATCCCCCAGTTTGTGACATGTTTGATGTCTCGAATGTGTGGATCGTGGGACCCACAGAAAGTAGCATGTGATGCTAAGTTATTCGGGAAGTCGATATTTATAAAATATAGTGTGTATTATATGCATGTAATGCATTGAATATATTCATCATGTATTAAGCATTGCTGTTTTAAGGCTTAATGGAGTAGGTCGCGGATTAGGCGTCTTAAAATAGCATCACGTCCAGCCATCTTCGAGTGATCGTTTGGAGGCTGCATGGGCGAGCCATGCCTTAGTCGATCACATTATGTAGAAAAGTGGCGGACGGTGATCATGGTGATACCTCACTGGTCGCCTAACTCCTATCTCAGGCCGTCCGTCCAAGCTAGCGTAGTTGGATGGATGAGATGGCTTGCGACCCCATCTGCAACCGTCGGATTATGGATTAGGAGGTATGCAAGCTCCCGCCTTCAGCTCAATCAAATTTGAGCTTAGGGAATATTTATGAAGGGACCGATTGGTCCTGCATGGAGGCGTGCACCGGTGTTCACGCCCATGCCAGCTTGTCTCGCAAAGGTCCGATCTAAACCATTCAATTTGGCAGGAAAATGGGAGTAGTTGAGATCAGTTTTCAATAGGAATCATGTGTCGTAAAGGATTCCTTAAGGAGGCGTGGTATGCCACCTTTGGGAACACGAACCGAGACGTCCGGCCAAGGCCGACCTTGGCCGATCGGTCAAGCATGAAGCCGGGCCCACGATGATCGCGTTGACATGCTCGGGACCCTTTAAATCGACATCTACACCCTCCGCCTAAGCCTGCAAAGATGGACGCTCGTGATAGATTTGCCACATATGGATGATGCCGCAAACCCTAATTAGGGCTTCGGACAGCCAACTTCAACCGATCGAATTTGGTGGTTGCGCGCCTCCCTTGGGGATGCCTATCACGCGGGGTCCACCTTGGGCCGGTGGTGAGAACATGCATGCTTGCTCTACGGTCCTGGGCGCGATCTAAGCCATCCAACCATGCATGCGAAGTTGGATGGTTGTGATCAGTTTGGGCTTCCACGGCTTCCTAAAGCATCACGCCAGCCTTGTTTGGGAAACCGTTTCTTACTCCACGGCTTGGCTGTGGGAGAATCGATTAAGGAGGTGGAGAGTAGGCCCTCCAATGGGTGTACCAACACTTCACCACTTAATTGAGGGGCGATCCAAACCGTCCAACCATGCCTGCGAAGTTGGACGTTTACGACCTCTTTGAGATTGTTTTTCGACAGTCTTATGCATGCTAGCCGCTCCATGCCTGCTCGACCATCCCTTTTCAGGGTTGGTGTTTGGCGGCTAGTTTGGTGGAAAGGTATGTGTTCGACCACCAGTGCATAAACGGGCCCATTGGTGGTCATTGCAGTGGTTTCCTACTCCTGCTAGGGTTCGTCTAGGATGGTTAATTCATGCGGCCAACTTGCGTGGTCGTGATTATTTCTGAGACTGATATGGACTGTCCAGATTCAAATATGCTTGATCGGGCTAGTATAACACACCGAGAGATGATTCTCTTTGTCAGAGAATGGTGCAGCCTGTACGGGCATTTCGTGCATGCCTCAATGTTGATACTTGTATATTCATGTTAGTCTGCTGAGAGTAACAATCAGTCATCATGTCGCACCGATAATGATAGTTCTGCTGAGAACATCACAGGAAATACAAGGCGTTTTATGCATTAATAATGCCAAAATTCACATAATACTTGGGGATTGTTGTTACATGCTCCATTCTAGGTGAATTAATAAAGTGGAGAAGTATTCATCACTTATCAAATAGTCTTATCCTTTGCAAGATGGCTGCACAAAAATTGGTTTTACAATTTTATCCCTGAACTAAAATTCACCATCAACAATGACCATGCTTTACACTGTGCCAGTGAGGTTGGGATTAAATTTAGGCATGATATCGTTCGTGACATCTTTGTAGACATATGTTTTAGATCATGTGTTTTAGCTATAAAAGAAGCACAACTTGGTTTATTCTCTGAAGGGAATCATACTTTGCTTCCAGCTGACTTGTTAGTTTTTAACTGGGAGAACATGAAAGATACTTGTTTTGATGTCACTGGAGTATCTCCCTTCACAAATGACATTCGTTCTTTCATTCCTGGGCAGGCTATTGCCAAAGCAATTCTCGGCAAATGCAACAAGTACTTAGTTACTTGTGAGTCTCATAGATATGGCTTCAGTGTTTTAGCCTTAACCACCTTGGGAGAGTTAGGTGAAGATACTATCGTATTTTTGAAGCGACTCAAGAATTGTCTTACGAACAATGATGCCAATTGGGGCTTAGGTAGATTTTTATTTCATAGAGTTGGTGTGGCAATTCAAAAAGGTGTGGACGCTCAGCTTGTTGCTAGGTTGCCCACCATTACTTGTAACCTTGATTTTTCTTCTTATGGATAAGTTTTTTTTTTAAGTAGTAATAATAATATTAATAGGCGATTCACTTTTAAAAATAAATAAATATAATAATAGGATAGGCCTGGCTATCCAAAAGGGTGATGCACAGATTGTAGCCCGACTCCCACCTATTCTAGTGTAAATAATCAAGGCTTTTAATTTTAATAATCTGTTTTTACTATTAAAAAAATATAATAATAATAATAGTAATAGTAAAAGAAAGAGTACCTAGCTCAGATGGTCATCCCCGTTCCCCAAAGTTTTATGCGTTCCAGGAGGTCCCAGGTTTGAGCCCCCAAATGACGTAATATTGCAGAAATTAACATGGAAGGTAGAATTAGTTTGCCCCCCTTGTGACACAATCTCATCCCCTCCATCCGCTTCGAATCCCTTGACTAGGTTACCTATGAGGCTCGCTGGTATGCTAGCACAACAACCTGTTCAATTAATGTAGTAGTATGTTGTTGGAGCTTAGCTTGTTAGGCTTCCAACTAGTTAGTGTAGTACTCTTTATCCAATAAAAAAAGTAAGAAGATTGTTTTAAAAAAAAAATGATAATGATAATAATAAAATAAGGAATTGGAGAAGCGTTGGACCGTCCACGGCCGTGGCATGGCCGGCCGGCGAGCCCGGTCCCATGACGCCTCTTCCCTATTTATTTTTTACTATTTTTCAACTTTCCTCAGATCTTCATATTTCCTCGTTCGTCCATATTTTTGGTTGCTCGTTCGTGAACTATTGTTAAGCACATTCGCGCCATTTTCTCGGGTCTTACTAGGTGGTGGCCCGTATTCCAGAAAGTTGAATATTTATTTCTAATCCATGGAATTCTGCTGGGAAAAGCCGTGAATTGAAGTAATGAAATATTGTGGTAAAATATAATATTTTCTAGGAATTTAATTGATAAATACTGCACTAGAATTAATTAATTGATGGTTCTATACTAGTAGGCAATCTATCTAGGAGCATTAATTTATTCGAGGTATGAGATAGTAGAAGCATCATACTCGTTCTGAATGTTTATTCTGCATAGTTAGGGAACATTTGCGATATCCTGAAGACGTTATTGCTCTATGCTAATGGCCAATCCATCTAGGATCCGTCCAATCAATGGTAGGTCTAAGAACAAGGATTTTGGCCATCTTCCTAACCAGTTTGATAAAAATGTTGCAAAATGGAAAGGCAACCATCTTACTCAAGATGTAGGTCTGTCGTTGTACAACATGTCCTAAAAACCGCCCCGGTCTATCATATGAACACTTTCTTAATTTCCAATCAGGTGATTCATAAGATGGAAAGTTTCAAAAGGACTTTTGGTGGGGCAAAAATAAACATGGTAGTGTTTACCTTGAACATTGGGACAAAATCTGTACCCATGACAATCAGGGAGGACTTGGGTTTCGTAATCTTAAACATGTTAATTTGTTCTTCTAGCAAATTTTGTATGTAAGCTTAAATTGTATGCTATCATTCTAAAATGCAAGTAATTTAAACGTACTCATCCCTTACATCATCCTAACATTAAAGACTCGTCCTAGGATTCTGAAAGTCCATTTGTCATGGTCTACATGTAATTAGGGGTAATTTTTTGTAGAAAGTCAAAAATGGTGATAATATTTATGCATTTGCTGATCAATTACAATGCTTCTGGTCGTATGTACATTTCTCATCCTAATCCAAATTAGTGTTGTTGATATTATTAATCAAGACACGAAAACTTGGAACGTGCAACTCGTGAATTCTTATATCGCTTATGATAATTTTGTTAAAATCCTCAATACTAGGATCCCAATCTCTAGTGAGGATACGTTAGTTTAGCCTCACACTGAATCTGGTTGTTTTAATGTTAAATCTGCATACCATGTCTTGCCTGGTAACCAAGGTAGTCAATATTGGTTGTACATACCGATATTAAAGGTTTTTATCAGATATCAGAAAATAACTATACAATATCGAAAATATCGGCGATACAAAGATGAAATGATATTATCGGTTGTACAAGCCGGTACAGACCGATATATCGGTTTTACTCGTACACCGACAATATCGGTTTCGTGAATAATTTTTTCATCAACATGCATCTAGCCTTTATAGACAAGTACAATGTCAATTGGATAAGGTAAAAACCCTTAATATATTTATAATATAAAATCAATGACTATATGGTAGGATATAAGATGGAAACCATATTTCGATTGCAAGGCAGAGAAATATAAAAGATAAATATGAAGGATAACAAAAAAGATTTACTGGCATAATAGGACAACAATCACAAACTAAAAGCTTCTCCAATGGCATGTGTGTGGAGATAAATGTCAAAATCCACCTAGGATACACATCCATTTTTTTCTAAAATCATTCTCCAACCCTGATGTCTTAAACCAATGTATAGATGACTTTGGGTAGACATTGTCAAGGTGAATGTCTAGTTTTAGACATTTCCCTTGACATTGTCTACCATTCTAGTCAGCTTTTACTTAATTGAATTGACTTTAATATATTAACTAACTATTTTTAGCTCTAATAAAATCTTAATTATGGAAAATAAAATTTATACTAATTAAAAGAAGATGTTACATGCAATACTATTGGAGATGGTTTTTTTTTCCTTCTCCCTAATTTTAAGGAAAAATAGATTGAGGATGTCTTATTTGTGTTGCCACGTAGGAAACACACACAATGACCATTGGAGAAGCTCTAATAAACCACCTTGTATTTTGGGAATTTGAGATATGTATATGATTCTTATTATTTTTTACTATGGTTTTATAATTATTTTAAATTCTATATTAAATGATGTATCGCCTGTAAAAACATATGTTATCATTTGTATAGGTGTATAGGACCCAACCGATATGGTACCGATACGCGATATTATTAACCTTGCTAGTAACTACAGAGATAACCATCGGAATTCATTTCAACAGAACAATATATATAAGGCTATTTGGAGTACCCCAGTGCTACCTAAAATCCAATTGTTTTTTTGGAAGTGTGTTGAAAATATCCTTCCAACTAAATTCAAACTTAACAGTTATATGTCATAAGCCCAACCGTCTTATGAGTAGTGTCAAGGCCCACTAATCTTATTAGGGTTGAGCCCTTATCAGTTGTTGGGTGTAACTAGTATTTTGAGATATTTTCTAGTTGTGAGTGATATTTGTAGTCAGCCGATCATTGGCTATGCGGCATCTTGTATTAACCAATTATCTTTTCTTAACAAATATCTTTTCTCTCTCCTCTTCTTCATCTGAGTTCTTCTCTTCTCAACCTTCTTCTCTTCTTTTCTTCAATTTGATATGCTCTTCTTCATTTCTTGTAGCTTAGATCACTACAAATTGGTATCACGAGCATAAATTCTTGGACCTAGAATGGCTAACAAAGCCGTTGTGGAAGAACTCACAAGGAAAATCGATGAACTCACTAGAGCTCAATCTGATTCGAATAAGAAGATCGATGAACTTGCTAAATCTCAGTATGATTCTACGGTCAAATATGATGCAGTTTTGCAAATAGTGGCAGAAATTAAAGCAATTCAAGCTCAGTCAACAACGGAGCTCATGGCTGTCATAAATGCGGCTTTTGAATCTCAGATGAACCGTTATATTGAGGCTTCAGGTGGTGGAAACTCTAATCGAGACGACCAGTCTGGTAACGGAGTTTTGGGTCCTCCTCCAGACGGAAATCCAATTATTCCAGGTGAAAATGTTACTCAACCTAATACTTATGTTATTCATTTTGAGAAAAATCAGTTCCAACACCCTAGGCCTAAAGTAGAATTCCCTAAATTCGATGGCACTAATCCCCGATCTTGGACACGCAAGTGTAGAAATTTTTTTCTTATGCATAATCTGTCAAATCCACAAAGGGTAAATACGGCTTCTATGTATCTTGAGGGTAAGGCAGACACTTGGTTTCAAGATTACCAAATTGGAAAACATGAGATTACTTGGGATGATTTCATTAGAGATATCTGTTTGCGTTTTCAAGAGCTTGGCCATGATGATGTTGTAGGGGATTTAATAAACTCAGTCAAACTGGTTCTGTATTGGATTATCAAGAAATTTTTGAGGAGTTGAAGGCATTAATGCTATCCAAAAACCCTCACCTCACTGAGGCATATTTTACATCCAGTTTCATCAGTGGCCTTAAGGAGGAACTGAGATTACATGTTCAAATGTTTTCACCACCAACACTCACTAGGGATGTCTATTTAGCAAGAATGCAAGAAGCACTCATTGAGAATGCAGCAAAGAAATCTAGAGTACAGTACATGCCATCACCACTTCATGTTTCCAATACCTATTTCCCACGATCTACTACTTCTCCAGTTACCAGTCCTAGCATTTTCACAAAACCTTCTTCACCCTCCTCTGCAAATTCCCAACCCCAAATCAAAAAACTATCCTATGCAGAAATGCGGAAGCGCAGGGAGAAGGGCCTTTGTTATAACTGTGATGAGGTTTTCCAACCAGGGCATAAATGTATCAAGCAGCATATTTATATGTTGGCTGTTGATGAGGAAGATTCACCTCATTCTGGGGAAGATTCTTCTTGTGACACTTCAAATTCGCCTATTCAGGAGGAGGAAGTTGAGATTTCTGTGCATGCTTTAGCTGGAAATGTAACACACAACACCATTCGCATCGAAGGGGCTGCTCAGAAACAGCCACTTACAATCCTTATTGACAGTGGCAGTACGCATAGTTTCTTAGATCCAGCTGCAGCGGCACGATGCGGTGCTCATATGATTCCTACCAGTTCTTTATTGGTTGCGGTAGCTAATGGAAACAAGATGGTTAGTGATGTTAAATGCCCAGCCTTCTAATGGCAAATGCAGGGGCATGACTTCCAGTTTGACCTGCAATTATTAACCTTGGGTGGCTGTGACATGGTGTTGGGAGTTGATTGGATGCGGGGGATGAGCCCAATCCTCTTTGACTTCAACAAATTAACAGTGGAGTTTTCTAAAGGTGGTCAGCACATTCAACTACAAGGTACTCTTCCTTCAGCTCAAATTTCTATGATGTATGCTAAGGCACTCCGTAAGTGGCTCCGGGCTAATCAGGGTGGCTTGGTAGGTCGATTGTTTGACATAACTGCTTGTGCTGAAACACCATTAACTCCTGAACCCATTCTACCCTTACTAGACAAATATGATTCAGTCTTTCAAGAACCCACTTCACTCCCTCCATTCAGAGCACATGATCACCATATTCCTTTAAAACCTCTTACCACTCCACCAACTCAACGACCATATCGAATTCCTTACATTCAAAAGGAGGTGGTCGAGCATCTTGTCAGGGAGATGCTCAAATCTGGTGTCATTCAACCTAGTCAAATCCCTTTTTCATCTCCAATTCTTCTAGTTAAAAGAAAGATGGAAGCTGGCGATTCTGTGTCGACTATAGAAGGTTAAATGCAGCTAATGTCAAGAATAAATACCCCATACCCATCATCGAAGAATTACTTGATGAGTTATTCGGAGCAAAAGTATTCTCCAAGATTGATCTACGGGCAGGGTATCATCAATTTCAGGTTTTTCCTCCAGAAACATACAAGACTGCATTTAAAACACACCATGGGCATTATGATTTCATGGTTATGCCTTTTGGCTTGACCAATGCCCCAGCTTCTTTTCAAGCATTAATGAATGATGTTTTTCGGCCTCATTTGATAAAATTTATTCTAGTCTTCTTTGATGACATTCTGGTGTACAACCCTGACATGGCATCTCATATGGAGCATTTGGAAATCACTCTCAACACCTTGCAACACCATACCATTTTCTCCAAGCTCAGCAAATGTGCATTTGTCCAGTCTCAAGTTGAGTACCTTGGACATATAATTACTGGTGAGGGTGTCAAAGCTAACCCTGCTAAGATTGAGTGCATGCTCAACTGGCCAATACCCACCACTCTGAAGGCACTAAGGGGGTTTCTTGGGCTTACAGGATACTATTGAAAATTTATGCAAAGTTATGGTATTATCTGCAAACCTTTGACAGACTTGCTAAAAAAAGATAAATTCCATTGGACTCCTGCTGCTCAAGATGCATTTCAGGCACTCCAGCAAGCTGTTGCCACCACTCTAGTACTAGCTCTCCCTGACTTTCATTTGCCCTTTGAAGTGGAGACTGATGCTTGTGACACAGGTGTAGGGGCTGTACTGATGCAAAACAAGAGGCCACTGGCATATTTTAGCAAGGGAATGGGGGCAAGATTTCTGGCTATGTCCACTTATGAGAAAGATTTACTTGCCATTGTGATGACTGTTACTAAGTGGATACCTTACCTACTTAGCAGTCACTTCACTATATTCACTGACCATCAGAGTGTGAAGTTTTTTATGGAACAACGGCTTCACACCATGGTACAACAGAAATGGCTTTCAAAGCTGCTTGGCTATGATTACACTGTAGTCTACAAGAAGGGTATTGAGAACAAGGTGGCTGATGCCTTGTCTAGAATTACTCCATCTTCTTCGCCTCAGTGTCAACTTATCTCTCAAGTGCAACCAACTTGGTTTTCTGAAGTCCAAGCTAGCTACTCCTCTGATACATGGGATACAGAATTGCTTCCACAACTGACTATCTCTCCTTCCAGTAAGAGTCCTTATACACTTCTACAGGGAATTCTCAGGTATAAAACAAAGTTTATATTGGTTCACAAGGACCTTTAAGACAGCAAATCATGGCTGCAGTGCATTCTTCATCTGTTGGGGGCATTCTGGCACACAAGCAAGCTATCAACGGGAAAAATCTTATTTCCATTGGGTAGGCATGAAGAGAGATTTGTTCCAGTTTATCAAAGACTGTGACATCTGTCAGCAACACAAGATTTCCCATACTTCTTTTGGGGGTTTACTACAACCCTTGCCCATACCAGAACAAGCTTGGAAGGATATCTCCATGGACTTTATCATTGGACTTCCTAAGTCAGAGGGAAAAGAGGTCATCATGGTGGTGGTGGATAGGTTCACCAAGTACAGTCATTTCTTACCACTCATCCATCCATTCACAGCAGCTTCTGCGGCTAAGGTATTTCTTGACAATATCTTTAAATTACATGGATTGCCTGCTACTATAGTCACAGATAGAGACAGTGTCTTTCTTAGCCATTTTAGGCAAGAACTCTTCACTAGAATGGGCACAGCTTTACATATGAGCTCATCTTACTATCCGCAAACAGATGGACAGACAGAGAGAGTCAATGCATGCTTAGAATCTTATTTAAGATGCATGACCAGTTACAGACCAACCAAGTGGGTGAGCTGGCTATAATTAGTTGAATGGTGGTTTAACTCCACTTACCACACTAGCCTTAAAACAACTCCATTTCAATCTCTGTATGGCTACACTCCACAATAGTTTGGGTTATTCTCCTACACACCATCTACTAATGCTTCTATAGAAGATTTTCTTCAACAAAGACAGTCTCTGGGAGTTGTTCTTAAATCAACATTGGAGGAGGCCCAACACAGGATCAAACAGCAGGCTGATAAAAAAAGAACTGAGAGAGAATTTCAGGTATGGGATTGGGTTTACTTGAGGCTACAACCCTACAGGAAGACATCTGTGCAACTTAGAAGAAATTTGAAGCTGTCAGCTAAGTTTTTTGGCCCATATCAAGTCACTGCCATAGTGGGAAAGGTAGCTTACAAACTCTGCTTACCTGTTACTTCTAGAATCCATCATGTGTTTCATGTGTCACAGTTGAAGCTTAAGCTGGGAGCAGGATTACTACCACAAACTACCTTGCCTTCTTTAGACTCCAATGGCTGCATGAAGGTTTCTCCCCTACAGATCCTTTCCACCAGAACTGTGAAGTAGCACCAGCACCTAGTGGAGCAGGTCTTGGTGCAATGGACTCACTCAACATCTGCTGAGGCTACTTGGGAGGACAAAGCTATGATCAAGAAGCAATTCCCAAAATTGATTCTTGAGGACAAGAATCAGTTTGAGTAGGGGGTATTTGTCATAAGCCCAACCGTCTTATGAGTAGTGTCAAGGCCCACTAATCTTATTAGGGTTGAGCCCTTATCAGTTGTTGGGTGTAACTAGTATTTTGGGATATTTTCTAGTTGTGAGTGATATTTGTAGTCAGCCGATCATTGGCTATGCGACATCTTGTATTAACCAATTATCTTTTCTTAACAAATATATTTTCTCTCTCCTCTTCTTCATCTGAGTTCTTCTCTTCTCAACCTTCTTCTCTTCTTTTCTTCAATTTGATATGTTCTTCTTCATTTCTTGTAGCTTAGATCACTACATTATAACGCCAATATAAATCTTGATTGTTGTTTATGTAATGGTAACATTATGGAATCTACTGAGCATCTTAATTTACATTGTTTGTTTTCAAAAAAATTATGGGCTTTGAAAAAGTAGGGGTACAACAACCTCACCCAATAATTCGCTTAGCAATCTTTATGGACTAACTCCAATATACTTTTAACAGAATCAACTAAACAGTCAGAGTCAATCTTAATAAAAGTATATCAAAGAGTTGTATCTCAATTTCTCGATTCAATCCTTACTCAAGCAAATAGAAATCTGCGAGCCTAATTGAATACAAGATAAATTAACTTGAATGGTACCAAAGACCAATGTTCAAGTATCAATTTGATTTCTCTTTAGACCAAAAATCAAGGTTTGGAAATCTGTTTGCAACAGACAAAGATTACAAACCTCACAAATACGGAACACTTCCACTCAGTTAGATAAGAAACCAGGATTTTTAACCACCTCTGAAGAACAATCGTGAACTAATCAATTAAGAATAATTTTCAAAGTCTGAGACGAAGAGAACTTTGTGATTTCTATCTATCTTGGCTGAAAGAGATTACGAAAAGTTCGATAACAGAAAAGCAAGATCAAGATAGACGGATTATTAAACTAAAGATAGTCGGACCTAGATTCACGAATCCTTAAGTGAAGTTTTAAAATCGTATACCTAATAATATTTCTCAGAAGAAACATAGGTCAATGAAGGAAGGCTACAGCAATCGACTGGAACACAAAGTGTTAGAGATTTAATTTCCCAGTGGAATGAGTGTGTATATAGATGTTTAAGACTGATGGTTTCTTAGTATTCAAGCTAACATAATTTGAGATTTAAGCAAAAAAACTTGCTCTGTTTAGATGAAACTAATTAAGGTTTCAAGTAAGCATGTGAGAAGTATGTCTTAAAATCACATATAATAATATACACAGTGGTCTTGGTACGTGAACCATGTATAATGATAGTTCTTGGAAATATGCCTTTCGAAATAATAAGCAATTTTGTGTTCATTTACACACTTAAGACTTTAATCAACATGCATATTCATAAGGTGTTTTAGTGATCATAGATGTTTTATAAGTGTTTGTTAGGGCATTGATCGGTCAACTCACAAGTATTGCTATCTAAAGCTTGTTTTCAAAATTATATCTTGATTTCTAGTCTACAATTAGTGAAGTCTCGGATTAGGATAGAAGATATAGTTGATAAACGTACATCACGACAGTCATCATTGCGTTCTACCGTTTGAAGGCAAAGATCAACTGAAGGTTTTGGAGAACTTCATCAACAAAAGGTAAATGACAAATGAACCATCTATATCTCAAGTTATATTCACCTTTTTATCATTGAGACGTTGTCGCGTAACTAATTAGACAATCATAAGCATATCAAGAATTTCGAGTCAAAATTATTTTTGTAATTAATCATCGAAATATGACTAAGCTTAATGAACATTTCATACTTGATGAATTTCGATTAAGAACAATTTATTGTTCGCAATCAAAATAATGATTCAAGATTATCATTCGAAAATAACACGGACCAGTGATATGTGTCATTGATGTTGTTCGGGAATGTTTCGAATTGATTTGGAGAAATATAGAACTACTATAAATTCAGATATAAGACAGTGTACATATCAGTCTTATAAACTTGAAAACTGTTATAAGTCTGAAGTTGTAATGCATGTAGTCAGTACACGAAACAGAGTAGCTATATGTTGACAAATAGAAACTCGTGAATCCGGATCAGTACACATTGAGAATTTCTTGGCAAATATGCCTTTCGAACTAATAAGTAATTTCGTGTTCATTTACACACTTAAGACTTTAATCAAGATGCATATTCATAAGGTGTTTTAGTGATCATAGATGTTTTAGAAGTGTTTGTTAGGGAATTGCTCGGTCGAACTCACAAGTGTTGATTGTTAGAGCACTGCTCGGTCGAACTCACAAGCATTGCTATCTCAAGCTTGTTTGTCAATGTTAGTGATCAAAATTATAAGTCTTGATTTCTAGTATACTTATAATATCTCGGACTAGGATAGTTTATGTAGTTGAGCATTATACTTCACGGCGTTCGTCAATTGAAGACGAAGAATTCTCAAGATAAAAACGAACACAAATAATTGTTCAGAAATTATAATCCAGCTAAGAACAATAAGAAAATAGCTAGAAAAACAAAAACTTATTCTTACCAAGTATACCTGCCTATATCTCACTCAATCAGTTTTTTTATTTTATTTTTTTGAGTGAGGTTTCAACCTTGTGATTAATTAGTACAAGTATGCGCATTGAGCTCATCAAATGAACATTTTTTCGGTTAAACCTCTTTCTCCTGACCTTTAAAGAAAAACCGTTATGATGTGAAAAGTTATCATCAAAATATGACGCATAGTTTTTGTTCTTACCTGAAGAATTTAGACTAGAGGGAATAGACAACCTATTAATGATTTCTTTATACCATTCAATTATCATTTTTAGGTTATCTTCCAGTTCTTTCATTTTTTTCTTCTTCTCCTGGTACTGTTTTCACATCAAGAACAACCTTATCTCCCTTTTTGATTGAAGAAGATCCATGAGTTCTTCTTGGACGAATTGGTTTAGGAGGACTGTTTCGCATTTGAACATTTGAGGAACACATTGAACTGACTTTCCTGGTGGGGTACACAGGGTGAGTACTAAAACCAATTGGTTTATACATACGAATGTCAGTTACACCTTTGAGAATTAAATCTAAGGTGTGTTGAAGAAGAATAATAAAATTGTCACCAAGCCCTTTTGAATCGCAAAAGAGACACACTTTTTGACCACCTGAGTGATTAGACAGAACAGTCTTAACACCGTCGTTGGGATAATTCTTCCTTCCATGTGATATGGACATTCCTTGATTAGAGGAAGACACAGACACATCTTTTTCAACAGGAAGGGATTTCGATTTTGCTTCTGAACCAGAAACTTTCCAGTTAAATCAGAAGCAGTTAGTATAGTGGACTCTTTGGAACATTCTTGAATAAAGAGTTTACTCAAAAGAAGTTCAGTTTCCAAAGCATCCTTTTTGAGTTTTCCCTCATGCAAGGTCTGTGAAGGAAAGACATAGGCGTTTTCCTCAAATTGAACTTTTAGAAGAGTGTCACGCTCATTTACCAAACCAACAAGAACATTAACTTTGTATTTCAACCGATTGACATCGTCAGCCTGGATTCTAACAAGTTTTATAATCACTGCACTCTCTTTGGCTGCTTCCCTTTCAACTTCAGAGTCAGGCTCGTCAGTAAGGTAAACTGGGTAACACTTGTCAATGAAAATATGTTTCTTTGGAATAATGGGTTCATCTATATTTAAGATTGACAAATCTTTATCTTTAATAGATTTTATGGAAACAAGTCTTTTGTTTCTGGCGATGCGTTTATCAGAGATAACACTTTCGTCCATATCAGACCGCTACAAACACAGACTTATAAGGTCTTTAATGTGTTTGCCTGCTCTGCTACCAATTGAAAATGCAGGGGTACAACAACCACACCCAATAATTCGTTTGGAAATCTGAGAGGACTTACTCTAATATACTTTCTAGAGAATCAACTAGACAGTCAGACTCAATCTAGAGAAAAGTATATACAAGAGATTATATCACTATTTCTCAATTCAATCTACAATCAACAAATAGAAATTTGCGAGCCCGATTGAATATAATAGAAGTAACTTGAACGGTACCAAAGACCAATGTTCAAGGATCAATCAATTTCAGTCAACAACCAAAGGTTGGATTTTCTAATTGATCGATACAACGTACAACCTATGATATTTCAATTATATAACAAAATATAATGCAAAAGAGAAATAACACAGACACATAATTTTGTTAACGAGGAAAACTGCAAATACAGAAAAACCCTGAGACCTAGTCCAGCTTTGAACACCACACTGTATTAAGCCACTACAGACACTAGCCTACTACTAATGAACTTCAGACTGGACTGTAGTTGAACCCCTAATCAATCTCACACTGATTCAAGGTACAGTTGCGTTCCTTAAGTATCTGATCCCAGTAGGATACTACACACTTGATTCCCTTAGCTGATCTTACCTACAACCAAGAGTTTCTACGACCCAAAGTCGAAGACTTGATAAACAAATCTGTCTCACACAGAAAAGTCTATTGGAATAGATAAATCTGTCTCCAATATAAATACCTATGAGTTTTTGTTCCGTCTTTTGACAAATCAAGGTGATAAGGAACCAATTGATAAACCGGTCTTATATTCCCGAAGAACAGCCTAGTATTATCAATCACCTCACAATAATCTTAATCGATTAACGAAACAAGATATTGTGGAATCACAAACGATGATACGAAGGTGTTTGTGATTACTTTTCTATCTTGCCTATCGGATATATAAATCTCGAACCAATTCTTACAGTTGCACTCAAAACGATAGAAATATCAAGATCAGATCACGCAACTACAGAGAAAATAGTTGGGTCTGGCTTCAAAATCCCAATGAAGTATTCAAGGAGTTAACCTACAGGATCTCGTGAGAAACCTAAGGTTAAAGAAGAATCGACTCTAGCTTATACAACTAGTATCACACATGAGGTGTGGGGATTAGGTTTCCCAATCGCTAGATTATTCCTTTATATAGTCTTCAAATCAGAGTTTGCAATCTAAATTACCTTGGTAACAAAGCATTCAATATTCACCGTTAGATGAAAACCTGATTAGATTCAGGCTAATATCTTTCAACCATTATATCGAATTTAGCTTTTTATACACAAATGAAATGTAACTTCATTTAGGTTTGGGTAACCATACCTAAACATATATGCTTAGTCGGTTCAACAATAGTTAACTAATGGTTAACCATATGAGCACTTTCATATCAACCTTATTTATCTTTACCATAACTAGTTCAAATGACTCAAATGAACTAGTTAGAGAGTTGTTCAATTGCTTAGATCTCATAAAAGTATACAAGACACTATTGATGGTGGTTTTTATCTGAGGTTTAAATTTGTAAAACCTTACATCTGATGTGACGTCACTCTGTAAGGAAACAGATCCATAAGTGTCTACCTCTTCACTGGTATATTTATTGAGCGACTCAATATTTTCTTATGAAATTTACCCAGAATGGTGCATGTGGCAACAATCCCAGATATTCTGTAAATTTTGGCACCTTGCCTATATTAACTTAATATAAGTTTATTTGAATGCTTTCTGTGCTATGTTCCATGACTGAACCCTTAATGTTGATATGGCATGACAATTTGTGTTCACTCACAGCAGAGTAGCACGAATTTCCAAGTATCAAGGATACAGTCTTTGCACAAGGTATTCAATCAGAAAGCATGCTGCTCTCTGGCAATGAACTTAAAAAAAGAGCTCTGCGTCAACATGTAGAATTCAATCAATTACCCTGACTGATTTTCAAAAGTTAGGGTTTTGCACCTTGCGCAGTATATCAGACCTTGCTTGTCGAAATTAAGCCTATATGAACTAGGTGATTAATCCGCCATAGATTAGTAGGTGCAAAATCCTACCCAAAATCATAAATAAGGGGTCGTGGAATGGGAGCAGCAACAAAGGGAGGTGTGGCCATGTCATAGGCTGGCCGGCGCCACTTGCAAGTGGCGACACCCACGCTTCTCAACCGGCCCCCTTTTTATCGACCAATCATGTCGCTTTAAACCCGCCACATCGCGCTGAAAGTGTGGCCATTCCCTCACTTGATGGCTCCCTTTCTATCGACCAATCAGATCGCTCTAAATGCGCCACACACATTTAGAATAAGGCTGGGCCCATGTTGGTTTCCGGACCCCTCTCCCTCGACCAATCAGGTTACACTAAGCCGCCACGCTTACACCAGAAGTGTATCCACGCCCATGCTTGGCCGGCCCCCCTCCTTCCTACCAACCGATCAGGTCACTTTAAAATGCGCCATGAGTACTAGAGAGGTGGACGTGCCTTATGCTTGGACGACACCTTTTCTTGACCAATCAAATCGCTCCAAACTCGCCACTATACATAAAAGGTCAAATGCACCCTACCACGCCACCATACTAACAGGCAAGCCAAACACACCTTTCCATAACAATGTATTAACCGGCATGCCAACATACCACTCTCACGCAGTAACGTGCCAATGCGCCACAAATGATGCCACTACGTGCTAATCCATTTTCTATTCGGGGCCAATGCCATAACGGACTCCAATTAGGGTTTCATGATCAAAATAAGACTTTTGCTTCAATAGCATAAGCCAAAACCCTAATTTTTGGCCATAGTCCACAACATGCCACGAATCACTTTTTAGCCTTGGCCATGCCACCAAGCCCTAACTTTGGCCACGACGCCAAATCCTAGACTTGGCCATGCCGCAAATCCCTAGCTTTGGCCACAACAACAAATCCTAACCTTGGCCATGCCGCCAAGCCCTAGCTTTGGCCACGACGCCAAATCCTAACCTTGGCCATGCCGCCAAGCCCTAGCTTTGGCCACGACGCCAAATCCTAACCTTGGCCATGCCGCCAAGCCATAACTTTATCCACGACACCAAATCCTAACCTTGGACATGCCACAACGCCATAGGCGTGGCCATGCCACCATGCCATAGGCGCATACCACTACGTCGCGGCTATGCCGTTAACAGGTGCCAACAGAATGTGGCCATAATCAACGGCTACCCTCCTTCATGAGATGCGATCTCAGCCATCGAAGTTCGCCACCGAATTGATAGACTTGTGGCAAGTTTTAGGCGACCAACCACCTAAATCTAGTGGCCATGGCTATGCTAGGCGCCACTTGCACCACCGTGCTACTTGCATGCACGAGCCATGCCAGCCATGCTACATTACCATTGGCGTACACCAAAACTTTCATGCACCATTATCAGGCGCCAACACAAATTAGACATAATCAACGACTACCCTCCTTCATGAGATGCGATCTCAGCCATCGAAGTTTTCCACCGAACTGACAAACCTGTGGCAAGTTTTAAGCGACTAGTCAAAACGAAGCCTAATAGCATCACATGCTATTTTCCTGCGGTAAGTCCCTTGACTTTGACTTGCCACAAGTAGCAAAGTGCTACATGTTTTCCACGAAAACACTCGAGATATCAAACATGACACAAACTGGGGGATGCTCATCAGGGTATTGGTCTGGCAGTTTACAACGTGTGGCGTGCAATGTGCCTGTTACAAGAAAGTGTCATGAAGCAGGACAATTAATGGTGGTAAAAAGTAACGGTTAAACAAATTCACTTCCTTCATCATGGAAGCATAATGACTGATGGTTACACATTACTCTATTTTCTTCCACCACTCAATCGTTTCCACTTCCTACGAGACCAGGGTACGTTTCAATATGAGTTGTATAAATAGGCTTTACATATTTTCACCAAGGGGAAGCTTTTTGGTCGACAACAATATAGTATCCAGAAATCACCAAGAACTGATAGCTTTCCACTTTGTAAGCCAGTTTCACTTTCTGATACAAGTCATAAAAACAAGCCACATCTTCAGAATTGACTATTATAGTCTCAACACTCTCTTCGCTTCCCTCCCTAAGACCAACCCTTCTCCTTCACTTTATGACCGAAGCAAGCCTGAAACGACCATTTTTTGGTTTATGCCAGGATTTTACAGATTGATCTCTCGAATCAAAAGCACTCCCATGCAGTACATTGTTTAGGGTTTAGATTCATTTCTCACCCACACACCCAAAATTACCAAAAATAAGTAGAAATAGTTTTCACCCATAAATAATTGGCGACCACAGTGGGAGGTTAATCTTTCGGTTGCAAATTCAACTCTCAATTCCATCATCCTACCAGTGAATGCAATGCTTTGAAGTGTGTCGTCCAAAAAAAGATGTATTCATAAGAATTGCGTCTAAGGACTAGAGATTCTCCGCCTTACCGCGGATCTGGGGACTTCTCACGGCAAATATGGCATCACATAAAAGACTTGGATTTACTCCCTGAAGATTCTGTTTTGGTGAAAGACCCTAAAGCGGGTAAGTTTTGTCAGACAATGTTTTACACGATCTATTGTTTGGGTTTTCACAT
The DNA here is from genome assembly GCA_023529315.1 of Papaver bracteatum. Taxonomy (NCBI): domain Eukaryota; kingdom Viridiplantae; phylum Streptophyta; class Magnoliopsida; order Ranunculales; family Papaveraceae; genus Papaver; species Papaver bracteatum. Next base: position 2,358,022 of record JAJJWX010003811.1, on the reverse strand, counting down.
TTACAATGGAAGCCGATAACCCAATCATCCAAAGATTTTGACATATCGATTGATCAAAGGGCCATTATTCCAAAATAATCCAAAAACTCTTATAAGAATCAATCATCTATCAATTCAAAAACCAGAAAACCAAACCATAAACTAGGCATTTCTTTTAAAAAAAATAAAATAAAAAAAAACCTAAGAAAAGGAAGTTAAAAAAAAAAACATTCACGGAAAATTGCCTAACAACGGCTCGTTCTTCTTGGAGAAGATATCCTTTATGCTTTGAAGGGCCGCCTGTTTCAGCTTCAACTCATGGGATCCTGTTGATTAATCAAATCCTCGGAATGGCCATCAACCACTTCAGCCTGCAGTCTTTGGATCTCGGAAAATGCCTCAAAGAACCAGAAGGCATTAAACTCAAATTTTGCACACATATCCCGGTGGAACTCCCAGCTTGAGATTACATCTCCAGAAACAGTATGGCCAGTCACGTTGCACATATCACTAATTGAAGATAATATTTCTTTTACCCGCTTAACCAACGCAAACCGTCTGGTGATCTTTTTGGTTGTTGCGATATGTCCATACCTCTCCCATATCTTGGTATACAAATCCGCATACTTAGCCGGTACACTAAAGCCTCCGATCAACACATGATCTTCATGAGGAGTCAAAAATGGAGGGTCGAAAGTGGCGCCTGCAACTGATTCTGTGACCAGCAGGGGTTCCTTGGCAACAATTGCACCTGCAGCCGCGGGGGCATTTTCCATCATCTGAAGCGCGACAGCATCTTCATGACGATCAATCTCCATCTCCAGATTGCTAGCAGGTATGATTTCCATGATTGGAGACGACACCACATCTTTATCACGACGAATCTCCGTCTCAGGGTTATCTTCGACGGCTTCTTCCTGTGATAACACTGATTGAGTATTTATTCCGAATAAATAAATGGCCTAAAAAATATGGAAAACTCACCGACTCATTTGTGGGCCCCCTAGAAGGAGACTCGCTATTATATTCATAAGTGCTCCTCTCGCTATTAGATCTCGAGCTTTCTTCCTTTTCGGATTCTTCTTCAAGAGATTCAGTATCGTCGCCCCCTTTCTCAAGAGACGTCATCCTTTGGTCATGGTCAAGTCTGGCAAAGATATTCGAGTTGCTAAGACCCTGAGTCAAAAAGGAAAAAGAGTCAGCAACGAAATGGAGGATCCGTGGAATTTGACCGAGCGAAAAAAATCATACGTACCTGCATATTAAAATAACTGAAAGTCACAAGAGCTGTCGAATCCAATTGGAAGCCACCTGCACGATTTTTTGACCTTTGCTCCATTTTCTAAGGACTGTCTGCATCCAAGCTAGAGGATTTTCGCTTGCCTGAAGGGAGCTGTTTCAAAAATTTATGCTTAGGTAGACCGCATAGGAAGGTTTTCCACGTGGCTTTATCACAACATCCTGCATGAACTGATGAATGACGAGGAACTTATCTTGCCAGAAGGTGTTATATTTTGGAGTCATCACAAGTTTTCGTTTAGAAAACAAGAAGGGAATACTTTTATCCGATGCAGAGACGTTGTAATCAAGAATATCGGATAACATTTTACCTGGAGCTGTCAGTGGGCGACAGAATGGGACACCGTGATCAAAGCCCATATGTCGAGCAACCCTGTCAATGTTGTAAGAGACTAATCCACAAGATCCTCTGAAAAAATATGGCACATACCCAGATACGCAGCTTTGCAAGAATACAATTTTTTCCAATGCTCATATTCTTGTCATCATAATGCAATATCATGTTTGGTATGGAAGCAAAAGTGTTTGGTTGAACTATGGAGGTATGGACTGGTGCCCAGGGACGAAATTTAATTACGTGCGCATTGTTAATAAAATCAATGAGTTTTAAGCCAGGCCTGAGATGCCTATCCAACCAACAGAGTATCCTAGAGCCGCCATACGTATCATGAAATGAGGTTTTCGGGTTAGGAGCGTAATGTTTTAAATGCTCCCACAACTATGCTTGGAGAAAGGAGACATGGGTATACGAGTCTACTTTCATGTATCCATTAGAGACATACATGTCCGCTACTAAACTATCCAGATGGGTGTACAAAGATCCAAGAAACAAACTACCTATCGGAAGAACAACGCCTTTCGCTAGTTTGATAGCAAATTTGATGAGCTTATGCCTTATCTCCTTCTTTCCAGAGTCATCATCAAAAATATCTCTGGATATCCACATAACTAAAAATTCAGCAACATGGAGTGTATCGTCCATCACTTGATCCGAATCCGGATCATCAGGGAATCACTCAGACACCACCAGTTATATAAACACTTTTCCTCATTATTCTTTCGAACATATCTTGTTGCTTTCGTGACCAAAATGGCATGTATTTCTTCTTCTTCCTCCGACAAGACAACGTCAAGTTTCCCGATATTGGAAGACTCAACAGAACGACTACGCTTTCCAAAGAAATAGTCATCTCGCTCCATCTACATATAGCCGTGTGAGTTTTCGGATACCATCTGGAGATGAAAGTAATCAGGCATGCAATGTCTTTTTTTTATTTGAAGTGTTACAAAAGCCATGACAACATTCACGATTTGCGCTCCAGTCAAATTATCTCTTACATGGTCTCGGCTCATCATGAACTTCATCCATTTATCATAAGAGCACAATGGATTCTGACAGATTTTGAAGTCTATGGGAGAAGACAGATACTCTTTCTTATGAAGGCAAAACCTCATTATATGCCCTGGACAGACTGATTGGACTTCTCCATCATTTTCTGAATCAGTCAGAAGAGTTGGCACGAATTTGGGATGGGTCCTCATAATTGTAGTAGACTTCGTAAAAAACTCGTCATCTATGTTCGGCTTGGAGTTGTTAGAACTTCTCGGTGCGGAGACAGAACTGATTTCAGGTGACATATTAACGAAATCCCTTATATTGTTTCCACTTTCGAAGTAACTATGACAAAGCAAAACAAAAGTTACTAATTTGAAGAAAAAACATTCGTGGAGATTTTGCCAGGGTCTGGGTACAATAATCAAGGGCCAACAACAAATTTTCTACGGGAAATTTTCCTTTTGCCACATGTCATGACACTCGCGGCTAAAAGGAATAGGGACTGATACCTGCTCAACAGAATACATGTGATGTCGCAGGAGATATGCTCTCGGCCAAAACTAGACAATACCGTGGGAAACATGTGAATCCGCGGGAAGTATTCCCTCGGCCAAGTACGTTTTTCCACGGGAATCGTGCTCATAGACAAAAGGCTACATCTAGGTTTTGATGGAGAAAAGAGCAAACGAAGTCGTCCGCCCACATATTCTTACTTAACACAATAATTGGTTTCGTTGCTGTGGCTAACGCTACTACAACACTACTAGCAAAGAGGAATCATTCATATTGAAGTGTTTTTACAAGTTCATGGAAGTCGCGCCTATGTCTAGGGTTTACACCAACATGGAGGAGCAAACGAAGGGAGAGACATTGGAATACATACCTGAAATACGCTTGCTTTCTCTTGATGCCGCTTTTCTCCCAATTTACTGGCTCACGATCGAAGAACCTTACTGCCAATATGAAGACGCAAGAACAAAGCCAACGATACAAAAAAAAAAAACAAAAAAAACAAGGCAACGCCTTTTATAGGTAAAGCGCTTTTGGAGTTTGAGTAGGATGAGGTTTCCTTTTTGGGCCATATGCTGAAGAAGGAAACTGGGCCCACGGAGGCAATGCTCCATGGCGCCAACAGTCCACGGCCAAGACAGTGCCAACAAACCGCGTCCAAGCCAGTAGCCATTTTGTATCCAAGCCAGCAACACCACGCTCGCGCCAAAGTTCTCGTACCAAACAAGCCAGCGCCAACACTCTGTGGCTCCATCCTCACTCGTTCCACATCCAAAGCGACGCCATCTTAGCCGTTCAAGGCAACGCCATCTCCATCGGCAAAAGCATCGTCATTGATTCTTCTGTAGCCAGCAGCGCCACTGACCTAACTAGCTAAGGCAGCGCCATCTCCACCAGCCAAAGCAGTGCCATTCACCCTTCCGCAGCTGGCAGCTCCACTGATCTATCCAGCCAAAGCGGCACCATCTTAGTCGTTCAAAGCGGCACCATCTCCACCAGCCAAGGAAGCACCATCTTGGCCATTCAAAGTATCACCACTCCATGGATGTAGCCAAGCAATCGGCGCTATACATCATTTAAATCCAACAACGCCATCTACCATTCCTAGCCATCCAGCGCCCGTTCTGCAGATTAAGTTGCAGTGCCATCCCTGCCGATCAGTATCCAAAGTTGTAGCGTTGGTGCCAGCACCCCATGGCCAAACAGAATTCATGCAAAACCACCAATGCAAGGATCACAGATCCTTCATGTCCCCTGACAAAGGTTCGCCAAATCTTCCTGACAATCTTTTCATGACTTGCCGTTTTGATTTTATCCTTGTCTGTTACCATCTCATGCTTACCCCACAACAATGCCACTGTTCCGAGCTAAGCAGTGGACTTAATGTTGATGATGGTTTTTAGCTTAGGGTTAAATTTGTAAAACCTTACATCTGATGTGATGTCACTCTGTAAGGAAACAGAGCCATAAGTGTCCACCTCTTCACTAGCACATTTATTGAGCAACTCAATATTCTCTTAAGAAATTTACCAGAATGGTGCATGTATCAACAATCCCAGATATTCTATAAATTTTGGCACCTTGCCTATATTCACTTAATATAAGTTTCTTTGAATGCTTTCTGTGCTATGTTCCATGACTGAACCCTTAATGTTGATATGGCATGACAATTTGTGTTCACTCGCAGTAAAGTAACGCGAATTTCCAAGTATCAAGGATAAGGTCTTTGCATAAGTTATTCAATCAGAAAGCATGCTGCTCTCTGGCAATGAACTTAAAAAAAGAGCTCTGCGTCAACACGTAGAATTTAATCAATAACCCTAACTGATTTGCAAAAGTTAGGGTTTTGTGCCTTGCGCAGTATATCAGACCTTGCTTGTCGAAATTAAGCCTAGGAAAACTAGGTGATTAACCGCAATGGATTAGTAAGTGCAAAATCCTACCCAAAATCATAAAACAAGGGGCCGCAGAATGGGAGCAGCAACAAATGGAGGTGTGGCCATGCCATAGGCCAGCCGGCGCCACTTGCAAGTGGCCACACCCATGCTTCTAAATCGCCCCCTTTTTATCGACCAATCAGGTCGCTTTAAACCCGCCATGGCGCGCTGGAAGTGTGGCCATGCCCTTGCTTGTTGGCCCCCTTTCCATCGACCAATCAGGTCGCTCTAAACGTGCCACACGCATTTAGAATGAGGCTGAGCCCATGTTGCTTGCCAACCCAATCTCCCTCGACCAATCAGGTTGCACTAAAGATGCCATGCTCACACCAGAAGTGTAGCCACGCCCATGCTTGTCCAGCCCCTCTCCTTCCTACCAACCGATCAGGTCACTTTAAAATACGCCATGAGCACTAGAAAGGTGTGATAGGTGTCTAAAACACCTTGATATTTATCTATTGTTTATGCTTTCTTTGCGAGTTTTCTTTTAAATTATGTATCTTATGTTTGCTTTTGATTTTATTAGGTGCAATGGAGTCATTGAGAGCAAAAGAAGAAAAAATAGGCGAAAAAGGGCAAAAGCTTCATTTCATTGCAAGTGCTATTGGGAGTAAAACCAAGGATAAGGGGGGGATTAGCTGAGTTGCTTAGAGGCTGTTAATTTTGGCAGCCATTATCAGGGTGAAGGTGCTCAGATAAATCCCACTCATTACCAGGCCTTACCCCAGAAGAAAATTGATTTCTCAATAATTTTCTTTTGAATTCAGACTTCAGAGAAGAGTGAAATAGGATGAACGGATGCAGAGAGAAACGAGATTTGTGAGGGGTTTTGATCTTGATGATGTGAATTATGAAATAAGAGAGAAGAATAAGAGATGGGTTGTTTTTATAAATGACTTTGAATCAGCTGGAGAAGAGTTAGGGTTTGTTGTTTCATTGAATTCATGGGTTTCGATTGTTGTTCGAATTTGAGATAGTTGGTAGAGGTTTGAAGGTTCTGTTGCTGTTGCTGTTGAGGTTCAATATATATGGGTTTGCAATCGAAGAACAAGAAGGTTGTGATTGGATTCGAGATGATGAACCTACTGCTGCCATTGAATTGAGAAGGGAGACTCAGGAGTTAGTTAAAGAAGAAAAGGGGTTTCTGAATCTGATGATGGTAGAACTGTTATGGGCTTGCTGGTATTTGAGTAGAAGAGATGGAAGTCAGGTGGAAGAATTGTTCAAATTCAGATAAAATGGGTTTTCAGTTCTGGTGTCTATGAATGTTTGAACTTGGATTTGAAGTGGTGGTTGAACTGAGTTGTAGTTGGAGATTACCAGAGATTGTGCTTAATGGAAATTGCAGGTGGTATGAGGAGTTTGAGCTGTAAAATATGGCATCGTGTGTGATCTGAGAGTGAATGTCTCTTGTGGATGAACTCAGGGAGATGAGGAAATAAACTGGTGCTTGTGAAGATGCAGTGGTGCTGCTACTTGTGAAGTTGGTGCTAAAATGGGTTATTATGACTCAGATTTAGGTTGTGTCAGATGAATGATTGAACAAGGATTCAGAGCTGCTATTGGATGAAGAAAATGGAGATGGTGCTCAGTTCAAGATTGCAGGCTAAGTATCTAGTGCAGCTTGATTTGTCGAATGGAATGATGCAATGGCTTGAGATGTAAGTGGTGGAATAAGGAATATGAGGTGATGCTGATGAAGTTGCTGTTATGAAATTTAAGCTAGAACAGTTTGGTAGCGATGGCTGAGTATGGATGTGGCTCTAAGAAGTCTGGAAGTGTGGCATGAACTGAAATGGAGCTACATCCATGATGGAATTGGTGGTTACAAGAATCAGTGAGGGAAAGAGCTGAAATGGGTTTAAATGAGTCTTGGTTGTTATTGGCTTAAAAGCTGAGAATTGCTTTAGTAATGCTGCAGAGAATGATGTAACTGGTGGTCTGTATCTGGGTACAATTGTGGAATCGAAGATGAATTAGTAGTGGTTTAATTCTTGAGTTAGAGTTGCTGCTGTTTTGCAGTGTATGCAGTGACTGTATGCGAATACTTTTGAGAGATTTTAGAAGAGCAAGAAGCAAGCCATGAGGTTGAGCTGCAGGTTACAATGATTGAAGCTGCATAATGGATGTGCATTGACTAAAGTGTAAATATGGAGTTGGCAGAACGGATAGGGAGTATGTTGTTGCTTAAAAGTGTGAATTGACTATGAGCTGGTATACCAGGTGGTAATGGCTCTGGAGATTGTTACAAGGGTTCTCAGTTAGGACTTGCTGGTGACTAATTGCATTGAATATGATTCTTAGTACAAGGAATGGTTGAAGCTGCAATGTTGGTGAATGATGCAGGTGACGGCAATGCAAGGGCAGTCGCGGTGATGCTGAGAAGATTTACAAGAGCAAGCTGGATTGCAAGGAATGTTGTTCTTGTTGAATCAGGGAGAGAGCAAGGATTGCAGTTGAGATGGATTGAGTCTCTGGTGGAGCTGTGAAGTATGCTGCAACTGGTGTAACTAAAGATGTCGGAGCAGTGCTTGTGGAGTTAGAAACTCAAATCTGAAGATAGTGAATGGAAGGCTTGCTGCATTAGATATATGTGTGACTGAATGGGTATGAATGCTAGATGAATGTTAGGTTTGCAGGGGAGAAGAAATTGGCCAGAGTTGGCCTGGAAATTTCCTGGAAAGAAAGGAAACTCTGCCAGATTTTCTACTGGGGCGAGTTGACTCAGTGATCCGACTCACCTGATCCAGTACTTACTCAGATGGAGATGGACCTGGCTAATAGGCTGTCTGAGATTCAGTTTTGGAAATGGGCTAAGCTAATTACGGGAGTTGAATTGAAAGGATACAAAAGCATGACCTTTCCTATCTCATATATCATCTTATCTTCTACTTTTTACTTCTGCCTAGGGTTTACAACATGATAGAACTTCTTTTTCTCCTTGTTATGAACTCCATGAGCATGAGCTAATCTTATTATTGGTGATGGATTAATTTGATTTCACATAACATGTTTCTTGTTCAATAAATTAGTTTTGTCTCCATACTTTATTGCTTATGATTCACTATATATATTGTTATATGATTTGAAAGCTTGTTTAGTCGAGTCGCGAGTCGGTTGAGTTTGTTTTCATATCTATTGCTAGATTAGGGTTATTATACGCAAAAGTGATAATTTTGATTGCAAGTAGCATAGTTGTGAGTATTGCTTGTAGTGATACATCCTAGTAGTCACAAGTGGATCATAACCTTTGTTAAAACGGATTAGTGCTTTTACACGTTCGTTTGCATTGATTAGTCTTATTTCATAGAACTTAGTGCTCTTAGGGAGTTAAACTTAATTGTGCTTTTACACTTTAGGTTGCTTTCTAGGTAGAATTCGCATCTTTTAATGTGTTTGTTGATGACAAGAGGGAATTAGCGGGATATTCTTGCGATCAAGGTATTCTAGGACTTTTAATAAAATGAGAGATTAAATATCAATTCTAGTTATTGTGTAGAAAGCATGTTTGTGAATGAAGATGAATCCTTAACCAATATCTTTCCTTGTTTGATTTGATTTGCTTATTTCATTATTTGATTTTATTTTAGTTTGATTTTATTAAAAATCAGAAAACCCTCCCTTGTTACCTTTAGGAAACCAAAACATATTGACAACCTAAGTCCTCTCTGTGGGAACGATCCTTTCTTGCCCTTGCTATATTATATATTTTGAGTAGTGAGAAAGTAATTTATTTTTGACGCATACGACATCGATCAAATTTTGGCGCCGTTGCCGGGGAGGCAGCGGTTGTCACTTGTTTTTGGTTTCTTATTTTTTGTTTTTCTTTTATTTTCTGGTTTTTAACCTTGGTTTGAGAATCTTATTTCAGGTACTTGTTTCTCATGGAAGTTCCCAAGGATGAAGAGGATACTATAATACAAGAGTTGCAAAGTTTTTCTAACCATTTGCCTATTAATTATTCTCATTCACCTCTTATTGGTTTAAATGTATGTGCTTCGAGAATATTGTTGAATGACTTTGTTTCTCGATTTTCACCATTAGAGACCTTTGATTCTCATACTATGCAGGTTTGCAAAGAAGAAACCATAGAAGTTCCTGAATTTTATGTTCTTTATACACTTCCAAGTGTAAACAAGAATAAGTGTGGGGGAAACTTTTATTGGTTGATAGCTTCGCTTCTATTTTCTTGTACTTATATTTATGCGAAGCGATTGTTTGCAAAATAGGTTACATGGAAGGATCCCCAACTTTTCAGATTATTGGTGTATGGGGAATGAATTTTGCAAGGATATAGTCGGGCTGACGACTTTAAACCAAGCGCTAAATGGGAGGCAACCCATAGGATGAGTATCTCTTGTCTTATTTTCATTTTCTTGTCTTGTTTTTAGTTTTTTCTTATCTTGTATTTTATTTTTCTGACTTCTTATCATTTTTCATGCATGATTTCCCACCTTGACGTACTTTGGATGACTCAATTTACATTGAGGACAATGTAAAGTTTAAGTGTGGGGGAGTGGTTAAGCATTTGCATTGTAAAAATTTCAAAATTTTCAACTTTTTTTGTAAAATAGTGAATTAAAAACTCCAACTTGTAGTTAGTTTAGAGTCACATAGTATACATGTCGCTAAGATTACATCGAAATTCTCATAAGAGTAACTGAACTTAGAGATGACAGAGAACATGATCGGGTTTCTTACTTGTATGAGAGTTAAAGTTGGATTTAACCATGCCAGTGGCGAATAAGGTGCAGACTGAATTCGGTAGTATAATAGTGGTCCCCTATAGTGGAGACTACCCATGTTACATCATGAGAGAAACCGACCTTCATTTCTTTGTACCTGTCTAAATTTGTGCTTTTAAAGTACTCAAACCATGGCCTTTGTACTTGCATTTTTTTTTTTATCTTTATTTGTATTTGTTTTAGTTTTTCTTGTCTAAAAATAAAATAAATAAATAAATAAATAAATGGGACATGGTTATCATTATGCTAGCTCCCTTAAACAAAAGAAAAAAAATGAAAAAAAAAAAAAGACAAGAGAAAAGTCCATTAAGTTCATCAGGTTGTTTCAACAGGTTGCAAGTCTATTTTGAGATTTGTAAGATCCTTTTCGTGTTGTCCTTTTGTTGATGGTGGTTTTTATCTTAGGGTTAAAATCATAAAACCCTAGTCAGATAGTGACGTCACATAACTTGAGATTTTTTTCCATATATATCCATTAATAATAATTGTTAAAATATTTAAATCTCCTAATTTTCTGTTCCTTGTTTCTGCTTTCTAGTGGTTGATTCCAATGCAATATCCGACGTATTTCCGGATGCATAAAATTTCCACTAAGCGCATTTATTGAACCTTTTAATATGTTTGCGAGAAAATTACCAGGGTACCTTTTTTTAATACTAATTAGGGTTTCGATAGGCCAAACCCTAATTACCACACCACATGTGCCAATGGCAAACCATGCCAGCCACATCTACGCGCCAAGGCATGCAAATCATGCTAGCCGCACCGCTGTGCCAATGGAAAACCATGCTAGCCACACCTACTGCGCCAAGGCATGCCAACCATGCTAGCCGCACCACTGTGCCAATGTCAAACCATGCCAGCCACACCTATCACGCCAAGGCATGCCAACCATGCTAGCCGCACCACTGTGCCAATGTCAAACCATGCCAGCCACACCTATCACGCCAAGGCATGCCAACCATGCTAGCCGCACCACTATGCCAATGGAAAACCATGCCAGCCACACCTACCGCGCCAAGGCATGCCAACCATGCTAGCCTCACCACTGTGACAATGGAAAACCATGCCTGCCACACCTACCGCGCCAAGGCATGCCAATCATTCTAACCAAACCAACCGCACCTTGCCTTGTCCTCACCATGCCAAACCCTTGGCACCACATGTACCAATAGCATGTCATCCACCTTGTCGCACCATACCGTGTTGGCCTTACCCATGCGGCTACCAATACAAAGTCCTACAACAATCAACAACCATCTTTCCATCTAAAATGCAAATCTTAGCCGTCCAAGGTCACCAACCAACGCATGGTAACCTTTGGCCCAACGGAAAAACCCTAGTTTTGGCCACGCCTAAACAACGCCAAGGCATTCCGACCATGCCACATGTGCCAATTTCATGCCGTGCCAGCCACCTAGACGCGCCATATCGTGTTGTCCTTGTTGTTCAATGTAAATAGGTAAGACCTATTTATACAAGTCGGAGTAAAAACGTACCCTGGTCTCATTAAGGAGTGGGGAAGTAAATGGGAGGAGGTGGTAACCGTATGCATATAATTGATGTTCTGTAAAGTGGTTAACGCATAAAACTGGTTTTCATGAAACTGCTAACGTTATGGAATTGATGTCCCATAAAATTGTTAACGCATGTGCTTTATGTCCCATTAACGTTTCACACATAACTTCCCGTATTTACTAACCGCCTCACCCTTATGACACTTCCTTATGACGGGCGTAGTGTACGCCACACGCTGTAAACCGCCAAACCAATACCCAAAGAGGATCCCCCAGTTTGTGTTGATGTCTCGAATGTTTTTGGAAAACATATAGCGTGTTTTTGTGGCTTGGCAAGTCAAGATCGGGAAACTTTCTAGCCTGGTGACCTTCGACGGTCGAGATTTTACATCTTGAGAGGAGGGGTAACCATTGATCGTTGCACGCCTTCGTTTTGGTAGCAGCGTAGTGAGGGCCAACGTAGTGGCGCGGCTAGGTTGGCATGGCATGGTTTGGCGTGGCCAAACTTAGGTTTTCGGGCCAAAGGTTACCATGTGTCGTCTAGTAACCTTGGATGGCTAGGATTTTCTCCTGGGATTAAAGGGCAACCGTTGATTGTTGCACGCCTTCGTTTTAGTGGCCGCGTAGGGAAGGCCAACAGGGTGGCGCGTCTAGGGTGTGTTTAGGCTTGGCATGTGGTGCCAAGGGTTCGCCTTGGGCGTGGCTAGCTTTGGCTAGGTGAGATTTTGGCTTAGCATGTGGGGCCAAGGGTTTTCCATGAGCGTATGGCGTGGCTAGGGACCAAGGAAAGGGCGTTTGGCTTGGCATGATGTGACTAGCATTGCTAGGGCCAAGGCAAAGTGCGTTTGGCATGGCGCGGCTAGCTTGGATAGGTTTGGTTTGGCTTGGCATGTGGGGCCAAGGGTTTTGCCATTGGCGCATGGCGTGGCTAGGGCCAAGGTAAGGGCGTTTGGCTTGGCACGGTGTGAGTAGCATAGCTAGGTCCAAGGCAGAGTGCGTTTGGCATGGCGCGGCTAGCTGGGGCTAGGTGCGGTTTTGGTTTGGCATGTGGGGCCAAAGGTTTGCCATAGGCGCATGGCGTGACTAGCTTGGGCTAGGTGCGGTTTTGGCTTGGCATATGGGGCCAATGGTTTGCCATAGGTGCATAGCGTGACCAAGCTAGGGTTTTGGGGAAAAGGTCGTTTGGTTACCTTAGACGGCCAGGATTTGCTCATGGGATTGAAGGGAAACCGTTGATTGTTGCACGCCTTCATTTTGATAGACGCGTAGTGAAGACCAGTATGGTGGCGCGTCATGGGGCCATGGTGAGGTGCGTTTGGCATGTCGCGGTAGGTGTGGCTGGCATGATTTGCCATTGGCACGGAGGTGCGGCTAGCATGGTCAGCCATCTTGGAGCGGTTGGTGTGGCTGGCATGATTTGCCATTGGAACAGAGGTGAGGCTATCATGGTTGGCATGCTTGGCGCGGTCGGTGTGGCTGGCATAATTTTCCATTGGCACAGAGGTGCGTCTAGCATGGTTGGCATGCTTTGGCGCGGTTGGTACGGCTGGCATGATTTTCCATTGGCACAGAGGTGCGGCTAGCATGGTTGGCATGCTTTGGCGCGGTCGGTGTGGCTGGCATGATTTTCCATTGGCACAGAGGTGCGGCTAGCATGGTTGGCATACTTTGGCGCGGTTGGTGTGGCTGGCATGATTTTCCATTGGCACACGTAGGAATTAGGGTTTGGCTTTTCGTAACCCTAATTTGAAAAATATACGCCGGTAATTATTTAGAGACACATTAAAGGTTTCAGTAAATGTGCCTAGTAAATGCTTGTTACTTTAAATATTGTGACATCACTATCTGCTAGGGTTTAGTGTTTTACAATTTTAACCCTAAGCTAAAAACCACCATCAACATTAAGTCCCCTGCTTAGCTCGGAACAGGTGCCTTGTTGCGAGGTAAGCATATGATGGTGACAGACTAGGACGGAATCGAGGTGTAAATCATTGCAAAGATGGTCAGGAGAATCCGACTAACCTTTTTGAGTGGTAAAAGAGTTTTGGCTTCCCGTGTTGGCGGCCCTGCGTAAGTTGTACTGGGAATGCAGACTGTGGAGTGGTGATATGAAAGTCACCGGCTTGGTCTTGTCGTACATCTCCAAGGAAAAGGAGGCGCGGTCTTGGAAGGCGACGCCAGTGGATAGCTTGGCTCGAGGGGCCAAGAGGTGGCATGGTCTTGGTAATGCAAACGCGCATGGATGATAGGGTCGCGACAGTGGAGCAGGCGGCTTTGCATAGTGTGGCCTTGGCAAGACGATACGTGCACGGACGACTAGGCGTTGTGGGGCCGCGGAAATGGAGCGAATGGCTTGGCAGGGGGGCCGCGACAATGTCATGGTGGAACGTACAAGGACGGCTAGGCGTGGTAGGGCCGTGGTATGGCGTGAGTGGTCTTGGATGTGGAAATTGGTCTTTGCGGGACCGGTTTCCTCTTTTTCTTCCTTGTCTCAAAATTGGAAATCCTTTTCTTGTTCGAACTCCCAAGTATCAAGCCTATAAAAAGGATGGCTGGACTCTCCCTTTGATTCACGCCTTTATTGTTTCTTCTTTTGTTGCTTGGTAGCGGTGAAGCGGGAGAGAGGATTAGGTATGTCTTCCAGTACTTCCTCTGTGACTTGCTTTTCTTTTGTTTTCTTGTGTTGGTGAAAAACCCTAGTTGTAGGTGTACCTTTCCATGACCTTGTAGAAAATTTCGGTGTAAATCCCAGCCGTAGGTATGTATTGCACAAGCTCGTAGTAGTACTTGGGGATGAATACCGTAGTAATGTTGACCGCCTCAACTCGCTGTGCAAAGTAAACACGTGATAGTAATTGCTATCCCTTTTCCATGAAAACCTAGTTTTTTAGGGTTTACTCCTTGTCTTGGTGTATCCGTATGCATGGTCCCCCTCTTTTTTTTTTTGGGCGCTTCTATCTGGATGAGCGCGAGTTTCCGGATGCATGTAGCGGTGATGTACAGTCTGACAATCCCCACTTTTTGCGTATGCATGAAATGACTTTGAAACCAATTAGTTTGTGCCCGAGGTGGATCCCTTGCGTCCAATAGAATAATTTCTACACGCTTTATGTAATAATTCCTACTCTTCTTGTTCCATTGTAGTTATCGCAGCGGTGAAAACAGTGTAAGAGAATTTTGGTTAAGATGTCAACAGTTTCTGCGGTACCGAGGGATGGGGGTAATTCCAAGCCAAAGATAGATGACAAGTTCTTCACGGCATCATCCACGATTAGGAGAAACCATCCCCAATATGTGCTGATCCTTATGACCGGATCGGAAAGCGAAGGAGAGGATCGATCGGTTCGGCCAGGAGGCGCAATAAGGTTTTACCTTCAGAGGAAAGAATATCGTGCCTCTTTATCGACTTTAAAATCCCTGCAAGTCCGTTGCGTTCCTTTGAGAAATGGACGCGATTTATGATGGACCAGGAACCTGTAAAGACCAATTTAACCAGGGCACAGATTGTCGACGCTGTTGCGGCTTCCACAGTGCTTCAGATTAGGAAAGACATTCCAGGGTTGGTTGCTTTTGTTTCCAGACACCCATATGGCCGTATGTAGGTGGGGCGAAATGACCATTTCTTTGGAGAGCATGTCTGTGTTAGTAAATTTTCCTGTAATTGGAAACCTCGACATCAGGCTGTCTGCAGACGAAGAAGAAATTCGCGCCACCCTGGTTGCGAAGTCAAATGGATTCGCTCGGAAGGAAAACGAGACGAAGTGCTTTTATGACTGGTGGGTGTCTCAGTGGTTTCCTGACGAGTTGGAGTCGAACCAAAAGAATAGCGTACTTCATTTCGCGGCGTTCTTAGCTCTTTGGCTATCCAGGGATATTTTTGACGACGGCTCGGGCAAGAAATAGATAAGACAGGAACTTATCAAATTTTCCATAAAATTAGCAAAGGGCATCGCTCTCCCCCTCGGTGGTTTGTTTCTTGGTTCTTTGTATGCACACCTGGATCAGCTGGTTTCGGACATGCGCGCCTCGAACGGTCATATGAAAGTGGATTCGTATGTTCATGCCACCTTTCTACAGGCATGGTTGTGGGAGAATTTCGAGAAGTATGCCCCAAAACCATTGGCTATACTTCCTGAGTCTTGGGGTGGATCCATAATACTGCGTTGGTCGAACAGGCGCCGAAAAACTGGTCCGAAACTGATTAAGTTTCTTGAAAACTCGTATGCGGTTAATTTTCATCCATGGGCTCCGGTGCATGCGTCCATAACTCAGATTAGTACCTTTGCTCCTGCTTCGAATATGTCTTTGTCTTCTGATGAGGAAGGCCTGAGAATTGGAGAGATGGTGTTCATGCGTAGCTGCACGCCTGGCCACGTGCCATCTTTTTTTTCGAGGAGCTTGCAAAGCGATCTCTTACAATGTTGATAGGGCTGCTCGACATATGGGTTTTGACCAAGGGGTCCCACTTGTTTGTCAGCCGGTTGTTCAAGAAATCCCGTTATCAACTATTCTCGATGCTAGTGCTCTTGTGTCGGGTAAAAGTCTGCCTTTCCTCGCGGAACGGAATCCATCAACGACCTCCAAATACAACATATTTTGGCAGGATGAGTTTCTTGCTATTGATGGATTCGTGAATGATGTGGTAGAGAATCGTCGGGATAAGCCTTCTCCTGCGGTTTTAGCGGAACATCCACTGTTGAGGGATCCCAAGCGAAAATCCGTTAGTCCAAATGCAGATAGTCCCCAGGTGAAGGAACGTAGATCTAAAGATCGTGCGGGCGGCTTTCAGTCAGACTCCACGGTTTTGCCGACTTTTAGTTCATCCAATATGCGGGTACGTACGGCTCTCCTCTTGACCTTGGCCTGGATCGTTTATTTCCTTGTTCCTTTTCTGAGAATGCGCCCTTGTATTCTGTCCAGGGTCTCAGTAGTACGAACGCCTTTTCCAAACTTGTGAGCAGACAGAAAGCATCATTTTTCGAGACAGAGAGCGGCGTTGCAGAGCCTACCCATGATGACGCAGAACTCGAAAATGATGATAGTTCAGGGTCTAGCGATGGTGATAGCAATTCTTCCGATAACAGTGTTGAATCTTC
Organism: Papaver bracteatum; assembly: GCA_023529315.1. NCBI lineage: Eukaryota > Viridiplantae > Streptophyta > Magnoliopsida > Ranunculales > Papaveraceae > Papaver > Papaver bracteatum. The sequence goes on along the minus strand of JAJJWX010003811.1, from coordinate 2,341,603 downwards.
GTCTAGTCAGTCTGAAACTGAATCGATGAGTCCCCTCCATGTTTTTCTTCTTTCTCTATTTTTTTTCTTTGTAGTAAAACTAAATTATGATTTTTAGGAGGAAACCGTTCCTGGGGATGATCTTGAAGTGGAAGACCACCAGAGTAAAGACGTAGCCGTACTTCCCACTGCGGAAACTGTGCAAACTAGCGACTTGGACATGGAGATTCATCGTCCCGAGGGCGCTGCCGTGACTCAGGTGGAGGAGAGCACTTCGGGGGGTGAAATCATAGTTAGGGATCTCCTGCCAGTTGCTGATTTAGTTGCAGGTGCCACCTTCAATCCTCCGTATCTGGCCCCTTTCCCAGGTCATGTATTGATTGGTGGATTTAGCGTGCCACCTAAACATGCGACATTATACACCAAGATTTGGGAAATCTACGGTCACATTGCCACGACTAAGAAGATCACTATTCGACATGCGTTGGTCAAGCGTGTGGAGGAAGCCTTGTCTTCGATTCATGATATGTGCAACGTGACTGGTCATACAGTTTCTGAGGATGTAATCTCGAGTTGGAAGTTCCATCGTGACATGTGCGTGGTCTTCGAATTCAATGTTCCTTGGTTCGTTTAAGGTATGTTTGATATTGAAAGGTCGTTGCCGGAGCAGTTGAAGGTCCTTCCGCAGACATGATGAAGAAGCAGGAAGCGGAATTCAAGAAGTTATGCAGGAAGCTAAAACTTAAGAGGGAGGCTCTCCAAAGCACGAGGGAGGCCTTTGCCAAAAGGAGCAAGCCACTGTTGGAAAACCTTCCTTGAATATATATCTGTCTTTTGGACCTCTTATCTTTAGGTTTTTTTTTTGAAAGGAAAATGAGATGCCTGGTTTTTGGTTTTTGATTTTATGATTTTCTCGGGTTAATAGATAAATGCTACCTTGACGGTTTTGGATTATATATTTTTTTTGAATGAAATGTTTAGAATTGAATTGCCTTTGGCTATGAATGAAAGTGACGCAGACATCCCAGGAAAACCGTGGAACCGTGTGTTGGTAGATGACATGGGGTGAAACATGGCTATAGGTTTTATTAGAACTTGAAAAAGCAAACCACGTATTTTTGTCTATATAGGACTTACTTGGTTTCTCAGTTCATCTGATGAGAATAAACTTTCTAGGTGTAGGACCAAGTTTTTTTTTTTTTTGAGAAACATGGTCATGGAAAGTCCCCATTCTTCCGAGTCGTTGCTGAGTTATCTGATAAATGCGCCGTTAATCCCTGAGCGGATCGTTTTTCTTCTAGCCTCTGAGAAGTCCCCAGTCATCCCTTGTCGTGTCATGACTGGTAATCGAGCCGTCAAGTAACTGAGTCGGAGTGGATCGCATTCCTCTACCATCTTGACGTCTGAGTCGAAGAATGAGATCGCTAGTTGAAAATTGACATTGTAACTGAAATATCGAACCTCCCGATGTGGTCGCCAATTGTTTGTAGGTGAAAATGGTTTCTGCTGATTTCGGTAATTAGTGTGTGCAGGTGAGAAACAATTTAAACCCTAAACAATGTACTGCAAGAGAGTACTTTATATTCGAGAGATCAATCTATACAAGTCCATCCTAAACCAAGAAATGGCCGTTCCAGACTTGCTCCGGTCACAAAGTGGAGGAGAATGGGTTGGTTTTTGGGAGGGAAGCAAGGAAAGTGGTGAGACCAGAATAGTTGATTCTGGAAGAGTAGTTGGGTTACTACGACTTGTTATCAGAAAAGTGAGAGAGCTAACAAGGTGAGCTAGAAAGTAAGTATTTCTGAGTGTTGTATTTCCCGTATGAACTTTTTGTTCAATATAAATATGTAAGACTTATTTATACAAGTCGGAGTAAAAATGTACCCTGGTCTCATTAAGGAGTATGGAAGTAAATGGGAGGAGGTGGTAACCGTATGCATGGAATTGATGTTCCATAAAGTGGTTAACGCATGAAATTGGTTTTCATGAAACTGCTAACGTTATGGAATTGATGTCCAATAAAATTGTTAACGCATGTGCTTTATGTCCCATGAACGTTTCACACATAACTTCCCGTATTTACTAACCGCCTCACCCATATGACACTTCCTTATGACGGGCGTAGTGTACGCCGCACGTTGTAAACCGCCAAATCAATACCCAAAGAGGATCCCCCTGTTTGTGTTGATGTCTCGAATGTTTTTGGAAAACATGTAGCATGTTGTTGTGGCTTGGCAAGTTATGCTCGGGAAAATTGCTAGCCTGGTGACCTTCGACAGTCAAGATTTTACATCTTGAGAGGAGGGGAAACCGTTGATCGTTGCACGCCTTCGTTTTGGTAGCCGCGTAGTGAGGGCCAACGTGGTGGTGCGGCTAGGTTGGCATGCCGTTGGCGTGGCCAAACTTAGGTTTTCGGGCCAAAGGTTACCATGTGTCGTCTAGTAACCTTGGATGGCTAGGATTTTCTCCTAGGATTGAAGGGCAACCATTGATTGTTGCACGCCTTCGTTTAGGTGGCCGCGTAGGGAAGGCCAATAGGGTGGCGCGTCTAGGGTGTGTTTAGGCTTGGCATGTGGTGCCAAGGGTTCGCCTTGGGCTTGGCTAGATTTGGCTAGGTACGATTTTGGCTTGGCATGTGGGGCCAAGGGTTTTCCATGGGCATATGGCGTATCTAGGGCCAAGGAAAGGGCGTTTGGCTTGGCATGATGTGATTAGCATGGCTAGGGCCAAGGCAAAGTGCGTTTGGCATGGCGCGGCTAGCTTGGATAGGTTTGGTTTGGCTTGGCATGTGGGGACAAGGGTTTTTCCATGGGCGCATGGCGTGGCTAGGGCCAAGGAAAGGGCGTTTGGCTTGGCACGGTGTGACTCGCATAGCTAAGGACAAGGCAGAGTATGTTTGGCATGGCGCAGCTAGATTGGGCTAGGTGCGGTTTTTGGTTTGGCATGTGGGGCCAAGGGTTTTCCAAAGGCGCATGGCGTGACTAGCTTGGGATAGGTGCGGTTTTGGCTTGGCATGTGGGGCCAAGGGTTTTCCATAGGTGCACGACGTGACTAGCTTGGGCTAGGTGCGTGACCAAGCTAGGGTTTTGAGGAAAAGGTCGTTTGGTAACCCTAGACGGCCATGATTTGCTCCTTGGATTGAAGGGAAACCGTTGATTATTGCACGCCTTCGTTTTGATAGCCGCGTAGTAAATACCAGTATGGTGGCGAGCCATGGGGCCATGGCGAGGTGCATCTGGCATGGCGCAGTAAGTGTGGCTGGCATGATTTGCCATTGGCACGGAGGTGCGGCTAGCATGGTCGGCATGCTTTGGCGCGGTTGGTGTGGATGGCATGATTTTCCATTGGCACAGAGGTGCGTCTAGCATGGTTGGCATGCTTTGGCGCGGTCGTTGTGGCTGGCATGATTTTCTATTGGCACAGAGGTGAGGCTAGCATGGTTGGCATGCTTTGGCGCGGTTGGTGTGGCTGACATGATTTGCCATTGGCACAGAGGTGCGGCTAGCATGGTTGGCATGATTTGGCGCGGTCGGTGTGGCTAGCATGATTTGCCATTGGCACAGAGGTGTGGCTAGCATGGTCGGCATGCTTTGGCGCGGTCGTTGTGGCTGGCATGATTTGTCATTGGCATAGAGGTGCGGCTAGCATGGTTGGCATGCTTTGGCATGGTCGGTGTGGCTGGTATGATTTGCCATTGGCACACGTGGGAATTAGGGTTTGGCTTGTCCTAACCCTAATTTGAAAAAGATACCCCGGTAATTATTTAGAGACACATTAAATGTTTCAGTAAATGTGCCTAGTAAATACTTGTTACTTTAAATGTTGTGACATCACTGTCTGCTAGGGTTTAGAGTTTTACGATTTTAACCCTAAGCTAAAAACCACCATCAACATTAAGTCCCATGCTTAACTAGGAACAGGGGCATTATTGCGAGGTAAGCATATGATGGTGACAGACAAGGACGTGATCGAAACGTAAGTCATGCAAGATGGTCAGTAAAGTCCGACTAACCTTTTTCGAGAGGTAAGGAGAGTTCATGATCCCGCGTTTGGCAGCTTTGCATAGATTCTATTTGTGGTGTAAACCTTGAAGTGGTGAGATAAGGATCGTCAGTTTGGTCTGGCTACGCATCATCTTAACTGAGTTAGGAAACATCATAATGCTGGCTCGGCGAGTTGGTGCTGGTGCGGTAAGTCATGGCACGGACATCTTGGCATGATGGGTCCACGGCAATGGAACGGATAACTCGGCGTGGTGCGGTCATGGTAAGGCGCGATTTGGTGAGTCAAGGCATGCATGGACGGATTAGCGCGGTAGGCCAAGGTGAGGCATGGTTTGGTAAGGCGAGGTGTGTACGGACGTCTTGGCATGGTGGGGCCAATGCATGGCACGGACGGCTTGGTAATTTATCTTCACGGGCCTAGTTGCCTCTTTTCCTTACTTGACTCAAATAGGAAGTCCTTTCGTTATTCAAACTCCCTAGAATCACGTCTATAAAAGGGGCCGGTCTCTCCCTTTATTTCACGCCTTCATTTTTTGGTCATGTCGTAACAATAAAGTGGACGAGCGAATCCAGGTATGTCTTCCAGCACTTCCTCTTTAACTTTATTTCTTTTTGCTTCCTTGTTGGTGCAAAGCCCTAGTTGTAGGTGTACCTTTTCATGACCTTATAGAAAATGTTGTTCCTCTGTGTGGGTGTGAATTCTGGCCGTAGGCATGTTTTGCATAAGCTTGTAGTAGTATTTAGGCATGAATACCGTAGAAATGTTGACCGCCCCAACTTATTGTGTGAAGTAGGCGAGAGATGGTAGCTGTCATTCTCTTCCCATGAAAACCTAGTTTCTAGGTTTTACTTCTTTTCTTGGTGCGTTCGTGTGTATGGTTCCCATGGTGGGGCACGAATTTCCTGCTGCAGTGTATGGCCTTGGCATGAGGCGGTGATGCATGGCACGTCAGTCCCCATTTCTTCGCGTATACGTATTATGACCCCGAAACAAACTGGCTTGCGTCTAGGGTGGATCTATTTTGTCTGACAAAATAATTTCCATGTACTTTCTGTAATAATTTTTCCTTCGTATTGTTCCATTGTAGTTGTTTGGAAGGTGGAAGTACCGTGAGAGAATCTTCGTTATGATGTCACTTGAGAAACGTTCTGCTGTACCAAAAGACATTGGCAATTCCAAGCCAAACGTAAGTGATGAATTCTTCACAATATCGGCCACGGTTAAGAGAAACCACCCCCAGTGCGTGTCGATTTTTTTGACTGGTCCGGAAAGTGAGGGAGAAGACCGGTCGGTTCGTCCAGGAGGCGTAATAAGGTTTTGCCTTCAGAGGAAAGAATATCATTCCTCTCCTATCGATTTTAAAATCTCTGTGAGTCTGTTGCGTCCCTTCGAGAAATGGATGCGATTCATGAGGAGCCAAGAGCATGTTAAAACCAATTTGACCAAGGCGCAGATCATTGATGATGTTACGGCTTCGCAGTTCTTCTGATTAGGAAAGATATTCCAAGCTTGGTTGCTTTTATTTCCAGATGGTGTCCATACACCTATACATCCATATGTAGGTGGTGTGAAATGACCATCTCCTTAGAGAGCGTGGTTGTATTGCTGAACCTTCCCGTAATTGGAAACCTCGATGTTAGGTTGTCTGTAGATGAAGAAGAAATGCACGCCGCCCTGGTTGCGAAATCAAAAGGATTCATTCGGAAAGAAAATGAGATGAAGTGCTTCTATGACTGGTGGGTGTATCAGTGGTTTCCTGATGAGTTGGCATCGAATCAGAAGAATAGTACACTTCATGTCGCGGCGTTCTTGGCCCTTTGGTTATCCAGAGACATTTTTGATGACGTCTCAGGTAAGAAGGAGATAAGGAAGGAACTTATCAAGTTTGCCATAAAATTGGCAAAAGGCGTCGTTTTCCCCATTGGCGGTTTGTTTCTTGGTTCTCTGTACGCACACTTGGATCAGCTGGTCTCCGATATGTGCGCTTCAAACGGCTATATGAAAGTGGATTTGTACGTTCACGTCGCCTTTCTTCATGCATGGTTTTGGGAGCACTTCGAGAAGTACGCCCCAAAACCGTTGGCTATACTTCTCGAGTCTTGGGGTGGCTCCAGGATACTGCGCTGGTCGAATAGGTGTCCAAAGATTATCTCGAACCTGGTTGGATTTCTTGACAACTTGTACATGGTTAATTTTCATCCATGGGATCCGGTGCATGCATCCATAATTTAGATCAGTACCTTTTCTCCTGCTCCGAACATGTCTTTATCTTCTAATAAAGAGGATCTAAGTGTTGGAGAGATGGTTTCATGTGAAGCTGCATGCCCGGTCATGTGCCGCCTTTCTTTAGAGGATATTGCAAAGCAATCTCTTACCACATCGATAGAGCGGCTCGGCATATGGGTTTTTACCAAGGGGTCCCACTCGTTCGTCAGCCGGTTGTTCCCAAAATCCCGTTGCTAACTATTCTCGATGCTAGCATTCTTATGTCGGGTAAAAGTCTCCCTTTTCTGCTCGTGGAACGAAATCCATCAACAACCTCCAAATATAACATATTTTGGCAGGATGAGTTTCTCGTTATCCATGGATTCGTGAATGATGTGGTAGAAAACCGTCACGGTAAGCCTTCTCCTGTGGTTTTAGTGGAACACCCACTGCTAAGGGATCCCTAGCAAAAATTCATTAGCCCGAAAGCAAATAGTCCCCAAGTAAATGAGCGAAGATCTAAAAGCCGTACTGGTGGTCTTCAGTCGGTCCGACGGCTCTTCCGACTTTTAGTTCTTCCAATATGCGAGTACGTATAATTTTTTTCCTGGTTTAGTCGGATTACGCATGTCTTTGTCTCATTTATGAGTGTCTGTTCTTGTGCCTTGCCCAGGGTCTTAGCAGTGTGAACGCCTTCACTAAGCTTGCACGTAGCCAGAAGACATCATCTCTTGAGACGAAAAGAGGCGATGCTGAGCCTACCCATGGTGAAGGGGAATCCAAGAAGGAAGAGAGTTCAGAGTCCAGTGACGGGGAGGATAGTTTTTATGGTAGCAGCGTTGAATCTTCCTCCAGCGAGCCCGGAAATTCATCGGTGATCTTTTCACTTTCTTTCTTTCCTCTTTTTTTTTTTTTTTTTTTTTTTATGCAAAAACTAAGTCTTGATATTCTAGGAGGAAACCGTTCCCGAGGATGGTTTTGAAGTATAAATCCCTCCGAGTGAAGGCGTAGATATACCTCCAATTGAGGAAACTATGCCGGGTGGTGACTTGGACATTGAAGTTCATCATCCTGAAGACATTGTCATGGCTCAAGTAATAGAGAATACTCCAGGGATTGATGGCGCAATTGTAGTTAGGGGTCTCTTGCCGGTTGTTGATTCGGCTACGGGCGCCATTTTTAACCCTCCATACTTGGTCCCTTATCCGGGTCATGTGTTGATCGAGGGATTTAGCGTGACAGCCAAACATGGGGTGTTATACCCTAAAATATGGGAAAGCCACAGATATATTGCCACAACCAAGAAAATTACTAGTCGATTTGCGTTGGCCAAGCGGGTGGAGGAAGATTTGTCTTCGATTGACGACATGTGCAATGTGACTGGTCATACGGTTTCTGAGGATGTAATCTCGAGCTGGAGGTTCCATCGCGATATGTGTGTGAACTTCGAATTCAATGTTCCTTGGTTTGTTGAAGGTTTCTCTGAGGTTGAAAAGTTGCTGGTCAAAATAGTCGAAGGTCCTTCCGCATACATGGTGAAGAAGTAGGAAGTAGAATTCAAAAAATTATACAGGAAGCTGAAGTTGAAAAGGATGGCTCTCCAGAGAACGAGGGAGGCCTTTGCTAAGAGGAGCAAGCCTCTATTGGAAAACTTTCCTTGAATACATTTTTGTCTTTTGAACTTCTTATTTTTAGGTTTTTTTTTTTTTTAAAGGAAAATGAAACGCCTAGGTCATGGTTTTGATTTCTTGGGTTGATAGATAAATGTTACCTTGACTGTTTTGGATTATTCTTTTGGAATGAATCGTTTAGGAATGAATTGTTTTGGAAATGATGTTGTCTTGGTTATGATTGAAAGTGTTGCAGGCATCCCAGGAAAACCATGGAACCGTGCGTTCGGTAGATGACATGGGGTGAAACATAACATGGCTATTGGGTTTATCATCCCCGTGAAAACTTGAAAAAGCAAACCATGTATCTTGTCTAGGTAGGAATTACTTGGTTTTTTAAGTCTCTTGATGAAAAAGAAACCTTCCGGGTGTAAAACCGAGTTTTATGGGAAGCACCACCATGATTGTGGAAAGTCCCCAGTCGTTACTGAGTTACCTTATAATCGAGTCGTCGATTCTCGGGCGGATCGTTCGCTTATACCCTCTAGGAAGTCCCCAGTCATCCCTTGTCGTGTCATGACTGGTAATCGGGTCATTTGGTAACTGAGTCATCGATCCCTGAGTGGATCGTATGCTTCTACCATCTTGATGTGAGGGACTAAGCATGAGATCGATGGTCGAAAATTGACATTGCAACCGAAAGATCAATCTCCCACTGTGGTCGCCAATTGTTTATGGGTAAAAACGGTTTCTGCTGATTTCGGTAATTTCGGATATGTGGGTGAGAATCGAATTTAAACCCTAAACAATATACTGCAAGGGAGTACTTTTAGATTCGAGAGATCAATCTGTACAAGTCCGGCCTAAACCAAGAAACGGCCGTTCTAGACTTGCTTCGGTCACAAAGTGAAGGAGAATGGGTTGGTTTTGGGGAGGGAAGCAAGGAAAGTTCTGAGACCAGAATAGTTGATTTCTGGAAGAGTAATTGTTTCTACGACTTGTTTCAGAAAGTAGGAAGCTAACAAATGGAAAGCTAGCAAATATTTTATGAGTGTTGTATGCTCCTTGACTGAACTTGTTGTTCGGTGGCAATAGGTAAGACCTATTTATACAAGTCGAAGTGAAACGTATTCTGGTCTCATTAAGGAATGGAAAAATGGGTGAGTAAATGGGAGGAGGTGGTAACAGTTAATGCATGGAATCTATATTCCATAAAAAAGAGCGTTTCACCATTAACTTCCTGTATTTTTACTAACTGCCTCATCCTTATGACATTTCCTTATGACGGGCGTAGTATAAGCTGCACGTTGTAAACCGCCAAACCAATACCCAAAGAGGATCCCCCAGTTTGTGATATGTGTTGATGTCTCGAATGTTTTGTGGAAAACATGTAGCATATTGTTGTTGCCTGGCAAGTCAAGCTTGAGAGACTTGCTGGCTTGGTGACCTTCGACGGTCGAGATTTTGCATCTTAAGAAGAAAGGTAGTTGTTGATCGTCGCACGCTTTAGTTTTTTGGTGGCCGCATAGGGAAGGCCAACATGGTGGCGCGGCAAAGTTGGCATGCCTTAGCACGGTTTGACGTAGCCAAACTAGGGTTTTGGGCCTGTATGTTCAGAATTTCGCAAGAGCATTGCTGTGGCGATATTATGATCCTACATCTTGCCTCTTCTCATGTCTTTTCCGCGAAGAAGAAAAGATCATGAGAATTGAATTCTTTTAAGTTGCCGCAGCTGTTCATCTTTTCACATTCTTCTGTTCTGACACGTTTATGCATTTTTTGCTAGATTTATTACACGTATCTTATCTTCTATTCAATTTCTGACACGTCCTTCTCAACCGATGCGTTTCAACCATTCACGTCTTTCCTTCATATTAAATGCATTTATCTTCTTGAAAACTCTTATCTTCTATATATACCCTCTTCATTCCTCTCTTTTCTTCTTTTTACTTTATTCTTCCTTCTCTCTGCAATTTCACTGTTCTTCCGCAAATTCTGCATCTGCTACTGTTGTAAATTTTCTCTCATCCTTTTGATCTTCTATTCTTTCCTTCATTCCCATACTAAGGATGCCTCCAGCTGGTCGTAAAAATCTAATTTCCTTTGAAAAGATGCAAAAGAAGCTTCAAGATAGAGGTTTTACTTTATCTACCATTCCTGATCAAAACCCTAAGGCTGAACTCTCCATTAAATTATTTTCTGATCATCCGTGTAATGGCGAGAAGATCATAGTCTCATTAGGTCAACTTGAAGTTGGCCTTCCCATTCCTATTTATGACCCTGAACTTCCTTTATTCTACGAAATACTTTCTCATGCGAAATTCTCGCGGGTTATATATCAGTTGAGTGGGGATTGCACTCGTTTGATGCTTGAGCTTGCTACTCGCGGTGCTGGTAAAGAATCTCTTTACCCTCCTTAAGTGAAGAACCCTAAATTTAAAGATTTTCCAATTGTTCCTGCGAAGTATACTGTAGATAATTTCTTCGCGAATTATGAAATAGTCCCCATGAGGAAGGATATCACTTGTTGGGGTGTCTGCTTACAGAAAAAGGATGACGTTGCTGAAGACAAAGTTCTTATGTTGGACATTGACTGGAATCTGGGAAATAATTCATCTCCTCGCCACTCTAATGATGACAAATGGTGTATCTTCCCATTATTTCTAGGGGGTCCATACATCTCTGGTTCTCACGCTTTGCCTGCGAATCTCGCAGAATACCAACCATGGGTGTTCAGATGGCCTGAAAGGAATACAGAGGTATATTCCCGAAATTTTTGTTTAAGTTTCCATTATTATTTTCCTCATGTTTTTATAAATACTCTCGCTGATCCCTCCAATTTTACCAGATTGAAAGACTGAAATCTAGCTACGAGAAGCTTGGGAAAGCCAGTACTTTATCATCTCTTAAATTACTCACAGATGAAGTAATAAATATTCCTTTATGATTCTTAAAAATATATTGTTGCCTCTATTTCTTATCTTTATCTGTGTTTGAAGGTTATTGAAGAAATAGAACCTATTAAAGTTGTGAATACCAAGGGAAAAGACAAAGGTGCTGCTCGCAAGGAGAAATCTGATGCTTCTCGCAAGGAAAAATCTGATGCTCCTCTTTCAAAGAAAAGAAAAATGAAATCCCCATTTCCTTCAACTATTCAGTCCAGCGAGAGTTATAGCAATGATAACAACGATGATGATGGTGATGATGATGATATCAATTCTGCAAAGGAATTCTCCCAACCTGAGTCTTCTATGTCTCAGCTTTCCAGCATATTCTCTGATACTATGTTAGGGATTGGCGATACTCCTCTTGCTGAAGCTTGCAAATCTATGACAACTATCTGTGATGCCCCTCCCTTGGAGAATAATGAACCTCTTCGCAGGGTTTCAAGATCTATATCTCCAAGTTTCTTACATTCACTTAGCGCTCTGGTATGTTCTCATTTCTTCGCCACATTTGTGTATTCTCATTTCCTCGCCATGTTTTAATTTATATTTGTCTTGACAATTTTTGCTTTCCTTCGCAGGCTGGAAGAGCTTCTTTTGTTGTTGCCTCGGACCTGGAGAGTAGACGTGCAACTTTTCAAAAGAAGAATATTGTTCTTCGCGGGAAAAATGAAAAATTGGAATCTGAATCTGCTAATCTCCGCAAGAAGGATGGAGAACTGGAAGCTGAAATTGCTGAACTTCGCAAGAAAAATAAACAGCTAGAAATCGATGCTTAGAGTGACAAGCAAAAGATATCCGATCTTGAAAAATCTAACCAGCAACTCAATGGTATGAATTCTTCCCTTTTTCTCTTAATTCTTTTATCCTATTTTAGCTTATTCAAGCAACCATTTTTGCAGATGTTTATGGTCTTACTGATGAGGCTACATTCCTCCGCTCTTTTCCTGAACCCATAGATGAGGATTGTAGGATCAGAATATCGCCACAGCAATACTCCTACGAGATTTATAGCGACAGTTCTGCGAGCTCTTCAACAACACACTGCGAGTGTCACATAATGATTGAAAGAATGACGTAGCGGATGACGATAACAGAAACATGAGAAAAGCGAGATGATGCTGCGAAGCTTACAAATATCTGCGAGGGTTAACATTACAAATACTGCGAGAGTATCGCGAGTCAGATCCGAAATTAAAGGATAACTTAGCTGTCATCCACTATGTAATTTCCTATATAAAGAGACGAATAAGTGAAAGGAAGGAGAGATCAATTTTGAGAGTTTTGAGAAAGCTTTGAGGAGAGAGAAAGTTTAAGAGAACGGTTGTATTCTTGATTTCTTCCATTTCTTGTAATATTTTTGAGAATTAATCAATAAAAGTGTTGTTCTTAATCTTCAATTATGTGTTGATTCTTATGAATTCTTGTGAGGGGTGTAGTGTAGGATTTCCTGCAACTACATAATGGCGCTAGAAACAGGGATTGAAAGTTGAAAATTGTAGAAAAAGCAAGATTAAAGATCAGTATTCAAGTTAAGAAGAGGATCGATCAAGTCAGTGAAATAATTGAAGGAAAAATGATTAAATCCAAGAAGAATTACAGGAAGTTGGAGTGTAATACGATAATAAAAATGATGATCAACCAATTCCATGAAGATATTAAAGGAAGAATTTATAAACGAGATTTTGAAGGAAAGAAAATTATGACGGTGGAGAAAGTATCACCTCTGAAGGATTGGGAAAAACAGAAAATAGCGTTCACAGCAGCAGAAATACCAAGATAAAATTTGGATCATACATCTCCTTTGGTAATCACGGTATCCACTATACGAATGAACAAGAAAAAATCAACAAGATCTGCGGATGAATGGGATGTGAATAGAACTTTGATGGATATAGGAAGTTCTGTAGATATAATATTTTACCATGCATTTAAGAAAATGGGATACAAGGATGAAGATATATCTTGTCCAACATATCATATTCATGGATTTGGAAAATCTATAACAAAACCTAAAGGCGAAATAGTGGTACGAATTCCGCTAGGAGAGATTGAAACACAAGTAACATTATGTGTGGTAGATATGGAGTCACCATATAACATGTTATTGGGGCGACCATGGATACACGCAATCAAGGCTGTAGCATCAACATTACATCAATGCATCAAATTTCCTATGCCCAGTGGAGTTGGAGAAATTAGAGGAGATACTGATCATGCGATACTGTATTATCAAATCGAAGTGAGGAATTATGAAGGGCGTGCAAAGCTGCGAAAATCTCGCAGAAAAAATGGCAAGAGAAACAAAGAAAGAAGAATAATTTAAAGTTTACATGATAAGAGCAAAAGAAGGAAGAGGAATACCCAGCGAAATTTCGCAAGAAGGAGATAAACCTGCGAAAGTTATGAAAACATCAACACCAATGGGGGAACCTAAGGCCAGTTACATCGTAGCAGAACCAACAAAGGAAGTAAATATTGGAAGTAAATAAGAACCTAAGATTATGAAAATTGGAACCAAGATGGATGCAGATGAGGAAGAGCAAACCGTAAACCTCTTGCGAGAATATAAAGACATCTTCGCGTGGAGTATGGATGAGATGCCTGGAATAGACCCATCAATTGCATGTCATAAGTTAGAAATTAACAAGGATGTAAGACCATTTAAACAAAGGATAAGAAAAATCGCAACAACATTCCATTCCCAAATAGAAGAAGAATTACAGAAAATGCTTGATGCAGGAATTATAAGGCAGGAAAAGTACCCAGAATGGATTGCAAATATGGTGGTGGTTCCAAAGAAAAATAAAGGGATAAGAATTTGTATAGACTATACTGACTTAAACAAAGCTTGTCCTAAAGATAGCTTTCCATTACCAGATATTCCTCAAATGGTCGAATCAGCAGCGGGAAATGATAGAATATCTTCATTAGATGGGTATAAAGGTTATAATCATATTCCTATCGCTGAAAAAGATCAGGAGCACACTGCGTTCTTTGCTCCAAGAGGGTTATATTGTTATACAAAGATTCCATTCGGTTTACAAAATGTTGGTGCAACATATCAAAGAATGGTGGAGAAAGTGTTTGCGAAGTGGATCCATAAAACATTAGAGGTATATGTAGATGACATGTTAATCAAGAGTAAATAAGCTAAAAACCATGTGCAGGACTTGAAGGAGATTTTCGATCAAATGCGATATTTTAACATTAAGGTGAATCCCGAAAAGTGTACTTTTAGAGTGGCTTCATGAAAATTTTTGGGGTATATTGTGTCAAAATAAGGAATACAAGTTGATCCAGATAAAGTACAAGCAATTCGCGACATGCCAACACCAGCAACAGTAAAAGATGTGCAGAAGTTGAGTGGGATTTTGGCTTCGCTAGGAAGATTCATCTCGCGATCATCAGACAAATGCAAGAATTTCTTCAATATACTCAAGAAGGGAACAAAGTTCAGGTGGACAGATGAATGTGAAAAGGCTTTTCAAGGAATTAAAGAACATTTAATGAACATATATATCTTACAGAAATCGGAGCTAGGAGAAGAATTATTGATCTACCTTGCGACAACTTCGCACGCATTAAGTGCAGTGTTACTGCGAGTGGATGCAGGAATAGAAAAACCAATTTATTACATTAGCAAAACATTTAATACCGCAGAGAAAAATTACTCAAAGATCGAGAAGCTAATTCTGGCATTGGTTTATGCAACTTTTAAACTTCGCATCTATTTTCAAGCACATAAATTAAAAGTATTAACAAATGTGCCAATTAAGTCAGTAATAAATAATTCAAAAAGATCAGGCAGAGTTGAAAGATGGAATGCACAAGTAGGGCACTTCGAAATCAAATATGAAATTTTATCTTCGCCAAAATCACAAGTTGTAGCAGATTTCTTAGCAGAGTTTCCTCTAAAAGATGATGTAGCTGTAGAAGAGATGATGGATGTAGAAGAAGAACCTGGAGACCCAAGAGATCTGTTAACAGAACCCAACAGGTGGGAAATATTAGTGGATGGGTCATCAAACGGGGAAGTTAATGGAGTTGGAGTTGTCTTTATCTCGCCAGAAGGAGAAAAAATGGCTTTTTCATTTAGATTGGAATTTGCATCCACTAATAATGAGACGGAATATGAAGCTGTAATACATGCTCTAAAATTTGCAATAGAAATGAAGTTGGAGAATGCTAGAATTACCTGTGATTCGCAATTGGTTATTCGCCAAATCAAAGGAGAATACACAACAAATGAACCATCTTTGAAGAAATACAAGAAACTTGATGAAGAGCTGTCAGCGAAAATTCCAAAAATAAAATAGAGACATATATCAAGAAAAGATAACAGACTCACAGATGATTTTGCTTTCATATCTAGCATGATGATAAATCCAGCTGCGAGATGCATAAAAATTCAGACACTTGTATCGCCCTCAATCAATAAGGAAGAAGAAGAAGAAGCATATGTAATGATAGTAGAAAGTGGCAAAGAAGAAGCAAGGGTAAATATTGCAGATTGGCGAGCAGAACTTCATGCATATTTGGCGAGAGGGGAAACACCAAGAAATAGATTAGAAGCACACAAGTTAAAAAGTCGTGCAACAAATTATGAATTGAGAGATGGAGTATTGTATCGCAAATCTTTTAATCGGCCATCACTTAGATGCTTGACACGGGAAGAAGGAGAAAATGTGTTAAAAATGTTGCATAGTGGAGACGCTGGTAATCATAGCGGGGAAGATATTTGGCATACAGAACAAAAATTCAAGGCTATTGCTGGCCATATATGCATGAGGATGCAAAGCAATTATCAAGATGTTGCGAAGATTGTCAGTGATATGGAAAGAAGATACATGCACCAGGGGCACCATTTTCATCTTCAACAAGTGTGTGGCCTTTTTGAAAATGGGGGTTGGATATTGTAGGACCATTTGTACCCGGTTCTAGACAAAGAATATATTTGATTGTCGCTACAGATTATTTCACAAAGTGGGGAGAAGTAAAGGATGTACAGCACATTCGCGATAAAAATATTTTTACATTCATATTTGAAAATATAATTTGCAGATTTGGAATTCCTGCACAGTTGGTATCTTATAATGGAAAGCAATTTGAAGGACAAAACATAGAAATGCTACTTAATGCGTTTAAGATTAAATGTGGAAAATCGACACCTCTTTATCCACAAGCAAATGGGCAAGCAGAGGCAACCAATAAAACAATCACAGATATACTGAAGAAAAAATTAGAGGGACACCACAGGGCATGGTGTTAACAAGTGCATTATGCAATATGGGCCTACAATACAACTAGGATAGAAGCCACTGGGATGTCACCTTTTTGTCTAACATATGGTGTCGAAGCAGTACTACCAACATAAGTTATTATCCCTACAACAAAAAGAGAGGCTTGGGAAAATAATCTTAGTGCTTGTATGATTCTAAGTAAACTTGATGAATTAGAAGAGAAGAGAGAAAAAGCTTTACAACATATGGAAAATTATCAGCGGAGGTTGGCTCGCGAGTATAACAAACGTGTCAAGGAACGTGAATTCCAACCAGGTGATTTAGTGTTGCAAGAAACACCAGGTTACCAGCGACAAAATGGTGGAAAGTTGGCGAGAAAATAGGATGGACCGTATATCATTAAAGAGATCGTTGGAACAGGGGCGTATAAATTGATGAACCCGGAGGGTAGAGATGTTGGTCAAACACTTGGCAGACTATGGAACATACTATATCTAAAAACATATTACCAATAACAAATTTTGAGAAAGCTTTTTATCGCAGCTGCAAGAGTATTCAAGATTATTTTATCACAGCTTTTTACCGCAGTTGCAAGAGTATTCAAGATTATTTTATCGCAGCTTTTTACCGCAGTTGCAAGAGTATTCAAGATTATTTTATCGCATCTTTTTATCACAGACGCGAGATTATTAAAGATTACAATAAGAAACAAAAAATTATTATTTCGTTACTTCATAAGATCTTTGATTATTTCACAAAGGAAAGAGTCGATGATTATTTCGCATAGATATCTCATAAAGAATTAAAAGAAATGACAGAAATGGAAGAATAAATGAAAGAATAAAGAAACGCGGAAAATTTCGCAGAAACGCGAATAAAATTTCACAGAGACGTTAGAATGGGACGAACCTTTATGGCGTACACACTAGTTCGCGAATAAAATTTCGCAAGAGGCAAATGTAAGACCTAAAGTACCTCATATAAGGGTGTATCTGTTTGCATGACTCAGGGATAAGGTTATACCGCTGCTGGAATCTGAGTCATGAAGATGTTGGGGTTAAAGAAAACCTATCCAGAAGAGATACTTTGGATTTCCAACTATATATATATATATTAACAGTTGGGCGACCAAGGGTCTCTTCTAAGGAGTGCAAAATATGACCAAGGCGCCGAGGTACACGGTTGAGCCAAGGGTGCCCGGGGCGTATGAAACTACCCTGGTCATTATTGGCAAGTCTTGGCTATGATGTACTCGGCCTGAAGAAAACCCCACCTAGGGTGCAGTCTCGTAACCATAAGCCATATAGGCAAAAGGGATAAGAGGATACGAAAATAACTGGTTGTTGGTAAAACCGGATGGGAGGATCTAGTCTTGTATGGCCTATGTACGCCTCCTTGAAGGGGCAACCAGGTGGAAGATAAGGGCGGCACCCTCCAATAGGGAGCTGATAAGTGTCTTGAGACGCAGATGTCATAGGGCTTTTTACTCACGGGAGTATCAAGGCTTGTCATATTTGTGCAATAAATATACAGAGGCAAAAATCCATGAGAAAAAGATAAGATGAGATCAATGGGTTTTTACATGAAAGAGTGAAGACGTCCTGCGATTTCATCGCAAGACGGCAATGTCATGGGGCTTTGTTCTCGCAATAAAACTAAGGCCTGTCATATTGTCGTAACAAAATGACAAAATATGGATAAGTCAAGATCAATGTGTCTTTACATGCGAATGTAAGGACATCCTGCGATTTTGTCGCAAAAATAAAGATTGGCAAAATAAGACCTTTACTTAGGAAGGCAAAATAAGACCAATAGAATAATCCTACACATTAATCATTTTATTTTATTTTCAGAATGCAGGAAATATTTGTTCATTCCAAGAAAGATAATGAGAAGCAAGTATGGGAATTGATAAATAAATTATCATTATCTTTCTCGCGAATTCTTCAAAATAACAGAAGCATAACTAAAATTCAAAGTTGTATAAAAGTACATCACTTGCGAGAAAAATAAAAGAAAATAAAATAAAAGCATCACTCAAGCTTCACTATTAGTCTCGCCAATTTTAGCATTAGCTTTGCCCATGATACTTCCTTCGCCAATATTCTCCTTGTTATGATTATCTCGATCTTCTTCTTCATTGGGTTTCTTGCCAATTGTTGCTTCACCACCAGTAACTGTTTCTTCAGGAGGAATTTTTTCTTTATCTACTGAATCTTCTTGAGAATTATCTTCTTCTCCACTTTCATATTCAAGATCAACATCAAGGGGACGAGGAATTTCATCATCATCTACATCTAGAGGCTTGATCGATATAGTAGGAGGAGAGTTTTCCAACAAAGCTTCATTCACAATAACTTCAACACTAAGATGAATTTTGCGAAGGAAAGCCCTATCGCGATTTCTAATCTCCATGTCTTTCAAGTATTCAAGGTAATCATATTTTCTCTCTGTACGATCGTGAGAATGAACAAGACGAGCAGTAAGCAATCCATTTTCCTTGCGAATTTTAGCCAGTTGACCATTTAAAGTAAAAATAGTTGAAAGAAGTTTCCTCTCAGAATCTGCGAAAAACAAGAATAAAACATGAAAGATATTCAAGCAAATATTTCGCAAGAAGAATTAAAAAGAAATTTAATAGAGAAATTAACAGTTGAGGCAGCCAAAATTACTACATTCCTTTTGTGAGGATAAGTTTTGAATTAGTTCCAAACAAGAATTCTCCCAACGGTCCATGGCGTCATCAAACTTATCTCCAACTATACCTTTCAGGCGAGACTTTATTTTTTTCTTCTTTAGAGAGGAGATAAGTATTTTCTTTTACTAATGAAGAGTAAGATTCTTCTAATTGGGAATATTCTTGTTTGAGTTGGTTAACCTTCACACTTAAAATTATCCTCCTCTGGATAAGATTATTCTTCTCATTGATAGATGATTCAGTTATTTCCTTAAGTTCATTCTTCAGCGAATGAAGAGACTGTTCTTGGTTATCACATATTTTCTGAAGAATACTTAATTGTTGCGTGGAAATCGCCGTCTTGTTTAAAAAATCACGCTTTTCTTGAGATACGGTCTTATTTTCATCTGATAAAGTTTCCATCGCTAGATTAGCTCGAGTTAACAAATAAGAGAGGCGAGAAATTTCGCTACTTAAAAAATTTAGCTTTTGTACGAGTTGGCCATTTTCATTGGTAAGGTTATCTATTTGATCAACGGAATATGTATGAAGGTTATTTAATCGATTATATTGGTCCATCCACGAATCTTTCTCAACACGGGATTCTTCAGTAGCAGATTCATATTTAAACCTCTCCATTAATCGTGTCTAATTTATAGCTTAATATGCGAACAAAGGATTCTAAAAGAAGAATTGAGAACAGAAAGAAAAAAAATTATCCAAACAGAAAAATCAAAGACAGAGGCAGAGATGTTATACCTTTTAATTCCTTATGTTTACTGCGAAGATTTTCGCAGTCTAGCGAAGAGTTGCGAATCTTTTGGCAAAGAGTATCGCATTCTAAAGTCCTGACTTGAAGACTTTCCTTTAGAGCTTCAACTACATGTTCTAATGATGCTTGCGAATCATTTCGGTCAGAACCAAAATATTTGCTCAAAATCTCGCAGACACCATGCCTGACAGGATCAGTAGAATATCTCCTAGCATCATCCAGAATATCAGATAAAACTTTAAAAGCAACATCTACTCCTATAGAAGTTTCTTTAGAAGAAGGGAGATATGCAGATGGCGCAGTGGTGACAATGGAGAGTTGAAGATTTGAATCATTCGCATGAAGTACATCATCCGAAGATGAAGTATCTGGAAAAGTAATAAATGGAATTGAAGAAGAGTTAACTTGAGAAGTAACTACAGTATGAGGGGAAGAAACTTCATTCACACCAATATAAGGAATTTCATTTATCAGAGGATCAGTGGAGGCAGGGATACTGGTGGCGATATTCTCGCAAATAGAAACTAGAGGTTCAGTATGCGAAGGTTTTGGGACAACACTCGCAGAAATTAATTGGGGAATAGTAATACCAAAACCAACAGTTTTAACTTTGCGAGGATTATCAATGTTTTCATCAGCATGCGAATAACAATCTAGATAAGAAACAGAGGAAACAATATTGTTATTAAGAAAGCAAATGTTTCTTACTACCTTATCATTCGCAGTTCTTCTTTTCTTCTCAGCGGGGTCTTGTTGCGAATCCCTGGAAGTATTAGGGTTTTGAACTGTGAATTTGGTATTAGAAACGATTCCGTTGAAACAGAAAAAATGAGTATGGGAATTACATAAAATCGAGTAATAACATACCAGATAATTTAGATGAACATGAACAAGATCGAATTCAATAATAATAGAAGAACATATACCTTGATGACTCCATGAAAGCAGTAGCAGATGAACCTTTGGAAGAAGAAAGTTGCAGAAAATGAATAGATGAGGAAGACGAAGAAATAAAAGAATAAGATTACTTCTTTATTAGGTTTCCCCTTTTATATACAGAGAGATGGTGACCGGATAATAATGAGAATACCAGTAAAAATAGGAATATTTGACACGTATAGGCGGTTATACTAAATTTACGGAACTTTGTCGGGGAAAGAATATGGAAAGATGGGAAACCGCGGCATCAATAAGAGGGAAAATTCTCATGATCTTTTTTCTTCGCAGAAAAGACATGAGAAGAGGCAAGATGTAGGATCAGAATATCGCCACAGAAATACTCCTTCGAGATTTACAGCGACAGTTCTGCAAGCTCTTCAACAACACACTGCGAGTGTCACAGAATGATTGAAAGAATGACGTAGCGGATGACGATAACAGAAACATGAGAAAAGCATGATGATGATGCGAAGCTTACAAACATCTGCGAGGGTTAACATTACAACTACTATGAGAGTATCGCGAGTCAGATCCGAAATTAAAGGATAGCTTAGCTGTCATCCACTATGTAATTTCCTATATAAAGAGTCGAACAAGTGAAAGGAAGGAGAGATCAATTTTGAGAGTTTTGAGAAAGCTTTGAGGAGAGATAAAGTTTAAGAGAGCGGTTGTATTCTTGATTTCTTCCATTTTTTGTAATATTTCTGAGAATTAATCAATAAAAGTGTTGTTCTTAATCTTCAAATATGTGTTGATTCTTATGAATTCTTGTGAGGGGTGTAGTGTAGGATTTCCTGTAATTACAAGGATACCCTTCTTGATCGCCTTAATAATTCTTTAGGTAGCCTTTCAGATGATAAAATTAGATCTCTTTCTATAGATGAACTTAGATCCAAATTTCTTCTCTTAAAAATTGAACATAGATTCAACTTGGGTTTAACCAATAAGTTTAAGCGCCTTTGTATTGACTCAAAAGAGGAAACTAATATATTAAGAACCAAGTACAGTAATCTTATTGATGAAAAAGACCTCATTGATAAAAATGGTGCTCAAGCTTTAGCAAATTTCCATAAAACTCTTCTCAATATTCAAATTGAAAGGGACAGACTTATCTGCGAGAATAATGCTCTTGTGAAGAAGGAAAATCAAGTTCGCTCCCGTCTTCTCATTAGTAATGATGATGAGTTTGCCTGGGCTGCACAGATTCTTAATAACGCCAGAAATAATTTAGGTGTAGATGTTAGTCTTCAAGCTGATCATTCTGCCTTGATTAAGGATATGATCTTTGAAAGAGAAGGTGGTTATTCTTGTTTTTCCACTAATCCATCTTTTAACTGATTCTCCACTATTTTATTAATATGTTGTCATTTGTTCGCAGAATTTGAAGGAAATTTTCACCAAAGAATTGGAGAATTGGAAGAAGAGAAAGGGAAACTCGCAAAACTTCTGTCTTCTCGCAACGGGAAATGCTCCAAGTTCAAAAAGCAACTTCAAATTACTCTGGAAAATTTTAGCAATACTCTTGTTGGTGTTCGCAATGATTCTATTAAAATGGTCTATGATGATCATAAAATTCCCCATTATACATATCCTTATCTCGCGAATGAAATTCTAGATAACGTCCCTAATCTTATCATCTCTGATAGCGAAGCTGAAGAAGATGAAGAATATAATGAAGATGGAGAGGGGGACTCTAGTAAAGATAATGAAGTATCTAAATAGCTTTATCTTCTCTTTATATCTCTTTGTAATATATGTACATTCATCTCTTTCTCCTTGTAATACATTGTTGCGAATTTCTCCAGCTTCTAAGGTTCCTTGACGTTATAGATTACTTTTGTTTCTATCTGCATACATTAGAAAACAATTCCTTTTTGCAATATGGTTAATTAATATGCTTATTAATTTTTAACTATTTGCATAAATCTGTCATATAAAGATCTGCGTAAATATGTCATATAAAGATGAATAATAGTTTTATCATTCTGTTTATTCCCATACTTGCTTCTGTTATTCACCTGCAATATGAAAGATTGAGCAGATTAATTTTGAATAAGATCTGTTTATAAATTTTTGCCTTAGTCTCTGCGTAAATATCGCAAGTCATATCTGCATAATCTCATGATCTCTGCGTAACTTTCGCAGTCATTCAATCTTGATCTCTTGTGGTCTTATTTTGCCTTCCCAGTTAAAGGTCTTATTTAGCCACGTTTTGTATTGGCGACAAAATCGCAGGACGTTCTTACACTCGCATGTAAATACCCATTGATATTGCCTTATCCGCGCATTGTCAATTTTTCTTGCGACAATATGACAGGCCTAAGTTTTCTTGCGAAGACAAAGCCCCATGACATTGCCGTCTTGCGATGAAATCGCCGGACGTCTTTACACTTTCATGTAAAAACGTATTGATCTCATCTTATCTTTTTCTCATGGATTTTTTCCTATGTATAATTGTTGCATAAATATGTCAAGCCTAAATATTCTTTCGAACATAAAGCCTCGTGACATTTGCGTCTTTAGACACTTATCAGCTCCCTAATGGAGGGTGACGCCCTTATCATCCCGGTTGCCCCTTCAATGAGGCGTACATCGGCCATACAAGACTAGCTTCTCCCATCCGGCCTTAACAACAACCAGTTGTTTTCGCAGCCTCTTATCCTTTTTGCCTATATGGCTTATAGTTACGAGACTGCACCCTAGGTGGGGTTTTCTTCGGGCCGAGTGCATCATAGCCAAGACTTGCCAAGAATGGCCAGGGTAGGTTCATCCATCCTGGGAACTCTTGGATCAACCGTGTACCTCGGCGCCTTGGTCATACTCTGCACTCCTTAGAAGAGACCCTCGGTCGTCCAACTGTTAATATATATATATAGTTGGAAATCCAAGGTACCTCTCATGGATAGGATTTCATGGGCCCCAAATCTCCATGACTCAGGTTTCAGCAGTGGTATAACCTTATCCCTGAGCCATGCAAAGCGATACCCCCTTATATGACACACTTTAGGTCTTACATTTGCCTCTTGCGAAATTTTATCCGCGAACTAGGGTGTACGCCATAAAGGTTCGTCCCATTCTAATAGAAAATAAACAACAATGCTCTTGTGAAATTTATAAAAAATGTTTCTGCGATCTCTTCAACAACACTCTGCGAGTGTCGCAGACTGACTCAAAGAATGACGTAACGGATGACGGTAGCAGAAACACGAGAAGAGCATGACAAACCTGCGAAGATTATAGCATCTGTGAGAGTTAACATTATAATTGCTGTGAGACTACCGCGAGTCTGATCCAAAATTAAAGGACATCATAGTTGTCATCCACTATGTAACTAACCTATATAAAGAGAGCCAATAGACTCAGAGAGAGATCATATTTTGAGTGTTGAGAAAGTTTTGAGGAGAGAGAAAATTCTTGTGAGCGGTTGTATTCTTGATTTCCTCCATTTCCTGTAACATTTCTGAGAATTAATCAATAAAGGTGTTGTTCTTAATCTTCAAATATGTGTTGATTATTATGAATTCTTGTGAGGGGTGTAGTGTAGGAATTCCTGCAACTACAGGGCCAAAGGTTACCATGCGTTGTATGGTAACCTTGGACGTCTAGGATTTTCTCCTGGGATTGAAGTGCGATCATTGATTATCGCATGCCTTCATTTTGGTATCCGCATAAGGAAGGCCAGCATGGTGGTGTGGCTAGGTTGGCATGCCATTGGCACAGTTTGGCGTGGCCAAACTAGGTTTTCGGGTCAAAGGTTACCATGTGTTTTCTGGTAACCTTGGACGACTAGGATTTGCTCATGTGATTGAAGGGTGACCGTTGATTGTCGCACGTCTTCGTTTTGGTAGCCGCATATGGAAGGTCATCATGGTGGCGCGTCTAGGTTGGCATGCCATGGCGCGGTTTGGCATGGCCAAACTAGGTTTTAGGGTCAAAGGTTATCATGTGTTGTCTGGTAACCTTAGACGACTAGGATTTTCTCCTGTGACTGAAGGGTGACCGTTGATTGTCGCACGCCTTCGTTTTGGTAGCCGCATAGGGAAGGCCAGCATGGTGGCGCGACTAGGTTGGCATGGGGCCATGGCAAGGTGTGTTTGGCATGGCACGGTGGGGGACAAAGGATTGGCATAGACGGTTTGGCTTGGCATGGTGGGGCCAAGGGCTTGGCATTCCATGGGCACATGGCGCGACTAGAATGGATAGGGCCAAGGCAAGGTGTGGTTTGGATTGGCATGGTGGGGCCAAGGGTTTGGCGTGGATGGTTTGGCTTGGCATGGTGGGGCCAAGGGCTTGGCATGACATGGGTGCATGGTGCGGATAGCATGGCTAGGGCCAAGGCAAGGTGCAGTTTGGCTTAGCATGGTGAGGCCAAGGGCTTGGTATGTCATGGGCGCATGGTGCGGCTAGCATGGCTAGGGCCAAGGCAAGGTGCGGTTTGGCTTGGCAAGGTGGGAACAAGGGTTTGGCATGGACGGTTTGGCTTGGCATGCCATGGCGCATGGTGCGGCTAGCATGGTTAGGGCCAAGGCAAGGTGCGGTTTGGCTTGGCATGGTGGGGCCAAGGGTTTGGCGTGGACGGTTTGGCTCTGCATGGTGGGGCCAAGGGATTAGCATGCCATGGGCGCATGGTGCAGTTTGGCTTGGCATGGTGGGGCCAAGGGTTTGGCATGACCAAGCTAGGATCGTGACCAAGCTAGGGTTTTGGGTCAAAGGTTACCATGTGTTGTCTGGCAACCTTGGACGGCTAGGATTTGCTCCTATGATTGAAGGGCGATCGTTGTTTGTCACACACCTTCGTTTTGGTAGCCGCATAGGAAATGCCAGCACGGTGGCGCATCTAGGTTGGCATGGGGCCATGGCAAGGTATGTTAGCATGGTTGGCATGCCTTGGCATGGTAGGTGTGGCCGGCATAGTTTGCCATTGTTACAGGGGTGCGGATAGCATGGTTGGAATGCTTTACGCGGTAGGTGTGGCTGGCATGATTTGTCATTGGCATAGGGCTGCGACTAGCATGGTTGGCATGCCTTGGCGCGGTAGGTGTGGCTGGCACGGTTTGCTATTGGAACAAGGGTGTGGCTAGCATGGTTGGCATGGCTTGGCGCTGTAGGTGTGGCTGGCACAGTTTTCCATTGGCACAGGGGTGCGACTAGCATGGTTAGCATGCCTTGGCATGGTGGGTGTGGCTAGCACGGTTTTCCATTGGCACATGGGTGTGTGAATTAAGGTTTTGGCCTATCCAAACCCTAATTAGCATTAAAAAAAGGTACCCTGGTAATATTCTCGCAGTCATATTAAAGAGTTCAATAAATGTGCTGGGTGGAGACATTATTACTCAAGTTATGTGATGTCATTGTCTGACTAGGGTTTACGATTTTAACCCTAAGCTAAAAACCACCATCAACAAAGTCGTAAAACAACTATTCTTCCAGAATCAACTATTCTGGTCTCAACACTTTCTTCGCTTCCCTCCCCAAAACCAACCCTCCTCCTTCACTTTGTGACCGAAGCAAGTCTGGAACGGCCATTTCTAGGTTTAGGCCGGATTTATACAGATTGATCTCTCGAATCTAAAGTACTCCCTTGCAGTACATTGTTTAGGGTTTAAATTCATTTCTCACCCACACACCCGAAATTACCAAAATCAGTAGAAACCGTTTTCACCCTCAAACACCTTTATTTTTTCGTTTCTTTGTCATTTTATGACAAAAAGGGGGAGAAATATATGGAGTAAATAGGTGATAATGGTATCGATTTTATATTGATTGGTGTCACCATGGAAGAGGACAATGTTGCTTAAACGTTTATCTAATCAAAGAGGAAAAGCACAGACTAAGGGGGGGGGGGGTAACATATCATATGATTTGGTATAACAAAAATGTGTGGATTGAAAATCTACCTATCTCACCTTTAGGGGGAGTATGAGCTTTGTTATTATAATGTCAACAACGACATTTTTACGGATTAAATGAATGCAGGTTATGTGCTGTCAAATTCGGGAATCAAGCGTATGTGTAATGAATTCTTGTAATTTGTTTATCCACATGATTGTAAGAGTTTTGTCACTAAAATTGACAAAGGGGGAGATTGTTAGAGCATAGCTCGGTTGAACCCACCAAGCGTTGGTATGTCAAGTTTGGTTGTCATATTTTAGTGAACCAAAACTCATTTAAGAGTCGCTTGATTAAATATACTAGAGTCAACTTCGTATAGGTTAGCTTGAAAGTATTAGGATATGAAACATTACAAGTATTGCGAAGACTTGAAGAAGTGAAGAAGTAAGGAGCTACAACCACAACATCATCCTTCCACTTGAGGTTAGTGATATTTGACTTGAACTGTTTCATTCCCTAATGTATCTTTCAAGTCGTGCATATTGAAAACAAAGCTGCGAAGCATGAACACTCTAGATAGACATAGTATTAAGGAATACAATACGAGGTTTATTGCTTAACCATTTATAGATGGGGAAAAACGATTTGATGGTTTTTACGGATTTGAGGAGAAGACCGTACAGAGGAGACTCCTTGAATCGAGCGAAATGTTCAACCTCACACAGATGCACTGCAAGAAGGGAGTGCTTTGAATTCGAGAGATCAATCTGTAGTACTTCGGCCTAAACCAAGACAATGGCCGTTCTAGAGTAAATTCGGTCATAAGAGAGGATGTGTCGATCTTTAGGAGGGAAGCTAAGAAATGTATGGAATCAATGGTAACCAAAGATTGTAGGTGTGTTGTGAATTCCGAATTTGATAAGTTCTGAATGATTGAAATTGCTCAGTTGAGAGTAATTGCTCAATTGATGAGTTGTTGATCTCGTGTTTTCTGTGAGACGTGAGATCATTATTGTTCTTGTCGTTGTTTTTCTTGTTATTTCAATCATGATTCAGAGACTTATTTATATTGCTGGAATTGTAGACACCATGATCCCATGAAGTGTGACATTTTATGGAATCAAAGAGTGGAGAAGTGGAAATCGTGTTTGAAACCAGTTGCTCATCGTGCGGAGACTTGGTTGATTTTCCATCCACTACTTTGTTAACTCCTTCAACTGATTGCACGACTTTCTCACATTCCATCGTGTATTTGAACACACGTGTCGTAGACCGCCAGACCAAAACCCTAGTTGATATCCCCCCAAGTGACATGATTGAAGTCTCGTGGTTAGTTTAGTCAGTTGTTGACTTCATGATTTCATGGGACGATGAGTCCATGTATTTACTGATTTGAACATGATTTTATAAAATGTTTTGAAACTCATGAATTGAACGTGGGAATGATTCTCACGGTGATGGCTGAGGCGAGCAAGTATTGCTCTGATTTGTTGAATACTGATAGTTGAACCAATATTCCTTGATTTGAGTAAGTATTGCTCATTGAGCAAGTGTTGCTCATCTGATGAATTATTGGTAGCGTGACCAAAATAAAACATTAATTAAAATACTAGTAGTTGAACCAAGTATAATTAATAAGAGCATTGATCATGAGATCATCATAAAATTATTAGTGTTTGAATCTGGAATCATGATCCTTGGACTCAGAAACCCTAATTTGATCAATTGATGACCAATTTATGGTTTATTTGAAAATTAACCATGGAATGAAGGAGAACGGGCTCCATGGGACCGTGGGTCGACCATGCAACTCCCATATGCTCGTGTGAGCAAATACCAAGGCCTTTTGAAGAGTTGGTGATTCGTTGATGAAAGAATGATTAAATGATGGTTTAATCATTTATTCGAAAAATGCTCGTCCGAGCCTTAGGTAATACAACCTAATTAATTATGAAGAGATGATGGACCAACCAAGGGGTCAGGAAACCGACCCTGGGTGGTCACAGGATCAAATGATGATCGTTTCATGAAGTTCCAAGTTGTTTGGATGAGTTTTGGACCTAATACGTGCAATTGCGCAAATTAGGTCAAACCTTGAAAATACACGGGACCGGCTCATTGCGAGCCAAGGAGCCAACCTTGGTCGATCAAGGTAACATGATCATGTCGTCAAAGTGTTCGTATCTCAATTCTGAGAATTTTGATATTTTCTGGCGTGCAGTTGAGCATCCATTTGAGAAAATATGAAGAAATCAAGGATTTTTGATAAAACCGTCAAAACTTCATGAGATGAAGGAAAATAATAAAAAGTGAGGGAATCATGAAGTGTGGGACCGGTCATGTCTAAGGCATGGCCGGCCGGCCAAAGGGCCTAATCCCACACGTTTCCCAATTTTCATAATATTTTCATGATTTTAGGGAAATATGATAAAACCAAGGGATTTGTTAAAACCAAGGAGTTTTGTTAAAATCAAAGAGTTTTGTTGAAATCAAGGAGTTTCCATGAGATGAGGAAAACATGAAAAATAAAAATAATAAAATAAGGGGCGTGTGGGACCGGCTTGAGCATGGTTGGCCGGCTAAGGCCCGGTCCCTTGCGTTTTCCCTAATTTTATGTATTATTTCATGATTTAAAGGAATTTTCATAATTTGAAGGAAATATCATGAAATCAAGGAATTCCATGGGACCAAGGAAACATGAAAAAAATAAAATAATAATAAAATAGGACGTGTGGGGCCAGCTAGGGCTTGGTCGGCCGGTTAGGGCCCTATCACACGGGTTTCTTTAATTTTATATTATTTTTCATGGGATCAAGGAAATATCATGAGATTAAGGAGTTTTCATGAAATTAGGGAAATAATAATAAAATAATGAGGAACCATGAGGTGTGGGGCCGGTTGGGATCAAAACATGGTCGGTTGGCCAATGATCATGGCTCTACCATATTTCCTTAATTTTATATTATTTCTTTGGTGTGAGGAAAACACCATGAAACTGAGGAGTTTCCTCAAAACGAAAGATATTTGTTCAAGTGAAAGGATTTTCATGAACTCAAGGAAAAAAATAAATAAAATGATAAAAATACGAAAGTGCCGTGGGATTGACCACGGCACGTCCGGCCGGTCAGTGGGCCCATGCTCCCAGCGCCTTGGTCAATTTTTAATTATTTTTTATTTTCCTTCCTATTTTTGTACGCGTGTCGTAACCACAACAAATTAATTAATATTTAACACCTAATTAACTAGTAATATAGGGTAGTCAAGATCGATCCCACGAGGAGCAAGAGGTTTTAGTTGTCTTATAGTGTCACAAAAAGGGGGGTATTGGTTCAAAATTTTATAAGCAAAAGAAAGTAAATAAAGCAATCAAAAGTATAAGTTGAAATCAATAAGAGAAAATAGATCAAGGAATCATTCTTCACTGCAAAACAATGATTAAAGTTATGTTCTTTTCCACTTTTTATTAGTCATAGATTATCACCAACCGTAGGTATAGCAGCTAGATCAGTGCTAACCCCTAAATCCCTTGTATCACCGGACACGGAAGTTCTCGACTACCGGATTCTATTCACCAAACCACCTAGTAGTAGATCACCCAAGATGTAATTTAGTTAAACGCATTAAGATTTATGAATTTATTAGGTTGATATTATTAGTTAAACTCTTAGATCAAGTTCCACTTGCTAACGTTGTTTTTACACACAATTGCTCCACGGAATCCCTCCGCAAGGTCTTGTGTTTTCTACTTATGTAAATAGTCAAGAAACGATTACTTATCCCCTAACTTTCACTAGCTTTCGATCAATTAACAAATCAATTTAGTTGGCCACCCAAACGACCTATCAATCAAGCATAAACACTAATATTAGTAAAAACAAACGATAATCATATGAAAAACTTCAAAGTAGAATTGAAACAAAACTCAAACCATATATTAAGAACTAGGAATTCATCCTCAATCAATAAGAAAATTAGCTACTCATAGTTTGGAGTTCACACAATAATAATAATAATTAAGGAAGAAATAAAAACTTATTGAAAAGATGATGGTTGCTCCTTCCTCCAATCCTTGTGCACTTTAACTCCTTCTCCAAAGTAGATGTGTATGTAAAAGTTGTAGAGAACTCCTTTATTTATAGGCTTCAATACTCTCCATCTCTTTGTAGGAAAAGAATCCACATTCCATAAGAACACCACTTTCCCAAGTTGAGCCATATTCCAATTTCAAGTCCAATTCTCCAAAACCTCCAAGTTTTCATCCAATTCCCAATTCTAAGTCTTCACACACATGAGATAAGTCCACCCAAAATTCTGCATTTTTGGTCACCGGAAAACTGGGTTTTTGGCCGGAAATAGGCCGGAATTCGTCACCGCCGGCCACCTGAAAATTCTCTCCGTCGACGGAATATTCCGTCAGTCCACCGTTAGGACTAACAGTCAAGACGGTCTTATGTTAGTAAAGGGTCAAGGGGCTGAGTTAGAACGAGTCAGGCCGAGTCAGCTGGCTAACTCGGCTGACTAGTTCTGACCAAGCCACTTGCACTGAACAAAATTGTTCACGGCCAAGATGGCCATGCTGCACCATCTTTGCGTTTCACAGCCAAGATGGCTATTCTCTATCAGCTACACTGCACATCTCCCTCTCAATTCCAACACCAGCTGCAACACCAATTCTTCTCATGACAACTTCAGTTCACCTGCAACTTCATTGCCTTCACTGTCTCATACATTCATAGCCATCTCCTAGAACTCATCACTGTACTTTGCAACCACAAACTCCACTTGTAGTTATCACCAGGTGCAATTTACTAGCTTCCTTCTGCTCAGTTTTAATTTCATCTTCTTCCACTGTCACCAGCTATCTACTAATCAGTGAAGGCCATTAATCCAACCAACTACAACTGCAATTCACAAATACCTCCATGTAACTCCATGGAATCTTTATTGCCTGCAACTCTGATCACTTCCATTCATCTTTGCAATTCCATGAGCACATTCAAACCCTCTTATGTGTGCCTTGCAGCACTATAACCATCTCAATGGCCTGTAATTTCACAAGCTTAGCATCATCCAGAAGAACCATGGCCAAATGCCCTTCTATTTCCACACATCTCAGCACCATTACCCATTTTCTCTCCTGCTACTCTAGTATCACCATGAACTCAGATTGGTTGCTACAAAAAACAACAGTAGCTTCATTTCATCTCCTCAGACCCATAACTCTCCCTGTAACAATCCTAGGCATACATCTAGTTTTAGCATTCATTTCAGGCTTCAGCTGCAGTAGAATAGCAGCATCACAATTCTCTCAATCCATTGTTTCTCTGCCAAGTTCAAGAACACCACTGCATCAGCATCTCATTCATAACTCTAGCATCTCATTCATAGCTCTAGCAGTAGATAATTCAACAGCATCTCACCACCAGTGCTCATCAAATACCCATCTCCAATTCACATCTCAGTTCTTCACAGATTCAAACAAAATTTAATCCATGGCGGTAATTCCAGATACAAACCCATTCTATCAATTTCTTCTGTTAACCCATACATCCATTAGCTTCAACAGATCCCCAATTTCTCTCGAGTTCACCAGCAATCACGGCTGCTTCTCTTCCTCGACCTTTAAGTTCTTCTTGATTTCCAGAAGACGATTCTCTATTAATTCTTCAACAACGGCTTCAATTCGTCTCTGTGTCTCGAACAATAGCAGCAGTCACTTTTAATCTCTCTTCGATTCATCACAGCACACTCATCATCCTCCAATTTCAGCTTAAACCCCTAACCCAATTTCTACTCCATTTGCTTAAATCATCACAAGAACTCTTAATTCTTCACTGCTTCTCGATCTCTGCCTTCAGCTAATCCTGATCGTCACCATCTCTTGGATATCGATTTCAACCGAACCAACAGCAGCATAGCTGCTTGTTTTCTTAATTTCAGAGAAACTGAGATATTTTCTCGATATAGGGTTAGGTTCGTTTGGGTTGGATGGTACACCCCACTCAATAGGAACCACCCCAAGCTGGTGCCTTTAATAAATGGTTACTTCTGATAAGGGCTAGCCATATGGCAGCCCCTTAAAAAAAGCTAGTCTGTCTTTAATAATCCTCCCAAAACAGAGTTGCCCCTTTTTTCTTAATTTTGGATTATTTATTCTCCTTTTCCTCCGTGCGACTCCAGAGTACCTAATAACTTAAAAACACACGTAAAATACATAATTCACAAGAAAAATAGCAAAGAAAGCATAAACAATAGATAATAAATAGGATGTATTCTACACCCTATCAAATTCCCCCACACTTAGACTTTGCAAGTCCTCGAGCAAATCAAACTAAAACTTACAACTTCAAAGCGTTCCAGCGTCCCAAGCATCCAAAAAGTTATGAGGACATAGAGTTTCTGCATGCTAGTAATAAAAAGTTAGAAATACTAAAGAACATATTCTCATTCTTAAATGTTGAGTGAGAAATAACCACACCATAATGACAGAACACGTGTTTGACAAACGATCAATAAGCATTTTGCCTCGACTTATGCCTCACCAAAAGGGTTTTATGATAATTGCACTCAAAAAGACGGCTTTTTTATGGGTCTCACATGTGTGCATGTAGGAATGAAGAGAGAATTCCTGCAACACGTTGAATGGTGGGAAGGATAACTTCCGAAATTTTGAAAAACCCACATCTTTTAACATTTTGAAAAACCATTTTTCTAACGATCTCTAAGAAAGGAAATCAACCACTTATATTGAGGATGAGATTACTTACTTACCTTCACATCCGATTGCCAATTATGATAACACCACTCTCACGGAATCCAATAGAAATGTCTTCCGCTCCTTGTCTTCATCTTCTTGGTCTTCGGCTTCAACTATTGATGATAAACTCTTGAATTTTCATAAATCCTTGACAATTTGTAACCTTTTCCCTTAAAATCCTTGTCGCTTGAAACTTCCTTATAGATTTTCCTTCCCCACGGCTTATTAAATAAACAAAAACAAAAACAATAATAGATATTTCTCTTGTCTCATATTTTTCAATTTTTCAATTTTTTTCTTTTTCTTTTTTCTTTTTTTCAATTTCTTTTTCATTTTTTTTTTTTTAGACAAGAGAAACAAAATACAAATCAAAGTGAAAAATAAAACAACCATGGCCGTGGAAAAGTACTTTACCGCTTGATTCTTCACAACTTGTATCGTCTTGAAATCATAAACTTCAATAATTCTCACCTTTTACTTTTCTTCGCTATTGTAAATAAGTCTTCAACTTGTATGTAAAAATCTGCTCATTGTATGTTGCTTTACTTGAATATGAAATTTGCTCTTTTTCTTGTTTCATTGTTGCTTGTAAACCTTGAACCTTTTCAACTTCCCTTGTAGATTTATGTCGCTCCCTTGTTGTTGATGATTATGGTGTTTCTATGGACCCGTTGTTGAGAGAATGGTGCTAACTTCAAATCGAACTACAAGAAGGAGGCTTTCATCCATAGACGTCACCCTCATGATTGACAAAAATTAGCACTCAAGAGATCAAAATAGTGCTGAAATTGGTGTGAAATTGGGTAGCTCACCATTCTACCCGGAATTAACGTACGGTGACACACACTCAAAAGAAGCTCTTTAGTAAAGGAATAATTTCTGGTCGGTGCCTTGGTTGATATGAAAATGGGTAGTCTCCACTAATGATTGATCAGCAACTCTAATAACGCACTTCTCCTTGCACCAAATTTGCATCACCGGCATGATTAAATCCATTATTTAACACTCTAACAAGCAAGAAATCGAACGTAGTTCCCTAACACTTCCAAGTTCAATTATGTCGGTCAGAATTCTCTATGTAATCATACCTAGAAGTATGCTAGTGACTCTAAAATCTCTAAAAGTTGAAAGTTTTATGCAAAAAAAAAAAAAAAAAAATTTATGCAAAAATATATGCTTAGCCACTCCCCCACACTTAAACCTTACATTGTCCTCAATGTAATTGAATCGTCCAAGTAAAGTCAGGGTGGGAAATCTTAATATGATATGGAAAAAGAAAAGTAAACAAACAAAACAAAAATCAAAATAAAAGAATAAGAAATACAAAACCGGTGGGTTGCCTCCCACTTAGCGCTTGTTTTAAAGTCGACGGCCCGACATAGCTCTTGCTTCACATTACTCCTATAGAGGGAGAAAATCTTCAAATGGAAGTTCATCCACATTCACATAGGCGATGTTCTCATAGTATGGCTTCAATCTATGGCCGTTGACAATTTGGAAACCGAGTTATCTCTAAGACTAGTAATTTCAACTGCACTATAAGGAAAAACATTAGTAACAACATATGGTCCAATCCAACGGGACCTTAATTTTCCAGGAAATAGTTTAAGGCGAGAATGAAATAAAAGGACTTTTTGCCCCACAACAAAACTTTTCCGATAAATCATCTTGTCATGAAAAAGCTTGGTCTTTTCCTTGTAAATCCGGGCACTCTCATAAGCATCATTACGTATCTCCTCTATCTCATTTAGTTGTAACTTTTTTTGTTTCCCCGCTTCATCATACTCCATGTTGAATTTCTTTATCTCCCAATAAGCTTTATGTTCAAGTTCAACCGGAAGATGACAAGCTTTGCCATAAACCAACCGATATGGAGACATACCAATCTGTGTCTTTTACGTCGTTATATATGCCCAAAGTGCATCATTGAGCTTAAAGCTCCAATCTTTCCTTGTGGTATTCACCGTTTTCTCAAGAATGGACTTGATCTCACGGTTTGAAATTTCCGCTTGTCCACTAGTTTGTGGATGGTAAGGCGTACCAATCTTGTGTGTTATGTTGTACTTCTTGAGGAGAGCGTGAAAAGACTTCTTAAAATGTGAGCCTCCATCGCTTATCACCACTCTTGGTATGCCGTGCCTAGTGAATATGTTTTATCTTACAAAATCACAAACAACTTGAGAATCATTAGTTTTGGTGGCTATAGATTCCACCCATTTCGAAAAATAATCTACGGCAAGAAGTATATAAAAATTTCCATTCGAATTGACAAAAGGGCCCATAAAATCGATTCCCCGCACATCAAAAATCTCTACGGCGAGAATTGGTGTGAGTGGCATTTGATTTCGAGCACCTAGATTTCCCGTTCTTTGACATCTATCACACGATTTACAAAAAACATATGAATCTTCAAACAAGGTGGGCCAATAAAATCCACTCTCAAGAACTTTGAGAGCGGTACGTTTAGAACCAAAATGGCCACCACAATCAAAAGTATGACAAAAGGAGAGAATAGATTGAAATTCGGAGTTAGGTACGCACCTTCGCGTTATTTGATCAACGCCATATTTCCATAAGTATGGTTCATCCCACACATATTGCTTCGCTATCTTCTTAAGTTTCATCTTTTGGAAGTTGGACATTGTACTAGGTACCTTCCTTGTCACCAAGTAGTTCACTATATCCGCATACCAAGATGTTGATTCTTCCAAGGATAAAAGTTGTTTTTCCGGAAAGCGGTCTTGTAATGGAAGTTCTTCGTGAGACATAACAAGTCTACTAAGATGATCCGCAACGGTATTCTCCACACCTTTCTTATCTCGAATTTCTATGTCGAACTCTTGTAGTAATAGGATCCACCGGATTAATCTTGGCTTAGCTTCTTTCTTCTTTAGTAAGTATTTAAGTGCCGCATGATTGGAATAAACAATAACCTTTGTATCCACCAAGTATGATCGAAATTTTTCCAATGCAAACACTATATCCAATAACTCCTTTTCCGTGGTATAATAGTTGATTTGTGCATCATTGAGGGTCCTAGATGCATAATATATAACATGGGGCAACTTGTCCACTCTTTGACCCAAAAGGGCTCCAACCGTATAATCACTAGCATCACACATTAGTTCAAATGGAAGATTCCAATCCGGTGACTTGATAATCGGCGCACTTGTCAACATTGCCTTCAATTTGTCAAAAGCATCCTTGCATTCCTTGTTGAAGTCAAAAGGTACCTCCTTTTGTAGTAACTTGCACATCGGCATGGAGATTTTGGAGAAATCCTTGATAAAATGCCTATAGAAACCTGCATGTCCAAGAAAAGAACGAACCTCCCTCACCGAAGTGGGATATTGTAAGTTTCTTATTAAATCTATATTTGACTTGTTCACTTCGAGCCCTTGAGAGGACACAATGTGACCAAGTACTATGCCATGGTTTACCATAAAATGACATTTCTCCAATTAAGGACAAGGTTTGTGTCTATGCATCGTTTAAGAACTAGTTCAAGGTTGTCTAAACAACTATCAAAAGAATTACCGTAAACACTAAAGTCGTCCATAAATACCTCGATAATGCGCTCCATGTAATCCGAGAATATACTTACCATGCATCTTTGGAAAGTAGCCGGTGCACTGCAAAGACCAAACGGCATCCGTCTATACGCAAACGTTCCAAACGGACAAGTGAAAGTAGTCTTCTCTTGGTCCTCCGGTGCAATCACAATTTGGTTGTATCCCGAATACCCGTCCAAGAAACAATAAAACAAATGCCCCGCTAACCGCTCCAACATTTGATCAATGAAAGGTAAAGGAAAGTGATCCTTTCGGGTTGCGGAATTAAGCTTTCTATAGTCAATGCACACTCTCCAAACGGTTTGAACTCTTATAGGAACAAGTTCATCGTCTTGATTTCGAACAACCGTAACACCGGACTTCTTTGGCACCACTTGTACTGGACTAACCCACTTGCTATCGGAAATTGGGTAAATTACCCCCGCACTTAGCAATTTGAGTATCTCTTTCTTCACAACCTCCATCATGGGAGGATTAAGCCTACGTTGAGCATCACGTACCGGATTCACATTCTCTTCCATTAGAATCCTATGCATGCACATGGATGGACTAATTCCTTTGATGTCCGCAATTGTCCACCCAATAGCCATTTTGTGCTCTTTAAAGACTCTAAGCAAACGATCTTCTTGTACCGGTGTGAGGTTCTTTGAAATAATCACCGGAAGCTCATATCCATCTCCCAAAAATGCATACTTAAAATGGTCCGGAAGTGGCTTCAACTCTATTTTAGGCGCCTTCACAATAGATGGTACAAGTAATTCATCATTTACGGGTAAAGAAATATGTGAAACATTACCCTTAGCTTCTTGTAATGTCGTCAAAGCACCACACGTCTCCACCAATTCCTTGGAAATTTCAACATCCAAGTTATGCAAGCCGTGGACGTCCAATTCAATGCTCTTTTGTAACACCACATCAAGTTCGTCCTCTTGATTCAATTCCACCATTTGTTGCACTAATGAACTAACCACATCAATGGAGTAAGCGGAATGCACATCACTTGGGTAGCGCATGGCTTCAAATATGTTGAAGTGTATTACTTCCTTGTCGAATTCCATAGTAAGTGTACCCTTATCAACATCAATCTTCATCTTTGTGGTCTTATTAAATTGCCTCCCAAGAAGTAAAGAAGTAGTCGAACGATTCTCATTATTGTCCATATCCACCACAAAGAAATACACCGGAAAAATTAAATCATTCACTTGCACTAGAACGTCTTCTACAAGTACCTTTGGATAAATGTTAGACTTGTTTCCTAGTTGGATAATAACTCTTGTCACTTTCAATGGTCCAAGATTCAAGGAGTCATATATATCGGCCGAAATCACACTAATGGAAGCTCCCAAGTCAAGTAAAGCATGTTCAAACCTTTTTTTTACCAATTGTAATTGGCATCGTGAAACCACCGGGATCCGTGCACTTTGTAGGCATCTTCTTCAAAAGCATAGCCGATGCACTCTCGCCAACTTTAGTAATTTCATTATCAAGCAACCTATCATTCTTTGTGCATAATTCCTTCATGAACTTAGCATACCTTGGCATTGTCTTGATGGCCTCGATGAGGGGGATGTTGATTTCTATCTTCTTGAAGATATCCATGAGTGCCTTATCTTGAGCTTCCTTCTTGGACTTAGAAAAACGACTAGGAAAAGGAGGTGGAGTAGTAAAAGTAGGAACCGGTTCCTTGGATTGGGCGGTTGGTGTTGAATGCTCCTTTGGTACGGCTTCTTCCTTATCTTTGACTACCTCTTCACTAGCTTCTTCATGATGACTTGGACTATCTACTTGTCTTTCACTTCGTAAAGTAACCGCATTAACATTCTCTCTTGGGTTCACAAATGGTTGTGAAGGAAATTTTGTGGATGTTTGAGCTTTCATTAAGTTCATATCAGTCGCCAATTGTCCCATTTGAGTTTGTAAATCCTTGATTGCCTAACCGGTCCTTTGTTCCAAAGCTTTGATTGCCGAATCGGTCTTTTGTTGGTTTTGTTGTAACATAGAAGTGAGACCTTGCATGCTTTGCATTATCACATTCAACTTATCATCATTCAAATAATATTGCTCCTTGACTTGTTGTGGTTGGAATTGTTGTTGTTGAGGTTGGAAACGTGATTGTTGGAATCCACCTTATTGCGCATATGGATTAGGAGCAGCCACTTGCTTGTTTGCATAGCTAAAGTTGGGATGATCCTTCCAACCGGGATTGTAAGTATTTGAGTATGGATCGTACCTTGTCCTTTGATTTGGATATAAAGCATTTACTTGTTCGGTTTGATCATCCGGAATAATTATCGCGGCTAATCGTTGCACTACCCTCTCTATGTTGTTTAACAGTTGATCGGATTGTGGAGACGAGTCACTAACTTCATGCACCAACTTAACCATTGAATAACCTCTTGCATAAAATTGTTGCGAGTTTGCCGCCATACTTTCAATCAACTCGGTAGATTCGGCCACCGTCTTGTTCACTAGTGCACCACCACCGGCGGCGTCAAGAAGATATCTATCACTTGTTTGGAGACCTTCATAGAAGTATTGGATTATCATGGCGTCACTAAATTGATGGTGTGGAAAACTTGCCACTAATATCTTGTACCGATCCCAACATTCATATAATGACTCTCCCACATGTTGTTTCATCCCACAAATCTCCTTGCGAATTTGAGTAGCTTTTGATGCGGGAAAATATCTCTCAAGGAAAATTTTCTTCATCCCATTCCATGTTGTAATACTTCCGGAAGGAAAATAGTACAACCATTCCTTAGCATTGCCCGCCAAAGAGAACGGAAAAGCTTTCAACTTTGATCCATCCGCATTAATATCCGGTGGAAGCATGGCCATGACTATGGTATTGAAGTCCATAAGATGTTTGTTCGGGTCTTCATTCACCATGCCATGAAACTTTGGTAATTATTTAATCAACCCCGGCTTGATCTCGAAAGTTGAGTTAGTTTGGATACACCATTGTTGTGTATCGAGCTTGTGAGAATCTAGGTCCTTGAGTGTATGATCACCCATTGCTTCTGTCCGAATCTGCGAACTCACTTTATGTAGAACGAGGAAGCGGAGTATTAATCGCTCAAATGAAATCCTTTAGTTGAGTGCCGGATCGAAGACGTATCGGTCTTCCCTTTTTAAGCATTCACCAAATATATAGTACCTAAAACAAGATTCACAAAACTAAGTTAGATACGGTATAGAATCTAATAAAGCAAGAATAAAGCAAAAAGAAAAAATAAAAACAACTAAAATCGTCCGTTTATCCCCGGCAACGGCGCCAAAATTTGTATGCGTGTCGTAACCACAACAAATTAATTAATATTTAACACCTAATTAACTAGTAATATAGGGTAGTCAAGATCGATCCCACGAGGAGCAAGAGGTTTTAGTTGTCTTATAGTATCACAAAAAGGGGGGTATTGGTTCAAAATTTTATAAGCAAAAGAAAGTAAATAAAGAAATCAAAAGTGTAAGTTGAAATCAATAAGAGAAAATAGATCAAGGAATCCTTCTTCGCTGCAAAACAATGATTAAAGTTATGTTCTTTTCCACTTTTTATTAGTCATAGATTATCACAAACCGTAGGTATAGCATCTAGATCAGTTCTAACCCCTAAATCCCTTGTATCACCGGACACGGAAGTTCTCGACTACCAGATTCTATTCACCAAACCACCTAGTAGTAGATCACACAAGATGTAATTTAGTTAAACGCATTAAGATTTATGAATTTATTAGGTTGATATTAGTGGTTAAACTCGTAGATCAAGGTCCACTTGCTAACGTTGTTTTTACACACAATTGCTCTACGGAATCCCTCCGCAAGGTCTTGTGTTTTCTACTTATGTAAATAGTCAAGAAACGATTACTTATCCCCTAAATTTCACTAGCTTTCGATCAATTAACAAATCAATTTAGTTGGCAACCCAAACGACCTATCAATCAAGCATAAACACTAATATTAGTAAAAACAAACGATAATCATATGAAAAACTTCAAAGTAGAATTGAAACAAAACTCAAACCATATATTAAGAACTAGGAATTCATCCTCAATCAATAAGAAAATTATCTACTCATAGTTTGGAGTTCACACAATAATAATAATAATTAAGGAAGAAAGAAAAACTTATTGAAAAGATGATGGTTGCTCCTTCCTCCAATCCTTGTGCACTTTAACTCCTTCTCCAAAGTAGATGTGTATGTAAAAGTTGTAGAGAACTCCTTTATTTATAGGCTTCAATACTCTCCATCTCTTTGTAGGAAAAGAATCCAGATTCCATAAGAACACCACTTTCCCAAGTTGAGCCATATTCCAATTTCAAGTCCAATTCTCCAAAACCTCCAAGTTTTCATCCAATTCCCAATTCTAAGTCTTCACACACATGAGAGAATTCCACCCAAAATTCTGCATTTTTGGTCACCGGAAAACTGGGTTTTTGGCCGGAAATAGGCCGGAATTCATCACCGCCGGCCACCTGAAAATTCTCTCTGTCGACGGAATATTCCATCAATCCAACGTTAGGACTAACGGTCAAGACGGTCTTCTGTTAGTCAAGGGTCAAGGGGCTGAGTTAGAACGAGTCAGATTCGAGTCAGCTGTCTAACTCGGCTGACTAGTTCTGACCAAGCCACTTGCACTGAACAAAATTGTTCACGGCCAAGATGGCCATGCTGCACCATCTTTGCGCTTCATAGCCAAGATGGCTATTCTCTGTCAGCTACACTGCACATCTCCCTCTCAATTCCAATACCAGCTGCAGCACCAATTCTTCTCATGACAACTTCAGTTCACCTGCAACTTCATTGCCTTCACTGTCTCATACATTCATAGCCATCTCCTAGAACTCATCACTGTACTTTGCAACCACAAACTCCACTTGTAGTTATCACCAGGTGCAATTTACTAGCTGCCTTCTGCTCAGTTTTAATTGCAGCTTCTTCCACTATCACCAGCTATCTCCT
Organism: Papaver bracteatum; assembly: GCA_023529315.1. Classification (NCBI taxonomy): domain Eukaryota; kingdom Viridiplantae; phylum Streptophyta; class Magnoliopsida; order Ranunculales; family Papaveraceae; genus Papaver; species Papaver bracteatum. The sequence goes on along the minus strand of JAJJWX010003811.1, from coordinate 2,300,104 downwards.
AATCAGTGAAGGCCATTAAGACAACCAACTACAGCTGCAGCTGCAATTCACAAACACTTCCCTGTAACTCCATGGCATCTTCATTGCCTGCAATTCTGATCACTTCCATTCATCTCTGCAATTCCATGAGCACATTAAAACCCTCTTCCGTGTGCCTTGCAGCACCATAACCATCTCAATGGCCTGGAATTTCACAAGCTTAGCATCATCCAGCAGAACCATGGCCAAATGCCCTTCCATTTGCACACATCTCAGCACCATTACCCATTTGATCTCCTGCTACTCTGGTATCACCATGAACTCATATTGGTTGCTACAAACAACAACAGTAGCTTCATTTCATCTCCTCAGACCCATAACTCTCCCTGTAACAATCATAGGCATACATCTAGTTTTAGCATTCATTTCAGGCTTCAGTTGCAGTAGAATAGCAGCATCACAATTCTATCAATCCATTGTTTCTCTGCCAAGTTCAAGAACACCACTGCATCAGCATCTCATTCATGGCTCTAGCATCTCATTCATAGATCTAGCAGTAGCTAATTCAACAACATCTCACCACCAGTGCTCATCAAAGACCCATCTCCGATTCACATCTCAGTTCTTCACAGATTCAAACAAAATTTAATCCATGGCAGTAATTCCAGATACAAACCCATTCTATCAATTTCTTCCATTAACCCATACATCCATTAGCTTCAACAGATCCCCAATTTCTCTCGAGTTCACCAGCAATCACGGCTGCTTATCTTCCTCGACCTTTAAGTTCTTTTTGATTTCCAGAAGACGATTCTCTGTTAATTCTTCAACAACGGCTTCAATTCATCTCTGTGTCTCAAACAACAGTAGTAGTCACTTTCAATCTCTCTTCGATTCATCACAGCACACTCATCATCCTCCAATTTCAGCTCAAACCCCTAACCCAATTTCTACTCCATTTGCTCAAATCATCACAAGATCTCTTAATTCTTCACTGCTTCTCGATCTCTGCCTTCAGCTAATCCTGATCGTCACCATCTCTTGGATATCGATTTCAACCGAACCAACAAAGAAGATAGTCTGCTTGTTTTCTTAATTTCAGAGAAACTGAGATATTTTCTCGATATAGGGTTAGGTTGGTTTGGGTTGGATGGTACACCCCACTCAATAGGAACCACCCCAAGCTGGTGCCTTTAATAAATGGTTACTTATGATAAGGGATATCCAGATGGCAGCCCCTTAACAAAAGCTAGTTTGTCTTTAATAATCCTCCCAAAACAGAGTTGCCCCTTTTTGCTCAATTTTGGATTATTTCTTCTCCTTTTCCTCAGTGCGACTCCAGAGTACCTAATAACTTAAAAACACACGTAAAATACATAATTCACAAGAAAAATAGCAGAGAAAGCATAAACAATAGATAATAAATATGATGTATTCTACACCCTATCAATTTTGCATAGGTTCATCGTCTCGTCGTATTTTGAAATACTTGTTCGTACGGTGATTGTTAGTGCATCATCGTCGAGTACACTTGCACCATTTGAGTCGGGGCTTACTTAGAGGTAGCTTAGATGCCCGTGTGTTGAATATTCATTACTAACCCATGGAATTCTGTTGGGAAAAACCATGGTTTGCAGTAATGAAATATTACAAAAATATTTGAATATTTTCGGAAATTCAGTGGATGAATCCAAGAATTTAGGATAATTAACTTATGGCTCTATACTAGCATAGCAAGCTGTCTAGGAGCATTAATTATCCCGATATGAGCTTGCTGGAGCTTCATATCCTTTACATAATCAGGGTAAGCTCGTTGTTTGTATCCTGAAGACGTTATCGCTTTATACTAGCAGAGCAAACTGTCTAGGAGCCGTCCATCTTGTGATACTATATAAAAATTAATAATGAAGTGTTCAGTATTCACAAGATATGATGTTTCCTAGCCATGATACTACATATCTACATGTACTCTGAGAGAAAGTATTCCCAGTCAGAGGATTCGGTAAGAGATCTGTGTCTCAATACTCACGTCTGACTGCTGGATCAGAGGTTTGTATAATTATGGGTTTACTATTTTATCCTTTGTCGAAAATCCACCATCTACACCATTAAAATTTGTAGATAAGACATCAACATAATCGTTTGAATGCTATTATGATTATGTATGGGTATAAGGTGAGGATTTCATCCTAGGAAATAATGTTTTGCATATGCTTTAAGGAAGTAAGTTCATGAACTTATTTTGTGAACCGAAAAGGAAATAGCCAGGCGTTATTGGGGCTGTTCTTCATTGCATATCTTATGAACGACCAATATGTGTGATTAGTATAACCGTTCATGACTTGTTTGTGTTCTTGGTAAAACTATTCACATGAGGCCTGACTTATGTATTGGAATGACATTTATTAGTGAAACCGATCTTAAGTAATCACTTGTTGGTATGATCGAGTTTGTGAGTGTAAGACCGAATCTGGGTAAAAGGGAACCGATCCTAGTAAGAGGTGCAACAAATACAAATGGGAATCGATCCTTGTATGAGGTGCATCAAGGTTTATAGCATAAAGGGGAACCGATCCTATGGACATGTGCAACACATATGAGTTAGATACCATGTATATGTGGGGAACTGATCCTAGTACTTAGTCAACCAAAGTTTGATAAGCTAGTGTGACTATGCACAGTACTCACTTGGAGGTAGAACCGAAACTTGTTTTGGTAGAACCGTTAAACCGATGATTTGTGATTGAGTGTTAGTTGATCAATCACATAGTTCTTGAAAGTCGGATGAACCAATTCTAAACTTGTTTGGAAGCCTGGTAAATCAGTTTCAAGTGTGTAAGTATGAAAGAGGACTTACAAAGAAAGGATGTCGACACACTTTGAACACGTGCAGTAGTGCGTATCTTTTATTGTTCAAAGATATTCCTTAACAGCTAACAGAAAGTAAATCCCAGGATCCAATTTAAATAAGTTAAGAATATTTTAATTAAGGTTCTTAACTATATATGGAAAATAAGAATTAGTAATGTGCAATTGCTAGTTAAATATTTTCCAAGGAGATTTCGATCATTAATTTGGACAGAGCATTCTCAGGAATTATGAAAACCGAATTTGGAAAATTATTATTGAATATCTTGAGAATATTTTCGGTTTTGGAAATTCCTTGGTGTCCAATCTTTCTTGTATATAAATACTTTGAGTTTGCATTTCTAGCAAACTAATCCTGCGTAATATTAGACTTACTCTTTTGTCTTTGTTAGTGGTGAAGCCGCCTATCGGAGAGGAGAGTAATCTAATTAGGTGAAATCTCTTACGACCACTCAATTTAAAGTCTTCTTTGGGATTGAGAAGCTCTAGTGCGACCCGTTGGTGGGAAACTATATATTGCGGTTTATCTTTAGTTTTCATATTGATTTGATTGACTAAAGGTGGTTGAACTTTGATTGCACCTAGTTTGTTTATGCTTGAGAATCTTCTCTTCTGATATAAGATTCACTCAAACTAGTTCAAGGTTTAGATGGGGATCTTTAGAATGTTGTTAGATCTAAATATGATCTTGTGATAATCCATTGTTAACAGACTCTGTTCTATGCGTGATTGATCACAAGAGATTCAAGTAGTTGTGTACAGATGTTTATTGAAGTTCTAAGAAGATTTGAAGACAAAGAAAAGATAGAAGATTTCTGACTTGATTATATAAATCTTTGGTGTGCACACTACTTGTTTCGGTAAAAGAGGATCCAACTATAATCGATCTATCCATGTGGTATTTTGATAGAATAGTTGTGTAGATCGGCATCAATACGTTTCCTTGGGATTAAAGGTATTGATTGCAAAATCTTAACGATTACCTTTTGGCGATTGAACATAAGATAAATCTTGGAACCTGGAAAAGGAGTTTATGTTAAGATAAACAGAAGAGCCTTTGTCTAACTCATATCACTTGGTTGAAGAGAGTTGATACCAAACAAATTTGATGTTCCTTTACTGTTTGGAATACGAACCAAAAGAATTGGTCCAAATACGTGACTTATTTTATAGGTTGGAGGTGTGGGAATACAGACAGAACTAGGTGAACTATAGGTTTAGTTGCTTGGTCTCAACTATGCGAAGTTTGTTTATTTTATATAGCGGATTAATCCTGAGAGTATTCAATTCTGCACAAGGTCCTGGGGTTTTTCTGCATTTGCGGTTTCCTCGTTAACAAAATCTTGCTGTGTCATTTACTTTATATTTCCACATTATAATTGTTTTATTATAATTAAAGTAAATCACACAAATGTTAATTCCTATTTACTTGATAAGAAATCCTATTGTGTTTGATTAAGTCCGAACATTTGTATCAAGTAAACATACTTCGTTGTTGTATTGTATCGATCTCGTATCCATAGACGATCACACGAAGTATGAAACGATTTTTTGTATTGTCTCGACTCAGTCCATAGACAATCAATTTCAGAGAAATGACTTATAGGAAGGAAAAGTTTTAGATTGAGGTATATTTGGGTACCCTCGCCTTTACATTTTCAAAACGTTTCGTTTCTAATAGTTTGTTTCAAATTCCTCAAAGTGAATCCACAAATAACATTTTCAATTGCTAGTGTTAGACCATTGCTCGGTTGAACTCACAAGTGTTGCTATATCAAGATTGTTGTCAAAACTATATCTTGATTTCTAGTGTATAATTAGTTAAGTCTCGGATTAGGATAAAAGATATAGTTGAGAAACGTACATCACGGCGGTCATCATTGCGTTCTACCGTTTGAAGGCGAAGATCAACCAAAGATTTTGGAGAACTTCTTCAACAATAGGTAAGTAAATACTGAACCACCTATTTCTCAAGTTATGTTCGCCTTTTCATCTTTGAGACGTTGTCGCGTAACTAATTAGACTATTGTAAGCGTATCAAGAATTTTGAGTCAAGATTCTTCTTGTAATTATTCCTCGAAATATGACTAAGCTTAATGACCATTTCATACTTGATGAATTTCGGTTAAGGACAATTTATTATTGGCAATCAATATCATGATTCAAGATTTTCATTCGATAATAGCCTGGAACAGTGATACGTGACATTGATGGTATTCGGGAATGTTTCGAATCAATTTAGATAAATATAAAACTACTATACATTTATATATATAAGACAATGTACATATCAGTCTCACAAACTGGGAAAACTGTTAAAAGTCTGAAGGCATAATGCATGTACTCAGTACACGAAACAGAGTAGCTATATGTCGACAAACATAAAGTCGTGAATCCGGATCGGTACGCAAACCAGTACGCATACTAGAAAGGAACTATTGGTTACGAAACCTGTTTGGTATCCATACGGGTACACGTACCAGAATAGTTATGTGGACTCCAGAACTTGGTTATGTTTAAATGGTATCCATACCAGTACGCATACCAAAATAGTTCTATGTTAACTCCAGAACTGGGTTATGTTTAAATTGTTTACATACCGGTACATGTACTGAATTTATTTTATGAACACCAGAACTCGATTATGTTATAACGTATACATACCGGTACACGTACCATGCCATAACTGTTCACGAACAGGTTAAGTACTTGTACTTTGTACGCCTACTCACCATGTCAATTAAATTCTTATGCACATAAAATTATCTCTCCGAGATAATTAGCATTTGAATAATCTCTATTTATATTTATAAAACACCATAGACATATTTGATCACTTGATTGTGTTTCGAGTTAAATCTTAAGTGTTTATGAAAAGGCTCAAGCTTATAGTTGAGTTGGCTAGCTTCGGCTAACCATTCATGAGCGTGATCTTATACACGGTTCAATTATAGTTCATCCTAACCAAAGTGTATATATTGATTATGTAAATCAGATTCCAAGATTCATCTAACGAGGGATATTGTTTGCTTGGTTCCAAAGCTATCTTAGCTTAAACCTAAAGAAACTTATGATTTGAATGTTTATATAAGGGGAACCTCAAACAGCTAGAATATTTGAAGCCAAACACTTCTTATTGGTGTGTCCTAGTTGTGACTAGAGTCGTCCTCTTCAGAAACCCTTTTATGGTTTAGCGACTACAAATACTTCATAGGGATTCGTGAATCCAGGTCCATATATTTTTTATCTGATAGCTCAAGTATCTTGATTTTGGTCGATTGTTGAGTTGCTCACTTGATCAAGATAGATAGTATTCATCAAAGTTCTCTTCGTCTCGGACTTTGTTGATTCCACAAGTTTTATACTTGTGAGGTGAATATTAATCTAGGTTGCACTTCGGGTTACATAAGTCCGGATTTTGAGGTTAGCTAGACTTTGGTTCAGTTACATTTCATCCTAACCAAAGTGTATATATTGATTATGTAAATCAGATTCCAAGATTCATCTAACGGGGGATATTGTTTGCTTGGTTCCAAAGCTATCTTAGCTTAAACCTAAAGCAACTTATGATTTGAATGTTTATATAAGGGGAACCTCAAACAGCTAGAATATTTGAAGCCAAACACTTCTTATTGGTGTGTCCTAGTTGTGACTAGAGTCGTCCTCTCCAGAAACCCTTTTATGGTTTAGCGACTACAAATACTTCATAGGGATTCGTGAATCCAGGTCCATATATTGTTTATCTGATAGCTCGAGTATCTTTATTTTGGTCGATTGTTGAGTTGCTCACTTGATCAAGATAGATAGTATTCATCAAAGTTCTCTTCGTCTCAGACTTTGTTGATTCCACAAGTTTTATACTTGTGAGGTTAATATTAATCTAGGTTGCACTTCGGGTTACATAAGTCCAGATTTTGAGGTTAGCTAGACTTTGTCTATTGCTATCAATTTCCATTACCTTGATATTTGATCAAAAATGAGATCACATATATAGGCTTATCTGTGAGAGACATATTGGTTTAAAGTCTTCAATTGAGTTGAAGCAACTCTTTGTTGGTGTGACGTCAGCTAAGGGAATCAATTGCGCGGAGTCCTGCTGGGATTCAAGAGGCGTAAGGAACGCAACTGTAACTGAATTGTTGGGAGGGTCTAATTCGGTCTTAACTAGTTTCCATTCCGAATTTAATTGGTAGTAGGCTAGTGTCTGTAGCGGCTTAATATAATATGGTGTTCAATCTGGACTAGGTTCCGGGTTATTCTACATTTGTGGTTTCCTCGTTAACAAAGTTTCTGGTTCTGTGTTATTTCTTTTCACATTATATTATTTATCTTTATAATTAAAATATCACATGTAATACGTAAATCAATCATAGTATATACGTCCGACCTTGTTTGTTGGATACGACTTTATTGATTACTTAGGAAATTGATCTTTGGAATTACCCAAGTACTCTCACACGCAGATCAGGTTCACGAACTAGTCTCTGTAAACTTTCTGATTGTGAGAGATAAAGATATAACTCTAGATATTATTCCTTGATTGAGATTCATTAAGTTGAACTCTCGAAATTGTGTTGAGTTGTCCATAAAGATTGCCTAAGAAAAATTTGGTGGTGAATTTTTGTACCCCCCACATTTTCAGTTAGAACCCAAATGATGCATTTAACAAAAATACCAGACAATGATAAAATCTCTCACAATCATTTTAACAAAATTTTTGAGTTCCATAAAGTCTAAAGGGCTAATAACTAAGACTAAACTTATTGTAGAAGGAAATATCAACACAACCAACGAAATAAGGTTTATAAAAGCAAAACACAACAAGGTATCAACATATAAATATACAGTTTTTAATAAAAACTAAATAAAAAGAGCCATGACAATACAAATAATCAATATCAGAATAGAAATCTCAATAATTTTCACAAACACAAGGAAACAATCAAATAAATACGAGTTAGTAAACTTACCTCGAATTAGTTGAAACTTCTACAATTTACCTTAGGTTTTTCCTCCACTCTCAGATGGAATTCCAACATGCTCTCTTTTATGTATTTATAAACTTGTATCTCGTATCTCAGTTTCAAATGTAAGAGAAACACTTACTGTATTTCTCAATCTCCCTTCAATGATTTTCATACGTTTCATTTTCTTTTCTATTCTCCTAATTTTCTTTTATCCCTAACTGTGTTACTTAGTGCCCATGGAGTTATTATAAGGGTAAGACTAAAAACTGATGACTTTTTAGCTTCCTTGTACAATATCCTGCGGTTAAGAACTTGGTGTAACAAGGTCCATAAGACTTTCACAAAAATTCATAAAACAAATACTAGATAAATCATATGGCTAACTTAATTATTTAGCCAAAAACTTGCGAAAGCCTAACGGTTCAAGAGATAAGATAAGACCTGGTCCTAACGTACCCATGGAACAGGCAAATGAAATTGCCGGGTACTACATTCTAACTTCCATAAAGAAATTTCGTCATGAAATTTTAGAATATACATTCAAGTTGTATGTCATCGTCATCTTTCCCAGATACTACGTTAACTTTTCTTTGTGGTTTATTATTTGGAATTACTCTCGAATGACTTTGGTAACCTTAATGCTGATTAAGTTGAAGGCTCTAGTTATTCGGATCTCCTTATTATTCTAACTTGGGATAATAATTTTTAACATGTCCACGTTCTCCACACTCATAGTATTCCACGGACTTGGAGTAATCTCGAGGGTTTCCCCGTATAATGTTCTTTGGTGTATGATATGGTTTGGCTTTCTTACCCTGAGTGTCTGGATTACTCTGTTTTCTATCTTTCTCCTCACAAAACTCCTCATACGCTTCCTCAATAACCAATGCCTTTTCAAGAATTTCAGCACGACTCGTGAGCATATGTGGTTCAAGTATAAAACGAATGTCTGACAATAACCCATTTTGATACTTGATTGCCTTTATGTATTCTGTTTACACCATTTCTGGAGCATACCTATATAACTCCTTGAACCGTATATCATACTCTAAAATAGACAAACCTTATTTTTCTTGGTCCATCTGTATAAATTCCATTATTTTTGCATTTTTTATGGCTAATGGGAAGAACTTTTGGAGAAACAGTTCCTTGAATTCTTTCAAAGTAAGGGATTCCATACCTTCCTTAGTTTTGGTAACTGTTCACCAATGACCAGCAATATCTTGAAGGTAATACACAACTATTTTAACGTGAAGACGATCCTCTATCTTGAGAAAATTCATTTGCTTCTCCATTTCTAGTAACCAATTATCGGCATCCAAAAAATTTGCTAAACCCTGAATGGTGCTAGCTTATATTTGTAGAATTCGTTCATCACACTAAAATCATCCCTCACATGGGGGTTTTCTTTCACCATAAGAAAGTTTGCAGTCATATCCTAAATGCTTCAACAAGCACTTGACTTTCATATCCATGGTTATCATTAGTCAACCCTCCAGCCATATCATATAGTGGATATAACAATCCGTTCAAATTTCAGTTTACAAACTCTGCACACAACTAACCATCCCTATAAAATTATCATAAGAATAAAACCAACCCTTACAGTTGTTAGTACCTAAAATTTTCTTCCAGGTAAAACAAACGCACCGCTGTAGTACTTTCTTTTTAGGTTCGAAAATCAAAATCGAACAGGACAAGCCTAAACCACGATAGCAGCCGTTCCGCCCTGCTTCGGTCATGATGGAGAGAAAGATGGGTTGATCTTAGGGGAGGGAAGCAAAAAAGTTTAAGAAATTGGAAATGGTATTGAATTGTGTGTGTGTGTGTTGGGTATTGAAAACTAAGAATGACGGAGCTTTTTGATGATCAAGCTTGTTCTGTCTTCTGAATAGGCTAAGTGGCCTATTTATATTAGTTTAGAATACACAATGCCAATCTCGTGAGTAGTGGAGGTAGTGAGGTTGTGGAGAGATGGAGATCATTAGGATGATTGGTATCATATGAGATAAACTATGGAAGTTTCTGGAAACTCCTTTTCTCTTAAATTCATGATGTCTCCAACCGTTTGCAACCGTCACCACTACTTTAACTTTTCACATGGGGTGTTGCGACGCTGCATGTTGTCGTAGACCAACAGACCAATACCCTATGAAGAATTCCCTAATGTGGTGTATTTTGATATTTCTTTAGGTGTTTTTGATGAATCATAGATCTCATCTTACTTGGGCTAAATCGTATCCATTGATATCATATGTCTTATGGACGTGTTAAAAAACTTAGCATAAGCCATCCGTGGGATTAGGGTGCAATCGTTCCTTGTTATGGCTTAAGCTGTCATTGTCGAAAATAGTGCGCAGGGTCTTGACATGGCCTTGGCCACAACTATGATGGTCTATAATGGCGAGCGGGATAGTTCCATAGCCTTGGCCTAAACTGTGATGGTCGAGAATGACGCACGACATGGTTCCATGTCCTTGGCCTAAGCTTTCAGGGCTGGTAACGACGCGCGGCTAAGTGCCATAGACGCACGACTAGGTTCTACGACCTTGGCCTAAGCTTCCAAGGCCAAGAATGATGCACAACTAAGTGTGATGGCCTTGGCCTAAACTTCTAAGGCCGAGAATGATGCATGGCTAGGTGCTACGGCCTTTGCCTAAGCTGCCAAGGCCGAGTATGACGCGCACGATGGTGCTATGGCCTTGAAAAAATCTTTCAAGGCTGTAAATGGCGCACACGATGGTGTCATGGCCTTGGCCAAGCTTCCAAGGCTGAGAATGGCGCGCACGATGGTGTGCATATTATGTTGTGGCGTAATTACGGACATGCCACATGCCATATTTTTCCAAATTATGTTATGGACTTAGCCGATTATTTTGAGATGATTTCTTCCAAGCCATTAGCCCATTTTTCTTAGCCAAAGCGCTATAAGCTACAATGGTTATACCATGGCCTTAGCCATAGGTGGCTGAGGTACTTTATAGGATATACGGTGTATGCCATGGGTTTGGCCGTGCCTAGCCAATATGTCACGATGCTTACCATATAATTACAATCTAGGGTTTGAGTTTAAGGCAATATGCCAGGCCTAGATTTAAATTTTTAGTGTTGTTCTAGTACTAATTTAAATATGATAGCGCCGCTATAGCATGTTCAAGGAACTCAGTCGTGGGAGTTTGCGACTTGAGACGATACTCGATATGGCCATGTATTAACATGTTACTTTCAGTAGCATTTGTACATGCAAAGACCATCTGAAGGGTAGTTGTCACCAGTATCAGTGGCAGCCCGAGGACAATATTGCTCCATACTAGCGATCAATTCGTTAAGATCTTGTCCAACCAATATGATAGAGTAAATATTTTACTCATGTATGTTATGATATGATTAAACCAGAAATTGGATACATATTATTGTTTCTCTTGCAGAATATAAGTTGTTGGAATAATTACCGATTTCATACCTGAAAAACAAATATTAGAACACAAAACAAAGTGACGGCTGAGTCACGACCAGGTCGCTCACTTTAAGACATTTCGTGGCTCTGCCTTGAGTTTTGTGTAAGCAGTTCTTTCTTCGTCACAACGCCCCCAGGGTAAAACAACCGATAAAAACCCTCTTACGATCTCTCACGCACACAATGAGAAATCTATCACTTCTATTCTCTCTATTCTTGCTTAGAAAACTTGGTCTCTTGATTCACAAAAACATTATATGGAAAAAAGAAAACTCATACCTTTATGGTTCTCAAAACTGGCTTATTATATCCTTCGCAATTAAGACAAAATTAATGGGAATAAATTTTGTTTTTAATTGTCTTCAAAAAATCCTCTGTAATAGTCCACAAAGAGTCAAATAATTTATGCCAGAATAAATACAGTTTAATCCGTAATTAAAACCAGTGAAAATGTTTTGATTTTTTTTTTAAAAAAGTGCAAAAAATACTTTCCAAATTCAAAAGACCTCCAAGGCCCCGCTCCTGGACTAATATTATATATATATACACAATTAGTGGGGGGGGATTCAATCCTGAGATGTGACGGACTGGAAAATTATGCCTGGCGCACCTGGGCGCGCATGCCATAACTTCCCCAATGTGCCATTTAATTTGATGCTACGACCCGAGCCTTAAATCTAGGCAAATACACGTCCATTTGCCCTTGCAAGCATGCTCGTGGAGCATGATGCAGCTAACTTAGCTTCCACACCGTTCCAACTTACCAAAGAACAGGGTATAAAGACTTGAAGGCTACGACCAATGCACCTTAAATGCATTGCCTCAATGTAATTCCCTATCTAGCCGAGTAACTGTCATACTTCCGAGTCTTGTCCAGGCATAAGGCATAAGCCTTGGACTTAGGCATAGGCCACTTCAATCCTATTTCCATTTTCTCACTTTGCTTACCAACTTAGCTTACCCTTTTGGCCATACCTAATTCTGCAAAGTGGGACATATGCCAACTCCATATAGCTTGATAGGAAGAATGAGCATCCACTTGTTGGCATGCAACTTGCCTCATCAAGTCTGGACGGCATGCAACTTGCCTCATCAAGTCTGGCCGTAATTATCTCTTGCATCGAGCTACCGATCTTAGATGATATGAGGGGCCAAAGTGCTGTACCGGCAATGCTGCAACTCATTGCGTCTTCCAAATTACCCTTCCCTACTCTAAAGGGATCAAGCACAGGCCGTAGTTCATCCTCGAAAAGACAACAACTTAAACCAACTCGTTTTCAAGGTCGTGGCCTAGCAATAATGGTAATGGTCTGGTCTGTATATGCCATATCATTAAAATGCACGATGATTATGCATTATCGGGTATGCGGCGTGGCATAATGATGCATTCGCATCATATGCCCCATTGACAACGTTACAGAGCTATAAATGAGACTTAGGCATCATTTATGCTCTTCCATCTAAGCTATGAAGCTTACTTGGTGCATGGTCCGCATATGAACCTTCGTCTAACTACCCCTCCCTGTATATGTTAACTTGCAATTTCTACAACTAAGAATTAGGGAGCAAATTGACATGCATGCTTTACTATTCATGGACAATGATTGCGCACAAATCGCTTCTGCTGTATTGCATAATGATTATGCAATACTGGTTCTATCTATCACATAATGATTGTGCAACGTTCACTCTGGCGTATTGCACAATAATTGTGCAATATTTACTTGGCCGACCCTCTCTAGCCTAATGCATCACGATGATGCAACTGAAGCTTTAGATGAAGCTTCATATCATGCCATGATGCATCTTTGAGCATGCACCATGCTAAAAACACAAGGTGTTACAATAGTCACCCCTTTAAAGAATTTCGTCCCCGAAATTCAAAAAAAAAAACTATTATGGACAATCTCTTCGATTTGGATTCCTGAACAAAAGTCCCATACTAGATTCTCAGAAATCACGAGTTTTTCAAGTTCTCATGATTATCAATTTATACCTTCTGAGCAAACGTCCCATACCGCGTACCCATGAATCCAAAAAGAGTCCACAACGCTAACAAGAATCTCAATTGTCCAGTTGCCAAAAGGATATCTCAACAAGGTATCTTAAGCGGGCATCCCATATTACACGCTCAGGAGTCCCTAAGGTTCACAAGGTTGGAGATGTCATCAAAATGACAAGATTTTAGCGCAGTACTATATGGAACAGAATTCGGTTGCCCACCGTCCCAGACGGTCATTGTAATACCCGCGTTCTTTTAAAAAAATAATAATTAGGGTACGAGCCCAATCCATTTGGATTGGAAGACTAGGATTAGAGTGATGTGGAGCATGGAACCTAGTTGTGTTTTGCCTGGAAAACTATATTTCTCTTTGTGTGAGCCTGCCTATAGCGTGTACGAACGTTAATAGAGTTGTTTATACTCGAATTATCGTAAACGGACACAAGTATTGGTTGCGTGTCGATTTTAAGAGAAAAGAATGGCATTTTAGACATTTTACTTGCTTTAATAAATATTTCTCATGAATTTAAAAACAAATCCATCTCTTTCCTTTTAGTTCTGAATTCTCTTTCTTCTTACATCAGAGAAAGGAAATTTTATAACAAAACTTGATTTTGAAGTTTATACTATATCTTTGGTGATTTGATTTGGATTTGGATAACTTTGGAAGCTTCAATTGCACAAAAGGTATGGAGAATTTCTCTTTTAAAACTGTTTTAAATCTTTTTTATGAGTTTTAATTCTCTGATTTTGGTTCAATTGAATTCATATTCTTATTATTTTTGTAAGATGAATTTGTTATGTAAGCTATTGCATAATTGTTCTCATTAAATTTCGAATTTAGGGTTCATAATTTATGTAGGGGATTTCTTCCTCTTTTCAGTTTCTTTATCATCAAATATTATTTTCAACTCTTATATTTTGGTCATGTTCATGATATAATTTGATTAGGTTTGTTTTTTTTTGACTCAGATTGGGTAAGCTTTGATTTGGTTTGAATTCTAAAAGTACTTTGATTTCATGATTCCAACTTGCCCTAATTTTCTTTCAACTCCGTGATTAATTTAACATGATTATGAAGTTGTTATTTCATCACTTTATTGAATTAGGTATTTAGTATTCATCTAGTTATCTTGAAACATCAATTGGTTAATCATGAACTTGTTTGTTAACTGAATTTCTGAAACTATACTGCTGTCATGTTTTGTCAAGAACTTTTTATGTGGACATATACTTCAAAATATTCTCCTATTATTTCTATGTTTAATAGGACTCTCCAAGATTTCTAACTAAACCAAGTTTGCTAAATTCCACTGAGTGATGAATTTTACACGAATTTTTGATTGCAGACTACCAAAACAGAATTTTATGAAGAACTGCACATTTGTCCTGTTTTATTGAGATGTTTAAACATATCTATAAACCTCATTACATTTTTTTTTTTATGTTAAAGTGGGGTTTCTTAGCTTTCTAATGGTACCAAATTCACTGAATTTCATTGTGTAATGAATTTTGCACAATGTTTTTAATATAGACTTCCGAAACTGCAGTCTTTGAAAAATGTAAGTTCTGTCCAGTTTTGTTGAAGTATTTTGAGACAGATATAAAACTCATTAATTTTTTCTATCAGTTTTACATGAAAGCTTATCTTATATTCTTCAAAATGTGCCAAGAAACCCTCATTTTCATTGTGTAACTAAGTCTACACAATTCTTTGAAAACATGCTCTGTAATATGAAATTTCTGAAAAAATTGTATTATTGTTTTATACTTACGTCTTTAGTTCTTTGAGATATTGAATATATTCTATTGAAGAAGTAAGTTTACTTAAGCTTGGTGCATTGAGATTTAGGGTCAAAGTGACTACATTACTTTATGTTCATGTATATTCATGTGTATCTGGCTTGGCTTATGAAAACGATTCTATCTTTTCATACTGTTGTAGTTTCCTTCTATTTGATTTGTAAAAAGAGTTACTTTCTCTTCTTTAAGTTGTTATTTGTAAAAAATATATTTCAATTAATAGTTATGGTTCATGATTAAATGGTTTCATGTCAGATATCTTGTATTCCATACTTTTTGGTTATATGTTTTGATAATGGGAATGAAACTTTCGTGTATTGTTTAATAACTCATAATTTACTTTTGTTTACAAACTGTTTATTAAAACCATATCTCATACTCTTGGTTTCAAACTGTTTTTCACCCCAATAGTGGCTCGGAGAATTTGGAACTTGCCAATTGACCGAACTCCACGGCCGATCGGAAGCGAAAAATTTTCTGGGCCATCACAGCTGGTATCAGAGCATATGTTTCGATTTCCTTTGGGATTATCTTTGTTTTGCATAAGTGTTTTCCAAAATTTTACACAGTTTGTTTGGAAATTTTGGCATTGAAACATTGATTTCATTAAAGGTTTTGAAAAAGTGTTAAGAATTTGTTTATTTTCTTAAATTTTAGAAAAACAACTAGATATTATGATATGTATATGATTGGGTTGTTAGTAATGAGAAGTTACTAACAAAGTTAACCTTTTTAAAGTTTGTTTTGTTGATTCCAAGTAGTGCAAGTACAACACTTTCTGTTTCAGCTTAGAAGAATAATGGTCTCAATAAGGGAAATGAGATTCTAGAACATAAAATACAACCAGATTTGTGGAAGTAATTTGGAAACATCACAACTTTGAAGATACAACTTGAGATCTTGAATACGAGACTCGGGAGAAATGTCTGGAGTTACTAGGAGGTAACATTCATTAGTCTCTTTCTTTGTTTTGAATTTCGGGACAAAATTCTTTTTAAGTGGGTAATAATGTAATACCCGCGTTCTTTGAAAAAAAAAATATTAGGGTGCGAGCCCAATCCATTTGGATTGGAAGACTAGGATTAGCGTGATGTGGAGCGTGAAACCTAGTTGTATTTTGCATGAGAGACTATATTTCTCTTTGTGTGAGCCTGCCCGTAGCGTGTACGAACGTTAATAGAGTTTTTTATACAAGAATTGCCGCAAAACAACACCTGTATTGGTTGTGTGTTGATTTTAAGAGAAAATAAGGTCATTTTAGACATTTTTCTTGTTTTGATAAATATTTCTATGAATTTCAAAACAAATCCATCTCTTTCCTTTTAGTTCTGAATTATCTTTCTTCTTACATCAGAGAGGAAATTTTATAACAAAACTTGATTTTGAAGTTTATACTACATCTTTGGTGGTTTGATTTGGATTTGGATTTGGATAATTTTGGAATCTTCAATTGCACAAAAGGTAGGGATAATTTCTCTTTTAGAACTGTTTTAAAATCTCTTTATGAGTTTTAGTTCTCTGATTTTGGTTCAATTGAATTCATGTTCTTATTATTCTTTATAAGATGAATTTGTTATGTAAGCTATTGCATACTTGTTCTCACTAAATTTCGAATTTAGGGTTCATGATTTAAGTAGGGAATTTCTTCCTCTTTTAAGTTTTTTTCTCATCAAATATTATTTTCAACTCTTATATTTTGGTCACATTCATGATATAATTTGATTAGGTTTGTTTTGAATCTAATTGGGTTTGCTTTGATTTGGTTTGAATTCTAAAAGTACTTTGATTTCATGGTTCCAACTTGCCCTAATTTTCTTTCAACTCCATGATTAATTTAACCTGATTACTAAGTAGTTATTTTATCACTTTGTTGAATTGGGTATTTAGTATTCATCTAGTTATCTTGAAACATCAATTGGTTAATCATGAACTTGTTTGTTAACTGAATTTCTGAATATGTAATATTGTCCTATTTTGTCAAGAACTTTTCATGTGAACATATACTTCAAAATCTTCTCCTATTATTTTTATGTTTAAGAGGACTCTCCTAGATTTCTAACAAAACCAAGTTTGCTAAATTCCACTAAGTGATGAATTTTACACGAATTTTTGATTGCAGACTACCAAAACAAAATTTTGTGAAGAACTGCACATTTGTCATGTTTTATTGAGATGTTTAAACATAGCTATAAACCTCATTACATTTTTTTTTTTATGTTAGAGTAGGGTTTCTTAGCTTTCTAATGGTACCAAATTCACTGAATTTTATTGTGTAATGAATATTACAGAATTTTTTTAATATAGAGTGTCGAAACTGCAGTCTCTGAAAAACGTAAGTTTTGTCCAGTTTTGTTGAAGTATTTTGAGACATATATAAAACTCATTAGTTTTTTCTGTCAATTTTACATGAAATCTTATCTTATATTCTTCAAAATGAGCCAAGAAACCCCCAGTTTCATTGTGTAACGAAGTCTACACAATTCTTTGAAAACAAGCTCTGTAACGAAGTCTACACAATTGTTGTTTTATATTTACGTCTTTAGTTCTTTGAGCTATTGAATGTATTCTTTTGCTGGTAGTTTTTACATGAATACATGCCTTTTATATTTTTTAAAATGATAAGATTGTTTGACTTTGTCTTGCATCAAACCCCATGGATATTTATGAGTTTAAATGGTTTAAAACACATTTGGTTTAGAACGGATTTTGTCGCACAAATTCTTTGTGTTAGAGCATTGCTCGGTCGAACTCGCATGCGTTGCTATATCAATCATGTTTGTCAATGTTAGTGATAAAAACTATATGTCTTTATTTCTAATTTACTTATGACTAAGTCTTGGTCTAGGATAGTTAAGTATAGTTGAGCTCCCGACTCCATGGCTATTATCTTACAAAGACGAAGAACTACTCAAGGAACCAATGGAACTTCTTCCGATCAAAAGGTATGTGGAGACTTGAACTCATCTGTCACTTAAAAGTCTATCTACTCTATCTCCTACTCTTGAGACAAATGTCGTATAAGTATGATAGTTTTCATACATACACATGCTATTTCGAGTTGAGTTTACTCGCCTATCTTTTTCTCGAAATATGTGTTGGTAAGCTTTTGCTTTAACCATTTTCATCTTTACCCGTGTCGAAAGTCATGATGACATTTCAATCTTGAAAATAGCTTTGATGACGATAGTCGTGAATAACGATTGTTATAAAATTATAGAAGAATGTTTCAATGATTGAAATGTAGAGTTGAGATTACGTAACCAACTATGGATATAAGCATATATAATGTGTTCGCATATTAGTGTATAAATCCATGTTTCGGAAACCAAGTGCGTGCAGTATTGGTGAAGGAGATAGGGGTTCGAAAACTTCCGCTGATTTTGTAAGTTTGCAAACTGTTAAACCAGTCACCTTAGGTACGAGTACGCGTACGTGTACCCACAGAAGTTTTCGAACCAAAAATTTCTGCTGAGTTTGTAAACTCAAATCCGGTAGCTATGGTACACGTACCCGTATGCGTACCCAAGCTGGTTATATCTCTCTAATAGGAAGTTCATGAACTTAAACAATAAATCAATAAGGAATGCAGTCTTTGCAAACCGTGGCTATATTGTTCATGAATTGATTCAAGTGAATCAAACCAATTTTGTTTCAATTGTGTCCATGCATAAAGATCTAAGCAATTGAACAACTCTTCAACTAGTTCTTATGAGTCATTTGAACTAGTTATGAGAAAGATGAATACGGTTAATATGAAAGTGCTCATATGGCTAACCATTGGTTAACTATTTGTGAACCAACCAAATGTACACGTTTAGGTATGGTTACTCAAACCTAAATGAAAAATATTTCATTTGTGTGTGTGACAAGCTAAATTTCGATCTAACGGTTGAAAGATATTAGCTTGGATAAATTAGGTTTTTCATCTAATGGTGAATATTGAATGCTTTGTTACCAAGGTAACTTAGATTGCAAACCCTGATTTGAAAACTATATAAATGAGACGTCTAGCAACTCATTGCGGCTGGACCGACAATGCTGCAACTCATTGCGGCTGCCTATGTACCCTTCCATTCTCTAAAGGGATCAAGAACAAACCGTAGTTCATCCTCGAAGGGACAACAACTTAAGGCAAACTCGTTTGCAAGGATGTGGCCTAACAATAATGGTTATGGCCTGGTCCGTATAGTTCATTCCGCTAAGATGCACAATGATTATGCATCATCGGGTCCGTGACATGGCATATTGATGTTGTAACACCCCGTGTTTTTAGCATGGCGTCATGGCCTGATACAAAACTTCATCCAAAGCTTCCATTGCATAGGAAAAGGGACATTGGCCCTTGGCCAATGCGTTGACAATGTTCAGCCAACATGGACAACATCGGCTTGGCAGTGGACGGACAACATGGCCGGACATCGGGTTGGCAGCGGACGGCTAACATGGCTGGACATCGTTGTTGGCCAGGGTGGTAAGGTGCGGACATCACGGACCGGGGAGTTGATGAATGATTTTTGGTCCCCTAATTTAAGTTGTAAAAATGTCATTTTTACATATATAAGGAGGGGTAGTTAGTTGATGGTGCATATGCCGACTATGCACCACCAAGTAAGCTTCATAGCATATCCGGAAGAGTTTAAATGATGCCTAAGGTTCATTTATAGTTGCGTAGACTCGCGAAGAGGGAATTTTATGCCTAGGCATCGTAATGCCATATTGCGGGACAAACATGCATCACTTGGATGCATTTTGACGGAACGGCCTATATGGACTAGGAAATTTCCATTATTGCTTGTCCACAACCATGCAATCGTGTTGGCTTAAGTTTCTGTCCCTTCATGGATGAACTACGGTCTGTGCTTGATCACTTTAGAGTGGGGAGGGGTACGTAGGCAGCCACAATGAGTTGCAGCATTGCCGGTTCAGCAGTTTGTCGCTCATATCATCTAATTTAGAGGTGATTGCGGCATTTTGGCCTTTCATATCGTATGGCTCGGTAGCTCGATGCAAGAGATTATTGTGGAAAAACTTGATGAGGCAAGTTGCATTCCATTCACTGGATGCTCATACTTCCTATCAAGGCGTTCCACATAGGCTAAAAACCTGAGTGTCGTAATTTAGCTCAAGAGGAGTCCATTTTGATGGGAAACGGCCCAAATATCAAGACATGTTTGGTCACCAGAATTTAGCCAAATTTCATCGTTTAGAGCTTCAAAAGGCCGTTTTTGCATTATTAAGAAAGTTTTTTATTTTCTTAACAAATCCTTTGCAGAATAAGGGTAAGTTGGAATGGTGTGGAAGCTTAAATAGATGAATCATGCTCCACGAGCATGCTTGCAAGGGAAAATGAACGTGCATTTTCCTAGCTTTAAGGCTCAGATCGTAGCTTCATCATGGCGCATCGGGGAAGTTACGGCCTGCGGGGAAATGAGCCAAAGGCGTAATTTTCCGGTCCATCACAGATGCCTAAGCACCAAATGCCCTCTTATAAAGGCTACGCAACTATAAATGATCCTTATGGATCATTTATACTCTTTCGGCTAAGATATGAAGCTTACTTGGTACATAGTTCGCATATGCATCTTCAACCAACTACCCCTCCATATATATGTTTATTTGACATTTTTACAACTTTGATTAGGGGAGAAGAAATCATTCATCAACTCCCACTTTTACTGTTCATGTGCAATGATTGAGTATTCACACAATAATTGCATGTAATGATTGCGTATTTGCACAATGATTTCGTGTAATGATTGCGTGTTAGCACAATTATTTCGTGTAATGATTGCGTGTAATGATTGCGCAACACTCGTTCGGCCAGCCCTCTCTGGCCTGATGCACAATGATTGTGCGATATTGTCTATAGGTCAATAGCTTTCATAATGCGCAATGATTACGCTGCAATCTCAAGGATACCTACCCAACTGGCCAAATGCATCATTTGACGCAAGATTTGGCTCTTGGCCAAATGCCAAGCACATTGCGCCATTTTGACGCGGTATTGGCCTTAAGCTAATATACTTCTTACCACGCAACAAAAGCTTTGGATGAAGCTTCATCTCGGGAGACGGTGCATCTTTCAGCATGCGCCATGCTAAAAGCATGGGGTGTTACAGTCATACTGCCGAGTCTTTTCCAGGCATAAGGAATAAGCCTTGGACTTAGGCATAGGTCGCTTCAATCCTATTGCCATTTCCTCACTTCGCTCACCAACTTAACTTACCCTTTTGTCCATGCCCAATTACACAAAGTGGGACATATGCCAACTCCGTGTATCTTGATAGGAAGTATGAGCATCGACTTGCTGGCATGAAACTTGCCTTATCGAGTTTGGATGATATCATATATTGCATCGAGATACCGAGCTTAGATGATATGAGTGGCCAAAGTTCTGGACCGGCAATGCTGCAACTCATTGCGGCTGCCAACGTACCCTTCCCTACTCTGAAAGGATCAAGCACATACCGTAGTTCATCCTCGAAGGAACAATAACTTAAATCAACTCGTTTGCAAGGTCGTGGCGTAACAATAATGGTAATTGTCTGGTCCGTATAGGCCATTTCGTCAAAATACACAATGATTACGCATTATCGGGTCTGCGGCGTGGCATAATGATGCCTTCGCATCATATGCCCCATTGGCAACATTACGGAGCTATAAATGATACTTAGGCATCATTTATACTCTTCCGGCGAAGCTATGAAGCTTACTTGGTGCATAGTCTGGGTATGCACCTTCAACCAACTACCCCTCCCTTCAACCAACTACTACTCCCTATACATGTTAACTTGCAATTTCTACAACTTAGAATTAGGGGGGAAATTGACATGCCTGCTTCACTATTTATGGATAATGATTTCGCACAATGATTACATACAATGATTGTGCAATACTGGTTCCGGCTATCGCACAATGATTGCGCGACGTTCTCTCTGGCGTATTGCACAATGATTGGGCAATATTTACTTGGCCAGCCCTCTCTGGCCTAATGCATAATGATGATGCAACATTGGCTCTAGGCCAATATTCCTCTTAACGTAACAGAAGCTTTGGATGAAGCTTCATCTCAGGCCATGGCGCATCCTTGAGCATGCGCCATGCTAAAAACACGGGGTGTTACATGAGATCTTACCCTCCACGCCCAAAATGCTTAACCACTGGGCCAAGCTCGAATTGTTGATATAAATGTACAAAGGAATTCTTTTAGAAACATATATCCCAACATAAGTTGTAGATACAAATCCTTACTCCTGATGTCGGGTCAGGGATACATTATATTATATTTCTACAACTAGGGAAAGGCTAATTTACCATAAATACCCTTGACAAAACCTCACGATCAACAATAGTTTCATAAAAAAATTCACACAACAATTCAAACAACCAATCAAAACAATTTTTATAAGATAGAATCAACACTAATCATAATTGCGTTAGTTAATCGTAATAATTAACACTAATTTAACTGAGAGGGTAGAAAATAATAAGATAAGAGCAGTTCCTATGGACTCAACAAACTTCAAGTTTGTTGATTTTGCTCCCACTATGGTGTAGGATCAGAATATCGCAGGAGCAACAGTCTTGCGAAGTTAACAACAACACTCTTGCGAAATTCTCAAGAACTCATTACAAATGTCGCAGAATGGTTAGGAAAGTGACGTAATAGATGACGGTAGTATAAACATGAAGAAAGTGTAATAATCTTGCGAACGAAATAGGTTTGCGAAGAAGTATCACTAACAAGCTTGCGAGAGTATTGCAAGTCAGATCCGAAATTAAAGGACAACTTAGCTGTCATCCACTATGTAACTACCCTATATAAAGAGAACTAATAGACTCAGAATGATGAGATCAATTGGAGAGTGCTCAGAAAGTTTTGAGGGGAGAGAAAGTTTAAAGAGCGATTGTATTCTTGTTTTCTTCCATTTCTTGTAACATTTCTGTGAATCAATTAATAAAAGTGTTGTTCTTAATCTTTAAAAGATGTGTTGATTATTATGAATTCTTGTGAGGGGTGTAGTGTAGGATTTCCTGCTACTTCATATTGGCGTTAGAAATAGGGAACATTCCTTGTTATTAGTGTGAAGATTAGAATTGTGATTTGAAAGAATTTGAAGTAGTTGGTGAAAAGTTTCATATAATTTTCAACAATTGAGATTGAAGAGATGGCTAGAAGAAGAAATGCTTCAAGACAAACAACAACTGTTAGAAGGAGTAAGAGACTTGCTGGAGAAAGAAGAAACAAAACCGGAGAATCGTCAAGAATGAATACAAGAAATGATGGAGAAAATCAAATTCAACAACCAATTCAGCATACACCAGCGCAAAATAGAACTTTGGATTATGATAGAGTGAACGTACATACTTGGCGATCAGATTCAGCGAAACAAATACAAGAGGAGCAACATTTAAGAAATGAAAGACATGAAGAGAGAGCTGAAGAAGCAATTGGAGGAATAGTTCATGGAGATGAAAGAATTGAAGCACTAGAGGAATTGAGACAAAGAATACATGAAGAAAGGAGAATAGAAACAGAAGAACGTGCTAATTTTACAAGGCAGAACCATGAGTTGAGAATGGAGAATATGAGATTACAAAATAGAAGGTCAAGAAGCACTACAAGATCAAGTTCAAGATCAATTAGAAGAGAAGAAAGGCAAAACTCACTTGTAGAAAATATTGATGAAAATATTCAGCAGGAGGTGCAAAATCCAGATGAAGAATGTCGCGAAAATAGAGAAATGATTGAAGATCGATATATTCCACATGGCGAAATTCCTCAAAAAAGGCGGCGTCAAGAACAAAATAACCAAGATGATGAAGAAAACCAAGAAGAAGGAAGAAGAATATTACATGGGAGAGAAAATCGCAAAAATGAGCAAGTAATCGAAGAAGAAATCGAGAGACATTATGCTGAACAAGCACGTTTAGCCTGCGAGAGAGAGAGATTGAGAGCAGAAATGGAGGAAAGAGAACTCCAAGAAGCAATACGTCAGAACAATCATGACAATCGAGAAAGAAGACGCGAGAAAAACCACAACAATGGTAATATCAATGAGGAATATGATATAATACAAAGGAGAATCGAAAGACAACAAAGAGAGTTGATAAGGAGTGAGCAGAATTGCAGAAGAGAAAATGAGAGATATAATGGTGTGCGAATTCATGAAAGAAATGAAAGAGAAGATCGCAGATAAAGATAAGAAGAAAATAATGGAGAAAAAAATCAAAATCTCGCAACACAAGACAGGCAAGAACGCAGGAGAAGAGAAGCAGAATTAAAGAGACCAGTGGGATCCACATCTGGGGTAAATGAACTAATTTTAAGAGAACTGGCAGAAATGATAGCAATGTTGAATAATAGGAGAGAGGGAGGTAGGATAAAATTGGATGAAGCTATTGAAGAAGCTGCGAAAACTCCGTTCTCTCAAGAAGTAAAATTAGGAGGAATTCCACCAAAGTGCATTTTGCCTGCATTAACCAGCATTTTTTATGGAACAACTTGCGCAATTCAACACATTAAAGCTTATGTGAGATGTATGTTACAGTAGGAGAATCGTGATGCTGTGTTGTGTAAGTATTTCGCATCAAGTCTAACAGGAGAGGCACTAAAATAGTTCGAAGGTCTACCCATGAATACTATAACATATTTCAACCATTTGCAGACTACATTCTTAGGGTCGTATATAACTAACAACTCCTTGCGACCAGGAATAGAAGATGTGTTTGGATTAAAGCAGAGAATTGGAGAAAGTCTGAAGCATATAACCATAAGGTGGAAGACAATGTGCAGTGATATGGCTGGACGGGTGGATGAGAGATATCTTATTTTATCATTCATCAATGCAATGTTCGCAACCAATCTACTATACATTCAAATTTTTAGAATCAAGAATACAATCACAATGACAGAGTTACGAGGGCTACAGGAAGAGTACATTGCTCTTGAAGAAAAACAGAATGAAATGGAATCGTATCCCGTTGCGAATACAAATTCAAATACAGCGAGTGCAAGATTATTGCCTAAATTGATAAATACAGTGGCGAGCACTTCGCAAGTACAACAAGAAAATAAGAATAATAATCAACAGAAGCTGGTAGCTATGGGAAGCAGAGATCAAGAAGAATTCGAAAGGGAAAGAAATCTTTATAGTCGAAGTGGGAACAACAATATTAAAAGACTTGATCATCCACAAGAAACCTATGGGGAACAAAGACAGAATTATCATAGAGGATCAGGAAGTCAAAAGATGATATGGGAAGAGATCAAGATGCCACCATTGAATGCTAGTGTGGAAATTTTTTGGGAAGCTATAATTTTAATGGAGAACATTCCGACACCCTAGAACATGGGAAAGAACCACTTTTAAGCCACCGAAGTCAAGAATTTTGCTCTTACCATCATTTTCATGGACATTCAACAAATAACTGCAGAAATATTAAAAGGATCATTCTCAAGATGATAGATCAAGGAAAATTAAATCATTTTTTAATAGGGCATCCTCAATCTCAACTCTTACCACCACCACCAGAAATTCGCAGAGTAAATGCAACAAAAGGAGGATAAACATTTGTCATAGAAGTTGGAGCAAAGGCGAAGAATCTGTCTTGTAATTCTATTGTATATTCGTACAAAACAATTGAATACTTTCACGACAATGTTCTAAGCAGAGTTTTCTCAAGAGATGCTGATAAAAGAGATATAATGAACATTGCGAAAATCTCGCCGCTAAAAGAATGGAAAAAACATACTATCTCTTTTACCGCAGAAGAAGTACCAGAGTCTGGAGAAATGCATGGTAACCCATTAGGGGTGAGGCTGGAAATAAACCCAAAACAAAAAGAAGATTAAGATGGAGAATAGGATGATGAGGCTGAAGATACATGGGCAATTAATAGAATCTTAATTGACACGAGAAGTTCTGTGGATATCTTATTCTATCATACTTATAAGACTATGGGAGGAAGAGACGAGGATCTAATACCTTCAACTTACAAAATTTATGGTTTTAATGGTACTGACAATAATCCTAAGGGGGAGATCACAATGATAATCCAATTAAAGGGGATACTTTCCAAGATTCTATTATGTATTGTCGATGTAGAGTCGCCCTACAACGCTCTGATTGGCCGACCTTGGATACATGGGATTTTAGGTGTGGCATCGAATTTCCACCAGTGCATTAAATTTCCACATCCTAATGGTGTTGGAATAATAAAGGAAGATTGGATTGAAGGAAGGAAATGCTATGAGATTGATGTGGAATCTTGTGAAGAAAGAGCTGCCAAGAAGGATAACTGGAACTATAACATCAAAGAATCACAAAGAAGTGAGAGATTGATGGTTGATTCAGTAGAACTAAGAGAAGAGAGAATGCTGCGAAGTCAACGCCAGCTGAAAGTAGCAACTGATGAAAATATCGCAGACGAAAAGACTGTAACGAAGAGCAACAAAAGAACAGAGGCAGAAAACAGTAAAGGTAAAAAGTTCAAATTGTGAAGTGAAAGAAATATTGCGAAAAAGAAAAAAAGATGTATAATTGATTTGTTGCAAAAATTTTAAAAATATATTTTGCTTAATGATAAAAATGAGATTGAGAAATTACAACAAGAATGAAATGCAAAAGAATAATCTTGAAAATATGCGAAAATTTCGCAAGAAATGATCACTTAAGATCCAGAATGGGACGAACCTTTATGGCGTACACCCTAGTTCGCGAATAAAATTTCGCAAGAGGCAAATGTAAGACCTAAAGTACGTCATAGAAGGGGGTATCTGTTACATGACCCAGCGATAAGGTTACACCGCTGCTGGAACATGGGTCATGGAGATTTGGGGTCAATGAAAGACCATCCAGGAGGGACACCTTGGATTCTCAACTTGAGCATATGACTTGAGTTGGGAGACTAAGGTAATAAGAGCTCTACTAAGGGGTGCAGAGTATGACCAAGTCGCCGAGGTACACGGTTGAGCCAAGAGTGCTCGGGGCGTATGAAACTACCCTGGCCATTTTTGGTAAGTCTTGGCTATGATGCACTCAGCCCGAACAAACCCCTATTTAGGGTGCAGTCTCGTAACCATAAGCCATATAAGAAAAAGGGATAAGAGGCTGCGAAAACAACTGTTTGTTGTTAAGACTGGATGGGAGGATCTAGTCTTGTATGGCATAAGTACGTCTCCTTGAAGTGGCTCCCTCCATTAGGGAGTGGATAAGTGTCTTAAGACGCAAATGTCATGAGGCTATATTTTCGCAAGAATATTTAGATTTGTCATATTTGTGCAACATTCCTGAAGAGGCAATAATACAAAAGAGAAGATAAGACGAGATCAATGGGTCATTGCATGCAAGTGTAAAGACGTCCAGCGATTTCGTCGCAAGACGACAATATCATGGAGCTTTAGTTTCGCAAGAAAATTTAGGCCTGTCATATTGTCGCAGCAAAAATACAAAAGAACAAAAAGTTAAGGCAAGATCAATGGATTTCTACATGAAAGTATAGAGGCGTCCTGCGATTTTGTCGCAAAAGAAAAAAGATGGCAAAATCCATTGATGTAGAAAGACCAAAATAAGTTATAAAATTGAAAGACCAAATCAGAATATAAGAAAGAATGAAATTTTATAATTTATAATTGAGAGATTATGCCGAGATAATTGTGATTTTCTAACAATTTATGATTGTGAGATTATGCAGAGATAATTGCGATTTTATCGCAAATTATTAAATAGAGACAGCTTGCTCAATCACTCATCTGAATACAAATAACATAGGCAAGTATGGGAATTCATAAAATAAGTTAAATGTTGTTTGTTCTCACATGATAGATTTACGCATAAAAAGTCAATTGTATTTTGGATAGTCATATTACAAGAGAGAAAAATTTTCTAACACATGCAGGAAAGAACAAAAGAAATAGAACTTGTATAGAAGATTGGAGAAATTCGCAGTGATAGATTACAAGTATATAAGAATGAAGGATCAATAGCAGATATACAAGTTTTACAAAAAGTTGATCAAGAAAGCATAAGGAAGCGAAAATTATATTTTGCTTGATTCTTCATTATCATCATCAGAATTTTCTTCTCCATCAGACTTATCCTCTTCATTTTCTTCAGACTCCGTTTCTGCATCAACTTCACTATCAGAGATGACCAAATTAGGAACATTCTCTGGAAATTTGTCTAAGAGACAAGGATACTTGGAGTGAGGAATCTTGTTGTCATCACAAATCCCTTTGATGGTGTCATTGCGGAAAGAAATTGCATCATTCCCAAAATTTGTAATAGTGATCTTCATTTGAGCCTTCAACCTTGAACACTTATCATTGCGAGAAGATAAATCTTTTGCGATCTTCGCTTTTTCATTCTCAAGCTCTTCAATTATTTTCGAATATCTCACTTCAGCTTCTGCGAAAATATAATAATAAGTCAATAATCTGATAAGTAGTTTATGAAAAAGCAAATAACTAAATGAAGAAGAACTATTAACAACCTTCTCTGTTAGAAATCATATCTCTAATCAAGGCCGTTTTCTCATCTTGAAGACTGACATCTACACTTAAGTTATTTCTGGCATTATCCAGAATCTTCACAGCCCAAGCAAATTCATCATCATACTAATGAGAAAGCGGGAGCGATCTTGGTTTTCCCTCTCAACAAGAGCACTATTCTCGCAAATAAGTCTATCTCTTTTAATTTGAACTTCGAGAAGAGTTTTATGGAATTCCGCTAAAGTTTGAGCACCTTGTCTAGATATACGATCTTTTTCGTCTATGAGATTACTATTCTTGGCTCTTAAACTATTTTTTCGTCTATAAGATAGCGACGTTTAAACGTATTAACTTCAATCAAACTAGACATGTGATCAATTTCTAAAAGACGAAGTTTGGATCTGAGGTCATTTATGGAAAGAGATTCAATCTTGTCATTTGAATAACTATTTAAGGAATTATTAAGGCGATCAAGAAGGGTATCCTCATCTATAGGTTCAGGAAAATAACGGAGGAATGTAGCCTCATCAGTAAGACCATAAATATCTGCAAAAATGATTGCTTGAATAAGCTAAAACAATAGGATAAAAGAATTAAGAGAAAGAGGGAAAAATTCTTACCATAGAGATGATGGTTGGCTTTTTCAAGATCAGATATCTTGTGTTTGTTGCTTGAAACATCAATTTCTAGCTGTTTATTCTTCTTGCGAAGCTCAGCAACTTCAACTTCCAATGCTCCATTATTCTTGCGAAGTTCAGCAGATTCAGATTTTAATTCTTCATTTTTATTGCGAAGATTTGTATTCCTCTTTTCATAAGCTATACGTCTCTTCTATAAATCTGAGGCAACGGCGAAAGAATCCCTTCCATCCTGTGAAGAAAAAGTTACCAAAATAAACATAGCTAAAACTTTAAGTATGGAGAGGAAGTGAAGAATTGAAAATATACCAGAGTGCTAAGTGAATTTAAGAGACTAGGAGTCACTGATCTTGAAACCCCACGAATAGAATCATTATCAACTAGTATAGGAGCATCGCAGATTCTTGCAAGGGTCTGGCACGTACTAGTAAATGCATCATTCCCAATACCATGCATAGTGTTAGCAAAAATGCCGGACAGATAAGCCATGGAAGATTCAGGTTGAGAAGATTCTTTCGCATAAGAGATATCGTCATTATCACTATCATCATCATCATCATTATTATTATTGTCACTGGAACTTTCGCTATCTTGAGGAATTGAGGGAGAAGGAGATTGAACTTTTCGTTTCTTTAAAGGAGGAGCATCAGAATTCTCCTTGCGAGGAGCACCTTTGCCTTTACTTTTACCCTTGCTCTTCGCAACCTTGGAGGGTTCCTCTATCTCACCAATAGCCTTCAAACACAGATATACATAAGAAATAAATGCAACAATATATTGTCAAGAATCTTAAAAGAATATTTCTTACTTCATCTGTGATTGGTTGAAAAGATGATAAAGTACTAGCTTTCCCAAACTTCTTGTAGCTTGCTTTCAGCCTCTCAATCTGGTAATTTCGCAATTACGCAAAAATATTGGAGTGATTAGCGAGAACATATGTAAGAGTATAAGAAAAATAATAATAATGATTCAAGCAAAAGGTGGAAATGTACCTCTACATCCTTTTCGGGCCAGTTGAATACCCAGGGTCGGTACTCTACGATATTCGCAGGTAAAACATGAGAACCAAAAATATACGGACCCTATAGAATTAAGGGGAAAACACACCACTTGTTATCATTAGAATGACGCGGGGTAGAATTATCGCCAGTATGCCAGTCAATGTCTTGCATGAGTAATTGTCATCAACAACATTATCTCTCTTATGTAAGCGAACACCCCAGCAAGTATTGTCTCTCTTCATAGGAATTACTTCATAATTTGCAAAGAAGTTTTCTACAGTATATTTCGCAGGTATAATCGCAACTCCAGCGAATTTAGGATTCTTAACTTCAATGGGGTAAAGAGATTCCTTACCAGCACCGTGAGTGGCAAACTAGATCATTAGACGAATGCAATCCCCACTCAATTGGTATACAGCTCGCGAGAACTTCGCATGAGAAATAATTTCATAAAACAATGGGAGCTCAGGATTATAGAGGGGAATGGGAAGACTAGCTTCAAGCTGACCTAGCGAGACTATGATCTTTCCCTGATTGCAGGGATGATCAGAAAATAATTTGGCAGTAAGCTTAGATTTAGGGTTCTGACCGGGAATGCGAGATAGAGTAAAACCTCTGTTTTGAAGTTTCATTTGAGCCTTTTCAAAGGCAATCTCATTCTTACGACCGGCTGGAGGCATTTTTTTGTGTGGGAATGGAGAAGAAAGTAAAAATTTGAAAAGATAAGAATTGAGAAAAGTTACAGTAGCAGGAGTGGAATTCATGAAAGAACAGTGAAGAAAGTTGCAGAGAAAATAAGAAAGAAAGTAAAAAAGAAGAGTAGAGAAGAATGAAAAGAGTATATATAGAGAGAAGAATACTCGAGAATATAAACACATTTAATGCGAAAACTAGACGTGAACAGTTGAAATACAACGGTTGAAAAGGCCGTGTCAGAAGCTGGATGGAAGAAGGGATACATGTAGTAAATTTGGCGAAGAATGCAGAATCGTGTCAGAATAGAAGAATATGGAAAGATGGGAAGTTGCGGCATTCTGAAGAAATAAGATTCTCATGATCTTCTTCCCTTCGCAGAGAATATATGAGAAGAGGCAAGATGTAGGATCAGAATATCGCAGGAGCAACAGTCTTGCGAAGTTAACAACAACACTCTTGCGAAATTCTCAAGAACTTATTACAAATGTCGCAGAATGGTTAGGAAAGTGACATAATAAATGACGGTAGTATAAACATGAAGAAAGTGTGATAATCTTGCGAATGAAATAGGTTTGCGAAGAAGTATCACTAACAATATTGCGAGAGTATCGCAAGTCAGATCCCAAATTAAAGGACAACTTAGCTGTCATCCACTATGTAACTACCCTATATAAAGAGAACTAATAGACTCATAAGGGCGAGATCAATTGGAGAGTGCTCAGAAAGTTTTGAGGGGAGAGAAAGTTTAAAGAGTGATTGTATTCTTGTTTTCTTCCATTTCTTGTAACATTTCTATGAATCAATTAATAAAAGTGTTGTTCTTAATCTTTGAAAGATGTGTTGATTATATGAATTCTTGTGAGGGGTGTAGTGTAGGATTTCCTGCTACTACATATGGACTGAACAAACATGAAAAATGGATGTACAAACAAACAAATTTGTTGGTTTGTTAAGTGAGATGGAACATGTAGCACGCGCATGATCTAAGATCGGGCGAGCTTGGAACCAACGATGGCGCTTGTCCTTGCATCGCCCGTTGTTACTTCATGCGCCAGCGTCGCTGAATCTGGACGGCTGTAAACTCTTGTGATCTAACGGATATAACTTTTGAGTTCTATAAATACTCCTCATTTCAACTCTAAATTCACACATTCTTCACTCTCAAATCATCTACAAAAATTCCTCCCAAAGTTTGTGGTGTTAAATTTACTCAACAATAGGATTTAGCTATTTGCAGATCCTACGTTTTTCACACACAAGATGTTGCCGCTATTGCCGATATCGGTAGGTATATATCCCGATCGACGATGTGGAATAAAATTCATGAAACGTTCGCCGCTGAAACATGAAACATTAATGGGCGTGATCATCACTTATTGTCACATCATTTTAGTATAATTAATAGTCATCGCTTTACTAATGGAGAATCACAGAAATAATCTCAACGGTGAAGCTGAACATGAAGTGGAACCTGGGTTGCACGGACGCTCCATTTCTTGAGCCGTGTCCGCGTTCGACGCGCTGGGACGCTGACGCTAAAATATGCACTGGGACGCTGCAATATTGGCCTCGTGTCCGCGTCAGTGTCTTGTTGAGTCCGCGTCGCCGAGTCGGTGTCCGTGCAACCCAGAGTGGAACCCATAACTCTAGAGATGTGGGCAGTATCTCACGGCGGTCGTCCTTTCGACTTCGATGCTTGTTTCAACATTCTTAGGGTGCTCAACAAATACAATACACCACTCGCCGACAATTGACGCCTATATAGTAGTTTTTTTAATCTAATGTATTTCTTTTATTCTCATGTATGATGTGGTTGTTCAATGCAGTATGCTTTTATTAATGAGATTGATGGTGCAATGTTTAATCCAAGAAAAATTTAAATTACTTATGATATTGATGGTGCAAATGTGAATACATCCACATGTTTGGTTTTAGATAATCGTAATAATACAAAATAAACAACAAACTAATAAATAACATAATACCATAGTGAATCGATTTGTCCTTCAGCTTCAATCAACCCAGTCCACCAAAAAACACCTAGGACATTCCCAGAAATTCCTTCCATATGTGTCTTCTTCAGAATAAGTCCGCAAATGTATAAAAGTCTTGCAACTGGGCTTTGAGCATCCACTGATTATCCGGGGACAATGTTTGTATTCGTGATCTCCATATCCACAATGCTTGCATGGTAATAATGAAAAGGAGAGGGTACCCCAATTATACCTCAAGCTATTACTTTTCCTTCCTGTAAGTCCTTTCTCCGAGACAATATAACAAATCGGTTCACACTTTGTGTGATCTTCTATGGATACGAGATCGAGACAATACAACAAAAAAGTGTGTTTACTTGATACAAAGGTTCGGCCTTAACCAAATTCAATAGGATTCACGTATCAAGTAAATAGGAATTAATGTTTGTGCAATTTACTTTAATTATAATAAAACAATTATAATGCGAAAATATAAAGTAAATGACACAACAAGATTTTGTTAACGAGAAAACTGCAAATGCAGAAAAACCCCGGGACCTAGTCCAGAATTGAATACTCTCAGGATTAAGCCGCTATACAAAATAAACTAACTTCGTATAGTTGAGACCAAGAAACTAAACCTATAGTTCACCTAGTTCTGTCTGTATTCCCACGCCTCCAACCTGTAAACAAGTCACGTACTTGGACCTATTCTTTGGTTCGTATTCCAAACAGTAAATGGACAAAAAATCTGTTTGGTATCAACTCTCTTCAACCAAGTGATATGAGTTGCACAAAGGTTCCCTTGTTTATCTTAACATAAACTCCTTTGCCAGGTTCCAAGATTTATCTTATATTCAATTACCCAAAGGTAATCATTAAGATTAAGCCAATTAATACCTTTAATCACAAGGAATCGTATTGATGCCGATCTTCCTCAATTAATCAATCCAATCTACCACAAGGATGAACCGATTATTAATTGGATCCTCTTTTTCCCAAACAAGTATTGTGCACACCAAAGATTGTAAAAACCAAGTCAGAAATCGTCAATATCTTCTTTGTCTTCAAATCATCTTAGATCTTCAATAAACACCTGCACACAACTACTTGAATCTCTTGTGATCAATCACACACAGAACGGAGTCTGTTAATAATGGATTATCACAAGATCGTCTTTAGATATAACAACAGTCTAAAGATCCCCGTCGAAACCTTGAACTAGTTTGAGTGAATCTTATATCAGAAGAGAAGATTCTCAAGCATAAACAAATTAGGTGCAATCAAAGTTCAACCACCTTTAGTCAATCAAATCAATATGAAAACTAAAGATAAACCGCAATATCTAGTTTCCCACCAACGGGTCGCTCTAGAGCTTCTCAATCCCAAAGAAGACTTTAAATTGAGTGGACGTAAGAGATTTAACCTAATTAGATTACTCTCCTCTCCGATAGGCGGCTTCACCACTAACTAAGACAAAAGAGTAAGTCTAATATTACGCAAGATTAGTTTGCTAGAAATGCAAACTCAAAGTATTTATAGACAAGGAAGTTTGGACACCAAGGAATTTCCAAAACCAAAAATATACTCAAGATATTTTTCATTACTCCACCAAATTCGGTTTTCATAATTACTGTGAATGCACTGTTTAAAAATAATGATCGAAATCTCCTTGGAAAATCTTTAATTAGCAAATGCACATTGCTAATTCTTATTTTCCATATTAAAACTTGTCTGCAACCATTTCCTATTTTTTTAGCTTTTCAACGAGAACCATGAGTTCGGAAAGAGCTTCTTTTGTTCCTTCGATTCGTTCTTTTAACCAATCCTGATGTTGGACTGTTATAACTAGGTCAGTTTCTAGTTTTTCAAAACTTTGGATGTATTGATTCATACTGTTTGAATGAATCCACTTGACTTTGGTTGGATCTTGTTTTTTGTAGGCCAACAGACATGATTCATCTTGTGATCCAACCGAACTATCAGAATCATAATCAGACATGATTTTTGATCTGCTCCTTTTATTTTTCTCAGTATTGATTCCTTGACAATCTTTAACTCTTTGAGCCTCCTCCTTATTAGTCTTTGAGACACTGCGAGTTATTAGCATGATTGGTTATATATAAGATGATTGATCAGGGTGTCAATAAACTGGAAGAAATACTTTCCCTTTAAAAAGAGACAACTATCGGACCGAAAAATATCATTAGAACCCGAAAATATCAAAGAATATATTTCGTTTCCTTTTGTCCGAACTTTCTTAGTTTTATTTAAAGGTTCCAAATAAAACTTATCATGATGAACATGAATAATTTTTGGATTTACAACTATCCATAAAACCTACAATCTTTTCTGATAATCAATTACACAAATTACATGTGCTCCAGAATTATTGTGTCATTCCCATCCATAAAAATGAGCACAAAGGCGGATGAGAATGCATAATCTTGATACAACTAGGTTGTATCGGAATAAGCTTTTTCAAGCTTATATTGAATATCAGAAACATTGTTCATGTTTCTTTTAGGGAATTTATACCTAATATTTTTTCTCCCAAGATGATGATCTTTTCTAACTCTAGAGATATGATCATGTGGAGAAATTATACCGATGTGAGAATTCTCAGAGACTGATAGATCTCTCTTAATTCTTTGAATGAGATTTTCATAAGATTTTCTCATTCTAAGGACTTCCTTATGATTCACATCAGTGTGATTATCTGAAACAATTATTGGAAATCCCTCATTGTTTATTTTGGCAGAGATTCTCTCTTTCCTTTCCTTCTGGAATCGTTCTTCATCAAAACAAGAATTGTTTCAATATGGATGAGGAGGAATCTTCTTCCAGAAGCTATTGTCAACTCTTTCCTATGAAATTGAGTTGATCTTATAGGGTTGTGGCATAATCTGTCTTTCTACTGAGGAATGATCTTTCAGTTTTTTAAGACAAGAAACTTCCTTCAAATTTTTTACCACCGTATGTTGAAGAAGTATAAGTTTCCTGTTAAGTGACTGGAAAGTATATTCCTTAAGATCATTATCATGGAATCGGTTCAAAGTTTCCTTTGGACAAGATTTTATTTGATCATCAGTAGATATAGAAGCTTGTTTCTCGTCCTCTTATGACTTGATGTAGTTCGGTAAACTACCATCATCTTGATCTGTTTCAGATGTGACTAATACGACCCATCTTTTTATCAAGAGAATTAACAAGAGCTTCTAATTTGACAGCGAGATTCATATTCTCTTTAGCCAGATTATCCAGTTGACTGTCTTTATTTCTGATCTCCTGTTTAAGAAGATTTGACTCTGTCTTTAAAATCATCAATTTAGAAGACAAAGATTTTATAGGCTTTAGGAGTTTTACCTACTGTTTATCAGCATCTTCTTTTTCATCATAAAAAGACATAGATTTTTCCGCAACTCCTGGATCATGAGTCAACGAAGTAGTAACATCTTCAACCTTTGAGTAGTCATACTCTTTCTTAACGTTAACTGAATCAGACATGGATTCAATTCTTATAGGATGGATCGCACCAAATACAGATTGTTAGATCTTTTCGTGTTTGCCTGCTCTGATACCAATTGAAAAGGCGAGGGTACCCAAATTATACCTCAAGCTATTACTTTTCCTTCATATAAGTCCTTTCTCCGAAAGTGATTGTCTATGGACTGGGTCGAGATAATACAACAAATCGGTTCACACTTTGTGTGATCGTCTATGGATACGAGATCGAGACAATAAAATAATAAAGTGTGTTTAGTTGATATAAAGGTTCAGACTTAACCAAACTCAATAGGATTCACGTATCAAGTAAATAGGAATTAACATTTGTGCATTTTACTTTAATTATAATAAAACAATTATAATGCGGAAATATAAAGTAAATGACACAACAAGATTTTGTTAACAAGGAAATCGCAAATGCAGAAAAACCCCGGGACCTAGTCCAGAATTGAATACTCTCAGGATTAAGCCGCTATACAAAATAAATCAACTTCGTATAGTTGAGACCAAGCAACTAAACCTATAGTTCACCTAGTTTCATCTGTATTCCCACGCCGCCAACCTGTAAACAAGTCACGTACTTAGACCAATTCCTTTGGTTCGTATTCCAAACAGTAAAGGAACAACAAATCTGTTTGGTATCAACTCTCTTCAACCAAGTGATATGATTTGCATAAAGGTTCCCTTGTTTATCTTAAAATAAATGACTTTGCCAGGTTCCAAGATCTATCTTATATTCAATTACCCAAAGGTAATCGTTAATATTAAGCCAATCAATACCTTTAATCACAAGGAATCGTATTGATGCCAATCTTCCTCAATTAATCAATCCAATCTACCACAAGAATAAACCGATTATTAATTGGATCCTATTTTTCCCAAACAAGTATTGTGCACACCAAAGATTGTAAAAACCAAGTCAAAAATCTTTATTATCTTCTTTGTCTTCAAATCTTCTTAGATCTTCAATAAACACCTGAACACAACTACTTGAATATCTTGTGATCAATCACATACCGAACGGAGTCTGTTAACAATGGATTATCATAAGATCGACTTTAGATTTAACAAAAATCTAAAGATCCATGTCAAAACCTTGAACTAGTTTGAGTGAATCTTATATCAGAAGAGAAGATTCTCACGCATAAACAAACTAGGTGAAATCAAAGTTCAACCACCGTTAGTCAATCAAATCAATATGAAAACTAAAGATAAACCACAATATCAAGTTTCCCACCAACGGGTCGCGCTAGAGCTTCTTAATCCCAAAGAAGACTTTAAATTGAGTGGCCGTAAGAGATTTCACCTAATTAGATTACTCTCATCTTCGATAGGCGGCTTCACCAGTAACAAAGACAAAAGAGTAAGTCTAATGTTACGCAAGATTAGTTTGCTAGAAATGCAAAATCAAAGTATTTATAGACAAGGAAGTTTGGACACCAAGGAATTTCCAAAACCGAAAATATACTCAAGATATTTTTCATTACTCCACCAAATTCGGTTTTCATAATTCTTCTGAATACACTATCCAAAAATAATGATCGAAATCTCCTTGGAAAATCTTTAATTAGAAAATGCACATTACTAATTCTTATTTTTCATATATAATTAAAAAACCTTAATTAAAAAGATTCTTAACTTATTTAAATTCGATCTTGGGATTTACTTCATTCTTAGCCGTTAAGGAATATCTTTGAACAATATAGAATAAGCATTAATGCACCATGTTCAAAGTGTGACGACATCTTACTCTTGCAAGTCTTTTACATGCTTGCTCACTTGAAACCGATTTACCACACTTCTAAACAATTTTAGAATTGGTTCATTTGACTTTCAAGAACTATATGATTGATCAAGTTCCACTCAATCACAACTCATGGGTTTACGGTTCTACCAAAACTAGTTTCGGTTCTACCTCCATGTGAGTATTGTGCATAGTTACACTAGCTTACCAAAGATACTACTAACTAGGTACTAGGATCGGTTCCCCACATATATTTGGTATCTAACTTGTATGCATTGCACATGTCCATAGGATCGGTTCCCCCTTCCCAAAAACGTGTTGCACATGTTCATAGGATCGGTTCCCCTTTCTTCCATAAACCTTGATGCACCTCATACAAGGATAGGTTCCCCTTATGATGCACTGCACCTCTTACTAGGATCGGTTCCCCTCTTCCCAGTAATAAGTTCAGACACTCACAACCCGACCATACCCCAGGTAATTTCTTAAGATCAGTTTCACTAATAAAAGTCATACCAATACATAAGTCAGGCCTCATGTGAATAGTTTTACCAAGAACACAAACAAGTCATGAGCGGTTATACTAATCACAAATATTGGTCGTTCATAAGATATGCAATGTAGAACATCCCCAATAACGCCTGGCGATTTCCTTTTCGGTTCACAACACATATCATGAACTTATTTGTTAGAACACATGCAAACATTGTTCCCTAGGATGAAATCCTCACCTCATACCCACACATAATCACAATAACATTCATACGATTATGTCGATGTCTTATATACAAAGTTTAATGGTTAACCAAGAAACTTCATATTGTATTCCTTAATACTATGTCTATCTAGAGTGTTCATGCTTCGTAGTTTTATGTTTTCAATACGCACGACTTGAAAGATACGTTAGGAAATGAAACAGTTCTAGTCAAATATCACTAACCTCAAGTGGAAGGATGATGTTGTCGTTGTAGCTCCATACTTCTTCACTTCTTCAATTCTTCGCAATACTTGTAATGTCTCACCCTAATACTTTCAAGCTAACCTATACGAAGTTGACTCTAGTACATTTAAATCAAGCGACTCTTAAATGTGTTTTGCTTCACTAAAATATGACAACCAAACTTGACATACCAACGCTTGGTGGGTTCAACCGAGCAACGCTCTAACAATCTCCCCCTTTGTCAATTTTAGCGACAAAACTCTTACAATTATATGGATAAAAAATTAAAAGAATTCATTACACATACGCTCGAATCCAACAACACATAACCTTCATTCATTCAATCCTCAAAAATGCAGTAGTTGCATTATAATAACAGAGCTCATACTCCCCCTAAAGGTGATATAGGTATATTTTCAATCCACACGTCTTTGTTATCCCAAATCGTATGATATGTTACTCCCCCTTTGTCTATGCTTTTTCTCATTCGCTAGATTAACGTTCAAGCATCATTGTTCTCTTCCCTAGTGACACCACTCAACCAT
Organism: Papaver bracteatum; assembly: GCA_023529315.1. Lineage (NCBI taxonomy): Eukaryota > Viridiplantae > Streptophyta > Magnoliopsida > Ranunculales > Papaveraceae > Papaver > Papaver bracteatum. The sequence goes on along the minus strand of JAJJWX010003811.1, from coordinate 2,260,492 downwards.
AAATTGATACCATCATCACTTGTTTACTCAATATATTTCTCCCCATTTTTGTCACAAAAATGACAAAGAAGCGAACAAATAAACGACAACACGAAAAGGATCTTACAAATCTCAAAATAGACTTGTAACCTGTTAAATTAAGCACGAGGGTTCCACATACCATTTTTGATAACCAATATCAAAACTGAAACTACAAGTAGTTATGTTTTGGTATGTTATCACGGAAATAATTGCCCAAAGAAATTTTCCCAACTAGTTTATCAAACCAAAAATCAACTAAGAAACTTAGTTCCTTTGCTAAACCGATTGTATAAATACAACCGCTTCATTCGATAAGACCAAAACAAAGATAAACTCTATTTTTCTCATCAGGTTCTAATTATCCATATAACTTGGACCTTTAGATTTCAAACAAGCCAAATACTAGGTTAGTTAACTACCATTTCCTTGTTTAGGCATTCGGCTAGACTTGAATAACCGAAACCTCCACGTTGATAAGTCTAACTAAGATCAGAATTAACTTAGTTTATCTTATCCGGAATCGAATTGGACTAAACAACTCGTCCCGTCAACATATTCATTCGTTAAGCCATAAATAATTCATACAAACAAATAAATCAACTTGCATAATTATTCACCTCAACCGGATACAATAGAAATGACACACATAAACCAAAGTTTTGCTATTGCACCGAAGTTTTGTAAGATTAAATAATTGATACTACACAATAAAGCACAAATAATAATTGTTTTACTTAACTGGAAGCAACTGAATTAACATAGACATTAAAGAACCGCAATTGCACCAAATTTTGTAAGCCTAAACTATTGATATCACACAACAAAGTAAGATAACAAAAGTTTTACTTAACCGGAAACAATTGAATCACACACACACACATCCATACATTCATAATGGTATAAACACATCAATTGTACCAACAATTTATTTTAAGAAAAAGCAATATATATATATATATATATAATAAAAATAGGCTTTTCTTAAAACAGGAAAACAATTAACTAACAAGATTGTTACCTCAATTTCGCATCCAACTTCTCCAAATATGATTCCATCGCTTTCTTCTTCCGGGAGAACTGATATCGAAATACCATTACTATTTGGCACTCATCAATGTATCGTGTTCAAAGTGTGATGACATCTTACTCTTGCAAGTATTTTCCATGCTTGCTCACTTGAAACTGATTTACCACACTTCCAAACAAGTTTAGAATTGGTTCATATGACTTTCAAGAACTATGTGATTGATCAAGTTCCACTCAATCACAACTCATGGGTTTACGGTTCTACCAAAACAAGTTTCGGTTCTACCTCCATGTGAGTACTGTGCATAGTTACACTAGCTTACCAAAGATACGACTGACTAGGTACTAGGATCGGTTCCCCACATATATTTGGTATCTAACTTGTATGCACTGCACATGTCCATATGATCGGTTCCCCCTTCCCAAAAACGTGTTGCACATGTTCATAGGATCGGTTCCCCTTTCTTCCATAAACCTTGTTGCACCTCATACAAGGATCGGTTCCCCTTGTGATGCACTTCACCTCTTACTAGGATCGGTATCCCTCTTCCCAGTAATAAGTTCAGACACTCACAACCCGATCATACCCCAGGTGATTTCTTAAGATCAGTTTCACTAATAAAAGTCATACCAATACATAAGTCAGGCCTCATGTGAATAGTTTTACCAAGAACACAAACAAGTCATGAGTGGTTATACTAATTACACATATTGGTCGTTCATAAGATATGCAATGTAGAATAGCCCCAATAAGGCCTGGCGATTTCCTTTTCGGTTCACAACACATATCATGAACTTACTTCCTTAGAACACATGTAAACATTGTTCCCTAGGATGACATCCTCACCTCATACCCATACATAATCACAATATCACTCATACGATTATGTCGATGTCTTATATACAAAGTTTAATGGTTAAGCAAGAAACTTCATATTGTATTCCTTAATACTATGTCTATCTAGAGTGTTCGTGCTTCGCAGTTTTATGTTTTCAATATGCACGACTTGAAAGATACGTTAGGGAATGAAACAATTCAAGTCAAATATCACTAACCTCAAGTGGAAGGATGATATTGTCGTTGTAGCTCCGTACTTCTTCACTTCTTCAAGTCTTCACAATACTTGTAATGTCTCACCCTAATACTTTCAAGCTAACCTATACGAAGTTGACTCTAGTACATTTAAATCAAGCGGCTCTTAAATGAGACTTGCTTCACTAAAATATGACAACCAAACTTGACATACCAATGCTTGGTGGGTTTAACCGAGTAATGCTCTAACAAATAACTCCTTCTTCAATTTGGATTTAAGTTTGAAGTTTTTGCAGAGTGTTGTAATCTTTTCTTCTTCTTCTTTTTTAATCTTCATAACATCATCTAGCATATGTGGTTCCTTTGGACAGTTGAGATCTTGACATTGAAAATACCTGAGATTTTTCGGTTGTGATTTAATCACCATTCTGATGCGTGAACAACCTTCCCGTGGACACTTTGAATACATCCAAGGGCATTGCATAAGATTCTGGTTATCCATGGAACATAATGACAAACATCTTTTGCTTCGACACATAATATTTGCTTCGATTTCCTTTATAAAACATGGTGGATGTTGTTGGCTTAAGAAAGAAATCTGTTGATTTGGTTGAGAATAAAACCTAGTGTTGTATTTATAACAAAAGAAATAGGCATTGGTAATTCAAACATGCAGTTTTAGTAAAGCCACGCGGTTTTACTACAAACGCCAACGACTAAATTTCCAACGGCTCGATTTTCTTTCTCGACCTATAAATTCCATATTTCCCATCTCTAAAATCACATCTTCTTCTTCTTCGTCTTTTTTTTCTCTCTAAAACTCTTAATCTCTCTCACTCTGCAGAGATGTCTGTTAGAAATCGTGGTCCCAAGTTTACTTAAGAAGAGGATATAACTATACGCAAAGCGTATTTTTTTCAAAGGGTAATCACTGGTATGGGCTTTCAGGACGGTTCGTTTTGGGAGAACATTTTTTCAATGTTCGTCTCACTGACAGAAAACCCAGGAAACCGAGATGGTCATCGATTGCATTCTCGTTTTTAATCTATTAGGCTTGCAGTCCATCCATTTCTTGCTCTGGCAATGGAAATTGATCGAGAAAATTTCATCGGTGTAGCTGAAGATGAAGTGATCCAAACAACTCTTGATAATTGGGATGAAGCTAACTGTAAACCGTTTCGTTACGAAGCGTGTTTTAGAATTCTAAAAGATGGTCCATCTCAAGCACATATGTACTGCACTCGAATGCCGCTCCCGGTCTTTACAATGGAAGAAAATGTTACTCTTGTTCGATGATGGTTACATCGTATGATGAAACCAATGAACAATGACTATTTCTGGGAAAGAGTATTGGGACATTTTGTAGCATCGCGGAACGAAACCATAAGAAACAGTAAGAGCCTAGAACCAAGAATTGCATTCATCACTAAGGAAATCAAACATTATACAGAAGTTTTGTGGATGGTTCACCGTAGCTATTCTAAATTATCTAACGAAAAACTGGTGAGTATCTTACCTTTGTCCTCACTAATCAACTGCATCATAAACATCTAAACTTGTTGTTTATCTATTTTACAGAAAACCATCGCTCAGACCAAGTATATTGGAGAAAGCGGAATAAAGTTTAAGCATTTTGAATGCTATGAACTCTACAGAGAAAATGTCGCTGGATTTGATGTAATTTGATGTTTTTGTTGTGGTTTATTAAAATGTAATTTGATGTTATTTGCAAATTTAAATTGTCATAAATTTCGCTTAATCTGAAGTCGAAATCTATTTTAAAATCAAAATATTTTCATTCATTAATATTACTGCCAATTCTTTTACAAGATATAAACTTAGACAATAATAGAAAGTACTAAACAACTTCAATGAAAATCAAGTACAAGTTTTGGCCTCCTGTTTATCTACATTTGACGTATCTTCCATTCAAGCACTCTTTGACAGTTTCGCCTTTGTTTTTGAATTTTTTGTTGTTAACCTTCAAAACTGGAGCTCTTCTTTGCCTTTTAGCGGAACATTTTCTTGGAGCAACTTCAAAAACTTGCACTCCCTCTTACAATTTTCAATCTTTTTAAAACTCCCACATATCTTAGAAACAGCAGCTTCAAGTTTTGCATCGCAAAAAAGTGTGATCGCCTTTTCAGCCATTTCAATAAACTAAAAAATTGAAATAGACTTTAGAAGAGAAAATTCAAGAGAAGTGAATTTTGGTGTGAGTGAATTGTTTGAAGATAATGACAATGTATAGAGGTAAAAAGCGATTTTTAAATTTTAAAAAAACTACACGTTGGCGTTTGTAACTAAAACGCCAGCGCTCTATGTTCGAGCGTCACGTTTGTGCTTCCAACGCCGACGTTTATCCTACACACGCCAGCGTCTGTCCTTAGCACAAGTGCTTGATGATCAACCGCGCAGTGTTGTTCCATAGTGGAGAAACCTATTTGGCCATCCACCTAGCTCAAAAAAAAATGAGTTTGTTTATTCCCATAGGAATTGCCATAAGGGATTAATATCATTCACTACTTTATGACTCATTTTTGTCCTTTATTCGTCACCAAACCTAACCGTCTCTACACCCTAATTCTAAATCCGACCTTGCTACAGCTAGTTCAACAGGGGCTAGTCCAAAATTTGGGCAATACGTGTCACAATCTTAATGGTGAAGAGGAAAATAATTCTAGCATCGGAATTGGTAGTGGGGAGAAGATGGAAATGATCAAAGGTCTGAATTAATTGTCCAATATCTGGATTTTGTTTGTTGTCCAAGTTATAGACTTTTCCTTCTAAATCTCGAGGAAAACTGTCCTGCCAATTTTGAAATCAAATTTTAGGAAAAAATGAGCGGGAAAGCTAATCCTAGATAGTGTCGGCAGAGAATTTACTGTAGAATAACTTAACCATTAACTTATTCGTGATTGGGTGCACAAAACATCAGTTGATTGATTTACTGCGAAAAGAGATACGCTCTTAGAGTCTGTGGGACCAACATCAGTTGATTGATTTGGTGACCCTACAGGAACCCCGGCTCGAGTACATTTTTCATCAATGGGCCAATGAATATCTGGTCATACCACAACTAAGTCTAACGGCCCCCCTAGTTCGACAGATGATAAACCCTTCCTGACCGAATAGCCACGAACACTTCGCTACGGGGATTGGTCCCATAAAAGTACTGATGAAGTACGTATCTATATCGATCTCTATCTTTGTTCTATAAAATGTTGAATTACCTGCAAATAATGTTTCCGAATATTGAGCAAAATCCAAAAAGTAAACTATCTGCGTTTCCCCTCGGATTCTGAAGGTGTAAAATGTTGAACGTCCAACTAATCTACGCTGCATGTGCAAAGTATGAGATCTCTACCGAGACAACGCGTTATTGACAGTTGCGACGCGGACCAGTGAGAAATTAACAAATGCGTCACGGAACCCAAGACCTGGACACGGATGGGAAAAGTAAAGACATTGGTTTGGAAGTGACCCGAGAATCGAGATGGAGCAAGAGTCCAGCAAGATCTGCAAAAACCATTTAAAATTACAAAAGGGAAAAAGTTTGAAAAATCTCATGTACTTTTCCTTGTTTTTTTATTTAGAAAAACTCATGAACTGTTACTGCGTAAATCATCTTGACTCTCGAGTCCATACGGAAGTAACTCGTGGGAATCGAGTTTCTTGCGAATGTACAGCAAATGCAATGGCGCATAGCAAGGGATCTTAGAAAAAATCTAGATGCTCCAATCATCTGTTAGTATAAGAAGCTGAAGAAATGCATATGCGAAATGAAAGCGACTGATGGTAATTTGAACCATGCTTTGAGCGAGTATAGTAGTGTTGGAATATTTTCAACCGCGCTATCCAAAGATTGTACATAACTGTTTCGACAGTTAAAACGTTTCCAGAATTTTCTACAGAAACCTGTTCGTTCCTATTAGGTTTCTTCTGAAAAGACACCATTAATGTATGTCCGTTGAAAGCGTCTGTTCATGATGAAAAGACATCACGAAAAGGCATGAATCCCTCTTTAAATAGTGAAGGCTTTCTCCCATCTCAATAATCAAAAAAATTTCTTTCTCTCTAAGCATCTTCATAAACAAAATACTGTGTGTTCTTGGTTAGGTCAAGGGAGTACAACTCTTAAATTCAACAACGTTGTTTGAGCTTCATTCTATCCTAAAGGCAATATTTCACTGACCAATTGTACTCGCCAATTATTTGGGAAGGGTCGAAATAATTGCTGAAAAGAATCGTAAGGGCTTGAAACTTGTGTTAAAACATTCTTTTCAATCTCTGTTTTCATCCTCTATTACCCTGCTTTTACCAACATATAGTACTGCTATACATTTTAGGGTAGAACGGACAGCTCAATCAAAACTCGACCAGTCGACCATGCTCCAAAGCTTTCGTCCGTGATGTGTCATTTTCTTACTGGTCCATGACATTCGGCCGTAAACCCACTGCTAACTACAAGAGTTCAAGACTTTCCAAATCTAAAGTTTTAGACGGAGCCACGTCTACGAAGAAGAAAACGAGGGAAAGTGTAGCACTGTAGATCCATTGGATTCCGAATAGCATGACCTAATAATCGAGGTCGTAAATTTTATAATTCAGAGTAGTACACTGATCCTCGATCATTAACAGTATAATGTCTAATATAAAAATATATCTCCTGGGAAGTCACATTATGCTTGCTGAAAGCCTGAAACCCTTGAATTCCAAAAACGTTCGGGTCTATCAACATATTCTTGCTGAAGCCATAGAGTTAGCTTTAATCTGATTAAGAGAAATATCTCATCTCAGCTGTGGTTTTGCAACAAGAAATGCAATAAGCAGTAGATGCGCCAGCAATACAACTCGCATATGCAAAAAGTTATTTAAGTCTATTTCATTTTCTATGGCTTAATTTTGAAAACAACAAAACTTGATTGTATAACTATACCATTCCTGCAATCCTGCTACACAATACAGCATTACAAATATCATGAAGTCCATTAGGAAATAAAGTAATCATAATTAGGCGCCGTTCACACTTGCTTTTATAGCAAGTCTGTAATCTCTCAAGATTTTGATTAACTTTATCAGAAATGAAAATACGAAAATGTTGTAAAGGTATCTTGTTGTCGTGTACTCGGGGTCGGGGATTGTGCTCTATACAGCCACAGGCCACACTTTTTGATCACGATCGTATTCCTTCTTCCATAGGTAAAGTCCACATTCAATGCACAAAGCAAGAATATACCGAAATACTGAAATAATTAGTAGTAACAAATTAAGCAGAATCAATAGCCATTCATCTCAGTACAGGGACAAGTGATTCTTTCGAGGCAATGGCGTTCCTGCTTGAACGTGTTTTTGGTAAGATGCTGGCGCATATAGTATCATAAATAATTCGAGCTTTATTTGGGATTGCTGCAGTTTAATAATAACTCGTATTGCTCGGGGACTCGTGGCGGTGATCAACTGGAAAGTAGATTAGCATACTCAGTGGATTTTTTTTTTTTTTTTTTTTTTTTTTTTGTAGTCTCCATGTTAGATGTACAAAGATTAGGGGTGAATCACACTTACTTCGGACTATTCTAATGCACATGCCAAATTCATATATTTGTCATATATGCATCCATTATGGGTATGCCAAACTGCCAAACTCATATGTTTATATGTTATTTCTGGCATATAGGCATACACGACAGAGTTTCCAGCGAGCGATAGAGTCTCGGTCGCTCGATGGTCATGTAATCGCTCGATTGTCTTCAAATCGCCAGCGACAGTCAAGCTATCGCTCGCTAATATGATAATCGCTCATCAGATCTTCATCTAACGGCTACAATTTCCCCCCTTTATAAATACCTGATTTTAATCTCATTTCAACTCACACCAGAATTTCTTAATCTCTCAAGAATTTCTCAATCTCTCTAGAATTTCTTAATCTAGAGAGCATGGCTGATAATATGAATTTGGCTGAGTGCATGGAAAACCATCGTATTATCCAAAATCGAAGAGCCGATTGTCGTGCAATTATAGACAGTGAAACTAGGAGAGGTCAAATTAGGAGACGTCAAGTGAGGCAAAACCTAAAATTCAAAACTGCGGAAGATGAATGTATTTGCAGGAATTATATTGATATTACAATGGAGCCAGTATTTTATCCCGAACTATCGTGGGAAAGGACTTTTGTTAAATTTCAAGAACACTACGCGGTCGTAGTGTTTCAGATTTGGTTCGGCGCTTCGATATAATTAGGCAGGAAGTTACTAGGTATGTTGCTTTACTTCAGCGAGAAGGTCCAACCTTGAGAAGTGGTGAAACCACGATGGAACTTCAGGAAAGGTTTCGTGTGGAATATCGTCGCATCTACGGGAAAAAATTTCATTTTGAAAGTTGTTTCGAGATTTTAAGATATTGTCTAAGATTTATGTTGTAATTTCTCAATTGTCCACTTTTAAAGTTTTTTTTATAGTTTTAATGAAATGTAAATCTAAATATTAATTTAAAAGATAGTTTCCATTAATCTAAAAAAACAAAATTACATTTCACATATCAACTAAAAGAAAACATTTAAACTACTCATTTCCTTGTCCGTTTCCTTATCCATTTCCTCCCGGACCAAAGATCCAATTGCCTGCATTTTCTAGATCCATAGAGTTTTTCAACAAATTAGTTATGGTGCCGGTCTGAGACTCAGTTGGTGGTTGAGTCTCATCAGCGTCACCATAACCTTGAAAAGCAATGGGAGTACGGGGTATGGGAACATTATACAAATCTTGAAATACGTGTGATTGATATTGTTGCTGGAATGGTTGAAATGCTGATGAGGTTGTGGCAATTGGGGGTATACAGATTCGTTTGCCTAACTACTTCCATGTTCACACCACCGCCTGGAGTCCGTATGTCAGGATGCAAATGACTAAACATACGTGTAGGAGTTGTATCCATGCCAATGTTTTCTTCAACACCATGTACTGCTTGACTTTCTAACACCATGTTTGGGGTTGAACTTTCTGGTACCTCCTCCATATGACGACGTCTCAATATTCTTTCACCACTTTACTAACTTCCACGACTTTGCTGACTTCGAACACTTTGCTGACTTCCACTTGGATTCAATCCTCTACTAGTTCCAACACTAGGACTCATTCCTCTACCAACTCCAACACTGGGACTCCTCTCAAACATCATGTTTTCCCTCAAACTTTGCATCTGTTCCAAGTGCATATTCTGAATTCCCTGAACAAGAGCCTCATAATCGTTACACCGGGTCTGATATTCCAACTATGTAGCATTGACCCCGAGGTATGGATAAGTCCGAGTAGGTGCACTTGAAACAATTGGATAAGTAACAATCTCTCCAGATGTGCTGGATATATTCTTTACTTCCCAAGAAAATGGTGGCATGTATGACGATGAACTTTGAGAAGGATATGCAAATACGTCACCCGTCTCTGGTGGAGGTTGGGAAGGAAGAAATTCATTGTCAAGAGGCAACCTACCTAAAGCTGGGAAATCCATCCGACCCAAACTTTGCGGTTGCATGGAAATATTTGGCTTGAAAATAGTATTAAACCAAGATAGGTACTCATTTATGTCCATTGGCTCTTGGATCAATTCATCAACTTCTTGCCAACGATGACCTTCCCTTATCAATTTGAATTAATCGTCTGCTGAAACATCTGTACTGGGATAAGGGTTGACAGCTATCACTGATCTCCCTTGCAACAGAAGAAGTTGTCTTTCACCATAATACCAAACACCCTTCTCATAAATAGGGTTGTATAACACCATCCTTCTAAGGCTTAACTCTACCATTGTCTGACCTAGTTCTTCTTGGAACTCAGGTACTGCTTCATATGGCTGTGAGATAAGGTTATGGCTTATTCTACTCAACTACTGAATCTTATTAACAATAGCAGCATGTTGACCATCTTCAATCTGTGCAGTTTCCCAATTCTCAGAATCATACTTCCTTATGATCGGAAATACATTCGTATAATTCTTAAGACAAGGTTCCGAAACACGGAAATATGTATACCACCAATACTGAAAATAATAACATTCAGCAGGTTAATAACTTTTCCATATGAAAATGACAAATAAATACATAATGTGAAAAATATTGGTTCTTACCTCCAGAACTCCCCAAAAAGCATTAAAACTATCTTTATCACACGTCGAGTTATCACTTAGGGCAATGTAAATCTATGATAAAATCGCATTCCCCCAATCATATGTTGGTGCTTTCTCTTAATCTTCTAATGCTTCGAGAAACCCAATTAACACTACTGAGCTAGCATTTGGAAACAAACATTGGCCCAGTGTCCACAATACAAACAGACGTTCTAGCTCCTCAAAATGGTCGGGGATCAAATATTGATTACCAGCTTCCCTGTTTTGATTCATTCTTACAGCATAACGCTGGAAAAAACTTTTCAACCCATACAATTTTATTTGTCTATATGTAGGATTTCCTTCTAATTCAGTTGAGTATAAAGGAAGTATTTCTTTCCATCTATCTTCTAATAACCACTTTAGTCTATTAAATGGAAGTAAGTTCCCTTGGCATGGAATTCCGGTTAACATGTATAAATCTATCGGTGTAACTCCTATTAACAATAATTATTCATAATTAGAATTTGTTGATTTTTATGAAACAAAACACATAATCTAAAAATTAAATTACTAGAAAAGACTGACTTACCACATTCAAAATCCTTGAAAAAGAACGTGTTTGTAGTCTTCCACCATCGTTCTAATATAACTTAAACACCTTGAGTCCTGTGGTTTCTAGGTTGTATTTGATATAGATGTCGCCAAGGATATCTTCTCACTCTCTCTTGAACAGCAGGAGGAAGTAATTGAAAATTGTAGGTAACTCAGTCCATCCACCTCTTAGATTTATCGCGTTACTTTCCCCTCATTATCAGAAAGGTGATTAGAGAATACACCTTCACCGGCTACTAGTCTAACATTATTAAACTCATAATTTGTATCCACAACAAAACTTACTCCACTGCCTGAGGTACTAGTAGATCCTTTTCATTTTTTGTTTCTTTTTCTTCTCTCCATATCTGTTTAAGAACAAAACTTTAATGAAAATCAGTGGTTTTCAGAAGGTTTTCAGAAGAAGAATTGAGAAGAGTTTAGAAGAGGTGAGAGTATAGTTGCGGTATTTTTAAGCGTCAGAAACTCAAACGGTGGCGATATTGATTATATCGACATCGATATAGTGAATATCGAGCGATATTCATAATATCGCTGGAGATATTATGAATATTGCCCGCTAGGGATTCGATCGCTCAGCGGTTTCCCCATAGTGGCGAAAATGGTTTGGCATGCCAAACACTATTTTTTTGGCATGTGCATAGGAATATGCCTTATTCTCATATTATCTTATATTTTTCATAATATTTTCTTTTAAAGTAAAGCTCTACATTTTCACGGTATTCTGGAATACCAATCCTCATTATTTACAGAAGCAAAAAAAAAAACCCATACGCCTGCATAGTTGTGACACCGTCGTCATTCCACAATCTGATACACCTTCATTTTAATTTTCTATAAGAGATACCCTATAAAAAAAACTGAAACTTTGTGGAGTGTCCATGTTCTTAACATTATACTGTACAGGGTGTTTAAATATATATATATATTTTTTTTATAAGCAAAGGCTCTCAAAAGAGCTAATGGTCATCCACTACTGTTGGAAGGATCCAAACAGGGGGTGTAGACCAGTACATGGAGGGATTGTTTAGCTTAGACCAACTAGCAAGCTCATGAGCGATAGAATTACAAGACCTAGGTTGGAAAATAAAAATACAAGCACTAAGTTTAGAAGAAAAGAAGAAAATGTCTTTAAAGATAACATCCGTCCTAGGATCACCCTCAAAGTTTCCAGCTGAAAACTTGTCAATGAGAGATTTAGCATCACTTTCAACAATGATGTGGGTAAGCTTTTGTTCCACAGATTTCTTCAGAACTTCCCAAATGGCTCTAGCTTCCGCTTCTTCAGCAGAGGCAACATCAAACACCAAGGAGGCACAAAAGGTAGCTTTATTAGAGAAGTCACGCATCACATATCCTACACCATTAGCTCCAGTTAAGATATCAAAGGCACCATCAGTGTTACATTTAATCCAGCAAAAGGGAGGGGGATTCCAATGGTTACACAAACTGACAAAAGGACTAGACTCAGCTAGCACACTAGAAGAAGTAGACCTCCTAGTAAGAAGCAAGGCTTTAACTCTAGAGATAACAGTAAAGAAGTTTTTGTTTGTTTTCTGAAAAACAAGGTTATTTCTACTAGTCCATAGGGACCAAAGGATAGCCACAAAGAGACATTGGTTTTCATCAGAGAGCCTAGAAATAAGATCAACAAGCCAGAAAATCAGCCAATCTGTGAAAGATTTGCTCTAAAAAAACTGGGTGTTAATATTGAAATCAGATAAAAACCAAACCCTGCTAGCAAAAGAACAATTAACCGGAGCATGCATAATAGTTTCAAGAGGACCAGAGCATCTAGAGCAATCAACACAGTTCATAGGCATTCTAGTTTGGAGGACCACCCTACTAGGTAAAGCATTTCTAGCAGCTCTCCAGAGAAAGACTTGAATTCTGTAGGGTACTTTCACTTTCCAAATACACTTCCATAGATTTTTACAAGGGGAGGGCCTAATGCCTCTGATCCCAAAGTAGGTAGACTTTGAAGAAAATTTTCTAGTCTTAGAAAGTTTCCAAGCCTCCTATCAGGAGTGCAAAGATGGCTTAAGGGAATGGTGATAATCTTCTGGACAGAAGCATCATCAAAATGGGTGGTAAGTCTTGGTACATCCCAAGACCTAGATATGGGGTTAATAAAATAAGAAACTTTGATACTTGGATCAGGAGGAACAAGTGGGTTGGGTGTGGCAGATCCCATGATGGGAATCCACTTGTCACACCATGGGTCAATGAATTGACCATCCCCAACAATCCAAGAAATAAAGGGTTTAATGAGATCTTTTATGGCATGGAGGCATTTCTAAGTCCAAGAGCAATTAGCAGAACACTTAGCATTTAGAAAATCAGTATTGGGAAAATACTTGGCTTTCAAAACAGTATCCAAAAGACAATTGGGATGTTCTAGAATTCTCCAGGCATTCCTAGATAGCATAGCAAGGTTATTCAACTCTGCTTTCCTAAACCCCAGACCACCTTCACTCTTGGGGGAACATAAGATATCCCAACCTAAAAGATGAAGTTTCATGTCTTTAGGGTCTAGAGTCTTTCCCCACCAGAATTTGCAGAGATGAGAGTCCATCTTCCTACACATATGTTTAGGGATAAGGAAAGCTCCCATCTCGAATAGGGGAACAGCTTGACCAATATTCTTAATCAGGGTAGTCCTGGCAGCTTGATATAAGAGCTTGTGGAGCCAGATAGAGATCCTGGCATCCACAGCTTGGAGAATTCCCATGTGGGTTTGTATTTTTGAAGCCTGGAAAACAGTTGGGGTACCAAGGTATTTTTCTCCAAGATTTCTGCTCTGAATATATAGGATATTAGCCAAAGTAGCTTTCATGTGCTCAGTAATTTTCCTACTAAACAAAATACCAGATTTCTCAAAATTTATTTGTCCTGAAGCTAAACAGTATTTTTGAAGATAGTCCTTGATGACATTAATTTTTTTTCCAGTAGCTTTTGAAAATAACAAAGAATCATCAGCAAATAGAAGATGTGTCATCTCTGGAGCATTTTTTCAAACTTTAATACCTTATAATACACCTTTACTCTGAATGGTATCTATACAAGAAGATAGATTTTCAGAGCAAAGGATGTAGAGGTAGGGAGAGAGAGGGTCTCCCTGTCTCAGGCCTCTTTCAGGTTTAAAATAACCAGTAGGACTACCATTCAGGAGGACATAATAAGAGACAGTTAAAACATATTGATTTATTAGTTTAACCCAATATTCTGACATACCCATCTTAGTTAAGACTTTCTCCAGAAAATCCCACTCTAGCTTATCATAGGATTTAGACATGTCCAGTTTAATGGCAGCAATGCCTTCAACCTTGTCACAATGGTTAACAACATAAATGGTCTCATTAGCTAGTAAGATGTTATTAGAGATGCTTCTTTTTAGTACAAAAGCACTTTGGTTTTGAGAAATGACTTTATCCATGAAAGGCTTAAGTCTGTTAGCCAAAGTTTTAGACAAGATTTTATAGATAAAATTGCAAAGACCAATTGGTCTATACTGGGTAACCAACTCAACTAAAGAGACCTTAGGTATGGGAGCAATGTTGGTATGATTAAACACTTTAGCAATGTTACCAGTTCTAAAGCAAGTCTGAGTCATATCAACAACAACATCTCCAACTATGTCCCAATGCTTTTGGTAGAACAGACCAGTAAACCCATCTGGTCCAGGGGCCTTCCCCCCCCCCATTTGGAATGCAGTAAACTTAATCTCCTCTGGGGTGAGAGGAAGATTTAGGGATGCATTATCCTCCTCAGAGAACTTAATAGGGTAATCATCAAGGATATCATCTTGGAAAGCTTTTGGTTGAGAAGAGTAAAGAGTTTTGAAATAATCTATGAAAGAGTTTCCAATACTATCTCTATCAGTAATAATATCATTATGAGAGTTCTTTATCCAACTAATGACATTTTTTTTTCTTCTAAAGAGAGTTACTCTGTGAAAATATGGTGAATTCATGTCACCTTCCAAGAGCTAGACTTCTCTAGATTTGTCCTTCCAGTATAACTCCTCCAGATTGTATAGAAATTCCAATCTAGCTTTGAGTCTGGAAGTATTAGTAGTATCAGTAGGGTGATTGGTCTGAAGATCAACTAGCTCCTTCTTGACATTAGAGATATTAGTTTGAATATTTCCAAAGGAGGACTTATTCCATTCTCTTAGGCCTTTCTTAGTGTTTAAAAGTTTAGCTTTAAGCTTATAGGCAGGAGATCCTACCCCATTAACAGACCAAGAGTTGGCTATAATATCTCTACAGGTAGTATCCTCTATCCACATAGCCATAAAATGAAAGGATCTAGGCATACAAATATCCTCATAGTTGAAACCTATATGCATGGGACAATGATCAGAAGAATCCCTAGGGAGGTTATTGACACATAGTTTAGGACAGAGATCTTCGGCAGTTTGGTTAATAAGACATCTATCAAGCCTTTCAAGAATTAAGTCAGGCCCTTGCTGCATGTTAGACCAAGTAAACCATGGACCAGAAAATCCAGGGTCATGCAAGTTGAAAACTGAACAAAATTGTCTAAGATTCTCAAAATCAGGGTCATGAACTTCTAAACCACCATTTTTATCTTCACTGCTTAAAAGGGCATTAAAATCTCCAATGACAAACACAGGTTCATCCATTGGGGCAATAACTAGGTTGCATTGTTCTTCCCAAAAAGCATTCCTCAGACTACTATTAGGTTAACTATACATAAAATGAATGTGACAAATTTTAGAGTGAATGATGTCAGTAGAAGTAACATAGATGCCCCTTTGACTAGAAGATGTAACATTTAGGTGAATTTCTTTTTTCCAAGCAAGAGCAAGAACTCCACTTCTACCAATACTGGGCACATTGAAAGTGCAAGGATACCCCATGTTTCTAAGTTTTCTAGCTGCCATATCTTTATTCATTTTTGTTTCAGATAAGAAAATAATATCAGGGTTGATATTCTTGCACAATAGACTAAGCTCCTTGTTAGAAGATTTTTTCCAAACCCCCTAAGGTTTCAGGAAATACAATTCACATTGTTAACAGGGGTAGGGCTCATGGTGGTTGGTTTACACACATATATAGGAGAAATATGAGGAAAGTTTACCTGAGATGGTTGATCAGATCCACCATTGAGTAAAGCATTATTAATACCACCACTTTGAGAAGCAATTTGGGAAGAATCTAGACTAGAAGTAGCAGCATTGAGATGAGAATTATTACAACCATCAGTGTTGCTTGGAGAATCAGAAGCAGGAACATTGTAATTACCAAAGGAATTGAAGAGAGGTTGGGTATTGAAAGCACAGGTGGATAGATCCATGTCTGGTAGATCTCCCAAATTGGTGATTGGGGGGAAGAGTTGAGTATAATTAGGCTCAGGTTGAGGATTTTCTTCAGCTGTTGCTACATGGTTAATGGAGTTGGAATTATCTCGAGTACGTTTGCGTAAATCAGCTCTGGGGTTGATCTTACTTTTAAGGTTAGCTAAAGCTTCTTGATCAGAATTATTTGCAGCTCCTTTAGTGACAATAGAGCTGGGATTTGGGAAAGTAGCCGTTTTAAACCGCCTTAACGAGTTGGTGGTTCGAATCGGGCCATTTTGGTTTAACTCAGCACCACTAATAGAAGCAGCTACAGAGACGTTTTGAGTAGTAGTTTGTTTGAAGATCAATGGTAAACCATTTGATATTGAAGTAGTATGTTGTTGAACTGGACCAACATCAAATATTTTCAGAGCTGATGATCTATTAATGAACGGACCCATTTGGAACACGTTAGAGAAACTTTTTTGGATGAAATTACCCAATTGTTGATCCACTTCCTCAGCCTTACCCTTATCAGTAACTTTGGAGTCAGAGGGTAACACATGAGTATCTGGGATGATGACCGATGAAATAGAGGAAGTATCAGCTTCAGCAGCAGGGGTGGCTTCCATTTGAGCAGTCATTGGTGATAACATTAACTTGGAGACTGTTGGTAGAGTATAGTTACTGCATGAAGCCTTGAGTTCTGTAATTTTCTTTTGTTTCTGCTTCCAAGATGGGCAGTTTGGATCCTTATGATCAAGAACACGGCAAGAGGTACATAAATACCTTGGAACTCTGATGTGTCTATATTCAATCAAGAATGACTCTCTTCTTCCACTTGTGAAAAGAGGGATGCCATTTGGAAGGGCTTTTTGAACAGAAATCTTGATACAGACCTTAACATTCTTCATGAGAGGGTGTTTTCCAAAGGGATTTTGGGCTTCCACTAATTCTCCCATCTCCATAGTGAGTATTTTGAGGTAAAACAAACCAAGGCTTTTGAGATCTTATCCTGTAAACTCTTTCCTACACCAAATTTAGGCATTCATTTGTAATGTTGCATAAGATGAACTTGTTGCGGAATTGGAAGAAACAAACATAATTTCTTTATCAAAGGAAAGTTGATTATGGATTGGAAAACCTTCTTTTTAATCGGGTTTTATTTTCTTATTGTAATGTGAAGTTTAATAGAAGTAGTAGATACCTTAAAGGCACAAGATCGTTGAAATCTTCTTATCCATTGTCAAAATGATAGAAAACGAATAAGAACTTTGTTCCTTTGGCCATTCCAAGTAGATCACATACCTATTTATCCAACCAATTGTAGGGTGTTGAGCAAGAGGTGTCTCCATAGTGAGTATTTTGAGGTCATTAAACTCAGTGCATTCGTTTGTAATGTTGCATAAGATGAACCACATAATTTATTTATCAAAGGAAAGTTGATTATGGATTGGACAACCTTCAGTAGGAACCACTTTTAACACAGCGAGATAACCGCAAACAAACCAAGGCTTTTGAGATCTTATCCTGTTGAAATCTTCTTCAGATAGAAAACGAATAAGAACTTTGTTCCTTTGGCCATTCCAAGTAGATACTGTAGGGTGTTGAGCAAGAGGACAATTTTTACAGATGTAGTATCTGATAGAAGTAGTAGGAATCAGTGTTTCACAGCATATGTAACCTACAATACACCATTTCCAGTTAGAATCAACTTCAGCAAGAATGACTTTTTTGTCTATGAATACATGATTAGCAAGAGAAGATGGTAAGGTAAGTTTCTCAGACATTTGTAAAGAAAGGTTTTGGATATCTTGGTTCAAAGCTTGATCTTGCTTAGGGGTTTGAGAAGAATTCATCATAAAGGAGAGATGGATATGAAATATTATATGTTGATGGAAAATGTTTATTTGGATAGTCAGGATAAAATATAGTTTCAGGGAGATGATACCATGGTACTTTCTGAACTGATATTGACACCATATAGAGTGTTGAGAGATGGCATAATACTTTTTTATTTGGTTACAATTACCAACCTTAAAAAGGAAATGCGATTCTTGTTGACTCTGATTTAGGGGAAATTCAGGAGAGGATTGGTGTAATGTAGTTGTAACACGATTACAAATGTTGTTTTGGAGAAGACTGTTGTTACAAGGTATGTCGTTCTCATATCTGGGAAGGACAGGTTGGTTTGGAGCAAATTGTTTTACGAGAGAGATGTAGATACAAGACAACTTGTGAACAAATCCAATAATGGATCGATATTCTTTTTGATATAAAAAAATGTGGGTTTGCAAAATGTAAAGGGAATATCCAAGACATTTATCAGTTTTGGCAGTATTTGGGTGGGGAAAAAAGACATTGGTTATAATGATAGAAATTTGGAGGGAATTTTTGAATTGTGGGGGATAGGGATGAGTATGGTTGTCTTTGGTAGTATTAGCACTACTTCTGCCAAGGGTTCGCCCAACCGCAATGATGCCTCTCATCTGATGCTGCTTCAAACTAATTTGAATTAAAAATAAAGTAGTTTTAATTAGACCCCAAATGAGAAACACAAAGTAAGAGGACCTACGAAGACAACACTTAATCGTGGTTCGGTTAGGTGGAGGGATAGTGAAGATGGCTAGGTGTTGACAGTGGGGGTCAATATGATAATTATGGATCTTAGAGGGAAGGGTGCACACATGAAATTGCATGGGAGAAGAGAACGAAGCGATTTGGCGATTAACCAACCGCCATAAATGACAGTTAATGATAGAAGTTACACCTTTAAAAGATGGGTTTTGAAAGTGATTAAGAAACTCATTAGTTTTTTTACTGGAAAGGGAAAGGTTTAGGTAGAGATTGAGAGATGTCAAACTCCGGCAGTTCTGTTCCCGTAATCCCCTCTCCATCAGATCTTTACAATCAGGTAACATCACTGTTAAACAATTTAAGAACTGAGGAGTTGCAAAAGTTAAAAATTGATGTTCAGGATGAATTGGAACGTCGTGAAGAGGTTCAACAACGCCAGAGAGAAGAGGAATATCGCAAGCAAAGAGATGCACGACGGAACGAAATGATGTATGTTGAATGGGTACCTCAATATTTGAAAAGACGAGAGAGAAAGGATAGTGAATGGGAGGCAAAGCAGGAGGAGGAGGCTGAATAGAAGGCCAGGGGACCACGATATGGGAGCGAAACTGATAGAGATACTGACTCATCTGATGGATTTTATACTGATGGAGAGGGTGGAGAATAAATGGGGACAAGCGACTTAGATTTTGATTATGGGGATAGCAGTGAGGAGATGGATGTAGAGCGACTTGAGTATGACGATGAGCATCTAAGGGATCGATTTGAAAGAGAGATTTCCAGTCCCAAAAAGTACTCTCGGGCCATGAATGAAGGGGAGCAGTTTCCATTAAGTGTGAGTGCCCGAGTTCCTTATTCAGATGAAGAGTCAGATTCCAGTGGTACATCTCCAGCACCATCAAGCATCGAAGATAGTGAACGGTGAACGGAGGGAGGGTAGCAAGATGTGTGGTGGATGCCACAAAGTTACCAGGAGGAGCCAAATTTTTTGGTTGTTTGAAAATCTTGAAAATGATTA
This sequence comes from Papaver bracteatum, assembly GCA_023529315.1. Lineage (NCBI taxonomy): Eukaryota > Viridiplantae > Streptophyta > Magnoliopsida > Ranunculales > Papaveraceae > Papaver > Papaver bracteatum. The sequence continues at coordinate 2,240,797 of JAJJWX010003811.1, read as the reverse complement.
GCAAATTTTTTGTGAAAAGACTCCTCTGGTGATTTCCTTGACTACCCAACTTCTTGAAGCTAAGGTTGTAGGTGATGGACAATTTCTTGCTATTTGTTTTTCTCTTTTCACAGTTGGATATTTTGTTATGGTGTTTAGGTTTCGGGTCTTGTGAAAGATTTGAAGCATACTTGGAATAGGTAGTGGTATTGGGGTATGTGTTGAAAGATTGTTGTTTTACAATTTTAGTGGTGTTTATGTAAATAGGTTGTTGTTGATGAACTGTTTGTTGGGTCTTGGGTTCTTGATTTGTAATGGTGTTGAACAAGATGTTACTGTGTCTGGGAATGTTTGTACTTAGAACACGATCTTTAGAAACGTTGATGGGTACTTTGTTTTTGCTATTTGCGATGCTCTGATAGAAACTGTTCTTAGTTTTGATGTAAATTGAAGTAACTTGTTGTTCTTCTCTGGTAATGGACTTGATTAGATAACTCAATAGACTGCAGAGAATGTAGTTGGCAATGAGCAAAGCAAGATAAATGGTGTACAAACTTGGCTCTTATGTAAACATTAAAGCAAGAACACATACGTGAAAGAAGCTGAGTTAAGAGGACGATTTGCAGAACAAAACCGGAGGAGAGAGAAAGTAAACTTAGACAAAAAAAATAAAATTATATGGGTGTTTAAACAATTGGAGGGTTTGAAAACCGCGGGCATTAAACACGAAAGGTATGGCCAATTTCATACGTAACATGGTTTGACCATAATTATCTGCAGTAGCACATAACATAGGTACGTCCAATCCAACCCCAAATTTAATGAGTCCCACCACGCGACAAGCACAATTTTCATACTACATCCGGTATTAATTTTAGGGTTTTGTTATTTTGTGCACCAATGCACAAGATAACACTCAATCATTGCATTGATAAAGTGCAAAAAAAAATAAAAAAAATAGGGGAGATTGTTTCACTTGCATTGAAGAACGCAAATTAACATAGATTTAACAAACATATATTTATTGGGTGTGTTTTTAACATTCTCCAATGCAAGTATAAACCATCTCTCTTATTTTTTTATTTGTTTTTTGAACTTTCCCAATGTAATGATTTGGTGTTATTTTGTACATGTTTGTAAAAGATAACAAAACCCTTAATTTTATCCACCGTTTCTCATTTTCAAAAAGATCAGATTCTTCGCCTCTAAACTTTATGTCAAGTTTTCCTTTAAGGAAATTTCAGCGACAGAACTTATTGAAAAGTAAAAAATGATCTCAACTATACCCTCATTAATCCCAACCAAGGTTGAACGAGTACAAGGTTAAATATGTAAATTCTGGATATAAATTTCAATTAAGCCGGAAGGAGGATTCTTTTACACCTCACTGACAGCTCATCTATTCTCTCTACTCGTCTTTCCATCTACAAAAGCAGCGAACAAATGTTTCGCAAATGTAGAGAGGTTAAAGAAAGAAATCTAAAACCCCTTTCACTCATTGGTTTTTCTCTCTCAAACCTCCAATAACAGAAAGACATACAAAACCCAGACTCATATATACCTTTTAAGAGAGAGAATAACCAGAGTTTTTCTTAGATAACCTTGCAGTGGTGCCATAGAATCTGCATTTCTCCACAGATCTTGTTCAAACAAAGGCTGTTCTTCAGAAACTCATTTCTCTTGTTATCATACCTTAATAAATTTACAGAGAGATAAACAAAGGCTGTTCTTCAAAAACTCATTTCTTTGATTCCGAGATAAAGAAAATGAAAGATAACAACAGACTACACTGTTCTATCATTTTCTTGTTCTTGAGTGTTATTTCTTCAATTAATGCCGAAGATCCTTACAGATTTTTTGACTGGGTTGTTACTTATGGTGATATTTACCCTCTCGGCGTTAAACAACAGGTAATTATTTCATTTATTTTATCAGTTTATTTTTCTTTCAGAATTTCTAGGAAAATTAAAATGAATTATGAATAGGTTTTGATGATAATGTGTGGTATTGGTGCAGGGGATCTTAATAAACGGGCAATTTCCTGGTCCTCAGATCGACTCTGTAACTAATGATAACTTGATTATCAATGTCCTTAACAACTTAACTGAACCTTTCCTTCTCTCTTGGTAAGAACCAACCTCACTCATCAAACAAAGTATTTCCTTACTCCTGATTTTTCATTTGCATTTTCATTTTCAATCTTAATTTTATATGATGGAATGTAGCAAAACATTCGTCAATCACGGATTAGAGAAAGACCAGATCCATCTTAATGCATTATTTGAAAAGAATTATACATTTAATATTACATTCAAAATCATAAATTATATGGTCAATTAAAAGAATATAAAGGATATTTTTGTCTTAAATGCATAGGAAAGTATTTATTCGGTAAATCGTACAAAACACATGCATCAGATCCACTCATCCACGTTTCCGAATGGAGTTTGGTTGGTATAACTCAATCTACTGCAGTAAAATACTATAGTGGCTGACTTCTGCTATGTACATCGAAGTAGGCAATCGCTGGACGTTTGTTCTGAACTATTGCACAGTGTGCTAATGTGGCAGTCTTGTTAATTTGCTAAAGTAAAGGGTTTTTTTTACCACAAAATATAAATAAATTGTGGGTTTTTATGATTCACTGCACGCCGCCGTACTGAGTTTATGATATCATGACCAAAACCTCAGGGTCACATGGTTACTGGTCCCACCAAATTGACTAGGTAAATCATTGATCCAACGGAGGAGTTTGAATCAAAAATGCCAAACCCCCAATGAATGACTAAAACCCTAGGATTATCTAATGCTCAGTTAAATTTCAATTTGTTAATCCCATATCATGAGAAGTTTGGCAATTGATGATGATTATGTTGGTGCATTTTTATTTTGTTTAGGAATGGATTACAACAGAGAAGGAATTCTTGGCAAGATGGAATGCCAGGAACAAATTGTCCAATTCCTCCTGGTCAGAATTTCACATACATTCTTCAAGTCAAGGATCAAATTGGTAGTTTCTTTTATTTCCCATCAACTGATTTCCATAAAGCTGCTGGTGGATTTGGTGGTATCACTATTGCAAGTAGACCTAGAATTCCAGTTCCTTTCCCACCTCCAGCTGGTGATTTCTTTATTCTAGCTGGTGACTGGTACAAATCAAACCACACTGTAAGTTAAATTCCATTTACTATTTCGAGCTCATTTATTAGATAACTAGTTTTTTTTTTGCCTCTTTCAAAAATCTTAACATTGTTTGTGTGCATAAATTTTAGGATTTGAAAGCAACTTTAGATGGTGGAAGTAATCTTCCTTTACCTGATGGACTTCTCATCAATGGCCGTGGATCAAATGGACATACTTTCACTGTCGAACAAGGTAAAATTATTGAATTGTATTTAGGACATACATACAATGGCAGTACTATGTGTACACTTGGTTATTGATGGTCAGTCCAGGGTGCATGTCATTTATCTTAGAAAACTGAAGCTTTGTTAAACTGCAATACAAGTCCACCTGCTTGCTATTACAGTTTTGATAAATTTTGCCATTTGTTTGCTTATATTTAAAATTTGTCATTGGGAAATTTGTTGGCAGGTAAGACATATAGGTTCAGAATATCAAATGTGGGGTTGGCATCGTCGATTAATTTTAGAATCCAAGGACATAAGATGAAATTGGTTGAAATCGAAGGTTCCCACACACTTCAGAACACTTACTCTTCCCTAGATGTCCATTTGGGTCAGTCCTATTCCGTCTTGGTAACCATGGATCAGCCACCAAATGATTACTACATTGTAGCCTCATCACGATTCACCACTCCAGTACTTATGGCTACGTCCACTCTACATTACAGTAATTCAGGTGGAAAAGTTTCTGGTCCTCCTCCAGGTGGTCCAACCATTCAAATTGATTGGTCTCTTAACCAGGCCAGATCTATCAGGTAAAATCACCTTCATCAAATCTCTGTTATATGACGCCAACCCGTTATGTTCTCTGTGCTTCGACTCAGAACTTGATGCAAAAAGAGTTACTGATTTTCATATCAACATCTCTAACGAGTTACTGTTTTATGTACCATCCAAAACCAGGTGGAATCTAACAGCTAGTGCAGCCAGACCCAATCCACAAGGCTCTTACCATTATGGATTGATCAACACCACCCGCACAATTAGGCTTGCAAACTCTGCTCCAATAATCAATGGCAAGCAGAGGTTTGCTGTGAATAGTGTATCCTTCATCCCTGGGGACACGCCATTGAAACTCGCCGATTACTTTAATCTTGGAGGTGTCAACCCTGGAAGCATTCCTGACAATCCTACTGGTGGCGGTGGTTACCTCCAAACTGCAGTAATGGGTGCTGATTTTCGGGCATTTGTAGAGATTATTTTTGAGAACCCAGAAGACACTGTCCAGTCGTGGCATGTTGATGGCTATAATTTCTTCGTTGTCGGGTAAGATTGCATTGGTTGGTGATCGTTTTTGAAATTTTTGTCTATTTATGAAACCCTTTGATTTCTAAACTGTGAAAGTTTTGTGGAATGAACAGAATGGACGGCGGGCAATGGACTCCTGCGAGTAGATTAAATTACAACTTGAGGGACACAGCTTCCCGTTGCACCGTTCAGGTAGATAGAAGAAGTTCCAACTCAAATTATATATGCTGCAAAGTGGCATGCTGTTGGTTCTTTTTTCCTTACGCTGTTTGGGTCTCAACTTGTTGCAGGTATATCCCAAGTCATGGACTGCACTTTACATGGGTCTGGATAATGTTGGAATGTGGAACATAAGGTCTGAGAACTGGGCTCGGCAATACTTGGGTCAGCAATTCTATCTTCGTGTTTTCTCCCCAGCAAGATCATGGAGAGATGAATACCCCATTCCAAAGAACGCCCTTCTCTGTGGTCGTGCCGCAGGTCGTAAAACTAGGCCTCTTTGATTCCATTTAGAAGAATTGATTCCGTCACGAAAGGGTGACGCTTCTTCGGATTTGTATCAAGAGAGATGTTCTTTAGAGAACAGAGACTGCCTATTATTGCTGCTCAGCTGGTGATATTGCTCAACTCAAGCATGTATTAGGTTCATTTTTTTTTTAATCCCCTGTTTGCATCACTCTATTTCTTCATATTATAGGCAATTTATCCATGGTGTTGTAATCACAATTGGATCGAAATAGAAGTATAATTTAAATGAGGTCAACCTCTTTTTCAGATTTTAATCTCCTCCATGTTCCAAGATGCTACTTAAAGTTGCCACAATAAATTCTTCCAGAAACTCTCATTCTTTTGAAGTGACTATTTCTCATCCTTGTTCCTACGCTGAACCATAAGAGAATAATGCCCATTAGAAACCACTGCAGGAGTCCTCTGCAGAACTGAAATCTTCCAAAACTGAATTCTACATTTGGAAGCAGAGAATAGGCAAATACCGACATATATGCGAAAATCTGTTTCACCTAACTTTGACAGCAAGCAGAAGAAACCATTCAGTACTCACGTCACAACTCGTTCAATTCCTGAGCTAATCAGAAGTAGAACGAAGAAACCGACGATGATGACGGTTTTTCTTGTAAGTTGGACGTGTCGTCGTATACAGGAAAGTCGACATGCGAGGCATGTCGAAGAAACTATAAACCACGTGTCTATAAGTTACTGGAATAGTTATAAATTCCAAATTTGAAAAAGAAGAAAGCAGAGCAAAGAATTTGTATTGAATGTTTGCTAAAAGATAAACCTGGCGAATTTAGGGGCCAGCCAAAAGGATTTAGGGCCAGACTAAAAGACAAAAAAGGTCACCCGAACTTAAAAAGGGTCATCCCTTAACCGATTAAGCTGTATTGGCGAAACTACCCTTACACATTCGAAAGTTATTTGATCTTCAAGAACCTTTTTTTTGTGTTCTAATCAGTCCACTTCCGGCAGAGTAACCCAATTTTTGAGCACGTTGAAAACATCATCGTTACTTAAGAACATCATCCATAATCGGTAGATAAAGTAGGTCATTATCTACCGATTATGTTTCTGCTAGTGTAAATCCAAGAACATCATCCATAATCGGTAGATTGTATAGATTTTTAACTACCGATTCGGAGTTATCCTCCGAATGACACAATTACAAAATCTCCAAAGATTAGTGTTTTTCAAATTCGGAAATTTGGGCCAATCGGTAGATAGTATATATTTTTAACTACCGAATATTCTTGGTTCGAAACCAACCACGCCATGGCTCTAGGAGGTTCCAAGGGCCATTGTACAAGGTTAGCCAACACACATTCGGGAGGATAAGTTTTTACTTATCCTCCGAATGTAACAATTACAAAATCTCCAAAGATTAGTATTTTTCGAAATTAAATTTAAGACCAATCGGTAGATAGTATATATTTTTAACTACCGAATATTCTTGGTTCGAAACCAACCACGCCATGGCTCTAGGCGGTTCCAAGGGCCATTGTACAAGGTTAGCCAACACACATTCGGGAGATAAGTGAAAACTCTTACTCCCGAATGTAAAGTGGCCTAAAATTCTGATTTTCGAAAAAACTCATAGTTTGTATTTTTTGGAATATTGACATTCGGAAGATAAGTTAAGGATATAACCTCCGAATGTAAAGTGGCCGAAAACTCCAACCATATGCACTGACCACCATGGAACCACACCGAACCATCATCGAGCCTTGGCACGTCGAGGATTGAACCACAACATTCGGAAGATAATTTTGGTCATTAACTTCCGAATGTATAAGGGTAGTTTCGCCAATACGGCTTAATCGGTTAAGGGATGACTCATTTTTACGTTTGGATGACTTTTTTGTCTTTTAGTGTTGGCCCCTAAATCCGTTTGGCTGGCCCCTAAATTCGCCAGGAAGATAAACCGGAATAAGAGGAATTTGATTAGTGATATTTTGACTTTAGGTCACACAAAAGTGATTAGAATTGCGTTTGGGTCACGATAAAATTTTAATTAGAGTTTGGGACACATGACTTGAGTTGATCATCTTGACTGTTAAAAAATCTGTTTAGATGCTGAAATTACTAATTTAATATTAGATTTAAATATATTTACTAACCCAGCCATTATTGTTTCCGTTAGACATGTGTTTGATGGAGAAGCTCCCATTAATCAAGGACCAAGTTAGATTTAGAAAAGTTCCCCAGAAAAATTTAAGCTTTCATTTCCAGCACCGCCAAAGCTCCTCTCGTTCACATCTATCACGACCAATTTCACTCACCAACTGCCATTGATCTCATAAAGTTCCATCATTTTTCATTAATCTCAAAATCTGTTAACTCTTCTGATCGCCGATTTCTTCAGGAAATTAAGGATACTTAATGGAAAAAAGCTTATCTCCACCATCACTACCAAACCTTCATGACAAAAATTATTGATCCAATCTTAAAAACAGTAACTAGAATTGCAACACCCAATACGAAAAGTTAGTTGTTTTAATGGATTTTACAACACCTGCAAGAAACAACAACCACCAGCAGAACTCATTTCCAAAATCAGCAACCCCCTCCCCCCATCCCACCACTACACCTACACAAACAGACCAACAATCATAATTTCAGAATATAAGAAAAAAAACCATATTTCAAAACATGATTAAAGTTAAGACAAATAAATAGGGGGAAAAAATTTACATTTAAAATTGAAAAATGGGGTTTAGGGATTGCTTAAGAAGATAACTTAGGTGACTTTGTTTTTTATTTTAACACACTTATTTACTAATTTGATTGTTTTTCCAAAGGTGGTGATGGAGTTTTTGGAGGGTGGCTACAGAATTATTTTGCCTTGCTTTTCGTGGAGCGATGGTGAAGAAGATAGCTTAATATGATCGGTCAAAATTTGATTTAACCACTCGAGTACAATTTGGTCAACATAAGATTCCACACGTGTCGCACACATCATCACACATCATCACGGAGACACTGACGGTGTTGAGTAGAAAAACAAATTAATTAAAGAAAAAAGAAATTCCTAACTTTCAAGACGGTCAACTTGATTCATGTGACCCAAACTCTAATTAAAATTTTATCGTGACCCAAACGTAATTCTGGTCACTTTTATGTGACCTAAAGTCAAAATATCCCATTTGATTATTCTGAAGAATGATGAAGTTCTTTTTTCTTCTTTTTATTCCAGGAGATATGTTTCCTGATGAAAGGCCATGCATTGCTTACGTTTGTAGTTTCAACTTTTAACTCCTTGCTTTGTCTTTTGTATTCAAGGTATTTAATTTCTTGAACTAACTTGCATGGAATAACCAGACGTTTCAAAATTTCTTCATAGTTATTCAAATGCACATGCGTTGAACAATTGTGTTACATATTACATCATTGTAATGCCTATTTAGTCTTTATACATATTTGATGTAATCATAAACAAATTTGGTATTTGCCGAAGTATATAAGTTAAACAACTCGGTTAGAACTCAGCTACAAATTAAGCCTCTTTAGATAGAAAATGAAACACCCCATGATAAAGTGAATGGGTAAATTAAGAATGACTTACAGTGAAAATAGTGTGATCAAAACAAACTGGAGTTCCATAATTAAGATGGTAATTAACATAGATTATTGTTAAGATTAATGATGTTAACTCATCCAATCATGAAGACATTATATTCGTATTTTCACTAGGATTAGAGAATAATCTTCTCATCGGTTCAAACCTGTTCCAAACACTGGAGGTGGTTGTGGAAGCTGCACACATAAAGACAAACAGGTAGCTAAGTGCCTAATTCTCTCTAGATGTGGTATTTATTCTCTTTTGTTGACATATATATAAACATTGTTTCATTCTCCATTGAAGAACATTCAACCCTCTATATCTCTATCTTTCTCTCTGAGAGAAGATGGAGGAAATTTGTGAGATAACACTAAACCTAAAGAGACCACCATCTTCTCCGCTTGATCTAAGACTTGAGCCACCAGACCCAACAGATACTGAATTTGGTTTGCAACGTCTCGAAAATATAGTACCGGAAAATAGTTGGATATCAAGAACTGTAAGGCCTTATGTAAGATCAAAGGTACCACGACTTCGGTGGACACCGGATCTTCATGATGTCTTTCTTCATGCAGTCCATCGCCTTGGCGGAGAAGAAAGTAAGTAGTAGTATCCTTTCTCTAACTACATATATTTTTCAAGTTTTCTTGACAAAAATCGGTCAACTAAAAGCTTGGAAGGCTCATATTAAGATAAGACCTGCTAATCTTCCGATTATTAGTTATTTTGGTTCCTCTCTGATTGTCTTTTGGTTTACGGGATTACAGAGGCTACACCAAAGTTGGTGTTAGAAACTATGGATGTAAGGGGACTTACGATATCACATGTTAAGAGTCATCTTCAGGTATGTGGTCAGACTGATCTTCAGTTCATGATCTAGCTAGCTAGGTAGCAAGTTAAATTGTTAGGGTTTTAATGAGTGTTATATATGGTGTTGATGAATAACAGATGTACAGGAGCATGAAGCAGGAACAGATGATACAAGGTATCTTAAAATGAAACCCTAGCTAAATTAACTAGCCCTCTAATTTTTTGCTTGATAACGATGGCATGCATGAGTCATGCCTAATACATGCGCTAAGTATTGGTGCATGTAAAGAGAACATTCATTCTTTGGTGCTGCTTGATCATCAAAATTACGCTCATTAGCATTTCTCACGCACCCTTTGTAGACTTAAAGGAAAAATTAACGGATAATATTAGTTCCATTTTAATAATTTTCTTAATCTTTTTCAATTATCTTTTGGGGCGCCTCATGCATATACCCACTATATGTTGCATCTTCCATGCAACCATACAGCTTCCAGCAATAGTTGTTCATGATCTAGCTAGGTTATATTATACTGCTTAATCTACTCTGAGAGTAAGCAATATCGAGTTAAAAGATTGACTACCAATAATGCGAGGTTGATCAATGCAAGTGGGATCAAATATAGGCACACAGGTTTATTTCATAATTAAATCTCTTTATCTGGTGTTGATGAATAACATCAGATGTACAGGTATCAAACAATAACATAAAAATCATACCTGGTAAACACATTTATCGATGAAACCATTACAAACATGATCAATTTTCATACTTAACCCCATTTAGTATCTTAAGAGATTTGGATCTATGTGGTCAGACTGAGCCAGCTTGATTGCATTTTTCGCGATCTGCTGGATCTATTTATGCTAATATATATATGCAACCATACAGGTAACAGGTTGTTCATGATCTAGCTAGCTAGGTAGCAAGTTAAATTGTTAGGGTTTTAATGAGTGTTATATATGGTGTTGATGAATAACAGATGTACAGGAGCATGAAGCAGGAACAGATGATACAAGGTATCTTAAAATGAAACCCTAGCTAAATTAACTAGCCCTCTAATTTTTTGCTTGATAACGATGGCATGCATGAGTCATGCCTAATACATGCGCTAAGTATTGGTGCATGTAAAGAGAACATTCATTCTTTGGTGCTGCTTGATCATCAAAATTACGCTCATTAGCATTTCTCACGCACCCTTTGTAGACTTAAAGGAAAAATTAACGGATAATATTAGTTCCATTTTAATAATTTTCTTAATCTTTTTCAATTATCTTTTGGGGCGCCTCATGCATAAATTCAGAGGCAGCTAGAGCGGCCAAAAAGAATGACAAAGTAACTCAGAAGATAGAGGAACCCACTCATCATAACCGTCAGCAGCATCGTCGACATCCTCAAGGGTTTGTAAAAATATTAAATCTCAACCCCGTCATATGTGGATTTCTTTTAGAACCGGGTGACAAACTGCAAGCCAGAGAAATGTTGAAATTCTAAACGCGTATAGCCTCACCATGCATTGGGATGTGCTGCAGTTTGTTTTACGGTCCTAAATGAAAGCTACAAATTATATTTTGGATTACTCTTTGATTTTACTCAATATTTCGATCCATCTACTTTACCTGCACATTATTTTGAACAGGAATTACGAAGAGAAAAATAAGTTAGGATGGACAGGCAAACAGAAAGACATCATTGAATACCATCATCATCATAAGGCTGACCAGAGCTACGCATCAAACAACAACCACGAAAATGATGGAAGTATTGTAGTGATTTCAGAATGCCAGATAAGGAAACCAAAATCCTACATCATCTGCACTGGTCTTCTTAAAAGCTGCTCCCCCCAAGTAACACATCTCTTTCTCTCTCCCTCTCCTAATCCTATCCTATCCATACCAAAATCCAAAATGAGCCAAGTCATATTTGTTGGGCCTAGGTATATGTACTGTATATTTGTACCCCACTCGTTCATTCTTAACATAACATTTCCCTACATCAAATAAATAAAAATAACATGGATTCCTTTCTTAACAGACTTGTTCATCATGCCAAAGAACTGAAGAAGTCTGTATAACATACTTAACTATAGAAGACCATGTAAAATTAAATAAGACAATGAGAGATGGATGAACATTCAAAAATTAATGAAATGAGAACTTTACCACATGCCCATAATTAAGCGCCCACAACCCGCGTATATATTTTGCGTTAGATTCTCAAAAACCTTTAAAAAATATATATTTAGCCTTCTGTTTTATAGGCGCATGGTTTTCTCAGAGATGATATGAAATTGACCTGCTTATATATTATTCGAAATTGCAGGAGAGTGGCTATGAAATGCATAAAGAAATAGAGATGAATAAAGAACTTCCAAATGAATATACTGGAAATGAATGCATGGTTCCAAGCTCGCAGCATTATTCGCAACAAACACTAAAGTCATATGCTGCTGCAGATCATCAAAACGAAGTTGTTGATAGCTCATTGTCTCTTTCATTATTTAGAAATGCTTCAAAACCATTAAAACTCAAGGATGATGATTACTACGCTAATCTAACCAGTGATACTACTGATCATGGGATTGGTCTCTCTCTAGATATAACATCCTCCTGCTCTTCTACTCTTAGCTAACGTAGTTACACATTAGTTACTGATCGAAGTTTGACATTAGTTCGCGTATCCGTCTTCAATGTAATTTAATTTTACGATGACTCTCTTAAATAAAGATATAACGTTTTCATTTTAAATGATTGAAGAACCAATTTCACTAGCTAAGGGTATTCCGTATTCCCTAAGAATGCTGACAAGTGTCAAAGTTTTTTTTCCTTCAAGCATAAAAGAATCTTTTTTTTATTGCACGAGTGTATGTTCCACCCGTTTGAGAGAACCATGAGAACCATGTCGAAGGAACTCGGCATTGAGTCACTGATTACAATATGACGGTCTCTCGCTGTTCTGGTTGCCATGAACGTGGATGTAGAAAATCTGATATCAAAGACTTAATGAAATAAACAAATACTCAAACAATTCTCTTTATTGATGTAATTGAAACTCATGGCTCAACAGCATATATATATGTTTAACAAACTTGACTCTCAAGCAAAAGAATTTTCCTAACAAATCAAACTCTAAAACAAAGACACTTCTAGAAACTCAAACTCTTAAACATTAAGCCAAACTCTTAAATATTGCCCAGCCGTTTGTTTTATAAAACGGCTGGACTTTCTTACCCGACAGTTCCCTTTATTAAACTGCTGGACATTCCTAAACAAATAAACTTCTTCTGTTTGCTCACATAGTATCTTGGTTTAACATTCAACATCCTCCCTTAAACCAAGATACTCTTTACTGATTATCCCAAGTTTTCCATGCAAGTAAATGAAAGTATTGGACTTCAAAGACTTGGTGAAAATATCAACCACTTGCTCTTCACTTTCACAAAACTCCACACAACTATCTCCTTGTTACCGACAAGCTCTCTAATGTAATGATACTTGATATCAATGTGCTTAATTCTCCCATGAAGCACAAGATTCTTTGTCAGTAAAATAGTTGACTTATTATCACAGACTATTGTTGTGGGTGTTTTCTGTTCATGAAATAATGACTTCAACATCATTCTTAACCATACAGCTTGTGTAGCACAATTGCTAGCAGCTATATATTCAGCTTCTGTTTTAGATAGAGTAACAACTTGTTGCTTCTTTGATGACCAAGAGAAAAAACCTGTTCCTAACTGAAATCCATAACCAGAAGTACCCTTTCTTGCTTCTGTATCACCAACCCAATCACTATCAGTAAAACCAACCAACTTTGGATCTTCTGAAACAGTTGTTTGAGGGTGAAAATGGTTTCTGCTGATTTCGGTAATTTCGGGTGTATGAGTGAGAAACGAATTTAAACCCTAAACAATATACTGCAAGGGAGTACTTTAGATTCGAGAGACCAATTTGTACAAGTCCAGCCTAAACCAAGAAATGGCCGTTCCAGACTTTCCTCGGTCACAAAGTGAAGGAGAATGGGTTGGTTTTGGGGAGGGAAGCAAGGAAAGTGATGAGACAAGAATAGTTGATTTCTGGAAGAGTAGTTATTTTCTACGGCTTGTGTCAGAAAGTGGGAAGCTAACAAATGGAAAGCTAGAAAATGTTTTCTGAGTGTTGTATACTCCTGACTGAACTTGTTGTTCGGTGGAAATAGGTAAGACCTATTTATACAAGTCGAAGTGAAACTGTCCTGTACCTGTTAATGAATGGGAGTGCCCATATCTTATTATAGTTTGTAGTTAGCTTAATTAGTGTTAATTGTTACGGATGGTTCATATGTAACCACGTTGCGGGTTAGTGGTCGTTAGATATTTGAGAAAGAAACCTGGTTTTATAAGATAGGGATGTTGTAATGAAACTCTGATCAATTTATTAATCCAAAACAAAACTTTGTTCTTAGGCTGTGTTCTTCATTGAACCAAATAAAGGCTTGATTCGTGAGAATCAAGAGAGGTTTATCCTCAAACTATCACCCAACCTTGTCATCATACTCAGGTACATGATAATTCGTATCAGATTCGTTTTGATCCATGGGGAGTATTTTGTATCTAGCTAGGGAGAAATTTCAACTCTATAACCATTTACTTGATCTGGAGAGAAGATATCAAGACTTACTAAACGATGTACCTTCACCAAGTCGAAATTATGATCTTTTGCAAACAGAATATATAATCAACTTCACCAAGCTTAGGTGGAAATCCATTTACATACCACCATTAGAAGACCAGTTCGTTCCTCTTGTGAATACAGAATCTACGAAGAAGGAGGAGGTTTTCATTGACGAATTGGTACCTGAATTCAGTCAAGATCTTACTCCAAATTCTCTTCCTAATGCTACTTTAGATTTCGAGTCAATTTGTGGATCTAACACCGATTCAGATGAAGGTGGGTTTTTAAGATCGACGTCAAACACTGAAGACTCTGCTATTTCAATTGTTGATTTCACGGTCTCTCCATCTGAGGAAATCAAATCCATTCCTACTGATTTTGAGGACGAACATGATGATTCTATTAATTTTGAATTACTCATCCCTTTATTTTTCTTCGATGAAGAGGAAGAATTGTCTGACGTGGTGAATTTTCAAGCTTCCGAAGTTACGAGTAATAAGGGTAGTTGTAAGAAACTCCAAAGCTTGAAGGATTTCGTCAGTGGTCACAACAAAGTATTTGGTAAGAATCGTTTTGTTCTTCCTTCTGATTATTCTGGTAGCATATTTGATCGGGGTAAGTATGCAGTTGTCCCACCCAATTTTTTTGGAAAATTGATTCCTCCATTAATTCCTAGCCTTGGGTTTAAATCGGATTTGAGGTTTACAGATTCAATAATTCCCTTGTTTTGTAATGATGTTGAAATTCATGTTGATGGGAAGATGTTTGTTAAAATGCTTCTGATGGATATTGTGTGTTGTGAGCACAAATTATTTTTTAACCACGCACTGCCTACTGGGTTAATTTCTTCCCGTTGTTTCAAGTAAGCTGATATAGTATTTGATCGTGGTAAGTCTTTCGGAAAATTGATTCTTAGACTTCGGTTTCAATCTGATTATGGAGATTCGATACTTCCCTTGTGTGTTCATGATGTTGTAATTCATTTTGTTGGGGGACTGCTTGTTAAAAGGACTAAGAGCGTAGCTTGGTGTGTGTTTACAATGCTTGATAGTGAAGGTTGGAATTCGAGTGGTAGCAGATATTATTCTTTCTCGCAACTCAAAATGGATAATGTTAGGTACAAATTCACTGACAATGAATGTCTCTTCCTTATCTTCGATTCTTTTCGTAAGATATTTGATCGTGGAAAATGATGGAAACTCATTAAGGGGTATTCGTTATTTGATAGTGATTATAGATTTTGTTTTGATTGGATATTTACTTCTGGTTCATTGGTTCTTAATGTGGATTCAGTTTTAATGGCTTACTACAGTGGGTTGAGCAGTAAGAAGGCACATAAATGGTATGGTCAAGTGCAACTTCAAGCTTGCCTTATCATGTGTTGCAACCCTTAGTTCATTGTGGTGTTGGTTTTGCTCGATATCTGAAGGGAGCTTATATGCCGTTAACTAAATTGTCTTCTCAGGTTAACCGATTCTTGCATTCAGCTGGTGATTTTAGGGGGTTTCATGACTCTTCTTTTATGGCAATTCTCACAAATTTCAGAAGATGCACTGGGCTTTTAAGAATGGGTTTATTTCTGCACTGTCAACCACCTGTGCTCTGTGAAGCTCTCACTATCCTAGAGAGAGTTGAAATGGTATATATGAATCCTTTCGTGTTTGATTTTCTGACTATGTGTTATACCCATTTAGAATTCTGGGAAAGGATGGTGGTAATGCAGTTCCAGTTCATTGTGAGTTGCATTTCCAATATGCTGATGTTGGTGACCTCTTTGAGATGGAAATTCAAATTTCTTTCTACCAGTTTAAGGCCTATGAGAAATAGTAGTGGGCTAACCTGGGTTGTCAATATGTTTGTTGGATTACCTAACTCTACAGTTTGTGGTTGGGGTAAATAGAGTTTCAGTTGGGTTGAGAATCACGACCAACTGCTTATGAATTATTTATATGCGAAGAATAAAGCACGGAGAGAACAAAGTCTATATTATTATTGCTGTGAAGTTTTGAATCTCAGGACTAAACATATGCAGTCACATCCATTCAGTACTTCAAATGTGTACTCTGAGGGATTCTGTCAAGTGCATTTTCATGCTTCAGTTCATCAATTGTCGCAGCTATGGCTTGTAAAGACCTCTCTTAGTTGTCACGGAAGTAATATATCTGCAGAACTTCCACAAGGAGGTAGTATAATCAAAATTACTGTTCTGCTTTTGTATCTACGAATGGTTGCAAGTGAGAAGACTTATCAAAAGTGCGATAAAATGCCTCATGTGGGTATCGGAGAGTGGATGGTCGTAATCAGAAAATTATTTCAGAAGTATGAGGTGGAGAAAGCACAAGAATGGTTTGGTAAAAGGCATGATAATACCGTGCGGAGTTCTCCTGGAGGTTTTGGTTCCACTCAATACTTACCAATGTGTGGATGTGGGTGGATTTCTTATGGCAGAAATTGCTTTTTACTGGTTTTGGTGATAAAAGTGGATGTGCGGAGTTCTCCTTGCTTTTTACTGTTTTACTAAATACCATATACTCTAGTTTTGGTGATAAAAGTGGGCAGACCTACAATAGTCAGCTAAGTTCATTGGTTGTTCTTGAGGAAATAACTACCATCAGGTGTGTGCAAATACAGTTCGCAATCTACTATGAAGATATCGACTGGTTTTTTCTTGGCGTGCCAGTGACAACATGCTATGGAGACATCATCACAATCTGGAACCTTATGAAGAGTTCTCCGCATCAGTTAGCAGGTAGTATGCAAGTAGGAGGATGGTTGGGCTTGTTATGCAAGTGTCTATGGGCCTCACATGGATTTTCAGTGGCATAGGGGGACGGACGTTTTGGTCTTATGATGCGTGACTCTCCAATTTTCGTCGTGGTTTATTTGACTCTCATCCTTGAGGACAAGGATGTTTTCAAGGGGAGTGGAATGTCCTGTACATGTTAATGAATGGGAGTGCCCATATCTTATTATAGTCTGTTGTTAGCTTAATTAGTGTTAATTATAAAAGATGGTTCATATGTAACCAAGTGGCGGGTTAGTGGTCATTAGATATTTGAGAGAGAAACCTGGTTTTATAAGCTTGGGATGTTGTAATGAAACTCTGATCAATTTATTAATCCAAAACAGAACTTTGTTCTTAGGCTATGTTCTTCATTGAACCAGATAAAGGCTTGATTCGTGAGAATCAAGAGAGGTTTATCCTCAAACTATCACCCCAACCTTGTCATCGTACTCAGGTACATGACAAAAACGAACTCTAGTCTCATTAAGGAATGGAGAAATGGGTGAGTAAATGGGAGGAGGTGGTAACCGTTTAACACATGGAATTGATGTTCCATAAAAAAGAGCGTTTCACCATTAAATCCCTGTATTTACTAACCGCCTCATCCTTATGACACTTTCTTATGACGGGCGTAGTGTACGCCGCACGTTGTAAACCGCCAAACCAATACCCAAAGAGGATCCCCCAATTCGTGATATGTGTTGATGTCTCAAATGTTTTTGTGGAAAACATGTAGCATATTATTGTTGCCTGGCAAGTAGAGCTTGGGAGACTTGCTAGCCTGGTAAACCTTCGACGGTCGAGATTTTGCATCTTAAAAGGAAAGGTAGCCGTCGATCGTCGCACGTTTTCGTTTTCGGTGGTCGCATAGGGAAGGCCAGCATGGTGGCGCAACTAGGTTGGCATGACATGTCTTGGCGCAGTTTGGTGTGGCCAAACAAGGGTTTTGGGCCAAAGGTTACCATGCGTTGCCTGGTAACCTTGGACGTTTAGGATTTGCTCCTAGGATTGAAGGGCGACCGTTGATTCTCGCACGCCTTCGTTTTGGTAGCCGCATAGGGAAGGCCAGCATGGTGGTGCAATATTACGGTGCTGCAAGTGACGCATAATAATGACGCATTACAGAGTTGCAGGATAAGTCAGAGTTCCACCGTAATGGCGCAATACGAAGCCATAATAGCGGTATTACTGTATAGACTGTTAAGTGCTGAAAATAGCATAAACCCACAGGGCCAATATAGTGCAAGTGCAGCACTACATTGTAAAGATATTTGGATAAGGAATGAAGCTAATTGACCGACACAATGGAGCTTCATTGAGGGAAGGCAAGACAAGGCCAAAGTGACAAATGCAACATGCGCTGTTGGCATTGAGGCATATCCGTGAAGTTGAGTTGGCCCAAACTCAAGGATGATGCAAGAAGAGTGAAATAGACTAAGAGTTAGTCTATGGAATTAGTTTAAGGCTGTCCAAAGCTTGAACAATGCAAAAAAGTTGGTAAAGCAAGAGTTGCATTGTTGTTGTCAAGCTAATTGGCGTAGTGAAGTATATATGATGCATGAGTAACTAGAGTGAGCTTAAGGAGCTGGTATCGATGTTTAATGCTTGAGAATTGTCCGTGCATGAGTTTAGAATGATAAACATGCAGGGCCAAGATGGTTGAACGTTGGAGCGTGGCAGAATCCAGTATGCCAGAACAAGTGGCGCAATACGGCTCAAGTGACGGTTACAAGTTGGTTACGAGCTTCACAAGCATGCCAATGACGCGTATTGAAGTAGAACGATTATAAAGGAGTTTATAAACGTGGGAGCAAGATTTCTAACTGCTAGAGAATGGGTGTTGGACGATTGGCGCGAGTTAGAAGAGAACTGGTCAGTTGGCACAGTTATTGGCGGTTACAGAACTGCTCAATGGGACAGATGGCTGTCCCATGCGTGTGTAACGGTTATGCACGGTTTGGACAAGTAAAGATGTTGTATAAATAGTCCTAAGGCGTGGGAAATTCAGCAGTCTAGCCTGTGTGAGAGTAAGCTAACATATGTGAGAGTGAAGGTTGCATATGTGAGTGAATATGAGAGTTTTTGTAAGACTAAGACTTGGTTCAGGGGTGGACAAGTCTTTGTAAGTCCCCAAGTGGGCAGTTTTGTATTTCTTCCCTTTGATGCAATAAAAGAGTTGATTGTGTCATGTTTTAAGTGTCCTTGGTTGGCTGATTGTTGTTGGTAAAGTATGGCAAAGATTGAATATATTATGGGGTGCATTTGATGAGTTTAGAGAAGTGGAAGAAGGCTGTAAAGACTTCCGCTGATTGACCTAATGTGTTGGATGTTTGCATAGGTGCAAACTTATAAGGCTGAAGTGCAAGTGGGTAAAGTTTTATTCGCAAAACCATTGTGTTGCCGGGTTACACTTTCGAAATAAATTTCTGGGGAGTTTGAAGGTGTGACACGCATCTAGGTTGGCATGCCATTGGCGCGGTTTGGCGTGGCCAAACTAAGGTTTTGTGCCAAAGGTTACCATGCGTTGCCTAGTAACCTTGGAAGGCTAGGATTTTCTCCTGGGATTAAAGGGCGACCGTTGATTGTCGCACACCTTCGTTTTGGTAGCCGCATAGGGAAGGCCGACATGGTGGCGCGGCTAGGTTGGCATGCCATTGGTGCGGTTTGGCGTGGCCAAACTAGGGTTTTGGGCCAAAGGTTACCATGCATTGCCTGGTAACCTTGGGCGGATAGAATTTGCTCCTGGGATTGAAAGGTGATCGTTGATTGTCGCACGCCTTCGTTTTGGTAGCCGTATAGGGAAGGCCAGTATGGTGGCGCGGCTAGGTTGGTATGGGGCCATGGCAAGGTGCGTTTTGCATGGCACGGTGGGGCCAAGGGCTTGGTGTGTTTGGCTTGGCATGGTGGGGCCAAGGGTTTGGCCTGCCGTTGGCACATGGTGAGGCTAGCATGGCTAGGGCCAAGGCAAGGTGCGTATGGCTTGGCATGGTGGGGCCAAGGGCTTGGCAAGGTGCGTTTGGATTGGCATGGTCGGGCCAAGGGTTTGGCATTCCATTGGCACGGTGGTGCGGCTAGCGTGGTTGGCATGCCTTGGCGCGGTGGATGTGGATGGCACGGTGGTGCAACTAGCATGGTTGGCATGCCTTGGTGCGGTGGATTTGGCTGGCATGGTTTGCCATTGGCACGGTGGTGCGGCTAGCATGGTTGGCATGCCTTGGTACGGTAGATGTGGCTGGCATGGTTTGCCATTGGCACGGTGGTGCGGCTAGCATGGTTGGCATGCCTTGGCGCGGTAGATTTGGATGGCATGGTTTTCCATTGGCACGGTGGTGCGGCTAGCATGGTTGGCATGCCTTGGCGCGGTAGATGTGGATGACATGGTTTGTCATTGGAACGGTGGTGTGGTTAGCATGTTGTCATGCCTTGGCACGGTGGATTTGGCTGGCACGGTTTTCCATTGGCATAGTGGTGCGACTAGCATGGTTGGCATGCCTTGGCACGGTGATGTGGCTGGCACGGCATGCCATTGGAGAATGTAGTTTGGGAATTAGGGTTTGGCATGTCGAAACCCTAATTAGTATTAAAAAAAAGGTACCCTGGTAATTTTCTCGCAGACATATTAAAAGGTTCAATAAATGCACTCAATGGAGACATTATTACTCAAATTTTATGACGTCACTGTCCGACTAGGGTTTTACGATTTTAAACCTAAGCTAAAAACTACCATCAACATTAAGTCCCCTGCTTAGCTCGGAACAGGGGCATTGTTGCAAGATAAGCATAAGATGGTAACAGACAAGGACAAAAATCGAAACGAGAAGTCATGGAAAGATGGTCAGGAATATCCGACTAACTGATGCGTGTCGTAACCACAACAAATTAATTAATGTTTACCACCTAATTAACAAGTAATATAGGGTAGTCAAGATCGTTCCCACGAGGAGCAAGAGGTTTTAGTTGTCTTATAATGTCACAAAAGGGGGGTTTTTGTTTTAGATTTTATAGGTAAAGGAAAGTAAATAAAGCAATTAAAAGATAAAGGAAATCAATAAGAGAGATTAGATCAAGGAATCCTTCTTCGCTGCAAAACAATGATTAAAGTTATGTTCTTTTCCACTTTTTATTAGTCACAAATTATCACCAACCGTAGGTATAGCAGCTAGATCATTGCTAACCCCTAAATCCCTTATATCACCGGATACGGAAGTTCTCGACAACCGGATTCTATTTACCAAACCACCAAGTAGTAGATCACTCAAGATGTAATTTAATTAAACGCATTAAGATTTATGAATTTATTAGGTTGATATTAGTAGTTAGACTCTTAGAAAAGAAAAGTGGTGTGTGTGTAGAAGTGTGCAAAGATGTGCACAAAAGTGTGTGTATAGAAAAGTAGAGAACTTCTCTATTTATAGGCTTCAATGTTCTCCATATCTTCCAAGGAATAGAATCCATTTCCCTTTGTATCTCAACTTCCAAATTCAAGTCTTTCTCAAATCTTCCATCTCCTCTTTCCAAATCCAAGCTCAATTCTTCATTCAATTCCAAACCCAAGTCTTCACATCCCATGAGAGAAATCCACACAAAATTCTGCAACTTTGGCTCGCCGGAAAACTGGGTTTTGACCGGAAATCAGTCGGAATCCGTCACCGCCGTTCACCTGAGATTCTCCTCCGGTTAGGGAATATTCCGTTCAGGTGCCGTTAAATTAAACGGTCAAGGAGTCAAACCGTTAGTCAACTAGTCAAGGAGGAGGTAAGTTAGCCGAGTTAGCTTTCTTAGTTAGGGCTGAATTGGCTGAGTCGTTGAGCCGAGCCGGGTCTATAGCTGGATCGGTCATCGAACTCGTCTAGAACGGTCATCGCCGGCACTGATTCAACTCGCCGGAGTGGAAAACCGGCCGAGTTTCGGCTCTTTACAGGACTTTCCCATGCCAAATTCAGGCCGTTCTTCTTCCATGTGACAATCCTAATATTCATCTAATTCTCAAACTCATTTCTTCTGCTTCTTTGTCTTGAACACTTCTTCTAACAGCAAACTGCAGTTTCATCCCTGAACTCAATCAGTACCCTAAAACCCATTTCGAATCAAACCTCTTATTCTCAAGAACACCAACACATTATTTCGACTTCATAGATACTCCCAATTCAGAATCTCGCCGTCAACTCCTCCATCTTCTCAGTAATTGGTTCTTCAATTTCAACACCATCTTTCCATTTCTTGCTGATTTTCCCGTATCCAAACTAAACCCTCTTCACCATTCATCAAGCCAAATAAGTACACAACACATTCTTTCAATTCTTCCGAACCCTTGAAAATCAACAACTCCAAATTGAATTCAGCTACCCACAAAACGAACCCATCTTTCTTCTTTTACTGCTCAGCCTCATATCCCGTGATACTCTTCTCAATTTCTTCCATCTGCTTTGATTTTAAAAATCCACAGATCCCCTTTTTAAACACCCATCTCAACCATTGAAAATAGAAGTCACCCATTTCTTGATTTCTCCTTCTCAATCTCTTAGTTTCTCGATTTCAGATTCCAATTCTCAATTTTAGATTCAGCAGCAGCCGCTTCTTCTCTGCTTCCTCATCTCAATTTATGCATCTCTGATTTCCATTTCTCATCACGAACCCTCACCCATCTCGTTCTTCCACCGAAAACCCTAACCTCTCTGAATTGATTGCAGCAACAAAACCCAGTTTATGTTCTTTCTCTTTTCTTAATTTTCAGGTGAATGATTGAATGAGAATACGATTTAGGGTTATACTATTGGGTTTGGGATTTATACAACTGGGTTTTGAATCCGAGTATTATGGGCCACAATGACATACCACATTTAGCTATATAGGTGCCATGATCAACTAAGCTGGTGCGTTTAACACTTCTGGGCTATCCCTTAACTGTGGATGGGCTCCAGATAGTGCTCTCCCTATGAAATGACAATTTTGCCCTTTTTGCTCAAATTTGGGCGATTCCTTCTTCTTTCCTCCGTGCGACTCCAGAGTACCTAATAACTCAAAACACACACGTAAAATACATAATTCACAACAAAAATAGCAATGAAAGCATAAAATCTATGGATAGTAAATACGGTGTATTCTACACCTATCAAATTCCCCCACACTTAAACTTTTCTAGTCCTCGAGCAAATCAAACCAAAACTTACAACTTCAAAGCGTTCCAGCATCCCAAGCATCCAAAGAGTTATGAAGACATAGAGTTTCTCCATGCTAGTAATAAGAAGTTAGAAATACTAAAGAACATATTCTCATTCTTAAATGTTGAGTGAGAAATAACTACACCATAATGAGAGAATGCGTGTTTGAGAAACGATCAATAAGCATTTCGCCTCGACTTCTGCCTCTCTTAAAATGGTTTTATGATAATTGCACTAAAAAAGACGGCTTTTTTATGGGTCTCACATGTGCGCAGGTAGGAATGAAGAGAGAATTCCTGCAACACGTTGAATGGTGGGAAGGACTACTTCCGAAATATTTTAAAAACCCACATCTTTTAACATTTTGAAAAACCATTTTTCTAACGATCTCTAAGTAAGGAAATCAACCACTATTATCGAGGATGAGATTACTTACTTACCTTCACATCCGATTGCCAATTATGATAACACCACTCTCACGACATCCAATAGAAACGTCTTCCGCTTCTTGTCTTCATCTTCTTGGTCTTCGGCTTCAACTATTGATGATAAACTTTTCGAATTCCGTAGATCCTCGACAATTTGTAACCTTTTTCCTTAAAATCCATGTCGCTTGAAACTTCCTTATAGATTTTCCTTCCCCACAGCTTATTAAACATATACAAAAATAAAATTTCTCTTGTCTCATTTTTTCCTCTTTTTTTTTCAAATTTTTTTTTTTGAAAACAAGAGAAACGAAATACAAAAAAAAATAAAAAATAAATAAAAAAACCATGGCCGTGGAAAAGTATTTTACCGCTTGATTCTTCACAACTTGTATCGTCTAGAAACCATAAACTTCAATAATTCTCACCTTTTACTTTCTTCGCTCTTGTAAATTAGTCTTCATACTTGAATATAGAATTACCTCTTTGTATTGTAAGTCTTCAACATGTATGTAAAAATATGCTCATTGTATGTTGATTTACTTGGATTTGAAATTTAGCTCTTTTCTTGTTCCGTTTCTTGTAAACCTCAAACGCCTTCAACTTTCCTTCTAGATTTTGATGTCGCTCCTTGTTGATGGTGATGGTGTTTCTATGGACCCGTTGTTGTCGAGAGAGAGAATGGTGCTAACTGCAAATCGAACTACAAGAAGGTGGCTTTCACCTATAGACGTCACCCTCATGATTGACAAAAATTAGCACTCAAGAGATCAAAAATAGTGTTGAAATTGGTGCGAAGATGGGTAGCTCACCATTCTACCCGAAATTAACGTACGGTGACACACACTCAAAAGAAGCTCTTTAGTCAAGGAAGAATTTTTGGTCGGTGCCTTGCTTGATATGAAAATGGGTAGTCCCCACTAATGATTGATCAGCAACTCTAATAATGCATTCTTCTCTGCTCCTAATTTGCATCACCGACATGATTAAATCCATTATTTAACACTCTAACAAGCAAGAAATCCGAACGTAGTTCCCTAACACTTCCAAGTTCAATTATGTCGGTCAGAATTCTCTATGTAAACATACCTAGAAGTATGCTAGTGACTCTAAAATCTCTAAAAGTTGGAGGTTTTATGCAAATTTTTTTTTTTTATATATGCTTAACCACTCCCCCACACTTAAACTTTACATTGTCCTCAATGTAATTGAATCGTCCAAGTAAAGTCAAGATGGGAAATCCTAATATGATATGGAACAAGAAAAATAAATAACAAAAATAAAAAGAAAAAAGGATAAGAAATACAAAACCTATGGGTTGCCTCCCATTAAGCGCTTGTTTTAAAGTCGACGGCCCGACTTGGCTTCTTGTAAGATTCATTCCCCATATACTAACAATCGGAAAATTTGGGGATCCTCCCATGGTACCTGTTTTGCAAACAATAGCTTCATACAAATATTAGCACAAGAAAATAATAGTGAAATTATCGCTCGATAGAAATTTCCCCCACACTTATTCTTGTCCACACCCGGAAGTGTATAAAGAACATAGAATTTGGGAATTTCTATGGTTTCCTCTTGGCAAACCTGCATAGTGTTAGCATCAAGTGTTTCCAATGATGGATATCGAGAAACAAAATCATTCAAAAATATTTTCAAAGCACATACATTCAATCCAATAAGAGGTAAAGGAGAAAAATCAATATGCAAAGGGTTAGACAAACCTTGCACAATTTCTTGTATTACGGTATCCTCCTCATCCTTAAAAAATTCAAGTGAATTACTTACCTCTTGCATATCATGGTCCTCTATTAAACCTTGCAACCATTCTTCATCATTTTCTACCTTAACTAAAGTCTCGGCATCATCATAATCATCGGCAAGTTCAATTGGGTCTTCCACAATATCATTCAATTCGGTTCCATTATCGAGCATCACCTCTTCAACATCTTCATCATCGGAATCGGGCCATTCCTCTCTCATAAAATCTTCTTCGGTGTAAATTGTAAGATCTTCTTGTGAGGGTGTTATATTGTTTACAACAATAGGTGAGTCATACACAATCTCCTCCTTTTGAATAAGCGAAGGATCGTTATTATGATCCGGAGTTGGAATAACTTCCTCATTGTTGCAACGCTCATACACTTCCATGGACTCATATCTTTCCCTAAGGAATTTTTTCCAAGCACTAAATGCATCTTCCTCAAGCTCTACCTTTTGAATAGGTGATTGATCATTATTAAGATCAAGGATCGAGTAATCTACACTAGCGTCATCAAAAGTTTCCAAAGGTTGGTCCTTTTCAACACAATCATCTTCATTATCAGAATCACCATAATAAGAATCGTCGTCGGTTTCATTAACTTTATCTAGACGTCGTTTAAGTTACATATGAATGGTCCTACTAATTTCTGCGACAAGCTCTTCCAAGTCTCCATCATCTTCCAATTTGTATAATTTTTGTGCAAGTTTCCTGACGTTCACACGCTTACCACCGTTAGCTACAATAGGTTCTCTTTCCCATGAATCTTCCCTTTGAATGGGTGAATGATCATAACTATGATCCGGAGTCGGGTAAGAAAAAGTGTTGGAGAAATTGGTTTGTGCGACGTTCTTTCTTTCACGTTCTAGTATTTGCCGCAAGCTTTGCAATTCATTCATAATCTGCATACAACTCGAATGAAGCCAATTAGAAGTAGATTTATCCCACCTTGGTGCTTGACTTACATACCCATTACAAGGTTGTTGATATGTATGAGAGTATCCATAAGTTTCCGTAGGATATTGATCATAGCCAAAAGATTGGTTTTGATTGTATCCTAAGGATGGTTGGAAGTTGCCATAATGTTGAGGTTGAAAACCGTATTGATTGTTGTAAAATGCTTGCTCTTGTCCCTCATACATGGAAAACCGATACCTGAAATTTTTTCTCAAAAACTAAGTTAGATACAATATAGAATCTAACAAAGCAAGAATAAAATAAAAAGAAAAAAGAAAACAACTAAAACCGTTCGCTTCTCCCCGGCAACGGCGCCAAAATTTGATGTGTGTCGTAACCACAACAAATTAATTAATGTTTACCACCTAATTAACAAGTAATATAGGGTAGTCAAGATCGTTCCCACGAGGAGCAAGAGGTTTTAGTTGTCTTATAATGTCACAAAAGGGGGGTTTTGGTTTTAGATTTTATAGGTAAAGGAAAGTAAATAAAGCAATTAAAAAGATAAAGGAAATCAATAAGAGAGATTAGATCAAGGAATCCTTCTTTGCTGCAAAACAATGATTAAAGTTATGTTCTTTTCCACTTTTTATTAGTCACAAATTATCACCAACCATAGGTATAGCAGCTAGATCAGTGCTAACCCCTAAATCCCTTATATCACCGGATACGGAAGTTCTCGACTACCGGATTCTATTTACCAAACCACAAAGTAGTAGATCACTCAAGATGTAATTTAGTTAAACGCATTAAGATTTATAAATTTATTAGGTTGATATTAGTAGTTAGACTCTTAGATCAAGGTCCACTTGCTAACGTTGTTTTTACACACAATTGCTCCACGGAATCCCTCCGCAAGGTCTCGTGTTTTCTACTTATGTAAATAGTCAAGAAACGATTACTTATCCCCTAACTTTCACTAGCTATATATCAAATTAACAAATCAATTTAGTTGCGCACCTAAACAATCTATCAATCAATCATGAATGTATAAACATTCCTATTAGTAAAAACAAATGATAATCATGTGAAAACTTCAAAGTAGATTTAAAACAAAACTCAAAACATGTTAAGAACTAGGAATTCATCCTCAATCAATAAAATTAGTTACTCATGTTAAGGAGTTCACACAAAGAATAAAGAAAATAAAAGTGTTGTGTATGTAAAAGTGTGCAAAGATGTGCACAAAAGTGTGTGTAAGTGTGTATAGAAAAGTAGAGAACTTCTCTATTTATAGGCTTCAATGTTCTCCATATCTTCCAAGGAATAGAATCCCTTTCCCTTTGTAGCTCAACTTCCAAATTCAAGTCTTTCTCAAATCTTCCATCTCCTCTTTCCAAATCCAAGCTCAATTCTTCATTCAATTCCAAACCCAAGTCTTCACATCCCATGAGAGAAATCCACACAAAATTCTGCAACTTTGGCTCGCCGGAAAACTGGGTTTTTGACCGGAAATCAGTCGGAATCCGTCACCTCCGTTCACCTGAGATTCTCCTTCGGTTAGGGAATATTCCGTTCAGGTGCCGTTAAATTAAACGGTCAAGGAGTCAAACCGTTAGTCAACTAGTCAAGGAGGAGGTAAGTTAGCCGAGTTAGCTTTCTTAGTTAGGGCTGAATTGGCTGAGTCGCTGAGCTGGGTCTATAGATGGATCGGCCATCGAACTCGTCTAGAACGGTCATCGCAGGCACTGAGTCAACTCGCCGGAGTGGAAAACCGGCCGAGTTTCGGCTCTTTACATGACTTTCCCAGGCCAAATTCAGGACGTTCTTCTTCCATGTGACAATCCTAACATTCATCTAATTCTCAAACTCATTTCTTCTGCTTCTTTATCTTGAACACTTCTTCTAACAACAAACTGCAGTTTCATCCCTGAACTCAATCAGTACCCTAAAACCCATTTCGAATCAACCTCTTATTCTCAAGAACACCAACACATTATTTCGACTTCATAGATACTCCCAATTCAGAATCTCTCCGTCAACTCCTCCATCTTCTCAGTAATTGGTTCTTTAATTTCAACACCATCTTTCCATTTCTTGCTGATTTTCCCGTATCCAAACTAAACCCTCTTCACCATTCATCAAGCCAAATAAGTACACAACACATTCTTTTAATTCTTCCGAACCCTTGAAAATCAACAACTCCAAATTGAATTCGGCTACCCACAAAACGAACCCATATTTCTTTTTTTACTGCTCAGCCTCATATCCCGTGATACTCTTCTCAATTTCTTCCATCTGCTTTGATTTAAAAAATCCACAGATCCCCTTTTTAAACACCCATCTCAACCATTGACAACAGAAGTCACCCATTTATTGATCTCTCCTTCTCAATCTCTTAGTTTCTCGATTTCAGATTCCAATTCTCAATTTTAGATTCAGCAGCAGCCGCTTCTTCTCTGCTTCCTCATCTCAATTTATGCATCTCTGATTTCCATTTCTCATCACGAACCCTCACCCATCTCGTTCTTCCACCAAAAACCCTAACCTCTCTGAATTGGTTGCAGCAACAAAACCTAGTTTCTGTTCTTTCTCTTTTCTCAATTTTCAGGTGAATGATTGAATGAGAATACGATTTAGGGTTATACTATTGGGTTTGGGATTTAGACAACTGGGTTTTGAATCCGAGTATTATGGGCCACAATGACATACCACATTTATCTATATAGGTGCCATGATCAACTAAGTTGGTGCGTTTAACACTTCTGGGTTATCCCTTAACTGTGGCTGGGCTCCAGATAGTGCTCGCCCTATGAAATGATAATTCTGCCCTTTTTGCTCAAATTTGGGTGATTCCTTCTTCTTTCCTCCGTGCGACTCCAGAGTACCTAATAACTCAAAAAACACACGTAAAATACATAATTCACAAGAAAAATAGCAAAGAAAGCATAAACTCTATGGATAGTAAATACGGTATATTCTACACCTATCACTAACCTTTTCGAGAGGTAAGGAGAATTCGTGATTCTTGTGTTGGCGGCCTTGCATAGATTCTATTTGTGGTGTAGACCGTGAAGTGGTAAGATGAAGATCGTCGGCTTAATCTGGCTATGCATCGTCTTGGCTGGGTTAGCGAATATCATGATGCTGGCTTGATGTGGGGACGTGGACTGTTGATACCGTGAATCTTGCCATTATGGGCCCGGTTGCCTCTTTTCTTGTATAGCTTGAATTAGGAAAGCTCTTCCTTTCTTCAAAATCCGAGAGTGTTATGCCCATAAAAGGGGGCGTTACTCCTTCTTCTCAAGTTACGTTGCCGGTTTTGTTTCTGAATCCCAGTGCTGGCGGTAGAAAAGTAAAATATGGGCAAGTGTGTCTCAAACACGTACTTCCACGTTTTCTCACCAAACCCTAATTATCTCGCATAGCCAGGCATGAGACTTTACCTTACACTTGCTGGTAGAATAAGGTTTAATTAAGACCGAATGTCACGCCTTAACTCACGACTAGTAGAAAGCTTTCCTTTTCGAGATTGCACCGTTCTGTTGAACATAAGAGATGATCTTAAATCTTTCATTAGTATAGTTTTTCCCAAAATCGTGCCCATCTTCTTTATAGGTATCGTCTCATGTTTTCTCCTGGTTTCCATTTTGTGTTCTTTCTTATGTATGTTGCTGGTGTAGATTAAGTGAAAAATTTCCCATTTTCTCTGGTTTTGTAGTGCATAATGGGATCTTCCAGAGGCAGCCGCACCTCTAACACTTCGGAGAAAAACTTTGGAATCGGTGAAAACCAGTTTTCTTCTCATGGGGAGGCATTAGATAGAATCGAATCTCTGTTCCATGAAGCTGGAGGAATTATCCAGGATCTACCTTATATCTATCTATGTGAAGTGCGGGTGCGCATTCAGATCTTCTTGGGTTCGATAAACAAGGAGGAGGAACGGAAAGATGATGAAGTGCCCCAGTGCATTGATAGGCTTTAGTGTAGCAAAAATTCTTCTCGGCCTAGTGCTAGGGCGGAAAGGACCGCTTCTAGGTTGAAACGACAGAAGACTGAGTCTGTGAAACTTTTAGGGGAAAGCCCATGTAACCTTTTTTTCCAGTATGGCGTCATAATTCTCAATTATGATGCGGATGAATTGGGAAATCCTCCTTGAAAGGTCGCTAAGAAGACCTTCAAGGAAGACGTTGTGTTTGATAAAACTGAAACACCCTTCAGAGTAGACGCAGAAACTGTTATCGACGACATTAGGGAAGTCATGGTGGCATATGATGGATC
Source organism: Papaver bracteatum (assembly GCA_023529315.1). Taxonomy (NCBI): domain Eukaryota; kingdom Viridiplantae; phylum Streptophyta; class Magnoliopsida; order Ranunculales; family Papaveraceae; genus Papaver; species Papaver bracteatum. The sequence goes on along the minus strand of JAJJWX010003811.1, from coordinate 2,210,539 downwards.
GGTTATTGAGGGGGGGGCGTCGGGAAGGAGACGGGTGATGTTGCTATTGAGGCGGCTTCAGGGTGGGATGTTGAGGTTGCTACTGCTGATGTGGCTATTGGATGAAACCTTTGCTTCCCGAGAGATTATTGGGGAAAGTGCTTGAAAAGAGTTTTAACCGAGGCGACTCGCGCTTCATCTTCCGATGACTAGCTTCTCCTTTTATTGTTTCTATTCATTGCGTAGTCGTCCTGATGCTCTGTAGATTCGTCTTTACCTTCTTTGTATTCGTGGAGAAGTTAGGGTTTCGCCATATAGCATCCCGCTTGCGGTTTCCCATCTTTGAATAAAGCTTCTTATTTGAAAGACCTGAATCTTCTTTTAGAATAGGTTATTCTACTTTCCATGTCCTTACATTATTCCTTTTGGAGTCTTGAATAATTGAGTAAGGTATTTCTGGCACTGTTTCGTTTTTTTTTTTTTTTGGTTGTGATATGATGGTTAATGGCTTCTTAATGACTTGGGATTTATTCGGTATATTTTTTTGAGACTTGGAAAACTCATTCGGAAAGAGAGATTTTTTTTGAACAAAAATGAAACCCTAAAGAAGAACACAAACGGTGCATTCATCTTGGGGAAATACAAATATCAAGCGGAATGAGAAATTGTTGAAGGAAATACTAAAGGGAGAATGAATGGAAGAGGGTTGTACAACATTTCTTAGGGATTGAAAAGCTTGAGCCATCGCGAGTGAACTATCACACCTCCCAACTTGTCTATATTGATGAGTTTGCAGTAACCTCCCAAAAGGACGTCTGCCACTAGATATGGCTCGTCTTCTTTTTCCTTGGGTGAATCGGTCCGAACAGCTATCTTTACCGTCATCTTCCCAACTTGAAACGAGTTCACTTTGACCACCATATCTCCGATTTGAAATGAGTTCGGGTGTTGTGTAACCGCTTGAATCTTGGTTTTGTCAGTTTCGATGGCAGCTTCCAAATTCTTTGCAAAGCGTTTGAATAGCCCAACGCCCCATTCACATCTCTTGACAGCATCTGTGCTAGTAATCGCGCTAAGTCCACATGACAGAACAGGGGAACAAATGACTGGTTGTAGAGAAGATCGTTCGGCCAAACTTACTTGCGTTTGGAATCCACGGGTCAGCGCCAACAGGTCATCTCCAGGTGTACAGGTGTCCAGGTTCCATTGGTAACTCGTCGATGCGGCAGCGAGTGGGACGGTTTGTTGGAGATTCTTTCGGGCATTGACATCGGTAGAGGGGATGTTCCCAATTCTGCCTTGTTGTTGAGTACCCACAAGTGCCCTAATACATGTCATAATCCAGTTCTTTGACAATGTGGAATTTGCTATGCGTTATAGCGTCTCCCATCTTGACCTCGAGGTTGATGTAGCCGTGCGCGTTCAAGGCTCCCCCTCCCGGGTTCTTAATCACGGATGGAGAATGGGTAGCCTCTTTTTTTGTAAATCCCGCGGCTTTCAGAGTCTTGAAAGTAATATTGTTGAAGTCAGAAGCCGTATCAACGAGTGTGTTGTCGAATTTAATACCACTTAAATAGGACGTGGTCAGCAGTCCCTAGTCGTCCTTTTCGATTCTTCTTGCTGGGAGAGCTTGGGCTCTTGGCGTGGCTTCCATGGAGGGAAAAAGCCGTTTACCTGACACGAAACGATTGAGAGCTGTGAAAATATCTTGACGATGTACCTTGGAAAGGTAGAGAATTTCGCATATGTGTTATATCATGGACTGCACAGTCTCATGCACGGAGTCCCCAAAAGCCCCACAATTCCTCACCGGAAGTGGGTCTCGATGTACTCCCTCATTTCCTATTTGAAGTTCCCCTGTTTTTATCTTTTCTTTGAAGATATGCTTCAGTCTGTTATAATCACTGGTTGGGTGGTGAAAAAATCTGTGGCAGTGGTAGTATTTGAGGTTTGCCATTTAGGCCTCAGTCGGTGGGCGTCTGGGAGATGGTAGTCTGATAACATCGTCTTGAATCCATGCTTCTAAGAGATCGATTACCTACTCAATAGGTAACGGGAAATCCAAGGTATTTTCTTCAGTTTCGTGATGACGCATGGGAGCTTTAACGTCCTCTCTATATGGCGAGGTTACCCGTTGTGCTGGTGCTTCACGCTTAGGATGTTGGTCTACAGCTGGGGCCTTCCTTCTTTTTTTTCCCTCATTTATTACGCTCACAGAGGAGGGACCAGCGTTAAATTTCTTGCTGATGAGACGTCTATTCCCGCGAGTTTCACATACGTCTTTGGTTCTGGTCGGTCTAGCTCTTTCTAACAATACTGGTGCTGTCGTTGCGGATCGTCTGACAGCTTCATGGAGTTTGTAGAATGTATGGAAACGCAGGTTCTCTAGTAAGGCGCGATAAATGGGAGCCATACCGTTGATGCATGAGTTCACCAGCTGTTTCTCAGTCACGTTTGGGTCATGACAGTCTAGTGCTTGAACCCTGAATCTATTAACAAAATTATTCGGATGTTCGTTGTCCTGCTGGTACATTCTTCCTAGGTCCTAGAAGGTAACTTGTTCAGACACAAAGAAGTACTTCTTGTAAAATGCAGTAACCATGCTACCCCAGTTGGGGATGCTGTTTGGCGTAATGCTATTGTACCACGTGTACGCTCTTCCGGTACGATATTTCGAAAACTCCTTCAGACGGAGAACGTGATTGTATTCATGTTCGCCTAGGGATTTGAGGAAGCGAGAGATATGTTCACGTGCATTGCTGGTGCCATCGTACATGGTGAATTGAGGAGAGGAGTATCCTCTTGGAAGAGGAATTCTTTGTATTTTAGATGGGTAGGGAGGTTGATGTTAATGCATGTCTATTTCATCATTATTGACTCGATTCCGGAGAAGTTCCTCCATATCCTCTCGTGTGACAAAATTGGACGTCTGACTTCTTTCCAATGAGGTTCTGGAACGAATCCCCTCGTACGCGGAGACGCGTTCCGCCGAGGTGCTAGTGTCAGGGGTGTTGGAGGCGTTTCTAAATGATTCTGGAGGGCGTGACTCACACGGAAGCCGCTCTGTCAGGGTTTTGAGGAAGACGAGTACTTCTTTCTGTGTCGAAACCATATCCTTCTGGGCTCTATCGAGATCCTCCTGGCGTTCTATCAAATCAGCGATGGTAATATAGGGTCGGCTTCCTCTGGTTCCTCTAGCTTCTCATCCTGTTGGTGGGGTAGTTGGAGTCTTAGTGGTGGTTGGAGGTGCCATGCTTGACGAGACGTTAGGAGCGATAGCGGCAGCTCTGGCCCTGGTGACTGGTGGTGTAACTCCCAAAGGAGCGTTTTCAGTACTGTCGTGATTAGCAGGTTGTGTAGGTACATTAGAGGCGACAGCGTCTCTGGCCCAGGTGATTGGCGTTACACCTGAAGGAGTGATTTCGGTGTTACTCTGGTCAGTAGGTGATATAGTGACGTTGTTGGAAGTAACGTTAACACCAGGGATGGTTTCTACGCTGGTGTTCTCGGCAGCTGATCCGGATCTGAGTTCTACCATGTTGGATTTGTAAGTGAAAAGTGATATCGGAAATTTGGGAATCGATATTGTAACCAAGATATTGATCTCCCACTGTGGTCGCCAATTATTTGAGGGTGAAAATGGTTTCTGCTGATTTCGGTAATTTCGGGTGTATGAGTGAGAAACGAATTTAAACCCTAAATAATGTCAAGGGAGTACTTTAGATTCTAGAGATCAATCTGTACAAGTCCCGCCTAAACCAAGAAATGGCCGTTCCAGACTTACCTCGGTCACAAAGTGAAGGAGAATGGGTTGGTTTTGGGGAGGGAAGCAAAGAAAGTGATGAGACCAGAATAGTTGATTTCTGGAAGAGTAGTTGTTTTCCACGACTTGTGTCAGAAAGTGGGAAGCTAACAAATGGAAAGCTATCAAATGTTTTCTGAGTGTTGCATGCTCCTGACTGAACTTGTTGTTCGGTGGAAATAGGTAAGACCTATTTATACAAATCGAAGTGAAATGTACTCTGGTCTCATTAAGGAATGGAAAATGGGTGAGTAAATGGGAGGAGGTGGTAACCGTTAACACATGGAATTAATGTTCCATAAAAAAGAGCGTTTCACCATTAACTCCCTGTATTTACTAACCGCCTCATCCTTATGACGGTCGTAGTGTACGCCGCACGCTGTAAACCGCCAAACTAATACCCAAAGAGGATCCCCCAGTTCGTGATATGCGTTGATGTCTCAAATGTTTTTGTGGAAAACATGTAGCATATTGTTGTTTCCTGGAAAGTCAAGCTTGGGAGACTTTATAGCTTGGTGACCTTTGACGGTCGAGATTTTGGATCTTAAGAGGAAAGGTAGCCGTCGATCGTCGCACGCTTTCGTTTTCAGTGGTCGCATAGGGAGGGATATCATGATAGCGTATCTAGGTTGGCTTGCCATTGGCATGACATTCCTTGGCGTGGTTTGGTGTGGCCAAACTAGGGTTTTGGGCCAAAGGTTACCATGCGTTGCCTGGTAACCTTGAACGGCTGGGATTTGCTCATGAGATTGAAGGGAGACCGTTGATTGTCGCACGCCTTCGTTTTGGTAGACGCATATGGGAAGGCCAGCATGGTGGCGCAACTAGGTTGCCATGCCATTGGCATGGCATGCCTTGGCGTGGTTTGGCGTGGCCAAACTAGGGTTTTGGGACAAAGGTTACCATGTGTTTCCTAGTAACCTTGTACGGCTAGGATTTGCTCCTGGGATTGAAGGGAGACCGTTGATTGCCGCATACCTTCGTTTTGGTATCCGCATAGGGAAGGCCATCATGGTGGCGCAGCTAGGTTGGCATGCCGTTTTGGCGTGACCAAACTAGGGTTTTGGGCCAAAGGTTACCATGCCTTGCCTGTTAACCTTGGGCCACTATGATTTGCTCCTGGGATTGAAGGGTGACCGTTGATTATCGCACGCCTTTTGGTAGCTGCATAGGGAAGGCCAGTATGGTGGCGCGGATAGGTTGGCATAGGGCCATTGCAAGGTGCATTTGGCATGGCACGGTGGGAACAAGGGCTTGGTGCGTTTGGCTTGGCATGGTGGGGCCAAGGGTTTGGCATTCCGTTGGAACATGGTGCGGCTAGCATGGTTGGAATACCTTGGCGCGGTAGATGTGGCTGGCATGGTTTGACATTGGAACGATGGTGCGGATAGCATGGTTGGCATGCCTTGGCACGGTAGATGTGGATGGCACGGTGGTGCGGCTAGCATGGTTGGCATGCCTTGGCACGGTGGATGTGGCTGGCACGGTTTTCCATTGGCACGGTGGTGTGGCTAGCATGGTTGGCATGCCTTGGCGCAGTAGATGTGGCTGGCGTGGTTTGTCATTGGAACGGTGGTGCGGCTAGCATGGTTGGCATGCCTTGGCGCGATAGATGTGGATGTCATGGTTTGCCATTGGCACGGTGGTGCGGCTAGCATGGTTGGCATGCCTTGGCGCGGTAGATGTGGCTGGCATGGTTTTCCATTGGCACGGTGGTGCGGCTAGCATGGTTGGCATGCCTTGGCGCAGTGGATGTGGCTGGCACGGTTTGCCATTGGCACAGTGGTGCGGCTAGCATGGTTGGAATGCAGTGGCGCGGTGATGTGGCTGGCATGGCATGCCATTGGAACATGTGGTGTGGGAATTAGGGTTTGGCATGTCGAAACCCTAATTAGTATTAAAAAAAAGGTACCCTGGTAATTTTCTCACAGACATATTAAAGCGTTCAATAAATGCACTTAGTGGAGACATTATTATTCAAATTCTGTGACGTCACTGTCCGACTAGGGTTTTACGATTTTAACCCTAAGCTAAAAACCACCATCAACAACAGTATAAAAAAAATCCCAAGCTAGTTGTTCCTTTAACATATTTCAGAATACTCTTTGCAACTTGTAAATTTAACTGTCTAGTTGCTTCCATAAACCTACTAACCAATCCAACTGCATACATAATGTCAGGTCTTGTAGCAGTCAGATATTTAAGACATCCAACAAGACACTTATAGTCTGTTGAATTCACAAGTTCTCCTGATCCTTCTTTTGTCAACTTCAATCTCTCCTCTATTGTGTTAGAATTGGATTATAATTATCCATCTTGAAACGCTTTAGTATTCCTTCTGCAGATCTCTACTGATTAATAAAAGATCCTTTTTAAGTTTGTTGTACTTCTATACCAAGAAAATATGACATTAACCCAAGATCTGTCATCTCAAACTCCTTCACCATATCCTCCCTGAATTCCTTGATCATCTCATAATTATTTCCAGTAAATATAAGATCATCCACATACAAACATACTATAATATGATTGCCAAGAGTATCAGCTTTCAAATATAAAGTATGATCATGTGGAAATCTTGTAAACCCTTTCTTAACGAAATAAGAATATATTCTTGTATACCAAGCATGTGGTGCTTGTTTCAAACCATACAAAGATTTATTTAGCTTGTATACTTGATTTTCCTTCCCCTGCATAATGTATCCTGCTGGTTTTTCAACATAAACTTTCTCTTCCAATACTCCATTTAAGAATGCTGACTTCAGATCCATTTGAAAAATCTTCCAATGCTTCTGCGCGGCTAAAGAAATAATCATACGTACTGTATAAAATCTTGCAACTGGTGCAAACACTTTTGAGAAATCTATTCCTTGCTCCTGTCTATATCCCTTAGCAACTAATCTTGCTTTCAGTCGATCTACTTCACCATTTGACTTGTACTTTATTTTGTAAACCCACTTAACACCAATAGGTTTCTTACCTGGTGGTAATGTTGTAAGTTACCATGTGTCATTCTTCTCATTTGACTTCAATTCTTCATTCATGGCTTGAATCCAACCTTGTTCTTTAGAAGCTTCTTCATAAGCTACAGGATCACAATTTCCAAATAATGCAAAGTTCACCACATCATCATCAGTATCTTCATCATCTCTTGATAAAACATAATCATTCATACGTGCTGGTATGACATGATTTCTTCTAGGTCTTCCAGTCTCTTGTTGTGGTGTTACATCAGTTCTTACCTCTCCAGTTATTACTTCTTCAATTATTCATTCTTTTTGTTGTTCAATAACATCATCTTGAGTGTTTATCTGTTTTTCAACTACTATTGGACCTATTCTGATAGTATTTGGATCAACATTGTTTGTTGAACCAGTATTCCAATTACATTGTGATTCTTCATCAAATATCACATCTCTACTTGTAATTACTTTTCCTGTTTCTGGATTGAAAAGCTTATATCCTTTGATTAGTGAACTGTAACCAACAAGAATACACTTCTCAATCTTATCATCCAACTTCTTCCTAAGTTCTTTAGGTACATGTGCATATGCAATGCACCAAAAAATTCTCAGATATCTTACACTTGGTCTTGTACCACTCCAAGCTTCTTATGGTGTCTTGTTATTCAAATTGTTTATAGGATATCTGTTGAGTAAATATACTGCACAATCAATAGCATAACCCCAGAAATTCTTTGGTAGATTTTTTGCTCTTCTTATAGTTATTACCATCTCCATTACAGTTTTATTATTTCTCTCAGCAACACCATTTTATTGTGGTGTATATCTAGATGTTAACTGATGTTGAATACCATGTTCTTCCATGACACTATCAACTATAATATACTATTTTCCTCTATCAGTTCTTAATATCTTGATGCTCTTACCAATCTGTTTCTCAACACAGGCTTTAAAACTTCTAAAATCATGAAAAGAATCATTCTTTTGTCTAAGTAAATATACCCATGCGTTCCTAATATAATCATCAATGAAATTTATGAAATAGTTATTACCTCCATGTGATGTAACTTCTAAAGGACCACACAAGTCATTGTGTACAATCTCCAACTATTGTTCATCTCTTCAAGCTTTGTTCCTTGGGAATGGATATCTGTGTTGCTTGCCAAAGATACAATTCTCACATCTTGATTCTGGAAGTTCAATGAAGGTAACCCTGACACAATCTCCTTCTTTGCTAAAGTTTGTAAACTGTTAAAGTTCACATGTCCCATTCTCTTGTACCATAAGTAAGAATCATTATGAACACAACTATTATAATAACTTTCCTTTTGATACTAAATATTTAAAGGAAACAATCTATTCTTGGTCTTATGTACTCTTGTAATAAGTCTTCTATAACGATCGTGAATTGTTCATAGAATAACCTCTTTCTGATAATTGACCCATGCTCAATAAATTTTGATGTAAACCAGGTACATAAAACATATCCATGATATATGTTTTAGAACCAATCTTTAGAACAATGCCTATCATTCCTTTTCCTATAACTGGAATTATAGAATTATTTCCAAACTTTACAGTTGAACGTACCGATTCATCAAGATTGTCAAACAAATCTTTTCTTCCACACATATGATTACTGAAAAAGCGGGGGTATAATAGCCACACCTAATATTTCTCTTAGCAATCTATATGGACTAACTCCAATATACTTTCAAGAGAATCAACTAGACAGTCGGACTCAATCTTAATAAAAAGTATATCAAAGAGTTATATCTCAATTTCTCGATTCAATCCGCAATTAAACAAATAGGAATTTACGAGCCTGATTGAATACAAGAGAAATAACTTGAATGGTACCAAAGACCAATGTTCAAGGATCAATCGATTTCAATCAACAACCAAAGGTTGGATTTACCAATTGATCGATTCAAAGCACAACCTGTGATATTTTAATTATATGACAAAATATAATGCGGAAAAGAAATAACACAGACACCAGAAGTTTTGTTAACGAGGAAACCGAAAATGCAGAAAATCCCCGGGACCTAGTTCATATTTGAACACCACACTGTATTAAGCCGCTACAGACACTAGCCTACTACAAAGCTAACGTTGGTCTGGACTGTAGTTGAACCCTAATCAATCTCACACTGATTCAAGGTATAGTTGTGTTCCCTACATCTCGGATCCCAGCAGGATACTACGTACTTGATTTCTTTAGATGATCTCACCCACAACCAAGAGTTGCTACGACCCAAAGTCGAAGACTTGATAAACAAATATGTATCATAATGAAAAGTCTATTAAATAGATAAATCTATCTCCCACGGATATACCTACGTGTTTTTGTTCCGTCTTTTGATAAATCAAGGTGAACAAGAACCAATCGATAACCCGGACTTATATTCCCGAAGAACAGCCTAGAATTATCAATCATCTCATAATAATCTTAATCGTTTAACGAAACAAGATATTGTGGAATCACAAATGATGAGACGAAGGTGTTTGTGACTACTTTTCTATCTTGCCTATCGGAGATATAAATCTCAAGCAAATCTTACGATTATACTCAAACACAATAAAAACAACAAGATTATATCACGCAACTACAGAGAAAATAGTTGGTCAAGTTTCACAATCCCAATTAATAGAATTATTTCCAAACTTTACAATTGAACGTACTGATTCATCAAGATTGTCAAACAAATCTTTTCTTCCACACATATGATTACTGAAAAAGCGGGGGTACAAAAACCAACTAGACAGTCAGACTCAATCTTAATAAAAAGTATATCAAAGATTTATATCTTAATTTCTCGATTCAATCCGCAATCAAACAAATTGGAATTTGCGAGCCTGATTGAATACAAGAGAAATAACTTGAATGATACCAAAGACCAATGTTCAAGGATCAATCAATTTCAATCAACAACCAAAGGTTGGATATACCAATTGATCGATTCAACGCACAACCTGTGATATTTCAATTATATAACAAAATATTATGCGGAAAATAAATAACACAGACATCAGAAGTTTTGTTAACGAGGAAACCACAAATGCAGAAAAACCCCGGGACCTAGTCCAGATTTGAACACCACACTGTATTAAGCCGCTACAAACACTAGCCAACTACAAAGCTGACTTCGATCTGGACGGTAGTTGAAACCTAATCAATATCACACTGATTCAAGGTACATTTGCGTTCCTTACGTCTCTGATCCCATCAGGATACTACATTCTTGATTCCCTTAGTTGATCTCACCCACAACCAAGAGTTGCTATGACCCAAAGTCGGAGACTTGATAAACAAATCTGTATCACACAGAAAAGTCTATTGAATAGATAAATATGTCTCCCATGGATATACCTACGTGTTTTTGTCCCGTCTTTTGATAAATCAAGGTGAACAGGAACCAATCGATAACCCAGACTTATATTCCCGAAGAACAGCCTAGAATTATCAATAACCTCACAATAATCTTAATCGATTAACGAAACAAGATATTATGGAATCATAAATGATGAGACGAAGGTGTTTGTGACTATTTTTCTATCTTGCCTATCGGATATATAAATTTCAATCCAATCTTACGATTGTACTCAAACACGATAGAAATAGCAAGATCAGATCACACAACTACAGAGAAAATAGTTGGTTCTGGCTTCACAATCCCAATGAAGTCTTAAGTCGTTAACCTACAAGGTTTCGTAAAAAAATGAGAATCGACTCTAGATTATGCAACTAGTATCACACAGGAGGTGTGAGGAATAGGTTTCCCAGTTGCTGGAGTTCTCCTTTATATAGTCTCCAAATCAGGTTTTTGCAATCTAAGTTACCTTGGTAACAAAGCATTCAATATTCACCGTTAGATGAAAACCTGATTAGATTCAAGCTAATATCTTTCAACCGTTAGATCAAACTTAGATTTTTATACACAAATGAAATGCACCTTCATTTAGGTTTGGGTAACCGTACCTAAACGTGTACACCTAGTCGGTTCAAAAATAGTTTACCAATGGTTATCCATATGAGCAGTTTCATATCAACCTTATTCATCTTCCCCATAACTAGTTCAAGTGACTCAAATGAACTAGTTAGAGAGTTGTTCAATTGCTTAGATTTTATAGAAGTATACAAGACACAATTGAAGCAAAATAGATTTTGATTCACTAGAATCAATTCATGAACATTATACCCACGGTTTGCAAAGATTGCATTCCTTAATATATAAAGGTTTGGTTCATGAATAAACCAATTTAATAAAGTAACCTACTTAAGTATGCAAATGGGTACGCATACTGATAGGTGTAAAATACACCATATTTACTATTTAGAGTTTATGCTTTCTTTGCTATTTTTCTTGTAAATTATGTATTTTAACCATGTTTTTGAGTTATTAGGTACTCTGGAGTCACACGGAGGAAACGAAGAATAAATCACCTAATTTGAGCAAAAAGAGCTAAATATGTCATTTCATGGGCGAATATCTGGAATCCGGTCAAGGTTAAGGGGTAACTCTTTTTGGGAGAAGTATTAAATACATCTAGAAATGTGGTTAAGGGGTTTCCAGCTGGGGTGACCCTTATCCCATGTAGTGGGGTGTCTGAATCCTGCCCCAAATCCAACATAACCCTAAAATTGAGAGAAGATTTATTCTCTCAGTTCGTCCTTGAAACAGAAATTGAGTGCGAGTAGCTGTGTCTGTCTGAGAGATCGAGAAGCAGTTAGGGTTTTCTGTTGCTGCGATTGAATCCACTGAGATTTTAAGGAGAAGTGGAAGGAAGAATTAAAGGGTTCTGGTTGAATTAAAGGAGGAAATTGAAATGGGTTTGATATAAGGGTTTCATGATGCTGTTTCTTGAGTTACAGATCGAGAGCACGAGTTTGGTGGTGATTTTCGTATAAAGAGCAGATGGGTTTTGCTGTAAATCAGATTGAGAATGAAATAGAAGAAGGCGATTTGGTGCTGCTGTTGAATCCAGAAGAAGAAATGGATATGGGGATCGTACCTGCGGCTGAATCTCTAGTCTGTGATAATTTAAAGTAATGGGTTTTTTATTGAATTCGTTGTTGGTGGTAGTTGCTGCTATAGAAGCAAAGATAGTGATGATGTTCATGGGTTCGTGGCTTTGGTGAGGAGTTGGATACGAAATGTGTAGCTGTTGTTACTGGGTCATCGATGGATTTAGGAGTTGATGTTTCTGTCGATCTCAAGATTGAAATGAGCTGCTGATATGAATTATGAACCAGAAGAACCCAACTGATGCTATTGATTTTCACAGGAATGAGGCTGAGTTACTGGTAAATTGAGAAGCCAAGATGGAACTACAGAGTTGGGGTCTACTTCTGAATCTGAAATGATGGAAAAGGGGTTCGAATCAGGGATGAATTCGAGCATATGCTATTGTGGTGCTGCATTATTAAAGGGGCATGGTGGCTGTGGTATTGAGATTTGCAGGAGGTGATGTATTTTAGTGGTGCTAAGCTGAAGTCATGCAATAGATGTAAGAGTCGAATGAATAAAAGTCTGCTGGTGATGTGCTTGAACTATAAATGTATGTTAGGGAATTGTTGTGCAGGAATTGATGAAAATATCATCCTGAAATTGGCCTGAGAAAGCCGTGAGATAGGGGAAACTTTGTCCAAATATTCCCTCTGATGAGTCAACTCAGTGACCGATCTAGTTCACTTGTCTCAGACAAGTCAGCCTAGTTAGACAGAGCTGACTCTATAACTGACTCGGCTGACATTCCTTCCTTGACCTGGTTGACTAACGATGACCGTTAGGTCAACGGTTAACTTTAACGGCGCCGTGACAGAATATTCTATCGACGGAGAAGAATCTCAGTTGGTCGGCGGTGACTTTTCTAGCCGGATTCCGGTCAACTTTAGGCCAAAAAAATCAGTTTTCCGGCGACGGTTTTTGGGACAGATTTTCTACACGGGTTTTCTCATACATGGGCTTGAGGACTTCTATCTATTGGACCTTTGAAGGCTAGACCTAATTTTGGAACAAGAAGAGCTATAAAAGATAAGACTTTTCTCAAAACACAAAATATCTATCTTCTACTTTTGTTTTCTAGGGTTTAGAAACATGAAAACCTTTATTTTTCTTCTTATTATGAACTCCATGAGCATGAGTAGTTAATCTTATTTTTGGTTATGGATTAGTTGGATTTCACATAACATGATTCTTTGATTCAATATATTATTTTTGTCTCATATTTATCGTTTACGATTCTCTGAAAATATAGTTATATGATTGACGTATTATAACATGATTTGATTGATTGTTTTGTCAAGTTGCAAATTGGTTGAACTTCTAATCACATCTATTACTAGTTTAGGGTTTATTATACGTAAAAGTGATAATCCTTGAATACAAGTAGCATAAATATGATTATAGTTTGTAGTGATATATTGTTATGATCATATGTGAATCGTGACCTTTGTTAAATTGAATTAGTGCGTTTTCCACGTTCGATTGCTTTGATTGGCCTGATTTCATAGAACTTAATGCATCTAGGGAATTAAACTTGATTAGTGCTTTTACACGTTAGGTTGTTCTCTTAGATAGAACTCATACTCGCATCTTTTAATGTGTTTGTCGATGATAAGAGGGAATTAGAGGGATATTCTTTCGATCAAGATATCCTAGGGCTTTTGATAAAAGTAGAGATTAAATATCAATTCTACTTATTGTTTTGAAAGCATGTTTGTGAATGAAGATGAATCCTTAACCAATATCTCTTCTATTTGATTTGTTTGCTTATTTCTTTTTTTGATTTTATATTTGTTTACTTTATTAAAAATCATAAAAATCCCCCGTGTTAATTATAGGAAACTGAAAATATTTTGACAACCTAGTCCTCTCTGTGGGAACGATCCTTTCTTGCCCTTGCTATATTTATATTTTGAGTAGTAAGAAAGTGTAATTTAATTTTAACGCCTACAACAGCAATCACATACCTAAGTGGTTGGACCGAGTTTGGTTATGCCAGTACACGTACGGGTGCGTATACCAATTCACACTTCCAAACTCCAGCAGAAATTCACGGACATGAACTTTCCGCCAGTATGCGTACGGGTACGCATACTTGCCCGAGTTTCCAACAACAACCGGTACACGTATGGGTACGCATACTTTAGGTTCCCGGTTTTGGAATTTTACACAAATGTGAGAACACACTATGTTTACATCCAAATATGGTTACTTGATCTAAACTTTCATTTCAATCATTGAAACTTTCTTAGAGGATGTTAACATAGTCGTTATTCACAAACTGTTTTCATCATAGCGATTTTCAAGTTATTGAAATAATCATGACTTTCGTCATGAGTAAAGATGAACTTGGCCAAAGCGAAAGTTTACCAACACATATTTCGAGAAATAGATAAGAGAGATAAACTCGGCTCAAAATAGCAAATGTGTATAATTGAAGTCTATATAGCAATACGACTTTTGTCTCAAAATAGGAGATAAAATAGATAGGCTTTTGAGTGATAGATAAGTTCAAGTCTCCACATACCTCTTTGTTGATGAAGTTCCACAAGTTCCCTTGAGTAGTTCTTCGTCTTCATTCCATGAACGCCGTGGAGTCTAAGGCTCAACTACAATTACTATTCTAATTCGAGACTTAGCTATAAGTAGACTAGAAATCAAGACTTATAGTTTTGGAAACTAAACTTGACAAACAAGCTTGAGATAGAAACGCTTGAGAGTTCGACCGAGCAATGCTCTAACAATCTCCCCCTTGTAAATTTTAGTGACAAAATTATCAATACATATGGAATACAAATAAACTTTGTAGCTTCTCATCCAAATGCTTGATCTCCTTGGTTCTTCAACATTAATCAAAATCTTCGTCACTTCCAAGTACTCCAATGATTCCAAAGGTATTGAATTTAGCATCATCGTTGTTGAAGATCCATAGCCATAACAATAAGAAAACAAAAGCTCCCAATCATTGTTATACAGTGTTGTAGTATTATTACACAACATCAAAGTTCAATTATATCACAACTTTGACAACAATACTATGGTGATATGTATCACTCCCCCTTAGTCAATACTCCATCTCACATGAAAACCACTCCCCCTTACATAATGATCCGAAAACCATATGTATTTAGAGTGTGAATTACACACTAATTCTCCCCCTTTTTGTCAATAAAATTGGCAAAGGTACGAAAATTAGTGGGATCGTAATGAAATTTCCATAAAGACACTTCATAACCAAAAGAAAAGCACATATCAACTTTTTTAGGTGCAATCATATAGCCGATAATAAATGCATTCATCAAGGAGTTTATAAAGATACAAGATAACCCCTATAATATTCCACAGCCGCACTCCCCACAAAGATTTGGCAATTAATCACAAGTTTAATTAAGAACTCTACCCCATAAAATGTTATTCCCGAAAGAATAACAAGAGCGACCTTACTTTCACAAGAAAAGAAGGATTTCTTTGGACATTAACAAATCATATAAGAATATGAGCTTATATCCAAAAATATCAATTAAATTAACCACAAGAGAACTCATGATTAATTTAATCGGAAATGCTCACATAATAGAACTTACAGAGCCGCATAATATTCACATAAAAATATGGATCAGGGAAGATCAATATTGCGGAATAAACAAAGATTCGTTCTATTTTTCATCACTATTTGCACAATGACATATAATAGATTTAATCTTTGTAAACAAAAGTTCATCCTTTCTTCCATCAATATTTGCATAATGACATAAAAGGCTTAACTTTTTTTTGTCAAAAGTTCATTCGATATTTTATCAATACTTGCATACTGACATACAAAAGATTTAACTTTTGACAACGTATAGGAAAATCACAGTTCATGGACACAAACACACATATCGCATAACAAATTGCAATATATAAAACCATAAAGATTAATACTGCAAAATCATCTTCCAAATCAACTTTAGAATTTAAATAAATAAATCTAAAAACATTGCAAGATGAAAATCGTTAGAAATAGCTATGTGTACTCACAATAATGGCTATTCCAAACCCTAGTTATCCTTCTTAAAAACACAAGAATAAATTCTCATAAAAAATTTCCTCGACAAAATAAGACAACCTCTAACCCCAAAAACTGATAAAGAACGAAAAACTAATCATCATCTTCATCATCGGAGACCATAAGAGTGCCTTGAATCTTATCCATGTCATCCTTGATTTCTGGAAACTTATAAGCAATCACAAGTAATTGTTCTTGCACACACCTTACCTTGGAATTAATCTTACCAACACCTTTGAGAATTTGGTGAAGAAGATTCATGGAGGATGAATCACATAAGCCATCAAGGGTATCATATCTTTGTATCTTGCAAGCATTCTCCATCATACGTTAGAAAGTACATGGAAGAACAAGCTTGGGAGTTCCAATGTAGTTGCTAATCGGAGCAATAGAGAAGCTGCGACAAATTCGCTCAATCAAGCAAGGATATCCTAAATTCTTGTTGGAAGACATCATCGACAACATTTGAGTATATGATAAACCAACAAATGTCGAGACTTTGAGTTTCCAACTCAAGGAAATAGACCAACTCCGCAAACTCACGGCTCCAGCGAGAATTCTCAATCGTGGAGGGACAAAGATTAGATATACCAAGTTTACCAAAGGACGTCAAAGAGAGACTAGGATTATTAGTGGGAAATTTTCCCATATTCCAATCAACATACTTAACACAGATACCAATAGAAATGATTTCATAAAAAGTTATTGGAAGGCGAAAATTTTCTAAAGGAATTTTAGTAATCCTTGAAATCAACTCTCTATTTACATGAATCCTTTGTATATTTATCATGGTTTTGAATTCCATGTCATCACAATTAACATCATATATGTTGGCATATAAGATTCTTGTAAGAGAGTCAAAACCTTCACCAAGACCATCAAAGATGTTTCCAAGATTGAATTTTTCAAAACAAATCAAATCTTCTTTATGCCCACTAGAAAAATCCAACTTCTTTTCTAGTATATAAACCCATTGGATGAAATTCTTTCAAAAAATTTCTCACAAGAATCATTGACAAATCTAATTCTAATGGAACTTTGATCTAATGGTAAGTTCATGCAAGAAAAGGATGAAGAATCAAAGTTTTTTGAAAACTCCTTTGAAACCTTGAAATTATTCATGAGATCTAGAAATTAAGAGATTAGAGGAAGAATTGACTTACTTGATATGTTCCATGAAAACCCTTTTTCTTTATGATCTCCAAAGGTGATTTAATGGAGAAAAATCATGAACCCTAGAATAGTTCACGTATGCGGACAAGAAGGGAGGTAGAAGAAAGGTACGCGTGTTAGAGAATTGCTTGGTCGAACTTGCATGCGTTGATATCTCAAGCATGTTTGTCAATATTAGTGATCAAAACTATAAAGTCTTTAATTTCTAGTCTACTATAGCTAAGGTCTCGGACTAGGATAGAAAGAGTTGTTGAGCTCAAGAACTCCATGGCGATCATCATAAAAGATGAAGGACTACTCAAGGAACCAGTGGATCTTCATCGACTAAAAGGTATGTGGAGACTTGAACTTATCTATCACTAAAAAGTCTATTTAATCTATCTCTTATCTTGAGACAAAAGTCATTTTGCTATATAGACTTAGATTATACACATGTGGATATTTCGAGATGAGTATATCTCGCTTATCTATTTCTCAAAATATGTGTTGGTAAAGATTTCGCTTTAACTAAGTTTGTCTTTACCTAGTGATGAAAGTCATGTTATATTTCAATTATTTTGGAAATCGCTCTGACGAAAAATAGTTTGTTAATAACAACTATATAAGGACCTCTGAGAATGTTTCAATGATTGAAATGAGAGTTTAGACAATATAACCATTGGAGGATATAAGCATTGTTGTGGTAACATATATATGTATAAGTCTTTATTGCTTGAACCGAAGTAGTGCGTGAGCTCAATCCGTGAACTCAGCATAAAAACTCGGTCTGCAAACCCAATCTGCGAACTGACGAAGTTCTCGAACCCGAGAATTTTTGTTGGAGCTTGTGAACTCCGTCCGGGAACTTAAGTCTGCGAACCCAGTCTGCGAACTTGAGTAGGTTATGTCTAAAAATGATGTTTGTGAACTTATCTTAATAAACTAAGGAATGCTATTGCGAATCGTGGCTTTATAGTTCATGAATCGATTCGAGTGAATCACATCGTTTTTGCTTCAATTGTGTCTTCTGTAGTACACGAGATTTCCTTACAATTGAACAACTCTCTAACTAGTTCATTTGAGTCATTAGGACTAGTTACGGTGAAGAAGAATATGGTTGATATGAAAGTTATCATATGGCTAACCATTTGATTAACTATTGTTGAACCAACTAATGTACAAGTTTGGGTACGGTTACACAAACCTAAAAACGTCAAGTACATGTGTGTATAACAAGCTATGTTTTCGATCTAACGGTTGATAAATATTAGCTTGAATATAATCAGGTTTTCATCTAATGGTGAGTATTGAATGCTTTGTTACTAAGCTAACATTGATTGCAAACCCTGATTTGAAGATTATATAAGGGAGAACTCTAGCAACTGGGAAACCTAATCCTCACACATTCTGTATGATACTAGTTGTTCTAAGCTAGAGTCGATTCTCCTTTAACATTTGGTTTTCTTCTTCTAAAACTAGGTTAACGACTTAAAGACTTCATTGGGATTGTGAAGCCAGACCGATACAACTTTTCTTGTAGTTGTGTGATCTGATCTTGCTTCTTCTATCGTACGAGTACAATTGGAATAATTGGCTTGAGATTTCTATCTCCGATAGGTAAGATATAAAAGTAGTCACAAACACTTCGTCTCATCGTTTGTGATTCCTCAATAATATTTTTTGATGCGTCGATTAAGTTTATTGTGAGGTGATTGATAAAGCTGAGCTGTTCTTCGGGAATTTAAGTCTGGTTTTATCAATTGGTTCATGTTAACCTTGATTTATCAAAAGACGGAATAAAACTCATAGGTTTATTCGTGGGAGACGAATTTATCTATCCTTGTAGACTTTTATGAGTGATACAGATTTGTTTATTAAAGTCTTCGACTTTGGGTCGTAGCAACTCTTGGTTGTGGGTGAGATCAACTAAGGGAATCAAGTATGTAGCATCCTGCTGGGATCAAATACGTAGGAGAATAACTGTAACTTGGATCAGTGTGATATTGGCTGGGGTTCAGCTACAGTCCATACCGAAGTTAGCTTGGAGTAGGCTAGTGTCTGTAGCGGCTTAATACAATGTATGTTTAATCTGGACTAGGTCCTGGGGTTTTTATGCATTTGCGGTTTCCTCGTTAACAAAATTCTGGTGTCTGTGTTATTTCTTTTTCGCATTATATTTTGTTATATAATTGAAATAATACAGGTTGTGCGTTGTTCAATCAATTAGAATATCTGACCTTCTTGGTTGTTGATTTAAATTAATTGACACTTGTATATTGGTCTTTGGTACCATCCAAGTTATCTCTCTTTGATAAAGACTCGCGGATTTATATTTGCTTAAGTATATATCAAATTTAGAGATTGAGATAATAAATCCTTGAGATATTTTCTATTGATTGAGTCTAGTTGATTTTCTAGAAAGTAACTCGGAGATATCCATACAGATTGCTAATCGAAATATTGGGTGTGGTTGTTAGACTCCCGCTTTTTCAATTGGTATCAGAGCAGGCAAACACGTTCAAGACCTTACAAGTCTGTGTTTGTAGTGATCTTACTCTATGGACAAGAATAGTATCTCTGATAAATGCATCACCAGAAATAAAAATTCGGTCTCATCTAATTCTATTAAAGAGAAAGATTCATCTATCTCAAACGTAGACGAACCTTGTGTTCAAATTAGACAGACATGTGCTGACATGTGTTGTTCTGATTACCCTTCAAAAGAATGCTTCTTTCTAAATGAACGGGAAATAGCTGAAGAGAGTAAACTGATGATAAATTTTGTTAAAGTTCAAGATAATTGGTTGAACAACATGTCAAAATTCTTCTTGGGGAAATAAGAGACCACAACTCCAAAAACTCTGAAGCTTTGCTCCTTCTGAAGGCATGTCTTGAAAATGATATATTGGAAATCAAACATCGCTTGAACAAACTCTCAATTCAAGAATGTTTCAAAAAGTTCTCTAAACCAGAAGAAGAGTCAATGTTTCTTTCTCATAAAAATGTGATTACCCTTCAAAAGAATGCTTCTTTCTAAATGAACGGGAAATAGCTGAAGAGAGTAAACTGATGATAAATTTTGTTAAAGTTCAAGATAATTGGTTGAACAACATGTCAAAATTCTTCTTAGGGAAATAAGAGACCACAACTCCAAAAACTCTGAAGCTTTGCTCCTTCTGAAGGCATGTCTTGAAAATGATATATTGGAAATCAAACATCGCTTGAACAAACTCTCAATTCAAGAATGTTTCAAAAAGTTCTCTAAACCAGAAGAAGAGTCAATGTTTCTTTCTCATAAAAATGTGCCAATACCCTCCTGTCAGAGATGGTGCACATTACATGAAGGATGGAAATCTCCACAGAATATTAAGATAGTGCTTTCTAACGTTCAGAAGGTATGTTCCTTTTGTAATTCAAAAGGACCGATCAGACAAATGAGAAACTCTAGGTTGAGTAACAATTTCTTTGTTTATCTGCAACCCACCTTTGATGTAATATTCAAAGGAATAACTGACGTCCATATGACTAAACCAATTGGTTTCAGTACTTACCCTGTGTATTCTACCAGGAAAGTCAGTTCTATGAGTTACTCAAGTGTTTTGACTCAAAACAGATGTCTTAACAATCTAAAAAGAGATCAATATCCTTAAATCTTAAAAAGGGGAGTTAATAATACAATAGATGTGAACAGAGTATCAGGAAGAAGCCAATTTTCTTCAGGTAAGAATCAATCCTCTAAGTCATATTTTTGTAAGGACGAAATTTATGATTACCTTTCACATCATAATGGTTCTCCTCCAACATTTCTTAAAGAAAAGGATAACCAAACGCCTTGTTCATTTAATGAGCAAATGGATCATACTTGTGCTAATTAATCACAAGTATTAAGAATTTGCTCATAAAAATCTTGTTGGGAAAGATGTGTAAGTCAGGTGTACTTTGGCAATTTGCGTTTCGCCTAGTTGAGCTATTTTCTTATCGTCTATAGCCAAACTAGTGCCAGCAAACAATATTGGCTAAAAGTATTTGCAATGTTTTTCTTGTTTTCCTGTTTAATTGTCTTGATTTTTCTTAAGGGGTGTACTGTGTTCGGATGTGTACACGGGTTACCATCTCGAGACTACGGCTTGAAAAACCCTAAAAGCCTTCCTTCCTGAAAACCTTTAAATAGCTGACCTATTGAGTTACATAGTCACGTACGTATACTCTAGGTTATCTTCTGGTTTATCAAGAATCCTCTTCTTCATCTCTCCATGATGTTTTTGTTAAGGGATTTCTTGAGAAAGGTTTTGGGTTTGAATCAAAAGGAAGGAAGAAAAGAACTCTTGTAGAAGATGGTGCACCTAATGCCTCATGCTACTATGCCTATGGTTTCTACTGAAGTGGTTCATGACTTTCTTAAATACTTTGAGAAAGCGAAACTGCAACTTGTTGATACAATGAAGGATCTTGATGTGATTAGAAGTGAGTTGAAAAAGGTTACTGCTAACCTTGGTCTCATGAAGTCACATGTTAAATAACTTCTCAATAAGGATATCTTCTCCGAAGTTGTAGTTGATAATATGGATCACGAACTCAAAAGTATTGAAACCTATGAAGTTGTCGAACGTGAACTTTAGCTTGTGAACGTTTTCTAGAAGATATATTTGAGTTGAGTTTGCCTAGTAAATCTTCTAATTTTCTTGGTTTGAAGAATAACTAGCGTTTGGAATATCCATTATTGTGATTACACATAGCTATATCCAATGTTTTCATCTTCTTGTTTTTAGATTTATTGGTTTAAATTCTAAACTTGTTCGGTAGATGATTTTTGCAGTAATAATATTTTTGGTTTTATATATTGCAATATTGTTATGGGATATGTGTGTTTACGTCCGTGAACTTGATTGTCCCATACTTTGTCAAAAGTAAAGTCGTTCGTGTATTGATATGCAAGTATTGATAAAAGGATGAATAGACTTTTCACAAACACAAAAGTCAAGCCTATATTGTCAAGTTTTGATGGAAGATATGTTAAAATCTTTTGTGATTTAAGGATTATATTTATTGTATTTCATTATGCAAATGGTGATGGAAAATAAAATGAATCCTTGCTTATTCCACGGTATAAGGTCGATCTCAGATCCACAATTTTTGTGTAAATACTGTGTTGTTCCATGAAGTGTCTTATGTTGAGCACTAAAACAACAAAAGTTGATTACTTTTGTGATTAGCTTGGTTGTTGTTCCGTAAGGTACTTTATGTTGAACATGTTAAACTAAATTAATCATCTTATGTGGTTATTTAGTTAGCACTCCATAAGTTTTCTTATGTTTGAGCATTTCTTTGACTAGGGTTGGTTATTCATGATTAACTTAGTCATTGCTCCATATATTTTTCTTATGTCGAGTGTGACCAATTAAATTGATTATTTTTGTAATTAGTTTGGTTGAGTAAGGAAATTATATTATTTGCGAGTTTTCTTGTGATTAATCTAATTGATTTCTTAAGTCTCCATAAGTTTACTTGTGTTGAGCATATTTAGTCAAATTAATCATGGTTCGCTTACGGTTAATATGATTGAATATTTCTTTTTGTATTCCAAATTCATACTTGTTTGATATTTGTTGAGTCCAAAGAAATCCTTCTTTTCTTTTGAAATTAAGGTCGCTCTTGTTGTTATTTCGGGAATGACATTTTATGGGGGAGAGTTCTTTTGAACTTGTGCTTAATTGCCAAATCTTTATGGGGAGTGCGGCTGTGGAATATTATAGGGGTTATATTGTATCTTTATGAACTCCTTGATGAATGAATTTAGCTTCGGCTTTATGATTGCATCTAAACAAGATGATATACATTTACCTTTGGTCATGAAATGTCTCTTACGGAAATTTTATTAGGATCCCGTTCTTGTACCTTTGCCAATTTTATTGACAAAAAGGGGAAGAATTAATATGTAGTTCACACTACAAATACATATGGTTTTCAGATCATTATGTAAGGGGGAGCGGTTTCCATGTGAGATGGAGTATTGACTAAGGGAGAGTGAAGTATCACCATGGTATTGTTGTTAAAGTTGTGATACAATTGGACTTTGACGCTGTGTAATGATACTATGACACTGTATAACAATGATTGAGAACCACTGCTTTTCACATTGTTATAACTACGGATTTTCAAAAACCATGATGCTAAACTTACAACCATTGGGATCATTGGACTACTTGGAAGTGACAAAGATTTCGAGTATTGTTGAAGATTCGACGACATGTGGAATAGGAGCTACGAAGTTTATTTAAATAATTTTTGTATTCCATTTGTATTAATAGTTTTGCCGCTAAAATTGACAAAGGGGGAGATTGTTAGAGCATTGTTCGGTTGAACTCGCATGCGTTCCTATCTCAAGCATGTTTTTCAATGTTAGTGATCAAAACTATAAAGTCTTGATTTATAGTCTACTATAGCTAAGGTCTCGGACTAGGATAGAAACTGTAGTTGAGGTCAAGAACTCCATGGTGATCATCATACAAGACGAAGGACTACTCAAGGAACCAGTGGATCTTCATCGACTAAAAGGTATGTGGAGACTTGAACTTATCTATCACTCAAAAGTCTATCTACTTTATCTCCTATCTTGAGACAAAAGTCGCATTACTATATAGACTAAGATTATACATATATGTCATTTCGATCTGAGTATATCTCGCTTATCTATTTCTCGAAATATGTGTTGGTAAAGATTTTGCTTTAGCCAAGTTTATCTTTACCTAGTGATTAAAGTCATGTTAGGTTTTAATCATTTTGGAAATCGCTCTGACGAAAAATAGCTTGTGAATAACAACTATATAATACCCTCTGAGAATGTTTCAATGATTTAAATGAGAGTTTAGAAAATATAACCATTGGAGGATATAAGCATTGTTGTGGTAACACATATATGTATAATTACTTATTGCTTGAATCTAAGTTTGCGAACATTGTTGATCAAGTGAAACAGGAGTAGTGCGTGAGCTCAGTCCGCGAACTCAGCATGCAAGCTCAGTCCATGAACCCAATCCGTGAACTGGCGTAGTTCTCGGAACCGAGAGTTTTTGCTGGAGTTTGTGAACTCCGTCCGGGAACTTAAGTCCGCGAACCCATTCCGCAAACTTGAATAGGTTATGTCTAAAAACGATGTTTGTGAACTTATTATAATAAAATAAGGAATGCTATTGGAAACCGTGGCTTTATAGTTTATGAATCGATTTGAGTGAATCACATCGTTTTTGCTTCAATTGTGTCTTGTAGTACATGGGATCTCATAGAAATTGAACAACTCTCTAACTAGTTCATTTGAGTCATTTGGACTAGTTATGGTGAAGAAGAATATGGATGATATGGAAGTTATCATTTGGCTAACCATTTGGCAACTAATGTACAAGTTTGGGTATGGTTACACAAACCCAAAATTGTCAAGTACATGTTGTATAACAAGCTAAGTTTTTGATCTAATGGTTGATAAATATTAGCTTGAATCTAATCAGGTTTTCATCTAACGGTGAATATTGAATGCTTTGTTACCAAGCTAACATTGATTGCAAACCCTGATTTGAAAGACTATATAAGGGAGAACTCTAGCAACTGGGAAACCTAATCCTCACACATTTTGTGTGATACTAGTTTGCTAAGCTAGAGTCGTTTCTCCTTTAACCTTTGGTTTTCGTCTTCTGAAACCAGGTTAACGACTTAAAGACTTCATTGGGATTGTGAAGCCAGACCGATACTACTTTTATCGTAGTTGTGTGATCTGATCTTGCATCTTCTATCGTACGAGTACAATTGTAATAATTGGCTTGAGATTTATTTCACCGATAGGCAAGATATAAAATTAATCACAAACATCTTCGTCTCATCGTTTGTGATTCCACAATATCTTTTTTCGTTGCGTCGATTAAGACTATTGTGAGGTGATAAAACTGAGTTGTTTTTCGGGAATATAAGTCTGGTTTTATTGATTGGTTCCTGTTCACCTAGATTTATCAAAAGACGAAACAAAACTCATAGGTTTTGTAGATGGTGGATTTTCGACAAAGGCTAAAATCGTAAACCCATAATTACACGAACCTTGACTCAGCAATTAGGCGTAAATATGGAGACACGGGTCTCTCATCGGATCCTCTGATGGAGAATACTTTCTCTCAGAGTGCATATAGATATGTAGTCTCACAGCTGGACAACGACATATCTCATGAGTACTGAATACTTCGATCATTATTTCTATCACGGGATGAACAACTCCCGAACAACTTGCTCTACTAGTATAAAGTCATAAATTAATCATTCCTAAATTCTTGGATTCATCCGCAGAATTGCTGAAAATATTCAAATATTTTCGCAGATATTTCATTACGCAAACCATGGTTGTTCCCAGCAGAAGTCCATGGATTAGTAATAAATATTGGACGCACGGGCATCAGAGCTACCGCATGAGCGAGCCATGTCTCAAACTTAGATTCTTGGATTCATCCGCAGAATCGCTGAAAATATTCAGATATTTTCGCAGATATTTCATTACGCAAACCATGGTTCTTCCCAGCAGAAGTCCATGGATTAGTAATAAATATTAGACGCACGGGCATCAGGGCTACCGCCTGAGCAAGCTCTGTCTCAAACCTAAATTCTTGGATTCATCCGCAGAATTGCTGAAAATATTCAAATATTTTCGCAGATATTTCATTACGCAAACCATGGTTGTTCCCAGCAGAAGTCCATGGATTAGTAATAAATATTGGACGCACGGGCATCAGGGCTACCGCCTGAGCAATCCATGTCTCAAATGGTGCAATTGTATTCAACAATGATACATTAATAACCACCGCACAAGCGAGTATTTAAAAATACGATGAAACGATGAGCCTATACAAAATATGACGAAAAATAACAAATAAATAAAAATTGACCAAGGTGCTGGGAGCATGGATCCACTAACCGGCCGATCGTGTCGTGGTCAATCCGACACCAGTCTCATATTTTTCTTATTTTTCTTGAGTTCATAAAAAACCTTTCGCTTGAACAAATATCTTTTGTTTTGAGGAAACTCCTCAACTTCATGGTGCCTCCTTCGCGCGGAGGAAATAATATAAAATTAAGTAGAGCATGAGGGGGGCGTGACCATTGGCCAACCGACCATGCCTTGGTCCCAGCCGGACCCACACCTCATATTTCCTCTCTTTTTTATTATTATTGCCCTAATTTCATGAAAACTCCTTAATCTCATGATATTTCCTTCGTCCCATGAAAAATAATAAAAACTAGGAAACCCGTGTGCACGAGCCATGGACGGTTGGACAAACCCTAGATGGCTCACATGTCCCACTCTTTTTTTAGCATATTTTTCATGTTTTCATAATCCCATGAAAATTCCCTAATTTCATGATATTTCCTTCAAATTATGAAAATTCCTTCAAATCATGAAATAATGCATAAAATAGGGGAAAACGCACGGGAACGGGCCTTGGTCAGCCAGTCATGCTCCAAGCCGGTCCCATACGCTCACACGTCCCTTATTATATTATTTATGATTTTTGATGTTTCCCTCGTCTCATGGAAACTCCTTGATTTCAACAAAACTCCTTCGTTTTATCATATTAGGAAAAAAAATGTTATGGGACCGGCCCCTTTGATTTTTCCTAAGTTTTACTCTCTGGATGTTTTCACCTCCCTAAAGAGCTTAAAACCTAAATATTCCCGAGTAGGGAGATAGGAAATTCTTTTACGTACGGAATGGAGGGGTGGACCAGCAAAATCCGAGTCCGTATGAGAAATCTATGTTGATTCTACCAAAGGACGCTAATTAGGGATTCAACCAATCTGGGAGTGCTCAAACGATCAACATTTGATCCCGTGACCACCCAGGGCCGGTTTCATGACCCCTTGGTCGGTCCCTCACCTCTTCATAATTCCTTCACTTTTCATTATTTTCCTTCATCCGATGAAGTTTTGACGGTTTTATCAGAAAACCTTAATTTTGTCATATTTTTTCAAATGGTCGCTCAAACGAGCACCAGAAAATATCAAAATTCTCAGAACTGAGACACGGATGTCTCAACGACGAAAGCATGTTACCTTGACCGACCAGGGTTCGCTTTGTGGCTCGCAATGAGCTAGTCCCACGTGTTTCTCATAATCTGACCTAATTTGCACAATTGCACGTATTAGGTCCAAAAACTCTCCAAACAATTTCGGAATTTGACGGAGCGATCATCATTTGATACCGTGATCACCCAGGGATGGTTTCACAACACCTTGGTCGGTCCCTCATATTTTAATAATTAATTAGGTTCTATCACCTAATGCTGAACCCAGCAGTAATTCAGTAAACGATTAAACCAGCATTTAATCATCCTTTCAACAACTCACCAACTCTTCAAAGAGGTTTTGGATTTTGCTCACGTGAGCATATGAGAATTTCATGGTCGATCCACGGTCCCATGAAGCCGGTTCTCCTTCATTCTATGGTTAAATTTCAAATAAACCATCAATTGGTCATCAATTGATCAAATTAGGGTTTCTGAATCCAAGGATCATGATTCCAGATTCAAACACTAATAATTTCACACTGATCTCATGATCAATATTCTTATTAATTATGCTCGGTTCAACCACCAACACTTTAATTAATATTTTATTTTGGTCACGCTACCAATAATTCATCAAACGAGCAACACTTGCTCAGATGAGCAATATCTACTCAAATTAAACTACCAATATTAAATTAGCGAGTAACACTTGCTCTCCTCAACGTGAGGATCCTATCACTGTCTCAGCATACACGTTCGATTCATGAGTTGCAGAACATTCTACAAAATCATGTTTAACTCAGCAAATACGTGGACTCATGGTCCCACGAAGTCATGAAATCAAGAATCGACTTAATTAACCACGAGACATCAATCGTGTCACTTGGGGGGATATCAACTAGGGTTTTGGTTTGGCGGTCTACGGCACGTGTGTTCAAACACACGATGAAATGTGAGCAAGTCGTGCAATCAGTTGAGGGAGTTAGCGAAGTAGTGGGTGGAAAATCAACCAAGTCTCTGCAAGATGAGCGCAACTGGTTTCAAGCATTATTTCCATCTCTCCACTCGTGCACTCCATCAACTGTCACACTTCATGGGATCATGGTGTTTTCAACTTCGGCATTATATAATGTCTTTGAATCCTGATTGAAAGGGAGAGATTCGAAGAGTTATCAAACATTCGAACACAATCGTCTGAACGAGCGATTTCTCACCAAAGTTCATACAGACGCACTTTGTCTACACGAACTCACAGAAATTACTCTCAATCAGGAAAGATTCAATCATTTAGAGCATTTCACGCTGAAATCATAACACACCTACAATCTCAGATCACCATTGATCTCACACATTTCTCAGCTTCCATCCTACAGATCAACCCATCCTCTCTTGTGACCGAATTTACTCTGGAACGGCCATTGTCTTGGTTTAGGCCGGAGTACTACAGATTGGTCTCTCGAACTTAAAGCACCCCCTTCATAGCGGTGTATCTGTGTGAGGTTAAACACTTCGCTCGGTTCAAGGAATTTCCTCCGCACGGTCGTCCTCAATTCCGCAAAAACCAGTAGATCGTTTTTCCCCATCTACAGATTGGCGACCACAGTGGGAGATCATTCTCTCGGTTACAATCTCTCATTCTCACAAGATGGTTGGTCTTAGGGCTAACTCAACTACCTCAAACTCAATCCAGAATACTTCAAATGGGAATGCTCCTGCTTCTAACACTATATCTGGCAGCACGGAAGATGGAAGAGTCCCAACTCTAATCGAATTGGCACGCACCTTGGATATCCACACCAGGAAAATGGATTTGATTAAGGATACAATAAATCACATACTTGATTTCCTCATCAAACTAACATCCGAGTTAGACAGGATATCCGCTTCGGAAGTCCCATCATAGGGGACTGACTCGTCACACGGCGACCGTGAAATCGGCAGTTTTACTACTTATGAAAAGTCGGTAGACCAGGAGGTGACACAGTTGGTCGAAGGTTTATGTGAACTCTTACACTTCTCCAGGAACCAACGAACAGACACATTTGCTTCACTCAACCAAATATCATCTGAAGTTCCCTTAGTCTCCTCACCTCCAACAGTTGAAGAAACATTCATGATGTCTGAGCATTCAATCAACAACATCACCTTTGGAGAAGAGGACCGCATGGCAGACGAGGGACATAACCGAGCCCTGTATGTAACCGGTTTTATCAAAGACTCTGAAATTAAAAGAGCTCTCGTTGATACAGGCGCTTCTACAAATATTGTCACCATGAAGACTCTCAAGGTGTCCAAGTTTCCACGGAACAAGATCGTTCGTCATCCCATCTTGATGACAGGTTTTGAAGGAAGCCAGATCCATACATATGGATATGCATACATAGACTTGAAGGTGGGGCCTATCCAATCAAAAGCCAAATTCCACGTGATCGAGCAAGAGCCTGACTATCACATGATACTCGGACGACCGTGGCTTCATGACAACAAGGTGGTCCCTTCAACATATCATCAATGCATGAAAGCTCTAATCAACAACAAGATCGTTCTTATTGCGGATTCATCATCTCCATATGCCCCAGTCTATGACGCTGAGTTCCTTGAGTCTCAGAAGAACATCCCCGAACCTCCAAACAAGGTTTACAGTTCTCCACTCCCAAATTGGGGGTCTATCGAAAAGGTTGTGAACAAGCCATCATCCTCGGATGTTACGACGGCTAAGCCATCCGCTACACCGATTAAGCGCCGCAAGGATCAGATGTCGACTTATGGATCCAAGTTCATCACCAGTCATGATGCGGACGGGAGAATCATTTACCAGCGCAAGGATTAGCAATTAACATGGGAGAATGATGAAGAATCTCCCCGCCCCGAAGAATCATACCTGAGTGAGCCATCACTCGAAGAAGAAATCCAAGATGCTCCTCGACAATTACAGGACGGCACTGACTCCACCACTGATGATCTTGAAATGATTAACATCGGAACAGAGGACAATCCAAGGATTATTCTAATCAGCTCAGCGCTGTCATCAGAGGAACGGATGGAGTTAATAACGTTGTTGAAGGAGTATCAAGATATCTTCGCGTGGACATATGAAGAAATGCCTGGTCTAGATGATAAATTAGTTACTCATCATCTGCACATAACACCTGGTTCCAAAGCCGTCAAACAACCGCCTACATAGTTCAGACACGAAGTCGAAGAACAAATCAAAGTCGAGGTTCAGAAATTATTGGCAGCAAGTTTTATCAAACCAATTCAACATTCGACATGGCTGGAAAATGTCGTTCCCGTAAAGAAGAAAAACGGTCAGATCAGATGTTGTGTCGATTTCAGGAATCTGAACAAATGTTGTCCAAAATATAACTTTCCTTTACCCAACATTGACATGCTTGTGGATGCAACCAGCGGTCACGATATGTTCTCATTTATGGATGGTTACAGTGGATACAACCAGATCAAGATGTACGAGCATGATGCCAACAAAACTGTATTTCGTACTCCCATCGGGAACTTCCACTACACTGTGATGCCTTTCGGATTAAAGAATGCCGGTGCTACCTATCAACGATCTATGACTGCCATATTCCATGACATGATGCACAAGCAGGTGGAAGATTATGTTGATGACGTCGTGGTGAAATCGAAGACTCGAGCATCTCATTTCCAAGTTCTGAGACAAGTCTTTGAAAGATGCAGAGAATATAAATTAAAGATGAATCCTCTGAAGTGCGCTTTTGGCATTTCCTCCGGAAAGTTTCTGGGATTCCTAGTCATAGCAGAATGAATCAAGGTCGACCTAGATAAAACGAAAGCTATTACCACCATGCCTCCTCCACACACTGTGAAAGAACTCCAAAGTTTTATGGGCAAGGTAAATTATATTCGACGTTTCATTCCTGGATTGGCTCAACTTATTGCTTCGTTCACCCCTCTATTGAAGAAAAGAGCAAGCTTTACATGGACAACCGTTCAACAAGAAGCGTTCCAGAAAATACAACAGATACTGTTATCACCTGCTGTCATGAAATCTCCAGTTCAAGGTCGACCGCTGATACTCTACACGACATTCAGTGATATCGCAATCGGAGCACTCCTTGCACAAGAGGACGATGAAAGCATCGAACGACCGATCTACTACTTCAGTCGTACAATGAGAGATGCTCAGCTCTGATACCCAAAGGCTGAAAGAGCATGCTTGGCGTTAGTGCATGCAATCCAGAAATTTAGGCACTACTTATTATCCAACAAAGTTGTGCTCATCTCCAAGGCTGACCCTATAAAGTTTCTACTATCAAAGCCAGCTTTGATAGGAAGACCAGCAAAATGGTTACTTCAGATGTCAGAATTTGACATAGCATGTATGCCACCAAGAGCAATCAAAGGGCAAGCAGTAGCAGACTTACTCGCTACTTTTCCAGGAGACGATGCAACAGCACTACACGAAGACGTGCCTGGTGAGTTTCCAGATATCTTGATTATCAAAGAAGAAACATGGCTTCTGTACTTTGACGGTTCTGCCACCCCTAGCAATGACACTGGGGGAGCAGGCATAGTGCTCATCTCTCCATCAGGAGAGGTTTTCTCACATTCATTCAAGCTGGATTTTCACTGCACCAACAATTCAGCAGAGTATGAAGCCTTCTTATTGGGATTATCCCTAGCCAAGCAAGCAGGATCAACACATATTGAGATAAGGGGAGATTCAAAATTGTTGGTCAACCAAATAAATGGAACGTACTCCCTTAAACAAATCACGCTGGCTCCCTTCATAACTGAGGCTCTGCGTCTGTTAAATTACTTCGCTAATACAACGATCGTCCATACTTGACGAACCAACAATAGGCATGCTGACTGCCTAGCAACTCTCGCCTCCAAATTGCAATTCGAAGGAGCAGAGAAGACAATCACTTTAAAAAGACATACTGTTTCATCTACATGGATGGCTCAAGTTGAAAATATTCAAGCAGATGATTGGCGAGCACCTATAGTTCACGAACTGAATAGTTCTCTTTCAGAAGGGAAAATCAGTCTCAAGGAGTTAAAGAATTATTTCTTACTCCATGGAGCATTATATTATCGAAACCCTGATGGGTCTTTGTCACGATGTCTTGGACCTGACGAGGCAGAAAAGCAGCTCAAGCGCATACATGAAGAAACCTGTGGACAGACACAGGTGGTAACGCTTTACCGAAAGCTTCAAAGAATGGGATACTATTGGCCTTCCATGGAGGTTCAATCAAGAGCTCTGCAAAAGTCATGTCTTAACTGCCAGACGCCTCCCCATCACTTGGAAGTTCTAACATCCCATCACACTGGGGACTGGAGGGAACCGTACATCAAGTACCTTCGGGACAATGAATTACCACTGGAAAAGAAAGAAACAATCAAGCTCATTCAAAGGGCTAAGAGATTTTTTTTCATCGACGGGATCTTATATCGCAAAAGTTTTGGGGGAAACCTACTGAGATGCTTAGCTGAGCATGAAATCCCAACAATTCTGAAAGAAATGCATGATACAGAGCATCAAGGAAAGAAGAAATTATTTCTCCAGATTCATGAGAAATATTACTGGCCAACCATGGAAGATGATGCAGCTGCGTACGTGCAAAGATGCCACCAATTTCAAGTCCACGGTAATCTCATTCACACTCCTTGTCTACCATTGAACTTTGTGAATATTCCATGGCCCTTTTATAGATGGGGACTGGACATCATTGGGAAAATCAATCCAGCATCTTCGAAGTAGCATGAATACATCATCAATGCAACTGAATATTTCACCAAATGGGTTAAAGTTATTCCTCTTCGAAGCACCACAGGAGTCACGATCGCAGCCTTCATCAAGGAGTACATAATATGAATATTCGTTGTTCCTAAGCACATCATCACTGATAATGGAACTCCTTTCGCCAATAAGCATGTTACAGAATTGCTCGAAGAATGTGGCATCAAACAATTTTTCTCTACGCCGTATTATCCCCAGGGAAACGGGAAAGCAGAGAGCACCAACAAAACTTTGATCCAGATTCTCAGTTGAACAGTTCATGATAATCCCCGATCATGGCATGAACAGTTTCCTATGGCGTTATGGGCTTATCGAACTACGCCGAGAAGATCAATCGGAACTTCACCATATTCTCTCGTATACGGAGCTGATGCAATATTACCGACAGAAATCAAAATTCCCTCAGCAAGGATTGCAGCATCCAGTGGAATACAATGGGACGAAGCTGAAGTATCCAACTCAAGAGTTGTTGAATTATACATGCTCGAATCAAAAAGGGCTAAGGTGGAAAAACACGTAGAAACCTACAAACAAAGGATCTCCAAAGCCTACAACAAAATGGTAAGACCTCGAACATTTCAAGTAGGAGATCTGGTATTAAATACTGCAAAACACATTCAACAAGACATGTCCGCTCCCAAGTTCTCTCCGAAATGGGAAGGACCATATGTGGTTATCAAGGCAGTATCTAGCGGATACTACAAAATCTTGAAAATCGATGGAGGTATAGAAGGAAATATAATCAACGGCAAGTGGCTCAAAGCATATTACTCCTGATCCTTAGAAAACAAATACCTTTTCATCATTCTATCATTGCAAACATTTTCAAAAATGTAATTTTCATTCCTTGAAAGAGAATTCAAATTCTCCTTTGTTCATTAAATGTTCCATAAATGAGAAAAATTCATCTATACCACGATCAATTATTCCACCTAGCCAGAAATTAATTCAAAAACAATAATCATGAATGCCCACTCATAGCAAACCATCCAGCAACTAATAATCCCTATAAGAAACTTCGTCAAGTTTCTTCTGAAAGGTCCCGGTCTTTACCTTCAAATCCTCAACTGCTTTATCAACCCTAGAAGATTCCAGAGCTAATGTCCTCTCCTCCTCCAATAAAGCAGTAGTCATGGAAATTGCATCAGCGGCCTCTGCTTCCTTATGAACCTTGATTATCTCAAGCCGACGGCGGAGCCAGCTTACGTTGAACCGTAATGCTTCACAGTTCGAGATCATCTCATCCCACTCATGCAGCTCATGATTTTTGACATCTCGCAAGCGCCTTTGGTTCATCTCCTCAATGATCGGCAACAGTCCATCTACTGTGGTCAAGAGGGTTGGAGGAAAGCCTTTCCATACCTATGTAGTATCAATATGGCCATACTTCTTCCAGATCTTAGTGTACAAGGACGCATGGAATTTAGGGACGACGAACCCGCCAACCACTTCATTGCCCGCAAAAGTGTTGATCAAAGGAGCTTCGAATGGGAGTCCAGCTGCAGGATATTCACGGGCATGAACGCTATCTCCTGTTTCCACGGAATCAACGGGATCTTCACCAGCTCGGTCGCTGCTTTCCTCAACCTCGACTACAGTTACAGATTTCCCGCTCCTTCTTCTGCCATCAACAACGACGCGAACGTCCGTCTGCAATAAAATGAAAAAGTATTTAATTTGAATAAATCACAGTATAATCTCAAGAATTATAAGATTACTACGAACGAGCCACTTGAAGACGGATGACTCGTACCGACAGAGCTCTAACAGCCGCTTGGGCCGAGAAGAAGCATTCTTCTGATTACCCTGCAATAAGCCGTTTTGTTAATGATCAAACCACCATCTTGATCAGGCAAAAATAAAAGGATGAAACTTACTGGGATGGACGCTACTATTTCACGCTTCGACTGAGTATTATCTTTAGAAGATACACCATTTCCTGACATGGAAGCAACAAGGTATGATCAATAATTCTCTGCACGATGAAGCTAACTCAAGATCGGAAGAAAGATTTGCGCAGATGGTAAAGCTTGAAGTTCTGAAGATATATGTTAGCCGCGGCGGAGGTTTATCTTCATTGATGGTCAATTCAGTTGCGGGTTTTACTGAAACCCTAAGATTTCAACGAGGGCAACACTGAAGATACGGAATAAAGATAGCTGGGGACTAGCACACACGGACTCATGTGTAACTCGTAATCTCCCAGCCTATGCAACACGTATCTTTCAGTTCCTTATACAAACGGAAATTACTAAGGCAGATTGGAAGCCATGATGAATTCGAGGCGAATGTTGGTTTATTTACTCAGAAGAATCAACATAGAAGAGTTCTCTCATTCAAAAGAAATTTCTAAATCAGAAGAAAATTCGTTCAAATCATCGAGGAAAATTCTACTACGAAACCTAAAGAACATTCGAATGTTCCGAGAAAAAAAAAAGACAAAGCTACTTTTCAAACTCATTATCAGAATCGTCATCGCTATCCGCTTTGTCGTCCGAGCCGTCATCACTATCTTCTTCATTATCAGAATCAATGTCGACGGGTCTCGGATAAGCTTATGGATCATCATATGAATCCGAATCTTCCTCCAATTCAGCTCCAAATCGCTTCATGGACCTCTGGTACTCTCTTTCATCTTGAACAGTCCAGGTCCCAGGTACCTCCCATATGTCTTCTTCAGAATCATCAGCATCAGAGCCAGCAGGCAGCCCGTCCAAGAATTGACGCTTCTCCTCAGCCCTTTGCATTCTGCGCCGAATTCGATCCTTCTCACGCTGACGAGTATATTTTGCGTCATCCTCAGCTTTCCTTTTCCTAATTTCAGCGAAAGAGACCCTCCGCTCATTCAAGGGTACGCTGGAATTCGGCCCCTCGCCCTGAGAGGGTTTATACTTTGATACGGGAACTTTGGAATCTTCATCAGAAGAGCTAGAGGAAGAATAATTGTTGTTGTTGGACATTTTCTGGAATCAGAAGCACAAAAGATTACCAACCTGCAAACAAATCCATCAGTAAAAATGGTAACGCTTGACTCTTACCTTTTTACGCTTCCACTAACGGTAGTGATAGTAATGCAAGAGTTAATACTTCAAAATCGTTTGTTTCTTCGAAACCTACAAGAAGAACAACTCAGATTTTTCATAAAATCATGAACATTTCTACCGTGTGAACATTCACCATAGAACTATGAAAATTAAGACATTATCTCATCATAAATAATATTTATCTCTAAGCAATATCGCACGAAACTCAAGTTTTGATTTTAGAGAAATAATATATATCTGCATATATTTATATATATATGTAATAGAACGTTTATTTACTCACGTAAATAAATATTTTTCAACGTGATCCAAGCTCACAAAAATAAATCGTGGATACTCCACGGTTTCAAAGAAAAAAAAACTTTTCCATGAACCGACCATGTTTTTACAAGAAAACTCTTTTCCTTCGTGCCGTCATATGTATTTGAAACGAAGGTTTATTTCAATTTTGTGAAAACTCACGCATTACATGATAAAGTTTTACATGAAATCTCATACATAAAATTTTATCACTGAACACAAGTTCATGTATACATAAAAAAGAGAACTCGTTTCTCTGCATCATCATTATTCTTTAAAACTAAGGTTTTACTACGGTTTTGTGAAAAATTCACTTTTTACGATGAAACTTTGGCTCACGAGAAAGCTCATCAACATAGTTTCATCATTGAACCTATATATTCATATATGAAAGGAAATCACTCCTAAATCAGGGATTATTACTAGTTTTCAAAAACTAACGATCAAACGAACATACGTTTTCAAAAACGAAGGTTTTTTCAACAAAACCCACAATCATATATACACTGGTATATAATTTTATCATGATCAACATGTGAACAACCCATAAAACTCATGAGCATCAGAAAATAAAAATAAAAATTGGACGTATACTTGTCGGCGCCGACGGAAAACTGGCGGACGGTGGCGGCGGCGGCGCTGGAGCTCCGGCGATTTTTTTTCCTCCTCTCCTGGTGATGGCGTGAAGGTGATGAAGTGATGGAAGCTGCTGGTTGTGGTAAAATTAAAAAAAAAATCAATTCCTTTTATATCAAACTTTATTTCCAAAACCTAATTTTCCAAGGATTTCCTTGTTGGGCCCGGCCCGCGAATCCTGAATGACCAAGGTCCTGTCATCCAAATCAGCGGTTCAACACCAACTCATGCTCACCAAACGACATTCTATCATGCCATTAGAGCCTGCTTTCAAGTCATGATATGCTCGTACGATCGAAATCCGGTAACATCTTAACTTATGGCTGAGTTCAATTACTTGCATTGTTATGACCGGAAAATCACCATTCAATGCTGACTGAGGAACACGGTTTTCCTCACTAATCAGGGGACTTAATGTAGATGGTGGATTTTCGACAAAGGCTAAAATCGTAAACCCATAATTACACGAACCTTGACTCAGCAATTAGGCGTGAATATGGAGACACAGGTCTCTCATCGGATCCTCTGATGGAGAATACTTTCTCTCAGAGTGCATATATATATGTAGTCTCACAGCTGGACAACGACATATCTCATGAGTACTGAATACTTCGATCATTATTTCTGTCACGGGATGAACAACTCCCGAACAACTTGCTCTACTAGTATAAAGTCATAAATTAATCATTCCTAAATTCTTGGATTCATCCGCAGAATTGCTGAAAATATTCAAATATATTCGCATATAT
Source organism: Papaver bracteatum (assembly GCA_023529315.1). Taxonomy (NCBI): domain Eukaryota; kingdom Viridiplantae; phylum Streptophyta; class Magnoliopsida; order Ranunculales; family Papaveraceae; genus Papaver; species Papaver bracteatum. Next base: position 2,173,032 of record JAJJWX010003811.1, on the reverse strand, counting down.
TTCATTACGCAAACCATGGTTGTTCCCAGCAGAAGTCCATCGATTAGTAATAAATATTGGATGCACGGGAATCAGAGCTACCGCCTGAGCGAGCCATGTCTCAAACTTAGATTCTTGGATTCATCCGCAGAATCGCTGAAAATATTCAGATATTTTCGCAGATATTTCATTACGCAAGTCATGGTTCTTCCCAGCAGAAGTCTATGGATTAGTAATAAATATTGGACGCACGGGCATCAGGGCTACCGCCTGAGCAAGCTCTGTCTCACACCTAAATTCTTGGATTCATCCGCAAAATTGCTGAAAATATTCAAATATTTTCTTAGATATTTCATTACGCAAACCATGGTTGTTCCCAGCAGAAGTCCATGGATTAGTAATAAATATTGGACGCACGGGCATCAGGGATACTTCCTGAGCAATCCCTGTCTCAAATGGTGCAATTGTATTCAACAATGATACATTAATAACCACCGCACGAGCGAGTATTTAAAAATACTATGAAACGATGAGCCTATGCAAAATAGGACGAAAAATAACAAATAAATAAAAATTGACCAAGGTGATGGGAGCATGGATCCACTGACGGGCCGACCGTGCCGTGGTCAATCCCACACCAGTCTCATATTTTTTGTTATTTTTCTTGAGTTCATGAAAAACCTTTCGCTTGAACAAATATCTTTTGTTTTGAGGAAACTCCTCAACTTCATGGTGCCTCCTTCGCGCGGAGGAAATAATATAAAATTAAGGAGAGCATGAGGGGGGCGTGACCATTGGCCAACCGACCATTCCTTGGTCCCATCCGGCCCCACACCTCATATTTCCTCTCTTTTTTATTATTATTGCCTTGATTTCATGAAAACTCCTTAATCTCATGATATTTCCTTCGTCCCATGAAAAATAATAAAAACTAGGAAACCCGTGTGCACGAGCCATGGCCGGTTGGCCAAACCCTAGATGGCTCACACGTCCCACTCTTTTATTAGCATATTTTTCATGTTTACATAATCCCATGAAAATTCCCTGATTTCATGATATTTCCTTCAAATTATGAAAATTCCTTCAAATCATGAAATAATGCATAAAATAGGGGAAAACGCACGGGAACAGGCCTTGGTCAGCCAGTCATGCTCCAAGCCGGTCCCACACGCTCACATGTCTCTTATTTTATTATTAATGATTTTTGATGTTTCCCTCGTCTCATGGAAACTCCTTGATTTCAACAAAACTCCTTCGTTTTATCATATTAGGAAAAAAAAATGTTATGGGACCGGCCCCTTTGATTTTTCCTGAGTTTTACTCTCTGGATGTTTTCACCTCCCGAAAGAGCTTAAAACCTAAATATTCCCGAGTAGGGAGATAGGAAATTCTTTTCCGTATGGAATGGAGGGGCGAACCAGCAAAATCCGAGTCCGTATGAGAAATTTATGTTGATTCTACCAAATGACGCTAATTAGGGATTCAACCAATCTGGGAGTGTTCAAACGATCAACATTTGATCCCGTGACCACCCAGGGCCGGTTTCATGACCCCTTGGTCGGTCCCTCACCTCTTCATAATTCCTTCACTTTTCATTATTTTCCTTCATCCGATGAAGTTTTGACGGTTTTATCAGAAAACCTTAATTTTGTCATATTTTATCAAATGGTTGCTCAAACGAGCACCAGAAAATATCAAAATTCTTAGAACTGAGACACGGACGTCTCAACGAAGAAATCATGTTACCTTGACTGACCAAGGTTGGATTTGTGGCTCGCAATGAGCTAGTCCCACGTGTTTCTCACAATCTGACCTAATTTGCACAATTGCACGTATTAGGTCCAAAAACTCTCCAAACAATTTCGGAATTTGACGGAGCGATCATCATTTGATCCCGTGATCACCCAGGACTGGTTTCACAACCCCTTGGTCGGTCCCTCATATTTTAATAATTAATTAGGTTCTTTCACCTAATGCTGAACCCAGCAGTAATTCAGTAAACGATTAAACCAACATTTAATCATCCTTTCAACAACTCACCAATGGATTTTGCTCACGTGAGCATATGAGAATTTCATGGTCGATCCACGGTCCCATGAAGCCGGTTCTCCTTCATTCTATGGTTAAATTTCAAATAAACCATCAATTGGTCATCAATTGATCAAATTAGGGTTTCTGAATCCAGGGATCATGATTCCAGATTCAAACACTAATAATTTCACACTGATCTCATGATCAATATTCTTATTAATTATGCTCGGTTCAACCACCAGCGCTTTAATTAATATTTTATTTTGGTCACGCTACCAATAATTCATCAAACGAGCAACACTTGCTCAGATGAGTAATATTTACTCAAATTGAACTACCAATATTAAATTAGCGAGTAACACTTGCTCTCCTCAACGTGAGGATCCTATCACTGTCTCAGCAGACACGTTTGATTCATGAGTTGCATAACATTCTAAAAAATCATGTTTAACTCAGCAAATACGTGGACTCATGGTCCCACAAAGTCATGAAATCAACAACTGACTTAATTAACCACGAGACATCAATCGTGTCACTTGGGGGGATATCAACTAGGGTTTTGGTTTGGCGGTCTACGGCACGTGTGTTCAAACACACGATGAAATGTGAGCAAGTCGTGCAATCAGTTGAGGGAGTTAGCGAAGTAGTGGGTGGAAAATCAACCAAGTCTCTGCAAGATGAGCGCAACTGGTTTCAAGCATTATTTCCATCTCTCCACTCTGTCACTCCATCAACTGTCACACTTCATGGGATCATGGTGTTTTCAACTCCGACATTATATAATGTCTTTGAATCCTGATTGAAAGGGAGAGATTCGAAGAGTTATCAAACATTCGAACACAATCGTCTGAAAGAGCGATTTCTCACCAAAGTTCATACAGACGCACTTTGTCTACACGAACTCACAGAAATTACTCTCAATCAGGCAAGATTCAATCATTTAGAGCATTTCACGCTGAAATCATAACACACCTACAATCTCAGATCACCATTGATCTCACACATTTCTCAGCTTCCCTCCTACAGATCAACCCATCCTCTCTTGTGACCGAATTTACTATGGAACGGACATTGTCTTGGTTTAGGCCGGAGTACTATGGATTGGTCTCTCGAACTTAAAGCACCCCCTTCATAGCGGTGCATCTGTGTGAGGTTAAACACTTCGCTCAGTTCAAGGAATTTCCTCCGCACGGTCGTCCTCAATTCCACAAAAACCAGCAGATCGTTTTTCCCCATCTACAGGTTTATTCGTGGGAGACAAATTTATCTATATTGTAGACTTTTATGTGTGTGACAGATTTGTTTGCTAAAGTATTCGACTTTGGGTCGTAGCAACTCTTGGTTGTGGGTGAGATCAGCTAAGGGAATCAAGTGCGTAGTATCCTGTTGGGATCAGAGGCGTAGAAGCATAATTGTACCTTGGATCAGTGTGAGATTGGTTGGGGTTCAACTACAGTCCAGACCGAAGTTAATTTGGAGTAGGCTAGTGTCTGTAACGGCTTAATACAGTGTATGTTTAATCTGTACTAGGTCCCAGGGTTTTTCTGCATTTGCAGTTTCCTCGTTAACAAAATTCTAGTGTTTGTGTTTTTTTTTTCCGCTTTATATTTTGTTATATGATTAAAATAATGCAGGTTGTGCGTTGTTCAATAAATTAGAATATCCGACCTTATTGGTTGTTGATTTAAATTGATTGACACTTGGATATTGGTCTTTGGTACCATCCAAGTTATCTCTCTTTGATTAAGACTCGCAGATTGTATATGCTTGAGTAAATCAAATTTAGAGATAGAGATAATAAACTCCTTGAGATATTTTCTATTGATTGAGTCTAACTGTCTAGTTGATTCTCTAGTAAAGTAACTCGGAGTTTGTCCATACAGATTGCTAATCGAAATATTAGGTGTATTTCTTAAACCCCCGCTTTTTCAGGGTTAAAAAAAAAATTATTCTCTTTCCTCCTTTCCAAGGGAAATTAAGGTGTTGAAGTTTTTCCTACTTTCCTTTTCTGCACGGTATTGTTCCTTTCAGTGTGCAAACCTTGGATTAAGAAATCCTACTCTTTTATGGGTTACTGTTCAGGAACGGGTTCAAGCCCATCCACTGGGATATAAAGGTAGTGGTACACGTTGAAAAAGCGGGGGTATAACAACCACACCCAATAATTAGATTAGCAATCTGTATGGACATCTCCGAGTTACTTTCAAGAAAATCAACTAGACTCAAACAATAGAAAATATCTCAAGGAGTTATTATCTCAATCTCTCAATTTGATCTATACTCAAGCAAATAGAAATCTGCGAGTCTTTATCAAAGAGAGATAACTTGGATGGTACCAAAGACCAATATCCAAGTGTCAATCAATTTAAATCAACAACCAAGAAGGTCAGATATTCTAATTGATTGAACAACGCACAACCTGTATTATTTCAATTATATAACAAAATATAATGCGTAAAATAAATAACACAGAAACCAAAATTTTGTTAACGAGGAAACCGCAAATGCAAAAAAAAAACCCAGGACCTAGTCCAGATTAAACATACATTGTATTAAGCCGCTACAGACACTAGCCTACTCCAAGCTAACTTCGGTCTGGACTATAGTTAAACCCCAACCAATATCACACTGATCTAAGGTAAATTTATGCTCCTACATCTCTGATCCCAGCAGGATGCTATGTACTTGATTCCCTTAGTTGATCTCACCCACAACCAAGAGTTTCTACGACTCAAAGTCGGAGACATTAATAAACAAATCTGTATCACACGAAAAAGTCTACAAGGATAAATAAATTCGTCTCCCACGAATAAACCTATGAGTTTTGTTCCGTATTTTGATAAATCAAGGCGAACAGAAACCAATTGATAAAACTAGACTTATATTCCCAAAGAACAGCTCAACTTTATCAATCACCTCACAATAAATTTAATCGACGCAGCGAAGAAGATTATTGAGGAATCACAAACGATGAGACGAAGTGTTTGTGACTACTTTTATATCTTGCCTATCGGAGATAGAAATCTCAAGCCAATTATTCAAATTATACTCATACGATAGAAGAAGCAAGATCAGATCACACAACTACAAGAAAAGTAGTATCGGTCTGGCTTCACAATCCCAATGAAGTCTTTAAGTCGTTAACCTGGTTTTAGAAGAAGAAAACCAAAGGTTAAAGGAGAATCGGCTCTAGCTTATAGTATCACATAGAATGTGTGGGGATTAGGTTTCTCAGTTGCTAGAGTTCTCCCTTATATAGTCTTCTAATCAGGGTTTGCAATCAATGTTAGCTTAGTAACAAAGCATTCAATATTCACCGTTAGATGAAAACCTGATTAGATTCAAGCTAATATTTAGATCGAAAACATAGCTTGTTATACACACATGTACTTGAAGTTTTTAGGCTTGTGTAACCGTACCCAAAGTTCGCAGACTGAGCTCATGCACTACTCCAGTTTCACTTGATCAACAAAGTTCGCAAACTTCGGTTCAGGAAATAAGGACTTAAACATATATGTGTTACCACAATAATGCTTATATTCTCCAATGGTTATATTGTCTAAACTCTCATTTCAATCATTGAAACATTCTCAGAGGGCGTTATATAGTTGTTATTCACAAACTGTTTTTCATTAGAGCGATTTCTAAAATGATTGAAACATAACATGACTTTCATCACTAGGTAAAGATAAACTTGGCTAAATCGAAAGCTTTACCAACACATATTTCGAGAAATAGATAAGCGAGATATACTCATCTCGAAATGACATATATGTATAATCTTAGTCTATATAGTAATACGACTTTTGTCTCAAGATAGGAGATAAAGTAGATAGACTTTTGAGTGATAGATAAGTTCAAGTCTCCACATACCTTTTAGTCGATGAAGATCCACTGGTTCCTTGAGTAGTCCTTCGTCTTGTATGATGATCGCCATGGAGTTCTTGACCTCAACTACACTTTTTATCCTAGTCCGAGACCTTAGCTATAGTAGACTATAAATCAAGACTTTATAGTTTTGATCACTAACATTGACAAACATGCTTGAGATAGCAACGCATGCGAGTTCTACCGAGCAATGCTCTAACAATCTCCCCCTTTGTCAATTTTAGCTGTAAAACTATTAATACATATGGAATACAAAAAATATTTAAATAAACTTCGTATCTCCTATTCCACATGTCGTCTAATCTTCAACAATACTCGAAATCTTCGTCACTTCCAAGTAATTCAATGATCCCAAAGGTTGTAAGTTTAGCATCATCGTTGTTGAAAATCCATAGCTATAACAATGAGAAAACAAGAGTTCTCAATCATTGTTATACAGTGTCATAGTATCATTACACAGCGTCAAAGTCCAATTGTATCACAACTTTAACAACAATACCATGGTGATACTTCACTCCCCCTTAGTCAATACTCCATCTCACATGGAAACCACTCCCCCTTACATAATGATCTGAAAACCATATGTATTTGTAGTGTGAACTACATATTAATTCTCCCCCTTTTTGTCAATAAAATTGGCAAAGGTACAAGAACGGGATCCTAATGAAATTTCCGTAAGAGACATTTCATGACCAAAGGTAAATGTATATCATCTTTTTTAGATGCAATAATAAAGCTGAAGCTAAATGCATTCATCAAGGAGTTCATGAAGATACAAGATAACCCCCATAATATTCCACAGCCGCACTCCCCACAAAGATTTGGCAATTAAGCACAAGTTCAAAAGAACTTTCCTCCATAAAATGTCATTCCCAAGGAAACAACAAGAGCGACCTTAATTTCAAAAGAAAAGAATGATTTCTTTAGACTCAACAAATTACATACAAGTATGAATTTGGAATCCAAAATATTCAATCATATTAACCAAAGCGAACTAAGGTTAATTTGACTAAATATGCTCGACACAAGTAAACTTATGGAGACTTAAGAAACCAATTAGATTTATCACAAGAGAACTTGCAAGCAATCTAATTGTCATACTCAACCAAACTAATTACAAAAGTAATCAATTTAATAGGCCACACTCGACATACGAAATTCTATGGAGCAATGACTAAGTTAATCATGAATAACCAACCCAGTCAAAGAGATGCTCAAACATAAGAAAACTTATGGAGTGATAACCACACAAGATGATTAATTTAGTTTAACATGTTCAACATAAAGTACCTTATGGAACAACAACTAAGCTAATCACAAAGCAATCAACTTTTGTTGTTTTAGTGCTCAACATAAGACACTTCATGGAACAACACAGTATTTACACAAAAATTGTGGATCGGAGAATCGACCTATACCTTGGAATAAGCAAGGATTCATTCTATGTTTCCATCACTATTTTCACAATGACACACAATAAACATAATCCTTGAATCACAAAAGATTTTAACCTATCTTACATCAATAATTGACAATATAGGCTTAACTTTCGTGTTTTGCCAAAAGTATATTCATTCTTTTGTCAATATTTGCATATCAATTCACGAATGACTTTACTTTTGACAAAATATGGGACAATCAAGTTCACGGAAATAAACACACATATCCCATCAAAATATTGTAATATATAAAACCATAAAGATTAATACTGCAACCATCATCTTCCAAACAAGTTTAGAATTTAACACAATAAATCTAAAAACAAGAAGATGAAAACTTTGGATATAGCTATGTGTAATCACAATAATGGCTATTCCAAAGCACTAGTTATTCTTCTAAATAAAACAAGAAAAATAGAAGATTTACTAGGCAAACTCAAAACTACTCATCATCTTCATCGGAAACATTCCAAGATGCTTGAATAGTGTCCAACTCTTCCTTGAGCTCGGGAAACTTAGTTGCAATTACTGACAATTGTTCTTGAATGCACTTTTCCCTTGAATTGACCTTACACACACCCTTGTGAATTTTTTAAAGTAGACTCAAGGTGGTAGGGTCGCAATCATTTATCTAGGCATCACTTTGTGTTTTGCAAGCATTCTCCCTTATGTGTCTGAAGGTACACGGTCGAACCGGTTTGGGAACCCCGAGGGAGTTGCCAATTGAATTAATACCACGATCACATCAAATTTGTCCAATTAAGCATGGATAACCTAACATCTTGACAGGTGAAGTCATCAAAATCATTTGATAAATGATAAAACCACATATATCGAGACTCTGAACACCCGTATCAAGAAAATAGACTAATTCAGCAAACTCATAATTCCACCAAGAATTCTCAATTGTGGAAGGACAAAGATTTGGGATACCAAGTTTCCCAAAATCCATCAACGGGATACTAAGATCATTAGTAGGAAATTTTCTTTGATTCCAAGTTACCTTCTTGCCACATAGCCCAGTAGAGATATCATCACATGATGGACGTTCATCACTTGGTCTAGGGAGACGCACTTTTCCCAACGGTATGTTGGGAATCTTTGAAATTAACTCTCTATCAACAAGAAACCTTTTTATATTTACTATGGATTTGAATTCCATCTTATTAAGATCAACATCATGAATGTTGGCATAGAAAATTCTTGTGAGAGAATCAAAACCTTGTCCAATACCATCAAAGATATTTCCAAGATTGAATTTTTTAAAGCAAGATAAATCCTCAACATGTCCACTATAAATGTCCAATTTCTTTTCTAAAATAAAACCTTAAGATGAAATTTTCTCAAAAAATCTATCACATTAATCATCCACAAGCCTAATTTTAAGGGAATTTTGGTCACAAGGAAGATCCATACTAGAGGTATTTGAATTTTTGGAATTCCTTTTTAATACCTTAGAATTCATCATGAGGTTTAAGAAATTGAAAGGAACAAGAGTAATTTACTTACTTGAAGTGATCTTGAACACCCTTTCTCTTAAATTCACCAAAGAATCTTTAATGGAGGCACCACACAAAACCCTAGAAGTTCACGTACGCGGACGGGAGAGAGGAAGAAGAGAGTGTGCGAACTTCCTCTTAATAAGACAAAACATGAGCTTGGACCCGTTTTCGAACTTCAACCCACAAGGAACAAGGGGGTTTTGTTGGACGTTTGCACATCAAGGATTATGCATTCCGTAACAAGATGGATGCACTAGAAGGCTTTAATTGAAAATTCAAGACAAACTTGTACACGATTCAAACAATTTCTTGCCCCATTTAAAGATATATATACATATGGGGTAGTGCTAGTCTTGTTACCAAGAGGCATTATGTACAGAGAAATTCTCATGCAATATTTTCGGTTGATCAGTGAAAATAGTCCATGTAATGTAATCAACATAATGATGATAATCAGGGGAGTCTAAGCTTCCAATCCTTTGCTTGATATGCCTGGAAGGAGGATTCTTCCATTTTCCAGGTTGTACAATATTATTTAAAGGTTTAAGTGATTCTTAGACTTAACAAAATTAAGTTTTTCTAAGGATATAAAAACGTCTTCGAATGATCTAAATAGAACTTTATCAGCTGATCCGTTATGATAGTACTCTTCATAGAGATCGGTAGTTAATCTTGTGAGGTTTCATATCATTGAGCGCCATGAACGTTTCTTTAATCTCTCCTCCTTTTTATTTTTTTTCTTTAGATTGATACATATCATCTAAAACTTCCTTCTTAGATGAAATGGGATTATCATGAGAGACCAGAGGTTTTGACCATAATAGATCTTGATCAATCTTTAAGAAATTCTGGTATGCGTTACAGATGCCAAGAGCAAATTTCCAAAGAAATTTCTCATGGGACAATTTTTAAGGAACGAACAAATACAAACTTATCAGGTTTAAAGTGTTTGCCTGCTCTGATACCAATTGAAAAAGCGGGGGTCTAACAAACACACCCAATATTTCGATTAACTCCGAGTTACTTTACTAGAGAATCAACTAGATAGTTAGACTCAATCAATAGAAAATATCTCAAGGAGTTTATTATCTATATATCTCAATTTGATTTACTCAAGCAAATACAATCTGCGAGTCTTAATCAAAGAAAGATAACTTGGATGGTACCAAAGACCAATATCCAAGTGTCAATCAATTTAAATCAACAACCAATGAGGTCGGATATTCTAATTAATTGAACAACGCACAACCTGTAATATTTCAATTATATAACAAAATATAATGCGGAAAAGAAATAACACAGACACCAGAATTTTGTTAACGAGGAAACCGCAAATGCAGAAAAACCCCAGGAACTAGTCCAGATTATACATACATTGTATTAAGCCGCTACAAACACTAGCCTACTCCAAATTAACTTCGGTATGGACTGTAGTTGAACCCAAACCAATCTCACACTGATCCAAGGTACAATTATGATTTTACGCCTCTGATTCCAGTAGGATACTGCGCACTTGATTCCCTAAGCTGATCTCACCCACAACCAAGAGTTGCTACGACCCAAAGTCGAATAATTTAGCAAACAAATCTGTCTCACACAGAAAAGTCTACAAGATAGATAAATTCGTCTTCCACGAATAAACCTATGAGTTTTGTTCTGTCTTTTGATAAATCAAGATGAACAGGAACCAATCAATAAAACCAGACTTATATTTCCGAAGAACAGCTCAGTTTTATCAATCACCTCACAATAGTCTTAATCGACGCAGCGAAAAAAGATATTGTGGAATCACAATGAGACGAAAATGTTTGTGATTACTTTTATATCTTGCCTATCGGAGAAATAAATCTCAAGCAAATTATTACAATTGTACTCGTACGATAGAAGATGCAAGATCAGATCACACAACTACGATAAAAGTAGTATCGGTCTGGCTTCACAATCCCAATGAAGTCTTTAAGTCGTTAACCTGGTTTTAGAAGAAGAAAACCAAAGGTTAAAGGAGAAACGACTCTAGCTTAGCAAATTAGTATTACACAGAATGTGTGGGGATTAGGTTTCCCAATTGCTAGAGTTCTCCCTTATGTAGTCTTTCAAATCAGGGTTTGCAATCAATGTTAGCTTCGTAACAAAGCATTTAATATTCACTGTTAGATGAAAACCTTATTAGATTCAAGCTAATATTTATCAACCGTTAGATTGAAAACTTAGCTTGTTATACACACATGTACTAGTGATCACAGTCGTATGCGTCAAAAATAATTCACTTTCTTACTCAACAAAATATAAATGAAGCATAAATTAAGGAAGAGTTTGTTTCCACAAAGAGGCAATTGTTGTTATAAAATTCTAGTTTCTTAGTTACCAAAGGGGGGGATTTTTGTTTTATGAAAATGAAAGTAAATTAAAAACAAAGTAAATTAGAGAAAGTAATCAATGAGAGAAAGATATTTGTCAAGGAATTCATCTTCAATCTTAAACAAGTGCTTGCAATGATTAGAATTACGATTTAATCTCTTTTATTATCAAAAGCCTAGAATATCAAGAGAGCAAGATAATCCAATAATTTCCTAAGTTCACCAACACACACATTAGAGTTTCGTATGTGAATTCTACCTAAAGAATAACCTAACGCCTTGCGCTAATTAAGTTCAATTCCTAGGAGAATTAAGTTTGGGAAATAGGCTAATCAATGCAATTGTCATACATTGTGCATGAGAATTCGGACAAGGGTCAAACTCTACATATGATTACAAGAGTGTATCACTACAAACTATAATCATATCATGCTACTTGTATTTGGGGTTATCGCTCGATGAAAACCCTAAAATAGTTATGGACAAGGATGCAAGTTCAATTAATTGGCCACTTAACTAACCAAACATCTAACCTATCACAATACATCAATCATGTGATTTTTAAAAACAGTAGAGATTTGAACGATAATCAAGTGAGAAAACTAATGTGTTAATCAAGCACAAGTTTTAGAAATAGGACTACATCCTTAACCAATAATATAAGATTTAGCTACTCATAGCTATGGAGTTCATCATAATCAATAATCAAATAAAGAAGATGAAAATTAAATATGAAAGCAAACCCTCATTCCTGCTATGTCCATGATAAGTTCAAGGTCCAAGAATGATATTATCATAACATCTACTTTTCATTTTATTTAATATCATAAAACTTATCTCAAAACTGAAACATGTCTGTAAACTGTTTTATTGGTGATATAGTTATTTTTACAGATGGTATATGAGACAATCTCACCCGCAACCAAGAGTTGCTACGACCCAAAGTCGAAGACTTTAGCAAACAAATCTGTCTCACACAGAAAAGTGTATGAGACATTACAAGGTACAAGTCTTCAAAGTCCATTAGATAAATATCCATCAAGCCCATTAAATCCATGTGTGAAGATAACCCAGTAAAAATCTCTGCCAAAAGTGGTCGCCGAAAAACTGGTTCTAGTGCCGAAATCCGGTACCGGAAAATATCTCAGGTGACCGGCAAAGTCCACCCGATCACCGGTCAAAGATAACGGTCAACCTTCAGAGTTAACGACTGACTAACAGCGTCTGAGTCAGTGCTGGTAAGGAACGAGTCAGCTGGTTTAGTTAGATTCAGCTCACTGACTCATCTGAATCACCAAGGCCTGAGCAGTTGCAAAGCCTTACTCAATCTTGCACCATCTTGGCGCCTCACTACTTCAGTGTCATCTTCAACTCCAACTATCACTACTACTACCAGTACCATTATCCTCCATTTTTTGTTGCAACTCACCAACAAATCCATTTCAGTCCAATGCACAACAACAAATCAACCACTGCAAGCTTCTGTTCCACCTCAGTAAGCAACATAATCACCACCATTCCACTTCATTCTTCATCTCAGCAAAGTCATAGCACAAACTTCACTACCAACACCAACACCTGCAATCGCTGTCGTAGGCGTCAAAAATAAATTATACTTTCTTACTACTCAAAATATATAATATAGCAAGGGCAAGAAAGGATCGTTCCCACAGAGAGGTCTAGGTTGTCAAGTTGTTTCGTTTTCCTATATAAAACATCGGGGGTTTTCTGATTTTTAATAAAACAAACTAGAATAAAAGCAAACAAAGAAATAAATAAACACGCAAATCAAGGTTATGATAATATTGGTCAAAGATTTCATCTTCAATTGTAAACAAGTTTTTGAAAGTATGAATAGAATTCGTATTTAATCTCGCTATAATCATAAGCCCTAGAATACCTTATTGCAAGAATACTCCGTAAATTTCCTAAATTTATCAACACACACACATTAGAGCTGCGTATGTGAATTCTACCTAAAGAATAACCTAACGCCTTGCGCTAATTAAGTTCAATTTCTAGGAGCATTAAGTTTCATAAATAGGCTAATCAATGCAATTGTAATACATTGCACAAACAATTCGAACAAAGGTCAATTTCTACATATGATTACAAGTGTATCACTACAAACAGTAATCATATCATGCCACTCTTATTCAAGGATATCGCTCGATGATGAACCCTAAAATAGCTATAGATATGGATGTGAGTTCAATTAATTCTAGACTTAACTAAACAAACATTCAATCATATTGCAATACATCAATCATGCAATTATTATACGCAGTAGAAATCGAACGATAATATTGAGAGAAAACTAATTCATTAAATCCATAACTTGTTTTCAAAATCCAACTACATCTTTCACCAATAACAAAATCAACTACTTGTGTTTTTGGAAATCATCATCATAATAATAAAAGAAGAAACTATCATGAAACCCTAGAACAAAAGTAGAAGTCTCCCTAATGGAGATATCTAGGTTTAGAAAAAGATTTTCTATTTATATGCTTCTCCCATTCCAAAAGGATACTCTTTCCAAAAGTAGGTCAAGTCTTCTCAAAACCCGTCTCCAATTAGTCCACCGATCCCATGTATGGAAATTACCCGTGTGAAAATCTTTGTCCAAAATTGTTCGCCGGAACTGCTGACATCATCGTCAGAATCCGGTCACCGGGAAACTAACTCTGGCAACCTAACATACTGGAACTGTCACCGGGAAAATATATACTTCCATCACCTCATTTCTCCATCTCTATAGTTCATAGATTCACAAAAACCAACTAACCCAACTTCTTATTTCTTGCGAAAACGTACCCAAAAGCGTGACCCGTAGATCATATGTCCGGCGGCCAACTCTTGTATACAACACATACCCCTTTCATGATTCATTGAATCTTTACGATCGACACTTTAACCTCTGAAATCCGACATCCCGGGCTAGTACCACCGGTGCACCAATTCTGCTCCGTTTTCGCACAGTTTCTGCAGCTTCAAAATCCATTCCCTGCACAGTGCCATACTTATCTGCGATTCCCATTAGCTTGTTTCAGTGGCAGCAACAACATCTATGCACCACCACCTACTTGACTAATTTCATTCAAACTCGGCCACATAACCATCACTGCAACTGCAACAATTTCAATCAAGCAACAACAACTGCTCCTACTCCACTTCACTCCATTTTCTGCAGCAACCAGACAACTGATTCTTCTCTGTTATACCATTGTACTCCACCATGACTGACTACAACTCCTGCAATTCATATCTCATTTCCCTGCTGCAATATCATGGCCTGTGTACCACCTTGCAGCATCCTTTCTTCCTTCTTGTGGACCACCAGCTCCCATATCAGTTCCATTGCCTGCAAACCATTCACCTTGCACTAATACCTGGCCATTTCAAACTCCACTGTCATTCTAAATGCATCTTCCCATGTAGCTGTATATCACCAGAACCACTACCAATCAAGCACATTTAATCTCACCACAACAGTGACAACCCCCGGCAACCATCGCAGCTTCATTTCCACAGTTTCAATTTCAGTTACAATCTTGCAATACCCACATCCAAAACACCAACTGTAGTTCCATATTGCAACCAACGCAAGTTCTAGCAACACCAAATTCAGCTTCATAACTGCCTCCATTTCTTCACCTGACATTCAAACCAAGTCTGCAATATGAGTAGCACCAAACCACCTGCAATTCCATGGCTTCAATGTAACAAAACGCCACCAGTTCTGTAACTTATTTCCATCCAACAACATCAATTCTTAAATTATCATCTGCACTTGCACTCTCTCAACCAAACCAAAGTCTCCACCAGGAACCCAACCAAACAAGTGACATTGCCTAATTCTTCAATTTGAGCTTTGTACCAATAGCAACAGCTTAACCTGCGGCTGCCAAACCCATTCAATCCCAGTTTCAACCTCATTCTGAAATCACCCAGTTTTCAGCACAACATCAACACAGCCTCGAACCCACTATAGCTTCATAATACCCTTAACTGCAATCAGAACCCGTTTCTCCACGACATCATCTGCACCTGCTTAATATCAACAGTTGCAACTCCCATTCTCAGATACAACCACCACTATCGTCTGCTCCATCATTTCACTTCAACCATCGAACCACCATTACCAATTCAAACAAGAACTGACCCAAAAAGAACCCATCTTATCTGAAATCAACAGCAACCCTTGATTATCTTCAATTCATGGCACCAATTAAACCCATTTTCTCGACCTCGACGCCAGCTCCTTCTTAGCAGCACATACACCTCCATTTCATACCCTAATTTCTTCATAAATCTTCCTTGCTGGCCAATTGTTCTAAAAATCGGAATCAAACCCAATTCTTCTCTTCAAATATGAGTTACAGAAGCAACCCATTCTGATTTTTTACATCAATTTCTTCACAGCAAGAACCCTAACCTAAATCCCATCAATATCTTCACAGCAGCATCAGATTCTACTCAAAATAAAACCACATCTTCTCTATTTCATCTATGTAGTCCCTATAATTCAATCTCCCTTTTCCACTCAGTTGCAGCTAATTTGCAGCTTCAATTTCTCTCATCTCTGTGAATCTCGACCATTTAATGGCGCAACTATTTTCAATTTGTTTTATCTGAATTTCAGGTGAATGGTAATGAAGGAGGAAACTCCTGACTAGGGTTTTGTAGTAGATGTAAGATCCAGACACCATACACCATTGGATAAGGGTCACCTGAATGACTCTAGGCACTCATTGCACGGATAAGGGCCACTTACTGAAATAGAAACCCCTAGTGATTTAAATTCAATTGTCAATCCTGCGAGACTGAAAGTTCAGTTAACAAATTCCGCAAACCTATACGCTTCAAAGGCTCGCCGTTTCTTCGTACGAAACCGGAATGACCTCGTCTTTTGTTGATGGCTTTGCCTTTTTGTCCGTGAATTGATCTTTTACCCTTTTTAGCTTCAAATGAGTAATTTCTCCTTATTTTGCTCCCAAGGACTCCATTGCACCTAATAAACTCAAACTCACATATAAGATACATAATTTACATGAAAACTCGCAAAGAAAGCATAAATACTAGATATAAAATTAGGTGTTTTAGACACCTGTCAACCTGCAATTCAGTTCATAACTCCTGTAGTTCAATTCTTGCAAATTTGCATCTCCTGCTTGTTTGCAAATCTCAGTATTACCAACATCTTCCGAGTTCTTCTCTTCTCTGTCAAGCTTCTATCACTGCAAAACTCCATAGCTCTTCAACTGGATCTTTACTACTATAGCCTGAGCCATCCACCATAGCTGCTACAATACCAACTCTGCATTGCAAACATCCTAACAACACATACCACCACCTATTCGATTCAGTTCACTTGCAACTTCACATCTCTACTGCCCAACACAACTTCATCCTATTCGGTAGCAGCTGCACTACCCTGTACCAACAACTCCAGCTGTATCTTGTCACACAACTGCATAGTAATTCTCTACCCAAGACAACAAATCATCTCCCCCAGTTCATTTTAACCACTTCATATCAGCTTCCCTGAAAACCTAGGTATACATCTAGGCTTCATTTCTTAACTTCAACCATTTATGCAACATATAAACTCCGTCTTCTATTGCTTCACAGATTCCACCACAAACCCATGTAATTCTTTTTCAGTTTCTGTGATTTCAATTTGAGCACAACCCTTCTCTCAAATTACCAGCATCTCTTCTTGTTCTCTCCAAGCAATAAACCCTTCAATTTCTCCCATCTTCAATTAGCCTGTAAATCATTTACAACTCCACAATATCCTTCTGTTCAACCATGAAACCCTTGAATTTCAATCTGCTCTAATTTCTCGATTTGAACAACCCAAAAGCCAATTCAAACAAAATCCATCTTTACTTCTGCAGTTTCAGCTACACTTGCTCTGATTCTTGCATCAACTTCATCTCATAATTAGAAACAAAATCATTCTTAGTGCCACCTAAAACAACAACACCTTCTCTTGATTCCACCATGACATACCCCTGAATCTCCTCTTGAGTTTAAACCCTAACATACATCTAACCCCAATATCTAATTCATCTGTTATAATCATCTCAACCCACTAATTTGCAATTGAATGCAAACCCATTCATAATCAGCATCTCCTCTTCTTCATTTAACTCTCAAGACCCCTAAAATAGCTCTACGATTACCTGTTAGCTCAAGAACAACCCATCTCAGAAGCCCTAACTCAGTGCTTCAATTTCATCTTCTCTGTTTTGCAGACAAACAAACCCATCTCGATCTTGTTCTCTAATCCTAGATTCAACACCTTCTTATGCTTCAATTTTATTCTGAATTTCCACCATGAAAGTTAATGGAGCCGCAGCTCTTTACATGCAGTGATGAAGAGATAGAAACCAATGATGAGAAATGATTTTCTCTGAAACTTAGGTCTTGTGTAGTAATAGGAATTACTCAAGGCACCCACAAGAGTGAATAAAAAGAGCCACCACAGCATGAAATCCCCTCATCCTCCATTGTGATCTCGATATCACATGCATACGAAATGACGCTTTCGCCTTTCTTGCTCCCAATGAACGTTTTTCCACCAACGACAACTGTCTTTTACTTCTCAAGTTCACTTCTTCTCTTCAATGTCTCTTCATCACGATAGTTGTCATGATTTTCAGACAAAATTTGCATCACTAAAGCCGACATACTTTTCAGATAGAGATGAAGAAATAAAAGCAAAAATGAGAAATAGTTCATCTCCAATAGCCATTGAATATGAGATGAGACTTTCGCGCTGTTTATTCTCCTTTTGTTCCAAATGACTCCAAAGTACCTAAATACTCAAAAACAAACATAAGATACATGTTTTATAAGAAAACTCGCAAAGAAAGCATAAACTATAGATAAATATCTAGGTGTTTTAGACACCTATCAAATTCCCCCACACTTAGACTTTGCTAGTCCTCGAGCAAATTAAACAAAATAATTACAAAACATACATACAACTCCGTCTCGTCGAGGCTACGGTTACTATTAGCATAAATAACAAGCCTTTGAACCCCTATGTGTCCCTAGTGAACGAGTTTTAGTCTCGTGAAGGTTTACAAGAGGTCTACCTACAAAACCTATATTTCCAACTCCAGCTACCTGTGACAAATCTATGAACGAATCCAAAATGACTACATGAGGAGGTACCTTGATGCAAATTCAATTCATATATAAGTGAATAAAGTTTTTCTTAGAAAGTCGAACAAACCACAATACTCGGAATCTAACTAACCACAATCATAATGAAAAGATTAAGAAGATGGATATAAAGGTAGATGTTTGCGAATGTTGACAAGTGGTTGGTGTTTCCCATATCTGTCTGAAGGTTACCGCCAAGATGAACATGTGCATCCTATTGGATTGAGCTACTGGTCTGAATTCTAGTGTCAATACACTATCATATACAAGGGAACCAGTGGTCAACAATCTTAATTCTACACCAACTCAACTGGCATATACAAGGGAACCATGAGTCGACTTTATTAAACAATAATAATAATAAAAAAAAAAATTATTTTTTTCATTTTTTTGAGACAACATGATTAGATCTTTTGGATCCAAGCGCATGCTTCTTTTCAGCAGATTACATGGTAGCTCCCATGGATTCTGCATTCCACGCTTGTTTAGGCGACGGAGACAGGGAGAACACACACATATTGCTATCCAAGTGTCATTTTTATTCTGATTGGTCTAATTGGTCGGTTTTTTTTTTTTTTTTTTAGTAACTCAATCACTCTATTTCATCCTAGCAGTAATAACAATTCGATGTTAGTGACCCACCAAATCACTTAGATAACAATTGATAAATATGGAAAAATAAAAATAGAACGTGATATGGTGACATTTCGAGATATGGTAACAACTATCATTTTATTTGTAATTCCTGAGCTATGTCTATCCTTTTTAATTAATGGATTCCTCAACTCCTGCAATCAAGATGGTTCCATCCACTAATATTGGTAGTGTCATCCTAAAGGCACAAGTTTCTAGATTTCGGAGTTCATAAAGCAAAATTTTTTTTCTAACTAAAAGCATCAAACAAACTGTACAAACATATAAATGCTCCCCCACACTTAAACTTTACATTGTCCTCGATGTAAAATTTAGTCATTCAAAGTAAAGCTCAAGGTGGGGAATTTCGCAAATGATATGCAAAAGCAAAGATAATAAAGATAAAATGCTTAAAAAATAAAAAGATAAAGATACGAAACCGGTGGGTTGCCTCCCACTTAGCGCTTGGTTTAAAGTCGTCAGCCCGACTATCTCCTTGTTTGTTACACCTTAGCCGGCTTCCAACACATTATGGAAATCTGATTGAATGCTGCTCGAGTGTTTCCTTGCCTCAAAGATGTTGAAGTGAACGACTTCTTCATCGAACTCCATAGTCAAGGTGCATTGTGAACATCAATCTTCGTTCTAACGGTACTCAAAAATGGTCTACCCAACAGTAAAGGTGTAGACGAGGTTGAATTTGCATTACCCATGTCTAGAACATAGAAATCCACTGGAAATATTAGTCCTTTTACCTACACCAAAACATCCTCAACAATCCCTTTTGGGTAAACATTAGATCTATCGGCAAGTTGAATAACTATATCGGTTTCCTTAAGAGGACCAAGATTTAAAGCATCATAAACTGAAGTAGGAAAAACATTAATGTAAGCTCCTAAATCTAACATAGCGTTTGTAAACCTGGTTTTACCAATAGTGTATGGAATAGTGAAACTACCGTGATCTTTCAACTTAAGTGGGAGTTTCTTTCGAAGATATGTCGAAGCATTCTCCCCCACACTCATTACCTCATTACCGGTTATCTTGTGCATGGTTCCTTTATACACTTTGCATAGTGAGGAGTTTTCCTAATTACTTCAATGAGTGGAATATTCACTTGGACCTTCTTAAAAATATCCCAAATATCCCTATCTTGTTCCACCTTCTTATTAGCTTTAGAAAACCTGCCAGGAAAAGGTAGAGGAGGAACATAAGTAGAAACAAGAGGTTCAGACTTAGATTTAGTTACCTCGGGAGTTTGGGGAAAATCTGCGTTCTTTTCCTCCAAAATTGGTTCCTTTGGGGCTTCTTATTCACCCGAATTAGTAACTTCGGGTTGCACAAGTTTTGTACCATTTCCTAACGTAATAGCATTGACACCCTCTCTTGAGTTAAGAGGTTTGATCGCTGTCGTATGCGTCAAAAATAATTTACACTTTCTTACTACTCAAAATATAAATATAGCAAGGGCAAGAAAGGATCGATCCCACAGAGAGGTCTAGGTTGTCAAAATATTATTGGTTTCTTATAAATAACACCGAGGTTTTTATGATTTTTATATGCTAAAATAAAATAAAGGCAAACAAAGAAAAGTAAACAAATCAAAGTATTGAGAATATTGGTTAAGGATTCATCTTCATTCACAAATATGTTTTCTTCACAATAATTAGAATTGATATTTAATCTCAAATTTTATCAAAAGCCCTAGAATATCTTGATCGCAAGAATATCCCGCAAATTCCCTTTTGTCATCAACAAACACATTAAAAGATGCGAATATGAGTTCTATCTAAAAGAACAACCTAACGTGTAAAAGCACTAATCAGGTTTAATTCCCTAGATGCATTAAATTCTATGAAATCAGGCCAATCAAAGCAATCGAACGTGGAAAGCGCACTAATTCAATTTAACAAAGGTTATAATTCACATACGATCATAAGAATATATCACTACAAACCATAATCATATTTATGCTACTTGCATTCAAGGAGTATCACTTTTACGTATAATAAACCCTAAACTAGCAATAGAGATGAAAACAAACTCAACCGATTCGCGACCTAGATCAAACTAGCATTCAAATCATATAACACTATAAATTGTGAATAATAATCGATAAAATATGAAGACAAAACTAATTTATCATATCAAAAACCATATTATGTGAAATCCAATTATTCCATAACCAATAATAAAATTAAGCACTCATGTTAATGGAGTTCATAACAAGAAGAAAGAAAAACCCTAGCATGTTGCAAACCCTAGAAAACAAAAGTAGTAGTATAAGATTATGTCAAAGATATGTGCCTAGGCTTCCCTATATATAGAGTTTTGTAACCTCTTCTTTAAGAAAACTAGGAAACCTAATAAAAATAGGAAAGTGCACCTCCTCAAAATTCACCAAAAACCCTAATTTTCACGTCCATAGCAAGCCCAAAACGCATCTCTCCTATCTCTTTTCGCGCAGGCCCAATAAGGCCCAACAGAAAACCTAATCCAAATTGGTTTCACCATTTTGCTCATAACTTCTTCATACGAACTCGGAATGACCTCATTCTTTTTGCGTTCTTTTCGCGTTTGAATTCTCTTCGAGATGGTGATAAGAATTCCTTGAGTTAAAATTGGTCTTTGGCCCTTCTTCATCAATAACACTTTACTTGTTTGCTCCTTTTAGCATTTTGTAGCTCCTAATGGCTAATTTCTCCTTCTTTTGCTCCAAATGACTCCAAAGCACCTAATACACTCAAAAGTAAGCATAAGATACATAATTCACACTAAAACTCACAAAGAAAGCATAAATACTAGATATAAAATTAGGTATTTATCACACCTATCAAATTCCCCCACACTTAGACTTTGCTAGTCCTCGAGCAAATCAAACAAAACTAAAATACAACAACTCCGTGACGTCGAGGCTACGGTTAATTTTAGCATAAATAACAAGCCTTTAAACCCCTAGGTGTCCCTAGTGGACGAGTTATAGTCTCGTGAAGGTTTACTAGAGATATACCTACAAAACCTATATTTCCAACTCCGTCTATTTGTGACAAATCAATGAACGAATCTAGAATGACTACAGGAGGAGGTACCTTGAGCAAATTCAATTCATATTTAAGTAAATAAAGCTTTAATTAGATAGTCGAACAAGCCACAATACTCGGAAACTAACAAACCACAATCGCAATGAAAAGATTAAGAAGATGAATAAAGATGTAGATGTTGGCGAATGTTCACAAGTGTTCGATGTTTCCCATATCTGTCTGAAGGTCACTGCCAAGATGAACCTATTCCTATTGGATTGAGCTATTTGGTTTGAATGCTACATCAACTCACTAGCATATACAAGGGAACCAGGAGTGACTTTATTCAACCAATATAAAACTTTCCTTTCTTTTTCTTTTCTTTTTCACTTTTTTTTTTCACTTTTTTTTTTCTTTTTTTTCTCTTTTTTATATTAGACAGCATGATTAGATCTTTTGGATCCAAGCGCATGCTTCTTGTCAGCAAGAATGTGATAGTTGCCTTGGATCCTGCATTCCACGCTTGTTTAGGCGACGGAGACAGGGACTACGTTTCACACATACTGCTATTCCCAAGTGTCTTTTTTTATTCCGTTTTGGTCTAATTGGTCGGTCTCTTTTTTTTTTTTTTTTTTTTTTCATTTTTCTTTTTTTTTCTAGTAACTCAATCACTCTATTCCATCCTAGCAGTAATAACACGTCGATGTTTAGTGACCCACCAAAGCACTTAGAGAACAATAGATAAATATGGTAAAATAAAAATAGAATGTGATATGGTGATATTCCGAGATATGGTAACAACTATCATGTTAATTGTGATTTCTGAGCTATGTTCGTCCCTTTTAGTTAATTGGTTCCTCAACTCCTGCATTCAAAATGGTTCTCTTTTCGCGCAGGCCCAATAAGGCCCAACAGAAAACCTAATCCAAATTGGTTTCACCATTTTGCTCATAACTTCTTCATACGAACTCGGAATGACCTCATTCTTTTTTTTTTTTTTCATTTTTCTTTCTTTTTCTAGTAACTCAATCACTCTATTCCATCCTAGCAGTAATAACACGTCGATGTTTAGTGACCCACCAAAGCACTTAGAGAACAATAGATAAATATGGTAAAATAAAAATAGAATGTGATATGGTGATATTCCGAGATATGGTAACAACTATCATGTTAATTGTGATTTCTGAGCTATGTTCGTCCCTTTTAGTTAATTGGTTCCTCAACTCCTGCATTCAAAATGGTTCCATCCACTAATGGTGTCATCCTAAAGGCACAAGTTTCTAGATTTCGGAGTTCAAAAAGCACAAATTTTTCTTGGTTTTTCTATTTTTTTGATTTTTTTGATTTTTTGATTTTTTCAAGGCATAAAACAAACTAAAACAAACTATACAAACATATAAATGCTCCCCCACACTTAAACTTCACATTGTCCTCAATGTGTAAAACCGAAAGTTCTGAATTCTGACGTAACAGCAGATAAAACGCAAAACCTGTGCAAATTGGTAAGGAATTTGGAAAAAATCCATTTCAAAAAAGTTGTTCATATACGTGTTTTCTACAAAGTGTCAAAATTTCACAGTGTTCTGATAAACGGTCTGACAGTTATGGTCTCTGGACTGAACTACGCGCAGTCTGAAATTTTCTGACGAAAAGGTATTCATCATAATTCTCTTCTAAGATAGATTATGGACTTAATGAAATTAAACCTGGGGATGCAAATATGATATGAAAACAATAAAAAATAAATAAACAAAACAAAAATAAAAATAAAAACCAAAAGGATAAGAGATACAAAACCGGTGGGTTGCCTCCCACTTAGCGCTTGTTTTAAAGCCGACGGCCCGACGTAGCTTCTTGTAAGATTCATTCCCCATATATTAGCAATCTGAAAATTTGGGGATCCACCCATAGCACATGTTTTGCAAACAATATCTCCATACAAATATTAGTAATATAAAATAGAAACGAAGCTATTAACCGATAAAAGCTTCCCCCACACTTATTCTTGTCCACACTTGGAAGTGTATAAAGAATATAGGAGTCGGGTATTTCTACGGTTTCGTGTTCACAAACCTGCATAGTATGAGAATCAAGTTTTTCTAATGGAGGAAATCGAGAAACAAAATCATTCAACAATGTTTTCGAAGCACATATATTTAAACCAATAAGAAGTAAAGGAGAAGAAATAATAGGCAAAGGGTTAGACAAACCTCGCACAATCTCTTGTAGCACGGAATCCTCTTCATCCTTGAAAAATTCAAGTGAACTATTCACCTCTTGTATATCATGGTCCTCTATCAAACTTTGCAACCATTCTTCGTCCGTTTCTGCCTTAACCAAAGTCTCGACATCAACATCATCATTACAATCATTCACAAGTTCAATTGGGTATTCCATAATATTGGTCATAACGGTCACATTCTCAACATACTCCTCTTCGTCTTCATCTTCAGACTCACCAAAATCAGAATCGTCGTCGGTTTCCCAACCTTTATCACGACGTCGTTTAAGTTCCATATGGATGGTCCTACTAATTTCATCGACAAGCTCTTCCGAGTATCCATCGTCTTCCAACTTGTATAATTTTTGCGCAAGTTTCCTAACGTTCACACGCTTACCACCATTAGCTACAATATGTTCTCTTTCCCATGACTCTTCCCTTTGAATGGGTGAATGATCATAACTATGATCTGGAGTCGGGTAAGAAGGCATATTCCAGAAATTGGTTTGTGCGACGTTCTCTCTATTACGGTCAAGTTGGTCTAGCCTTTGTTGCATATCTTGTAATCCATGCATAATCTGCATACAACTCGAATAAAGCCAATTAGAAGTAGAATTATCCCACCTAGGTGCTTGACTTACATACCCACTACAAGGTTGTTGTTGGTATGTATGAAAATCACCATAAGGTTCTCTAGGATATGCATCATAGCCAATAAATTGGTTTTGATTGCATTCCATAGATGGTGGGTAATTGTCATAGTGTTGAGGAGGGTGAAAGCCGTATCCATTGTTCCAATATGCTCCTTCCATAGAATTGGTACCTGAAATACGATTCCCAAACCAAGGTTAAAAACCAGAAAATAAGAAAAACAAAAATAAGACTAAAAACAAAAATAAGAAACCAAAAACAAGTGACAACCGTTGCCTCCCCGGCAACGGCGCCAAAATTTGATCGCTGTCGTATGCGTCAAAAATAATTTACACTTTCTTACTACTCAAAATATAAATATAGCAAGGGCAAGAAAGGATCGATCCTGAGAGAGAGGTCTAGGTTGTCAAAATATTATTGGTTTCTTTTAAATAACACCGAGGTTTTTATGATTTTTATATGCTAAAATAAAATAAAGGCAAACAAAGAAAAGTAAACAAATCAAAGTATTGAGAATATTGGTTAAGGATTCATCTTCATTCACAAATATGTTTTCTTCACAATAATTAGAATTGATATTTAATCTCAAATTTTATCAAAAGCCCTAGAATATCTTGATCGCAAGAATATCCCGCAAATTCCCTTTTGTCATCAACAAACACATTAAAAGATGCGAATATGAGTTCTATCTAAAAGAACAACCTAACGTGTAAAAGCACTAATCAGGTTTAATTCCCTAGATGCATTAAATTCTATGAAATCAGGCCAATCAAAGCAATCGAACGTGGAAAGCGCACTAATTCAATTTAACAAAGGTTATAATTCACATACGATCATAAGAATATATCACTACAAACCATAATCATATTTATGCTACTTGCATTCAAGGAGTATCACTTTTACGTATAATAAACCCTAAACTAGCAATAGAGATGAAAACAAACTCAACCGATTCGCGACTCGATCAAACTAGCATTCAAATCATATAACACTATAAATTGTGAATAATAATCGATAAAATATGAAGACAAAACTAATTTATCATATCAAAAACCATATTATGTGAAATCCAATTATTCCATAACCAATAATAAAATTAAGCACTCATGTTAATGGAGTTCATAACAAGAAGAAAGAAAAACCCTAGCATGTTGCAAACCCTAGAAAAAAGTAGTAGTATAAGATTATGTCAAAGATATGTGCCTAGGCTTCCCTATATATAGAGTTTTGTAACCTCTTCTTTAAGAAAACTAGGAAACCTAATAAAAATAGGAAAGTGCACCTCCTCAAAATTCACCAAAAACCCTAATTTTCACGTCCATAGCAAGCCCAAAACGCATCTCTCCTATCTCTTTTCGCGCAGGCCCAATAAGGCCCAACAGAAAACCTAATCCAAATTGGTTTCACCATTTTGCTCATAACTTCTTCATACGAACTCGGAATGACCTCATTCTTTTTGCGTTCTTTTCGCGTTTGAATTCTCTTCGAGATGGTGATAAGAATTCCTTGAGTTAAAATTGGTCTTTGGCCCTTCTTCATCAATAACACTTTACTTGTTTGCTCCTTTTAGCATTTTGTAGCTCCTAATGGCTAATTTCTCCTTCTTTTGCTCCAAACGACTCCAAAGCACCTAATACACTCAAAAGTAAGCATAAGATACATAATTCACACTAAAACTCACAAAGAAAGCATAAATACTAGATATAAAATTAGGTATTTATCACACCTATCAAGGTTGGGAGGGAAGTTTTTCACCATTTTGTGCATGCAGTTGATTAATATCCTCAGACGTTGAACTAACTTGTGTTTGCAAGTCCTTGATTGTACCCTCTGTTCTTTGCATAAAAGATTTCAACAACTCTTCCATATTGAACCCTTGATTTTGAGGTGGTTGTTGTTGTTGTTGGATTTTTTTTTGTTTCGGTTGACCAACTTGTGATTGTAACTCCTTAATTGCATTATACGTTTTCTGCTGATTTAAGTTCGCTAGTTGTTGATTTTGCTGTACCACGGACATTAAAGCCTCCACCAAAGTAGTCATCTTTTCCAATTCTGCATTATGCCCTTGTTGTGGTTGTTGTACTTGTTGTTGGAACTCATTTGGATGGTTCTAAATAGAACTTGCACTTGCAACTTGCTTATAGGCGTTGGAGTAAATACCATACGGCTGAGTTGAGAATATAGCATTAACATGCTCTACGTTCTCATAAGCTGGGCGTGATGGTCTTACAACCACTGCTGCAATTTGTTGCATCATTGCCATCATATTGCTCATTTTTTGATGTAATTCAATAATCTTGTCAACTTGATTAACGCTCTTAGTAGGTGGTTCTGATCCACGACTTGAAAATTGTTGAGAATTTTCCGCCATACTCTCAATCAACTCTCTAGCTTGTGTCACCGTCTTGTTCATAAGTGCACCACCACTTGCAGCGTCAATAAGATTCCTATCAATTGCGTGGAGACATTTATAGAAGTATTGTATAATCATTGCGTCACTAAATTGGTGATGAGGGAAGCTTGCCACCAATCTCTAATATCGTTCCCAACATTCATATAAAGATTCTCCCACATTTTTATTCATCCCACAAATCTCCTTGCGAATTTGAGTAGCCTTTGATGCAGGAAAATATCTCTCTAAAAAGAGTATCTTAAGCCCATTCCATGTTGTGACACTTCCGAGAGGCAAATAATACAACCAATCCTTAGCACTATCCGCCAAAGAGAATCGAAAAACTTTCAACATTGCACCATCCGCCTCAATATCCGCTGGAAGCATGACCGTGACAATGGTGTGGAAATTCATAAGATGCTTGTTTGGGTCTTCATTCACCATGCCATGGAACTTCGGTAATTCTCTAAGCAACCCCGACTTGATCTCGAGAGTTTGTTTTAATACACCCCTGTTGTGTATCCAGCTTGTGAGAAGCCAAGTCCTTGAGTGTACGATTTGCATCACCCATTATTTCTTCTTCTTCTTCTTCTTCTTCAAAAGGTGGTTCTTGTTCAACCGGAACATCTTGTTCTACAACTTCTTCCTCTACTTCCAACTCTAGTTCTTCCGCCTCGTCCAATCTTGCTTGGAGTATTGTTCCTTAACGAGTAGTTATCCCGCACCTTCGATAATTCCAATTTTTGGGAGCCAGGGATTAGTACCTGAAAAAAAATTCTCACAAACTAATTCATAAAAACGAAACAAGAAATAAGAAGCAAAGATAAAAGCAAAAATAATAAAAAGAAACTAAAAACTATATAATAAGTTGAATGCCTCCCCGGCAACGGCGCCAAAATTTGATCGCAATCGTATGCGTCAAAAATAATTCACTTTCTTACTCAACAAATTATAAATGAAGTATAAAGTAAGGAAGAGTTCGTTTCCACGGAGAGGCAATTGTTGTTATAAAATTCTAGTTTCTTAGAGCGTCTGCAGCGGGCGACTAAGACCAAAAATTTGGTCCGCGAACGAGACGTAGTGGGACGTACTATCGACTAAACGAAGACCATCGACTAAATCCCAGACTATATTTGGTCCGCGACCAAGAGTAAACCCAAATATAGTCGGGCGTTGATATAGTTTACGCCCCACCACAGGCGTTCCTAAAGTTTTCGCCCCACAGCGGGCGCACGTAAAGTTTTCGCCCCACAGCGGGCGTGGTTTATACCCCCGCCCCATAAATTTTTTTTTTTTTTTTAATTTATTGTGGGGCGTGGTTTATACCTCCGCCCCACTTTAGAATTTGAATACATATTTTGGGGCGTGGATTATACCAACGCCCCACTGTTTTGGTTTTTTTTTTGTTTTTTGTTTTTTTTAACTTTTCGGCACCAAGCGAACGTATATCCTCCGCCCCACATCAGGCGTTGATATACTTCACGCCCCACACCAGGCGTTGGTAAAGTTTATGCTCCACCAAATTTTAGTCTTCCTCCCACTGCGTCACTCAACGGACTAAACCCAAATTTAGTTTTTTTTTTAATCTTTACTCTTTAGTTTTGATCGCACCGCTGCAGACGCTCTTAGTAACCAAAGGGGGGGATTTTTGTTTTAAATTAAAGTAAATTAAAAACAAAGTAAATTGGAGAAAGTAATCAATAAGAGAAAGATATTGGTCAAGGAATTTATCTTCATTCTTAAACAAGTGCTTGCAATGATTAGAATTACGATTTAATCTCTTTTATTATCAAAAGCCTAGAATATCAATAGAGCAAGATAATCCAATAATTTCCTAAGTTCACCAACACACACATTAGAGATGCGTATGTGAATTCTACCTAAAGAATAACCTAATGCCTTGCGCTAATTAAGTTCAACTCCTATGAGCATTAAGTTTGGGAAATAGGCTAATCAATGCAATTGTCATACATTATGCATGACAATTCGGACAAGGGTCAAACTCTACATATGATTACAAGAGTGTATCACTACAAACTATAATCATATCATGCTACTTGTATTTGGAGTTATCGCTCGATGAAAACCCTAAAATATCTATGGACAAGGATGCAAGTTCAATTAATTGTCCACTTAACTAACCAAACATCTAAGTCATATCACAATACATCAATCATGTGATTATTAAAAACAGTAGAGATTTGAATGATAATCAAGAGAGAAAACTAATGCGTTAATCAAGCACAACTTTTAGAAATAGGACTACATCCTTAACCAATAATATAAGATTTAGTTACTCATAGCTATGGAGTTCATCATAATCAATAATCAAATAAAGAAGATGGAAATTAAATACAAAAGCAAACCCTCGTTCCTGCTATCTCCCAGAGCTCCAAGAATAATACGTGATCCTAAAAGTTGTAGAAGACTTTTCCTTTTCTATTTTTTCTCCAAAATTAGGTCCAAGTCTTCAAAGTCCATTAGATAAATATCCACCAAGCCTATTAAACCCATGTGTGAAGATAACCCAGTAAAAATCTCTGCCAAAAGTGGCCGCCGAAAAACTGGTGCTAGTGCCGAAATCCGGTACCGGAAAATATCTCAGGTGACCAGCAAAGTCCACCTGATCACCAGTCAAAGATAACGGTCAGCCTTCAGAGTTAACGACTGACTAACAGAGTCTGAGTCAGGGTTGGTTAGGAATGAGTCAGCTGGTTTAGTCAGATTCAGCTCACTGACTCATCTGAATCACCAGGGCCTGAGCAGTTGCAAAGCCTTACTCAAACTACTTAAGTGTCATCTTCAACTCCAACTATCACTATTACTACCAGTACCCATCTCCTCCATTTTCTGTTGCAACTCACCAACAAATCCATTTCAGTCCAATACACAACAACAAATCAACCACAACAAGCTTTTGTTCCACCTCAGTAAGCAACATAATCACCACAATTCCACTTCATTCTTCATTTCAGCAAAGTCATAGCACAAACTTCACTACCACCACCAACACTTGCAATTCAGTTCATAACTCTGTAGTTCAATTATTGCAACTTTGCATCTCCTGCTTGTTTGCAAATCTCAGTATTACCAACATCTGCCGAGTTCTTCTGTTCTCTGTCAAGCTTCTATCACTGCAAAACTCCACAGCTCTTCAACTGTATCTTTACTACTATAGCCTAAGCCATCCACCATACCTGCTGCAAGACCAACTTTGCATTGCAAACATCCTAACAACATAGACCACCACCTATTCGATTCAGTTCACTTGCATCTTCACATCTCTACTGCCCAACACAACTTCATCATGTTCAGTGGCAGCTGCACTACCCTGTACCAACAACTCCATCTGCATCTTGTCACACAACTGCACAGTAATTCTCTACCCAAGACAACAAATCATCTCCCCCAGTTCATTCTCATCACTTCATATCAGCTTCCCTGAAAACCTAGGCATACATATAGGATTCATTTATTAACTTCAACCATTTCTGTAACATATAAACTCCATCTTCTATTGCTTCACAGATTCCACCACAAACCCATGTAATTCTTCTTCAGTTTCTGTGATTTTAATTTGAGCACAAACCTTCTCTCAAATTACCCGCATCTCTTCTTGTACTCTCCAAGCAGTAAACCCGTCAATTTCTCCCATCTTCAATTAGCCTGTAAATCATTCACAACTCCATAATACCCTTCTGTTCAGCCATGAAACCTTTGAATTTCAATCTGCTCTAATTTCTCGATTTGAACAACCCAAAAGCCAATTCAAATAAAACCTATCTTTACTTCTGCAGTTTCAGCTACACTTGCTCTGATTCTTGCATCAACTTCATCTCATTTCATATTCAGAAACAAACTCATTCTTAGTGCCACCTAAAGCAACAACACCTTCTCTTGATTCGACCATTCTCTGTAATCAAACCACCGTGACATACCCCTGAATCTCCTCCTGAGTTCAAACCCTAACATACATCTAAACCCAATATCTAATTCATTTGTTATAATCATCTCAACCCACTGATTTGCAATTGAAATGCAAACACATTCATAATTTTCATATCCTCTTCTTCATTTAACTCTCAAGACCCCTAAAACAGCTCTACGATTCCATGTTATCTCAAGAACAACCCATCTCAGAAGCCCTAACTCAGTGCTTCAATTTCATCTTCTCTGTTTTGTAGACAAACAAACCCATCTCGATCTTGTTCTCTAATCCTAGATTCAACACCTTCTTATGCTTCAATTTCATTCTGAATTTCCGTCATGAAAGTTAATGGAGCCGCAACTCTTTACATGCAGTGATGAAGAGATAAAAACCAATGATGAGAAATGATTTTCTCTGAAATTTAGGTCTTGTGTAGTAATAGGAATTACTCAAGGCACCCACAAGAGTGAATAAAAAGAGCCACCACAGCATGAAATCCCCTCATCCTCCATTGTGCTCTCGATAGCACATGCATACGAAATGATGATTTCGCCCTTCTTGCTCCAAATGAACGTTTTTCCACCAACGACAGTTGTATTTTACTTCTCAAGTCCACTTCTTCTCTTCAATGTCTCTTCATCACGAAAGTTGTCATGCTTTTCATACAAAATTTGCATCACTAAAGCCGACATACTTTTCAGATAGATATGAAGAAATAAAAGCAAAAATGAGAAATAGTTCGTCTCCAATAGCCATTGAATATGAGATGAGACTTTCACGTTGTTTATTCTCCTTTTGTTCCAAATGACTCCAAAGTACCTAAATATCCAAAAACAAACATAAGATACATGTTTTACAAGAAAACTCGCAAAGAAAGCATAAAATATAGATAAATATCAAGGTGTTTTAGACACCTATCAACTAGACGATTTTGGGTTTGCGTAACCGTACCCAAACTTGTACATTAGTTGGTTCAACACTAGTTAACCAAATGGTTAGCCAAATGATAACTTCCACATCAACCATATTCTTCTTCACCATAACTAGTCCAAATGACTCAAATGAACTAGTTAGAGAGTTGTTCAATTGCTATGAGATCACATGTACTACATAAGACACAATTGAAGCAAAAATGATGTGATTCACTCGAATCGATTCATGAACTATAAAGCCACGGTTTGCAATAGAATTCCTTAGTTTATTATGATAAGTTCACAAATATCATTTTTAGAAAAAACCTACTCAAGTTCGCGGACTGGGTTCGCGGACTTAAGTTCCCGGACGGAGTTCACAAACTCCAGCAGAAATTCTCGGGTTCGAGAACTATGCCAGTTCGCGGACTGAGCTTGCATGCTGAGTTCGCGGACTGAGCTCACGCACTACTCCGGTTTCACTTGATCAACCAAGTTCGCAAACTTCGGTTCAAACAATAAGGACTTATACATATATGTGCTACCACAATAATGCTTATCCAATGGTTATATTGTCTAAACTCTCATTTCAATCATTGAAACATTCTCAGAGGGCGTTATATAGTTGTTATTCACAAACTATTTTTCGTCAGAGCAATTTTCAAAATGGTTGAAACATAACATGACTTTTGTTACTAGGTAAATATGAACTTGGCTAAAGCAAAAGCTTTACCAACATATATTTCGAGAAATAGATAAGCAAGATATACTCAGCTCGAAATGGAATATGTGTATAATCTTAGTCTATATAGTAATACGACTTTTGTCTCAAGATATGAGATAGAGTACATAGACTTTTGAGTGATAGATAAGTTCAAGTCTCCACATACCTTTTTGTCGATGAAGATCCATTGGTTCCTTGAGTAGTCCTTCGTCTTGTATGATGATCGCCATGGAGTTCTTGAGCTCAACTACACTTTCTATCCTAGTCCGAGACCTTAGCTATAATAGACTAGAAATCAAGACTTTATAGTTTTGATCACTAACATTGACAAACATGCTTGAGATAGCAACGTATGCGAGTTCGATCGAGCAATGCTCTAACAAACCCAAACACAAAAAATCAACCATTACTTGCCCCATATCAAGTTATATACAAATAGGGTAGAGCCAAGCTTGTTACCAAGAGGCGAACTGTGCAGAGATATTCTCATGCAACTTTTCCGGTTGATATTTGTGAAATGAACCAGAAGTGTAATCATTGTAATGATGATACTCAGGGTTAATAGAATTCCTTGAATTTATTTTCTTATGACTGAGAAAAAACCTTTTTTGACAATGATAACCTTCACCGAACTCATCAGATATCTTTTTATCGATTTCACATGAGTTGGTAGTAAGTCTAGTTCGTACATCATGAACGGGTACAAACCTTTTATCAGAAAGATTCTTATTCTTAATCGAATGAAGTTTTTCTAAGAATCTAAAAACGTTTTCAAATGCTCTAAATAGATCTTTTTCAATCGATCCATCACGATAGTATTCCTCAAATAGATTAACAGTTAAACTAGTGAGATTCCGTATCTTTGAGCGTTGACCACGTTTTTTCAAGCTTCCTTTCTTAGAAGAACTTTTAATTTCTCTTATAGATTGTTTCTTATCATCTAAGTTTTCCAAAGTCTTAGATGGAACGAGATTATCATGAGAACCCAGAGTTTTAGTCCATAATAATCTCTGAACAATCTTTAAGGAATTCTGGCATGCGTTACAGATGCCAAGAGCAAGTTTCACAAAGAAATTTCCCATGGGGACAAACTTTAAGGATCAGTCAAACACAAACTTATCAGGTTTATAGTGTTTGCCCGCTCTGATACCAATTGAAAAAGTGGGGGCACAACAACCACACCCAATATTTCGCTTATCAATCTGTATGGACTAACTCTAATATACTTTCAAGAGAATCAACTAGACAGTCAGACTCAATCTTAATAAAATGTATATCAAAGAGTTATATCTCAATTTCTCGATTCAATCTGTAATCAAACAAATAAGAATTTGCGAGCCTGATTGAATACAAGAGAAATAACTTGAACGGTATCAAAGACCAATGTTCAAGGATCAATCAATTTCAAATTTTCAATCAACGACCAAAGGTTGGATTTACCAATTGATCAATTCAACGCACAACCTGTGATATTTTAATTATATAAAAAAATATAATGCGGAAAAGAAATAATACAGACACCATAAGTTTTGTTAACGATGAAATCATAAATACAGAAAAACCCCGGGACCTAATCCAGATTTGAACACCATATTGTATTAAGTCGCTACAGGCACTAGCCTACTACAAAGCTAACTTCGGTTTGGACTATAGTTGAACCCTAATCAATCTCACACTGATTCAAGGTACAATTGTGTTCCTTTCATCTCTAATCCTAGCAGGATACTATGCACTTGATTCCCTTAGCTGATCTCACCCACAACCAAGAGTTGCTACAACCCAAAGTCGAAGACTTGATAAACAAATCTGAATCACACAGAAAAGTATATTGATTAGATAAATATGTCTCCCACAGATATACCTACGAGTTTTTGTTCCGTCTTTTGATAAATCAAGGTGAACAAGAACCATTCGATAACCCGAAATTATATTCCCGAAGAACATTCTAGAATTATCAATCACCTCATAATAATATTAATCGATTAACGAAACAAGATATTGTGGAATCACAAACGATGAGACGAAGGTGTTTGTGACTACTTTTCTATCTTGCCTATCGGATATATAAATCTCAAGCCAATATTACGATTGTACTCAAGCATGATAGAAATATTAAGATCGGATCACGCAACTACAGAGAAAATAGTTGGGTCTGGCTTCACAATCCCAATGAAGTATTTAAGTCGTTAACCTACAAGGTTTCGTGAAAAACCTAAGGTTAAAGGAGAATCGACTCTAGTTTATGCAACTAGTATCACACAGGAGGTTTGGGGATTAAGTTTCCCAGTTGCTAGAGTTCTCCTTTATATAGTCTCCAAATCAGGGTTTGCAATCTAAGTCACCTTGGTAAGAAAGCATTCAATATTCACCGTTAGATGAAAACCTGATTAGATTCAAGCTAATATCTTTCAACTGTTAGATCGAACTTAGCTTGTGATACACAAATGAAATGCACCTTCATTTAGGTTTGGGTTACCATACCTAAACGTGTACACCTAGTATGTTCAACAATAGTTAACCAATGGTTATCCATATGAGCACTTTCATATCAACCTTATTCATCTTCACGATAACTAGTTCAAGTGATTCAAATGAACTAGTTAGAGAGTTATTCAATTGCTTAAATTTTATAGAAGTATACAAGACACAATTGAAGTGAAATCGACTTTGATTCCCTAGAATCAATTCATGAACATTATAGCCACGGTTTGTTAAGATTGCATTCCTTATTATATAAATATTTTAGTTCATGAATAAACCGATTTTAGAAAGTAACCTACTTAAGTATGCAAACGGGTATGCATACTTAAGTGGTCGGACCGAGTTTGGTTACGCTAGTATGCGTACGGGTGCGTATACCAATTTAGACTTCCAAACTCCAGCAGAAATTCAAGGACATGAACTTTCCGCCAGTATGCGTACGGATACACATACTTACCCGAGTTTCCAACAACCGCCGATACACGTACGGGTACACATATTTTAGGTTCCTGGTTTTGGACTTTTACTCAAATGTGAGAACACACTATGTTTATATCCAAACATGGTTACTTGATCTAAACTCTCATTTCAATCATTGAAACTTTCTTAAAGGATGTTCAAATAGTCGTTATTCACAAACTATTTTCATCAAAGCGATTTTCAAGTTATTGAAATAATCAACATGACTTTCATCATGAGTAAAGATGAACTTGGCCAAAGTGAAAGCTTACCAACACATATTTCGATAAATAGATAAGCGAGATAAACTCGGCTCGAAATAGCAAATGTGTATAATTGAAGTTTATATAGCACTACGACTTTTATCTCAAAATAGATAGACTTTTTTCTCATCTATCACTCAAAAGTCTATCTACTTTATCTCATATTTGAGACGAAAGTCGTATAGCTATATAGACTTCAATTATACACATTTGATATTTTGAGCTAAGTTTAACTCGCTTACATATTTGTCGAAATATATATTGGTAAACTTTCTCTTTAACCAAGTTCATCTTATATTCTTGACAAAAGTCAAAAGATGATCATGTGAAAATCGCCTGGTAACATCTTACATGATTTATGTGAGATAATCATTTGATGTAGACTTGGAATGTTTCATATGGGAATATAAACAATTGAACAACTCTAGAACTAGTTTCATTTGAGTCATTTAAACTAGTTATGGTCAAGATAAATAAGGTTGATATGAAAGTGTTCATATGGCTAACTTTGGTAACTATTGATGATCTAACAAGGTGTACATGTTTAGGTACAGTTTCGTATATAAATGAAGTCACTTTTATAAAAATTGAATAACCGATTAGGCTTGAATATACGAATCTATGTACGGTTTAGGTACGGTTTCATATCTAATAAAAATTGTACCTAAAATTAGTAATGTGCATATCTCTAGTATTTCTTGTCAAGGCATTCGATTAGACTTGAATAACCGAATCCTTCAATTTGATAAGTCTAACTAAGATCAGAATTAACTTAGTTTCTCTTATCCGGAATCGAATTGGATTAAACAAATGATCCCGTATTTTGTTAAGCCATAAACAATACATACAAACCAAATAAATTGAACTAGTTGTGATTAATATGAACAAAGTTGATAAACTCGGCCAAATCGAAAGCTTACCAACACATATTTCGATAAATAGATAAGCGAGATAAACTCGGCTCGAAATAGAAAATGTGTATAATTGAAGTTTATATAGCAATACGACTTTTCTCTCAACATAGGAGATAAAATAGATATACTTTTGTCTCATATATCACTCAAAAGTCTATCTACTCTATCTCCTATTTGAGACAAAAGTCGTATAGCTCTATAGACTTCAATTACACACATTTGATATTTCGAGCTAAGTTTAACTCGCTTACATATTTCTCGAAATATGTGTTGGTAAGATTTCGATTTAACCAAGTTCATCTTATATTCTTGACAAAAGTCAAAATATGATCATGTTAAAATCGCCTGGTAACATCTTACATAATTTGTGTGAGACAGTCATTTGATGTAGACTCGGAATATTTCGTATTGATCATTCGATCACTTGAAAATTGCTTTGAAGCTAATAGTTTGTGTAAAACAGCTATTCACATCTTCCAAGAATGTTTCAATGATTGAAATGAGAGTTTAGAAAAATTGGATTTAAGCATAGTATGCGTACTTTCATATATGTAATCCATGTCAGGGAACCATGGTATGCATACCCGTATGCGTACTTTTTGGTTTGAGTAAGTCCGGGAACCTGGTATGCAAACCGGTACGCGTACTGGCATAAGGTTCAGGTCCGGGAATTTTCGCTGAGTTTGGATGGTACGTGTATTGGCGTAAGGCTCAGGTCCGGGAATTTTTGCTGAGTACTGGCGAAACCCAAACTTGGTTCGGCTACTTAGGTATGCATACCCGTACGCATACCTAAGTGGATGATGTTCTAAAATCGATTTTTTCATGAACTAATACATTTATATATAATAAGGAATGCACTCTTTTGCAAACTGTGGCTATAATGTTCATGACTTGATTCGAGTGAATCAAAAAAAAAATTTCTTCAATTGTGTCATGTATACTTCTATGAG
Source organism: Papaver bracteatum (assembly GCA_023529315.1). Lineage (NCBI taxonomy): Eukaryota > Viridiplantae > Streptophyta > Magnoliopsida > Ranunculales > Papaveraceae > Papaver > Papaver bracteatum. The sequence continues at coordinate 2,135,107 of JAJJWX010003811.1, read as the reverse complement.
AATATAAACAATTGAACAACTCTAGAACTAGTTTCATTTGAGTCATTTGAGCTAGGTATGGTCAAGATGAATAAGGTTGATATGAAAGTGTTCATATGGATAACTTTGGTTAACTATTGATGAGCCAACAAGGTGTACACATTTAGGTACGGTTCATATCTAAATGAAGTCACTTTTATAAAAATTGAATAACCGATTAGACTTGAATAACCGAATCCTTGTACGGTTTAGGTACGGTTTCATATCTAATAAAAATTGTACCTAAAATTAGTAATGTGCATATCTCTAGTATTTCTTGTCAAGGCATTCGATTAGACTTGAATAACCGAATCCTTCAATTTGATAAGTCTAACTAAGATCAGAATTAACTTAGTTTCTCTTATCCGGAATCGAATTGGACTAAACAAATGATCCCGTATTTTGTTAAGCCATGAACAATACATACAAACCAAATAAATTGACTTGCACAATTATTTCTATTAACCGAAAGAAATTGAAACAAACATAGACATTATAGCACCGCAATTGCACCGAAATTTCGTTAAGCAAAAAACACTTGATACGAAACAAAAAAGAAGATATCAAACATAAGTCAAATGAATTGACACAGTTTTTATTAACCGGAAACAATTGAATCATACACACACACATACATACACACATAATGGAATATATCAATTGTATCGAAATTTTGTTAAGCAAAAGCAAAATATATATGAAATATAAGCAGGCTTTTCTTAAACAAGAAAACGATTAACTAACAAATTTTTTACCTTAGATTCCGCATCCTCTTCTCCCCATAAAGATATATCATTAAGCACAAGTTCAAGTTAGAACTCTCCCCCCATTATATTTTTATTCTCTCGCAAGAACAAAAGAACAACAACAAAAAGCAACCTTTTCCAGAGAAAGGTTGAATCGGTTTTAACTAATGCGTGCCAATAGCAAAAGTTGAAAACCCTAAAAACATATGTTTATGCTAAACACAACTCATGTAAACACAAATTGATTCAACACATTGTGACTTTTTACATATGAGTCTCAATCAGGACACCTTATGATCCTTTGATAAGGCCTACCAACTTGGGCTAGAACTTAATCCCGCTAAATCAAAAAGTTACACAAACCATAAGGGTTCACATCATATGAGATCGAATATTAAGGTTATGAAAACCAAAATCAGACATCCCAAAAACATATAGCAATAATATAGACATTCAAGCACAGGCTATGTAATCTGAAATTATCACAAGAAAAATTATAAAATAATAATTTTATTCATAAATAGTTGATAGTTTTATTCAAAAATAAACCTTATACAATAATCGGAATAAATCAAAAATTGATGCCTATTTTTTCTTTCTTCTGACACAAGAAATATCATTCTTCATTTGTCAGCTGCTCAACAGATTCCTTTTTAGAGTCTTGGCCTTTTTCGCCTTTTAAGAATTCATCATTGATCTCTAAGATTCCTTTAATGGTTTCTGGATCATTTTGAGAGGCAAAGGCTAACTGTTTCTGAATACAGTTTAATTGTCTTCCAAGACATAAAATATGAAACAAGAAGTCTCCATTGTTATAGATTTGAGTAGTAGAAATAATAGTTCCTCTTTCTTTTTGAGTTTTACTCATTTGCTTGATAATTCCCTGAGAGACAGTTTTAGTGACTTTCTCATCTCCGAAATTATTCCCCATTGTGTGTTCACATAAGCTGGTGATGATACAGGGATATCAAAGATTTCTCTGGGACGCCGTGGCATTGATAGATTCTAAGATCTTGATCATTTGATTAATAATCATTCTACATATGTCAATTTTCTTTTTACCTTCAAGAAGGAGGTATACAAACGCAGCAAATTCCTTGTCCCATTATGATGTATCTCTTGTACAAGAAAAAAGAGTTGCTATAGCAAGTTTACCGAAAACCCTTAAGTAGAAGGGTATTTCTTTGGTTAGCATTCTCTCATTTTTCCAGCCAACAGATTTTCCATTGACACGTTTTAAAATGTTATCATGCTCAATTTCAAAACCAGTAATCATATGATTTCCCTTCACTTTGTAATTGATGATCTTTGATATCATCACTTTGTCGACATGATGAAAAGTGCATCCAATAAGAGTGCTAAAAGTAAGATTCTCGTGATTAATATTGTGAATATTAGCATAAAAGATTCTTACTATATCAGGTGAATATTTTTCAAACTCAAACATATTTCCCCAGTTTCGGTCTTGAACAAACTTCACATATTTGCTTTTTGAAACATCTGAATCAAACCTTTTTTCAGCAGTGAAGTTTACTTCCTTTAAGGCTTGATATCTTTCAAAACATGTACTATCCACAAAGATTGTAAGTTCATGTTTGTCTTTGATCAAGTGAGGATACTTGATTTTCTCAATATCACCAGCAGGAATAAACAAATTCAAAATCAGGTTATCAGTTTTAGTCTCTTCTCTGTTTTTCCTTTTCACCATACTTTCAACAATTAAAGATGTATGGAAAACCCTAGTTTCGGTTCCAGACAATCTCTCCCAGTCTGTTGATAAAAACAACACAAAATAATCTTCTTTTACAAGGAGTGAAGATATCAAATTCCGGAAACAACTAGTTTTAGAAAAATCTTCCAAAATCGGAAACCTTGACTTGTGGGGAACCAATTATGATCTTGTGTCTAGGCCTTGCTTTTGGAAAACCGATTTTTCATGGACTTGATCTATATTACGGATTAATCTTATATTTATGTCCAAAAATCTGTTTACTCGATTATTACCAAAACTTGATAATATCTTTTGAAACTCACTTAAGAATTTTCCAATAGAGTATACAAAAACAAATTTGAACATAGCAAGATATTTGTTAATAATATCTTTAGAATCATATTTCCAGTAATATTTTAAAAGATCCCTTGCTTCATTAAAATAGTTATGCGGTATACGAAGCAATCCACTGTTAATAGAATAATTAACTGTAAAATCATTCTTTGTAACATTACAAAGGTTCCAAAATCGCAACCTAATCAATGATACATTGACAGTATTTGATCTGAAAATGTACATACATATATTTGGGTAGTAAATCCAAAATATGTTTAAGATCCCAGATTTTTCAAAAATAGAATAGTCATGGTTCATATAATGAAAAATCTTATGTGGAATCTTATGCATTTTCAAGATACAACATGTCACATAGAGTATTGTATCATTGTTACTAAGCTTGTTAGTAATCAATACCATGAGATACAATTCTATGATATCTGAGAAATTATGTAGGTCAACCAAGATGTACATACTCATAATCTTAATTCCTAACTGATTTAGGAACAAGAGCATCATATACTTCATTTGTGTCTTCCACCACGAGTTTTTGAAGTAGTCAAATCCTTCTAATACTTCATTGGATTCAATTCTTATAGGTTAGATCGCACAAAACACATATTGTTAGATCTTTTCGTGTTTGCCCGCTCTAATACCAATTGAAAAGATGAGGGTACCCAAATACACCACAATCTTTAAATTATCCACATATAAGTCCTCTTACCGAAAGTGATTGTCCATGGACAAAGTCAAGACAATATGACAAATCGGTATTCATACTTTGTGTGATCGTCTATGGATACAAGATCGAGACAATACAACAATCAAAGTGTGATTACTTGATAATAGGTTCGGACTTAACCAAACTCTATAGGATCACTATCAAGTAATACGGAGTTAACGTTTGTGTATTTTACTTTTAATTATAATAAACAATTATAATTGCGGAAATAGAAAAGTAAAAGACACAGCAAGACTTTGTTAACGAGGAAATCGCAAATGCAGAAAAACCCCGGGACCAAGTCCAGAATTGAATACTCTCATAATTAATCCATTATACAAAATCTAAACCAACTTCGTATAGTTGAGACCAAACAACTAAACCTAGTTCACTTAGTTTTTTCAGTATCCATGCACTTCCGACATTCAATAAGTGCACGCACTGGAACAATTCATTTGGATCGTATTCCAAATAGTAGATTCTTTCAGGTGAAGATATCTCAAGTCATATGCAAAGGCTCTTCTATTTAAACTAATAAACTCCTGTTCCTGGTTAGATCAATTTATCCAACAACTACCGAAGTAGCAGAGTTTAGATTTGCAATCAATCAATATAAAATCCAAAAAGAAACTATAAAGTGATGCCGATCTTACGCAACTAACCAATCGAATAAATATGATTCTAGTTGGATCCCAGCTGATCAAGGTTTGTGCTACACAAAGATATGATAAACCAATAAGAAATCTTTTTCGTCTTCAAATATTCTTTAATCTTCAATTAAACCTGCACAACACCACTTGAATCTCTTGTGATCAATCACGCACAAAACGAAGTCTATTAGCAATGGATTATCACAAGATGTCTTTAGATCTACAAACATTTCTAAAGATCTCGTCGACACTTCGAATCTAGTTTAAGTGAATCTTATATCAGAAGAGAAGATTATCAAGAATAAACAAACTAGGTTCAATCAAAGTTCAACAACTGTTAGTCAATCAAATCAAATGAAAACTAATAAATTCCAATTATCTAGTTTCCCACCAACGGTACTCGTAGAGATTCTTGATCCCACAGAAGTCTTTAAACGAGCGGTCGTAAGAGATTTCTCCTAATTAGGGTACTTTCCTCTCCGGATAGACGACTCCACCAGAAATAACAAGAAGATGAAGTTTGCTTGGCTCTTAGGATAGGTTGCAAGAATATCAAACTTGGGTATTCATAGACCAAGGATGTTTGGACACCAAGGAATTTCTAAAACCGAATATTCTCAAGATATGCAATAAATGCCCAAAATCGGTTTTCATAATTCCTGGAAATGCTTTGTCCAATATATTCCAAAATCCCTCAATAGAAAATCTCCAATTAGTAAATGCATATTACTAACTTTTATTATCTAGAGATATTCATTTAATTGCTGGTAATTAAAGCATATAAAACTAACAACCTTAGTTAAAAGATTCTTAATTTATTTCGGACCGGGATCTCCTTGAGTAATTAAGGAATATCTTTGAACAATAAAAGATAAGAGTTACTGTTCATGTTCAAAGTATGTTGACATCTTTTGTAAATCCTTTTTCATATTTACAATCTTGGAATCTATTATACCACACTTCCAAACACGTTTGGAATTGGTTCATATGTATTCCAAGACAACTATGTGATTGATCAAGTATCAAATCAATCATGGGTTCAATCGGTTCTACCAATCACTAGGACAAGTTATACCTTAATATGAATTACTTGTGATCGAACACACAAGTTACCAGGACCGGTTACATCAGTTACCATGATCGATTATGTCAATTACCAGGACCGGTTACCATATACTCATGGTATTGCTTGTGATCAGTCACGCCAGTTACCAGGATCAGTTATACCAATTACCAGGATCGGTTATACCAATTACCAGGACCGGTTACACCAATTACAAGGATCAATTACACAACTATTTTGTGATCGGTCACACCAATCACAAATATCAATCATACCATCTCATGTGATTACTTAGGATCAGTTACACTAACTAATAAAAACCAGTTATACCAAATCATAAGTCAGGAACTGTGATTAGTTATACCAAGATACATAACAAGTTATGGTCGGTTCTACTAACTCACACATATTGGTGATCCAAAGATATGCAATGAATAACAATACCAATAAGCCTAGCGATTTCCCTTTCGTTTCACAAAAAAAATTCATGAATGTACTTCCTTTAAAAAAATGTAAATATTGTCTCCTAGGATGAAATCTTCACCTTTACCCATACACATAATCACAATAGCATTCATACGATTATGTCGATGTCATATATATGAAGTTCAAAAGATAAGTGTTATACTTCGTATCTTAATTCCTTAACACTATGATCATGTGATCATGTCTCACTAATAGAGTATAATCATTCACAGATTCGCAGTTATGTTTTCATTATATCACGACTTGAAAGATACGTTAGGAATGAAACAGTTCAAGTCAATATTACTAACCTCAAGAGGAAGGATGATGTCGTTGTTGTAGCTTGTTACTTCTTCACATTTTTCAGGTCTTCGAGTAATACTTGTATTCTCATAATCCTAGACTTTATATTCTAACCTATACGAAGTTGTCTCTAGTACATAATCAAGCGACTCTTAGATGAGTTTTGATTCACTAAAATATGACAAAAAAACTTGACATACCAATGCTTGGTTGGTTCAACCGATCTATGATCTAACATAGTGTGTTGAACTTTGGGTTGATTCCATGTGTACAAAACTTTGTTTAATTACATGAGTTTAAGTAAGTAGACTTTCGAAACTTGTCTCAAAAATTAAAGGAATCAAAATATATATATTATATGACTGATCCCTTACATAAGGATCCATATTAAGACCCGTCCCCCATATTAAGATCCATATTAGATCCCTTACATGAGGATCTATTGCAGGACAGATCCCCAAGAGGTTAACCAATTATAAAACGTGTTTGCAATTTGTCTATTACTTTTGGGTCTACATAGATATCAGAATATATTTTGGTTAACATACAATTATAATTATTTAAACATGTGCTAAACTCTTATTTCTTAATGTTCAAGTATTTTCCTTGATATGCAAGGTGAGATCCCAACCAAAATATTTCATAATTTCTTTTTGATATTCAGAATTTATATATTTATTATTTTCGTATGATTCCTGTATGAATAACTGGTTAGATCCTTTTTCACGTCATTCGAGGTTTGAGGAGAAACCTCGGAACCCACTTTTATACATAATTTAGGATTAAATGTTGTCCTTCTTGTAAGTCATTCGGATTTTTTTTTTTTTTTTTTGCATTAATCTCCTTCTCAAGTTAGGAATACCAGATATAATTTTGAATTTTTCAGAATTAGATTTCCTTTTGGAATGCTGAAAGGCTCTTGAAGAGTGTTTTTGAGCATTATTAGGATACCTGTTCTCATGCTAGGTTGTCCGAAGCTTGATACAACTGAGAGAGTGGCTACTTTGTTTACCACTCGAGTAAGAGTTTTATGAAGCTTAGCGATTTTCTCTTTTCTTTAAACATGTCTTACCTGATTATGACATTGCTTTCTGCTTAGAGGTATGAAAATCTATGAAGCTGTTTTGAATTAGAGGTTTATAAGATTTACGAAGCTCATCATTAGATGAAAAAGTATATTTTCTACAAATCTATGATAAGTGAGTTATTTGAACAACTAAAATTATGTTTGTAGATCATTGAATCCAACTTAGTTTTTAATATATTCTTCCAAGATTATACTATTTATTATTAGCATAGGAATGGTCAGCCTTAAATTGGTTCTCAATATTATATACTCTTTCAACATGTCGAAGATTGATGAATTGTTATTCTCGAGCATAATGTTTTTTTGACATCTTCCTAAAGAGATTGGATCCTCAACTTAGAATCTTCTAGATTATCTTGCGTTTTTTTGTACTCCAGAGATTTCGAGCTGATAGTGTCAAGATGCATACATTCTCTTTCAAGAGATTTGTTTAGATTCTGAACACAAGTGAGTAATTTCTCACCTAATACATGTAATTCGGTATTTTGAAGGTTCAAAAGATTAACGAGATCTTGACCGACCGATGCTCTAACACCTTGTGTCTCGTCTTTTTTATGTGAACTCCTAATTTGGTTTTTGAACTTATTTAAGTGCATTCATAATCTTGTTGTTGAATAATACCAATGGATATATTTTCTCCCCCTATATTACTCAAATTTCAATGATTTGAATTAAATCTTAATTTTCTTGAAATACAATTTTAACTTTTTTTTTACATCTATTATATTTTCTCTCCCTTTATTTAGTCAAATTCCAACTACTTTAAAAAATAAATAATAATCATACAAATAAAGTTGCACTCCACCAAATAATACACATCAAAATCATAACATTTATCTTTTCCACCTCCTATAAAAATCTCTTTGCATATCCAATAAGATTTCTAAGAAAATATTTATTATGGCTTTGTATTCTTCAATAGAAGATGTCGCAATCACAAAATCTTGGGTGAATGTTGCACTTCAAGCTGATGTCATAAGACACCTTGTTTCGGCCTTTAACTTTGGAGCAGGTGTAAAACAAGTATCTACAAGAATTTAGGAATGCTCATCAAAGAACAAGGCCAGTTATACAAAATAGGGTTGTTGTCATTAAAAAGGCAGTAAGACTCTACGTAATTATCCAAAATAAAATATATCTGTAGATTGTGATTTTTAGACCAAGGATAAAACAATCATTTTACAGTCCAAGGATAAAATTGTATTTTTGGTAGTCCAAGGAAATATCATAACTCTTCCAAAATTTCCAACCTAGTCGAAGTACTCAAGCCGCTGAATACGGTCAGCCATTAGGCTAAGAAGAGGACCATGTGAATTTAAATAATATGAATCCCAAGAAAGGATGACGAAGTTCAAATCCTGAAGAAATACAAGTAAACTCAAGAAGAATCATGTGTAGTCCGGAGAGCCTTCATCACTCTGAGGCAAAGATCTTTCATCACTTTGAAGAGGAAATCCCCCATTGCTTCAAGGAGGGAAGTCTCCATTGCTTCAAGAAGAAGAACCTTCGTCGCTCCGAGGCAAAGAACCTTCATTGGTTCGAGGAGAAGATCCTCCATTGATCCTAAGCATAGAGCCGCCATGGTTTCAAAGCGAATATTCTTCATCGTTCGAAGGTGAATATCCCATGTCGCTCCAAAGTGAAAAGCCGTCATCACTCTGGGTAAAGGCTTAGTCTCTAACATGACCAGACATGGTCAACCTTAAAGACTCCTTGGGGTTATCATGGGTCTTTATCCGATAAACTATCAGAGATTCTCTAGGGTCATCCCATATCTTTGATAAAACAATAAGAATTCTTAGTGTTACCACAGGTCTTGGGTCGAGCATGAGCATCCTTAGAGTTACCACGGGTCTTTGGACAAATATGAAAACTACTTAGCATTACCCCAGGTTTGCGGGATGTTTAGTACTCTGCACCATGAGTACTAGGCCTCACCACAATGCCTTTTCAGGCCCATCACCTTGCCTCCGGTGCGCATGGATGGCCATTACAGGGGTTGATGACACCTCGCAAGTATGTCAACAATAGGTTGATGATACCTTAGTCGTGCTGCTCACTTTTAGGTCGCAACACCTCCTCGGGCCCGAACTTTCCCCAAGTCGCTTCACAGAGACAGCCTGCACTCTTTTACCTAAAGAAGAACGACCGCAATTAGGTAAAGGATAGGCCTTTTCCAAGCTTATGTACTCCACATGACACACCAGTGTTCTGAAAACAGGACTAGACCGGACGGTCAGCCCGGTGAACTGGCGACCCAGTCACTTTTCCGGTCCGATTCAACACTGACCCAGTAACTTTGACAAAAACCGTTCTATTTCTTGTAAACCGGGTGATCCGGGCAATCCGACCAGTAACCTACACAACCCAGTACCTTTCCAACTGGGTTGGCTTAGAAATGAAAATTCATGAAAAATAAAAAATAAATGTTCTGAATCTTGCTCAAATGAATCATTGTGGAATGGGTAACCTTATTTGAAAATTTTAAAAACAAAGCTGCTATCAAATCAATCTTCTTCATCTTTTTCAATTATATCAATGAAGACACCAGTACTTGGATAGTCAGATCCATGTTTTGAATTCAAATTTAATTCCCACTCTAATGTATTAGCTCACCTTTTTAGATTAAGAAACCTCTGAATTTAAAAAAAAAAAAAAAAAAACCATCAAACATATCCCTTCTTTGATCAACGATTAAGGGCAGTGAAAGACAATATTGACAAAATAAGTAGTAAAATAAATAAATCAAGATGCTTCTTTAGAAACGAATGGATACTCATCATGAGATGTAATTGTATCAAAAAGAAAAAAATAAACATCAAAAGAAGGAGGCAAATAACCAAAGACAATCAGATCTATTAACTATGAAAAGAGATGTAGAGATATTAAAGAGGAAGAATGAGAAGGACATGGGCGGACATAATAATGAGGCTATGCAATTAACGGGGGTTTACTCAATAAATACTTTTGTAGATTTGTATAGATTTATAAAGAGTCATGAAAAATGACAACTTATGTAGAGTTCTACGAAGTTGGAAAAATACTTGCAGAGTTTTATAGAGTTGGCCTAACTCTTATAGAGATTTGTAGAGTTCTAAAAAGTTGTGAAAACAAAATTTCTATAGAATTGTATAACAACCTAACATGATGAATCTACAAAAATCTCTAGATTTGTAAAGTTCTATAAAATTTACCTACTCAAAATAATTCTTGAAAAACGCTAATTGCAAATCAAATTTCATGTATTTACTATAGAAAATCTAGAAAATAAAAAAAATACTATATTAATTCTTACATTTATGATAAAAAAAATCAATTCAACGTATTTATGGATAAATTAATGAGATTTATATGTTTAAAATCTTTTGTAAGGAAAAAAATAGAAATGACAAAAAGATTACTATATTAATCTTTTATAATTTCTTGTAAAAAATACAGAAAATAATAAAAAATACTATATTAATTTCGTACATTTATGAATGAAATAATAAAAGCAACTCAACGTATTTATGGAATAAAATAATAAGTTTTAAATTCGTATTCGTCAGATGAAATTTCATTAGATATGGTGCATTGATCTAACAATGTGCGGTGTAGATTGGACGGATTGTTGGGACACACACTACGGACGGCCCTCATTATTTAGAAAAATTGTTATATTAATTTCGTGCATTTATTGTGAAAATCCAGAAATAAAGAAAACTACTATATTAATTTCAGATATTTATGATCAAAATAAAAAAATAATCAATTCAACATATTTATGGAATAAAATAAAATAATTTATATTTTTTGAATCATTTATAATTTCATGTATTTATTATAGAAAATCCAGAAAATAAAAAAAATACTATATTAATTACATTTATGAATAAATAAAATAAAAATCAATTCAACGTATTTATGGATAATTAAATTAATGAGATTTATATTTTAAAAATATTTTGTAAGGAAAAAAATAGAAATTTCAAAAAGATTACTATATTAATCTTTATTAATCATTTATAATTTCATGTAAAATATCCATAAAATAATTAAAAAATTACTATATTAATTTCGTACATTTATGACTGAAATAAAAAAATCAGCTCAACGTATTTATGGAATAAAATAATATGTTTTAAATTCGTAGAATCTTTTGTAAGGAAAAAAAATCTGGAAATGGTAAAGAAAACTACTATATTAATTTTGGCATTTATGATTAAAATAAATAAAAATTAATTCAACATATTTATGGAATAAAATAATAAGATTTGTATTTGTTGAATCTTTTATAAGGAAAAAAATCTAGAAATGACTATATTAAATTTTAATATTAATGATAAACATCTAACAAAATTACTAACAACATCTAAAAGTTACTAAATTAGTTGATATTCTAAATTAATATTTATGTTTAGAGTATCTGAAAAAAATCTAATTACTTACCTGAACACAATCTTACGGGTTCCATTAATACAGTTAATTTACTAATATAAACAAAGCCAATGGTTTATATGGTAAAGTTAAATTAATATTTATGTTTAGAGTATCTGAAAAAAATCTAATTATTTACTTAAACACAATCTTACGGATTCCATTAATACAGTTAATTTACTAATATAAACAAAGCCAATGGTTAATATGGTAAAGTTTGTAACCATTGTTCAAGTCACATTAATTAAAACCATATTTATGTGTTATATTTATTCATATTACCATATAACATGAATTAATTTCATAGCAGTTGTAAAGATTTTCTTTAGAGCCAAGTTTCCAACATCTATATAAAGGATACAAATCATTCTTCATCCCTACACAAATCCACTTACTTTCAGTTTATGTGAAAAAAGAGGTAGCGAACAGGAGATATCGGCTATGACTTTTGAAGAAAATCACATCAAAAAGGGAGCAATGGCAGTTGATTTCCATGGTATGTAAACCCATTCAAGTGTCGCAGTTTGGATATGCTTCAATAAGGTTCTTAGGTTGTTTTTTTTTTCTCTAAGCAATTTTTATTTGTAACAAGCGACAAGCAAATGCAAAAATTTAATGTCTAGTGTGTGTATGTAGGTAAGAAACCTTCGGGGACATTTTATACTCCCTTCAAGCGCCTGGTTAGGAATCAGACACATTAGAAAGTCGTGCGGGATTTAGTACTGAAAAAATTGAGATTTAAAAACAAAAAAATAGGTCAATTTGACTTGCATCTCATTGACCAAGAGGTGGGTTAGTCGACTTGTGACGCACATTCTCGACAAAAGTTTTTTTTTTTTGGGTCGATCAAGTGTAGAAATTAATTGTTTATTGGACTAATGCAGGGTACTCAGATGCATGCTAGGGTAGGAAAAGATTATATAGAGTTGTTTGAGGGAAATTCTAGGAGGGAAATGTGTATTCCATTCAAAGGTTTAGTATTGCCAAGCCATCATCCGGTTACAAAATTGTGTCGTTTGAACATGTAATGTGGCTGAACAGGTTTACCAAGGTGGAACATATGAAAGTTGGCCACCCAACATTGCTCAGGAGATATCCAGTTTTCTTGCTCTCGAGAATGTTGGTACCAGAAAAAATGATGCTACATATTATACAGGTGAACAGTCGAACATATAAGATATACAATTTTTGTTTTTTGCAAAAATCATTGTAGCTAACATTAACCTCTTCTTATATAATTCCTTCAGCTGTGATTGGAAGGCTAAATTTTGTGTTGAATGTTGTGACGAAATCAGTTGAAGAATTCGACAAATCAAGTGATGTGCTTATGAGGGAGATTATAATTGAGAATGAAAGATAATCTGCATGGTATCTTATGGGTTTTAGATTCAATAATTTTTGTTGAGTGGATTATCCTGATGGAATTTTGTTTGTTTTTAGGGGAACTACAATGAAAGTAACCCTACGGGGGGATTTGGTTCATGATATCAAGGATGGGTTGTTGGAGGGTCATGGGAATGTACCTGGGGTGATGATTGTCACTGGAAAGTGAATTTTATATTAGTGTTTCCAAAAATCAAAATATCTAAAAAATCTTAGGAGAAAAAAATCTTTTAAGGTCTATTTATGGTAAAACAATCCCAAACGGCTAGCTTAAATATTTAGTATGTTAGAAAATATCTTTTTTTACCATGTATTTTTTGAATTAATTTAGGGAAGAAAAATCTTTCCATTACTTTGTTATCTCAATTCTCATTGTTTTATTTGCAGCCGAGTCTCAAAGGTTTATATTAAGGACATCGGCATGGACATTTGTAAAATGATTAATTCTCTTTGTCATCTTAGATATATTCTTTAAACATGTACAAGTCTTTTCGATGATGTAGTAGTGAATATATAATTATAAACCAGGATGATACTGGCCCCGTCCATTATTTTTAATTTTATGTAGGGCCAAAAGGATAAATATTAATATGAAATAGGGAAATAGGAATAAGGATGGATATAAATCCCAAACAACATTGTTAAGTTATTGTCCTAAGAGCATTCTACTCTCTCTTGGCTTTCCTTTATAAATTTTTCTGATATTTTTTATGGGGTTATTGAATTATAGTTTTTTGTGAAACATATTCTTATTATTCTTTTTCTTTCTCGAACAGGATATACACATGAAATTGCTTTGTTTAACCATGATGTAACGGCACTTCGTTAACTTGACCTACGGTTGATGTAAAAAAAACATTCCTTTAATCGTTCAATTCAAAGAGAGTTTTATGTTTTGTTTCTAGCCGCATACATAATAAAATTAGCTATATGCATCACTAAAAATCCAGCAACCAAATTATTTAATCAACCAATACAATTTAGATTATCTTTGCCTATAAAGGTACTCCAATCATTAAATAGTTTGTGTGGGATGTTAGTTCATTGCTTGATTACAAACAGAGTCTTTATGGGAAGTTAGTTCATTTCTTGATTACAACTTCTTTGACGGGAAGCATTTCATCTGTTTTGTACTATCTAGAATTGGAAAAATATTTTATGTTATATCGTATGTTCTTTTAATGTCTCTAATATCATATACTAATATTTGAGTGTGATTTTTCATTTAACTATAAGGAGTTGGTGATCGGTTGTCATCCAACACAAATATAATTTCACTTCCTCACTCAACTAAACTAAATGTAGTAGTGATAAGAAAGAGTTCGTATCCACGGAGAGGCTTTCGTTGTCAATATGTTTCGGTTTCCTAAAAGTAACAAGGGGGGATTTTTCTGATTTTTAATAAAGAAAAATAAAATAAATAAATAAACAAATAATTCAAGTAGAAAAGATACTGGTTGAGGATTCATCTTAATTCACAAACATGCTTTCAAAACAATAATTAGAATTGATATTTAATCTCTATTTTATCAATGGCCCTAGAATACCTTGATCGCAAGAATATCCCGCTAATTTCCTCTTGTCATCAACAAACACATTAAAAGATGCGAGTATGAGTTCTATCTAAAAGAACAACCTAACGTGTAAAAGCACTAATCAGGTTTAATTCCCTAGATGCATTAAGTTCTATGAAATCAGGCCAATCAAAGCAATCAAACGTGTAAAAGCACTAATCCGATTTAACAAAGGTTATGGTTCACATATGGTTACTAGGATATATCTCTACAAGCAATAACCATATTTGTGCTACATGCAATCAGGAATTATCACTTTTGCGTATAATAACCCTAATCTAGCAAAAGATATGCATGCGAGTTCTACCAATTTGCAACTTGACAAAACTAACATTCACTCATGCAACAATATTAATGGTGAATCATAAACGATAATATGAGACAAAACTAATTTATTGAACAAGAAACATGTTATGTGAAATCAAATCAATCCATCACCAATAATAAAATTAGCTACTCATGTTAATGGGGCTCATAACAAGGATAAAAAGAAGGGTTTCCATGTTTCTAAACCCTAGGCAAAACAAAAGTAGAGAATAAGATATCCCTCAGAATAGCCCCCCTCAGCTGCTTAAATACTTCCATGTTTTAGGTCATGTCCAAACCCAGCCGCCTAACAGAGCCCATTTACGAGGCCCAATATCCCAGTTGAGTTTAGCCGGGTCAGGTGAGTCAGACCGGGATCGGCGAGTCAACTCGGAAACTGGCCGAGTTCTGACCGATTCCTGGCATTCACCTAGCCACAATCTTCATATGTACAACTCCAGTTTTAGCTGCTTTTTGGTTATTTACTCACTTCATGCCATCAATACCCATATCATGTAGCTTCACATACACAACACAATTTACTGACCAGACCCAGTTCATCTGTATTTCCTCGATATTCCATCCACTGAAAACAGCATCACAGGCTCAGCCATTCCATTTCTGTACTAGCTTTGTATGCAACCCAGTCTCCATTGTCTTGTTGCCATGAATTCCCATTCGTTCTCTGCTTCTTGTAAACTCGGCTTCAGTGCAAGTCCTTAGTGCCAGTTATCTCCTGACTGCAGTCACACTTGCACCTCTTGTCAGTTAAACTCTGAAATGCAGCTACAACCCTATTCTCCCATCACCTTGAACTTCCGTACCCAGACCTTGCTTTTGTCTCAGGCCTGGCCTCTCCATTACATCCCTGAAGTCACAAATCAACGGCACAAATACAACATCAACATCTCTTCGCAAACTAGACAACAGATCCCACTGTCACCTGCTCCTAGCCTTCAGTTCCACTTCATTGCAGCATAACCTGCAATCTTCTCCTCATGACATTCATTTGCAGCTGCGACTTTGACTCAACTGCAACTGCATACTACACATTCCATCTGAGTTCTGCCTATTTCTGGGCGATTCCGACCAATCCATCACATTCATTCACTACTGACAGCTACCTATCAGCCCAGCACCTGTAACACAATCCACCAGCACCAGTGCATTACAGCCACCACTTGCATATCAGCTGCCACTTCATAGTTAGAACCTGAAGTACCACCTTCAATTGCTTCACTCCAGCTGCACTATCCACCAGATCAGGCCCTATTCTTTGCATCTTAATCTGCCCTGCATCATCTCTATATCATTTCCACAGCTACTACATTCTCCCTGTAGCTACACACTTCATTCGTTAGTAGTAAGCCACCCTTCCATCGTAGACAATTGCATCACCAGCTATACCACAACACATTGCAGTTCAGCTCATTTATCTCTCAAAATCTACAACCACAGTACCCATTAACTCACAGCAAACACAACCAACATCACAACTCCTTTCTGAAATATTCACATCCATCTAATATCCTCAGCCATAATCTCCCAGCTCGAGCTCTTCCATTAATACCAGGTGCAACCAGTCACTCCTGTCAGTTCATACCAACACCAGTGCACAATTGCAAGCCCCCCCCTGAACTTCTCTCAGTCCAGCCAAAACAGCCCCACGTCAATAGCACCAACAACAGATTCAAACTAAACCCACTGTCAGTTGTAGCTCCTCCTTGGCATCAATCAAGGCTAATGAGACCATGACCAATTGCACTATTCCTAACCCATTGTAAACATCCCACCATCCATGAAAATCAACATCAACACCATCTTCACTGATGTAGCTTCAACTTGAGTTCATCACCACAACCAATTTCATTACAGGTACAAACCCATATTGGCTTTTTCTTCATCTCTGCACCACAGCAGCAGTAACCACATGAAACCCATCTCTTTGCCTGAGCTTCTCAACCCCTGAGTCCACAAATCAAACCCTAAATTCCTTCTTCTGTGAATTCCATCAGCAGCCACCAACCCTTCTCGATCAATTTCTGGTTAACCCTCTGAACCTCAGTTTCTTCTCTCAATTTCTCAAGTAATAACATCAGCAGCCACATCTGCTTTTCTATCAATTTCCCAATTTCATGAACAAATGATTGAAAAAGAATGACTCTTCTCGATTTAGGGTAAGTTGGATTTGGGTGCTAATAACACACCCATGACAGCGGATAGGGGCCACCCATTGACAACCCCTTAACCTCAGCGGGCTTGGATTTATTACTCCTCCAAGTAAAATCGCCCCTTAACTATGGCTCGGCTCCCGATAGTATTTGCCCCTGAAATGACAATTCTTCCCTTCTTGCTCAAAATACACGGATTCTTCTTCTTTCGCTCCAAATGGCTCTGAAGCACCTATGAACTAAAAAACACGCGTAAAATGCATAATTTACAAGAAAAATAGCAGAGAAAGCATAAAATCTATATAGTAAATACGGTGTATTCTACACCTATCAAATTCCCCCACACTTAGACTTTGCTAGTCCTCGAGCAAATCAAATCAAACAAAATAAAAACATACATACAACTCCGTCTCGTCGAGAAAACGGTTAATTTTAGCATAAATAACAAGCCTTTAAACCCCTAGGTGTCCCTAGTGGACGAGTTATAGTCTCGTGAAGGTTTACAAGAGGTCTACCTACAAAACCTATATTTCCAACTCCGTCTATTTGTGAAAAATCAATGAACGAATCCAAACTGACTACAGGAGGAGGTACCTTGCGCAAATTCAATTCATATATTAGTAAATAAAGCTTTAATTAGATAGTCGAACAAGCCACAATACTCGGAAACTAACAAACCACAATCACAATGAAAAGATAAAGAATATGGATATAGATGTAGATGTTGGCGAATGTTCACAAGTGATCGATGTTTCCCATATCTGTCTGAAGGTCACCGCCAAGATGAACCTATGCATCCTATTGGATTGAGCTACTGGTCTGAATTCTAGTGTCAACACGCTGGCATATACAAGGGAACCAATGGTCAACAAACTTATTTCTACATCAACTCACTGGCATATACAAGGGAACCAGGAGTGACTTTATTCAATAATAATACTTTCTTTTCTTTTTCTTTTTCAATTTTTTTTTTTTTTTTTGGACAGCATGATTAGATCTTTTGGATCAAAGCGCATGCTTCTTGTCAGCAAGTACGTGATAGTTGCCTTGGATCCTGCATTCCATGCTTGTTTAGGCGACGCAGACAGGGACTACGTTTCACACATACTTCTATTCCCAAGTGTCATTCTTATTCCGTTTGGTCTAATTGGTCGGTCTCTTTTTTTTTTTTTTTTTTTTTTTAGCAACTCAATCACTCTATTTCATCCTAGCAGTAATAACAACTCGATTTTAGTGACCCACCAAAGCACTTAGAGAACAATAGATAAATATGGAAAAATAAAATTAGAACATGATATGGTGATATTCCGAGATATGGTAACAACTATCATTGTATTTATGATTTCTGAGCTATGTTCGTCCATTTTAGTTAATTGGTTCCTCAACTCCTGCAATCAAAATGGTTCCATCCACTAATGGTGTCATCCTAAAGGCACAAGTTTCTAGATTTCGGAGTTCAAATAGCACAATTTTCTCTTGGTTTTTCTATTTTTCTGATTTTTTTTTGTACTAAAGGCATAAAACAAACTATACAAACATATAAATGCTCCCCCACACTTAAACTTTACATTGTCCTCAATGTAAAATTGAATCGTCCAAAGAAAGTTCAAGATGGGAAATTCCGCAAATGATATGCAAAAACAAAGAAAATAAAGATAAAATGCTTAATAATAAAATAAATAAAAAGACAAAGGTAAAGATACAATACCGGTGGGTTGCCTCCCACTAAGCGCTTGGTTTAAAGTCGTCAGCCCGACTTGCAAGACGAATTCCCCATACATCAATAATCGGAAAAGTTGGGGATCCTTCCATGTAACCTGTTTTGCAAATATTAACTTCACACAAATATTAGTACAAGAAAATATAATTGAAGCTATCGCCCCATAGAAGTTTCCCCCACACTTATTCTTTTCTACACTTGGAAGTGTATAAAGAACATAAAAATCAGGGACTTCTATGGTTTCTTCTTTGCAAACATTCATAGTATGAGAATTAAAAGTTTCTAATGGTGGATATCGAGAAACAAAGTCATTTAACAATATTCTCGAAGCACATATATTCAAGCCAATAAGAGGTAAAGGAGAAGGATAAATAGGCAAAGGATTAGCCAAACCTTGCAACTCTTGTATTATAGTATCCTCTTCATCCTTAGAAACTTCAAGTGAATTACTTACCTCTTGCACATCGTGGTCCTCTATTGAAACTTGCAACAATTCTTCATTCGTTTCTGCCTTAACCAAAGTCTCGACATCAACATCTTCGTTACAATCTTTTGCATGCTCAATTGGGTCTTCCACAATATTGGTCAAATCGGTTTCATTCTCAACATACTCTTCTTCGTTATTAGGCACATGCTCTACTGCGGATCCAAATTTCACTATGAGGAACTTTTTTAGAACACTCAAAAATGCCTCATCTTCAAGCTCCACCCTTTGAATAGGCTCTTGATCATTATTAAGATCAATGCTTGAGTTATCTACATAAGTGCCATCATAGTCCTCTTCATGTTCATCTTGATCCCAAAAAGATTCCGCGGTACACCTTTGGGAAATGTCACCATGAGTTGGTTCAAGCGATGTATCTTCATAATCATCATCACTTTCATAGTTAACATAAGATTGGTTCTCGCTGAATTTAGTGTTGCTAGTCTCAAACTCATCCTTTTGAATAGGTGAATGATCATTATTAAGATCAAGAGTTGAGTTAACTACACAATTATCAACGAAAGACCCCAAAGGTTGCACTTTTTCAACATTAGCATCAATCAAATATTCATCACAAACCACATGCACATTAGAATAATCATTGCTTTGAAAACAAAGTTCTTCTTCATACCTTTCTTCTTTGTATTGATCAATATCTCTTTGTAGGTTAGCAATACCTTCACGAAGTTCTTGGAGTTGCTCGTCTGTAGCCTCTTTATCTTTTTGAAACTCTTGCCGTACAAAGTTGGAAAAGTTATCTAACAAGTTAGAGACTTCTTGTTCACGAGCATAAGAATCCTCCAATCCTTGTGGTTGTTCACACACGTACCCGCCATAAGGTTCCATGGAATATTGGTCATAACCAATGAAATGGTTTTAATTATACCCATGGAATTGGCAGTTGTCGTATTGTTGAGGTTGTTGAAAACCGTATCCGTTGTTACAATATGTTCCATCCATGAGAAATAAGTACCTGAAACACGATTCTCAAAACAAGGTTAAAAACCCAGAAAATAAAACAAAAGCAAAACAAAAAATAAGAAACCAAAAAACAAGTGACAACCGTTGCCTCCCCGGTAACGGCGCCAAAATTTAATCGGTTGTCAGCCAACACAAATATAATTTCACTTCCTCACTCAACTAAAATAAATGTAGTAGTGATAAGAAAGAGTTCGTATCCACGGAGAGGCTTTCGTTGTCAATATGTTTCGGTTTCCTAAAAGTAACAAGGGGGGATTTTTCTGATTTTTAATAAAGAAAAATAAAATAAATAAATAAACAAATAATTCAAGTAGAAAAGATACTGGTTGAGGATTCATCTTAATTCACAAACATGCTTTCAAAACAATAATTAGAATTGATATTTAATCTCTATTTTATCAATGGCCCTAGAATACCTTGATCGCAAGAATATCCCGCTAATTTCCTCTTGTCATCAACATTAAAAGATGCGAGTATGAGTTCAATCTAAAAGAACAACCTAACGTGTAAAAGCACTAATCAGGTTTAATTCCCTAGATGCATTAAGTTCTATGAAATCAGGCCAATCAAAGCAATCGAACGTGTAAAAGCACTAATCCGATTTAACAAAGGTTATGGTTTACATATGGTTACTAGGATATATCTCTACAAGCAATAACCATATTTGTGCTACATGCAATCATGAATTATCACTTTTGCGTATAATAACCCTAATCTAGCAAAAGATATGCATGTGAGTTCTACCAATTTGCAACTTGACAAAACTAACATTCACTCATGCAACAATATTAATGGTGAATCATAAACGATAATATGAGATAAAACTAATTTATTGAACAAGAAACATGTTATGTGAAATCAAATCAATCCATCACCAATAATAAAATTAGCTACTCATGTTAATGGGGTTCATAACAAGGATAAAAAGAAGGGTTTGCATGTTTCTAAACCCTAGGCAAAACAAAAGTAGAGAATAAGATATCCCTCAGAATAGCCCCCCTCAGCTGCTTAAATACTTCCCTGTTTTAGGTCATGTCCAAACCCAGCCGCCTAACAGAGCCCATTTACGAGGCCCAATATCCCAGTTGAGTTTAGCCGGGTCAGGTGAGTCAGACCGGGATCGGCGAGTCAACTCGGAAACTGGCCGAGTTCTGACCGATTCCTGGCATTCACCTAGCCACAATCTTCATATGTACAACTCCAGTTTCAGCTGCTTTTTGGTTATTTACTCACTTCATGCCATCAATACCCATATCATGTAGCTTCACATACACAACACAATTTACTGACCAGACCCAGTTCATCTGCATTTCCTCGATATTCCATCCACTGAAAACAGCATCACAGGCTCAGCCATTCCATTTATGTACTAGCTTTGTATGCAACCCAGTCTCCATTATCTTCTTGGCATGAATTCCCACTCGTTCTCTGCTTCTTGTAAACTCGTCTTCAGTGCAAGTCCTTAGTGCCAGTTATCTCCTGACTGCAGTCACACTTGCACCTCTTGTCAGTTAAACTCTGAAATGCAGCTACAACCCTATTCTCCCATCACCTTGAAATTCCGTACCCAGACCTTGCTTTTGTCTCAGGCCTAGCCTCTCCATTACATCCCTGAAGTCATAAATCAATGGCACAGATACAATAACAACATCTCTTCATAAACTCGACAACAGATCCCACTGTCACCTGATCCTAGCCTTCAGTTCCACTTCATTGCAGCATAACCTGCAATCTTCTCCTCATTCCATTCATTTGCAGCTGCGACTTTGACTCAACTGCAACTGCATACTACACATTCCATCCGAGTTCTGCCTATTTCTGGGCGATTCCGACCAATCCAGCACATTCATTCACTACTGACAGCTACCTATCAGCACCAGTGCATTACAGCCACCACTTGCATATCAGCTGCCACTTCATAGTTAGAACCTGAAGTACCACCTTCAATTGCTTCACTCCAGCTGCACTATCCACCAGATCAGGCCCTATTCTTTGCATCTTAATCTGCCCTGCATCATCTCTATATCATTTCCACAGCTACTACATTCTCCCTGTAGCTGCACACTTCATTCGTTAGCAGTAAGCCACCCTTCCATCGTAGCCAATTGCATCACCAGCTATACCACAACACATTGCAGTTCAGCTCATCTATCTCTCAAAATCTACAACCATAGTACCCATTAACTCACAGCAAACACAGCCAACATCACAACTCCTTTCTGAAATATTCACAGCCATCTAATATCCTCAGCCATAATCTCCCAGCTCGAGCTCTTCCATTAATACCAGCTGCAACCAGTCACTCCTGTCAGTTCATACCAACACCAGTGCACAATTGCAAGCCCCCCCTGAACTGCTCTCAGTCCAGCCAAAACATCCCCACGTCAATAGCACCAACAACAGATTCAAACTAAACCCACTGTCAGTTGTAGCTCCTCCTTGGCAGCAATCAAGGCTAATAAGCCCATGACCAATTGCACTATTCCTAACCCATTGTAAACATCCCACCATCCATGAAAATCAACATCAACACCATCTTCACTGCTGTAGCTTCAACTTGAGTTCATCACCACAACCAATTTCATTACAGGTACAAACCCATATTGGCTTTTTCTTCATCTCTGTACCACATCAACAGTAACCACATGAAACCCATCTCTTTTCCTGAGCTTCTCAACCCATGAGTCCACAAATCAAACCCTAAATTCCTTCTTCTGTGAATTCCATCAGCAGCCACCAACCCTTCTCGATCAATTTTTGGTTAACCCTCTGAACCTCAGTTTCTTCTCTCAATTTCTCAAGTAATAACATCAGCAGCCACAACTGCTTTTCTATCAATTTCTTCATGAACAAATGATTGAGAAAGAATGACTCTTCTCGATTTAGGGTAAGTTGGATTTGGGTGCTAATAACACACCCATGACAGCGGATTGGGGACATCCATTGACAACCGCTTAACCTCAGCGGGCTTGGATTTAGTACTCCTCCAAGTAAAATCGCCCCTTAACTCTGGATCGGCTCCCGATAGTATTTTCCCCTAAAATGACAATTCTGCCCTTCTTGCTCAAAATACACGGATTCTTCTTCTTTCGCTCCAAATGGCTCCGAAGCACCTATGAACTAAAAAACACGCGTAAAATGCATAATTTACAAGAAAAATAGCAGAGAAAGCATAAACTCTATATAGTAAATACGGTGTATTCTACACCTATCAGTTGGTGCCTGGGTTGGGTTGACCGCTTGATTCTTAACACAAGTATATGATTTCTGAAGAAAGATATATCGATGCATTTTCTTGATTACATCATCTTTGATGGGAAACACTTTATAGTCTTTTCACTATTTAGGGTTGAAAATATATTTTATATTAATATCGATTTTTAGTATCACTAATATCATATATCCACACAACTATACAATGAGTGTGATTTTTCATTTACTTATAGGGACTTGGATCCTGGAAGAGAACTTGAGTTGGCCGCTTGATTGCTAACGCAAGTATATGATTCTTAAAAATATAGATTGGCGAAATTACTTGATTACATCATCTTCGACGTGAAGCAATTCATATATATGCTTTGTAATATTTAGGGTTGAAAATCTATTTTATATTAATAATAAATATAATTCTGACTAGTAGGAGTCATAAATAGGAAAAGAAAAAAATGATGAGAATTCATAACCAATATAATTTGGATTCCATTTGCCAATAAAAATACTCCAATTATTAATAGGCAATATCCTTATGGTTAAAGCAACAATCAGGGGTATTCAAACGGGATCATAGTAGGATATTAGTGCATTTCCTTAATTACAACTTCTTTGACTGGAGGCACCTCATCTGTTTTGCACTATTTAAAATTTGCAAGCTATTTTTATGTTATATGTCGTGTGTTATTTTAATGTCTCTAATATCAGGTAATGATACAACTATATAATGAGCGTGATTTTTCATTTAAATTTACGGACTTGGAGCCTGGAAGAGAACTTGAGTTTCCTGCTTGGTTCCTAACGCAAGCTTATGATTCTTAAGAAAAATATCTCAGTGCATTTTCTTGATTACTTCTTTGACGAGAAGCACTCTACATGCTTTGTGATATTTAGGGTTAGCAATCTATTTTATATTAAGATCCTATTATTTTTAGTGTCTTTAATATCAGATATCAGCACAACTACATAATATGTGTGATTTTTCATTCAACTACAAGAAGTTGGAGCCCGAAAAAATAGTTAAGTTACCCGCTTGATTTTTTACGCAAGTATACGATTTCCGAAGAAAAATAAATATGTGTGGTTCCTTAATTATATTTTCTTTGACGGGAAGCACTTCATATGTTTTGCGTTATTTAGAGCTGGCAATCTATTTTATATTAATATATCATGATTTTTTTTAATGTCTCTAATATCACATATCGATGCCTATATAATGACTAATGACATTTCCTTGATTACTTCTTTGACGTGAAGCACTTTGTATGCTTTGGACTATTTAGATAGGGTTGGAAATCTGTTTTATACTAATATCGTGTTATTTTTAGTGTATTTAATATCAGATATCAACACAACTACATAATATGTGTGATTTTTCATTCAACTACAAGAAGTTGGAACCTAGAAAAACAGTTGAGTTAGCCGCTTTATTTTTAACGCAAGTAGATGAGTTCTGAAGAAAAATATATATGTACGTTTCCTTAATTACATTTTCTTTGACGAGAAGCACTTCATATGCTTTTCCCTATTTAGAGTTGACAATCTATATAATATCAATGCCTATATAATGGCTAATGAGTGTGATTTTTCATTTAACTATAAGAAGATGGAGCCTGGAAGAGCAGTTGAGTTGGACCCTTAATTTTTAACACAAATATATGATTTTCGAAGAGAGATATATCAATTTCCTTGATAAAATTTTCTTTGACGGGAAGCAATTCATATGTTGTGCACCATTTAGAGTTTTCAATCTATTTTATATTAATATCGTGTTATTTTTTTTTAGTGTCTCAAATATCAAATATTGATACAACTGTATAAAAAGCGTGATGTTTCAGTTAACTACCAACAATATTGATACATGTAATGTAATGAACTACTTATTGATTTCAAAGATCAGTATAATTTTTCAAAAGTATTTTATTTAAGAGGATTTCTTATTCTCCAACACTTTAAACAATATGTAATTTGTGAATAATTTGGTTCTGATTGTTAATCTACTAAATGATTGATTAAAAAAATAAAATAATAATTGGTGTTTTCATAGTACACTGCAGTTGTTAATTGAGATCCCTTCTTTGACGGGTGCGGGGCTTCGCCCAATTGAGGATCGATTCCGCTGTACCCGGTTCGAAGCACGGGTTAAATACTATTTTTTTTTATTAATTATGTATTTATAGCCTAAAATATTTTAGTTTATTTGTAAAATTGATTATTATTTTATTCTATTGCATGAAATTAGTTTTCAAAACCATGTTAGACCTTCAAAACATTAATAATATTATATATTTAATTATGATAAAGTTTTAACTGTTAACTGTCAATCTGTTGGATAGCAATTCTATAAGCTCATTAGAACTATTATTAGGACAGGTGCGGGGCGAAGCCCCGCCTCAGTAAACATGAACCGACGATGTAAGAAATTCCAACGGTCCCAATGCGTAGCACGGGTTTCAAGTTAGTCGACTCTAACATATTTGTGTTGAAAAATGCCCAGTGTTTCCTCCATAAAGCTATAAACTACTAGTAGTGTTGGTGGTTCAGGATTTGATCCCCTGGTTTTTCTCCGCCGTTGATCAACAAAATCAAACCGCGTGGCACTGTGTACTGGTAAGACCCAGTCACCAAACCCATACATACGTTCGATGAAGATCGTGATTACTACTATAATGACATAACGTCATCCATTTTCATTTTTTTCTTCAACGAATTATTTTATTTTATTTTAGTAATCCTTTTCCATTTTTCTGACTTCGTCTCGTTGTTGGTTTCTCTCTACAGTATTTTCATGAGTCTCTCCAGTCTCCATATAGCATCATCAGCCCTGAGGCCTCCTCACTCCTCATTTCTCTCCCACTCTCTCATAATCTAATAGAACCCCGATTACTACGGGGAGCTCACAAACAAATGGAGACATCTACATCTCCTTCTTCTTCATCGTCTTCATTTGTTTCAAAAGCTAAAACGGCTTTCCATTCAGCGGCAGCAAAAGCGGAGAAAGTTCTGACGGATATTAAAGTAGATTTCAAGTCCAACTCTCCTGGTTTCTCTCTATCACTTCCATTCATTCAATTCGATTTCGATTTGGTTGTTCAATAATTTATTATACATTTCTAATTTTCAATTTCGATCTGAATTGGATTGTTTATGGTTTTTTATTTTTTGGATTTTGTAGAAGGTAATCAAGAAAAAGAAGAACAATTTGATAAGAGTTATAGGAAGTGTCGGCCCGAATCAATTTCTACAAAGACTGATAATAAACAGGTATTGATTTGGAATTTTTATTGGTTGCCATCAGTTTATGATTTTGAATTTCATCTTTACCTTGTACACTGTAGAATTAATGAGGTTAAGCTTTGTTGGTTGAATCAAGCATTTTGGGTACTTGCATTTTTGGATACGTTGTGCAGTTAGGGAGAAAGCAGGATTGGCAGGATAGGTTTAAAAACATGAGGAGAGGGAAACAAGAAACAGACAATAAGAATGATAGCTCTCCCAAGTCGAGTTCGCAGGGGTTTAATGATATTCCTAAACAGATTGATCCCAGAATGAAGGTACATCACTAGCTGGATTGTGAAGTGTTGTTGTTGTTATTTGTTATTTTGAGATTTGTGGCTCTGAGTTGAGATATGCGTGCAGGAAACAGGAAAAGGACCACCTTCTGCGGAAGAAGAGGACCTGAAGAAGAATGCGCTTAAGATTCCCCCAACAGCAGTTGTTAAACAACTCGCAGTAGCTGTTGAGTAAGTTCTCAGTCTTCTTACTTGTTTATTTTCGTATGTCAGGGTGATCCTTTATAGAACTTTTCAAGTAGTTGTTGTCGCATTAAAGAACAACAACTTAGAGCGTCCACAGTCATAGAGTAAAAAGTGGAGTAAACCCCATATACTCTCGAAAACCAATCGCAGTCGACATGAGTAAAACCAAATAATTTGGTTTTAGTTGGAGAGAGAGTGAAATCTCGACCAAATTTGGTCGATACTCTGGAGTAAACTGATTATAGTCGGGCGGATGTTTAAAGTTCGTTTGGAAGTGGGGCGGTATTTAAAAGTGCGTTTGTTGGGGCGCGTACTTAAAAATTACGCCCGTCGGTGAGGCGTAGATTGAATGTACGCCTGAGTCGAGCGAACAGTTTGGTTACCGCCCCATGGGGCGCATGTTCTTTCTACGCCCCACAAAAAGCGCAGTGTTTTGTTACCGCCCGCGTGGGGCGAATATTGAAAGTACGCCTCATCTAGGCGTTGAGAAACAACTTCGCCCCATTGGGGCGTACATTCAAAGTTCGCTTGACACCTAATTTTTATTTTAAAACGGGCCTCAAGTACATTGCTCTATTATGTGCGACCTGCAACCACAAGGGCTGTTTTGTTTGCTTTGCAAAATTGCTGAGCTCGATCTTCCAACTTGGATAAACTCGATGCCTTGTCTTTTATGCATGTTGGGTGTATTGTGTCCTGCACCAATGAAGCCAAATGACAATTAACTAATGGTGTTTGTTTGTTTAATTTCGTCTTGGTAACTCCCATAATCAGACATTAATATTGGTGAACGCTACTTTTTAAGTACACCAAAGCTTAGATTATAACGAATGAAGACCAGTTGTCTTTGGAATAACACAGGGAGAAGAGTGAAGAAGATGGGAAGAACTCGGACCTTCTTGTGATGTCCGCAGTTTTTAAATTTTTTTCCGTTTTCTTAACGTCAAGCGAACATGAATATTTACGCCCGAAAATGGGGTGAACTTTTGGTATACGCCCGATGTACTGCACACGGACGGTTCACACAGAAACTGAAACGAGTTGGGGCGGACTTTTAATCGTGCGCTTCATGGGGCGGACTTTGAATCTTCGTTCCTCACTCGTGCGGACAACACCACCTACGTTTCCTTTCGGGCGTAACTTAAACATTCGTTTGATGGCAGGTGCACATTTGATTTACGCCTCATTCGGGCGATTACCTAGGTATCCGTCTGGTAGACGCACGTAGATTAAATATCCGCCCAGTATCAGGCGGAGATTGAAATATTCGCTCGACTATAATTTTACTCCCCACCCTTGCGTTGAAACACGTTCAAAACCAAATATTTTTAGTATTTGGTTTTAGTTTTAGTTTTAGGATGGTCTATGATTGTTCCTTTTCATTACTTATCACTACTCTTGTTTTGGCATTTTAATCTGTTGCACTGCGTCTTGAAATCTTTCTAACAACCCAAATAATGGGTTACTCTAATTCAAATAGTATCGCTGGTTCTATTAGATCATTGGTTTTGGTTAGTGCTGAATATGTACCCTTGGAACAAAGAAATCTCTTACGAGATGGAACTGCATGTCATCCCAATCCCTGCAAGTTTTCTTGCATGACTTGAATCAACTGCATAGTGATAAATATCTGTTCTTGCACCGAGAAATGTGTTTTCGAACAAATCAAACAATGTAAAGCTATGAACATGTGGATTTACCTTTATGGAATGAACTATGATATTCTTGCTTGTGAAGAAGGTTACTGCGTAGATAGGAAGTTTTACTGGAAATGCTGTTAATGTACTTTTTTTTTTTTTGAAATGGAGCTATTGTGATCTCACACTCTGGTACAAGGAAAAATAAGTTTGTGGCAAAAAAACATAAGTTTATAGCACTAATTAATGCCATCCGTTAATTTGAGTTTGACTGTTAGTCTTATGTTCAAACTAGTTATTGTCGTAACACTCTGCAACCTCTGTATAGGTCTGGAAAGAAGTTGAAAACAATGAAAGATTTTCTGGCATCAACCAGAGATTCATCTCCTGTCAGGGAGAGATCAGGCTTAAGCTTTTCTGCTATGAAGTCGTTAGTGCTTCGTGACAAGGAGGATAAATCGACTTCCGAGTTTGGTGACGATGATGAAGTTGTATCTTTTATCAAAGCGTTGTTTGATGCTGGTAATGCAATATGCAATGGCTTTACAGTAGTTATATATTATAATCAATTTACCTTGAGTTTCTTATTTTTGCATAATCCCTTGGATGAGCTTTAAATTTTGTTGT
Source organism: Papaver bracteatum (assembly GCA_023529315.1). Classification (NCBI taxonomy): domain Eukaryota; kingdom Viridiplantae; phylum Streptophyta; class Magnoliopsida; order Ranunculales; family Papaveraceae; genus Papaver; species Papaver bracteatum. The sequence goes on along the minus strand of JAJJWX010003811.1, from coordinate 2,105,740 downwards.
AATATCTGCAAGATACTCGCAGAGGGTCAACTTTTCCTAAAGATGAATCATTCTGGTTCAGCAGCGACTTCTTTGCCTAGAGATATCCATGCTGCTCCTCCAGATACCTTTGTTGTTAGACTCTCTGAAATCATTGGAAGGTTCATGACTCTGCGTAAAATGGCATTATTTTGGTGGAGGGTTGTTGAAGAAGTAAGCATTATTCCACAACTGATTACCTAAGCCACAATTTTAAAGGTTGGATTTTTACAATTTGCTAAGAGATCTTTGTCTACCTGCAGTTGAGAAGACTATGGTCTGAAGAACAACCCATACCTCGAGTTCCCCTGGATGAGAACCCCGATTTGAATTCCTGTCTTCTCTATCAGCAATTGCAGGTCATCAATTGTTGTATTTCTAGGAAAAGACGGCGTGCGATTGCCACAGAAACACTAGATTCCATACTTAGAGAAGCCAGTATACATGTAGATCCAATAGATGTTTCTGCAAGCACGGTTTCGTCCTCAGTGTTGTATGCTAGACTTAGCAGCGGGGAACTTGTTCTTCGTCTAGGAGCTGATCATCCATATGAAGGTGTAAGGATGTTGGAAACGGGAGAACCAGTATACGCTCCTATAACACAGGTTTTGACAGCATCTCGTTCTAGAAGATGGATATATTGTAAAAGTTTTCTCCTAAAGTGATGTATTTGTTTCTCTTCAAGCAGGAAGGACCTCTTCTTACAGAAGATCTTATCAAAGAAACGGAGGAGCTTGTTCTGCGGACCGGGAGGTTAGTTTCTTTAATGAAGTATGGTTATTCATATTGGGCCTCCAAATATATTAAATATGTATAATATGTAATCTATATGTAGGGGTACCTTTGGAACATCACTTGGATGCTAGTTTGGTCTCATATGACTGTTACTCCATCGGCACATAACTTACTAGTTGTTCTTGTTTAAGATCTAGGAATATTATATACTTCACTTCTGTTAACTCATTCTACTTCTCCGTCTAGCTGTTATAAAATTTCCATATAGATGATCTTTAACCACTCGACGCCGTTTAAATTTTTAGTGTTGGTGCTGGGTGTTCTCAACTCCTCTCTGATATGCAGGCTTTTAAGGTGAGACCAATTATGGCAGAAATTAACTCTAGGATATGCCTTGCTTCCATGCTTCACAATTTTCTTTAAACCACTAATTTTTTTGTTATAAATATATATCAGGCTGCAAATCCTGGGTGCATTTTAGAAGATTTCGTCAGATGGCACTCACCCCCAGACTGGTCAGAAACAAATCCAGATGAGGAGGTTAAAGATTGCTCAGATGGAGGAGATGCAACATCTAGACGAGGTTACTTGAGTACGCGAATGCAGAAAGAAGGTTATCTCTTCTTTTTTCTTTGACATGCCATGCATCTAATTGTTGTTATGCCTTGTTAGCAATATACTTTGTTGCTTTCTAGATTTGAAACTCTAGATAGAACATAAAAACTTCAATATCGATAGTTTTAACTGTACACACACCCGTGCTATTTATCTTGTAGAGCATTAATATTAAATATAGGAAACTAACTGTGATTCCTGTTACGACTAATTTTTAATAGAGGGTATTCTGACAAATTGTAGGAAATCTGTGGCATGAACTATGGGGAACTTCCAAACCATTACCTGCTGTCAAACAAGCACCACTATTTGATGAAGAATTGGCAGTGTAAGTTAGACCACGACCTTCTATTACTACGACTAGAGAATACTGCCACTCTGTCACTTAAGAACTTAAAGATTTATGCGTTTTGTAGGGAAGGCATCTTGAGTTTCTTAGAAGACATCGCTCCATCTGAGCTTTTCCAGCAATTGTTTATTTCTATAGTAAGTTTTTGCTTGTTCTGATAAGTGATAATATATATAAATACATGCTCCTTTCTTTATGTATTGTTCTCTATAATCAATATCAGTAGAAAAGTTTAGTATCGTTCTTAAATGTAATCCTATTGACGGTAGACCTGTTTATCCACCTCTATTCTAGTGTTCATATACATAATTATTTCTCATATTTCGGAATATTTCATACCCAACTTCCATAGGGGAGGATTAGGTCCAACAATTGATTTTAGGCTAAATCTTAACTTCTCAAATGCTTCTCTAATTCGAGCATCTAGTAAGTTTGAAATTAGTATGTTTGCCTCTGCTAATATGGGTTTTATTTTAAACACAGCTCTTGGTTACAATTGTCCATTCCTACAACCCATGCTTTCTGCTATGATGCTAACGCGGATTTTGTATCTTCTACTATTTTCAGCTTGGTTCGGCTTTTGTAATTGCTGAAGGTCCATTGTCCAAGAACTGTAACTTGTCTAAGCTGTTTTATGAGTGTAAAGACTATGTAACTGCCACTTGTCAAACTTCCAAGTGGACTGATAATATTGACGATCTCTGCCAGGTACGATGACCTTCTTATTGCGTATTTTGAATTTATGCACCAGTTACACTGTAGTGCCAATGAAGGCGTAACTGGTTAATTCTTTTGTGCCACCATCCCGAAGGCTGAAGCATCATTTTTCATATGAAACAATTTCTCATAGCTACCCTTCTGGATGGAAGCACTAGCAATGTTATTGATGGATAAGATAAAATGATCACTTAACTGAAAGCTTATCTTTGAGTTCTGATTCCAGGTTTATGGAACAGTAGAAACGATGTTAGTTAATCCTGAGGATGGCTTAAAGCTCATTAATCAATCTGAAGAAACTACAACCCCAGAAGAACCAAAGCATCGTTTTAAGAAACTAATACAAAAAATTAGTGGAAAAGATAGACAGTTCTTGAGAAGAAGAAGCTCAGAAAATGACAAGAGTCAAGAAGAGAAGCCCCAACGCCAGGCATTCCCAAACCCATTTGAAGGGAAATCATCTTTGTTTTCAAAGAAGCCGCCTAAGCCCATCCCCTCTACCGAAATCGAGACACCCTTGTTTCCAGATGATATGATTGGACAGGTGTTTCATAGTTGCAAATATGCTATGTAAACCACAATTCATTTGAAGATCTAGAAAAAAAAAAAAAAAAAAAAAACTGTATATAACATCTGCCGAAGGCAAAATCTGCATTATTTTATTTAGTCCACATTTGGAAGAGTTGTAGTTCAAAACTTTTGAACTCCGAGATAAGTTCAATGAATCCTTTCAAAAAAAAAAAAAAAGGAGACAAGTTCAATGAGCAAAAGAGAACATTTCTATATAAAAGAGTTTATTCATCATCCTTTTTATCAGTAGTGCACAATACAAGCCTTTGGTTTACAACTCTCTTGAAGAAGAACTTACCGGAAAAACCCTCAAAATAAGTAAGAAAATTAATTGGCAGTTGTCAGGAAGTGGCTTCACCAGAGCTCTTAGATCTGGTAGAAGGCTCATTGCTGTGTATCACTTTTATCTTCTCCTGGGGTTCTCTTCTTCCTGTTCTCTGCTTTCGTTCCTTTTTTGAAAATTCTTGACTATTAAGTCTGGCACAATAAAGTTAGAAAACAAATACACAGCGATGAGCAATGCACTGCATAAACAAAAGGAATGGGATTAATCACAAACCATGAAAGTGTATCTTTCCTTCATATCCTACTGAATAGAAGTGTGTTTTTTCCTTCATATTCTACTGAATAGAAGTGATTTTCTTATAACGTAACTGAAAGAGTGATTTGAATTAGTGAAGTCAAAGACAAACCTTGTTTGCAGAAAGACAGAAATATCACCAGAACCAGCAGGTGGAGAAGTGATATCTAAGAGTACCAGTGAAAAATTGGTGTAAGCTTGGGTCTTGATTCTTAGTGAAGTGTGATTTTTCATTCTGTAGTAATCACTGGGAATTTGTTTAGGAATGTTAGGAAGCCAGAGCATCGTCTTTGTCTTTGAAACATTGTGCTGTTTATTTTGTGGTAGTAGAGGAGCTAATGCAGGACAGTGGCAATGGATGCTAACCATACGTAAATTAATTAAAAATAAATAAATTTTCTCACTCTGAAACTGAGTCTCTCAAGCTTCTCTCTGTCTATGGTTTACGTTCGCACAAGATTTACCCCAAAATGCTGCGGGCGGGTGGATAACGTTAGGATTTTGTAGTTTGGTTTTCTGTTTGTACAATTTAAAAAAGTGAGTAACTTCTCAGCCATCCGTTGTAGTCTAGGTGGTCAGGATACTCGGCTCTCACCCGAGAGACCCGGGTTCAAGTCCCGGCAACGGAACCATTTATTACATTCGTTTTTTTTTTTTAACCTTCTTATGAGTTTTTTTCCTTTAAAAAATTTCAGCATAGGAGAGTTGAAATTAGCGGAAAACCTGACTGGAAATTGTAAAAGTCAAAGGCCAGGCAGAAGCACATGCAAAGGAAATGGAAGAAAGGTAGTAGTGGCCTAGCTAATCAATAAAGCACATACCTCATCACTAACTATACATGATCAACTGGTATAAAATCATAAATGCTTGTGGGGTATACATTTAGGCGTAAATGAATCCGTGTGTATCCAAACACTGTAGGACAAGATCACAAGTTGAAATACTACGAGTCTCTAACTCTATACAAGAAGAAGAAGAAAGAAAGAAATTTTTTAACATTTCTAAGAAGTTAAGAATGATCACTACTGCCTGTAAAGGAAGAACATTAATAAAAAGCTATACATAGCGTAGGAAATAACCTGCAAAGTGTCTATCTACTGTACTAGATTTTCTTTTTATTAATAACATGCATTTAAAGGAAAGCTCCTACTGTGAATATTTAACATTCGATCTATATATTTCAAAAAAGCAGAATGAAGTCACATTGTAACAGTAGATATCTTTCATTGCAGAGCTTTATTGAAGTTTCTATCAACACTCTTTTACCGGTAGTAAAAAGTGCCGATCATTCTCTTAAGCAACCATCTATATAATTAACCCCCACTCCCCCAATATTCATCTCTCAGCCTCTCATCTGCATGCTAAATATGGATTGAATGGTGAAAAGCACATATTATTAATCACACATTCTAATTGGAAAATTTGTCTTCAGCATAATTACCTATTCAAAAAAACAGTTGGATTAGTGCAGTTTTGTTTTCTTAGCTTTTCAATTCTGACCATCTTTAAAAGAAAAGAAAAGAAAAGAAATGAATATGATCTGACAGTATGTGGTTGCTGAATATTCATGCATGGGTAGGTGTCTCTTTATTACTCCTTGAATTAGAATATCGTACACCAGAAAAACTGGTCTCTATACTCCATAGCAATTTTGGGCTTCCCACTATACCTTTTTATCCCCCATTTCCGAGAGAGATTTGATCCTAAAGCCACCATCGATGACTTATGAGAAGTATCAGGGCCGTTCCTGAGAATTTTTTTGCCCCAAACCAGATTTTTTTTGATGCCCTCAATTTTTTTTTTTTTACACAACTCTGATAATAAAAGATAATCATTCTTTACTTTAGAATCCTAAATCCCAATCTTTCAATGATTTATCACCTTAACAGTTTCATAAAAACACCAAAAGCGACTAAGTAAACAGCGCCAATAAGTTCAAAAAAAAAATCTGAATTTTAGAATCAAAAAAGAAATTCTGAATTAATTATGGTAACATAGATCGATCAAAAATATAAACCCTAATTATTCTCTATTTTAATGTGTATTAGAATTAGAAAAAGAGCGAAATGAAGAGGAGTTATTAAGTTACATTTTTTGATCATCAATGATCAATGATTTAAGACAATACAAGAAATTTAAATAGCTATCTAGAACACTTTTCTTCTTTAATTTTAATCTCCAAAAAAGAAAAGCAAAAAGAAAAAAACATTTGCCAAAAATTAAAAAATACTTAACAAGTTTAAAGAAGAATCATCGATATGAGAGTCCACAAACATTAATATCAATTAAACTCCTGCCCCCAAATACTTTTGTAGTTCATCAGTTAGTCCCTAATTTTCTTTCATTTCTAAGAATACCCCTTAGTGTAAAATCAGGCTTTTGCTGCCCCTGGGCTTTGCTGCCCTAAACTGGGCCTTTCCCTGATTACCCTATGGGGCCGGCCCTGGAAGTATATAATAATTATTACTGCGCCGAACACTCAAGAAGGGCAAGGAGTGTTTCCCATTTCCACGAGCTAGTTTTTGATTTTTCATTACGTTGAGAAGGATGTAGTGCTGGTAAATGAAATTTAAATGTGATCACCTCAATTAATATCCATAACAATAATTAGTCAGTGTACAGTTTAGCTAGGGGTCTACCTCATAAAGGTTTTAAGTCAATGTACAATTTTGAGTTAATGAGGGGCTTAATTAGTTAAGGGCTAAATAGAGTTCTCTGCTAACCAGTAGATAAGATAGAAGAATCATCAGTCATCACATTTTGAAACAAATTAAGTTTGACTTACATGGCTGGATGTATCGTCTTAAATGTTTCCCTCCAATCTCCATTCTCTCAACCGCTTAAACGCGGTTTTATGAACATATGCACCAATTAATGCTCAACTATCCATCTCAACCTGTTTCATCTACTTCATACAACTGGGGGTAGCGGATTTCATTCCCTTCCTCCTCTGCTTATATAAAGAGAACAGGTTTCAGCTAGCTTCACAGAGTAGTATCATCAGCAATCACTACAAGAAAGAAAAGAGTAAACATTATCAAAACTTGCAGGAACATTAGTGGTGGTTTTTAATCAAGAAAATGGGTGTGAGAAATGTGATGAAATGGTTGTCTGTGTTGCTTTTGACACTGAGCATTGTATTGAATTTCAGTGTGCTCAGTAATGGAGAGAATGTTGATGGTTTTGGTGATGATCGATATGGTGGTCGAAGAGGCGGGGGGAGGTTTCGTGACGATAACGACTGTCGTTGGAGACGCTGCAGAGGAGGAGGACGATATGGTCGTGGTGGAGGCCAAGGAGGAGGATTAGGAGGTGGACGAGGGGGTGGTTTAGGCGGTGGCGTAGGAGGAGGTGGTGGTGCAGGTGGTGGTGGTGGAGGTGGTATAGGTGGTGGATCTGGGAGTGGAGGAGGATTTGGAGCTGGTGGTGGGTTAGGAGGGGGTGGTAGTGCAGGAGGAGGTATCGGAGGAGGCGGTAGAGGTGGTTCAGGTGGAGGAGGTGGTATTGGTGGTGGATCTGGACAGGGTGGAGGTTTTGGAGGTGGAGTTGGAGGAGGAGCGGGTGGTGCTGCAGGAGGAGGCTTAGGAGGAGGTGGGGGAGGTGGTTCAGGTGGTGGAGGTGGTATTGGTGGAGGGTCAGGCCACGGTAGTGGGTTTGGAGGTGGAGTTGGTGTAGGAGGAGGAGGTGCTGCAGGAGGAGGTGGTGGTGGTGGGTCAGGTGGTGGAGTTGGTATTGGAGGAGGATCAGGACACGGTAGTGGGTTTGGTGGTGGTGTTGGAGTAGGAGGAGGAGGCGCTGCTGGTGGTGGTGGAGGAGGAGGTGGAGGCGGAGGCGGAGGTGGTGTCGGTGGAGGATCAGGGCATGGTAGTGGGTTTGGTGGTGGTGTGGGAGTAGGAGGAGGAGGCGCTGCTGGTGGGGGTGGCGGGGGAGGAGGAGGTGGTGGTGCTGGAGGAGGATCAGGTTCTGGAAGCGGTTTTGGCGTTGGTGGCGGCTTGGGAAGTGGTGCTGGTGGTGGCGGAGGATTAGGCGGAGGAAGAGGTGGAGGCCTTGGCGGTGGGCATGGAATTGGTGGGGGAGTTGGAATTGGTATTGGCATTGGGGTTGGAGTTGGTGTTGGAGGTGGATCCGGCACTGGTTCTGGAACAGGTGTAGGAGTGGGAAATGGTGGTGGTGGTGGCAGGCGTTAAAAGCCAGTTTCTTTGAATATTTGTCGGTTGTATCTTCACTAATTAAGAATTATTCTCCAACAATGTTGTCTTTCGTTTTGTTTTGTTTAATGTTGTGTTCTTGAAATCAAAATATATATATAAGCATAATGAAATCCCTAATGCCTAATGCTTCATGATCAATACTTGTTGCAGGCAATAGATCACTTCAAAAGTTATTGGAAGATCTTCCTTCCCGCTCCCTCTGTATAACTTATTTTATATAAGTGTTAACATTTCATCATCATATTTGAAAACAGATTAGTGCTTTTTAACTGTGCATGCATGAGAGGCATTGCAAATCTTTAACTTGCACTTCTTCTACCGACATTGTAGAGCCAATTTTCATAAATGGTTGTGTCCAGGGACACCATGCAGTAAAGTCCATCTAGACTTTTGAAGTTGAACCTATCCACAAAGACAGTGGAAAAGGACCCACAGATGATCATCACTGATCATTTTCAAAATTTAAATGCAATATGTACGGACAACTAGGGAAACTATTGTTGGTTGAGTAAGAACTAAGCAGCTTTGCAGACGACGACATTATTTTCCTGAAAGCTACTCACTCAAATTTTTCTCACCTTTCTTGCTCTTTTGTAGTTGGTCAGGACAACAAAAATTCTTGACAAACCGAGCTAAAAAACCACACGAAAATTGTTTCTAACAAAATTTTCAATGGGCTCCACCATAAATAGCCCCCTACTGTCCTCTGATGGGGTCCACCGAGACCCACCCAAAAAAAAATCTGTGAGAGTTTTTTAAAATTTTGTTTTGGCGTGGTTTATTCTGTGGTCCGTTAAGAACCACTGGGACAAAAAAATAAACTTTCACAAATCTAATGTTATTTTCTCCTCCAATATTTCTTCTCATGATGCTAGATGCTTTGCTAGAATTCTGAATGTCAAGGTTTCTCCTAATCCAGGTAAGTATTTAGGTACACCTAGTTTATGGACTAGAGTTGGTGTTCAATCTTTTAAAGATGTTACAGATAAAATTGCACAGAGGTATTCAAGTTGGAAAAAGAAGTCTTTAAACTTTGATGGCACTAACACTTTAATTAAGGCTTCAATTGATCCCATTGCTAATTATCTTATGTCCACAATTAAGCTTCGTGTAGGTGTTCTTAAGGCCATTGATAAACTGCGTAGGGATTTTCTTTGGGAGGATATTAATGGCCGTCGAAAATTACATTCAGTGGCTTGGGTTACTGTTTGTTCGCCTATACATATGGGTGGTCTAGGTATTAGAAATTTATCTTCTAAAAAAGTGTCCTTTTTGGCTAAATTAGCTTGGCATATCTATTCAAACCTTGACTCTTCCCTGGGTAAGTTAGTTCAGGCAAAATATTTTCGGACCACTTCTTTTTGGTACTGAGTTGCCAAAGGTAGGAGTTCTTATTCTTGGTCCAGTATTTTAAAAGGTACAAATATTGTCAGACAGGGTCTTAGATGGCAAATAGGAAATGGCTTGATAGTTAGCTTTTTGGCATGATATCTGGATTCAAAATCTTCCTTTATCCTCCTTTTTGAGTCATGATGCTTTTTTTAATTCTGACTTAATGGTAAGTGATCTAATTAACCATAATACTTGTCTATGTCATCTTTCTTGTATGGTATTCTTCCTTCTTACATTCTTTCTCTTATCATGTTTATCCCTGTTTTATCTTGCTCTTTTTTCCCTGACTCTATGATTTGGCCTGCCACTAAAGATGGTTTACCTTCTGTTAAGTCTGTTTATGCTCATTTACTTGCAGATGATTCTTCTTCACTTCCTGCTTGGAAAAAATTGTGGCATTCTCAATGTTCTCAAAAAATGAAAATTTTCTTATGGCTCCTGGCTACTAAGAAGCTCTTAGTTAGAGATTACCTATCAAACATTGGCTTAAATATAAGCCCAGACTATCGCCTTTGTCATGCACATGATGAGACTTTGGATCATCTGTTTTTTTAGTGTCCCATGACTTCTCAAGTTTGGATGAAACTTCAGGATTCTTAGGACATGATTTTGCCTTCTATGCATATTTCTTTAGATGGTCTCCTAGAAACTCTTTCTTTTTCTGGTTTCCCGGATGCTTTGCCTTGGTCTGTTTTTTATCCTTATGTTTGTGGAATATTTGGTTGTTCAGGAATATTCAACAGATTCCTTTTAATGTTAATTGTGTCCTTAGATTGTCATACTCTCAGGCTTATGAGCATTTGTTTTTTGTTGAACTGCCTAAGCATAAGAATTTTGTCCCTAAAAAATTGGTTTTTGTGGATTGGAAATCGCCTCCCTTTCCTTTCTATAAACTTAACTGTGATGGGGTTCATCTTTTGTTACTTCTCTGGCAGGTGCAGGTGGTGTAATCCGTGATAGTTCAGGATTTTTTGTGGCTTCTTTTGCTCATCATCTCGGTTCCAACTCTTCCTCTACTGCTGAAATCTGGGCAATACGAGATGGCCTTCTTCTTGCTCTTAATATGAAAATCACTCATCTTATTATTGATAGTGACTCCTCCTCAACTGTTTCTTTTTGTAAAGCTATGGCTCCTTCTCCTTGGTATTTAAGAGGCTTTTTCTTAGATATTTTCCAATTGGCTAAGTCCTTCCAGATTATACATTTTGTTCATAATCTTCGTGAGTCTAACAATGTTGTTGATACCTTGTCTAAACAGGCTTTAGACTCTTCTGTTTTTGAGGAATGGTCTGTTTTCCCCCTTCATGTATTTTGCACGATCTTTCTAATGATCTTCAGGGGATGGCTCTGCCCCGTCTTGTCAGAGCTGTTTAGTTTCTGTATAAAGCTATTTCTTATAAATAAATAAATAAATAAAAGAACTAAGCATCTTACACATTATATGGACTGAACAGTGGGAACAACCAAACCTAGCCACGGCCAACCTCGTATATAAGCTACCGCAGGCTGAATTGCACCCTACATTATTTTCTTTATTTTTATTTTTTTGCTAAGAAGATAATTTTATTGAATAAGAGGGTTATATTTTGATATTCCTTACTAATTTTTTATGCCTTATTATTATTTTATTTTTTGTAAATAAGATATTTCATTACGCAAACTAAGACTCTAAGCGAGCTTGAGGAACAAAAGAAGTAAAGCTATCTAATATCAATCCAAGAAGAAGGAATGTTTCCCACAAAATAGTTGAATTTAAAGTACTAACAGATTTTGCTAGAGTGTCTGCCACCATGTTTCCTAGTCTTGGAACCAAATAAAAGCCCAAAAAATTGTTACATAAATAAACTAGTATGTCTGCTTCATCTAAGTAAGCTTTAGAGCGCCAATAGATGTCGGATTTCTTTCCTTGAGAGTACTTAAACATACTTTCATAGTCTCCTTAGATGCTAAAATCTAAAATTTTCCAGACCTTTCTCCTTCGCCCAAATAGCAGCTTTTAGCACTCCCAAAGCCTCCGCTTCTCGTGGGTATGGAGTTGCTGATTGTCCTGCTTTTCCTCCTACTGAGTTGCCTGCATAATCTCTCAGAATTAAAGCATAACTAGAAGGTAAAGTGTTAGAAATTCGAGAAGCATCAACATTAATTTTGAGAGTGTCTTTTATAGGTGCCTTCCAAACTTGTGCTAGAGTTTTCTTATGTTGTTTCTTGGGTTTATCCTGCGCACTACTCTTCTTCGACCAGAAAGCAATATATCCTTGTATTTCTATGGCCAAGGTATTAGAGGATGTTGATTTGTTTTCAATTACTCGGTTGCATCTTTCCTTCAAAATAAACCACATCTTAGTAAGCATTAATTCTAAAGAAATATTTTTCCTAGGATTATTGATCCAATCCTTACATATGTCCAATAAAGTAATAGAGTAATCTATGTTAAGGGAGATGGGATTTGGAGTTGAATTCCGTACCTCTTTGGCATAAGGACAACGTAATAGAAGGTGTCCGGTAGTTTCTATTTCAATTCTACACAAAGTACAATAAGGTTCAACATCTTTTACCTTTCCATATAGTTTGAGGTTAGTAGATAAAGCATTCTGAAGACACTTCCATAGAAATAGTTTAATTCTTTGAGATATATCTAATTTCCATAAAGCAATCCAAAAAGAGTCAGGTAAATCTTAGCTAGCTATATCAGTACCAGTTTCATTCAATTTGTCATATAAGGATTTCACTGTGTAGTCTCCAGACTTAGTTAGTGTCCATCCTAGTTTATCTTTCTTAATCATGTGATTCTTGTCTTTAAAGAGATAAATGTTCCTAATCTTAGAGGCTATATCATTAGAAAAAATTGAGCTTATGATGTCAACATTCCAAGAGTTGGTTTCAGAATCAATCAGGTCAGAAACTAAGTAAATTGACTATTTATAAATAATTTTCTAATGTTTCAGTTAGTTCAGGTATCCATTTGTCATTCCAAATATTAATATCATGCCCATTTCTAACTTCCCAAATATTATATTTATAAATAAGTTCCAATCCCTGGCTTATGAAGTTCCATGTCCAGGAACCATTTGTTTTAGCTTTAACTCTTAGGGGTTGTATGTTTCAAAAGTATCTAGAGCCCATAGTTTTGACCCAAAGAACATCTGGTTCCTTAACTAGTCTTCATGCTAATTTAGCATGCATTTTAATATTGAATTTACGAGCCTTTTTGAAACCTAAACCTCCTTTCTGAATAGGTTTGCAGAGACTTGGCCATGCATTTGGGTAGAAACTTTTTCTTCTTGTTTCTTTTCCTCACCAAAAATCTCTCTGTTTGGCATTGATTTTATTAGTTATCTTTTTGGGTAGTATAAAACATCTCATCTGATAAGTAGGAATATTAGATAAGACCGCTCTATTTAAGACAGATCTACTAGGTTGGGAAAGTATTAATCCTTTCCATCCTTTGGATTTGGATTCCATTTTTTTATAATATAGGTGCAAAGGTTTTTTATTTTGGGTCTGTCCACAAATAGGGGAGCTCCTAGATATGGGTCTTTAAGACTTATATATTTTATTTTCAGAAGTTTAGACATCATTCTTTGATGTTCTGGTGCTACTTTTCTTCCAAAGAAAACCCCTGATTTTTCAAAGTTAATGAGTGGACCAGAGGCTTTACTAAAAATTTCTATAGTTTCAAGTAGATTCCTACCTTCTACAATGTCAACTTTTACAAAGAGAAGACAGTCATCTGCAAAGAAAATATGTGATATTTGTTCACTATTATGAGTCATTTAACCCAATGTAGGATCTTCTTATTCTCTTGTTGAAGAAGAAGTCTAGAAAAGATCTCCATACATATAATGAATAGGTATGGGGATAGAGGATCTCTTTGGCATAGGCCTCTAAAAGGGTTAAAAGCCTCACCGGGGGAGCCATTCAAAAGGACATAAATAGTTATTTTTGAAATACATTGTTCTATTAACAGACAAACATCTTTACTGAATCCAAAGGATGTCAAGGATGAAATAAGAAATTTCTAGTTGACCCTATCAAAAGCCTTAGACATATCAATTTTTATACCTAGACCACCAGTTCTGGATTTCTTATTTTTGAAATAGTGTAGGTAGCTGATCTCATCGATCCAATCACTAATGATTGGAACCATAAAAAATTAAACACCCTCCCCAATCATATAGTCAAAAAATCATAAACATTCACCTTCCCCAAGATAACCCCCAACACAAAATAATATGGCCGCACTCAAAATCAGGAAAATACACTACTTCATCGGGGATACAAATGTCTAAACCATGGTCAACCTACTCACATCTCCCTCCCCCTACTAATCCGTGGAATTTACCGTGTCCACCAAAAATTCATATTTTCTTGTGGAAATAAATCAATGAAGGTCTACCAACCTTCTCTCTCATACATCACATCAATTTGATGAACTCCGACATCTTCCCCATATGCAATGTTGATCCTGAATCAGCGATACGGCTTCTAATTCACTGCCTAATAGTGATTACATCTTAGAATACCTTTATCACACAAACTAAACCACACATCTGTCATAATCCCAACAGTCTTATGAGTAGTACCTTAAGCCCACTGTTCTTATTAGAGAAGAGCCCTTATCAGTTATTGGGGTGTAACTAGTAATTGAGATATTGTCTAGTTATGATTAGTATTTGTAGTCATCCGATCATTGGCTAAGGTATCATGTAATAACCAATTATCTTTTATGAATAAATATCTTTTCTCTCTCCTCTCCTTCATCTGAGTTCTTCTCAATCTCATTCTTTTCTTTTCTTCAAACCGATCTGCCTTTCTAATTCTTCCTCAAATCCATGTTTATCAAACCCTTATAGTGTATACCATTACAAATTGGTATCAGGAGCATCAATTCTTGGACCTAGAATGGCTAATAAAGCTGTTGTGGAAGAACTCTCAAGGAAAATTGATGAACTCTTTAATGCTCAAGCCGACTCGAATAAGAAGATCGAAGAGCTTGCTAAATCTCAAAGCGATTCAAGGGATAAATATGAGACTGTCTTGCAAACACTTGCTAAATCTCAGAATGATACAACGGCTAAATATGATATGGTTTTGCAAACTGTGGGAGAGATGAAAACAGCTCAAGCTCAGTCAACAAAGGATATCATGGCTGTTATCCAGACCGCGTTTGAATCTCAGGTGAACAACCAGTCGAGTAGCGGAATTTTGGGCCCTCCACCATTCGGAAATCCATTTATGGCAGGTGAAAATGTTATTCAACCTACTAATTTTGTTATTCAACATGAACAGAATCAATTTCAACAACCTAGGCCTAAAGTAGAATTCCCTAAATTCGATGGCACTAACCCCCGATCTTGGACACGCAAGTATAGAAAAAATTTTCTTATGCATCCATTGTCCAATCAAAAAATGGTTAATTTAGCTTCCATGTACCTCGAGGGTAAGGCGGATAATTGGTTCAAGACTATCAGATGGGCAAACGAGAGATATTATGGGAAGATTTTATTCGAGATATCTGTTTGCGTTTTCAAGAGCTTGGCCATGATGATGTTGTAGGGGAATTTAATAAGCTCTGTCAAACTAGATCTATACTAGATTATCAGGAAATTTTTGAGGAATTGAAAGCATTAATGCTAGCCAAAAACCCTCACCTCACTGAAGCTTACTTCACATCCAGTTTCATTAGTGGACTTAAGGAGGATCTTAGATTACATGTCCTAATATTTTCACCACCAACACTTACTAGATCTGTCTATTTAGCAAGAATGCAATAAGCTCTAATTGAAAATGCAACAAAGAAATCTATAGCTCATTATAGGCCATCACCACTTTATGTTCCCAATACTTACTCCCAAAGATCTCCGACTTCTCCAGTTACCAGTCCCAGCACTTTTGCAAAACCTTCTTCACCCACCACTGCACCTTCCCCACCCCAAATCAAAAAACTATCCTATGCAGAAATGCGGAAGCGCAGGGAGAAAGGCCTTTGTTATAACTGTGATGAAGTATTCCAACCAGGGCATAAATGTATTAAGCAGCAGATTTATATGTTAGTTGTTGATGAGGAAGATTCACCTCATTCTGGAGAAGATTCTTCGGGTGATACTTCCAATTCGCCTATTCATGAGGAGGAAGTTGAGATTTCTGTGCATGCTTTAGCTGGAAATGTAACACACAACACTATTCGCATAGAGGGAACTGCTCAGAAACAGCCACTTACAATCCTTATTGACAGTGGCAGTACGCATAGCTTCTTCGATCCAGCTGCAGCGGCACGATGCGGTGCTCATATGGTTCCTACCAGTTCCTTATTGGTTGCGGTGCCTAATTGAAACAAGATGGTTAGTGATGCTAAATGCCCATCTTTCCAATGGAAAATGCAGGGGCATGACTTCCAGTTTGACCTGCAACTATTAACCTTGGGTGGCTGTGACATGGTGTTGGGAGTTGATTGGATGCGTGGGATGAGCCCAATACTCTTTGACTTCAACAAATTGACTGTGGACTTTTCTAAGGGTGGTCAACACATAAAATTACAAGGTACTCTTCCTTCCGCTCATATTTCTATGATATCTGCTAAGGCACTCCGTAAATGGCTCCAGGCTAATAAGGGTGGCTTGGTGGGTCGATTGTTTGCAATAACGGCTTGTGCTGAAACACCATTAACCCCTGACCCCATTCTACCATTACTAGACAAATATGCTTCAGTCTTTCAAGAACCCACTTCACTACCTCCATCTAGAGCACATGATCACCATATTCCTTTAAAACCTCTTACAACTCCACCAACTCAGAGACCATATCGAATTCCTTACATTCAAAAGGAGGTGGTCGAGCAGCTTGTCAAGGAAATGCTCAAAGCTGGTGTCATTCAACCTAGTCAAAGCACTTTTTCATCTCCAATTCTTCTGGTTAAAAAGAAAGATGGAAGCTGGCGATTTTGTGTTGACTATAGAAGGTTAAATGCAGCTACTGTCAAGAATAAATACCCCATACCCATCATCGAAGAATTACTTGATGAGTTATTCGGAGCAAAAATATTTTTCCAAGATTGATTTACGGGCAGGGTATCATCAAATTCGGGTTTTTCCTCCAGACACATACAAGACTGCATTTAAGACATACCATGGGAATTATGAGTTCATGGTTATGCCTTTTGGCTTGACCAATGCCCCAGCTTCTTTTCAGGCTTTAATGAATGATGTCTTTCGGCCTCACTTGCGAAAATTTATTCTCGTCTTCTTCGATGACATCCTGGTGTACAGCCCTGACATGGCCTCTCATCTGGAGCATTTGGAAATCACTCTCAAAACCTTGCAACACCATTCCCTTTTCGCTAAACTCAACAAATGTGCATTTGGCCAGTCTCAAGTGGAGTATCTTGGACATATCATTACTGGTGAGGGTGTCAAAGCTGACCCTGTGAAGATTGAATGCATGCTCAACTGGCCAGTACCCACCACTCTGAAGGCACTCAGGGGGTTTCTTGGGCTTACATGGTACTATAGAAAATTTGTGCAAGGCTATGGTATTATCTGCAAACCTTTGACAGACTTGCTTAAGAAGGATAAATTCCATTGGAATCCTGCTGCTCAAGCTGCATTTCAGGCACTCCAGCAAGCTGTCACCACCACTCCAGTACTAGCTCTTCCTGACTTTCATTTGCCCTTTGAAGTGGAGACTGATGCTTGTGACACAGGTGTAGGGGCTGTACTGATGCAAAACAAGAGGCCACTTGCATATTTCAGCAAAGGAATGGGGGCCCGATTTCTGGCTATGTCCACTTATGAGAAGGAGTTACTTGCCATTGTGATGGTTGTTACTAAGTGGAGACCCTACCTACTCAACAGTCACTTCACTATATTCACTGACCATCAAAGTTTGAAGTTTTTTATGGAACAGCGGATTCATACCATGGTGCAACAGTAATGGCTTTCCAAGTTCCTTGGCTATGATTACACTGTAGTCTACAAGAAGGGCATTGAGAATAAGGTGGCTGATGCCTTGTCTAGAATTCATCCATCTTCTCCACCTCAGTGTCAGCTTATCTCTCAAGTGCAACCAACTTGGTTTTCAGAGGTCCAAGCTAGCTACAATTCTGACACATGGGCTACAAGATTTCTTCCACAACTGACTATCTCCCCTTCCAGTAGGAGTCCTTACACACTTCTACAGGGCATTCTCAGGTATAAAAACAAAATTTATATTGGTTCACATGGACCTTTAAGACAGCAAATCATGGATGCAGTGCATTCTTCATCTGTTGGGGGGCATTCTGGCACACAAGCTAGCTATCAAAGGGAAAAATCTTATTTCCATTGGGTTGGCATGAAGAGAGATTTGTTCCAGTTTATCAAGGAATGTGACATCTGTCAGCAGCACAAGATTTCCCATACTCCTCCTGGGGGTTTACTACAACCCTTACCCATACCAGACCAAGCTTTTAAGGATATCTCTATGGACTTTATCACTGTACTTCCTAAGTCAGAGGGCAGGGAGGTCATCATGGTGGTGGTGGATAGGTTCACCAAGTATAGTCATTTCTTACCACTCAGCCATCCATTTACAGCAGCTTCTGTGGCTAAGGTATTTCTTGACAATGTATTTAAATTACATGGGTTTCCTACTACTATAGTCTCAGATAGAGACATTGTCTTTCTTAGCCAATTCTGGCAAGAACTCTTTACTAAAATGGGAACAGCTTTACATATGAGCTCAGCCTACCATCCTCAAACAGATGGACAGACAGAGAGAGTCAATGCATGCTTAGAATCTTATTTAAGATGCATGACAAGTTACAGACCAACCAAATGGGTGAGCTGGCTCTCTTTAGCTGAATGGTGGTTTAAATCCACTTACCACACTAGCCTGAATATAACCCCATTCCAAGCTTTGTATGGTTACACTCCACAGAATTTTGGGTTATTCTCCCACACACCATCTACTCATGCTTATGTAGAAGATTTTCTTCAACAAAGACAGGCTATGGGAGTTGTTCTTAAATCAACATTGGAGGAGGCCCAACACAGGATCAAGAAGCAGGCTGATAAAAAAAGAACTGAGAGAGAATTTCAGGTAGGGGATTGGGTTTACTTGATGCTGCAACCCTACATGCAGACATATGTTCAACTTAGAAGAAATTTGAAGCTGTCAGCTAAGTTTTTTGGCCCATATCAAATCACTTCCAGAGTTGGAAAGGTAGCCTACAAACTCTGCTTACCTGCTTCTTCTAGAATCCATCCTGTGTTTCATGTGTCTCAGCTGAAGCTCAAGCTGGGCACATGCTTGCTACCACAGACTACCTTACCTTCTTTAGACTCCAATGGCTGCATGAAGGTTTCTCCCTTACATATCCTTTCCACCAGAACTTTGAAGCATCACCAACACCTAGTGGAGCAGGTCTTGGTGCAATGGACTCATTCAACATTTGCTGAGGCTACCTGGGAGGACAAAGCCATGATCAAGAAGCAATTTCCAAAATTGATTCTTGAGGACAAGAATTAGTTTGAGTAGGGGGTATTTGTCATAAGCCCAACAGTCTTATGAGTAGTACCTTAAGCCCACTGTTCTTATTAGAGAAGAGCCCTTATCAGTTATTGGGGTGTAACTAGTAATTAAGATATTGTCTAGTTATGATTAGTATTTGTAGTCAGCCGATCATTGGCTAAGGTATCATGTAATAACCAATTATCTTTTCTGAATAAATATCTTTTCTCTCTCCTCTCCTTCATCTGAGTTCTTCTCAATCTCATTCTTTTCTTTTCTTCAAACCGATCTGCCCTTCTAATTCTTCCTCAAATCCATGTTTATCAAACCCTTGTAGTGTATACCATTACAACATCAAACTCCAACCATATCCCCACATTGGATTTAACGCCCCAGACAACCATTTCCCAGATATTACAACAATCATCACCAATATATGTCCTCTCTTCTTTCTGTTTTCTATTATGGACCTTGTGGTTGGCTAGGAATGACCTAATATACCTCTAAAAGCAAACAACATCAGAAGAAATCTTAGCTTGGGCTCAAAAACAACAACAAGAATACTTTGCAGCGCAAGATTCCTTACCTCCCGTCCTACCAGGAGATTCACCGGTACTTAACCGCTCATGAAGCAACAAAAAGATTTCAATAATATCAGTTGGATATTCAACCCCAAACATGAACTGGATTAAGACTAACACAGATGGAGCGGCCAGGGGTCATCTGGGTTTCCCCGGTGCAGGTTTTATTTGCAGGAACTCCGAAGCACAAACTGTTATGGCTCTAGCTCAACCTCTAGGAATTACGACGACATTAACTGCAAAAACTTGGGATATGCTTTTGGCATCAAAAATAACAACTGAAAGGCAATGGACAAAAGTCATATTCGAGATGGACTCAGAAAACCTTTCGCGCTTCATCACATCCCCCACTCCCCCACCTTGGAACATCTCAGGGATGATTTAGGAAATAAAAAATAAAATGCAACAGATCCCGCAGGCTGCTATCCAACACAACTACAGAGAAGGAAATCAAGCAGTAAATGACCCAGCCAACCATGCAGCAGATGAAAGTCAAATGAGAAATTTCTGAACCAAAATTTGGGACCAGGCAATCCTGATTTTTCTCAGTCAAATTGTTTACCATGACTTCGTGGGTACCACATACCTATGTCAAATTGTAATCTAATATTTTTTAATAAAATGCATGCTTCAAAAAAATAAATAAATTATAAACTGATAATTTTTACTCAATTAATAATATTTGGACACAGAAGAGATAAAGATAGCGTTTTTTTTTTTTTTTTTTAGAATTCATGGACAATCTCATATGAACACCATCTTACAAGAATTGATCTAATTTTTTCTTAGAGTATGTTAGAGCATAACTCGGTTGAACCCACCAAGCGTTTGTATGTCAAGTTTGGTTGTCATATTATAGTTAGCCAAAACTCATTTAAGAGTCGCTTGATTTAAATGTACTTGAGTCAACTTCGTATAGGTTAGCTTGAAAGTATTAGGGTGAGACATTACAAGTATTGCGAAGACTTGAATAAGTACGGATCTACAACCACAACATCATCCTTCCAATTGAGGTTAGTGATATTTGACTTGAAATGTTTCATTCTCTAACGTATCTTTCAAATCGTGCATAATGAAAATACAAAATTGCGAAGCATGAACACTCTAGATAGACATAGTATTAAGGAATACAATAAGAAGTTTCTTGCTTAACCATTAAACTTTGTATATAAGACATCAACATAATCGTATGAATGCTATTGTGATTATGTATGGGTATGAGGTGAGGATTTCATCCTAGGGAACAATGTTTACATGTGTTCTAAGGAAGTAAGTTCATGATATGTGTTGTGAACCGTAAAGGAAATCGCCAGGCGTTATTGGGACTGTTCTTCATTGAAAATCTTATGAACGACCAATATGTGTGATTAGTATAATCGCTCATGACATATTTATGTTCTTGATAAAACTATTCACATGAGGCCTGACTTATGTATTGGTATGACTTTTATTAGTGAAACCGATCTTAAGTATTCACCTGGGGTATGATCTGGTTTGTGAGTGTCTGACCAAATTTGAAAAAGGGGAACCGATCCTATGAAGAGGTGAAGTACATAACAAGGGGGAACCGATCCTTGTATGATGTGCAAAAAGGTTTATAGAAGAAAGGGGAACCAATTCTATGAACATGTGCAACACATTTTTAGGCAAGGGGGAACCGATCCTATGGACATGTGCAGTGCATACAAGTTAGATACCAAATATATGTGGGGAACCGATCCTAGTACCTAGTCAGTCATATATTTGGTAACCTAGTGTGACTATGTGTAGTACTCACATAGAGGTAGAACCGAAACTTGTTTTGGTAGAACCGTACACCCATGATTTGTGATTGAGTGGTACTTGATCAATCACATAGTTCTTGAAAGTCAGATGAACCAATTCTAAACTTGTTTGGAAGTGTGGTAAATCGGTTTCAAGTGAGCAAGTATGAAAAAGGACTTGCAAGAGTAAGATGTCGACACACTTTGAACACGTGCATTAATGTGTTTTCTTTTATTGTTCAAAGATATTCCTTAACAGCTAAGAAAGAAGTAAATCCCAAGATCGAATTTAAATAAGTTAAGAATCTTTTAATTAAGGTTTCTAATTATATATGGAAAATAAGAATTAGTAATGTGCATTTGCTAGTTAAAGATTTTCCAAGGAGATTTCGATCATTATTTTTGGACAGTGCATTCATAGGAATTATGAAAACCGAATTTGGGTTAATATGGAAAAATATCTTGAGAATATTTTCAGTTTTGAAAATTCCTTGGTGTCCAAACTTCCTTGTCTATAAATACTTTGAGTTTTCATTTCTAGCAAACTAATCCTTCGTGACAGTAAAATTCCTCTGTTGTATTATTACTGGTGAAGCCGCCTATCAGAGATGAGAGTAATATAATTAGGTGAAATCTCTTACGGCCACTAAATTTAAAGTATTCTTTGGGATTGAGAAGCTCTAGCGCGACCCGTGGGTGGGAAACTAGATATTGCGGTTTATCTTTAGTTTTCATATTGATTTGATTGACTAATGGTGGTGAACTTTGATTGCACCTAGTTTGTTTATGCTTGAGAATCTTCTCTTATGATATAAGATTCACTCAAACTAGTTCAAGGTTTCGACAGGGATCTTTATACTGTTGTTAGATCTAAAGACGATCTTGTGATAATCCATTGTTAACAGACTCCGTTCTGTATGTGATTAATCAAAAAAGATTCAAGTAGTTGTGTGCAGGTGTTTATTGAAGATCTAAGAAGATATGAAGACAAAGAAGAGATAAAAGATTGCTGACTTGGTTTTATAATCTTTGGTGTGCACAATACTTTTTTGGTTAACAGAGGATCCAATTAATAATCGGTTTATCCTTGCGGTAGATTGGATTTATTAATTGAGAAGATCGGCATCAACACAGTTCTTTGGATTAAGAGTGTTGATTGGTTTAATCTTACCGATTGCCTTTTGGTGATTGAACAAAAGATAGATCTTGGAACCTGGCAAAGGAGTTTATGTTAAGATAAACAGAAGAGCCTTTGCGCAACTCATATCACTTGGTTGAAGAGAGTTGATACCAAACAGATTTGTTGTTCCTTTACTGTTTGGAATACGAACCAAAGGAATTGGTCCAAGTACGTGACTTGTTTACAATTTGGAGGCGTGGGAATATATACGGAACTAGGTGAACTATATACGAAGTTGGTTTATTTTGTATAGCGGCTTAATCCTGAAAGTATTCAATTCTAGAAAGGTCCCGGGGTTTTTCTACATTTGCGGTTTCCTCGTTAACAAAATCTTATTGTGTCATTTACTTTATATTTCCTCATTATAATTGTTTTATTATAATTAAAGTAAATTGCACAAACGTTAATTCCTATTTACTTGATACGTGAATCCTATTGTGTTAGGTTAAGTCCGAACATTTGTATCAAGTAAACATACTTCGTTATTGTATTGTCTCGATCTTGTATCCATAGACGATCACACGAAGTGTGAACCGATTAGTTGTATTGTCTCGACTCAGTCCATAGACAATCACTTCTAGAGAAAGGACTTATAGTAAGGAAAAGTTTTATCTTGAGGTATATTTGAGTACCCTCGCCTTTTCAGTTGGTATCAGAGCAGGCAAACACGAAAAGATCTAACAATCTGTGTTTGGTGCGATCCATCCTATAAGAATTCAATCCATGTCTGATTTAGTTAACGTCAAGCAATAGTATGACTACTCAAAGGTTGAAGATGTTACTACTTCGTTGACTCATGATCCAGGAGTTGCGAAAACATCTGTGTCTTTTTTTGATGAAAAATAAGATGCTGATAAAGAGTTGGTAAAACTCTTAAAGCCTATAAAATCTCTGTCTTCTAAAATGGTGATTTTAAAAACAGAGTCAAATATTCTTAAATAGAAGATCAGAAATAAAGACAGACAACTAGATAGTATGACTGAAGAGAATATGAATCTCACTGTCAAATTAGAAGCTCTTGTTAATTCTCTTAATAAAGAGATTTGTCCAATGACTCTGATGAATGATGCTGTTGTTTTCGTCACATCTGAAACAGATCAAGATGATGGTGGTTTTCCGAACTACATCAAGTCAGAAGAGGATGAGAAACAAGCTTCTATATATACTGATGATCAAATGAAATCTTGTCCAAAGGAAACTTTGAACCGATTACATAATAATGATCTTAAGGAATACACTTTTCAGTCACTTGACAGGAAACTTATACTTCTTCAACATACTGTGGTCAAAATTTTGAAGGAAGTTTCTTGTCTTAAAAAACTGAAAGATCATTCCTCAGTAGAAAGACAGATTATGCCACAACCCTATAAGATCAACTCAAAATTAGAGGTAAGAGTTGACAATAGCTTATGGAAGAAGGTTCCTCCGCACCCATATCGAAAAAATTCTTGTTTTGATGAAGAACGATTCCAGAAGGAAGAGAAAGAGAGAATCTCTTCCAAAGGAAACAATGATGAATTTCCAATAATTGTTTCAGACAATCACACTGATAGGAATCATAAAGAATTCCTTAGAATGAGAAAATCATATGAAAATCTCATTGAAAGAATTAAGATAGATCTATCAATCTCTGAGAATTCTCACATCGGTACAGTTTCTCCACATGATCATATCTCTACAGTTAGAAAAGATCATCATTTTGGGAGAAAATATATTGGGCAGAAATTCCCTAAAAGAAACATGAATTATGTTTCTGAGAGTCAATATAATCTTGAAAAAGCTTATTCCGATGCAACTTAGTTGTATCAAAAATTGTGCACTCTCATCCTTATTTGTGCTCGTTTTATGGACGGGAATGGCACAACAAATCTGGAGCACATGTGTTTGTGTAATTGATTATTAGAAAAATTATAATTTTTATGGATAGTTATAAATCCAAAAATTGTTCGTGTTTATCATGATTTTCTAGATAAGTTTTATTTGGAGTTTTTGAATAAAGCTAAGAAGTTTGGACAAGAGGAAACAAAATATATTCTTTAATATTTTCGGGTTCTACTGATATCTCTCGGTCCGAAAGTTGTCCCCTTTTAAAGGGAAGCTATTTCTTCCAGTATTCTGATACCCTGATCAATCATCTTATATATAACCAAGTATGCCTCCAATAACTCGTAGTGTCTCAAATACTAATAAGAAGGAGGCTCAAAGGGTTAAATATTGTCAAGGAATCAATAATGAGAAGAAGAAAAGAAGCAGATCAAAAATCATGTCTGATTATGATTCTGAAGGTTCGGTTGGATCACAAGATGAGTCATGTATGTTGGCCTACAATCTACAAGATCCAACCAAAACCAAGTGGGTCCGTTCTGATAGTATGATTGACTATATCCATGGTTTTGAAGAACTAAGAACCAATCTCATAACAACGATTCGAAATCAAGATTGGCTCAAGGATAAGATTGAGGAAACAAAAGCTGAAATTGCTGACATGAAAATTCAAGTTGAGAAGCTTGAAAAACAGGAAATGGTTGCAGAAAATTCTCTTGAGATATGCTTTAACAGTTTGAACACTAAAGAAACATTGGTGAACAACAAGAGCACCACTAAAGATTAAGTTATATGTTGTAATACTTAATCTAGAATAATAGACATCAATTTTTTATTTCTTTCATTGATTGTATAAAATTCTAGTCAACCGAATTAGACCACTTCTCATTCTTAATAAGACCATACCAAAGTGCTTTTGTACCACAAAGATTAATACACGATAACATAGCGATTGCTGCAGAACTCTTCCATCATATCAAAACCTCTAACCTAACCAAAGATCCAAAAATAGCTCTCAAACTTGATATCCAGAAAGCCTATGACAGCTTAGATTGGGGATTCATCAAAACCTCCTTTACAAAACTTGGATTTTCATCAGCCTTTATAGAATACATTATGCTATGCGTCACAACAATTACATACTCAATCAACATCAATGGAACACCACATGGCTATATCACCCCAACGAGAGGTATCAGACAAGGAGACCCGCTATCTTCCTATATTTTTATTATATGCGCTGAAATCCTATCTACAAATATAGGAAACCTACAAAACCAAAAGTCATTTCGGGGACTCAACATATCAAAAAAAGCACCACCCATTATTCATTTAATGCATGCGGATGACTTGCTAAGCACATATAAAGCTTCCAATCAGAGTAACCAACATCTCAAAACCCCACGGCGCATCTGCGTGGAAGATAATTAATACTTCTAAATCAGTAATCATCCATCACCTAAAACTAGACCCTACAAAAGTAAACGAAATTCAACAATTCTTTAATATGCCAGCTACTTCAAAACTCCAATCTATCTAGGAGTCCAATTCAAACAAGGAAGGGCATCCAGCCAAACCTTCACTCCCCTACTATAAAGATTAGCCCCAAAATCTAAAGGATGGATGACAAAATGCTTAACTCCAGTCGGAAGAATCACTCTCATCAAAACCTCACTAATTCCCACCTCAAACCACATTATGAAAACATAAAATCTAGCCAGCAATATTCATAAAAAAAGTATCACCATGAATTTTTTATAGGGACATGACTCAACCATTAAAAAACTTCACCCTATAGGATGGAATAAAGTAACAAAACCAATATCTGAAGGAGGATTAGGAATAATGAAGAGCAGTGATCATAATAAGGCACTACTCATAAAGAGAATCTGGAATCTACATGAACAACCTAACTCTATCAACGGAAGTCTCTTTAGTGCAAAATATCTCAACCAACAACCCATTATACAGGGCATTAACTCCATACCCTCCTCCTTCAGTCCTCAATGGAGATAACTAGCAGCAATAGTCCCTACCATGCAACACTTGATATTCCATCGTATTCGAAATGGATTAATTATCAACTCTGATGGAAACTAATTGGATTCCACACTAAACAAACCTAGACCAATCACAATGCTAGATAACCTAAAAAATCATAAACATTAATCTCCCTTCCCAATACCATAACCCAAAAAATCATGAACATCCACCTATCCCAAAATGCCCCTCATGATAAAATTATCTGGTCACACTCAAAATCTGAAACTACTCCACCTCATCGGGATACAAATGTCTAACTCATGTTCAACCAAATCACACTCCTCTACCACCCACCAAGTTCTTATGGACTTTACCATGTCTACCAAAAATTCGACTTTTCTTGTGGAAAGCCATCAATGAAGGATTACCAACCTTCTCACTCTTATATCACATCCATTTGACCAACTCAGACATATGTCCCAGATGCAACACTGATCCAGAATTAGCTAGTCACCTTCTAATTCACTTTCCAACGGCAACTACCTCTTGGAACACCTTACTCACTCAACTATCAATTTCATCAAACTCCAATCCCCCCTCACTTTCACCATTACGCCTCAGACGACCATTTCTCAAATCCTACAACAACCTGCGTCAACTTCTGTAATCTCCTCTTTCTGTTTTCTATTCTGAACCTTATGGCAAGCTAGGAATAACCTAATATACCAACAAAAGTAAACAACCTCGGAAGAAATCCTAACATGGGGACAAAAACTACAACAAGAATTCTACGGGGTACTACACTCTTCACCAACAATCATACCAGGAGATGCACCATTATTTAAGCATCCAACGAGAAACAAAAGAATATCAACAATATCGATAGGATGGTCTATCCCACATATCAATTGGATTAAGATTAATACAGATGGAGCACTCAGAGGTCACTCGGGATTTGCATGATTTGCGGGAGCATGATTCATATGCAGAGATTCTGACGCACGAAATTTTATGGCTCTAGCTCAACCACTAGAATCACGACTTCCTTAACTGCAGAAACCTGGGCGCAGCTATTAGCATCAAGAACATCAATAAAAAAACAATGGCTAAGAGTTATATTTGAAGCCGATTAATAGAACCTTCTGTGATTCATCACTTCCTCTACCCCACCACCTTAGCACATATCGGGAATGATATAGGAAATAAAAATCAAATTTCGACAAATCTCGCAGGTAGCTATTTAGCACAATTACAGGGAAGGAAATCAAGCGGCAGACGAGTTAGCCAATCATGCAACAGATGGAAGTCAAACGGGGAATTTATCAACTAAAGTATGGGACCATACAATCCCATCTTTTAGTAGTCAAATTATATTTCATGAATCCGTTGGCACCATATACCCACGACAAATTGTAACCTAACTCCTTTTAATTAATAGCATGCTTCAAAAAAAAAAAAACCTTTTTTTTTATCGGTAAATAAAATTATATTAATGAATTAGTAAGTACAAGTACAAACCCCCTTTTACTTTAGATATCTGTAGCAGATCAGAGAATTTTTGCATCCAACGGGTCGGGTTACGACCCGTTTGTCCAGCTCCGACTCTTCGATACACCATTCAAGTAATCAGATCTTCAAATTCTTCTGAGAGACTCAAATTCGAATTTCCCAAACTACATTATAAGCAAACACAGATAGCATTTATTCTCAAATTATTAGAGACGGACAATTGCCAAAGATGGGAGATGGCCGGTTTCCATTTATACCAGTTCCATGGAAAATTGCCACTCCTAATATTTCTGTGGCCAGTTGCCACTCCTAACATTTCTGTGGCCAGTTGCCACTCTCAATATTTTCGTGGCCAGTTGCCACTCCTAACATTTTTGTGGCCAGTTTCCACTCCTAACATTGTCGTGGCCAGTTGCCACTTGTCAAGGTTGCAATCATCTCCGAATAGGTGGTATTGTAAAATCAGAATATCGCCACAGCAATATTCTTGCGAGACTTTAACAACATTTTTGCGAGCTCTTCAACGACACACTGTGAGTGTCACATAAGGAATCAAAGAATGACATAACGGATGACGTAAATTGAAACACAAGAAGAGCATGACGATCCTGCGAAGATTATAGAATCTGCGAGAATAAGCATTATAACTGTTGCGAGAATATCGCGAGCCAGATCCGAAATAAAAGGACAGCTTAGATGTCATCCACTATGTAACTTCCCTATATAAAGAGAACTAATAGACTCAGAGAAGGGGGAATCATTTTGAGAGTGTTGAGAAATTTTTGAGGAGAGAGAAAGTTTAGGAGAGCGGTTGTATTCTTGATTTCTTCCATTTTTTGTAATATTTCTGAGAATTAATCAATACAAGTGTTGTTCTTAATCTTCAAATATGTGTTGATTATTATGAATTCTGGTGAGGGGTGTAGTGTAGGAATTCCTGCAACTACATAATGGCGTTAGAAACATGGATTGAAAGTTGAAAATCGTAGAAAAAGCAAGATTAAAATCAGTATTCAAGTTAAGAAGATGATCGAACAAGTTGGTGAAATAGTTGAAGGAAAAATGATTAAAGTCAAGGAGAATTACAGGAAGTTGGAGTGTAATACGATAACAAAAACGATGATCAACCAATTTCATGAAAATATCAAAGGAAGGATTCATAAATGAGATTTTGAAGGAAAGAAGATTATGACGGTGAAAAAAGTATCACCTCTGAAGGATTGGGAAAAGCATAAAATCACATTCACAGCAGTAGAAATACCAAGAGAAAATTTGGATCATACATCTCCTTTGGTAATCACGGTATCCGTTATACGAATGGACAAGGAAAAAACAACAAAATCTACGGAAGAATGAGCTGTGAATAGAACTTTGGTGGATGCAGGAAGTTCTGTAGATATAATATTTTATCATGCATTTAAGAAAATGGGATACAAGGATGAAGAGATGTCTTGTTCAATATATCATATTCATGGATTTGGAAAATCTTTAACAAAACCTAAAGGCGAAATAGTGGTACGAATTCCGCTAGAAGAGATTGAAACACAAGTAACATTATGCGTGGTAGACGTGGAATTACCCTATAACATGCTATTAGGACGACCATGGATACACGCAATCAAGTCCGTAGCATCAACGTTGCATCAATGCATCAAATTTCCTATGCCCAGTGGAATTGGAGAAATTAGAGGAGATACTGATCTGGCGAAACTGTGTTACCAAATTGAAGTAGGGAATTATGAAGGGCATGCAAAGCTGCAAAAAGCTCGCATAAAAATGGCGAAAGAAACAAAGAAAGAAGAAGAATTTAAAGTTTATAATGATAAGAGAAAAAGAAGGAAAAGGAATACCCAGCGAAATCTCGCAAGAAGGAGACAAACCTGCGATAGTTATGAAAACAGCAACACCAATGGGAGAACCTGAGGCCAGCTACACCGCATCAGAACCAACAAAGGAAGTAAATATTGGAAGTGAAGAAGAACCTAAGATGCTGAAAATTGGAACTAAAATGGATGCAGATGAGGAAGAGCGAACCGTAAACCTTTTGCGAGAATATAAAGACATCTTCGCGTGGAGTATGGATGAGATGCCTGGAATAGATCCGTCAGTTGCATGTCATAAGTTAGAAATTAACAAGGATGTAAGACCATTTAAACAAAGGATAATAAAAATCGCAACAACATACCATTCCCAAATAGAAGAAGAATTACAGAAGATGCTTGACGCATGAATTATAAGGCAAGCAAAATACCCGGAATGGATTGCAAATATGGTGGTGGTTCCAAAGATGAATAAAGGGATAAGAATTTGCATAGATTTTACTGACTTTAACAAAGCTTGTCCTAAAGATAGTTTTCCATTACCAGACATTCCTCAAATGGTTGAATCAGCAGCGGGAAATGAAAGAATATCTTCGTTAGATGGATATAAAGTATATAATCAGATTCCTCTCGCTGAAGAAGATCAGGAACACACCGCATTTTTCGCTCCAAGAGGATTATATTGCTATACAAAGATGCCCTTCGGTTTGCGAAATGCTGGTGCAACATATCAAAGAATGATGGAGAAAGTGTTTGCGAGATGGATCCATAAAACATTAGAGGTGTATGTAGATGACATGTTAATCAAGAGTAAAGAAGCTAAAAACCATGTGCATGATTTGAAGGAGATTTTCGACCAAATGCGACACTTTAACATCAAGGTGAATCCCGAAAAGTGTACTTTTGGAGTGGCTTCAGGAAATTTTTTAGGATATATTGTGTCAAAAGAAGGAATACAAGTTGACCCAGAGAAAGTACAAGCAATTCGCGACATGCCAACACTAGCAATAGTAAAATATATGCAGAAGTTGAATGGACTTTTGGCTTCGCTAGGAAGATTCATCTCGCGATCATCAGACAAATGCAAGCATTTCTTCAGTATACTCAAGAAGGGAACAAAGTTCAAGTGGACAGATGAATGTGAAAAGGATTTTCAAGGAATTAAAGAACTTTTAATGAACATATCAATCTTACATAAACCGGAGCCAGGAGAAGAATTATTGATTTATCTTGCGACAACTTCGCACGCATTAAGTTCAGTGTTACTGCGAGTAAATGCAGGAATAGAAAAACCAATTTATTACATTAGCAAAACATTTAATACTGCAGAGAAAAATTACTCAAAGATTGAGAAGCTAATTCTGGCGTTGGTTTATGCAACTTTTAAACTTCGCATCTATTTTCAAGCACATAAAGTAAAAGTATTAACAAAGGTTCCAATTGAGTCAGTTATGAAGAATTCAAAAATATCAGGCAGAGTTGAGAGATGGAATGCACAATTAGGACACTTCGAAATCAACTATGAAATTCTATCTTCGCCAAAATCACAAGTTGTAGCAGATTTCTTAGCAGAGTTTCCTCTAGAAGATGATGAAGCTGTAGAAGAGATGATGGATGTAGAAGAAGAACATGGAGACCCAAGAGATCTCATTAATGAACCCAACAGGTAGGAAATATTGGTGGATGGATCATCAAACGGGGAAGGTAATGGAGTTGGAGTTATCTTTATCTCGCCAGAAGGAGAAAAAATGGCTTTTTCATTTAGGTTGGAATTTGCATCCACTAATAATGAGACGGAATATGAAGTTGTAATACATGCTCTAAAATTCGCAATAGAAATGAAGTTGGAGAATGCTAGAATTACCAGTGATTCGCAATTGGTTATTCGCCAAATAAAAGGAGAATACACAATAAGTGAACCATCTTTGAAGAAATACAAGAAACTTGTTGAAGAACTGTTAGCAAAAATTCCAAAAATAAAATGGAGACATATATCAAGAAAAGATATCAGACTCGCAGATGTTATTGCTTTCATATCCAGCATGATGACAAATCCAGCTGCGAGATTCATAAAAATTCAGACGCTTATATTACCTTCAATTAATAAAGAAGAAGAAGAAGAAGAAGAGGCAGATGTGATGATGATAGAAGGTGGCGAAGAAGAACCGAGAGGCAATATTGTAGACTGGCGAGCACAACTTCATGCATATTTGGCGAGAGGAGAAACACCAAGAAATAGATTATAAGCACATAAATTAAAAAGTCGAGCAATAAATTATGAATTAAAAGATGGAGTATTATATCGCAAATCTTTTAATGGACCATCACTTAGATGCTTGACACGGGAAGAAGGAGAAAAGGTGTTAAAAATGTTGCATAGTGGAGACGTTGGTAATCACAGTGGGGGAAGATCTTTGGCATACAGAACAAAAATGCAAGGCTATTACTGGCCATACATGCATGAGGACGCGAAGAAACTTTCAAGACGTTGCGAAGATTGTCAGCGATATGGAAAGAAGATACATGCACCAGGAGCACTATTGTCATCTTCCAAAAGTGTATGGCCTTTTGGAAAATGGGGGTTGGATATTGTGGGACCATTTGTACCCGGTTCTGGACAAAGAAGATATTTGATTGTCGCTACAGACTATTTCACAAAGTGGGGAGAAGTAAAGGCCGTACAGCATATTCGCGATAAAGATATTTTTACATTCATATTTGAAAATATAATTT
Source organism: Papaver bracteatum (assembly GCA_023529315.1). Classification (NCBI taxonomy): domain Eukaryota; kingdom Viridiplantae; phylum Streptophyta; class Magnoliopsida; order Ranunculales; family Papaveraceae; genus Papaver; species Papaver bracteatum. The sequence continues at coordinate 2,073,674 of JAJJWX010003811.1, read as the reverse complement.
GCAGATTTGGAATTCCTGCACAGTTGGTATCTGATAATGGAAAGAAATTTGAAGGACAAAACATAGAAATGTTACTTAATGCATTCAAGATCAAATGCGGAAAATAAACACCTCTTTATCCACATGCCAATGGGCAGGCAGGGGAAACCAATAAGACAATCGCAGATATACTGAAGAAAAAATTAGAGGGACACCACATGGCATGGTGTGAACAAGTGCATAATGCAATATGGGCCTACAATACAGTTAGGAGAGAAGCAACTGGGATGTCACCTTTTTGTCTAACATATGGTGTTGAAGCAGTACTGCCAACAGAAGTTGCTATCCCAACAACAAAAAGAGAGGCTTGGGAAAAGAATATGAGTGATGGTATGATTCTAAGTAAACTTGATGAGTTAGAAGAGAATAGAGAAAAAGATTTACAACATATGGAAAATTATCAGCGAAGATTGGCTCGCGAATACAACAAACGTGTCAAAATACGTGAGTTCCAACCAGGTGATTTAGTGCTGCGAGAAACACCAGGTTATCAGCGAGAAAATGGTGGAAAGTTGGCAAGAAAATGGTATGGACCATATATTATTAAAGAGATAGTTGGAACAGGGGCATAGAAATTGATGGATCCGGAAGGTAGAGATGTTGGTCAAAGACTTGGTAGACCATGGAACAAACTATATCTAAAAATATATTACCAGTAACAAATTCGAAGAAAGCCTAGATGATGATATAATATATGATGAAACAAACAAGAAATGAATAAAAGAAATTTTTGTCACAGCTACGAGATTATTCACAAGAAGTAATATAAAAATAAGAAATGGCGATATTCGCAAGAGAAATATAAGAATGGGACGAACCTTTATGGCGTACACTCTAGTTCGCGGATAAAATTTCGCAAGAGGAAAATGTAAGACCTAACGTGCGTCATGTAAGGGGGTATCTCTTTGCATGGCTCAGGGATAAGGTTATACCGCTGCTGGAACCTGAGTCATGGAGATTTGGGGTTAATAAAGCCCATCCGGGGGAGGTACCTTGGATTTTCAACCTGAACTTATGATTTAGGTTGGACGACCGAGGGTCTCTTCCAAGGAGTGCAGAGTATGATCAAGGCGCCGAGGTACACGGTTGAGCCAAGGGTGCCCGGGGCGTATGAAACTACCCTGGCCATTCTTGGCAAGTCTTGACTATGATGCACTCGGCCCGAAGAAAACCCCACCTAGGGTGCAATCTCGTAACCATAAGCCATATAGGCGAACGGGACAAGAGGATGCGAAAACAACTGGTTGTTGTTAAGACCGGATGGGAGGAGCTAGTATTGTATGGACGATGTATGACTCCTTGAAGGGGAAACCAGGGGGAAAGATAAGGGAGACACCCTCCATTAGGGAGCTGATAAGTGTCTTAAGACGCAAATGTCATGAGGCTTTTTACTCACGGGAGTATTAAGGCTTGTCATATTTGTGCAACAAATATACATAGGCAAAAAGGCAAGAGAAAAAGATAAGATGAGATCAATGGGTTTTTACATGAAAGTGTAAAGACGTCCTGTGATTTCATCGCAAGACGGCAATGTCATGGGGCTTTGCCTTCGCCAGAAAACTTAGGCCTGTCATATTGTCGCAACAAAATTGATAAAGAGCGGATAAGGCAAGATCAATGGGTTCTTACATGCGAATGTAAGAACGTCCTGCGATTTTGTCGCAAAAACAAAAATTGGCAAAATAAGACCAATAGAATAATTCCAAAAATTAACTATTTTTTCTTAAGATTGCGGGAAAGATTTTTTCATTCCAAGAAAGATAATGAGGGGCAAGTATGGGAATTCATAAATTAAATATCATTATCTTTCTCGCAAGTACTTAAAATGAGAGAAACATAACTGAATTCTAAAGTTGTGTAAAAGTACATTACTCGCAAGAAAAGGGAAAAAAAGGAGATAATTCAAGTATTCAAGAAAACAAAAGCAGAACTCAAGCTTCAATATTAATCTCGCCATCTTCGTTATTTTTTCCTGTGTTATCACCTTCGCCAGAAGCCTCGCCAGTTTTATCATCTTTGCATGTGTTATCATCTTCGCCAATACTTCTCTCAGCTCGGATTTCTTCTTCATTTAACTTCTCGCCAACTGTTGCTTCACCACCAGTAGCTACTTCTTCAGGAGGGATTTTTTCTTTATTTACTGAATCTTCTTGAGAAGTATCTTCTTTACCACTTTCATAGTCAAAATCACCATCAGCGAGACGAGGAGTTTCATCATCATCTACTTCTAGAGGCTTGATTGATATAGGGGAAAGAGAGTTTGACAACAAAGCTTCATTCACAAGAACTTCAGCGCTAAGATGAACTTGGCGAAGAAAGGCCCTATCGCGGTTTCTAATCTCCATGTTTTTACAATATTCAAGATAGTCATATCTTCTTTCTGCTCGACCGCGAGAACGATCAAGATGAGCAGTAAGCAATTCATTTTCCTTGCGAACTTTGGCCAGTTTATCATCCAAAGCAGAAATAGTTGATTGAAGTTTTCTCTCAGATTCTGCGAAAAACAAAAGTAAATATAAAAAATATTCAAGTGAAGATTTCACAAGAAGAATTATAAAGAAATTTAATAGAGAAATTAACAGTTGAGGCAACCAAAATGACTACCTTCCTTTTGCGAAGTTAATTTTTGAATTAGTGACACGCAAGAATTCTCCCAATGGTCCATGGCGTCATCAAATTTATCTCCAACTATGCCTTTTAGGCGAGATTTTATACTTTCTTCTTTAGAAAGAAGATAGGTATTTTTCTTTTCTAATGAAGAGTTGGATTCTTCTAATTTGGAGTATTCTTCTTTAAGTTGACTTACCTTTATACTTAAAGCTATTCTACCTTGGATGAGTGCATTTTTCTCAGTAATAGATGATTCAGTTACTTCCTTAAGTTCATCTTTTAGCGAATGAAAAGATCGTTCTTGGGTATCATACATTCTTTGAAGAGTACTTAGTTGTTGTGAGGAGATCGCCACCTTATTTGAAAGATCCCGCTTCTCTTGAGATAAAATCTTATTTTCGTCTGATAAAGTTTCCATTGCTAAATTAGCCTTGGTCAACAAATAAGAGATGCGAGATATTTCGTTACTTAATAGATCTTGTTTCTGTGATAATTGTATGTTCTGTTTGTTAAGGTTTTCTACTTGATCAATGGACTATGTATAAAGGTTATCTAATCGGTTATATTGGTCCATCCAAGAATCTCTATCAACACGAATCTCTTCAGCAACAGATTCAGCTTTGAATATTCCCATTAATCGATTCTGGTTTAAGGCTTAAGGTACGAACAAAGAATTTTAAAAAAATGAAGTATGAAAAGAAGAAGAACAATTAATGAAGGAAAATCACAGACAGAGATGGAAAAAGATATACCTTTTAATTCATTATTTCTCTTGCGAAGATTCTCACAGTTCAGTGAAGAGTTGTTAAGTTTATGATGAAGAGTATCACATTCTAAATTTTTGGCTTGGAGACTTCTCTTTAAAGCTTCAACTTCATTTTCTAGAGATGCTTGCGAAGACATTCGGTTAGAACCAAAATATTTACTTAAAACCTCGCAGACACCATGCTTAACAGGATCAGTAGAAGATTTTCTAGCATCATCTAAGATATCAGACAAAACTTTAAAGACAACATCTACTCCTACTGAAGTTTCTTTAGAAGAGGGAAGAGATGTAGGTGGTGAATTGATGACAGTAGAAAGTTGGAGATTTGGATCGTTCGCGGCGAATGATTCATCCGAAGATGTAGTTTCTGGAAAAGTAATAACTGGAATTGAAGTAGAGTTAACTTGAGAATTAACTACAATGGGAGGGGAAGAAACTTCATTCGCAGCAGTTTCAGGAATTTCATTTATGACGGGATCAGTTGAGGCAGGAATATTTATGGCGATGATCTCACAGACAGAAGTTACAGGTTCAGTTTGCAAAGGTGTTGGAATAGAATTGGCAGAAATTAATTTGGGAATAGCAATGGCAAAATCAACAGCTTTAACCTTGCAAGATTTCTTGCGAGGTGCACTAGTATCCTCACCTTCATGTGAATAATAATCTAGATAAGAAACAGAGGCAACAATATTGTTATTAAGAAAACAAATGTTTCTTACTACCTTATGATTTGCATGCTTCCTTTTCTTTTCAGCGGGTTTTTGCTGCGAATTTTTGGAAAAACTAGGGTTTTTTACTGCAAATTTGGTGTGAGAAGGGATTCCGCTGAAACAAAAACACAGTATGGGAATTACATAAAATCAAATAAAGATAGATTAGATAATTTTGATGAAAGTAATTTAGATAAACAGGACTGAGTTAAGCAACATCAGAAGAACATATACCTTGAGGACTCCATGAAAGCAGTAGCAGATGAATTTTTGGGAGAAGAAAGTTGCAGACAGAAAAAAGTGCAAGCAAACGAAAAGACGAGGAAGACGGAGAAGAAGAAGAAGATTATTTATGTACCAGATTCTACCTTTTATAGACAAAAGGATGATGACCGGATAATAACGAAGATACCGGTAAAAAGAGGAATATTCGACACGTGTAGGCGGTTATACTTAATTTACGGGGCTTTGTTGGGAGAAGAATATTGAAAAATGGATGGCTGCGGCATTAAGAAGAGATAGAATTCTCATAATATTTTCTCCTTCGCAGAAAAGACATGAAAAGAGGCAAGATGTAAGATCAGAATATCGCCACAGCAATATTCTTGCGAGACTTTAACAACATTTCTGCGAGCTCTTCAACGACACACTGCGAGTGTCACCGAAGGACTCAAAGAATGACATAACGAATGACGTAAATTGAAACACAAGAAGAGCATGACAATCCTGCGAAGATTATAGAATCTGCGAGAATAAGCATTATAACTGTTGCGAGAATATCGCGAGCCAGATCCGAAATAAAAGGACAGCTTAGCTATCATCCACTATGTAACTTCCCTATATAAAGAGAACTAATAGACTCAGAGAAGGGGGAATCATTTTGAGAGTGTTGAGAAAGTTTTGAGGAGAAAGAAAGTTTAGGAAAGCGGTTGTATCCTTGATTTCTTCCATTTCTTGTAATATTTCTGAGAATTAATCAATACAAGTGTTGTTCTTGATCTTCAAATATGTGTTGATTATTATGAATTCTGGTGAGGAGTGTAGTGTGGAAATTCCTGCAACTACAGGTATGAACTATCAAACAACAACCACCACTTTCAAATGATATGAACAACAATGCGGATTTGTGCTGAACCGCATAGCGGCTGCCTACGTACCCTCTCTGTTGCTCGAAGGGATCAAGCACGACCGTAGTTCGTCATCGATTTATTTAGATAATATGAACTACCCTCGATGGTAGCAATTATCTCAATCATGGATGGTATCAATTGCATAACAACAACCATCCCTTGACCCGCAGTCAAATACTTTAAGCTTTCTTTAGTTATCGGTGCAAAACGTATGTACCTGCCTCTTAAAATCAACTGTAAAAGATAATTGTTCAATTATTATTTAATAACCAAATGTAATGTTTAGAGGATTGTAACTCACTACACATAAAGGCATTAACTTTAGAACTGAAATGAGAACTATATTTCGGTAGGCGTGATTATACCACTAATGTGTCCATGCAATTAATCCACAATTCTTATAGTCCATTCATGTTACAATAGTTAGCTCTAACATAAAAAAATCCATTAGCAGCATAAACATTTTATTCTGACTTTACCATCTAATTAATTTTCATTCATTTTTATATGGAGACCTGATCCAATGTTGACTGCCAATGTGTTCCCAAACCGAAAATGGGGTCGCAATGTAGTTTCCTTACTCGTACATTTTCCCCATAAATTCTGTGCTAACTTGGATACCATCATAAGGATCGTAATTATAATTACACAATGATACTCTAAGAATACAAAGAGAGACGTAGACTTAAATTGAGAAGAAAACTAAATCATTAGTCTAACATGGTTAGCCAAAGCAATCTAAGGCCAGGCAGTATATCTGTTAAGAGGAAATCTCACAAGAACTATAAAATAACCAGCACTAAGTGTGGCGTGCTAGTATTTCATTTTAGTGTAGGTCCATAACATGCTCATAATTTTTACTTTCTGCAAATGCATTTGCTAGATCTTTACATAATGTAACATATCAACTACATTACGAAGGCTAGTGAAAATCCCTAACGGCATATCACAAAAGTAACTATCCTTAAGAAAAATATACACAAAAAGTGACTATTATTAAGAAAAATATACGGGGCTCGACCCTCGCATAAAAAGCAAGCTACTGCCAAACATTACTTGAACTCTCCATTAGTCGAGAGTAGATCTCCGTACTTGCCATCTAACCAACCCTAGATAGTGTATATGACACTTTATAAGTAATGATTTCTCATTTTCATTTCAAAAGTGAAACATGTTAAAACAGAAAAGAAGTACACGATGAGAGAAAGCTCACATGACAAGTCTAGGAGCTACGTACAAAACTAGAATTCTACGTGTGTGTATATATATATATATATATCTTCCACCAACCAATTTGTAAGGATATGAAATGACTTCCACTTACAGCTAATTTAATCTAAATTAGCTTAACTTATAGGAAACACGTTCTCTAGGAAGCTTAGTTACTGCTAGCCTGCACCAAGTGGTCCAAATATCTAAGACTAGATTCCAGTCATTTTCACATTAACAAGCTAGTGAAAGGATTACCCATAAATGGAAAACGTAATGTCCGGTACGATGCCATTACACATATAAAACATGACCATATGGGTTTAAGACCATCCTATCAAACATAGCAGTAAAGTAGTTTCATAAGGACAAAATAAAGAGTTAAGTCCCATTGTCACATTAGCGTGTACCTTAGCTACAGTACTCATATATGTATACTCACTACCTGACACAAAATGAATAGTTCAAGTTGTAAAGTCAAGAGTGCGTTCTCCTTTCACACGTCTGAGACCATGAGAACTCATTAGTAGAAATGAAGAAATGGTCTCAATAGATATACAACACCATTTCCCAACTTAACTACATGCATATTTTATCAAGCACTAAATTCATAAGGAAATGTAAGAAAAGAAATAAGAACTCATACCATTTTCTATCATTCTTTGAGGATTTCGGAAATACTTGATGTGCAGTTTAGGTAGTAGTCAAGAGGTCCCTTTGCTATGTAGATTTGAGCTCTTTTCATAGTTCCTTTAACCTGCAACTATAATTCTACAAGAACCGCAACAATTCTGGTCCTAGTGAATTCTAAAATATTCATTAGTTTACACCATTCATCACCCAAAAAATGATCATGGTTGGTAAATTAGATTAAGCTAATCGCTAGCTGTCTTCAATAATAAACAAGAAAGGGAAAAATGTTCCATTCTTATATATCACCCATCTAAACTGATTAATAGGCACGCTGGTCTAAATTTATTTAGAATACTACAACCTTCATACTAAACAGTACATGGAAGGAGTAAGCAAGTAAGAAATGAGTTAATCCTTGCACAAGGAAATCACATGTAAAACTCTAATGCCAATACAAAACTATGCACACAACATAAGCAAGATTGTGAACCAAAAGCATCTCAATCAAACCATTCTTATACACAGAACTCTTTCTCAAATCATCCATCAAACCATCAAAATAATCATGTGAAAAACAATCTATTGTTACCAAGACAAGACAGATGCTAGAGAGGAAACCCATATCACATGGCACTCATAAAGCCTCCAAAATTAATAAAATAAATATATAGAAAAGCTGTAAGAACATTAAACCTATTCTCTGTTCTTTCAGGCAATTTGTCGAACATCTGGGGTGCCGTCATGCTGGTGTAGGAAGATGTGTTTCCCCTGGTCATATTGACCTCCTCCCGTAGCTTCTTCACCTGCGAATTTTAAGTTTAACCACAACATATCCGTTCTTATACCACCAGAACTCTAAACATCCTCTCGACCATAGCCACCCAACACATCAAAAGCCACCAGCAACAACCCACTTCTTTAAATATTTTCTTGGCTAAAAAACATGTCCAAGTTAATATTGATCAAATCGACAGCAACCCATCCTTGCTAATTGAACCGGGATCCTAGAATACTCAGGTTCATAACCACTAGTCCACCCAAAATCCATCAGTAACATTCCTAGTTTGCAACTGATTTGCCGGCTTAAAAACTTAACACCAAAACTCTTCACAATTTGTACCCCATTCTGTCTCTGTCATAAAATCTCACTAATCAAACACATGCATTCAGCTAGAGATACAAACCCCTCAATTGATAAGACTCATTTGAGCAGTTGAGTAAGAACAACCAACTTCTTCAAACGGCTTCCAAATTAAAGAACGGGAAAAAGAATTTCTCCATCTCGTCTATGAAACCAACAAACATTTGTTGGATATTTTCAATAACTTAGAAAATAAAACTGTTTTCGTTTTTGGTTTATCACTATGATGGGAAGTGTTCTGTGTTGGATAAACACAATGGATGCTAGTTGGAGATGAAGGGACACCTCTAATAGGTGTGATGGTTCATAAAGGACTCAACCATTCCCAACAGACACCTTATGTGTCTTTTGGAAGTGAAGAGGCATCTCCAATAGGCATGAATAACCCTATAAGTAGTGAAGGAATTCTCCCATTCTTGAGCATGAATTCAACCTGTTTTCTCTCCATCTAAAGCATCATCAGAAATCTCTCTCATGTGTTCTTGGTTGGGTCAAGGGGTGCAAACCTTGAATCCAATTTCCTGTTGTAGGGCTTTCATTGTATCCTGAAGGCATTATTTTGCATACCTGTTGCAATCGCCAATTTATATTGGGAGGGTAGAAATAATCGTCTAAAAGAAATCACCCGAGCCTTGAAAGCTTTTGAGTACAACAACAATTTCTTTTAGTGTTATCATCCTCTGTTTTTTACCCAAATTTCCAACAGTTTTAGACGATTATTTTCAAACAGTAGAGGATGAAACTTCATGTGATTTTTTGAAGTACGACTTCAGGGTAGGAGAGTCGGTGTATGGTAATCGATTTACAAATCAGCATGGTTTGCTAATGGTTCAACTAAACCGAGATTGTTTACAATTATTGGTACTAGACTCCGACAGAAAGAATTAATGGGCGGAAAGGAAGATTTGAAGATTCATATTAGGGTGAATCTTTGTAACTGTTTTCCTTGAGTTTTTTATGGAAAACACCATCATTCAAGTTCTGGGCAATGCATAAGTTGTGTTTAAATTTAGTTTTGTTAAAGAACTAATCTTGAACAAAGTGCTCCACGTCCAAAACTTTAAAAGAAACGTTGCTTCTGGCGGAACAGCGTGGTGCCTCTGTGATACGTCTGTTCAAGACGTTATTCGTGTGTTCTTCATTTTCTAGAAGAGGTCAGTTGAAAAACCACTCGTACAAACACAGTAGGAATTTCAATCTCTCTAGGATTGGGTTCACAAATTATAAGTTTCAGTTTGGTGGCGCCAACTTGGGACGTATCCTCTCGGATATCAAAGTACAGTTTGTGTTTGCACTGTAATATGGTGTTTTATTAGATGCCATATGGTAACGGCATCTTTTCTAAGAGGAAGTCAATTCTATCGTTGGCAAAAGTCAGTGGCTTTACATTTCAAGGGTTTACATTTCAAATTTAAACGTGAAATTTGAAATAATACAACGAATGCGAACTCCAACTGAAAAAGGTGCAAACTCCAAGTGCTGTCATCGTGAACCCTATCAATAGTTTGGAGAATCGATGATTAATGTGCTTCTGGTTCAGCCAAGTGAATATCTCTCCAATCGGTCGAAAGGCGGATGACAGGATAATTGGTTAGTATTCTTTTAATTTATATATTATATATACTGAGCATAAGAAACTTGGATGCTGATTCATGTCATTGCTTTGAGTTTGCAACATGTGATGATGATAAACTAGAATTAATGAAGGATAACTTAGTATAGGTGAACATTGTGATCACCATGGCTAAACTAGGGTATCTGCTTGTGCATCGTAATTGAATACAAAATCCGTAACCACCACTAATGGTCAAAAGAGAGTCAGACCAAAGATTAGTAACTGTAATACTATATCGGAAAGTTTTGAAGGGTTCCTACCTTAGGAATTATGGATCATTGGGATTCATGTGATGATGCATCCCTTGAGTAGTTATAAGGAGTTCTGCTTTTCTGAAAGATTAATATTACTAATCTGTTAGGGTGATGCCAGTATAATACCTTCATGATCTAGTGATTAGATTTGAATATGGATTAAGTTTCTCCAAGTACTAATATCCTGTATAGTACACAATTTTTGAGGCAACACTTATATGGAGAAATTTATGAGATTGATGTTCTAGTGACTACATTGTTTTCGGTCAATGAAACAAATTAGTTGTCGTATCTTTTGCATGTATGTCAACATACAATGTATGAATTAATTATGCATGTTTGAAAAATCACTAGCCAGTATTTTAAGCACAGACTTGAACCACACGAGGAGTTGCAATATAATCCATTTGTGTCAAATCAAATGATGTGTATTAAATTCTCGGAGTACTTCGTTACATAGATCTATGTCACGAAATGGGAGAGAAATGATATGACAATGTCATACAAATTTTCCTAGTGTGGGAATTCGTTGATGAATGTTGAGTACAGTGGAAGGCCAACTTCTGTAGCCATCATTATAGTGCTCAAAGAGACCCAAATCCAAAAGGAAGGTACTCGTACCAGTGCATTGGATTTGAAGTTTTATTTCTATTCAGAAATGTTATGCGCCGTGTTTCGGCAGAATTCGACACACACGGTACTTGTAAAATAAGTGTCGTTAAATGACTTATGATTGGTCGCATGACATTAAAAGAGTAATGTCATGAATTCTCTAAGATTAGAGAACCAATAAAGATCACCATTAATTGTTAAGACAACAATTTTATGGTACGAATATAATTCTTGCGATAGGAATTATAAATTTAGAAGTATGAAATCATCAATAAATGTTGAGAAACATTTAGATGTGAACATAATTCTTTCATTAAGAATTATAGGTTCCAAATTTGGAAATTGGCATGTCTTAAATGACATTGAAAGGGAAAAGTGGAATACCGGTGAAAATGTAACGTATTGGAAGATTGGGCGGCCGACCAAATATCCAACGATGAGGTGTTACGATGTTACCGATGCATAAATTATGAACATTTGCATTACATAATGTAGAATGTTAAATAGACATTGTCTATGTTTTTGGGTATAAATTTGTAGAAGATTGGGCATGAGTAGAGGAGTTACTCATCGTAATAATGTGCTTGTTGAAACAACAAGTAAGTTGCCTACAAATTTTATATGCCTCTAGTGTATGCAAGTCTTAATGACTCTTTGTGAATTAACCGTAAATGTTAATTAGGATCACTAGAGAAGTTACAATTATTTTGTAAAATAAAAGAGGAACATTTTTAGTAATGTTTTCAGAATTGATTGCATTAGTAGATGCAATTAATGAGAAGAAATGGCTTAAAACCTAACTTGTAGAGATCCTATTTTGGAAGAAGCCATCTCAGGAGGTCTTGATTAATTGTGAATTAGGATATGATCTATAACGTCTTTAACAAGACTTATAATGAAAAGTCAAGACATACAAGTCTTAGACAAGGAACGGTAAGTCAATTACTTAAGAAAGGAGTAATTGCAGTTAACCATTGAAACGGAGAAAAGATTGGTATACCTACTTATGAAGAGTCTCCCAAAGGAATTAATTTCAATAAAGTATATAGAAATGGGACTAAGGTCTGTGAAGGAAGGTTGATCTCCCATAGCAGAAACCCAACCTATGTTTTGAAAAGGATAAACAAGGTTCAATGTGGTACCAACAAGTTATGGCTGTAGATTATGGAGCACTAACATAAAACTTCCCATTTCAAGTTAGTGCTGGTTTTTCTGCAAGAAAATAGGATGAATGTAAATCCTTAATGAGTCTGTGATTAGTAAAAGGTGTCTCGCAGAAACACCTTCGAGACTTACCTATATGAGTATGGAAATGTGGGCCGTTTCCTAAGAGAAGAAGACCGTTCTCTAAAGAAGACTCATGAATAAGGATATAAGCACAAGGCCTTTATAGTGATTGGCTACAGAACACATGATTTATGGAATCAATATGTGTGGAGACTCCGGTTTTATCATAAGGGATACTTGGTTCAAGACTGGTTTCACCATAGAATCTCGATAAGGCTTTGAGTTTCTTACACTAAGTGAAGGTTCAAACCCAGAAGGTACCTATCATTTATGTATTGATTTCAGCGATGATGCTTAGTCCCAATTGTGCTTGAACTACGTTGGATTGATCCCACTCGGGTACGTAAGCAGTCACTTGAGTGATGCAGCCACTCCGGTTTTATAAGTTTTATTTTATTTTATGTTTTTGGTTTTGAAAATAGGGGGAGATTGTTGGATATTTTCAATAACTTAGAAAATAAAACTTTTTTCTTTTTTGGTTTGTCACTATGATGGGGAAGTGTTCTGTGTTGGATAAACACAATGGATGCTAGTTGGAGATGAAGGGACACCTCTAATAGGTGTGATGGTTCATAAAGGACTCAATCATTCCCAACAGACACCTTATGTGTCTTTTGGAAGTGAAGAGGCATCTCCAATAGGCATGAATAACCCTATAAGTAGTGAAGGAATTCTCCCATTCTTGAGCATGAATTCAACCTGTTTTCTCTCCATCTAAAGCATCATCAGAAATCTCTCTCATGTGTTCTTGGTTGGGTCAAGGGGTGCAAACCTTGAATCCAATTTCCTGTTGTAGGGCTTTCATTGTATCCTGAAGGAATTATTTTGCATACCTGTTGCAATCGCCAATTTATATTGGGAGGGTAGAAATAATCGTCTAAAAGAAATCACCCGAGCCTTGAAAGCTTTTTATTACAACAACAATTTCTTTTAGTGTTATCATCCTCTGTTTTTTACCCAAATTTCCAACAACATTGATGGCCTCAACAATCCATATATAAACATAGGTCACTTGAGTATGATTTCCTTAATTGTTTCAGTCACTCGAGGAAAGGAAAAACATGAAAGAAAGAGAGAAAAAAAATTAGACCCAGAAGAGTTTATGTTGCTTGTTCATAAACCGAAACACCCCACGCGTACAAAAACGAGATGAGTAAACTCAATGTGCGGACGCGTGGCTAGATACATGCATAGTTATTTAGGCACCGAAAAATTTAAAATGAGGCATGCTTTCCATTTGGGTACTCACATTTATTGTTTGGGGAAACTTAAAAGTGTTAGATTACTAGAGCTTCAGGGTCTGTGTGGCAGCTTGGACATGAAAAATGTTGTACATGATAGGGTATTCCGTGATTGATTCAAGAATATCATGATAATGGTTATTTTAAATGGTGTTTGTTTTTCATATTGGGTTAATGTAGTATGTTGTTTGTCGAGTTATTTTGTTTTTGGTACTCAAGTTTTGTCTAGTTTTTGAGTTTGGTCTAACATTTGTCCAGCTTGGCATTTGGTACTTAAAAAAGACGTTGACCCGCGTTGACCAGGTTATGTCATGACATGCCAAATTAAATACGTATGTACTAGAATATTATTATCTTTATTAACAATGACTAACCGTGTCCTTAATCTATAAACATGGACGATCCATATTTTCCACCCATCTAAACGATTGACGGCTGAGATTACAATTTTTTTTTCCTTTCTTCTCGAACACAATCGATATTTCTTAAAAGTGAGAGAGAAAGAGACAAAGGCATCATGAACTCGGAAGAGTAAGATCAAAAAAAATATTCTAAACCAACCAAAAAATCAAACTGAAAAATTAATCCAAAACCAACTCTGATAAGGCTTTTAGAACTGTAAAAAGGGAAACAGAAAAGCTCTGCGAATCGGGGAAAACCGAGTCAAATCATCGTCCAAAATCCCTTCTACCATTTTTTCTGTAATCCTGATTTCTACCTTCTCATCCATGATTCCTTTAATCTCCTTCAGCTAGAACCTTTTTATCCACCGATTCTTTCATGATGTAGTCTTTTTAGCTTTGGGTGTGAACTGATTCGATGTTGGTGTTATTGTTAACCTAATTTAAAGATGAGGCTGTGATAATTTTTTCTGGATGCTGCTAACCCATGTTTGATATTTGTTTAAAGTGTTTGCTGGATTTCAATTTCTTAAGTGTTGATTCTGTTGATTTGATTGATCGATTATTTTTGATCGATGAGAATGGTTCCCACCTTTTCTGCGCTTCCCTGAAGTTCAACCCGCCTCCAATTTCCTTTTATCTTCATCATTAAGAAGCAGCGGGCCTCAATACATCTTCCAAGACTCAATTGTTCATAATTTGATTGATTTATGTCATCTCTGAGCTAATTTTATTTAACCCAAGGAGAAATTTGAGGTAGCAGAAGGAGAGCTTTACTGGTTTTTTCTTTCTTTTTAAGCTCTGTTGGTTCTTATGCTGGTTTAGCTATGTCTTCCCGTGGTTCTAGGGATGTTTTTTTCAATTCTCAGTTTGGTTCTCATGCTAGGAATGTTAGAAATTCCTATTTTCCTGTTAGACAATGGCAAAATCGTCTAGTTGGCTGTTTTTTAACAAAAATGAATAAAAACTCTTTCTTTTTAAGAAATGCTTTAAAGTATAGATGGGAGTTATCTGGTGAACTCTATGTGAGCAAGTTAGGTAGAGGTTTCTACTTGATAAAGTTTGAATCTTGTTCTGAGATGTTTAATGTTCTAAGTCAAGGAACTAGGGTGATCTGTGGAGATACCTTCCTTTTTCAACTTTGCAATTTCGACATTCTCCCTGAAAACTTTGATATCACCTCTGAAGTTTTTGAGCTAACCCTCCACAAATTATACCCTGAGCAAACTAGAATCCCTAATGTAATAAGTAACACTCAAGGGTTTGGTGAATTAGTAGCTTATGATGACCCCATCCTCTACTACAATGGTTACAACACTATTAGGATAAGGCTTAGAATCGATATTTCTCAACCTCTTCATTTTGGCACCTTTGCTCCTAATGATAGACAGGGTGTCAACTGGATCGATTTTGTGTTTCAAGAACTTCCGAAACTGTTCTACAACTACTGCCACAGGCTAGGCCATGTTCATCAACATTGCATTGATGTATTCGTGCTCAACCATCAAGAACTGCTACCTCAAGAACCCATTCAAGCTTCTCCTCAACCTGTTCAGCAGTTTATGCAAGTAGTGGAACCACTTATGGAACCGGAACAAGTCGAAGACGAAGATTATTTGGAAGAGATATTGAACAATGTGGACATTGATGGATCTGATTCAGATTGGGGTGATTGGGATCTCCCCCAATTTGGCTCCCCTGTTTCCTCAAAACAAGACAACTCTACCGTATCTTTTTTTGAAGATGAAGGCTATAGGAAAGATGGATTTCACTCGGACTCCTCAGACCAGGGGCGGAGCCAACCCATTGCAATGGGGTGCACTTGCACCCCCTGTCCAGCTGGCTCCAAAGCCTAATTTAGGCCCAATATAAATTTTTTCTAATACCCAAGCCTAATTTTCCGTTTTTGCACCCCCTAAAAATTTATTTTGCACCCCCTTAATAAAATTCTTGGCTCCTCCCCTGCCTCAGACTCAACAAGAACCATCTATGTAGCATGGTTAGTAGAAGTGGACATCAACTTTGAAAATCTGGTCTCTGAACAAGCTTCTTTGCC
The DNA here is from genome assembly GCA_023529315.1 of Papaver bracteatum. NCBI lineage: Eukaryota > Viridiplantae > Streptophyta > Magnoliopsida > Ranunculales > Papaveraceae > Papaver > Papaver bracteatum. Next base: position 2,057,970 of record JAJJWX010003811.1, on the reverse strand, counting down.
TCCTATTGTGCCTCTACATCAGCATTCTGAAGAGCAGTCTCCATTCAGTCCTTCAATTTTCCTTGTATCTAATATTGAAGAATCAGAACTATTCTCAGATTATGACAAACCTAATCCAGCCATCAAAAGGTTTAATCCAAAACATCAAACTTACCTGCAAAATGTTGGAATTGGATCATCGTCGGACACAGAGTCTGCAAAGAAAGTCACTGCGGAAGAATATGATCATTGGATCAACTTCTATCAACCTAATAAAAGACTCAAGCCTGATATTTCAGCACAACCTGGCTACACACCTTCTTTCAGATCACTTTTGTGCTCCAGCATCTCCTCTTGTGTTGATAAAAGCTCAACCTTACCAACAACTATATCAACAACTACAGACCCCTTGAACTGAAAACACCAACATCATATCATTCTCAGTCACACTCATTGCATCAAAGACTCATCTGAAGGACCGGTGGATATATCTTAGTTTCTGATCTTACCTCTTTTTGGTTTCACTTACTGTTTTTTTTTCCCTTATAGTTTGGTTTTTTTTTTAGTTTACATTAAATCATCTTTTAATCTCTAGGTTGAAACGGTGCTTATAACCTTGCTTCTTGCTCCTTTGTTTGTAATATAGCTTTATAAATTATCTATATAGTTATTTGTATGCATATAGTAAATCTGCTCTTTGTCTTTTAATAGTTTATCTCTCTAGCTCTTAGCTTTTTAGTCTCTTTGTCCTTTTGTCTATCTTTAACTTGACATTACAGTTTTTTCCCCTTTTAGTGTTGCTCTTTTGTCTAGCCTTTTGTCCTCTTAGTTACTAATTCTTTCCTCCTTTTTGACTTCCACTCCTAGTTCCTTTTCCCCAAAATTTTCTTGCATTAATTTTCTTTATTTTGTTTGGTTTTCTTTCAGATTTGTTATTTTGTTGCCTTCAATTTTTTAATTTTGGATGCCACTTCATCCCTAAATCCCTCTTCAACTCTTAAAACCTTTTAGGACATATCCATTTTTAAAGTCTGCTTCAAATTCCTCCTTCAATTACTTCATTCCTTATTCTCTGCCCTCTGTACCTTCCTGAAGATTGGCCCTCTTAATTAGTTCACTTCATCTTCACAATGACTTTTCTAGCTTGGAATTGTCAAGGAATAAACACACCACCATCCATTCAACACCTAAAAGGGATGGTCTCTCTCCACAAACCTGACATTTTATTTCTCTCCGAAACTCTAGCTAATAATCACCATATGAGAAACCTATCTCAATCCCTACAATTTGATAATTACTTCTCGGTTCCAAAAATTGGAAGGCGGGGCGGACTATGCTTAATGTGGAAAGATAACCTAAATATACAAATATTACTTCATTCACAAAACTACATCCATGCAAAAGTTACACCACCTCTCCCTGAACAACCTTAGCTTTGCACAGGTATTTATGGTCCACCACATCCGGATATAAGGAAAATATTTTGGCAAGAATTTCCAATGATCTTCAACAACATCAATCCATCAACACCATGGCTTTTGCAAGGAGATTTTAATGACATCTTAGATCAATCAGAAAAAAAAGGAGGAAGACAAGTCACGTATGCTCAATCTCAACCACTCCTCACCATGATGGATCAGATGGGTTTTATAGATTTAGGATTCCGAGGAGACCCCTACACATGGACAAACAACCAAATGGGACAAGATAACATTCAAGAAAGATTAGACAGAGCTATGGCAACCCAACATTGGCGGACAACAAATCCGCATGCAGCAATTACTCATCTTCCAAGAATAGCATCTGACCATGCCCCAATTCTAATGCAAGAGAAAGCAATTGAATGGAACGGATAAAAAAACTACAAATTCGAACACTTATGGCTCTCTCATCCCCAACTCAAACAAGTGGTCGAAACAGCCTGGGAGCAACAACAAGATAGTGAACCCACCCTCGATCTTCAACTAAAACTTATAAAAACCGGACAGACCCTCATGGAATGGAACAAAGAAACTTTTGGCCACCTACCGACTATGATCAAGAAATCAACAGCCAGCATAAAACATGCTCATCATCAATGTGCTAACCAATCAGGCAACAATTTGGAATTCTGGCTAAATAAAGAAAAACAACTACGGCTGGCACATTTGGAACTATTACAATGCCATGCAACATACTGGCAACAAAGATCTAGAATTCAATGGTTGCAATCCGGAGACCTCAACACAACATTTTTCCATACTAAAGCCACCATTCACAGAGCCTGCAACAATATACATCAATTACAAGATTCACAAAACAATTGGATTAACAAAAAGGAGGACGTTGCTCAACTCATACTAGACCACTATACTCAACAATACACGTCCCCACCAACAGTGATTAATGAAGATCTTTTTACAAATATCAAACCAAGATTGACTCCAAGGAAATCAGAACTACTCACAAAGGAAGTAACTACTTCGGAAATCAAACAAGCCCTCTTCTCCATAAATTCTGAAAGCGCTCCAGGCCCAGACGGCTACACAAGTAAGTTTTTTAAAGTTTTCTGGGAAGCAACACACCAACAATTAATAGCAATGGTTCAAAGTTTTTTTAATAACCTAAATATCCATCCACTCATGAATCACACAAACATAACACTAATACCTAAAATCGATCATCCTTCTAAACCATCTTAGTTCAGACCCATCGGTCTATGTAACGTCACTTATAAAATCATTTCAAAAATTCTAGTCAACCGAATTAGACCCCTTCTCCCATTTTTAATAAGCCCCTACCAAAGTGCCTTTGTCCCACAAAGATCAATACATGATAACATAGCAATTGCTGGAGAACTTTTCCACCATATAAAAACCTCTAACCGCACCAAAGATCCAAAAATAGCTCTTAAACTAGATATCCAGAAATCCTATGATAGCCTAGATTGGGGATTCATCAAGGAAGCTTTTACAAAACTTGGATTTCCATCAGCCTTTGTAGATCAAATTATGCTATGTGTTACAACAGTCACATACTTAATCAAAATCAATGGTACTCCCCATGGATACATCACTCCCGCTAGAGGTATCAGACAATGAGACCCATTATCTTCATATATTTTCATTATATGTGCAGAAATCCTATCTACAAATCTAGGAAACCTACAAAACCAAAAATTAATTCAAGGCCTTAACATTTCGAAAAAAGCACCACCAATTCTTCACTTAATGTATGCGGATGATTTATTGATCACATACAAAGCCTCGCATCAGAGCAATCAACACCTAAAAAACCTCCTCCACTCCTACAGCACTTCTGTCGGTCAATTAATTAACACCACCAAATCAGTTATCATTCATCATCCAAACCTAGACCCGATCAAGATAAATGATCTTCAACATTTTTTCAACATGCAAACCATATCAAAACCTCCAATATATCTAGGAGTCCAGTTCAAACATGGAAGGGATTCCAACCAAACCTCCGCACCCCTCTTACAAAGATTAGCCCGAAAAGCTAAAGGATGGATGAAAAAATTCCTAACTCCGGCCGGAAGATTCATGCTAATCAAAACTTCCTTAATACCCACAACAAATCATATCATGCAAACACAAAACCTACCTAACAATATTCACAAAAAAATAGATCGTATCACCAGAGATTTTTTCTGGGGGAATGACTCAAAAACCAAAAAATTGCACCCAATAGGATACGACAAGGTAACAAACCCAATATCTGAAGGAGGATTGGGAATACGAAAGAGCAGTGATCATAATAAAGCTTTACTCATGAAAAGAATCTGGAATCTTCATGAACAACCTAACTCTATCTGCGGAAGTATCTTCAGTGAAAAATATCTCAACCAAAAACCAATTCTAGAAGGCATTGATTCTATACCCTCCTCTGCCAGTCCTCAATGGAGACAATTAGCATCAATCGTTCCAACCATGAAAAATCTAATTTTCCATCGTGTTGGAAATGGACTATCAACTCCAATAGAATCAAATTGGATCCCGCACTCGCCAAACCTAGACCCAACACAATGCTATCCAATCCGATTAGTAACAGATATCATCGACCCAATAACACACACATGGAATCATGAAAAATTAAACACACCCAGCCCTATAATTCAAAAAATCATAAACATCCACCTCCCACAAAATGGCCCCCACGATAAAATTATCTGGCCTCACTAAAAATCTGGAAGCTACACTACCTCGACAGGATATAAATGTCTAACCCAAGGTCATCCAACACACAACCCTTTACCGCCTACCAAGTTTATATGGACCTTACCATGTCCACCAAAAATCCGGCTTTTCTTGTGGAAAGCCATCAATGAAGGATTACCAACCTTCTCCCTCCTACACCACATCCATTTGACTAACTCAGACATTTGCCCAAGATGCAACACAAATCCAGAACTAGCAAGTCACATTCTAATTCACTGTCCAACGACAACTAATTCTTGGAACACCTTATTTAATCAATCTACAAATTCATCAAACTCCAATTAACTCCAAGCTTTCACCTTAACACAACATCCAACCATTTCCCAAATCCTTCAACAACCTACATCATCCTCGGTAATCTCATCCTGTTGTTTTCTTTTCTGGACCTTATGGCTAACCAGAAATGAACTAATATACCAACAAAAGCAAACAACTCCGGAAGAAATCCTAGCCAGGGCACAAATACTCCAACAAGAATACTACCAGGCCAATCACTCCACACCGCCAATTTTTCCAGGAGATACACCAAAATTAAATCACCCAATCAAAGATAAAGGAATATCCACAATATCGGTAAAATGGATGATGCCGAACATCAACTGGATCAAAATTAACACAGATGGAGCATCCAGAGGACATCCAGGATTTGCAGGAGCAGGTTTCATCTGCAGAGATTCAGACGCACGAACACTCCTTGCTATGGCTCAACCACTGGGAATTACGACTGCTTTAACGTCGGAAACCTGGGCGATGCTCTTGGCTACAAGAACAGCAGAAGAAAGACTATGGCCAAAAGTTATATTTGAAACCGATTCCGAAAACCTTGTGCGTTTCATCACCTCATCTACCCCTCCACCTTGGCACATAGCAGAAATGATTGCAGAAATAAAAATGATATTCCGACGGATCCCATAAGCGGCAATCCAACACAACTACAAAGAAGGAAACCAGGCAGCCGACGGATTAGCTAATCACGCGGCAGATGAAAGTCAAATAGGAAATTATTCAACCAAAATATGGGACCAGGCAATCCCATCTTTTATTTCTCAAATCTTATTCTCAGACTCAATGGGTACCTCATACCCACGACAAATTGTAATCTAGTTTCTCTTTTTAAATTTCATGCTTCAAAAAAAAAACTCTGATAAGGCATCTCAATACCGAATACCAAATCTATTTTTTAAGATCTAAATTCCCAATTAGTTAAGGGTTTCCATTATCTATTCATAACCCTTTTTCATTCGATTGAAACCCATTAATCGCCTTTTTTGGATCATGATGTTACCTGTTCAAGCTCTGATTTTGGGTATTTTAATGCATTTGGGTTCTCAAAAGAAGCTTAATTTGGTGGATATCTAAAGAACAGAGATACATGAGATAAATTGGTGGAGATTTGATTTATGTAGAAGGGTTTTCTTAAAAAATTTAATGGGTTGTAATGAGTTCTGATAGAATTGTAGTGGGTTATGATCAAAATTGATTTTTAACCAAAATCATTGGAGATCCAAATGAAGATTCAATCTAGGGTTTGGAGAAAATTGAAAAAAAAATACTTTATACTTGAGGAAACAATGGGATTCTGTTAATGGTGACTACTGATGAGGGTGGAGACTGCATGCGATGATTAAAGATTTTTTATTTTCTTTTTATTAATTTACTAAAGCTTTCCGTTGTTGGTGGTTTTGTTTAATGGTTCTGGGTTTGTAGTGTATTCGTGCAGTTCAAGGATCTTAGAAATCCTGGTCTACTTGTTGATATTTTTTGTGGGATTATAGAACACTCAAGAGGAGAAGAAGTTGTTTTTTCTGTGAATTCATATGTTCTCCGTGATAGTAACAAAGTTTAGATCATGATTATTATTTTTTTAATTTTGTTTCCAACTATTTTGTCTACTAACGGCCGTTTTAACGGTGTTATATAATTAGATTTTTTTTTTCTTTTTTTTTCCTCTGAGGATTTTGACTTTACGTCCCTTTACTTTTGTTTTTATTTGTAATAATTTACAAACGACTAAATGTCGGTAGAGTCGTAGAAAATTTTGGTTGGTAACCTAGCAACAAGCTGAGCACCAACCCCTTTTTGAATAGCAACCCCTAATCTGTAAAAAAGAAATTTACCTACCCCACTACTGACGTCATTACTGACCAGACAGTTCTTCAATCTCTTAAAAAAACACAAAGTATCCTCACCTAGTTCTCCCAACGTGGTAAAGGCTAGGACACCCAAACCATAACCATGTGAAACACATTGGTCTAAGTATTTGTTACGTTTTCGCAATACAACATTGGAAATGGCTTGAACGGGAACAAAAGCACGCACACCTTCACCTGTGAAAGGGGAGACTCCTGTAACATCCATACAAACATCCTGACCATTCTTCCAATTAAGAACAAGGATGTCAGCAGGACGCAGATCTCTATTATCATCAGACAAAAACCCAAGAGAGGCTTCTTTACGAGCGGGCACACCAGCTTTGTATCAAATGTCAGCAATTACATCACGTACCAGGTCATGCCGAAACTTGAGCCCCATATCCTTGGCACAATGAAGAGCGTTATCTCCAAAAATATCCATGGGTATATTACAGCTTGAGCAGAGGCCACCTTCAACAAACATGGGGATACCAAGGCGGTAGGAGACTACAGCTCTAAACTTTCTCGGTCCAAGAAATTTATTCAGTACGCTGATTGGTACGGCCAAAAGGTAATCTTGAGCATGCTTAACACGATTGCATTGCCACAAAATGGAATCTCTTGCAGACATAGAGAATTGGTTGGGGATTTGCTTCTTAACTGCGTCAAAATAAGTGACTGCCAGGGAGTGCATAAAGAGGGGGCAGTATCATCAACGCAATAGGTAGAAGGTAAACCACATACCTGGATGAAGTTCTGAATTGCCGACTGATAAACAGAACCTTTTCTGAAGAAAATAAGTTCCCAAGAATCACCTTTTGAACAAAAACTTTTTGACTCTGAGAAACAAGATAACAATAGTGCCGGGTATCTGCCATAGTGTAAATGCCAAGACCACCTTCCTTGATTGGAAGAGTAGCTAGTCGCAGTTGTAAAGGCCCGAAACCTGCCCCATCACCTGTGACCATAAGTCTCAAGTATTTAAATAGATGATCATCAAACAGCTCAGTTGCATGTTGTAAAGCTGATGGGTTGGTAGTACGCATAGCAAAGTACAACCTGGATACACCGGTGCAGTTACGAAGCAATAACATCTCACTCTGAGGGTCCTTGAGTTTTTTGATGGCAGACATTAACTGGATAGTCTTGTGAACTCTAGCCAACACCATATCACTAATAAAACTCAAATCAAGACTCACCGGGCCCCCCAAGAGTTTCACACCCTTAGTTGGTCTTCCAATATCTCTAGGAAAAACATCTTCATCAAAACTTCTAGAATCAGCAGTCGGCCAAAAGACCTCCGTTTTCTTAATATTAAGATGCAAACCTCTGTCCGGGCCCTCAGATTCAATAATGCTCAGAGATTTAGCCACCTCGAGAGTGTCCCCAATAATAGTGACATCATCAAGATACCAGGCATGCAAATCAAGTTTGCACTGCGAGGCAATAGTTTTCACTAGAGGATGGAGAGTCAAGGCGAACAACAATGGACCGAGTGGGTCCCCTTGTTGAACACCAAGTGTCGAGGACAAAATATAATTATCATAATAAAGTCTAGCAGGCCTACTATAGCAAAAAATTTAGTTTTAATTTTAATTAAACAAAAGTCATGATTTAACCAGTCAACTATAGTCAACGTCTAGGTTTCACTACTGCGCTGACGGCAGAGACTTGGGCAACCGTGATAGAAACCAGAATAGCGATGGAAAGACAATGGCCAAGAGTGATAATTGAAACGGACTCTGAGAATCTCATGCGCTTTATAAGAACATCAGCCGAAGCTCCTTGGTATATATCACAAATGATTACCGAAATCAAACAAAGACTGCGCCGCACACCTTCCTGCCACATTCAACACAATTATAGAGAAGGCAACCAAGCAGCTGATGGTATAGCAAACTTTGCAGCAGATAAAAGCGAAGAAGGAAACTATTCGACAACGATATGGGATCAAGCAAACCCGCCTTTTCTTAATCAAATTCTATTAAGTGACTCTATGGGAATTACTTTCCCCCGTGTAATCTCTATTTAAGTTCCTTTTTAATATATTCATGCTTAAAAAAAAAAAAAAAAAAAAAACTATAGTCAACGTCTGTTTCCAAATACCAAACACCAACCTGGACAAATGTTAGACCAAACTCAAAAGCTGAACAAAACCTGAGTATCAAAAACAAAATAACCCTTGTTTGTCAACAAACTTTTATACAAGCTAAATTAATTAATTAAAAAAGAAATAAAAAACTAAACCATATAAATTTATGGTTTTGAGCATAAGAAAAATTTAAATAAAAAAAGTAGTTATAAAAATAACTGTTTAACCCAAGAAAGAATTAAGGTATTCCAGGTTTTACATGGAATTCCAAAACCCCACCTTTTTAGCCTCCTAAAATTTAGGTAGGATATATTATTCTTATCTTGACATGGAATAAGCACCCACACAAACACAATATACGGTTATTTAAGGGATAACCCAACCTAGGTTATGATATCAAGGCTACCAAACACGACCTTAGGCAAATCGAAACGTATAATTAGGTTAACGGGTTCACTTAAATGATAGGTGTTGTAAAACACCTAATTTTATATCTAATATTTATGCTTTCTTTGTTATTATTATTGGGAATTGTGTATATTATGTTTGCTTTTGAGTTTATTAGGTACAATGGAGTTTTTTGAAGCAAAAGAAGAAGAAAATGTCCATTTGAAGCGATAATGGCAAAAAGGCTGGGTTGCGCAAGGAGGAGGTGAATAATTCAATTGTCAATTTTCTGAGACTGACAAGCCAAGTATGGACTGGGTGGCCTTGTCCTATTTTCCGGGTGCCAATATAAATTTTTACTCTTACACATGCCTAGAATTAAGAGATGTGTTTATTTTCACTTTTCATTATGTGGTCTGAAATCGAGAGAGGGAAGAAAAATGGCTGATGCTGTTCGACTGTGGTTTAGAGAAATTAATAATAGAAGTAGCAGATGAAAGAAATGAGTGTGGTGAGACAGTGAGGATTCTGATGTTGCTAAGCATAGGGAAGAAGAACTCATGACTACTGTGATGGTTGATTTTAATGGAAGAAGTTAGGGTTTGATGTTGCTGTTGAATTGTGAGAATCAGGAGATATATTTGAGTTGATTAAGGTGTTTAATATCATGGGTATGTGTTGGATTAAAGCAACAGGGATAGGAACTCGATAATTGAAGCCAAGAAAGTTATATAGATAGTTTGAGCTGATGGGGTTGAAATTCAAGGGTTAGGATCAGATTTGGTTATTTGTTGAATCTTGAGTTACATGGAATTCACATAATGGTTCGAGTTGTTAGTTGTATGAATTATAGAAGAACAAAGAGAAGAAAACAGATGGGGTGATGGTTTGTCAGCAAGAACAAGGTGGTAGTTCTGATGGGTTGACCTCAGATTCAGCATTGTGGTTGTGCTTGTGCTTGTGAACTAATTACAGAGGAGAAAACCTAGATGAATGTTAGGTTAAACAGGTTATGGAGCAGTATGGAACTGGAGCAATGTGTAATGAAGGAATTAGTGGTGATGCTTCCATGGTTCTGGTGGTATGAATGGGACTGTAATGGGTTGAGATTGAAGTTGTTGTTGCAGTGAAGTAAGCAATGGCTGGTGCACAATGGAATTGAGCTCTAGGGAATACTTACTACTGATGGGTTCGATTGCAGGCTATAATGCAACTGCAGTTAAGAAAATGAAATAAGATTGGTGGATTTTGCTGTGGTACTAGAGTTAAAGGGCATGAGTTGTTGTTTTTTTGAAGCAAGAGTCGAGAAATTTCAACTGGTGGTGGCTTAAGGAAGTAGAAGGAGAATGGTTTGTTGAGTTGCTACAAGGTGATACCGGCAGTTAGTGAATTGCAGGTGTGATTGTGATTGTGTGGGATAGAACTGAAAAAATGGCTTGGGTCAGTGTTGCTAAGAGCAAAGAATGGAGGCTACATTGAAGCCATAACCTTGAACAAGATTGGTATTGCAAGTGAGAACTCAGCCTGGCATGATGAGTAGCTACAGATGATGTTTGTCATGAATGTTAGTTCTTGCTGCTGCAATGGAAGAATGGTGTGGCTAGCATTGAATGATGATAATGCGCTATGTATTACTCGATGTTGCAGCTGAAATTGTGTTGGTGGATTGTGTGAAGTTACAGAAGAACAAGGAATTGATGGCAGCTCATGGTGGTGTATATAGCTCAGGAAATGGTTGTGGTGATCAGCGGATAACTGGTGGTACTGTGGGTGCATGATTGAACTTAATGGAGATTTTGCAGGTGAACTAGGACTGCAGCTAAGAGTTGGAACTGGTGTTGTTTGTTGTTGTGTTGCTCCAAGATTGAATCGATAGAATGTGCGAGCTGGTATGAACTGCAGGTGGTGTTTACAACAGATGTTTGTGGGGTTGATCCTGGAGATGATTGCAGCATGTCTGGTGTTGAGATAAAGGGTATAAGATGGTGTTGGTGGGTTGGAAGTGCAATTATGCTAGGTTATAATGAAGCTGAAGGTTGGTTTGGTATTGAGAGGAGGAAGTGGAGGCAAGAGAATTGCAGTTGCAGTGTTCAAGAGATGCAGATGTGGTTGTGGTGCTATGAACTGATCCAGCTCAGGTGAAATTTATAAGGAAATGGTGGTGTTGAGTTGCGGCTGCAGATGTTGTGATGTTGTTGTTGTAGATTAGGTGGAGAAGTAGCTACAGATTGAGTGCATTATTGTTGGTTGTGTTGAAATGTAGTTGAATGCAAGCTACAAGATGGAAGTTTGAGTTATGAATGATGTGAAGTTTTAGGCAAGTGGTAGTATGGCTGAGAAGGGGGTGATAATTGGGACTGCAATGAAATGGTATTGCAGGAATTGCAAGTCACAGCCATCATGGCTGGGACTGAGTTTGTTAAGCATCAAACTTTGGCATGTACAAAGTAGCCTTGGCCATTACCAACTCAGCTCATTCAGTTGAGTGATCCATATGATTCACCTAGTTCGAGTTAACTCGTTTGACTTATTTGACAGGTGACCGGGTAGACTTAGCCGGTCACCTGAGATATTTTTCGGTACCAGATTCCGGCCAACTTCCGGCCATTGCACCAGTTTTCCGGTGAGCCTTTTTGGGGACATATTTTTACTTGGGTTTTTCCACACTTATGGGCTTGGTGGAATTTTACTATTGGATCATTTGGACCTTGGGCTTTGAAGACCTAATTATGGAAAGTTGAAAAGCTATAAAAAGAAAGGTTTCTATTCTTTTTGGAGACATTATTCTACTGGAGTTTTGGAGGAGAGCGGCAACTAGGGTTTGATTCCATTTATTTTTCATGTTCTTCATTTTATATTTTATTATGATTATAATGAACTCAAAAGTTATGAGTAACTAAATACTTATTATTGGTTATGGGATAAAGTAGAGTTCACAAATAATATTTGAATCAATGAATTAGTTTTATCTCAATGTTTTATTGTTTGTGATTCATTTTTAATATTGTTGTATGATTTGATTGTTTGTTTGGTTGAGTCCGGAATCAATCCGATTTGCATTCATATCTAAAGCTAAATTAGGGTTTTCAATACGAAAAAGTTGTTTATCCTTGATTCTAAGTTGCTTAATTGTGAGTAGTGCTTGTAGTGATATATCCTACTAGTCACGTATGAATCATAACTTGGGTTAAATCGAATTAGTGCTTTTACACATTTTGATTGTCTTGATTAGTCTTATTCCTTAGAACTTATTGCTTTTAGGGAGTTAAACTTAATTGTGCTTTTACACTTTATGTTTCTTTCTAGGAAGAATTCACATATGCATCTTTTAATGTGGTTGTGATGAAATCGGGAAATTAGCGGGATACTCTTGCGATCAAGGTATCCTAGGACTTTTAGTGAATGAGAGATTAAAATTTCAATTCTAGTCATTGATGAAAATATATGTTTGTGAATGAAACTATCCCGTGACCAATATTTTCTCCTTATTGATTACTTTTATTATTACTTTGCTTTCAATTTAGTTTTTATTGCTTTGAAAAATCAAAACCCCCCATTGGTTACTAAGAATCTGAAAATTTGCATAACAACAAAAGTCTCTCTGTGGATACGAACTCTTTCTTATCGCATACTACTTTTATTTTAGTTAAGTAAGAAAGTGAAATTATTTTTGCTCGGCTGACAACCGATCAAATTTTGGCGCCATTGTCGGGGAGGCATACGGCTTGTTATTAAGTTTTTAGTTTCTTTTTATAATTTCTGCTTTTATCTTTGTTTTTCGTTTCTTGTCTTGATTCTCACTTGTTTGCGATAATTGTTTTCAGGTACCTAATCTCTGGCTTCTAAAGATTGGAACTATCCAAGGTGTGGGATAGCTACTCGAAGAGGCACAATACTCCAACCAAGTCAAGACGCAGTAGAAGAACAAGAATTAGAGGTGGAAGAAGAGTTACAACTAGAAGAAGAACAAGAGGTTCCATTCGTAGGAGAACCACTAGTTGAAGAAGAAGAAGCAATGGGTGATGCAAATCATACACTCAAGGACTTGGCTTCTCATAGGCTTGATGCACAACAATGGTGTATCCAAACAAACTCAACTTTCGAGATCAAGCCGGGGTTGCTTAGAGAGTTACCAAAGTTCCATGGCATGGTGAATGAAGACCCAAACAAGCATCTCACGGAGTTTCATACCATTTTCAAGGCCATGCTTCCAGCGGAGACTGATGCCGATGGTGCAATGTTGAAAGTTTTTCCATTTTCTATGGTGGACAGCGCTAAGGATTGGTTGTATTGTTTTCCATCTGGAAGTGTCACTACATGGAACGGGTTAAAGAAACCCTTTCTAGAGAGGTATTTTCCTATGTCAAAGGCTACTCAAATTCACAAAGAGATATGTGGGATAAAGCAAAATATGGGAGAATCATTGTATGAATGTTGGGAGTGATACAAGAGATTGGTGGCAAGCTGTCCACACCACCAATTCAGTGACGCTATGAAAATCCAATATTTATACGAAGGTCTTCAATCAAGTGATAGATATCTTCTTGATGCAGCGGGTGGTGGTGCACTAGTGAACAAGACGGTGGCCCAAGCTGCCGAGTTGATTGAAAGCATGGCTGCAAACTCGTAACAATTCTATATAAGAAGTGAACCAATGGTTAGGCGAGTGCATGAAGTTAGTGATTCACCATCATCACACCATGATCAAAGGATGGACAATATGGAGCACATGATGCAAAAGATGGCTGCGGTTATATTACCTTCGTATGGTGAAGAGTTGGAGCAAGCTAGTGCGGTTTTTCCCAACCAACAAAGACGATATGATCCCTATTCCAACACCTACAATCCGGGATGGAGAGATCATCCAAATTTCAGATATGCCAACAAGCAAGGTGCAGTTCAACAACCTAGTTTCAACCGTCCGAGTGGATTTCAACCACAACAACAACAATTTCAACCGCAACAACAACAATTTCAACAACTACAACAACCGGTTCAAAACCAAGGTTCCGATATCGATGCAAAGTTACAAACAATGATGCAAGGTATTTCTACCATGTTCAAGGAAAGCCAACAAGAAACTAAGAGTGCTATCAAGGAGTTGCAGACTCAAGTGGGCTCCATGGCGATTGATATTAACAAATTGAAGGCACAAAATAGTGGGAGACTCCCTTCTCAACCCATTAACCCAAAAGAGGGTGTCAATGCTATTACGTTGAGAAGTGGTACACAACTTGAGCAACCCGAAGTTGCTGATTTGGGTGAAGAAGAAGCTCCAAAGGAGTCGGTTTTGGAGGAAAAAAGGGATGAAATTCCCCAAACACCCGAGGTACCTACTCCTAACTCTAAAACTCTGGTTTCTACTTATGTTCCTCCTATACCTTTTCCTCGCATATTTGCAAGTTCTAAGAAGGCGGAATTAGAAAAGGAGATTTTAGACGTTCTTAAGAAGATTCATGTGAACATACCACTCATTGATGCTATCTAGCAAGTTCCCAAGTATGCAAAAGTGTTGAAGGATTTGTGTACCAATAAGCAAAGGATCAAAGGAAATGAAGTGCTAAGTGTGGGGGAGAATGCTTCGGCAATCTTACAAGACAAACTCCCACTGAAATGCAAGGATCCCGGTAGTTTTGACATTCCCGTCTCAATTGGTAACACCACTTTTAACAAAGCAATGTTAGACTTAGGTGCATCCGTTAATGTTATGCCGGCATCCATGTATAATTCACTTAATCTAGGTTCTTTAAAAAAGGCTGAAATTGTGTTGCAATTAGCCGATCGCTCTAATGTTTACCCAATGGGTATTGTTGAGGATGTTCTTGTGCAGGTTAATTAACTTGTATTTCCAGCTGAATTTTGTGTGTTAGAGATGGATGAAGGTTCACCAGACTCGTCTCTTCCATTGCTACTTGGGCATCCCTTCATGAAAACAACTAAAACCATTATTGATGTGTACAAGGGAACGTTGACTATGGAATTTGATGGAGAAATAATACGTTTCAATATTTTCGAAACGATGAGATATCCTAGTGATGTCCACTCTTATTTCTCCATTGATGTTATGGATGCATTAGCACAACAAGTGTTTGAATTGAATGGTGATGATGCTTTGAAAACTGTTTTAACTACATCCATTGATAATAGTGTAGAGTGTGGTAATGAAGTCAAGGAAGCCCTTGGTGATCTTAACTCACTACAAGGATGTACGAAAACTCATAATATCTCTTTTATTTCTTTACCATGCAGTGATGAAAAGCTTTTACCTTCTATTATTAAATCTCCTAAGTTGGAATTGAAACCTCTTCCAAGTCACTTAAAGTACTTGTACATGGGTGACAATGAAGAGTTACCTGTGATTGTTTCTAATGAGCTTAGTGAATTACAGGAGCAAAAACATCTAAGGGTTCTAAGGAAGCACAAGACGGCCATAGGATGGACAATCGTCGATATCAAGGGTATAAGCCATGCCGTTTGTATGTACAAGATCCGTTTGGAGGACGATGCAAAGCCTACAAGGGAAGCACAATGTTGTTTGAACCCTCCCATGATGGAAGTTGTGAAAAAGGAGATACTCAAGCTTTTGGAAGTGGGTGTTATCTACCCCATATTCGATAGCAAGTGGGTAAGCCCGGTACAAGTTGTACCAAAGAAATCAGGTGTGACCGTGGTGGAGAATGATAAAAATGAACTTGTCCCAACTCGTGTGCAAACCGGTTGGAGGGTTTGTATTGATTATAGGAAATTGAATGCCACCACTAGGAAGGATCACTTTCCTTTACCCTTTATGGATCAAATGCTTGAACGTTTAGCTGGACATTCGTATTATTGTTTTCTTGATGGTTATTCAAGTTACAATCAGATTATGATAGCACCGGAGGATCAAGATAAAACCACTTTCACTTGTCCATTCAACACTTTTGCTTATAGAAGGATGCCTTTTGGCTTGTGCAATGCTCCATCTACCTTTCAAAGGTGTATGGTAAGTATCTTTTCCGAGTATGTTGAAAACATCATTGAAGTGTTTATGGATGACTTTAGTGTCTTTGGTGATTCATTTGACCTTTGTTTGAACAACTAGTCATTAATCCTTGAACGATGTGTTGAAACAAACCTTGTGCTAAATTGGGAGAAGTGCCATTTCATGGTAACTCATGGCATAGTTTTAGGCCATATTATATCTTCAAAAGGCCTGGAAGTTGATAAATCTAAGATAGACCTTATTCGTGCTCTAACCCCTCCCACTACAGTGAGGGAGATACGCTTTTTTCTTGGACATGCAGGTTTTTATCGTAGATTTATCAAGGATTTTTCCAAGATAGCATCACCACTTTGCAACTTATTGCAAAAAGATGTGGTTTTTAACTTTGATGAAAAGTGTATGGCGGCATTCAATCGTTTGAAAGAACTTTTGATTTCAACCCCTATCATTAAATCGCCGGATTGGAGCAAGCCTTTTGAGATAATTTGTGATGCAAGTGACTATGCGGTTGGTGCGGTGCTTGGGCAACGTGTGGGGGGAAGATACCTCATGCTATTTATTATGCTTCTAGAACGTTAAATGAGGCCCAGCAAAACTACACAACCACTGAAAAAGAGTTGTTAGCTATTGTTTTTGCTTTCAAAAAGTTCCGCTCTTATCTAATTGGTACAAAAGTTGTTATCTTTTCTGACCATGCAGCACTTAGGTACTTTCTAATGAAGAAAGAAGCGAAACCAAGGCTCATACGATGGATTTTACTCTTACAAGAGTTTGATATTGAAATCAAAGACAAGAAAGGAATTGAGAACACTGTTGCGGATCACTTGAGCCATCTTGCTGTGGACAAGGAAGCTATCCCATTGCGTGAAAGTTTCCCGGATGAGCAACTCTTCTCAATTGCTTTCGGAGAACCATGTTATGCTGACATTGTGAATTACTTGGTAACTAAACAAATCCCAAAGAACTTGTCTCGTGCTGAGAGGGACAAACTTAAGAGGTTAGGGAACCGATACATATGGGATGATTCATACTTATGGAAACATGGAAGCGACCAAGTAATAAGAAGGTGCGTTCCCGAATCTGAATTTAATTATATCTTGTCATTTTGCCACTCCTATGCTTGCGGAGGACATTTTGGAAGTAAGAGAACCGCTCACAAGGTACTTGAAAGCGGTTTTTATTGGCCAACCTTGTTTAAGGATGCATATACATTTTGTATAACTTGTGATAGGTGCCATAGAACAGGCAATCTAGGTGCCCGAAATCAAATGCCACAAACTTTTATTCAATTTATTGAAGTTTTTGATGTATGGGGTATTGATTTTATGGGTCCTTTTGTCAACTCTCATGGGAATTTTTACATCTTACTTGATGTTGATTATGTCTGTAAATGGGTGGAAGCTAAGGCCACCCCAACTAATGATTCCAAGGTTGTATCAGATTTTGTGCAAGCTAATACTTTTGCAAGGTTTGGAATTCCAAGAGCCATAATTAGCGATGGAGGTTCACACTTCAAAAACAGGTTCTTGCAAACCTTGTTAAGGAAGTACAATGTGTCGCATAGGATTGCAACACCATACCATCCACAAACAAATGGACAAGCCGAGGTTTCCAACCGAGAGGTGAAATCTATTCTAGAAAAGACGGTGAATCCAACAAGGAAAGATTGGATTTTGAGACTCAATGATGCTTTGTGGGCGTATAGAATCGCATACAAGACACCTATTAGGATGTCTCCCTTTAGGCTTGTGTATGGTAAACCTTGTCACTTACCCGTGGAGATTGAGCATAAGGAGTTTTGGGCTATTAAGCAATGCAATATGGAGATGGATGGGGCTGGAAATCAAAGGAAGTTACAACTCCAAGAGCTAGAGGAGCTTCGCAATGATGCATTTGAAAGCTCACGCATTTACAAGGAGAAAACAAAGGCATTTCATGATACTATGATTTCTAGAAAACAATTTTGTATTGGGAAGAAAGTGCTCTTGTTTAATTCTCGCTTGCATTTATTTCCGGGTAAATTAAGGTCACGTTGGATTGGACCTTTCATTGTTACTAATGTGTTTTCTCATGGTGCAGTAGAAATTCGTAGCATAGCTACAGGCAAGGAACTTAAAGTTAATGGGCACCGGTTGAAACCATATTATGAGAATTTCACTTCCGAGGTGGTGGAAGGAGCTAATTTTGTGGATGCACTTCCGCTGGAGGAGTCATAGAAAGCAAGGAGATAGTCGGGCTGACGACTTTAAACCAAGCGCTAAATGGGAGGCAACCCATAGGATGAGTATTTCTTGTCTTATTTTTATTTCCTTGTCTTGTTTTTAGTTTTTTCTTATCTTGTATTTTATTTTTCTGATTTCTTGTCATATTTCATGCATGATTTCCCACCTTTACTTACTTTGGATGACTCAATTTACATTGAGGACAATGTAAAGTTTAAGTGTGGGGGAGTGGTTTCGCATTTTCATTGTAAAATTTTCATGATTTTTCAACTTTTGTGTAAAATAGTGAATGAAAACTACAACTTGTGGTTAGTTTAGAGTCACATAGTATACATATCGCTAAGATTACATCGAGATTCTCATAAGAGTGACTGAACTTAGAGATGATAGAGAACATGATCGGGTTTCTTACTTGTATGAGAGTTAAAGTTAGATTTAACCATGCCAGTGGCAAATAAGGTGCAGACTGAATTCGGTAGTAGAGTAGTGGTCCCCTATAGTGGAGACTACCCATGTTACATCATGAGAGGCACCAACCTTCAATTCTTTGTACCTGTCTAAATATGTTCTTTAGAGTGTGTGTCATCGTACATAAACTTCGGGTAGAATGGTGAGCTACCCAACCTCCCACCAATAGAAGCACTATTTTTGATCTCTTGAGTGCTATTTTATCAACCATGATGGTGACATCGAATTGCAAACTTACATACCACTTGTAATCTTGTTCGCAGTTAGCACCATCCACTTTATATCTCTCTACACCAACAGGTCCATAGAAACACCATCATCATCAACAAGAGGAGCATCACAAAATCGAAGGAAAGTTGATGAAGTTCAAGGTTTGCAAGAAACGGTACAAAAATGAGCAGATTTCAGATTCAAGTAAAGCAACAAGACAAGGAGCAAAAATTTTATAAGTTGAAGACTATTGTACAAGAGTGAAGATTATCAAGATGAGAATTCAAGAAGTTCATGATATTGAGACATACAAGTTGTGAAGAATTGAGCGGTAAAGTACTTACACCATGGCCTTTTTACTTTTTATTTTATTTTTATTTGTATTATATTCTCTTGTCTCAAAAAAAAAAATGATGAGATATGGTTATCATTATGCTAGTTCCCTTATGAAAAAAAAAAAGAAAAAAAAAAGAAGAAAAAGATACAAGAGAAAAGTTCATTAGGTTCATCATTAGTTTTATTTTATTTTGTTTGTTTTCATTTTGTTTTTACTTTATTTATCTTGCATCTTAAAAAAAATAAAAAATAAAAAATAAAAATAAAAAAATTCATTGCATCATATTTTGGTTTGTTTAGTTCATTTTTTTTGGTCTTGTATTCATTCAATAAAGCCAATGGAAGAAGAAATATCTATAATGAAGTTTCAAGCAACAAGAATTAGAGAAAAGAGTTACATTGTCAAGATTCTAAAAAGTTCAAGAGTTATCATCGACAGTTGAAGACCGAAGACGAAGATGAAAACAAGGATTGAAGACCGAAGACGTTTCTATGGATGCTGTGAGAGTGGTGCTAACTGCACGCCGAACGGATAACGAGGTAAGTAAGCATATTCCCACCTTCGTTAAGTGGTTGTTTTCCTTTCTTTGAGATCGTCAGAAAAAAAGGGGTTTTCAAAATGAATAAAAGATGTGGGTTTTCAAAACAATTCGGAGGGTTTGCCTTCCTACTATTCAACGTATCACAGGATTCTCTTTTCATTCCTACCTGGGCACATGTGTGACCCATAAAGATCTGTTTATTATCGAGAGCAATTTCATAAAACCATTTATTGTGAGGCAGGGTCGAGACTTTTGATCACTCCGAACCCGAATTTCTTTCGATAAGGGATGGTTATTTCTCTCTCAACTTTTAAGAATGAGATTGTGTTCATATTTGTGTCTAACTTCTTATGACTAGTGTGCAGAATCTCTATGTCTTCTTAGCGTGTTGGATACTATCATTTCGGAGAACTTGTAAGTTGGAATTGTAGGTTTTGTGGGTATTTCTCTAGTAAACGCTCACGAGAGTTATTTGTATATTTTAGAATAAGTTTTGTTTCATTTGCTCGAGGACTAGCAAAGTCTAAGTGTGGGGGAATTTGATAGGTGTTGTAAAACACCTAATTTTGTATCTAATATTTATGCTTTCTTTGCTATTATTATTGGGAATTATGTATCTTATGTTTGCTTTTGAGTTTATTAGGTGCAATGGAGTTGTTTGAAGCAAAAGAAGAAGAAAATGTCCATTTGGAGCGATAATGGCAAAAAGGCTAGGTTGCGCAAAGAGGAGGTGAAGAATTCAATTGTCAGTTTTCTGAGACTGACAATCCAAGTATGGATTGGGTGGAATTGTCCTATTTTCTGGGTGCCAATATCAATTTCTACTCTTACACAGGCCTAGAATTAAGAGAAGTGTTTATTTTCACTTTTCATTATGTGGTCTGAAATCGAGAGAGGGAAGAAAAATGGCTGCTGCTGTTCGAATGTGGTTTAGATAAATTGATAATAGAAGTAGCATATGAAAGAAATGAGTGTGGTGAGACAGTGAGGATTCTGATGTTTCTAATCACAGGGAAGAAGAACTCATGACTACTGTGATGTTTGATTTTAATGGAAGAAGTTAGGGTTTGATGTTGCTGTTGAATTGTGAGAATCAGGAGATATATTTGAGTTGATTAAGGTGTTTAATATCATGGGTATGTGTTGGATTCAAGCTACAGGGAGAGGAACTCGAGAATTGAAGCCAAGAAAGTTATACAGATAGTTTGAGCTGATGGGGTTGAAATTCAAGGGTTAGGTTCAGATTTGGTTATTTGTTGAATCTTGAGTTACATGGAATTCACATAATGGTTCGAGTTGTTGGTTGTATGAATAATAGAAGAACAAAGATAAGAAAACATATGGGGTGATGGTTTGTCAGCAAGAACAAGGTGGTAGTTCTGATGGGTTGACCTCAGATTCAGCATTGTGGTTGTGCTTGTGAACTGATTACAGAGGAGAAAACCTAGATGAATGTTAGGTTAAACAAGTTATGGAGCAGTATGGAACTTGAGCAATGGGTAATGAAGGAATTAGTAGTGATGCTTCCATGGATATGGTGGTATGAATGGGACTATAATGGGTTGAGATTGAAGTTGCTGTTGTAGTGAAGTAAGCAATAGTTGGTGCTCAATGGAATTGAGCTCTAGGGAATGCTTACTACGGATGGGTTTGATTGCAGGTTATAATGCAACTGCAGTTAAGAAAAGGAAATAAGATTGATGGATTTTGCTGTGGTTCTGGAGTTAAATGGCAGGAGTTGTTGTTTCTTTGAAGCAAGAGTCAAGAAATTGCAGCTGGTGGTGGCTTAAGGCAGTAGAAGGAGAATGGTTTGTTGAGTTGCTACAAGGTGATACCGGCAGTGAGTGAATTGCAGGTGTGATTGTGATTGTGTGGGATAGAGATGAAAAAATGGCTTGGGTCAGTGTTGAGCAGAGCAAGGAATAGAGGTTACAGTGAAGCCATAACCTTGTACAAGATTGGTATTGCAAGTGAGAACTCAGCCTGGCATGATGAGTATCTACAGATGCTGTTTGTCATGAATGTTAGTTCTTGCTGCTGCAATGGAAGAATGGTGTGGCTAACATTGAATGATGAGAATACGCTATGGATTACTCGTTGTTGCAGCTGAAATTGTGTTGGTGGATTGTGTGAAGTTACAGAAGAACATGGAATTGATGGCAGCTCATGGTGGTGTATATAGCTCAGGAAATGGTTGTGGTGGTCAGCGGATAGCTGGTGGTACTGTGGGTGCATGATTAAACTTAATGGAGATGTTGCAGGTGAACTGGGACTACAGCTAAGAGTTGGAACTGGTGCTGTTTGTTGCTGTGTTGCTCCAAGATTGAATCGATAGAAGGTGCGAGCTGGTATGAACTGCAGGTGGTGTTTACAACAAATGTTTGTGGGGTTGATCCTGGAGATGATTGCAGCATGGATGGTGCTAAGATAAAGGGTATAAGATGGTGTTGGTGGGTTGGCAGTGCAATTATGCTAGGTTATGATGAAGCTGCAGGTTGGTTTGGTATTTAGAGGAGGCAGTGGAGGCAAGAGAATTGCAGTTGCAGTGTTCAAGAGATATAGCTGTGGTTGTTGTGCTATGAACTGATCCAGCTCAGGTGAAGTTTACAGGGAAATAGTGGTGTTGATTTGCGGCTGCAGATGCTGTGATGTTGTTGTTGTGGATTAGGTGGAGAAGTAGCTACAGATTGAGTGCAGTATTGTTGGTTGTGTTGAAATGTAGTTTAATGCAAGCTACAAGATGGCATTTTGAGTTATGAATGATGTGATGTTTTAGGCAAGTGGTAGTATGGCTGAGAAGGGGGTGATAATTGGGACTGCAATGAAATGGTGTTGCAGGAATTGCAAGTCATAGCCATCATGGATGTGACTGAGTATGAAAAGCATCAAACTTTGGCCTGTACAAAGTAGCCTTGGCCATTACCAACTCAGCTCATTCAGTTGAGTGAGCCATCTGATTCACCTGGTTCGAGTTAACTTGTTTGACTTATTTGACCGGTGACCGGGTGTACTTAGCCGGTCACCTGAGATATTTTCCGGTACCTGATTCCGGCCAACTTCCGGCCATTGCACCAGTTTTCCGACGATCCTTTTTGGGGACAGATTTTTACTTGGGTTTTTCCACACTAATGGGCTTGGTGGAATTTTACTATTGGAGCATTTGGACCTTAGGCTTTGAAGACCTAATTATGGAAAGTTGAAAAGCTATAAAAAGAAAGGTTTCTATTCTTTTTGGAGACATTATTCTACTGGAGTTTTGGAGGAGAGCGGCAACTAGGGTTTGATTCCATTTATTTTTCATGTTCTTCATTTTATATTTGATTATGATTATGATGAACTCAAAAGTTATGAGTAACTAAATACTTATTATTGGTTATGGGATAAACTAGAGTTCACAAATAATATTTGAATCAATGAATTAGTTTTGTCTCAATGTTTTATTGTTTGTGATTCATTTTTAATTTTGTTGTATGATTTAATTGTTTGTTTGGTTGAGTCCGGAATCAATCCGATTTGCATTCATATCTAAAGCTAAATTAGGGTTTTCAATATGAAAAAGTTGTTTATCCCTGATTCTAAGTAGCATAATTGTGGGTAGTGCTTGTAGTGATATATCCTACTAGTCACATATGAATCATAACTTGGGTTAAATCGAATTAGTGCTTTTACACATTTTGATTGCCTTGATTAGTATTATTCCTTAGAACTTATTTCTTTTAGGGAGTTAAACTTAATTGTGCTTTTACACTTTAGGTTGCTTTCTAGGAAGAATTCACATATGCATCTTTTAATGTGGTTGTGATGAAATCAGGGAATTAGCGGGATATTCTTGCGATCAAGGTATCATAGGACTTTTAGTAAATGAGAGATTAAAATTTCAATTCTAGTCATTGATGAAAATATATGTTTGTGAATGAAACTATCCCGTGACCAATATTTCTCCTTATTGATTACTTTTATTATTACTTTGCTTTCAATTTAGTTTTTATTGCTTTGAAAAATCAAAACCCCCCATTGGTTACTAAGAATCTGAAAATTTGCATAACAACAAAAGCCTCTCTGTGGATACGAACTCTTTCTTATCGCATACTACTTTTATTTTAGTTAAGTAAGAAAGTGAAATTATTTTTGCTCGGCTGACAACCGATCATTGAACCCGAGAAAAAGGGACGTACTGTTACAATAACCTTCTTACTTTAGATTGTAAAAAGTCTAAGTAAATATAGATGCAACTCACTAACAGTTGTGAGAGCCCAAAGATAACCCAATACATAGAAAAACTCAAAGCCCACTAAAAAAAGAAATCCTGGAAAGAGACTCACTAACACTTAAACCCTAATCTCAAACCCCCACTTCCCCCAAACATTGCGCCGCCGGCTGCTTCGATCCACCTCCATAAACTTGTCATTTCCTACAACCACCACCACCACGAAATTGTCGCCACTTTTTCCATCATGCTAAACAACATGTACCTGAGTTGATGAATCCAGTGATTGCGAGATGATGATGATCGAAAAGGGGGAAATGGTAGATGGAGGCGACCACCAACGAAAACATCAACACATCAACGGGAATAGATAACCCAAAGTGAATCTGACTCTATGAATCAACAAATTACATAAAAATTGGCTTAGAAAAGTAAATCTATCCACCACCACCATCATCTCAATCATCAATTCTTCCAACCCAAAGATTAGTGATGACCAGTTTCTGTGGAAAAACAGAAACCCCTAGGAGCAAACATCACAAGAACGTTAGAAGATTATGACGATCAAATCAGGCTGCCATCACCACCACCTCGACCAAAGACACCCAATAACAACTTACTGTTGATGAACATGAAGGAGGAATAAGAGAGGAAAAATAAGAGAATCAATATTTAAATTCGCAAAGCCTAAGAATCACCATAACAAGGAGAGAAACCCTAGATTTAAAGTTGAAACTTCAATAATCTAAGCATAGAAACCCAAAAACAGTGAAGAGTAAATGAAAGGATGATTGGAACCATAATCCCATTAAATCAAAAGATGATTTAAGCACAGATCTAAAAGAACCCATTAAATCCAAGTAAGAAACCCTTGCTCGGATCTAGTCCGGAGGCGGCAAATGGTTGAAACTATATTTTTTTTCTTTCTAGAGAGGAAGGGAGAGAGAGAGAGGAAAAAAAAACTATATGCACTTGGACTTCGTATTTTTTACCAATCCTGTGAGCCAGCTCCTGATCATGCAAATCCACTTCATGATAGAAAAAAATGGACATCAGAAC
The DNA here is from genome assembly GCA_023529315.1 of Papaver bracteatum. NCBI lineage: Eukaryota > Viridiplantae > Streptophyta > Magnoliopsida > Ranunculales > Papaveraceae > Papaver > Papaver bracteatum. Next base: position 2,033,137 of record JAJJWX010003811.1, on the reverse strand, counting down.
TGGACCAACAGATTAAGTCAAATAAATAGTAAAAATAAACAGAAACGACGTTACTTACCATGTCGCAAAGAATGAAAATTCCACAAGTTGCAAGATTGATACCAAGGGCAGGGCACCAACTCGAGTTGACCGTAAGAAAAGAAATCTTTCAGAATTAACCGCATACTAATACAAATAATAAGAGACCACAGAGCACCATGATTCCAAAAAAAAAAAAAAAGTATTGGAAAGACGCATGGAACTGATAGGTGTAGAATACACCTAATTTACTATCTAGTAGTTATGCTTTCTTTCTATTTTTCTAGTAAATTATGTATTTTTACATGTGTTTTTGAGTTATTAGGTACTCTGGAGTCGCACGGACGAAAAGAAGGAGAAATCATCCAATTTGAGTAAAAAGGGCAAAAAGGTCATTTCGGGGGCAGACACGATCTGGAGTCCAGTCATGGTTAAGGGACAACCCTTTTTAAAGTTTTAAAGACAGACTAGCTAATGTTAAGGGGCTGCCATTGGCTATCCCTTATCAAAAGAGACTATTTATAAAGGAACCCATCTGGGGTGGATCTTATATTGGGTGTCTCAATCACACCCACCCCATAACCTACAGACAGACTCGTTCATCTCTTTCAGAACACAGCTGAAAATGAGAAGTTAAAAGCAGCGGCTGCTGCTTAAATCAAGAACAGATCGAGAAGAAAGCAGTGGTGTTGTTGTCAGAGAAGCAGGTAGAGAAATCAAGAGTAGCTATGATGATGGTTGTTCTGTGATAAATCAAAGATAGAATCGAAAAGGGTTTCTGTGAAAATAGGGTTTGATTGTGTGCATTAAAATCGAGAGAATTCTAAGAGCTATTGAATCGGAACTGAGGTCGATGGAGACAGATGGGTTTTAGTCAAGAATCCGTTTGAGGAACTAGAAATTGGGATCTGTTCTTGCGGTAGATTTGAGAGGTGGATTTGAATTGGTGGATTTGACAGAATAGGCAGATGAATCTGTTGTTATAAGCAGTGGAGAAATCAAATATGGTGTCGTAATTGAGCGAAACAAAGATGAACTGATGGGTTGGTTGTTTTCGATTTGAAATGGGTTCGAATTGTGCTGTGATATGGAATGATTGAAGGTTGTTCGATATTGAGAATTTGATGAAGAGAAGATATGCTGCTGTGATGAGACGAAAGAATTGATAAATGGGTACGGCAGAGCTGTTGAATAGATGAATGTTTAGGTGTGTAACAGGTGAAGAAAAAGGCCTGAAGTTGGCCTGGAAAGTCCTATAATTAAACGGAACTCGGCCGTATTTGATCTGACGAGTTGACTCGGTTGCCGACGGGACGATCCAGACGAGTCCGATGACCGATCCAGAACGAGTCCGAAGAGCCGATCCGCACCAACTCAGACTACTCAGCCGACTAAGAATCTAACTCGTTTTCTGACTTGACTCTTGACCATGACCCTTGACTGACGGAAGACCATTAAGTTTGACCTTTGACCGTTAGTCTTAACGACATACTAACGGAATATTCCGTCGAGCGGGGGAATTTTCAGGTGGCCGGCGGCGATGGATTCCGGCCTATTTCGGGCCAAAAACCCAGTTTTCCGGCGAGCCAAAAATACAGAATTTTGTGTGGATTTCTCTCATAGGATGTGAAGAGTTGGATTTGGAATTGGATGAAGAATTGGGCTTGGATTTGGAAAGAAGAGATGGAAGATTTGAAAAAGGCTTGGATTTGGAAATTGAGCTACAAAAGGAAAGGAATTCTATTCCTTAGAAGATATGGAGAACATTGAAGCCTATAAATAGAGAAGAACTTCTACACTTCCATACACTTAGATACATCTTTTGCATATCTCTTGCACACCTTTTACACACACAATACTTTTCTTTTCTTTATTCTTTGTGTGAACTCTTAGCATGAGTAACTAATTTGATTGAGGATGAATTCCTAGTTCTTAACATGTTTTGAGTTTTGTTTCAATTCTAATTTGAAGTTTTTCATATGATTATCGTTTGTTTTTGCTATTAAGAGTGTTTATGATTGATTGATAAGTTGTTTAAGATGCATACTAAATTGATTTGTTAATTTGATCTATAGCTAATGAAAGTTAGGGGATAAGTAATCGTTTCTTGACTCTTTACACAAGTAGAAAACACGAGACCTTGCGGAGGGATTCCGTGGAGCAATTGTGCGTGAAAACAACGATAGAAAGTGGACCAAGCGAACCGAGTCTAACTACTAGTACTAAAACTAAGTTCATAAATCTTAATGCGTTCGGGGAATTACATCTTGTAAGCGAACCTCAAGGTGGTTCTTTTGAATATAATCTGATAACTAAGCGAACCTGTTACTCAGTGAAATAAGGAATTTTGGGGTTAGCTAAGCGAACCTTCTATCCTAAGGTTGGTGATAATCTGTGACTAATAAGAAGTGGAAAAAAACATAACTTTAATCATTGTTTTGCAGCGAAGAAGGATTCCTTGATCTAATCTCTCTTATTGATTTCCTTTTAATTGCTTTGTTTATTTTATTTACTTTCTCAAATTCTTAATCAATACCCCCCTTTGTGTGACAAATTTTACAACTAGAATCTCGTGCTCCTCGTGGGATCGACCTTGACTACCCTATATTACTTGTTAATTAGGTAGTAAAGTATTAATTAATTTGTTGTGGTTACGACACGCATACAAATTTTGGCGCCGTTGCCGGGGAGCATCGGATGATTTTAGTTGTTTTCTTTTTACTTTTTTGCTTTATTCTTGCTTTGTTGGATTCTTTATCGTATCTAACTTAGTTTTTGAGAATTGTTTTTCAGGTACCGGTTTTCCATGTATGGTGGACAAGAGCAAGCATATTACAACAATCAATACGGTTTTCAACCTAAACATCATGGCAACTTCCAACCATCCTTAGGATACAATCAAAACCAATCTTTTGGCTATGATCAAAATCCTATGGAGCCTTATGGATATTCTCATACATATCAACAACCTTATGACGGGTATGTAAGTGGACAATTACAAGGATGGACGGATAATTATGCTTCTAATACATTGTTTTCTAGTAATGTGCAGACGGAGAGTTGGGAATATACTCCTCTTCATCGTGTTTTTCCTTCACTTTTTAAGGATATACAATCTAGAAACTCTATACACGGTGGTAAGCGTGTTAATGTCCGTAAACTTGCACAAAAGTTATACAAATTGGAAGATGATGGAGACTCGGAAGATCTTGTCGCAGAAATTAGTAGGACCATTCATATGGAACTTAAATGACGTCGGGATAAAGGCTATGAAACTGATGAAGATTCTTATTATGGTGGTTCCGATAATGAAGATGATTGTGTTGAAAAGGACCAACCTTTGGAAACTTTTGATGACACTAGTGTAGATTACTCGAGACTTGATCTTAATAATGATCAATCACCTATTCAAAAGGTAGAGCTTGAGGAATATGCATTTAGTGCTTGGAAAAAATTCCTTAGGGAAAATTATGAGTCTGCAGAAGTGTATGAAAGTTTCAACCATGAGGAAGTTATTCCAACTCCGGATCATAATAACGATCCTTCACCTATTCAAAAGGAGGAGATTGTGTGTGACTTGCCTATTGTTGTAAACGGTATAACACCCTCACAAGAAGATATTACAATTTACACCGAAGAAGATTTTATGAGAGAAGAATGGCCCGATTCCGATGATGAGAATGTTGAAGAGATGATGCTCGATAATGAAACCGAATTGATTGAATTTGTGGAAGACCCAATTGAACTTGCTAATGATTATGATGATGCCGAGACTTTGGTTAAGGTAGAAAATGATGAAGAATGGTTGCAAAGTTTGATAGAGGACCACGATATGCAAGAGGTAAGTAGTTCACTTGAATTTTTTAAGAATGAGGAGGATACCGTAATACAAGAAATTGTGCAAGGTTTGTCTAACCCTTTGCATGTTAATTCTTCTCCTTTACCTCTTATTGGTTTGAATGTATGTGCTTCAAAAGTATTTTTGAATGACTTTGTTTCTAGATATCCCCATTGGAAACACTTGATACTAACACTATGCATGTTTGCCAAGAGGAATATATGGAAGTTCCCAAATTCTATGTTCTTTATACACTTCCGAGTGTGGACAAGAATAAGTGTGGGGGAAATTTCTATCGAGCTATAACTTTACTATTATTTTCTTGTGCTAATATTTTTATGGAGTTATTATGTGCAAAACAGGTACCATGGGAGGATCCCCAAATTTTCCGATTATTAGTATATGGGGAGTGAATCTTACAAGAGCCATGTCGGGCCGTCGACTTTAAAACAAGCGCTAAGTGGGAGGCAACCCACCGGTTTTGTATATCTTATCCTTTTGTTTTTATTTGTTTTTTTTGTTTGTTTATTTTTCTTGTTCCATATCATATTACGATTTCCCACCTTGACTTTTCTAGGAGGATTCAATTACATTGAGGACAATGTAAGGTTTAAGTGTGGGGGAGTGGCTAAGCATATATTTTTTGCATAAAAAAAAAAGAGAATTTTTTTTTTTTTTTGCATAAAACTTTCAACTTTTAGAGATTTTAGAGTCACTAGCATGCTTCTAGGTATGATTACATAGAGAATTCTGACCGACATAATTGAACTTGGAAGTTTTAGGGAACTACGTTCGATTTCTTGCTTGTTAGAGTGTTAAATAATGGATTTAATCATGCCGGTGATGCAAATTTGGTGCAGGGAGAAGTGCGTTATTAGAGTTGCTGATCAATCATTAGTGGAGACTACCCATTTTAATATCAACCAAGGCACCGACCAAAAATTCTTCCTTTACTAAAGAGCTTCTTTTGAGTGTGTGTCACCGTACGTTAATTCCGGGTAGAATGGTGAGCTACCCAATTTCACACCAATTTCAGCACTATTTTGATCTCTTGAGTGCTATTTTTTTTCAATCATGAGGGTGACGTCTATAGATGAAAGCCAACTTCTTGTAGTTCGATTTGCAGTTAGCACCATTCTCTCAACAACGGGTCCATAGAAACACCATAATCATCAACAACAAGGGAGCGACATCAAAATCTACAAGGAAAGTTGAAAAGGTTCAAGGTTTGCAAGCAACAATGGAACAAGAAAAGAGCAAATTTCATATTCAAGTAAAGCAACATACAAAGAGCAGATTTTTACATACAAGTTGAAGACTTATTCACAAAAGCGAAGAAAAGCAAAAGGTGAGAATTATTGAAATTTATGATTTCGAGACGATACAAGTTGTGAAGAATCAAGCGGTAAAGTACTTTTCCACGGCCATGGTTGTTTTATTTTTCACTTTTTTTTGTGTTTTGTTTCTCTTGTCTATGAAAGAAAATGAAAATGAAAAAGAAAAGAAATATATGAGACAAGAGAAATATCTATTATTGTTTTGTTTTGAATAAGCCGTGGGGAAGGAAAATCTATAAGGAAGTTTCAAGCGACAAGGAATTAAGGAAAAAGGTTACAAATTGTTAAGGATCTATGAAGCTAAAGAGTTTGTCACCAATAGTTGAATCCGAAGACCAAGAAGATGAAGACAAGGAGCGGAAGACGTTTCTTTTGGATTCCGTGAGAGTGGTGTTATCATAATTGGCAATCGGATGTGAAGGTAAGTAAGTAATCTCATCCTCGATATAAATGGTTGATTTCCTTTCTTAGAGATCGTCAGAAAAATGGTTTTTCAAAAATGTTAAAAGATGTGGGTTTTTCAAAATTTCAGAAGTTATCCTTCCCACCATTCAACGTGTTGCAGGAATTCTCTCTTCATTCCTGCATGCGCACATGTGAGACCCATAAAAAAGCCGTCTTTTTGAGTGCAATTATCATAAAACCCTTTTAAGTGAGGCAGAAGTCGAGGCGAAATGCTTATTGATCGTTTCTCAAACACGTGTTCTCTCATTATGGTGTGGTTATATCTCACTCAACATTTAAGAATGAGAATATGTTCTTTAGTATTTCTAACTTCTTATTACTAGCATGCAGAAACTCTATGTCCTCATAACTTTTAGGATGCTTGGGACGCTGGAACGCTTTGAAGTTGTAAGTTTTGGTTTGATTTGCTCGAGGACTAGCAAAGTCTAAGTGTGGGGGAATTTGATAGGTGTAGAATACACCTAATTTACTATCTAGTAGTTATGCTTTCTTTGCCATTTTTCTAGTAAATTATGTATTTTTACATGTGTTTTTGAGTTATTAGGTACTCTGGAGTCGCACGGACGAAAAGAAGGAGAAATCATCCAATTTGAGTAAAAAGGGAAAAAAGGTCATTTCGGGGGCGGACACGATCTGGAGTCCAGTCATGGTTAAGGGACAACCCTTTTTAAAGTTTTAAAGACAGACTAGCTAATGTTAAGGGGCTGCCATTGGCTAGCCCTTATCAAAAGAGACTATTTATAAAGGCACCCATCTGGGGTGGATCTTATATTGGGTGTCTCAATCACACCCACCCCATAACCTACATACTCGTTCATCTCTTTCAGAACATAGCTGAAAACGAGAAGTTAAAAAGCAGCGGCTGCTGCTTAAATCAAGAACAGATCGAGAAGAAAGCAGTGTTGTTGTTGTCAGAGAAGCAGGTAGAGAAATCAAGAGTAGCTATGATGATGGTTGTTCTGTGATAAATCAAAGAGAGAATCGAAAAGGGTTTCTGTGAAAATAGGGTTTGATTGTGTGCATTAAAATCGAGAGAATTCCTAAGAGCTATTGAATCAGAACTGAGGTCGATGGAGACAGATGGGTTTTAGTCGCTGAAGAATCCGTTTGAGGAACTAGAAATTGGGATCTGTTGCTGGTAGATTTGAGAGGTGGATTTTGAATTGGTGGATTTGACAGAATAGGCAGATGAATCTGTTGTTATAAGCAGTGGAGAAATCAAATATGGTGTCGTAGTTGAGCGAAACAAAGATGAACTGATGGGTTGGTTGTTTTCGATTTGAAATGGGTTCGAATTGTGCTGTGATATGGAATGATTGAAGGCTGTTCGAGATTGAGAATTTGATGAAGAGAAGATCTGCTGCTGTGATGAGACGAATGAATTGATAAATGGGTACGGCAGAGCTGTTGAATAGATGAATGTTTAGGTGTGTAACAGGTGAAGAAAAAGGCCTGAAGTTGGCCTGGAAAGTCCTATAATTAAACGGAACTCGGCCGGATTTTGGCTCTGAAGAGTTGACTCGGTTGCCGACGGGACGATCCAGACGAGTCCGATGACCGATCCAGAACGAGTCCGAAGAGCCGATCCGCCCCAACTCAGATTACTCAGCCGACTAAAAAGCTAACTCGTTTTCTGACTTGACTCTTGACCATGACCCTTGACTGACGGAAGACCATTAAGTTTGACCTTTGACCGTTAGTCTTAACGACATACTAACGGAATATTCCGTCGAGCGGGGGAAATTTTCAGGTGGCCGGCGGCGATGGATTCCGGCCTATTTCGGGCCAAAAACCCAGTTTTCCGGCGAGCCAAAAATACAGAATTTTGTGTGGATTTCTCTCATAGGATGTGAAGAGTTGGATTTGGAATTGGATGAAGAATTGGGCTTGGATTTGGAAAGAAGAGATGGAAGATTTGAAAAAGGCTTGGATTTGGAAATTGAGCTACAAAAGGAAAGGAATTCTATTCCTTAGAAGATATGGAGAACATTGAAGCCTATAAATAGAGAAGAACTTCTACACTTCCATACACTTAGATACATCTTTTGCATATCTCTTGCACACCTTTTACACACACAATACTTTTCTTTTCTTTATTCTTTGTGTGAACTCTTAGCATGAGTAACTAATTTGATTGAGGATGAATTCCTAGTTCTTAACATGTTTTGAATTTTTTTTCAATTCTACTTTGAAGTTTTTCATATGATTATCATTTGTTTTTGCTATTAAGAGTGTTTATGATTGATTGATAAGTTGTTTAGGATGCATACTAAATTGATTTGTTAATTTGATCTATAGCTAGTGAAAGTTAGGGGATAAGTAATCGTTTCTTGACTCTTTACACAAGTAGAAAACACGAGACCTTGCGGAGGGATTCCGTGGAGCAATTGTGTGTGAAAACAACGCTAGAAAGTGGACCAAGCGAATCGAGTCTAACTACTAGTACTAAACCTAAGTTCATAAATCTTAATGCGTTCGGGGAATTACATCTTGTAAGCGAACCTCAAGGTGGTTCTTTTGAATATAATCTGATAACTAAGCGAACCTGTTACTCAGTGAAATAAGGAATTTTGGGGTTAGCTAAGCGAACCTGCTATCCTACGGTTGGTGATAATCTGTGACTAATAAGAAGTGGAAAAGAACATAACTTTTATCATTGTTTTGCAGCGAAGAAGGATTCCTTGATCTAATCTCTCTTATTGATTTCCTTTTAATTGCTTTGTTTATTTTATTTACTTTGTCAAATTCTTAATCAATACCCCCCTTTGTGTGACAAATTTTACAACTAGAATCTCGTGCTCCTCGTGGGATCGACCTTGACTACCCTATATTACTTGTTAATTAGGTAGTAAAGTATTAATTAATTTTTTGTGGTTATGACACGCATACAGGAACTCCCAATCATCTCCGATTCCATGTTAAATCCCTATCATCCATTTTTTCTGACACTAAACACCTGTCCATGACCTCCCCACACTTCATATACATATTAACTAGACCATTTAATTCCAATATATTCCTATCCATCGGAGCTCTTATACAATACCCATGCAATTCCTTCCCCAATGACAGTGCTAAAACTTACAATTAACATTGGGTCTCAGTTTTCGGTCATCAATGTTTACCAACTGGGAAAAAGATTCACGAGCATCGTCACAAAAAATAGCATCTGCAAAACATACCCATAAAGAAATTTCTTGCTTTCCCTACATTCCTATTTTCCCCATAAACAGAAATAAGAGAATTCTGTACAAACGTGTAATTCTCAAACCCACCTATGATAAAATACCAATGGATAGCCATTTGAAACATATCCAGTTCAGCACAAGAAGATAAAACCACGCATCAATTACTTCACCAGTTGAACAATTCATTTTCCCTCTCATATATCAAAAAAATTGTATAATCCACATCATTTATGCACCGATATAAATGACGTCCATGTCAATAAATGTGGTTCTACACCTTCTATTTCCATGATCCGAAACATCTTAACATCACCATTATAATCAAAATTATGCGCATAACCAGAAAACTTAGTATTCCGAGAAACATGATTTCTATGAGTCAATTTATCAAACTCCTTTATTGCATCCTCCATTAATACCATTCTTCCATATATATTAATCAAATCATTCCCAACATGAAAATTGAAGAAAACTAGAAAAGAACAACTTCTCTTACGCATAGTCGTATACTTTTTTAAGAACCTTTAAACAAAATTCCTTAGGCCTATTCCTATGTGTATGCCAAACACTGATTTTTGGCATATATGCACCCACTATGGGTATGCCAAACTGCCAAACTCATATGCCAATATATCTGGAATAACATATAGGCATACAACGACAGAGTTTCCAGCGAGCGATAGAGTGTCCATCGCTCGATGGTCAAGCCAGCGCTCTCTGGTCATTAATTCTCCAGCACTAGTCAAGCTCACGCTCGACTCTTAGAACATCGCTCACCAGATCTTCATCCAACTGCAAGTATTCCCCCCTATAAATACCTAATTTCAATTTCATATCAACTCACACTAGAATTTCTAAATCTCTCTAGAATTTCTCAATATTCTTCTTCAAATCTAAAACAATCACATCTTCTGTACAATTCTTTTCATTTCTTATAATATGGATTCACAATCTCAAATTCAAGACAAAGGCAAAGCTAGAAAAACCAAAGTCTGTGGTGCAAAATACACACTGATAGAGGATGAATGCATTTGTCGTAATTATGTTTATTTTACCCAAGATTGTATTGATGGTGCGCAACAACATGGTAACACCATGTGGGATAATATATTTTTGAAATATGAAGAACAAACCATGAACATCAACTATCATGATGCAAAAGGATTGGCAGAACACTTCACTGTAATCAACAGGGAAGTAGCCGCTTATGTTGCATTGATAATGCAAGCCAAGAGAGCAGGCAGGGAGAGTGGTCAGAACGATGTTGATTTTGAAACAAAGGTTCGTTTAGATTGGCAGCGAAAACATGGTAAACAGTTCACTTTCGAAAGTTATTATCATATTTTGAAGGTGTTGAACAAATATAATCCATATTTCTTAATAACTAATCAACAATTACCTGAAAGGTCACCATATAATTCTTCTCCCTCAACACCAAATTCAAATTCTTCATCAGATACTGCAAGAAACCCAAAAGGTAACTTAGTTTTTAATAATTATGATGATGATGGTCAGACAAAATTGCCAGGGAGGAACAAAGCAAGACTAGCAAGAAAATTAGGTCAAGAAGGAGGGAGTTCCGGTGGATTTAAAATGGCGGAGTTTATGGAACATCAAAAGACCGTCGAGAAGCAAAGAGTCGTTGATAGGAAATTTCAAAACAGGGAGAGTAAAAAAAGTCGTCTTTCTCAATAAAAATTTGGGTTTGATTATGATAAGCATAACATCCTTCAAGCTAACACTTCAATTATGAATGCCCAGCAAAAACATGTGCGGCAAATTGAATTTGACAGAATTCAAGCACAGATTGAACAACAAGCTGGATTTACTAACAACAATGATGATAATGATGATGATGATTTAACTGATGATAAGTTTGATGTAGTAGTTCCTGATAAACGCATTTATGTGTCTAATTTGTCCTCAATGTTTCGTATTGTTAAGTACTCGTTTTCATACTTATTATGATGTTTTATATGTTTGTAGGTATTTTGGGGAAATAAACATTTTTGGAAAATTTGGCTCGAAAAGTTGCTCGGAGCACCCCCGGAGGACATTTGCTATACGGACCCCCATTTTGGATAAGGGGTACCTCATTTGATAAGGGGTATACTAATTACTATCGTCACCCAAGCACTCAGGATAAGGGGCAACCCTTTCTCAATGTTTGAATTTGCTTTTGGCGGGAACTTTGGCTGTCAGCAGGCGTAACTTTTGTTTGAAATTTTGGAGTGGTTTGAGTGAAATTTAATCGCGGTTTTCGGCTGGGATGGACTTGATTGGACAAAACAGGGATGGTAACATGTTCGAATTCGTAAAAAAATGGAGGTACATTGTCTCCTCACGATGAAACAAAGTGAAAACATTCTTGGACTCTTTTGAAATATTTTTGGTAGATTGTACGAGACCTGAGAGTGTTTTACTCAATCTGAAGTGTGTGTGGGTACGAATCAACGTGTTTGAAGTGGTCCAACATGAGAATCAGGATGATAAGGGATATTCTCGTCGGTTTAAGAAAACAACGCATATAGATATCTATGGTATTCTGTTGAGATATTCTTGGAAGATGTTGTGCTGTAGAAAGTTTAACACTCTCTAAAACGTGTTTCTAACGTGTTTTAAGAGCTTTTGATGCATGGGAATCACCAGCAAATGCGTGCAGAGGAAAAGAAGGAAATACTTCACGTAAATGGCAGGGGAGTAAAAGAGGATAATTCTTGAGTTAATTACCAGATTCGATGGTGCTATTGGGTATAAAATGGATCTTGAGGAGTCATATGGGGGGACGAAGTGTTAGGGGTAGCGACAAAGCTGTTAAGAGACGCTGCAGAGAAGAGAAGAAGAGCTGCAGCAGCAGAAGGAAGGAAGAGTTGCAGACGACGCACATAAAGTGTCGTTGTGAAGAACACGAAGAACAGACTAACAAAAGCCATCGTTTATGAACAGTAAAGCAGCAGAACATTTGTAACGGGCTCTGTTCAGCATTGTAACGCTTATCTTCGTTAGCAACACTTCTTTAGGTATTTTTTGTAATAGTGAGTTCTGTGATGCTCATTCAGCGTTCTGAATCTCTGTTTTATCTTATTTCTTCAATAAAAACACCATTCGAGCTATGAATTATCTTTTTGAGTGTGTTTTCACCATGCGGAACTAGAACCCATCACTTGGACAACGAAGGAAGCAACTTTTCATGATTGTGGTAAATGAGTTAATTCTTTATATGACTTTTTGCATAGATTTAATTTCTTTATGATTTCTATTAATTATTTGTTATTTTGTATGATGTCGCATGCTTGGTTTTAATTACTTTTGATGCGTCATGCTTACGACTTACAGATAATGTTTTACGAAATCTATTTTTGGCAAAGAATTAGAGTCACAACTTCTTTTGTTTGAGCTATATTGTATAAAGTTAATGACTGAACCACAAGAATATGAAAAGTAGTGAAATCCTGCGCCCTAGTGTCTCTTCATCCCGTGACAATTTTTTTTGTATATATTTTTCTATTATTTTAGTTTATTAATTCTTAAAATCAATCTCATCAAGTCCGAGTGAATGACAACCTTACTACCACTTTCTACAACATTATTGATTCACATCAATTTTTGACGCCGCCGACGCGTACTTGTATATAGATTTGTTTTAGGTTTATTTTTGTTCTCTTTTACGCCTTTGGTATTTTTTTTTATTCTTTTCAGATTTGGAGCGAAGCTACAAGGAAATAAAAAGTGCTATAAAAGGAAAGCGTCGCCAAAGAAGGAAAGAAAAGAGGAGTCCAAGGAGTGAAGAAGATATTGTACAAATTTATTTTATTTGGACTTTATTTCTTTTTATTTTTAGAAACTGTAAATAGAGTTTCACTGTTGTAATTTTTCTTTTTCTTTTTGGACAATTTTGGACTTTATTTTTGGACTTTTGGACATTTTTTTTTAAAACCCTAAGGAAGGGTTATTTAAATATAAACTGCACAGGGAAGGACGACGATTACGATATCGTCTCGGCCCCTCGGGTTCGTACACTGACATAGGAGTCGGTGGCCCGAGTCGACTTCAACGGTTCATCCCCCGTCTGGAACGGGAGGTAAGAATTCTAAACACCCGCGAATCCCCTGTCAGCGGGTTTACTGGATGATTTTGTATGCATATATGTTGAGGTCTTGAATACGGCTGCTTTAATTTCCTAGTAAAGGGAAAGGACTGGCCATACAAGATAAGGGTTCGGATTTCATCATCGTTCTCTTCTTGCCCGCCTTAGGAAAATGATACCAAACGCGAACCTAAGCCTAAAATATTGATTAGAACGAGACCGATAGGGTAACGAGCTTAATAGGAAAGTCATTCGAAAAATATTGGTTACTCTTTTAAGCATACTTCAAAGTTCATGATGGTTTCTGTGAGTTGAATGCGTGACTGCGCCACCTTGTAATGCGATGAGGCCTTGGATATCAAAGCTCCACGCAGCTTCCCTCGCCTCTATTCAACTTACTTAAACTCGGATTGATTCCAGAGGGGTCTGCTTAAATTGTAACGAATTCCCTTTCGAAGGATTAGAAGCTGGTCTAGAAACAATCTAAGTGGAGCCATCATGCTTTTTGTTTGCTAGAAATCAGTAGGTTTGTTGTGGTCGAGACATCATTGTTTGTGTTTATGTAGAATTCCCTTGCAGTTAGGATGTCGAACTGGTATTATAATAGCCAATACAACGAATATACGACTAATTTTCAAAATGGACATTACTTTGACCATAGTGTGAATAGTGGTTGGGAACGCCAATCTTTTGAAGGTTATGGCCCATACCATGGTGAGCCCAATTACTATCCACATGCCCACCGGTCATACGAGAAAAATTCCTATAATTCCTCTTCTCTAGATGAATCACGTAAGATACTTGAGTCAACATGTAAGTTAACTGAGTCAACACGTGAGTTTTCTGAGTCAACACGTAGGTTAGAGTTAGAGACGGAAGAAAGAATTGCTCGAATTACTCTTGATTACCAATACATTCTCTCCAATATCACCCGTGAAAATGAGGAATTTTTTTATGACGGGGTTAGAATTGGTAACACTACTTGTTTAGATGAGGTTCAACCATTTTCATGTTATTATAATAATGATTATGATGAGGATAGTGTTGATGAAGAATTTGAAATAAATAGGCATATTGATCAGGGATTTACTACTCCAATTGAGCTTTATAATAATAGGGTTACTTCTGGTTCAGATCCTAATAATTTTAACAATTATTCACCAATTAAAAAGGACGAGGATTTGACTAGAGATACTGTTTTAGACGATGTGGTATTTCCTGTTTATGAAGCCGATTATAGTTTTGAGGAACGAGTTTATTCTGAGAATATTGTTTTAGAGTCTAGCGATTTAGAAACATTAGACTTAGAAAAAGAAGACGAACTCGTAGAGCTTTTAAATATGAGTGAGGATACACCACCTGAGTATAAACTACAAGAAGCAATTGACCATTTTCAGGATTCTGATGATCTAGAAATTAGGGAAATTGTAGCTAGTCTATCTAGAGACACCCAAAATTCTAAGTTTGGGGGTGATTATCATTCTCCTTGTGCCTTACCTTTAGCTCTTACAGAGATCCCTCACTTGGGACTTGATATTTGTGCCTCAACCATTGTGTCAGATTACCTTCATGCTAACTCTACTAAACCTAATAATGTCTAGAGAAGTTCAGATGTTAGAAACCCATCCTCTGGTTGATGTGGTTAACCCAGGCTATGATACCAAAATTGACTTTGTTTTCCCACCAAAAACTTTTCTTTCAATTGTGGGAACTTATGATTTTCAAATATGTCGATTATTAAGTTTTCAGACTAAACCTAATTACTTTAGGAGAATAGGGTCGACACATTTGCTTAAAGAAGAACACCTCTTTCATTGTGGTCAGCTATGTGAGTCAAATCTGATTGACTTAGAGGATCCCTAGTTATTCAGGTTAATGTTATGTGCTTCTAAGTTGTTATTCGAGTTTCTCCAGACTCTAGGACCTGAACATTCGGATCTAACTTTTGAGGAAATGCAACCCATGAATTTTTTTTTATCTAGACCCAGTTATAGAACCTGAACATGAACCTCAACTATTTTTAGTTGTCTTAAACATGAAACTAGACAAGGGTGTGCTTTATTTGCTAATTTTCTTGGGATGTTATAGATTCCTTTTACTTGTGATAGACCTATTTGGTTTTGGTGATCCGCAGTTATTTCGGCTATTACTTTATGATTCTTCGAGGTGACTAATCTCTTCCATTGTCTGGCTGAAGACTTTAAACTTAGCACTTCTTGGGAGGTAACCAATGCTCATGCAACACGGTAATATCTTTCCTTAACTCTTTTACTTCAAGTGGTAACAGTTTCTCCTTGTTCATGCTTTTAATTCTATCTTTAGAACATTGAGGACAATGTTAGATTTAAGTTTGGGGGTATGGGAGAAACTTTTTAGTTGCAGTATTAATAAATAAACTCCAGAGCCTAGAAATTTATGCTTATTAAGGTCGGCACTAACCAATCTAAGTGGATGGAAACATTTTGGTTGTAAGAGTTGAGGAACCAATCAGATTAGATGGAAACATCTAGAAGAGTCTATTCATAAAAGCACAGATCTCAGGTGTGAGAAGAAAAAAAACATGGTAGTTTCGCCATATCCTCGTGATGGAAACATCGAAAGAATCCTGATCACTTCTTTTATTTTACTTTTTACCATTGCTTGGGTGAAATAAAGTGACTGAGATATCATAAAAAAATAAAAAACAAAAAAATTGAGAAAAATAAAAAGAAATTGAGACCAGACCACTAGACCAACCGGAATAAATTCAATAAAGTCGACCACTGGTACCCTTGTATATGCCAGTGTGTTGATATTAGTCCAGACCAGTATCTCAGTCCATTAGGATAGGTTCACCTTAGTCCACATTTTTCTCTACATCCATTTTCTTAATCTATCCATGTGATTGGTTGACTCCGGTTTATGATGTCCAGAAACTATCTGAGTAGAGTTGTGTCACTTTATATGAATTTTAGTATGCTTGAGTGCAAACTCGTGTACATCAATTGGAATTTCGCATCAGGGTACTTCCTCCTGCAGTCAATAAGTATGCCAACCAATGAGATTCTTTAGTTCCTTCCAAGGTTCTGTGTAGATAGCTAGGGTATGGAGTAAAGGTTTTGTGGGTACACCTCTGGTAAAACCTCCGGAGACAACACTCCGCCACTAGGGCCACCTAGTGGTTTAACGGCTTGCTGCACGTGCTAAGTGTAGTCATCTTATTTTCTAGATTAGATTTGCTCGGGACTAGCAAATAATATGTTTGGAGGTATTTGATAAACGCATTTATGTGGCTAATTTTTCCTCAATGTTTCGTATTGTTAAGTACTCGTTTTCGTACTTATTATGGTGTTTTATATGTTTGTAGGTATTTTGGGGAAATAAACATTTTTGGAGAATTCGGCTCGAAAAGTTGCTCGGAGCACCCCCGGAGGACATTTGCTATACGGACCCCCATTTTGGATAAGGGGTACCTCATTTGATAAGGGGTATACTAATTACTATCGGCACCCAAGCACTCATGATAAGGGGCAACCCTTTCTCAATGTTTGAATTTGATTTTGGCGGGAACTTTGGCTGTCAGCAGGAGTAACTTTTGTTTGAAATTTTGGAGTGGTTTGAGTGAAATTTAATCGTGGTTTTCGGCTGGGATGGACTTGATTGGACAAAACAAGGATGGTAACATGTTCGAATTCGTAAAAAAAGGGAGGTACATTGTCTCCTCACGATGAAACAGAGTGACAACATTCTCGGACTCTTTTGAAATATTTTTGGTAGATTGTACGAGACCTGAGAGTGTTTTACTCAATATGAAGTGTGTGTGGGTACGAATCAACGTGTTTGAAGTGGTCCAACACGAGAAATCAGGATGATAAGGGATATTCTCGTCGGTTTAAGAAAATAGCACATTTAGATATTTATGGTATTCTGTTGAGATATTCTTGGAGGATGTTGTGATGTAAAAAGTTTAACACTCTCTAAAACGTGTTTCTAACGTGTTTTAAGAGCTTTTGATGCATGGGAATCACCAGCAGATGCGTGCAGAGGAAAAGAAGGAAATACTTCACGTAAATGGCAGGGGAGTAAAAGAGGATAATTCTTGAGTTAATTACCAGATTCGATGGTGCTACTGGGTATAAAATGGATCCTGAGGAGTCATATGGGGGGATGGAGTGTTAGGGGTAGCGACAGAGCCGTTAAGAGACGCTGCAGAGAAGAGAAGAAGAGCTGCAGCAGAAGCAGGAAGGAAGAGTTGCAGACGACGCACATAAAGTGTCGTTGTGAAGAACACGAAGAACAGACTAACAAAAGCCGTCGTTTATGAACAGTAAATCAGCAGAACATTTGTAAGGGGCTCTGTTCAGCATTGTAACGCTTATCTTCGTTAGCAACACTTCTTTAGGTATTTTTGTAATAGTGAGTTATGTGATGCTCATTCAGCGTTCCGAATCTCTGTTTTATCTTATTTCTTCAATAAAAACACCATTCGAGCTATGAATTATCTTTTTGAGTGTGTTTTCACCATGCAGAGCTAGAACCCATCACTTGGACAACGGAGGAAGCAACTTTTCATGATTGTGGTAAATGAGTTAATTCTTTATATGACTTTTTGCATAGATTTAATTTCTTTATGATTTCTATTAATTATTTGTTATTTTGTATGATGTCGCATGCTTGGTTTTAATTACTTTTGATGCGTCATGCTTACGACTTACGTGGATAATGTTTTACGAAATCTATTTTTGGCAAAGAATTAGAGTCACAACTTCTTTTGTTTGAGCTATATTGTATAGAGTGAATGACTGAACCACAAGAATATGAAAAGTAGTGAAATCCTACGTCCTAGTGTCTCTTCATCCCGTGACAATTTTTTTTGTATATATTTTTCTATTATTTTAGTTTATTAATTTTTAAAATCAATCTCATCAAGTCCGAGTGAACGACAACCTTACTACCACTTTCTACAATATTATTGATTCACATCAGTTCCTCTAAATGATTGATGTGTTAAATTAAGTTTTAATTTGATATGTTGTTGTTGCATTCTACTTAATATTAGTTTGAAATGAAAAGTTGATTAATTTGAAATGTTGTTGCTCATTAACTTTAAATAAGTTTATTGCTCATTAACTTAAATAAAAATACATAACTTAAATTAAAGTACATAAAACTTAAATTAAAATACATAACTCATTGTCTTACATGCTCTTCCCAAAGATTCAATCTCAGATCGTCTCTTAAACTATCATACAAATTTCGGTTCTAAATGTAATTAGTCATTTGAGCATAATTCCTTGCTGGGACTCCTCTTTGTGGTTGAATCTCCGGCCGCAAATCTTCATCTTCGTCCACTCCGGATTACGACGGGTTTCCTGAATTACCATATTATGAAGAATTATACAAGTGAGCATAGTCTTGTGCATTTCACGTGGACTCAACCCACGATATGGGCCACAAATGATAGCGAAATTCCTCTTCAAAATTCCAAAAGCGCGTTCCACATCCTTCCTTGCTCCCGTTTGGGCATCATTAAAATGTCGGTATGAACGGCCTAATGCACCGGTAGGAGGCTGACGGTAGCATTGAACCAAGGTGGACCATTTTGGGTAGATACCATCCACAAGATAATAGCCATGAGTGTACTGGTGGTTGTTAATCATGAAACGGACTTGGGGACATATTCCATGCTTCAAATCTTCAAACAGAGGCGACTTATGCAAAATATCGATATCATTTTGTGAACCCGGAAGACCAAAAAAAACATGTCATATCCAACAATCGTAAGAAGCAGCAACTTTAAGGATAACTGTTGGTTTTGGATAATGACCTTTATATTAACCGACCCAATAAACAGGGCATCCTTTCCATACCCAATGCATACAACCGAGACTACCTAGCATTCATGGGAATCCCCTTTCCTTATTCTCCCTCAATATTTGTCTAACATCTTCCTCAATTGGTTTTCGTAAATATGTTGGACCAAAATGATTAATAATTACTTCACAAAACAATTAAAGGTAAGTGAATGAAGTTGTTTTACCCATACGAAGATACTCATGGTTCGCATCCGCTGTCCTTCCATAACCTATAATCCTTAAAGCCGAAGTAACTTTTTGTTCAGGACTATGACCTCTAATATTCAGTGCATCAAACTGATAATTAAATTGAGGTTCTACCCGACAAAGCTCTTCAATAATCTTTATCACCAGATGCCAAGGCATACAGAATCGACCTTGGAAATCTCGATCAAAGTACACACAATTGAGAAGAAAATAATCGTGCATCAGCTTCTGATAGCAAAATTCCCTCCCTCGATACGCATACCTTCTTGTGGCTCTGGAACTCTAGGTATTTGGCCCTTATGTACTAGCATCAAAATGCGATGAGTTTATTATCTTCAGCTTCCTCATCGTCAAGTTCTTGCAACCTCCTTTGATGCATTTCTTGTTGTAATCTAAACCGATTCATAATAATATTCCTCTCTTCATTGGATCTCGCCATTAAAATTTAAAATGAGAATAAAGATATATAAATTGGTGAAATATAGGTTGAAGTAGGTGTGAGTACCTTGAAGAAATATGAGGGCGTATATATAGGAACCAGTAGGGGAAATAACCGTTGCAAAAAATCCAGTGGTCGATATAATTAATATCGCCAACGATAATCTTATTATCGCCAGCGTTATTCAAAATATCATTTGCTAGAATGTATGTCGCTTATTCATTTTCTCATAGTGGCGCAATTGGTTTTCCATGCCACCTGGTATGCCAAACAACATTTTTTTTGCATACCCATATGAATAGGCCTTACCCTGGTTTGACAGTGAAATCTTACACTAGCTTGAATCTATGTGTAGCTGGCTAAACTAAATTAAGCTATATTTTACTACCTTCAAAACAAAAAAAAATATTTGATTGACCCCTAGCTTCAGCCAGGGGAAGCCTGTGCATACATCAGCCCCTGTAGGTTGATATCGAAAAAATTGTGGTGTACTTGGTACCCTCGTCATTTCAATCCTTAGTCATTGTCAGTTTTTATATGAAAAATTTAATCCACGATGAAATGTTTTGAAAATCGACAATTAATCATTGTTGAAACGAGTTGAAGAAAAATACGAAA
This sequence comes from Papaver bracteatum, assembly GCA_023529315.1. NCBI lineage: Eukaryota > Viridiplantae > Streptophyta > Magnoliopsida > Ranunculales > Papaveraceae > Papaver > Papaver bracteatum. The sequence goes on along the minus strand of JAJJWX010003811.1, from coordinate 2,013,106 downwards.
GAAGAAAAAGAAAACGATGAAGAAATTAAATGATAGTAAATAAATAAGTTTTAGTTTTGTTTTGATTTAGTTATAGGTCATAATGTAATAAAACTAATAAAGAGAAGGTATTTCTAACGTTTTGTAGGTTTCTAGGTAACTATCCATATTTTGGACAGTTTAATCCTTTGCAACCCTAACAATAGGATTCTCAATGCATGGGTAGACACTCACCCGTAAAAAGGTTGATGGGACGGATCGAATCCATGAATTATATCAAGTGGGGGTGTGCAACGGACGGATGATTGCGGATTAGGGGTCACCCGCGTCCAAACTGTCAAAATTGCGGATTTGGAAAATCCAACCGTGTCCGGCCCAATCACCCGCGGATCAGCGGATGATATGGACCGGATGCGGATTAACCGCGGATTTAGACAAAAAAAAAAGTAAAACCCAAAATAATACATGGGAGAACTAGTTTCGAGTCCTCCTACTATTGGATATTAACCGAAACCTTTTACCTTGATTGTACTAATAAAAAGAAGGTTACTGTCATCAACACCCCAAACATACGAGATCTTTAAGTTTTGCTTACCCATACACATAAGATAAAACTGAGATTAGTAACACAACCAAAATGTAAAGCGAACTACTGTGTGAAGAAGGTCCATTGCCAAACGCACCATTCAGAATGTGACATAGATAGGACGTGGTTGTGGATTAGGTCAGTCAAAATGATGCAGTGGGTATAACAAAATCCTAACACCCTGAATTTAGTTAAGACCTGCTATAATGACTATCATGGGGTACAAGATTTTTATTCATGATACTCAGTGAAATATCCTTAATATTTCTATCAAATTCCCTTACTACCCTACGGTGTGGGTAAATCCGCGGATTACAAAGTCCAACCGCAACCAAACCGTGTAAACGTGCGGATTTGAGAATCCCATCCGTATCCGGCCCATAACTCTTGTGGATTGGGTTTCACTCGCAATTTTACGGACGGATACGGGTGAAATCCGCGGTTCCCGTTTTTTTTTGCACAACCCTAATTATCAATGCTCAGCTATTGATGGGCCAGTCTTTGGTCATATACGGGCTTCATATATTTTTTGATCGGTCCAGTTAATGTACACCGTCGATTTGATTTTACCCAACAAAATAAAAACCCCTAAAACCTTAATTTCCTTATATGTTGATTCAGTGTTCGTAACACCTAAATAGGAAAATTAGCTTCATCTCTTCGTCTTCCTCCTCCACTCCAACCCTAGGCAAAATCTCCATTTTTATCTCTAAAAATCCAATCTTGGCACTCTGATTTTCTCCTCTAAATATCTTCTTCGTGTTTCATCATATTCAGCTGATCAAAAATGGCGGACGTAGTTCAGTACAGATTAGAGCGTATGTTAGATGAATTAGAAGACCTAGAAAAAAGAGGTCTTTTCCGTCGCACAGAAATAGCAGAAATTGTTAACAAGAGAAGAAAGTTCGAGTACAAACTTAAAAGACCAAGTCCATTAAAACAAGATTTCTTAAGTTACATTGATTATGAGAAACAACTTGATTCACTCCGTAGACTTCGGAAGAAATTGGTTTCTGAAGATTTGAAAGAACAAGGTATTAAGAAAAGGAAAAGGAAATCTTCTTCTGATATTGCCGGTGTTTTGAGAATACTTGGGATTTTCAGATTAGCTGTAACCAGGTTTAAAGGTGATATTCATCTTTGGTTTAGGTACCTTGAGTTCTGCAGAGAACGCGGTCATGGTCGAATGAAGAAGGTACGGCTTCTAAATCTAAGTACCATGAATTTTGAAAATTTTATTTTTCTGTTTTGTTTGTGTTTATTTGTTAGAAATGGCTACCGCGGAGGAATTAATTATTAGAGTCTACCACTTACCAATTGTACATTCTCTGTTGGTTCTGTTTTGTGATTGTAGTAGCAGTTGGACTATAGTGATTAAGTATTTGCTGAAAGTGGTGAAATTTTAACATTTGTTTGAAACTACTGGGGTGTCTTTGCAGATTTTACCTCAGGTGCTTAGGTTTCATCCTAAGGTACCCGGTGTTTGGATATATGCAGCAAGTTGGGAATTCGACCACAATTTGAATGTTGCCGCAGCTCGTGCACTCATGCAGAATGGGTTGAGGGCATGTCCAGAATCTGAAGATCTATGGGTTGAGTATCTACGAATGGAGTTGACTTACCTTAACAAGCTGAAAGCACGAAAGACTGCTCTTGGTGAAGATACGGGAACATTGGCTCGAAAAGAAGGGGATGTTGATGAGAAACAGTGGAGAGATGAAAACAAGGATTTGTTTATGTCTCTGGATGGGGAGAAGGAAGGCGTCGATGGTACTGATGTCCAAGAGGGAGAGTCGGAGAATAAAAAGGATACTTTTAGAGAGCAGGGCTCGGTTATTCTTCAGACTATCTATAGTGGGGCAATTGAGGCGCTTCCAACAAGCATGAGTCTGCGAAAGCGGTTTTTGGAGGTTTTGGATGGTATAGACCTGGCCCATTCTGAAGAGTTGAAGAAAGAAATGATGGATGGCATGAGGAGAGATTTTGCCAAGAAAGCGGAGTATTGGGATTGGTTAGCAAGACTTCAAATTGGTGATGTTGAAAAGACAAAGGGTAAAAAGGACATGCTTTGCCGGTTGAATAAAGCTGTTGATGTAAGCAATATTTCAACTCTCACCAATCCTGTATCTGCCTTCTTTATAATGTCTAGAGCAATTTAGTTATTGACACATGAACCGTGAGATCATCCTCCTGACTTAGAACAACATACCTGTCCTTTTCTGATTGAGTCTCCTTGGATCTCATTTGCAGCTCTTTTGATAGACAATTTTATGAAATCTGATAGAACTTTGATGAATTTGATACGCAGTTAATATTTATTTGTCAACTGCTTCAGATGTCCCATAACTTTCTTATGTTTGAGTTGCATTCTTGTCTTCTGCATAGGTATATGAGGAAGCACTTGAAAGCATGCCTTCAGCGGAGATGTTTTCCTTCTATACCAACTTTTGGAAGGATGTTATTGCGCCAAAGGGAGAAGATTCCCAAGTTTTTGAGCTGACTGATGTTTCTGATAAAACAGTAGCATTCACATCTCGTCTATTTAAAGTATTTGAAAAGGCTGAATCTATGGGATGCATCACGGAGGATCTTGCATACCATTATATTTCACTGTACTTGGAACTGGGGAAATTAGAGGAAGCTAGAAATCTGGCAGAAAAGTTTTCTAATGGAGAACTTTCATGCTCAGTGAAGGTATGGGTTTTAAGAGTTTCAATAGAAATGAAATGGGCGACTAGGGAATCTTCTTCTCTTGGTAAGGATGACCTGCATTCTGTCTTTGGGCTTCTGCAAAATGTTTTGTCGAAAGTGGCAATTTCAGAAGCTGAAAGCTTATGGCATATGGTATGGATTCTCGTTCTCATGTATGCTTTTATCTGCTTTACTTCTCATTGAACTTGAGATTTCCTATTACTCGGCTCTTTCGAGATGCTAGAATTTTAAACTCACAATAGATTAAAGTATGATATGAGTCATATGACAAGTAAAGGATTAGGTATCTATAATTCTTAGAAAAAGTAAAATTAAATAAATAAAATTCTTCTTCTTACAGGATCTTCCCCGCTTTAGAGTTTATTAGGATGACTTGTTGACTTCGTCATACAACCTTGTAAAGGATTTAAAGTATTTTTATTTTTTTTCCTACTAGGATCTTCCCCCTTTCAATATATTTTAGAATGACTTATTGATTTTGTCAAACAACCCTGCTACACAACTTGCACTAGTACTAACGCATGTGCTAGCACTTTGACGTAATGCCTGTGTACTAGTTAAGATACAAGAGTTCAAAGATTACAGAACAGAGATGTGTGAAACTGTCATCATCCTGTGTTTTCTGTTTCCTCTTTGGAGCAACGTTACACAGGACATAAAGTGAATGAGAGAGTTGTGATCAAGTTTCCTGCAAATCACATTGACTACTCATGCACCATTGAGAAGTTGATCTTTAATAGTTGCAATCTTGCAATCATCCCTGAATAATAACTCTATACTGACAGTGACTAAAGTTGAAGTGAAGTTTTAGATCTTCTCCAGTAGCTCCTGCTAAATGATGATTGTCTTGGTCCAATATTTCTTTTCTATGGGCTAGCTGGTTTATTCAATCTGGCAGTGAAAGCTTTAGCATGTTCATTTTTGGGCACTGTCTTGTTTGCAGGCTATCAAGTTCTTTTCAAATCAACCAAAGTATTTTAAGAAGCTGGTTGAGACTTTTTTAGCATTCTTAACCAAAGAAAATGAAGGTGACCTTCCACTTTCTTCTGCTATAGTAAATTATGTTCTTCAGAAAGATGGTCTTCAACGTGCGAGAGAGGTGTACAAGAGGTATGTCGTGGTCATTGTTACCGAAAGCATCCATTTCAGTTTTTAAAAATTTTAAGAGCAAAATCATTGACGTTTAAATCTATACATTTTTACGTTAATCACCTATCGTCATTCTTCTCTTACAGCATACATCCTTGCAGATCACTAACTTCGAGACATGCTCGATAATAGTTTGCCATGCTGTAAAACTTGCTAACCTTCGCTTATTATGCAGATTTGTCGCTTCACCTCACCCAAGTCTGACACTCTATAAAAGCTGCATTGAGTTGGAATCTAACCTTGCGTTTGTTGGCAATAAGAACGCTCTTTCAAATGCGCGCAAGTTGTACGAGTCTGCACTTACCACATATAACGAAGATGCGGGATTGTGGCGAGATTATTACTCCATGGAAATCAAAGTAATAATTCCTCTCTCAATACTATGCTGTACTCTTGCAGTTACGATATCTCAATAAACCTGATTATTGTTCTTTTTTTTTTTTGTGTTGGCAAATTTTACAGATGGGGTCGTCAGAAACAGTAAATGCTGTATATTGGCGTGCAAAGAAGATCCTCAAAGACACTACTGAATTACTTGCTCCACAGAATATGTGATGCATTTTATTTTTGTTTCCCAAATGACCTTCAATTTTGACAAGTTTACAAGTTTATCTATTTATAGACCATGTGTAAGAACTGTAAAAGGGTTTGCAGGTCGGCCAGTGTACAATTTTCAGTGTAACCTCACACAGGCTGGGAATGATTGAAACCCGAAAACAAATTCGTTTCCTTAACTTTCATATGTACTGTCTATTGAGAAAACATTGGTTTTTGTGTATTTGCACCCAATATTATACCAACTCATTTGAATTTCCAAATGGGGGATCTGTTATCAACTTATCATATTCATATATGCAATGATAGTCCCACCTACCAGACCCAATTATAGAACAAACACCAATGGGGACGTTACAAAATGAGTGTTCAAGATAAGTCCTCAAAAAATTTGGTTGCTTCGTAACCTTTAGATGCATTGGGTAGCCATAGATAGAGAGAGTAAAGAGAGGGAGGGGATTGGGATTACCACCCACCACTCACTAGTGATGTGGGAACAATCTTAATCTCTTGCAGAGGGAACCCTTGTCCACCCACTACCTCCTTGCGTTGTCAATATGATATAATCTGATAAAGAGAGAAAAACAGAAAAGAAAAGGAAAACACTTTATTTTTCTCTTCTGCTCGTTATACCTAAGTAAGTAAGCCCTTACGACGCTCTCTGTATCTGCATTTTCTTAGTATATTGGTTTTGCTTATTGGGTTTATGTATTTAGAGATCTCTGCCCTTTGATTTTACTGACCTTTAGAGATCTCTGCCCTTTGATTCGTTCTTGTATTCTTCTCTGGATTCCTTACGAAAGTGCTGATTATTAATTTGCAAAATATACAATCAGAGATCTCGATTATTTTTGTACAAGTTATTTCATGTGGATTAATAGTCTTAGTGAGATTCTATCAAATGTTATGTTTTCATGATAGATATAAATGCAATGTTATTGAATGATTCCTGTAATTATCTGTCTCATCTAATAGATCCAATCTTTTTCATTTTTCTAGGATAAAGATGAGAGGAGGAGGTTTTTGGCAGCTTGGGCAATCAATCACTCGCCGCATTGCTCAGGGAGACAAGAAATCTGTAGTGCGACGCTGTTTTGCTACTGAAGCTGCTGAGCTGAAGAAGACGGCTCTTTATGATTTCCATGTTGCCCATGGGGGGAAAATGGTTCCTTTTGCTGGTTGGAGCATGCCAATCCAGTACAAGGATTCAATTATGGATTCCACTCTCAATTGCAGATCGAATGGTAGTCTTTTTGATGTTTCCCACATGTGTGGACTTAGCCTCAAGGGTAAAGACTGCATTCCATTCCTTGAGAAGCTTGTGATTGCTGATGTTGCTTCACTTGCTCCTGGGACTGGTAGTCTTACTGTCTTTACCAATGAGAAGGGTGGTGCTATTGATGATTCTGTGATCACAAAAGTCACAGATGATCATATATACCTGGTTGTGAATGCCGGTTGTAGGGATAAGGATTTAGCTCATATTGGAGCCCATATGGAGGCATTCAAAGCCAAGGGTGGAGATGTCTCATGGCATATCCATGATGAGAGATCCCTTATAGCTCTCCAGGTAAATTTATAATTTTTCTTATTTCTACGTTCCTGCTTGGTTCACTCAGTATCATCTTAGTTACTTGCTGTATATTTAGAGTATATTTGCTGGACTTTCTTAAAGTAAAAAAAGTTCGTGTTTGGATTTCGATCCACCAAATGAATTATTGTGAATTACTACTATACAATCCTGAGACTTCCACTATTGTCTATTCAGCCTAATTCACTGTATAAAATTGTTTCACTACATTTATGCTGGACATTGACCTTTTCTGTTTCTAGTATGTTCAATTTGTAACCCTGCTTCCCTCACTTCTTGCTTAATCTCTGTTCAAGTATTTAAGCCTTACCGAATACAAACTTACCGAATACAAATGTATAAAGCATTTCCTGGATTATTCTTTAACAGGGCCCTCTCGCTGCACCAGTTCTTCAGCATCTAACTAAAGATGATTTGAGCAAGTTCTATTTTGGGGAGTTCAGGATGTTGGATATCAACGGTGTCCATTGCTACCTCACAAGAACTGGGTATGTCGAGTTTATCATTATGCTCCAGCTTGAAGTAAATTATCATTATAAAATTTGATTATTACTGTGGCATCGAATTTTGTTCTAAAACTGCAACTTCAAAGCAATCTAGTGTTCGTCCAGAAATAATGAAAACTAATCACCCTAGCCCTCACGAAAATATTCTTTCTTTTTTTGTAGCACATTTGAACTACTGTAGATTTTTGCAAAAGAATTCTTTATCATCTCTGATCGTAGTACTGGCATGAAATTTGCAGGTACACAGGTGAAGATGGTTTTGAAATCTCTATTCCTTCCGAGAGTACACTAGATCTTACAAAAGCAATTTTGGAGAAGTCTGAAGGAAAGATAAGGTTGACAGGTCTAGGTGCTCGAGATAGTCTCCGACTTGAAGCAGGACTATGTTTATATGGTAACGATATGGAACAACATGTGACACCTGTAGAAGCAGGTCTTACATGGGCCATTGGGAAGCGAAGAAGAGCAGAAGGTGGATTCCTGGGTGCCGAGGTAATCCTCAAGCAACTCGAGACTGGTCCATCAGTAAGACGTGTAGGTATTATCTCTTCAGGACCACCTCCAAGGAGTCACAGCGAGGTCACTGATACCAAAGGGTCAGCACTTGGAGAGGTGACTAGTGGAGGATTCAGTCCATGCCTGAAAAAGAATATCGCTATGGGGTACGTAAAGTCTGGTTCCCATAAGGCCGGAACTAAGGTTAACGTCGTAGTTCGAGGAAAATCCTATGAAGGGGTCATCACTAAGATGCCCTTCGTACCTACGAAGTATTACAAGCCAACCTAGACAATGGAGAGAGCATCTCAGAGTTTTCTTTTCTTGCTTTCGCTTCCTTTGCAAGTGTCTGATGAACTTGAATGCTGTAATTACACTAATTTCTTCTTAAATTGGAAAGATATCATGCTAGTTGATAAAGTTTGAATTGCCAAAAAAAAAAAAAAAAAAAACTCAATGTCTCAATCCATAAGGCAAGTCACTGAACTGCAAATGGGGGAATAAAGTTTGAATGTCATTTTACATTTACTTGTCTCTCCTCCGCATAGATTATTTAGGAAAGGTAGGCATCAGATATTGAGCAAAGTTATGATCAAGTTGGAACCAAATCGAATATATCATGCTGGAAATCATCATAACTATATCTCTTCTGGCAGGAAACTCTTGTTACCTGGCAGGCAATGCTTGAAACGTCAGAGAAAGAAACGTGTATGGAAAGAAGAAAAACGGGAGTTTCTCCATGCAACTCGTCAAGAAACACTCGCTCTGAAAATTCACCTTTAAATCCGCTCCTCCAAAAACTATAGAAGGAACCTTGAAAAAGTTGTCATCCCTTCTGTCATGGATCTTCAATATTGTCCCGTCCGAAATATTCAAAACTTGTATAGGAAAGACTTCTTATATACCCTCACTTTTCTTCTCGTTCTCTTTTCTTTCCCTTTGTTTCTCGGCTACTTCGATTATTTCCAACCTCGATTTATTTTCCAAATCCTGCCAAACTATAAAAATCTTAAACGTGGAACTTGTGATTATTCAAAAGGGAAATGGGTTCCAGATGATGGAACTGATCTACTTGGATCTTACAATGAAAATTGCCCGTTTCTCGATCCTGGATTTAAATGCCACCGAAACGGCCGGAAGGATGATGGTTATCTCAAATGGAGATGGAAACCAGACAACTGCTCCATTCCAAGGTGGGGGTCCTGGTAATGGTTTTGCTTTCTGATTGCATGCATAGTTCAGAGCCTCTGATTCTCCACCTTTTCTTTCCTCCTGCCTGCATGCTAAGATTTTTTTTAATATGATTCGCAGATTTAATGCAACAGATTTTCTAGAAAGGAGCAAAAATGGGAGAATAGTATTTGCTGGAGATTCGATAGGTAGGAACCAATGGGAATCTTTGGTATGTATGCTTTCACAGGCAATTTCAAACCACACTAACATCTATGAAGAAAATGGAAACCCTATCACAAAACACAAAGGATACCTCTCTATTCGATTCAATGACTACAACCTTACCGTCGAATACTACAGGGTTCCTTTCTTGGTAATTGTCGATCGTCCACCGCATAATTCCACTAATCAAATACAAAGCACAGTTAGAGTTGATCAATTGCATTGGCGGTCCAAGCAGTGGAGTGGAGCAAATATCCTAATTTTTAATGCCGGACACTGGTGGAATGAAGATAAGACCATTAAGATGTATAATATCCGGCTTTGTAATTCTGTACAACTTTGTTCTTCTCTAGAACTGGCATTTTAACTATTTAATAGTTTGTAGAAAATGATTAGTTCTGTGTTTCATTTTCATGTCAGGGGATGTTATTTTCAAGAAGGGGGGAAGATAAACACCACAATGAATGTGAAGGAAGCATTTTGGAAGACTCTACAGACGTGGCGATCATGGGTTATTCAGAACACACATCCTGATAACACTTATATCTTCTTTCGAAGCTATTCTCCAACACACTACAGGCAAGTAAATAGCACTATGAATTTGATCGTCGTTGATCAAACTAAATTCATCCTAGAAAATATAGAGCACCCTGAATAAACTGACAGGTCATTATTTTGAATTATACTAATGCAGAGAAGGAAAATGGGATGAAGGTGGTCACTGTGACTCAAGCACCTTACCACAAAATAACTACACCAAGTTGAATACAGAGCCATGGAATAACATGTTTATTTATAAAACAATTGAAATGATGAAAGACGTGAAGAGAAATATACAGTTCTTAAATATTACATATCTGACAGAGTTTAGAAATGATGGTCACCCCTCGGTCCACAGGGAGCCGGGCACACCACTTCCTTCCCCACAAGATTGTAGTCATTGGTGTCTCCCTGGAGTACCAGATACATGGAACAAGCTTCTATATGCCCATCTGTTATCAAAAGATTACAGAACTAAGAAGAGAAAAAATGTGTAAATATCTTACCGAAGAATGAATTGTTTCATTGATTAAGTTAACTTGTCTTTGTATATAATTATCTCTTAGTTCACAGTTATATGTTATTTGGGCTACTCATGAGACTATTCACTTCTGCATGCTCATCGGGTTTCATGTCGTTCCTTCCATCTCCTTCATATTCTCAAGCTTCCTCAATCTACCAGACCCAACTTGAGGAAAGACGGATGAGTTTGGTGAGGAGTAAAAGCCAACCACTAAGGTATGCCTAATTCTGGTAACCAATCATCAGGATGTGAGGTTTTCAGGGAGGAGTGCAAGAAACTGAATACAAGGGAGACACTGAAATAAAAGGAGATGGCTTGTGTGCACAGATCAGAAGAAGCATAAGCATGCCAATAGGTATTACTGGTGCCATGTCGGTTACAATTCTCCAAAGTTGTGGATGTATTAATTGCAACAGTCCAGTTCCTTGCTAAATATGCTGCCTGCAAAACACAAGATAAGCAACATCAAAGTGCCAGTCCGTCAAGTAACTTGAATTGAACAGTACTTTGTTCATGTTAGAGCTAGCAATATGGGAGGGGTTATCCCTTCCCTATCCCTCCATTTCCCTCAAAATCCCAAAAAAACAACCACCGTGGTCTCCCATATCCCTACACGAGTAGGGATACACACCACCATCCTTACAAGGCTGAACAGATCTGTTCAGCCTTGTAGGGAAGGAAAATCACACGGGTACTCGGTACCCGTATGCTTTTTCACTTTACGGGTACTCAGTACACGTATTTTTTTTTCTGGTTTTCCATTTTTCACTCCTTTTTTTACAAGCTTGGTAAAGGGGCGTCATGAATAGGTAGAGGGGCGTCAAGTGTGATAGCAATGACCCTCATATTGGTTAGGGGGTGTCCTATAGGGGTGTAGATTGACTAGATTACCCTTTTCACCTTAAATCAACCAAAATCAAATCAATTTTTTTTTCATCTTCTTCTTCATCTTCTCTTCTCCTCCATTTCCATTCTAACCATAAGCTCCATTAAAATCGATCGAAAATTTCATCGTGATTAATCGGTGATTCACAACATTAATAATTGTTGATTGAAGTCAATATTCGAAAACCCATTTAGTATTTTTGTTGTGTTCAATTGAAGTGTATTCTCCATCAAAAATTGGAGTTTTAGGTTAAAAATCAAATTTTAGAATGCTTTGCATTTTTCTTTATACTACTAGAATTGGTTATGTTACGAACCGTATCTATGCTTTACGGTTCGTAACAATTAAATAAATATCAAATACTAACCGTATGTTCTTGGTTCTGAGAATTTTGGTCGATACGGTTGGTAATTTAAACGATTACTGAACCGTATTTTGTCCTCGCATGTTAGTTTTTTCCAAGTCGGCTCATATTTTTTCGAGTTAGTTACCAACCGTATCTACATACGGTTGAGGATGATATTAAAGTTACCAACCGTAATTAACCTACGGTTTGTAATAGAATAAATTTTACCAACCGTGAATCGGTATTATTTCTGGTTTTCCCAAATTGAACCGATTCACGGTTGGTTTGGTAATGGGTTACCAACCGTATCTCACATATACGGTTGGTAACCATTAATTACCAACCGTAATCGTATTATTTCTCGGGTTTTCCCCAAATTGAACCGATTCACGGTTGGTTTGGTAGTCAATGTTACCAACCAGTATCTCACATATACGGTTGGTAACCGATAATTACCAACCGTATGTTCTTAAAGAAAATTTTAAAATTTTGATTTTTTTACATACTTTAGAGAATTTTAAGCAACAAAAAGCTAATGGAACTAGTACTTGTTTTCTCTATCATATAGAGATTCACCCACCTCAAATTTGCAACTGGAATCACTCATTTTGGTTGAGTGAATCAAAATCTAGGGTTTCACAAATATCACATAAGTTTTCTTCTCCTCAAAAAAATTTTTTTTATAACTCTAAAAATCTGATTTTAGAGTTATAATACACTAATCTTGATTATCAAAACTAATCTTGATAATTAACACTAATCTTGATTATTAACAATAAGGGCTAATTAGTCATTTACATATTTTCATTGATAAGGGGCACTTGATTTTACTTCTAATGACCTTTTTTGTCTTATTAGTTTGACGCCCCTCTACCGATTCATGACGCCCCTTTACCAAGCTTGTTTTTTTTACTAAAACTCGTTTTTTTTACCTATTTGATTTTTTTTTTTTTACTCTAAAATATTTTTTTACCTAGATAAATATTTTCCCATGAAAAAAAAAAATGCGTACTGAATACCCGTTTGGCACTATTCATACGGGTATTGAGTACACACGTCTAGTGTAGGGAAGGGATAGCAGAGCACCATAGCAAGCTTGCCTTTCATGTGCCATCCCTTCCCTACATTTGAGGGATAGGGACTAGCTCTTATATGATCATGATATGGAACAACACGTAACACCTGTACAAGTGAGACTTACATGGGCGCCAGGAAAGTGAAGAAGAGCAGCAGATGGATACTAATGGGGTGAGGTGATCCCCTAAGAACTATGCCCAGCAAGAAAATGTGTAAGCTTTTCGTACTCAGGACCACCTACAGTGAGGTAACCAGAGGGGTTCTCTAGGAGAGATGACTAGTCGAGAATTCAGTCCATGGCTTAAAGAAGAATATTGCCATGGGGTTGGATCTGGTTCCCCATAAGGCAGAAACTAAAATTAACATCATAAAATGGTATGAAGGAATTATCACGAAGATACCTTCTGAACCTGCAAAATATTACAAGCCACCAAAGCTAATGGAGAGAGCAACAAGTTTTACTTTTCGTTCCTTAAAATGTGTGTGATGAACCCCAATGTTGTAATTAGCAGTAATATCTCTTACAATCGAAAGCATATATGCCAGTTGACAAACCAAATTCTAATGATCTGATCCGTGTAAAAAGACAACTATCGTTTCTTCAATAATAAGGTAAAGCACACAATTCTAACACTGGGCAGAAGTTCTCCATAAACTCTTCTACAAAAGGGTTTATAACCTTTCACAAACAAATGAATCTACAAACAGAGTTCAAGCCAAATTCAAAGCACCAGTCAACCAAACTTGTGACCTAAATTACACTTAGAAAACAACATCATAGTATTACACTACAGGGAAAGCTGTTGCACAAACCTCAACAAGAACCAACGCCTGAAAGCTGGGTTGGCGAGATCGTAGGTCAGTGCCATTTGGAAGCCACCAGCTGTACATTCTAAACTATTAAAATCTGGAGCAGCAATATTTGTGGTGCAAGAAGTATACTTTAGTTAGACTTCACCAAAAATCCCTACAAGAACAAACACCATCCTTGAAATGGTGAAAGCGGCATCTATCTCTGACGATGATTTCACGAGTATAAATCTTCGAAAGTAATTTGGTAGCTGAATGACAATCCACACAGACCCTCAGGTTCTTTGTAATTCGGATAGTGGTGCCTGGCTCAGAATTGATTAACCCAAACGCAATAGCCAACTTTTCACTATGACGACAAAGTGCAGTTTCCTTCTCTTCATCTTCCATTTCGATCAGAACTTCGCTCGTTTTCGGACTGTAACCATCAAACTTTAACTTATATATCATCTCGTCCAATTTGCCATATATTTCCTCACTTTGAGGATGTGAATTATCCCCTGCAACAAACTCATGCACTCTTCCTTTCAGTTCTATGAAGCTACATCCAGGTGTTTTACTTATCCCTCGATCTCTCATAACTTTCCTCAATTCCGCAACATCTTTCCACTTCCCCTTTACGGCATAAAGATTTGATAGTGTTACATATCTCCCACTATGATTTGGCTCTAATTCAATCAGTTTTTTCCCAATTTGTTCTCCTTGTTCAGTATCTCCATGTACTCTACAAGCATTGAGAAGAGCTCCCCAAACAGCGGAATTGGGGGTCATTGGCATACTTTTAATGACTTCCTCAGCTTCATTTAACAAACCCGCTCGACCATATAAATCAACCATACAACAGTAGTGATGGATATTTGGTTGTAATCCATAAATACTTGTCATGGAGTCAAAATACATTTTACCTTCATTAACCAACCCTGAATGGCTACAAGCATTCAAGACTCCAATAAAAGTTACTTCATTTGACCTGACTCCATTCATATCCATCTGGGAGAAAAGCTTTAAAGCATCCTCTCCTCTCCCGTTAACAGCAAGCCCACCAACCATGGCGCTCCAAGCATGCACATTCTTTACCTCCATCTCATCAAAAACCTTGAGTGCCTTTTCGACACACCCACACTTTAAGTACATGTCTATTAAAGAAGTACCCACCCGAACAGTAAATCTAAAGCTTTTTTTTCTCAAATACCCTTCAACCCATTCCCCTAGCTCCAATGCCCCTATGTGAGCACACGCGGAGAGAGCATTTACTACCACACTTTCATTTGGTTCTACTTTCTTCTCCAACATTTCTTGGAAAAGCTCCAAACCCTCCTTGAAACGACTATGTTGGACATACCCATTGATCATAACACTCCAAGAAACAACATTTATCTCCGGCATTTCACGAAACACTTCACAAGCAGACTCAAAATCCCCATATCGCAAAAACACACCCATCATAATATTACACGAAGCATCATCATATTCTGGAATTTTATCAAATAAAAACTTAGCAGAATCCTTCAAACCACAGTAGCCATACATTTGCATCAAAAAGTTCAAAACTGAAACTTCAGTGGAAAATCCAAGTTTGTAAATTTGACAATGAAGCGCTTTGCCAAACGAGAGACAAGGAATTTCTGAACATGCTTTAAGAAGTAACGGAAAGGAATGAACATCAAAGCGAAGATTTGAAGACTCAAGAATATGAATGTAGAAGAGAATTGCATCAATTGGGTTTGAACTAAACGCGTAAGCTCGAAGTAATGTGTTGGCAGTGAAGATATCAGGTTTACGAATATGAGAGAAGAGGAGTCGAGAGTAAGGAAGAGAACCATTTGGAGAAAGAGCAGAAAAGGAAAGAATTCTCGAAGCGACAAAGTTATCGTCAAAGATGCCGGTTTTAATGGTTACACCATGAATTTGAGATAGTTGTTTCATGGAATTGCAGGAATTGAGATGATGGAGAGTAGGGTATTTAGTTAGAAGTAGGGGAGTTGGAATCCATGGAGGATTTTGGGTATTTTTGGAGGAAGTTTTACAGAGGGTTTTAACTGGAAAAGAGGTTTGAGCCGACGAATACATTTCCACACCCAAACGGATAATTTTCAAGTCTGGAGGGAAGATAGAAAACCAATTGCACCATTAGGGCAGTTCCTATGGGATGAACAAACCTAGAGGTTGTTCATTTTGATCCCACTATGGGATGAACAAATCAAGAAAATTGATGTTCAAATGAACAGATTTGTTCATTTGAACACTGAGACACTCCAGTAGGCGCGCGTCTGGTGAAATGGGACGCGCCATGACTAATAACTCGGGCGACATCAGAGCTGACGCCAGAGATTTCCACCAGAGCTCACGTTAGTGAACTTGGCGCCAGCGAGTTGTCTGATGTCGCCGAGTTCATAGTGAGAACGCCCCCAGGTTTTCCCATCCTGCTTCCCTTCCCCTATAAATTCGTTTCGTCTTCAGACTTTTACTCACACCTTCCTCAACCTTACAAACAAAACTACTCATATCAATTCAGTTTCACAAATATGTCATCGTCACAACAACAAATACCACGACAATCACAGCAAAAGAGCACAAGAATTCGTGGTCCGAAGTATACAATGGATGAAGACGAGTCACTTTGCAGAAATTATGTATTATACACAATAGATAATATTAATGGTTGCAGTCAAGAAAAAAACTCTTTTTACAGTAAAATTTTAACAAATTTTTGCAAGGAAACCGGTAACAAATATGCTCGTGATGTGGATGGGTTATGTCATAGTTTTTGCACAATTGCAGCAGCCATTAGTGAATATGTAGCTATTATCACTTAAATGTGGAACAACAGAAGAAGTGGTGAAAGCGAACCAGATGTGGAACGAAGATGTCGGGAAGAGTGGCAAAGATTCCACAAAGGTTCAAGCTTCCAATATGAAAGTTGTTTCACCATTTTGAGGGTGCTTAACAAGTTTAACCCATACTTGTTTGGAAGGTCATCAAGTGCACGAAAGATCACCACATGGTCCAATCTCGCAGGATTTTCAGAATGGAGGGCCTGCTTCCTCGCCTGATGGAACTCCAAGTAGTCAGGTTCAACACAATAGTAATCTATATGTTAACACCAATGGCAAGATAAGAAAAGGAGGTGGTGTGAAAGCTGCAAAAGCAGCGAGAGACGCAGCCCAACGAGCAGCAGAAGGAGGTTCAAACGAGTTCAACTATGCTGATCACAAGCAAATGGAGATGCAGATGGAGGCAGATAGAGTGAGGGACCGTGCCATTGCTTTAGAAAATCAACGGAAAGCTCTTTCGCGAGAAAAACACTACAGGGATTATAAGCTAAACAAGTTACTCAACATGGACACCGGCAAAATGAATGAACGACAATATGCTACATGGAATATGCAAATGGATCAAGTCCAGGCCGATAAAGATCGGGCCGATTCAGTTGTGAATGTTGCAGACGAAGGTGATGCCTCGGAAGAAAACGAAGAGGAATTCAATCTTGATAATGCATGAATTAAAATTACTTTTATAATTCAGTCTTGCTAATAACACGTTAGTTTAGTTTAATTAAAATTACTTTTATAATTAAAAAATATATTAATTAAAATAAACAACAATTTTTAAGTTGAAAAACTTATTAATCATCTGCCTCTCCCTCTTCCCCTGCCTCGCCCTCCCGCATCGTCAGCTGCACCTTTTATAGCCCAAAGGTGCTTTGTTAAATCTTGTCTTAGTTGTGCAAATATTCCCCGATTGTGGAGTCTGTCAGTGACAAGTCTATATTCTCTTGCCGGACGACCATGCTCGACCACAAGATTCGACCTCAAATCTTTATCTTCAAAAATAGTCCAGGTTGGGTCACGCCTGGTTTCTTCAATGACCATATTATGCAGAATAATACAAGTCAGCATAATTTTGTTCATTTCTTGAATATCAAAAAAGCGTGCCGGCCCAGCTATGATGGCAAACTTCCTTTTCAATATGCCAAAAGCGCGTTCAACATCCTTTCCATATGCCATTTGTTGTGTGTTAAAGTACTGCATATCCTTCGAAGTCGTCGGACCATGGCCTACCTGTTTATAAGCTTGAACCATAGTTGACCATTCTGGATAGATTCCGTCTGCTAGATAATAACCTTGATTGTAGTGATTACCATTGATGGTGAAATTACAGTGCGGCGCGATCCCATTCTTAAGATATTCAAATAATGGTGACTTATATAAAACGTTGAGATCGTTATTAGAACCTGGGAGTCCAAAATAATCATTCCAAAACCAACAATCATAACTAGCTGAAGCTTCTAAAATTACAGTTAGTTTTGGATAATGACCCTTATATTGGCATGCCCATTCTACCGGACACGCATGCCACGTCCAGTGCATGCAGTCAAGACTACCAAGCATTCCTAGAAAACCCCTATCAGTGTTTTCAGTAGTTATTCTTTGAACATCTTCCTGAGTAGGCTTTCTTAAAAAGGTTGGACCAAAATGCTCGACTATTGTTTCGCAAAACAGTTTGAGATAACTAAAGGCGGTTTTTTTCCCAATACGAATGTAATCGTCTGTGGAATCCGCTGGTACCCCGTAACATAGTATACGGAGGGCCGCTGTGACCTTTTGTTCGGGACTAAAGCCTTGTATATGTCGTGCATCATACTAATAATTAAATAAAGGTTGTACCTGACAAAGCTCGGAAATAATCCTTTGTGTCAAGTTGCGGCCCATGCGGAATCGTCCCTGAAAATGATGTTCGGAATACACACAGTCATGATTAAAATAATCATGCATCATCTTTTCGTGGTAAAAATGTCGATTCCGCCATGTCCATATTCTAGTTGCAACTTCAATTGGCTCTAAAGGCTTTGGTATGATCCCGGTTTGTAATTGCAGAATCAAATTTCGTCTTTTTCTATCTTGATCTGCATCTTCATCCATTTGGTTCAAAAATTGTATACACATTTCTTCATCTTCTTCATATAACATGGCATCCATCTCCATATCCTCCTCAGAAGAATCAAAATTCATGATTGGAAATTGAGAGTAATCGAATTAAAAAAAGATTGATCGGATGAAAGACTGTTGTGTATTTGTGAGATCAAATTCGAGTCTATTTATAGAAGTGGGAAGTAGATGTTCTAATAGCCGTTGGAAACCTGTCGTCGCCGTTGGCGATTTTATGCCAAACGATGGCGTTCAGGGAGATGTCGCCCGCGCCATTATGCACAACGCCAGCGTTTGGATGAAAATTGCAGGCGCCATTATACCTGTCGCGCGTTTACTATTCGGTCGCCCAATAGTTTTCCATAGTGGAGAATCGTATTTGACCATCCACATGGCTCAACAAACTTTAGTTTTTGACAATGCCATAGGAATTGCTCTTATATCCTAGCATTTTTAGGGGCCCCCGAAAGAAATTAGGGGCCACAAATAAGACAAAATAAAGTCACCCAAACCTAAATTGAAGCTAGCCCTTATCTTGCGTATTTCGTAATGGCAAAATTGTCCTTCCATAATCGGTAGTACATTGACATACTTTAACCTCCGAATATATTCAGTTTTCGAATTTTAGTACTACAATAATCGGTAGTAAATTTAACTTCTGAATGTATAGTGGCCCCAAAATGAGATTTTGCCAAAATCCTTTAATTTTCGAACTGTGGTACTACCATAATCGGTAGTAAATTATGTTCATTTAACCTCCGTATATATTCAGTTTTCGAATTTTAGTACTACATAATCGGTAGTAAATTTAACTTTCGAATGTGTATTGGCCCCAAAATAAGATTTTGCCAAAATCCTTTAATTTTCGAACTTTGGTACTATCATAATCAGTAGTAAATTGTGTTCATTTAACCTCCAAATATATTCAGTTTTCGAATTTTAGTACTACAATATGTTAGAGCATTGCTCGGTGGAACCCACCAAGCGTTGGTATGTCAAGTTTGGTTGTCATATTTTAGTGAAGCAAAAATCATTTAAGAATTGCTTGGTTTAAATGTACTAGAGTCAACTTCATATAGGTTAGCTTGAAATTATTAGGATGAGACATTACAAGTATTGCGAAGACTTGAAGAAGTGAAGAAGAACGGATCTACAACGACAACATAATCCTTTCACTTGAGGTTAGTGATATTTGACATGAACTGTTTCATTCCCTAGCGTATCTTTCAAGTCGTGCATATTGAAAACATAAAACTGTGAAGCATGAACACTCTAATAGACATAATATTAAGGAATACAATATGAAGTTTCTGGCTTAACCATTAAACTTTGTATATAAGACATCGACATAATCGTATGAATGATATTGTGATTATGTATGGGTATGAGGTGAGGATTTCATCCAAGGGAACAATGTTTACATGTGTTCTAAGGAAGTAAGTTCATGACATGTGTTGTGAACCGAAAAGGAAATCGCCAGGTGTAATTGGGGATGTTCTTCATTGCGTATCTTATGAATGACCAATATATCTGAATTAGTATAACCGCTCACGACTTGTTTGTGTTCTTGGTAGAACTATTCACATGAGGCCGGACTTATGTATTGGTATGACTTTTATTAGTGAAAAAGATCTTAAGTAATCACCTGGGGTATGATCGGGTTGTGTATCTCTGAACTTATTACTGGGAAGAGGGGAAGCGATCCGAGTAAGAGGTGCAGTGCATCACAAGGGGAACCGATCCTTGTATGAGGTGCAACAAGGTTTATGGAAGAAAGGGGAACCAATCCTATGAACATGTGCAACAAGTTTTTGGGAAGGGGGAACCGATCCTATGGACATGTGCAGTGCATACAAGTTAGATACCAAATATATGTGGGAAACCGATCCTAGTACCTAGTCAGCCGTATCTTTGGTAAGCTAGTGTAACTATGCACAGTACTCACATGGAGGTAGAACTGAAACTTGTTTTGGTAGAACCGTAAACCCATGAGTTGTGATTGAGTGGAACTTGATCAATCACATAGTTCTTGAAAGTCATATGAACCAATTCTAAACTTGTTTGGAAGTGTGGTAAATCGGTTTCAAGTGAGCAAGCATGGTAAAGACTTGCAAGAGTAAGATGTCGACACTCTTTGAAAATGGTGCATTAATGCTTATCCTATTTTGTTTAAAGATATTCCTTAAAGGCTAAGAAGAAAGTAAATCCCAAGATCGAATTAAACAAGTTAAGAATCTTTTTAATTAAGGGTTCTTAATTATATATGTAAAATAACAATTAGTAATATGCATTTGCTAATTAAAGATTTTCCAAGGAGATTTCGATCATTACTTTTGGACAGTGCATTCACAGGAATTATGAAAACCGAATTTGGTGGAGTAATGAAAATATCTTGAGAATATTTTCGGTTTTGAAAATTCCTTGGTGTCCAAACTTCCTTGTCTATAAATACTTTGATTTTGAATTTCTAGCAAACTAATCATGCGTAACCTAGACTTACTCTTTTGTCTTTGTTACTGGTGAAGCCGCCTATCAGAGAGGAAAGTAATCTAATTAGGTGAAATCGCTTACGACCGCACAATTTAAAGTCTTCTTTAGAATTGAGAAGCTCTAGCGCGATCCGTTGGTGGGAAACTAGATATTGCGGTTTATCTTTAGTTTTCATATTGATTTGATTGACTAATGGTGGTTGAATCTTGATTGCACCTAGTTTGTTTATGCTTGAGAATCTTCTCTTCTGATATAAGATTCACTCAAACTAGTTCAATGTTTCGACAGGGATCTTTAGACTTTTGTTAGATCTAAAGACGATCTTGTGATAATCCATTGTTAACAGACTCCGTTCTATGTGCGATTGATCACAAGAGATTCAAGTGTTTGTGTGCAGGTGTTTATTGAAAATCTAAGAAGATTTTAAGACAAAAAAGATATTGAAGATTTCTTACTTGGTGTTTTTATAATCTTTGGTGTGCACAATACTTGTTTGGGAAAAAGAGGATCCAATTAATAATCGGTTTATCCTTGTGGTTGATTGGATTGATTAATTGAGGAAGATCGGCATCAACAAATATTACTTGATTGAAGAGTGTTGTTGGCTTAATCTTAGTGATTACCTTTGGGTGATTAAACTTAAGATAGATCTTGGAACCTGGCAAAGGAGTTTATGTTAAGATAAACAAGGGAACCTTTGCGCAACTCATATCACTTGATTGAAGAGAGTTTATACCAAACAGATTTGTTGTTCCTTTACTGTTTGGAATACGAACCAAAGGAATTGGTCCAAGTACGTGACTTGTTTACAGGTTAGAGGCATGGGAATACAGACGGAACTAGGTGAACTATAGGTTTAGTTTCTTGGTCTCAACTTTACGAAGTTATCTTATTTTGTATAGCGGCTTAATCCTGAGAGTATTCAATTATGGACTAGGTCCCGGGGTTTTTCTGCATTTTCAGTTTCCTCGTTAACAAAATCTTGTTGTGTCATTTACTTTATATTTCCGCATTATAATTGTTTTACTATAATTAAAGTAAATTGCACAAACATTAATTCCTATTTACTTGATACGTGAATTCTATTGAGTTTGTTAAGTCCGAACCTTTGTATCAAGTAAACACACTTTGTTGTTGTATTGTCTCGATCTAGTATCCATAGACGATCACACAAAGTGTGAACCGATTTGTTGTATTGTCTCGACTCAGTCTATAGACAATCACTTTCGGGGAATGGACTTATCGGAAGGAAAAGTTATAGCTTGAGGTATATTTGGGGTACCCTCGCCTTTTCAATTTATATCAGAGCAGACAAACACGAAAAGATCTAACAATCTGTGTTTGGTGCGATCAATCCTATAAGAATTGAATCCATGTCTGATTCAGTTAACGTTAAGCAAGAGTTTGACTACTCAAAGGTTGAAGATGTTACTACCTCGTTGACTCATGATCCAGTAGTTGCGAAAACATCTGTGTCTTTTTCTGATGAAAAATAAGATGATGATAAAGAGTCGGTAAAACTCTTAAAGCATATAAAAACTCTGTCTTCTAAATTGATGATTTTAAAGACAGGGTCAAATCTTCTTAAACAGGAGATCAGAAATAAAGACAGTCAACTGAATAGTATGACTGAAGAGAATATGAATCTCACTGTCAAATTAGAAGCTCTTATTAATTCTCTTGATAAAGAGACAGGTCCAATGACTCTGACAAATGATGTTGTTGTATTAGTCACATCTGAAACAGATCAAGATGATGGTAGTTTTCCGAACTACATCAAGTCATAAGAGGATGAGAAACAAGCTTCTATATCTACTGATGATCAAATAAAATCTTGTCCAAAGGTAACTTTGAACCGATTCCATGATAATGATCTTAAGGAATACACTTTTCAGTCACTTGACAGGAAACTTATACTTCTTCAACATATGGTGGTAAAAAATTTGAAGGAAGTTTCTTGTCTTAAAAAACTGAAAGAGCATTCCCCAGTATAAAGGAATATTGTGCCACAACCCTATAAGATCAACTCAAGATCAGAGGAAAGAGTTGACAATAGATTTTGGAAGAAGATTCCTCCTCATCCATATCGAAACAATTCTTGTTTTGATGAAGAACGATTCCAGGATGAAGGGAAAGAGAGAATCTCTGCCAAAAGAAACAATGAGGAGTTCCCAATAATTGTGTCAGATAATCACACTGATGTGAATCATAAGGAAGTCCTTAGAATAAGAAAATCGTATGAAAATATCATTGAAAGAATTAAGAGAGATCTATCAGTCTCTGAGAATTCTCACATCAGTACAATTTCTACATATGATCATATCTCTAGAGTTAGAAAAGATCATCGTCTTGGGAGAAAATATATTGGGAAAAAATTCCCTAAGAGAAACATGAACTATGGTTCTGATAGTCAATATAAGCTTGAAAAAGCTTATTCCGATACAACTTAGTTGTATCAAAATTGTGCATTCTCATCCCAATATGTGCTCGTTTTTATGGATGGGAATGACACAATAAATCTGGAGTACATGTAATTTGTGTAATTGATTATCTGAAAGAGTTGTAGGTTTTTATGGATAGTTGTAAATCCAAAAATCGTTCATGTTCATCATGATAAGTTTTATTTGGAACCTTTGAATAAAACTAAGAAAGTTCGGACAAAAAGAAACGAAACATATTTTTCAATATTTTCGGATTCTACTGATGTCTTTCGGTCTGAAAGCTGACTCCCTATAAAGGGAAACCAGTCCTTACAGTTTATTGATACCCTGATCAATCATCATATATATAACCAATCATGCCTCCAATAACTCACAGTATCTCAAAGACTAATAAGGAGGAGGCTCAAAAGGTTAAAGATTGTCAAGGAATCAATACTGAGAGGAAGAAAAGAAGCAGATAGAAAATCATGTCTGATTATGATTCTGAAGGTTCGGTTGGATCACAAGATGAGTCATGTATGTTGGCCTACAATCAATATGACCCAACCAAAGTCAAGTGGATTCGTTCAAATAGAATGAATCAATACATCCAAAGTTTAGAAAAACTGGAAACTGATCTAGTTACGACTGTCCGTCATCAGGATTGGTTAAAAGAACGAATCGAAGGAACAAAAGAAGATCTTGCTGAACTCAAGGTTCTTATTGAAGATCTAGAGAAACAAGAAGTGGTTGCAGACAAGTCTCTTGAAACATGCTTTAACAGTTTGAACACTGAAGAAACATCGTGAACAACAAGAGCACCACTAGAAATTAAGTTATATGCTGTAATACTTAATCTAGAAAAATAGACATCAATTTTTGATTACCTTCATTGATTGTATGAGTCTATTGAATAAAACTATTATGAATAAAGTTATTTGATTTATAATTTTTCTTGTGATAGTTTTTGATTTACATATCCGGTACTTTAATGATTTATTTTATATGCAATGTATGTTTATGAGATGTTTGATTTCGGTTTTATGTCTTGATATTCGATCTCATAATATGTTGTGAACCCTTATGGTTTGGGTGACTTTTTGATTAGCAGGATTAAGTTCTATCCCAAGTTGGTAGGCTTTATCAAAGGATAATGAGGGATTCCTATAGAAACAATATGTGAAAAAGTCACAATATGTTGAATCGGTTTTGGTTTAGCATAAAAGCATATGTGTTTCGACGGTTTTCAACTTTTGCTTTCAATTATTAAATAGATTTTCAACCTTTCTCTGGTAAAGGTTGGTTGTTGTTATTCTTTTGTTTTTGGCATGATAATGACAACATGATGGTATTTCGATATCAATTCTCCCGAAAGAAGAAAGCGATGGAATCATATTTGGAGAAGCTGGATGCGAAATTGAGGTAACAATCTTGTTAGTTAATTGTTTTCATGTTTTGAGAAAAGCCTATTTTTATTTGATATATATATATTGCTTTTGCTTAAAAGAAATTGTTGGTACAATTGATGTGTTTATTCCATTATGAATGTATGGATGTGTGTGTTATTCAATTGTTTCCGGTTAAGTAAAACTTTTGTTATCTTGATTTGTCTGTGTGATATCAATAGTTTAGACTTACAAAATTTGGTTCAATTGCGGTACTTTAATGTCTATGTTAATTCAATTGCTTCCAGCTAAGTAAAATAATTGTTACTTTGCTTTACTGTGTAGTATGAATTGTTTAAGCTTACAAAATTTCGGTGCAATAGTGAAACTTTGGTTTATATATGTTGTTTCTATTGTATCCGGTTGAGGTGAATAATTATGCAAGTTGATTTATTGGTTTGTATGAATTATTTATGGCTTAACTAATAAATATGTTGACGGGACAAGTTGTTTAGTCCAATTCGATTCCGGATAAGCTAAGCTAAGTTAATTCTGATCTTACTTAGACTTATCAAAGTGGAGGTTTAGGTTATTCAAGTCTAGCCGAAAGCCTAAACAAGGAAATGCTAGTTAACTAACCTAGTATTTGGCTTGTTTGAAATCTAGAGGTCTAAGTTATATGGATAATTAGAACCTAATGAGAAAAATGGAGTTTATCTTTGTTTTGGTCTTATCGAATGAAGCGGTTGTATTTATACAATCGGTTTAGCAAAGGAACTAAGTTACTTAATTGATTTTTGGTTTGCTAAACTAGTTGGGAAAATTGCTCTGGGTAATTATTTCCATGATAACATATCAAAACGTAATTACTTGTAGTTTCGGTTTTGACATTGGTTATCAAAAATGGTGTGTAAAACCCTCGTGCTTGACTCAATAGGTTGCAATTCTATTTTTGAGATTTGTAAGATCCTTTTCGTGTTCTCCATTATTTGTTCTTTGCTTTGTCATTTTTGTGACAAAAAGGGGGATAAATATATGGAGTGAACAATTGATGATGGTATCAATTTATGATTGATTGGTGTCACTAGGGAAGAGGGAAATGGTGCTTGAGCGTTCATCTAACGAATGAGGAAAAGCATAGACTAAGAGGGAGTAACATATCATATGAATGGGATAAAAAACATGTGCGGATTGAATATCTACCTAGATCGCCTTTAGTGGAGTATAAGCTTTGTTATTATAGTGCATCAACTGTATTTTTGAAGATCGAATGAATGCAGGTTATGTGTTGTGGATTCGGGAATCAAGTGTATGAGTAATGAATTATTGTAATTTGTTTATCCATATGTTTGTAAGAGTTTTGTCACTAAAATTGACAAAGGGGGAGATTATTAGAGCATTGCTCGGTTGAACCCACCAAGCGTTGGTATGTCAAGTTTGGTTGTCATATTTTAGTGAAGCAAAACTCATTTAAGAGTCGCTTGATTTAAATGTACTAGAGTCAACTTCGTATAGGTTTGCTTGAAAGTATTAGGATGAGACATTACAAGTATTGCGAAGACTTGAAGAAGTGAAGAAGAACATAGCTACAACGACAACATAATCCTTCCACTTGAGGTTAGTGATATTTGACTTGAACTATTTCATTCCTTAACGTATCTTTCAAGTCGTGCATATTGAAAACATAAAACTACGAAGCATGAACACTCTAGATAGACATAGTATTAAGGAATACAATATGAAGTTTCTTGCTTTACCATTAAACTTTGTAGATAGACATCGACATAATCGTATGAATGCTATTGTGATTATGTATGGGTATGAGGTGAGGATTTCATCCTATGGAACAATGTTTACATGTGTTCTAAGGAAGTAAGTTCATGATATGTGTTGTGAAGCGAAAAGGAAATCACCAGGAGTTATTGGGTCTGTTCTTCATTGCATATCTTATGAACGACCAATATGTGTAAATTAGTATAACCGTTCACGACTTGTTTGTGTTCTTGGTAGAACTATTCACATGAGGCCTGACTTATGTATTGGTATGAATTTTATTAGTGAAACTAATCTTAAGTAATCACCTGGGGTATGATCGGGTTGTGTATGTCCGAACTTATTACTGGGAATAGGGGAACCGATCCTAGTAAGAGGTGCAGTGCATCACAAGGGTAACTGATTCTTGTATGAGGAGCATCAAGGTTTATGGAAGAAAGGGGACCCGATCCTATGAACATGTGCAACAAGTTTTTGGGAAGGGGGAACCGATCCTATGGACATGTGCAGTGCATACAAGTTAGATACCGAATATATGTGGGGAACCGATCCTAGTACCTAGTCAGCTGTATCTTTGGTAAGCTAGTATAACTATGCACAGTACTCACATGGAGGTAGAAACAAAACTTGTTTTGGTATAACCGTAAACCCATGAGTTGTGATTGAGTGGAACTTGATCAATCACATAGTTCTTGAAAGTCAGATGAACCAATTCTAAACTTGTTTGGAAGTGTGGTAAATCGGTTTCAAGTGAGCAAGCATGGTAAAGACTTGCAAGAGTAAGATGTCGACACTCTTTGAACACGGTGCATTAATGCTTATTCTATTCTGTTCTAAGATATTCCTTAAAAGCTAAGAAGGAAGTAAATCCCAAGATCGAATTAAATAAGTTAAGATCTTTTTAATTAAGGGTTTTTAATTATATATGGAAAATAAGAATTAGTAATGTGCATCTGCTAATTTAAGATTTTCCAAGGATATTTCGATCATTACTTTTGGACAATGCATTCACAGGAATTATGAAAACCGAATTTAGTGGAGTAATGAAAATATCTTGAGTATATTTTCGGTTTTGGAAATTCCTTGGTGTCCAAACTTCCTTGTTTATAAATACTTTGAGTTTGCATTTCTAGCAAACTAATCCTGCGTAATCTAGACTTACTATTTTGTCTTTGTTACTGGTGAAGCCGCCTATCGGAGAGGAGAGTAATCTAATTAGGTGAAATCTCTTACGGCCGCTCAATTTAAAGTCTTCTTTGGGATTGAGAAGCTCGATCTGGCGCGACCCGTTGGTGGGAAACTAGATATTGCGGTTTATCTTTAGTTTTCATATTGATTTGATTGACTAATGGTGGTTGAATCTTGATTGCACCTAGTTTGTTTATGTTTGAGAATTTTCTCTTCTGATATAAGATTCACTCAAACTAGTTCAAGGTTTCGACAGGGATCATTAGACTGTTGTTAGATCTAAAGATGATCTTGTGATAATCCATTGTTAACAGACTCCGTTCTGTGTGTGATTGATCACAAGAGATTCAAGTGATTGTGTGCAGGTGCTTTTTTTTTTACTCGGTCAATAATATATTAAAAAACGAAAAAACTGTACAGGGAGAAAGCCTTACTAATGCCTAGCCGTGAGGCCAACAAAAGTAGAAGGCTTATGTGAAACGATAATAAACCTCTCCAGGCCACTCATAAATTTTCGTGGACACTGGTCTACCCTCATAAAACTCAAAAGTATCCTCGGCCAACAAACAAGCTTGTTTGGCAGAGGCATCAGCTAAAAAATTAACCTCTCTATAGCTATGCATATATCTAATATTATCATAGAAAGATCTCGCCATTATCCATTTCGGCATCAGCTGCCAAGGAAGATGTCCCTGTTGAAAAGCTTGTATGCAACTCTTTGAATCCGAACGAACACAAAGCCGCTTGATATTCCATCTTCTAGCACACATCGCGCCATAAATAATTGCACAAACTTCAGCGTAATAGTTTGTTTGCCAGCCAAGGCCTACCAACAAACTGCCCAAAATCTCCGCACCTGAACCACGAAAGGTTACGCCACATCCAGCCTGCCCTGGGTTGCCAAGCGATGCGCCATCACAACAAATCATTATCTCGCCCTGGTTTGGAGGCCACCAAACAACCTCCAAAGGAGTAGAAATCCGTGAAGCCCTATGTGCCACTTTGAAGTAGTTCAAAATCCGCAAGTCATCTTCTTTGTTGTACATATAGCCCTTCATGCAGATCGAATTATCATGAATTAATTGGTAAACTAGGCCTTTGAAACCAAGCCAATTCACCTTCGCCTCATCAAAATATATGTTATTCCTCAACTTCCAAAGTTCCGTGGCAATTGCAAGATGAGAAACAAGCCACAAATCCTTAATCATCCTACTACAACCCTTTGCAACCTTATAAGAATCAACGAGATCCTCCATTGGTTGCATATTAAAGATGCCCGCTGCCAAGGCCCAAATACGTCTTGCAAACCTACACTACCAAGTAATATGACGCATAGACTCGCCATCCCTCCTACAAATGCGACAAATAATAGGCATAGGTCTATTTGTTTGTTTGATTGCATTATCATCCGTTGCACAGCACTGATTAGCCCACACCTTCAAATATTGTACACTCAAAGTTGGGTGCACAACATTACGAGTAAATAAAACAACATGTGGCACAATTTCCGCACGCACTCGAATGGCCTCCTTGGCCGATTTGACCGAAAAGACACCTTTTTTATCCAAATCCCATATCTTGTAATCATACCCCCCAGTAATAACTGGCAAGTTCTCCACATCAATATTGCAACGGATCATCAAATCTCTCGTGACCTGCGGGATTGACCAAGCACCATCCACAATTATATCACTCACCATTGATTTAAACTCATTCCGGCCTGTATAAGAGATTCCAAGCCTCTTTGCAATCGAAAAATCACCACACCAATTATCAAAGAATAAGGAAGTATTATCACCATTGCCTATAATTGAACGTGTATGCTTTTGAACAAAATTTTAAACCAAACGCACTCCTGGAAAAACCGAAGAACCCAACTTGTAGTCAATTAAGTTACCATTCATCTTAAAGAACTTCGCTCGTAGGAATCTTGCCCAAGTCTTGTTTGAGTCACGAATAGAAATCCATAACTTCATGAGCATAGCTCTATTAACATCATTCAACTTTTTCAAACCTAGGCCACCCTCACGCTTTGGACAGCACAGAGTATCATATTTGACCGTGAAATACTTACGTTTTTCCGCATCACCAGACCATAGAAAATTTCTAATGGCCTTCTCCGCTTGCTTAATCATATTACACGGCCATTTATAAACAGCCATTGAATGTATGACATAGCTAGAAATAACAAATTTTATAAGAACCAACCTAGCTTGAAAAGATAAGAGATTACCTTTCCAACCAGCAAGCTTGTCCATAATCTTTTCCACCACTTCATGGACATGTGCATGACGAACAATGCCCGGCTTCAGTTGAACTCCTAAATACTTGTCTGAAAAAGAAGCTCTCTCCATGCCCAAGTAATTTTTAATTGCCACCGCCCGAGATCTTCTATCACCACCAAAATAGAATTTGCTTTTGGCATAGCTAACACTTTGGCCTGAAGCCAATTGATACATAACTAGCATCTCCTTCAAGCTGCTTAAACTTTGCAAATTACCCTTACAGAAAATAAGAATATCATCCGCAAAGAGCAAATGCGTAGGGGCCACATTCTTCTTGCAAATCATAGGTTGCATTCTTTTCGAATCAAACAATTTTGTAATGTTACGACTCAAAACATCCTCAATAAGAACAAAAATCAAAGGAGAAAGAGGATCACCTTGTCTCAATCCTCTTGTAATGCTAAAGAAACCTTCCGGGCTACCATTAATCATGACCGAAATCCGGGCAGATTGAAGAATACTGAGAACCCAATTGCACCAATCCTCCGAGAAACCATATTGCCGAAAAACTTCGAGAATAAAGTCCCAACTAACTGTGTCAAAAGCCTGAGCAATGTCAAGTTTTAAACCCACGTTGCCATGCTTCCTTTTAATGCTCAACTCATTGATCATCTCCGACGCCAAAGCTATATTTTCATGAATATTGCGACCCTTCATGAAGGCCACCTGTTCTTCAGAAATCAACTTGTTTAGAACCGTACCCAATCTGGTAGCCATAATCTTCGTAATGATTTTGAAGAAAAAATTGCTTAACCCAATCGGCCTATAATCCTTAATAGCATCAGATTTGCCATTCTTAGGAATCAAAACAATGAAACTAGAATTAATGCCATTAGGAATTTTGCGCATAGACCAACAATTAGTAATGGCCTTAAAAAGATCTCCCGAAATAATGTTCCAACACTGTCTATAGAAGGAACCTGTAAAACCATCTGGGCCAGGTGCAGAATCCGCGCCTAAATCAAAAATAGCTTCCTTAACTTCATCAATAGTTGGAACCGCATCCATATATCTCCTCTCCTCCTCAGTAATGCACTCATGTTGAATATCAAACAACTTCGGATCTATTGTAACCCCACCACCATTGAACTTGTCACGGTAATGATTGACAATAAAATCATTAATATCATCCTGCAAAAACAAAGTAGAGTTAGTTGAAAGTTTAATCTCCGAGATTGTGTTCTGAATCCTCCTCATGCGAATGCTATTGTGGAAAAAAAGCGTGTTCTGATCACCATCCTCCAACCAATTGACTCTCGCCTTCAGTTTTAGCATGGTAGCCAGGTTATTCCGCACATCATCAACAGCCTTCTTGGCCTCCGCCACCTTAATAAATTGACCTTCATCACGAGGCTCATAGTCAAGAAGATCCGACTCAGTCTCCAAAGTGGCCTCAGCTTGCTTCAACCGAAATTTAATATCTCCAAAAACCTCTAAATTCCAAGTTTTCAAGGCTTCCTTCAACCTCTTCAATTTAGCCATAAAAACAAAAGGAGGCGCCCCAGCTAGATAAGTATTCCAAACCTCCTCAACCAAGCCCATAAACGTAGGATGACTAAGCCACATCTTTTGAAATCTGAAAGGAGCTCTTCTCGGCCTTGGGCTGTCAACTGCAAACCCAATAAGAGGAGAGTGATCCGAACAGATTCTAAGAAGCGCCTTGCATCTCTAGTTTGGAAATCTGTCACACCAAGCTTCATTAACAATAGCCCTATCGTGCTTAGAAACAATATGCTTATTACCCTTTCGAGAATTACACCAAGTGTATTTCTTCCCAAGAGAGTCCGCTTCAACCATGCCATTGTCAGAAATCCAATTACGAAATTCATGCATCAAAAAATCTAACATTGGCTTACCACCTTTTTTCTCCTCCACGTGCAAAACACAATTGAAATCGCCCAGCACCAACCACGGATTAGAAATGACTCCTAAACCCAATTGGCGCCACAAGTTTTTCCTTACCATTGGTGCATAAGAAGCATGCACCGCCGAAATATAAATTCCCGCAAAATATAAGGTAATGGCCTACTTAGACGAAGACAATACCGTAGGACTTGTAATAGAATTCCTCCATAAAATCCAAAGATTGCGTTTCTCCTTATTTACCTCATTAGTAATTACATCCTCCGAAAAATCCAATAATCTCAATTTCCTAACAAAACGTGGCTTGCAGAAAACCTGCGGCTCTGCAATACAAATTATGTCAGGATTGTGCAAGTGATAAAGCTCTTCCAACTTGGCCCTTGCACCATCTTTAGCCAAGCCCTGAGCATTCCAATAGAAGACCCGCATTAATCAACCCCTTTTTTAGGAGGGCTTGCCGAACCCTTACCATTACGAGTTTTACTTCTTCCTCTTGTGCTGATAGTCTGTACCGCAACTTCTTTAGGCTTAGTCTTCCCTGATGCCAGTCTCCTAGCAGCAACGTCTAACTTCTTCTTAGCTGCTAGCTCTTTTTTCATCCTATCTTCTTGCTCTTGAACCACACTCCATTCCAATTTTTTAGTTTCCTCCTCCACTGTTGTTGTAGCAACCACAGAAGAAGGAGCCACAGAAGTAAGAGGTACTTCCGTGTAAACCTCCTCCTCCACAGACTCAATATCATCAGTCCCAATATCAAACATGTTTGATGTCGCTAACTCATCAACAGGTTTAATAGGTGAAGATCTTCGAGAAGTTCTAGTATCCAGGCTAAAGCCATCGCCCACTACTTGCTCTAAAACCGGATCCTCAATTGGCAGTTCACCACCCGCAGATTCAATACGCCCAGAAGTAGCAACCAGCTCAATATTCACATCCTCTCAAATTTTAGCAGTCGCCTCAGTAATAGAAGCCACTCCCACACTATCCGGCACCACAATTTCCTTTTCCTTGCGCATCTCAACATCTTTGGCCCTACGCGCTTCCACATCAGCTGCCTTGCACGCCTGCGCCTCCCTCTTGCGCGCCTCTATCTCTTTTGCCTTCCTCTTCTCCAAGGCCAACTCTCGCAAGTGATTTACCTTCGCACTTGCAGCATCCCGCTCTATTGCAGCCATCTCGGCTGACTTTTCCAGTTCCGTAGCTTGCTTCTTTAACTCCTCCAACTCTTTAATCGCTTCCAACTCTTCATTATCCTCATTATCCGTATCACTACCATTCTCCATATTTTGAGGCCTTGATTCAACCTCAGTAGCATCAACAATTGACGCCACATCCGTTAAATTAGGCATGCTGTTTGAACGGGGTATTTTAGCTGCACTTGCTGATGGTGTATCAAAGTAAGTATGCGCACCAGCAAACAACTCAGTGACTTTCGGTTTTAGCTTGGGAGGATTTTGCACAGCGACATTCCCATCATCTTCCTTAGGGGATGTTTGTCATCACCTTCCTTAGGTGGAGGTTTGTCATCATCTTCCCTAGGTTTGGTATACTTGCGAAGTCTCCAAAAATTTCGCAATTCATGGATTTGATCCCTAAGTTTTTTCTTAATCTCTGGATCCTTCTCAACTCTTTATTGCTCCTCCAACTCCTTGCGAAGTTTAATTCTACAATCCTTGTTTTCATGACCAATTGACTTGCAATAATCACAAAAGCTCGGCTGGTTAAGAATTTCATAATCAACATAGAAACCTTCAGTAGCATCCTCATCATTAACCACAATATTACCTAACGGTTTTGCAAAGTCAATATCAATCAACACCGCAACAAAGTAACCATATT
This sequence comes from Papaver bracteatum, assembly GCA_023529315.1. Taxonomy (NCBI): domain Eukaryota; kingdom Viridiplantae; phylum Streptophyta; class Magnoliopsida; order Ranunculales; family Papaveraceae; genus Papaver; species Papaver bracteatum. Next base: position 1,979,785 of record JAJJWX010003811.1, on the reverse strand, counting down.
CATGACCTAGGGTTTTCGGATCAACAGCAACCGGTTTTCCGAGTCCCCTAGCCAACCTAAACAGCGTCTCTTCATCCCAGAATTCCCAAGGAAGATTTGTAAAACGTACCTATACCGCTGCTCTTGTAACCTTATCAACATCCGGATTAAACATATGTGTCCATGGCTGGATTTTTAGCGGCTGTTGCTTCACTTTCCATGGACCATCATAACTTACCCTCTTACGATCATCTTCATTGTCCAACTTGATAACAAAATAACCCCGGATCCATGGAATAAATTGTACCACGCCAGATAACTTCCATTGGTTTAATAAATCACGCTTAGCTTCCTCAAAAGTTAGGGTTTTAAAATCTAAACGCCCAACTAAACTATATTTCCAAACTTCAATAATTCTTGTATGTGTTGCCTTCGGAATTCTAATAATAACATCACCATGTTTTGTATGAACCGGTGGATGTGATAAAAAATCAACATCAATTTTGGACAAAACATGGTTGCGCCTCCTAAGGACTGAGGCATATGAACGGCTTTCTTCAATTTGATTAGGGTTAGAAGAACCCTCAATCGGTTTCTTCAATTTATCTTCAATCGGTTTCCCCAAAACATTAGAATTAGGGTTTCTATTTTTTGGAACGTTTTCCTTCATTGGTCTTGATTTTGATCGAAATCTGTTTTGGGGTTGATTAAATCTTCCCCGTGAATGTAATGGTTGAGTTTGATCATTAAGATCTGGTGGTTTCGGTTGATTTGACGCCATGAAATTGACGTCAAACCCTAGAAAAACTAAGAACGCAATAGAAAATAGGTTAGAGAAAAAACCGGAGATAGCCGGCCAAAACCCTAGAGAATTTTCGTTTTTTGATTGTGTGCAGGTGCTTATTGAAGATCTAAGAAGATTTGAAGACAAAGAAGATATTGAAGATTTCTTACTTGGTGTTTTTATAATCTTTGGTGTGCACAATACTTGTTTGGGAAAAAAATTATCCAATTAATAATCGCTTTATCCTTGTGGTAGATTGGATTGATTAATTGAGGAAGATCGGCATCAACACATATCACTTGATTGAAGAGTGTTTTTGGATTAATCTTAGTGATTACCTTTGGGTGATTAAACGTAAGATAGATCTTGGAACCTGGCAAAGGAGTTTATGTTAATATAAACAAGGGAACCTTTGCGCAACTCATATCACTTGATTGAAGAGAGTTTATACCAAACAGATTTGTTGTTCCTTTACTATTTGGAATACGAACCAAAGGAATTGGTCCAAGTACGTGACTTGTTTACAGGTTGGAGGCGTGGGAATACAGACAGAACTAGGTGAACTATAGGTTTAGTTGCTTGGTCTCAATTATACGAAGTTGTCTTATTTTGTATAGCGGCTTAATCCTGAGAGTATTCAATTCTGCATTAGGTCCCGAGGTTTTTCTGCATTTGCGGTTTCCTCGTTAACAAAATCTTGTTGTGTCATTTACTTTATATTTCCGCATTATAATTGTTTTATTATAATTAAAGTATATTGCACAAACGTTAATTCCTATTTACTTGATACGTGAATCCTATTGAGTTTGGTTAAGTCCGAACCTTTGTATCAAGTAAACACACTTTGTTGTTGTATTGTCTCGATCTAGTATCCATAGACGATCACACAAAGTGTGAACCGATTTTTTATATTGTCTCGACTCAGTCTATAGACAATCACTTTCGGGGAAAGGACTTATAAGAAGGAAAAGTTATAGCTTGAGGTATATTTGGGGTACCCTCGCCTTTTCACAATAATTGGTAGTAATTGTGTTACTTTAACCTCCGAATGTATTCAATTTTCAAATTTTGGTACTACCATAATCGGTAGTAAATTGTGTTAATTTTGACTTCCGAATAAATAATGTCCCCAAAATAAGAATTTTCCAAAATTCTTTAATTTTCGAATTTTGGTACTACCATAATCGGTAGTAAACTATGTAAATTGAACCTCCGAATGTGTAGTGACCCTAAAATGAGATTTTTCCAAAATCCTTTAATTTTTGAACTTTGGTACTACCATAATCGGTAGTAAATTTTGTTAATAAGTGATGCTCATTATCTACCGATTGTGTACATGGCCCCAAATTCAAATTTTCCAAAACTTAATATTTTTTTCGGAATTTTCTACTTTCACAATCGGTAGTTAATGGTGTTCATTATCTATTGATGATGCTTAATTTTTAGTACAGAAAAAATGAATTTTTTGAATCAAGGATAATCGGTAGATAACAATCAATTTACCTACCGATTACAGTAGCCGAAACATAATCGGTAGATAACTATCTTTTTTACCTACCGATTATAGTTGAAGTTCTTCATTTCTTAAGAAGATCAACCATAATAGGTAGGTAAAATAGATTTTTATCTACAGATTATGTTTCTGCTACTGCAAATCCTAGAAAAATTTCGGATCAATTTTTTTATTTCAAGCAAACAAATCCAAATTTTGGATCACAACTACTATCATCTATCAGTTTTTTTGTTTAACTCGGTTTTTTTTGTTTTTGAAAAGGCGAGGGTACCGCAAATATACCTCAAGCTATAACTTTTCCTTCCTATAAGTCCTTCCCCGAAAGTGATTGTCTATAGACTGAGTCGAGACAATACAACAAATCGGTTCACACTTTGTGTGATCGTCTATGGATACGAGATTGAGACAATACAACAACAAAGTGTGTTTACTTGATACAAAGGTTCAGACTTAACCAAACACAATAGGATTCACGTATCAAGTAAATATGAATTAATGTTTGTGCAATTTAATTTAATTATAATAAAACAATTATAATGCGGAAATATAAAGTAAATGACACAACAAGATTTTGTTAACGAGGAAACCGAAAATGCAGAAAAACCCCGGGACCTAGTCCAGAATTGAATACTCTCATAATTAAGCCGCTATACAAAATAAGACAACTTCGTATAGTTGAGACCAAGCAACTAAACCTATAGTTCACCTAGTTCCGTCTATATTCCCACGCCTCCAACCTGTAAACAAGTCACGTACTTGGACCAATTCCTTTGGTTCGTATTCCAAAGAGTAAAGGAACAACAAATCTGTTTGGTATCAACTCTCTTCAACCAAGTGATATGAGTTGCGCAAAGGTTCCCTTGGTTATCTTAACATAAACTCCTTTGCCAGGTTCCAAGATCTATCTTACGTTTGATCACCCAAACGTAATCACTAAGATTAAGCCAACAACACTCTTCAATCAAGTGATATGTGTTGATGCCGATCTTCCTCAATTAATCAATCCAATCTACCACAAGGATAAACCGATTATTAATTGGATCCTCTTTTTCCCAAACATGTATTGTGCAAACCAAAGATTATAAAAACGCCAAGTAAGAAATCTTCAATATCTTCTTTGTCTTTAAATCTTCTTAGATCTTCAATAAACACCTGCACACAATCACTTGAATCTCTTGTGATCAATCACACACAGAACGGAGTCTGTTAACAATGGATTATCACAAGATCATCTTTAGATCTAACAGCAGTCTAAAGATCCCTGTCGAAACCTTGAACTAGTTTGAGTGAATCTTATATCAGAAGAGAAGATTCTCAAGCATAAACAAACTAGGTGCAATCAGGATTCAACCACCGTTAGTCAATCAAATCAATATGAAAACTAAAGATAAACCGCAATATCTAGTTTCCCACCAACGGGTCGCGCTAGAGCTTCTCAATCCCAAAGAATACTTTAAATTGAGCGACCGTAATATATTTCACCTAATTAGATTACTCTCCTCTCTGATAGGCGGCTTCACCAGTAACAAAGATAAAAGAGTAAGTCTAGGTTACGCAGGATTAGTTTGCTAGAAATGCAAACTCAAAGTATTTATAGACAAGGAAGTTTGGACACCAAGGAATTTCCAAAACCAAAATATTCTCAAGATATTTTCATTACTCCACCAAATTCGGTTTTCATAATTACTGTGAATGCACTGTCCAAAAGTAATGATCGAAATATCCTTGGAAAATCTTTAATTAGCAAATGCACATTACTAATTCTTATTTTCCATATATAATTAAAAACCCTTAATTAAAAAGATTCTTAACTTATTTAATTCGATCTTGGGATTTACTTCCTTCTTAGCCTTTAAGGAATATCTTTGAACAAAATAAAATAAGCATTAATGCACCGTGTTCAAAGAGTGTCGACATCTTACTCTTGCAAGTCTTTACCATGCTTGCTCACTTGAAACCGATTTACCACACTTCCAAACAAGTTTAGAATTGGTTCATCTGACTTTCAAGAACTATGTGATTGATCAAGTTCCACTCAATCACAACTCATGGGTTTACGGTTCTACCAAAACAAGTTTCGTTTCTACCTCCATGTAGTATTGTGCATAGTTACACTAGCTTACGAAAGGTAAGGCTGACTAGGTACTAGGATCGGTTCCCCACATATATTTGGTATCTAACTTGTATGAACTGCACATGTCCATAGGATCGGTCCCCCTTCCCAAAAACTTGTTGCACATGTTCATAGGATCGGTTCCCCTTTCTTCCATAAACCTTATTGCACCTCATACAAGGATCGGTTCCCCTTGTGATGCACCACACCTCTTACTAGGATCGGTTTCCCTCTTCCCAGTAATAAGTTCAGACATACACAACCCGATCATACCCCAGGTGATTACTTAAGATCGGTTCACTAATAAAAGTCAGGCCTCATGTGAATAGTTGTACAAGAACACAAACAAGTCATGAGCAGTTATACTAATCACACATATTGGTCGTTCAAAAGATATGCAATGAAGAACATCCCCAATAACGCCTGGCGATTTCCTTTTAGGTTCACAACACATATCATTAACTTACTTCCTTAGAACACATGTAAACATTGTTCCCTAGGATGAAATCCTCACCTCATACCCATACATAATCACAATAGCATTCATACCATTATGTCGATGTCTTATATACAAAGTTTAATGGTTAAGCAAGAAACTTCATATTATATACCTTAATACTATGTCTATCTAGAGTTTTCATGCTTCGCAGTTTTATGTTTTCAATATGCACGACTTGAAAGATACGTTAGGTAATGAAACAGTTCATGTCAAATATCACTAACCTCAAGTGGAAGGATTATGTTGTCGTTGTAGCTCCGTTCTTCTTCACTTCTTCAAGTATTCGCAATACTTGTAATGTTTCATCCTAATATTTTCAAGATAACCTATACGAAGTTGACTCTAGTACATTTAAATCAAGCGACTCTTAAATGAGTTTTGCTTCACTAAAATATGACAACCAAACTTGACATACCAACGATTGGTGGGTTCAACCGAGCAATGCTCTAACAATCTCCCCCTTTGTCAATTTTAGTGACAAAACTCTTACAATCATATGGATAAACAAATTATAATAATTCATTACTCATACGCTTGATTCCCGAATCCACAGCACATAACCTGCATTCATTCAATCCTCAAAAATGCAGTAGCTGCACTATAATAACAAAGCTTATACTCCCCCTAAAGGTGAGCTATGTAGATATTCAATCCGCACATCTTTGTTATCCCATTCATATGATATGTTACTCCCTCTTAGTCTATGCTTTTCCTCATTCGTTAGATAAACGTTCAAGCACCATCGTCCTCTTCCCTAGTGACACCAATCAATCATAAATTGATACCAGCATCACTTGTTTACTCCATATATTTATCCCCCTTTTTGTCACAAAAATGACAAAGCAAAGAACAAATAATGGACAACACGGAAAGGATCTTACAACCTCTAAAATAGACTTGCAACTTGTTGAGTCAAGCACGAGGGTTTTACATACCATTTTTGATAACCAATATCAAAACCGAAACTACAAGTAATTATGTTTTGATATGTTATCATGGAAATAATTTCCCGAAGAAATTTTCCCAACTAGTTTAGCAACCCAAAAATCAACTAATCAACTTAGTTCCTTTGCTAAACCGATTGTATAAATACAACTGCTTTATTCGATAAGACCAAAACAAAGATAAACTCCATTTTTCTCATCAAGTTCTAATTATCCATATAACTTAGACCTTTAGATTTCAAACAAGCCAAATACTAGGTTAGTTAACTAGCATTTCCTTGTTTAGGCTTTCGAATTGACTTGAATAAACGAAACCTCCACTTTGATAAGTCTAACTAAAATCAGAATTAACTTAGCTTAGCTTATCCGGAATCGAATTGGACTAAAAAACTCGTCCCGTCAACATATTCATTCGTTAAGCCATAAATAATTCATACAAACCAATAAATCAACTTGCATAATTATTCACCTCAACCGGATATAATAGAAACAACATATATAAACCACAGTTTCACTATTGCACCGAAATTTTGTAAGCTTAAACAATTCATACTACATAATAAAGCAAAGTAACAATTGTTTTACTTAACTAGAAGCAATTGAATTAACATAGACATTAAAGCACCGCAATTGAACCAAATTTTGTAAGTCTAAACTATTGATATCACACAAACAAAGCAAGATAACAAAAGTTTTACTTAACCAGAAACAATTGAATAACACACACATCCATACATTCATAATGGAATAAACATCAATTGTACCAATAATTTCTTTTAAGCAAAAGCAATATATCAAATAAAAATAGGCTTTTCTTAAAAAAGGAAAACAATTAACTAACAAGATTGTTACCTCAATTTCGCATCCAGCTTCTCCAAATATGATTCTATCGCTTTCTTCTTCCGGGAGAATTGATATCGAAATACCATCATGTTGTCATTCTCATGCCAAAAACAAAAGAATAACAACAACCAACCTTTACCATAGAAAGGTTGAAAATCAGTTTTAACATTTGCAAGCAAAAGTTGAAAACCGTCGAAACACTTATGATTTTATGCTAAACCAAAACCGATTCAACATATTGTGACTTTTTCACATTATTTTTTCTACAGGAATCACTCATGATCCTTTGATAAAGCCTACCAACTTGGGCTATAACTTAATCCTGCTAAATCAAAAAGTCACCCAAACCATCAGGGTCCATAACATATTATGAGATCGAATATCAAGGCATAAAACCGAAATCAAACATCTCATAAACATACATAGCATAAAAAATAAATCATTAAAGTACCGGCTATGCTATCACAATAATAATTATAAATCAAATAACTTTATTCATAATAGTTTTATTCAATAGACTCATACAATCAATGAATGCGATCAAAAATTGATGTCTATTTTTCTAGATTAAGTATTACAGCATATAACTTAATCTCTAGAATTGCTTTTGTTATTTACTGAGAATTCTTCAGTATTTTGATTCTTGAGTCTCCTGTTTTCTTTCAGATGATTGAGTCTTTGTTTCAGCAGATTCAATTCCACAATTGACTTCAGGAGATTTTATTCAAGCAGTTTTTCATTCGCTACAGCAGATTCCAAAAGCTCACGAGCGATTTCAAAGTCTCTCATTAACATAAGCATAAGCTCAAAACGAATATTATTCCTTTTATGTTCATCAGAGAAGTAGCACTTAAACTCAACTGGAAAGATTTCAAGCTTTCGAAGCTGAGATTCAATATCAATATTATTTCCACCCATCTTTGACCGTGAACAGGACACAGAAAAATCTGTTCAAAAGATGACTTATACAAGAATTAAAACTTGGTTTCCAAGAATGAGATACCTAAATACGGTATATTTATTTATGAAAATACACATATTTTCGGAAATAACAATAGAATTTCCGAACTTGTCCTAAGAATTCTGACAGAAGTAATTTTTGCATATTACTCATAGATAATCCAAGAAAATAAATAGGGATGTTTTGCGTTTCCTCCCCTATAAAGATTGCTAATTAGCGTTTCCTCCCCAAAACGATTGAAATTAGTGTTTCTTCCCATCGTTAGATATTTCATCCACTGTTCAGTTAGCTTGGGGAGGAAACGCTAATTAGCAATATTTTCAGGGGAGGAAACGCAAATACCCCTATGGTTATTTTATCCACGCGTGCACAGATGATGACTCAGCTAACTGAACAGTGGATGGAATACTTAACGATGGGAGGAAACACTAATTTCATGGAATCATCAGTTAGGATTAGACTATCTTTATTTTCTTGTGCTCCTTTTTAAGAACTTCCCCTCATTTTATTTGAAAAGAGCACTTTCTGGGGAAATTCCGAATGCCAACATCAGTTGTTGGTGTGAGCTAGTAAAAGATCTTGATTCATGGAATCATGATATTTCTCAATATCTTTCTCTTTCAAATTTCTCCAAAAATAAGCTTCTTTCACAGAGTCACAGCTAAGATGATCTGATTTACCAGAGTGATCAGTTCTATAATCGAGAACATTAGCGTGACATGAAGTTTTGAGAGTTTTGAAATAATCAGAACTCTTGTGTAGATCAACAACAAGACAGCAGGATTTGAAATCCTTTGTTTTTGTATACATGAGTTGATCTTTTTCTCTGTTAGAGGGATAATCATTGTCAGACAATGTTGACCGGATACAAGTCAAAGAATTATCCCTTAAAACACATTCATCTTGATTTTTATATGTGGGCTAGGCTATTAGAATCAGGAACTTGTATACTAGTTAAGAGATTATGGAGATTAGAATCACATATCCTTATTTTAACTAATATATCTCTTTTGGATTGAATAGATTCAAGTCCTTTAGATTAAACATCTTCATGAATCAAGAATTCTCTGATGACCTTTTCAGCAGATGGATAAAATAAATTATCCTTTAGATTATACTTTTCCAGCAAGCTTTCTGAAAAATTTAATCTCATCACTGTCATCTGAATATGACTTGTTCGTCGGAACAATTTGTTTTCTCATTAACTCATCATGGCTAATATTTGTTGAGTTGTGTTCAGCTAGTGAACTAACATTACAAGGTTGTTTATCAGAGTTTGAAAACAAATATCCATTATGAAGTATATCATCTTCTTGCTCTACGTTAAATGAATCAGATATGGATTCAATTCTTATAGGATGGATCGCACCAAACACAGATTGTTAGATCTTTTCGTGTTTTCCTGCTCTAACACCAATTGAAAAGGCGAGGGTACCCAAAATATACCTCAAGCTATAACTTTTCCTTCTTATAAGTCCTTTCCCCGAAAGTGATTGTCTATAGACTGAGTCGAGACAATATAACAAATCGGTTCACACTTTGTGTGATCGTCTATGGATACTAAAAAAGAGGGGGTCTAATAACCTCACCCAATATTTCGATTAGAAATCTGTATGGACAACTCCGAGTTGTATTCTAGAGAATCAACTAGACTCAATCAATAGAAAATACTCAAGGAGTTATTATCTCAATCTCTCAATTTGATTTACTCAAGCAAATGTGATTCGCGAGTCTAATCAAAGAGAGATAACTTGGATTGTACCAAAAACCAATATCCAAGTGTCAATCAATTTAAATCAACAACCAATAAGGTCGGATATTCTAATTGATTGAACAACGCACAACCTGTATTATTTCAATTATATAACAAAATATAATGCGGGAAAGAAATAACACAAACACCAGAATTTTGTTAACGAGGAAACCGCAAATGCATAAAAACCCTAGGACCTAGTCCTGATTAAACATACACTATATTAAGCCGCTACAGACACTAGCCTACTTCAAATTAACTTCGGTCTGGACTGTAGTTGAACCCAAATCAATCTCACACTGATCCAAGGTACATTTATGCTCCTACGCCTCTGATCCTAGCAGGATACCGTGCACTTGATTTCCTTAGCTGATCTCACCCACAACCAAGAGTTGCTACGACCCAAAGTCGAAGACTTTAGCAAACAAATTTGTCTCACACAGAAAAGTCTACAAGATAGATAAATTCGTCTCCCACGAATAAACCTATGAGTTTTGTTCCGTCTTTTGATAAATCAAGGTGAAAAGGAACCAATCAATAAAACCAAACTTATATTCCCGAAGAACAGCTCAGTTTTATCAATCACCTCACAATAGTCTTAATTGACGCAACGAAAAAATATATTGTCGAATCACAAACGATGAGACGAAGATGTTTGTGATTACTTTTATATCTTGCCTATCGGAGATAGAAAGCACAAGCCAATTATTACAATTGTACTCGTATGATAGAAACAACAAGATCAGATCACACAACTACAAGAAAAGTAGTATCGGTCTGGCTTCACAATCCCAATGAAGTCTTTAAGTGGTTAACCTGGTTTTAGAAGAATAAAACCAAAGGTTAAAGGAGAACTGACTCTAGCTTAGCAAACTATTATCACACGGAATGTGTGAGGATTAGGTTTCCCGATTGCTAGAGTTCTCCCTTATATAGTTTTTTAAATCAGGGTTTGCAATCAATGTTAGATTAGTAACAAAGCATTCAACATTCACTGTTAGATGAAAACCTGATTAGATACAAGCTAATATCTCTCAACCGTTAGATCGAAAACTTAGCTTGCCATACACACATGTACTTGACGATTTTGGGTTTGTGTAACCGTACCCAAATGTGTACAATAGTTGGTTCAATATTAGTCAACCAAATGGTTAGCCAAATGATAACTTTCATATCAACCATATTCTTCTTCACCATAACTAGTCTAAATGACTCAAATAAACTAGTTAGAGAGTTGTTCAATTGCTATGATATCTTATGTACTACACAAGACACAATTGAAGCAAAAACAATGTGATTCACTCGAATCGATTCATGAACTATAAAGCCACAGTTTGCAATAGCATTCCTTAGATAATTTAAATAAGTTCACGAACATAGTTTTTAGACATAACCACTCAAGTTCGCGGACTCAAGTAACCGGTTGGAGTTCACAAACTCCAGCAGAAACTATCGGGTTTGAGAACTTCCGTCAGTTCCCGGACTGAGTTCGCGGACTGAAACCGAGCTACAACTCCAGAAGAAATTCTCAGGTTCGAGAACTACGCACGTTCGCGGACTGAGTTCGTGGACTGGGTTGACTGCTCAAGTTCCTGTTTTCACTTGATCAACAAAGTTCGCAAACTTCGGTTCAAGTGCTAAATACTTATACATATATGTGTTACCACAACAATGTTTATATCCCCCAGTGGTTATATTATCTAAACTCTCATTTCAATCATTGAAACAGTCTCAGAGGACGTCATATAGTTGTTATTCATAAACTAGTTTTCGTCAGAGCAATTTCCAAAGTGATTGAAACATAACATGACTTTCGTCACTAGGAAAAGATGAACTTGGCTAGCTAAAGCTAAAGCTTTACCAACACACATTTCGAGAAATAGATAAGCGAGATATACTCAGCTCGAAATGTCACATGTGTATATCTTTAGTCTATATAGTGAAACGACTTTTGTCTCAAGAAAGGAGATAGAGTAGATAGACTTTTGAGTGATATATAAGTTCAAGTCTCCACATACCTTTTAATCGATGAAGATCCACTGGTTCCTTGAGTAGTCCTTCGTCTTGTATGATGATTTCCATGGAATTCTTGAGCTCAACTACACTTTCTATCCTAGTCCGTGACCTTAGCTACAGTAGACTAGAAATCAAGACTTTATAGTTTTGATTACTAACATTGACAAACATGCTTGATATAGCAACGCATGCGAGTTCGACCGAGCAATGCTCTAACAATCTCCCCCTTTGTCAATTTTAGTGGCAAAACTATTAATACATATGGAATACAAAAAATATATATATAAACTTTGTTGCTCCTATTCCACATGTCTAATCTTCAACAATACTCGAAATCTTCGTCACTTCCAAGTAGTCCAATGATCCCAAAGGTTGTAAATTTAGCATCATCGTTGTTGAAAATCCATAGCTATAACAATGAGAAAAACATCGGTTCTCAATCATTGTTATATAGTGTCATAGTATTATTACACAGCGTCAAAGTCCAACTGCATCACAACTTAAACAACAATACTATGGTGATACTTCACTCCCCATTAGTCAATACTCCATCTCACATGGAAACCACTCCCCCTTACATAATAATCCGAAAACCATATGTATTTGTAGTGTGAACTACTTATAATTCTCCCCCTTTTTGTAAAAAATATTGGCAAAGGTACAAGAACGGGATCCTAATTAAATTTCCGTAAGAGACATTTCATGACCAAAGGTAAATGTATATCATCTTGTTTAGATGCAATCATCAAGCCAAAGTTAAATGCATTCATCAAGGAGTTTATAAAGCCGCAAGACAACCCCTCTAATATTCCACAGCCGCACTCCCCACAACGATTTGGCAATTAAACACAAGTTCAAAAGAACTCTCCTCCATAATATGTCATTCCCAAGGGAACAACAAGAGTGACCTTAATTTCAAAAAGAAAAGAAGGATTTCTTTAGACTCAACAAATTAAATACAAGTATGAATTTGGAATCCAACAAGAAATATTCAATCAAATTAACCAAAGCGAACCAAGATTAATTTGACTAAATATGCTCAACACAAGTAAACTTATGGAAACTTAAAAAATCAATTAGATTGATCACAAGAAAACTCGCAAATATTCTAATTGCCATACTCAACCAAACTAATTACAAGAGTAATCAATTTAATTGGCCATTCTCGACATAAGAATATCTATGGAGCAATGACTAAGTTAATCATAAAAATAACCATCCTAGTCAATTATGCTCAACATGAGAAGAACTTACGGAGTGCTAACTAAATAATCATACTAGATGATTGATTTAGTTCATTTGGGCTCAACATAAGAGATTATGGAACCCTGACTAAGATTATCATAAGATGTAACAACCTTAACCGTACATGTACTCAACATAAGAAAACTTATGGAATACAAACTAAATAACCACACAAGTTGATTAATTTAGTTCTTAATGCTCAACATATAGCATCTCATGGAACAACCAACCATGCCAATAAGGAATCGACTTAGTCGTATCGTGCTCAACATAAGATACACAATGGAGCCTTCACGGTAATACATAAAAAATGGATCAATAAGGATCTATACCATGGATAACACAAGGATTCATTCTATGTTTCTATCACCATTTGCACAATGACATACAATATACATAATCCTTGAATCACAAAAGATTTTAACCTATCTTACATCAATAATTGACAATATAGGCTTAACTTTTGTGTTTGTCAAAAGTCTATTCATCCTTTTATCAATATTTGCATATCAATTCATGAATGACTTTACTTTTGACAAAATATATCTGTACATCTCATGGACATATCATTCAAGACAAATGTACGATAGAAGTTAATGCATTATAAAGACATAACCTTCCAAATCCAATCATAGAAGTTTAAACAAATAACAAAACATAAATTTATACAATACTGAGTATCAGTCACTCCATTCAAAATGATCTCTCTCAATCTCATAGAATTCTTCTATTAGTTCTGGAATATCATTTCCAGCATAATCTACCTGCTCTCTGAGAACTGCATTTTCTTCCCGTAGTTCTGCAAGTTCCTGTCTGAGACGTGACAGTTCACCAGCAGCTAAACTTATAGGAGCTCTTGAATCACTTCTGGCAGTAGATGGCCTCATCTTCTCAATGCTTGACATAGTCAAAACAGTTGGTCCTCCAAGGTCGGAGCCAAAAACAGGAATAAGAAAATTATCACAAATTCTTGAGATAAGGCAAGGAAAACCTGGTTTATTTCCTGTGTTTTATCTGACACTTATCATTTGATCAATGATAATTCCACAGAAGTCAATATTTCTTTCCTCGACAATGTAGTAGATAAGTTCAGTAAGCCCCCTGGTTCAAGAGTTGCTGTCACAAGTGCTCGGCATCATATTTTCCATAACGAATTTTGCTGCAACTTTGAGAAAAAGACTTGCACCTCTTACATACACTTTTCCATCATTTCGTGAAAGGTTTTTATCAAATAACCTGTTTGACAAAACTTCTAAGGGTATTCTACGAAGTTCAGGAGGTGGAAATCTATCACCTCCTAGAGGCACATTAAGCATATTGGAGATGACAAATCGATCCACGGTAAAAATAATGCCTCCTACCATGGTTTTGAAGGAGCAGAGAGCAGTATCTTCATCATGAATATTAGCATAAAACTGTGCCAGCATATCAATATGTACACCTCCTAATGGTTTATGGATTAAACCCCAGTTGTGATTGTTGAAGAATTCTACCAACCATGGGATATCTATTTTAGATGCATCATAATACCTTTCACAGATGGGTGATTTATTTTTGAGCACTAGATATAAATCACAAGCGGCAGGGTTTATAAACCCAGCACCGATGCTAGAGTCAAAAAAAGATACATCTCTATTTGATTGACTAGAACTCCCTATATTCCTAGTTTTTCCTCTACTCATGATTGAACAAATACAAAGATGAATAAGGTACGAAAACTCACCTGGTTAGCGAACTATTTAATGGTAACCAGGAGCACACTTGAAAATTACACGAACCGTTTGTGACCCAATGTTAGTGAGTTTCTCCTGACTTTACTGAGACAAATCAAACTTGATTTGGTTCGAAAACGATGGATTGAGGAAGCAATTGTTTGAGAACTGTTTGGGTTTCTCAATGGTTCGTGGACTGAGAAGAGGGAAGTGAAGGTTGATAAAATAAAATATGGTTTCCTCTATTGATGTGTTGTCTAACCCACACTGACACGTTTAAAAAAGATATTCGTTCGTGAAGCGGTCATAGGCTTAATGCGTGTAAACCACCCATGTGCATTAAGGGCTCGTTTGGCATGAACAAGAATACAAGTTCATCTTCTCAATTAAGAGTATGTTTCAGTCGACCTAACTTTAGCACATCATAGCACCAAGAGAGAGTTTCTTTCCAACTGTTTTTACAACTTGAGAGAGATAGGTCATTCATGATTATAATTTTTATAAGATTGTCAAAGAGTTTTATCAAAACAAAATTGGCTTTATGATTTCTCTTTTTCCATCTTTTATGCAGATAGTACATGGAGGTTTTATTTGAAGACATCCTGTATTTTTCAACATTAATTACATGACTAGAGTTACCAAAAATTATTTTATGAAACTGTTCATGCTTTAAGGTTGATTTCTCATCTGATTGAGATTTAAACTCTTCGTGTAGCTTGTAGAGTTTATTACAACTACAAGGATACATAATAGGAGTATTTATTAATAAATCAATGTCAGCCTTTGCATGATTATGATTCATCATGACTTGATTTAGTCTGACAAGAGACTCTTGTCCATTCTGAAGATAAACATTAACATCAGAAGACAAACTTTCAAAAAAAAAATTCAATTTCTGAAATGACTTCAAGAGATTTTAAACCTGGTGGAGATTCAGACGAAATTTCTTTCACAGAATTAACTAAACCAGTTATTGTGAAGAAATCTTGAATCCCTGAATCTGGTGGTGTATTTATTGAGATACTACTCTTGTCCATAGAGTTAGATCGCTACAAACACAGACTTATGAGGTCTTGAATGTGTTTGCCTGCTCTGATACCAATTGAAAAAGCGGGGGTCTAACAACCTAACCCAATATTTCGATTAGCAATCTGTATGGAAAACTCCGAGTTGTTTTCTATAGAATCAACTAGACTCAATAAATATAAAATACTCAAGGAGTTATTATCCCAATCTCTCAATTTGATTTACTCAAGAAAATGTGATTCGCAAGTCTAATCAAAGAGATATAAATTGGATGGTACCAAAAACCAATATCCAAGTGTCAATCAATTTAAATCAACAACCAATAAGGTCGGATATTCTAATTGATTGAACAACGCACAACCTGTATTATTTAAATTATATAACAAAATATAATGCGGAAAAGAAATAACACATACATCAGAATTTTGTTAACGAGGAAACCACAAATGCAGAAAAACCCCGGGACCTAGTCCAGATTAAACATACAATGTATTAAGCCGCTACAGACACTAGCCTACTCCAAATTAACTTCGGTCTGGACTGTAGTTGAACCCAAATCAATATCACACTGATCCAAGGTACAGTTATGCTCCTACGCCTATGATCCCATCAGGATACTATGCACTTGATTCCCTTAGCTGATCTCACCCACAACCAAGAGTTGCTACGACCCAAAGTCGAAGACTTTAGCAAACAAATTTGTCTCACACAGAAAAGTCAACAAGATAGATATATTCGTCTCCCACGAATAAACCTATGAGTTTTGTTCCATCTTTTGAAAATTCAAGGTGAACATGAACCAATCAATAAAACCATATTTATATTCCCGAAGAACAGCTCAGTTTTATCAATCACCTCACAATAGTCTTAATAGACGCGGCGAAAAAAGATATTATGGAATCATAAACGATGAGACGAATATGTTAGCGATTACTTTTATATCTTGCCTATCGAAGATAGAAAAAATTAATCCAATTATTACAATTGTACTCGTATGATAGAAACAGCAAGATCAGATCACACAACTACAATAAAAGTAGTACCGGTCTGGCTTCACAATCCTAATGAAGTCGTTAACCTGGTTTTAGAAGTAGAAAACCAAAGGTTAAAGGAGAATTGACTCTAGCTTAGCAAACTAGTATCACACAAAATGTGTGGGGATTAGGTTTCCCTGTTGATAGAGTTCTCCCTTATATAGTCTTTCAAATCAGGGTTTGCAATCAATGTTGGCTTAGTAACAAAGCATTTAATATTCACCGTTAGATGAAAACCTGATTAGATACAAGTTAATATCTCTCAACCGTTAGATCGAAAACTTAGCTTGTCATACACACATGTACTTGACGATTTTGGGTTTGTGTATCCGTACCCAAATGTGCACAATAGTTGGTTCAATATTAGTTAACCAAATGGTTAGCCAAATGATAACTTTCATATCAACCATATTCTTCTTCACCATAACTAGTCCAAATGACTCAAATGAACTAGTTAGAAAGTTGTTCAATTGTTATGAGATCTTATGTACTACACAAGACACAATTGAAGGAAAAACGATGTGATTCACTCGAATCAATTCATGAACTATAAAGCCACGGTTTGCAATAACATTCTTAGATAATTTAAATAAGTTCACGAACATCGTTTTTAGACACAAACATTCAAGTTCCCGGACTGAGTTCCCGGACTCAAGTAACCGGTTGGAGTTCACACACTCCAGCAGAAATTCTCGGGTTTGATAATTTCCGTCAGTTCGCAGACTGAAACCGAGCTACAACTCCAGTAGAATTTTTTGGGTTCAAGAACTACGCACATTCGCGGACTTGGTTGACTGCTCTAGTTCCAGTTTTCACTTGATCAACAAAGTTCGCAAACTTCGGTTCAAGTGCTAAGGACTTATACATATATGTGTTACCACAACAATGTTTATATCCCCTAGTGGTTATATTGTCTAAACTCTCATTTCAATCATTAAAACATTCTCAGAGGACGTCATATAGTTGTTATTCACAAACTAGTTTTCGTCGGAGCAATTTACAAAGTAATTGAAACATAACATGACTTTCGTCACTAGGAAAATATGAACTTGGCTAAAGCGAAAGCTTTACCAACACACATTTCGAGAAATAGATAAGCGAGATATACTCAGCTCGAAATGTCACATGTGTATATCTTTAGTCTATATAGTAAAATGACTTTTGTCTCAAGATAGGAGATAGTTTAGATAGAATTTTGAGTGATAGATAAGTTCAAGTCTCTACATAGCTTTTAGTCGATGAATATCCACTGGTTCCTTGAGTAGTCATTCGTCTTGTATGATGATTTCCATGGAGTTATTGAGCTCAAATACACTTTCTATCCTAGTCCGAGACCTTAGTTATAATAGACTAGAAATCAAGACTTTATAGTTTTGATCACTAACATTGACAACCATGCTTGATATAGCATCGCATGCGAGTTTGACCGAGCAATTCTCTAACAGATATTAGATCGAGACAATACAACAACAAAGTGTGTTTACTTGATACAAAGGTTCGGACTTAATCAAAATCAATAGGATTTACGTATCAAGTAAACATGAATTAACGTTTATGCAATTTATTTTAATTATAATAAAACAATTATAATGCGGAAATATAAAGTAAATGACACAGAAATATTTTGTTAACGAGGAAACCACAAATACATAAAAACCCCTGGACCTAGTCCAGAATTGAATAGTCTCAGGATTAAGCCGCTGTACAAAATAAGACAATTTTGTATAGTTGATACCAATCAACTAAACCTATAGTTCACCTAGTTCCGTCTATATTCCCACGCCTCCAACTTGTAAACAAGTCACGTACTTGGACCAATTCATGTGGTTCGTATTCCAAACTGTAAAGGAACAACAAATCTGTTTGGTATCAACTTTCTTCAACCAACTGATATGAGTTGCGCAAAGGTGACCTTGTTTATCTTAACATAAACTCCTTTGCCAAGTTCCAAGATCTATCTTACGTTTAATCACC
Organism: Papaver bracteatum; assembly: GCA_023529315.1. Classification (NCBI taxonomy): domain Eukaryota; kingdom Viridiplantae; phylum Streptophyta; class Magnoliopsida; order Ranunculales; family Papaveraceae; genus Papaver; species Papaver bracteatum. The sequence goes on along the minus strand of JAJJWX010003811.1, from coordinate 1,961,389 downwards.
CAAAGGTAATCACTAAGATTAAGCCAACAACACTCTTCAATCAAGTGATATGTGTTGATGCCGATCTTCCTCAATTAATCAATCCAATCTACCACAAGGATAAACCGATTATTAATTGGATCCCCTTTTTCCCAAACAAGTATTGTGCACACCAAAGATTATAAAAACACCAAGTAAGAAATCATCAATATCTTCTTTGTCTTCAAATCTTCTTAGATATTCAATAAACACCTACACACAATCACTTGAATCTCTTGTGATCAATCATACACAAAACTGAGTCTGTTAAAAATGGATTATCACAAGATCGTCTTTAGATCTAACAACAGTCTAAAGATCCATGTCGAAACCTTGAACTATTTTGAGTGAATCTTATATCAGAAGAGAAGATTCTCAAGCATAAACAAAATAGGTGAAATCAAGATTCAACCACCATTAGTCAATCAAATCAATACGAAAACTAAAGATAAACTGTAATATCTAGTTTCCCACCAACGGGTCGCGCTAGAGCTTCTCAATCCCAAAGAAGACTTTAAATTGAGCGGTCGTAAGAGATTTTACCTAATTAGATTAATCTCCTCTCTGATAGGCGGCTTCACCAGTAACAAAGACAAAAGAGTAAGTCTAGGTTACGCAGGATTAGTTTTCTAGAAACGCAAACTCAAATTATTTATAGACAAGGAAGTTTGGACACCAAGGAATTTCCAAAACCGAAAATATTCTCAAGATATTTTCATTACTCCACCAAATTCAGTTTTCATAATTCCTGTGAATGCACTGTTCAAAAGTAATGATCGAAATCTCCTTGGAAAATCTTTAATTAGCAAATGCACATTACTAATTCTTATTTTCCATATATAATTAAAAACCCTTAATTAAAAATATTCTTAACTTATTTAATTCGATCTTGTGATTTACTTCCTTCTTAGACTTTAAGGAATATCTTTGAACAGAATAGAATAAGCATTAATGCACCGTGTTCAAAGAGTGTCGACATCTTACTCTTGCAAGTCTTTACCATGCTTGCTCACTTGAAACCGATTTACCACACTTCCAAACAAGTTTAGAATTGGTTCATATGACTTTCAAGAACTATGTGATTGATCAAGTTCCACTCAATCACAACTCATGGGTTTACGGTTCTACCAATACAAGTTTCGGTTCTACCTCCATGTGAGTACTGTGCATAGTCATACTAGCTTACCAAAGATACAGCTGACTAGGTACTAGGATCGGTTCCCCACATATATTCGGTATCTAACTTGTATGCACTGCACATGTCCATAGGATCGGTTCCCCCTTCCCAAAAACTTGTTGCACATGTTCATAGGATTGGTTCCACTTTCTTCCATAAACCTTGTTGCACCTCATATAAGGATCGGTTCCACTTGTGATGCATTGCACCTCTTATTAAGATCGGTTCCCCTCTTCCCAGTAATAAGTTTAGACATATACAAGCCGATCATACCCCAGGTGATTACTTAAGATCGGTTTCACTAATAAAAGTCATACCAATACATAAGTCAGACCTCATGTGAATAAATTTACCAAGAACACAAAAAAGTTGTGAGCGGTTATACTAATTCACACATATTGGTCGTTCATAAGATATGCAATGAAGAACAGCCCCAATAACGCCTGGTGATCTCCTTTTCGGTTCACAACACATATCATGAACTTACTTCCTTAGAACACATGTAAACATTGTTCCTAGGATGAAATCCTCACCTCATACCCATACATAATCACAATATCATTCATACGATTATGTCGATGTCTTATATACAAAGTTTAATGGTTAAGCAAGAAACTTCATATTGTATTCCCTAATACTATGACTATCTAAAGTGTTAATACTTCGCAGCACAACTTGAAAGATACGTTAGGGAATGAAACAGTTCAAGTCAAATATCACTAACCTCAAGTGGAAGGATTATGTTGTTGTTGTAGCTCTGTTCTTCTTCACTTCTTCAAGTCTTCGCAATACTTGTAATGTCTCATCCTAATACTTTCAAGCTAACCTATACGAAGTTGACTCTAACCGTTTTTTTTTTTTTTTTTTGATGTTCTAAGTTTCAACTTTAAGGTTAATGAATTTTAGGTTTTAATTATAAACAATCAATCATAAAATTCATTTGATCGACGATCTTTGGTTTCAATCAAAATTAAAACGATGAAAACAAAAATTAAATGGGTAGAAAAGAGAAGAAGAAAAGGAATGATATCATTATGAAAATAAAGGATATAGGTTTAGATTTAGTATAAAGGTAAAGGACAATATAAACAATTTCTGCTTTTAAGACACCCCATAGACACCTTCAATGGATGGGAATAAAAAGGTGGCCCCTAAAAATGCTAAGCACTATATCAGTTGAATAACGCATGCCTCTGTGGAATCATAAAGGGTAGTGAGCTCCTGAAAACTTGAATCAACTCAGTTCTAAAAATCAGTTTATCAAATTTTAATTCTTTGGTCTTAAAATGATTTAATCTTCTTTATGATCTCTTTTAGTAATCAACTCTCTACATATTTAGATGTATATTATTTTGTTTGGCTATTGTGATTTTAGATTTATCGTAGAAGTAACCTAAACTCAAATCTTTTCTCCTACCAGTATTTCAAATTTTTATCTTCTTTAAAGTTGGTTTTATTTTACTAATGTCGTTATAATCTCTTACATATCTCCTAGTTGATTCTAAGTGTAGTTACCAGCAGTGGTAACCAGTGGCAGCTAATCTTGTAAGAATCCATGTATCTGAATTTGTCGCAGTAGTGCTTGCTTTAACATTAGTGGTGTTGATTTTCTCCATCATAGTTGTGTGTTCAAAATTCGTTTGAATTATTAGTGTTCTCCGTATCAGTTTACGATCATCAGAGTCCTATCAAACTTCAATTTCTTTTCTATCATCATGGATATGCTTAAGATTATCAAGCAAAATCATTATATCAAACAGTTCAACTATGTGGTTTTGAATATGCGTAATTATAACAACAGAAATGGCAAATTTTCCCTCTTTTACAAAATTCAAAATCTTGTCACCTCTACTAACTTGTAAAATCAGTATGAAAATATTTTGTTTCCTTATTTGTGGAAACCAACTTATCCTGATTATACTCAATTTTTTTATATTCCTATCAATCCTCCAAAAATGTTCAACCTTGAAAAACTCAAATATCCTTGTCTTTCAAAAGCATCTGGTTGGAGTATGGATGCACAAAGAAGAAACCAAATGGATCTGTTGGCTCTAGTTCTGCTCAACCAATCAGAAGAATAATTTCTACTGCCCAAGTAGTGAGTGATGCGACGACTCAATGTTCTTATAGTCTGTTGGGAAAAATCATATCCAAAAACCCTTTGGACCATACATGAGGATGTCAAAAAAGAAATCAACCTCCGATGCAAAAGCTATAAAAAAACATGAGATCATTTCTAAAAGAACTAATCTCTTTATTTTCAGGTTTCAACGAGAAGAATCTTATAATAGTGTAATCCAGAATGCTCAATGGTCAATCTTAGGTTTTATGTTTTCCCTCCAAAAGTACAACTCTCAAATACCTATAAAGATAACAAATTCAAACATCAAGTCTGATGTGATAAATTAAGGAATATTCAACAAATTCTCCTGAATGAACAACTGGTGAATGACATTTGTAAATACATTGGTAGAAGAGTTATACCAGAAGGAAGGAAAAGGATGGCAATAGGACATGTTTTAAATACGGTGATTGTGGAAGTCAACCTCAAGGGTCTACTGAGAAGAGGATGATGGCTTCATATTGCTGCAAGGGAACATGTTTGGGTAATATATCAGTTTTTAAGAGCACTGCTCGGTTGAACCCACCTAGCGTTGATGGTTTCCATATTTTAGCACCAAAACTCGAAGTTTCTTGATTAGATTACTAGAGTCAACTTTATTAGGTTAGACTAGTAACACTAGAAATGTTGAGACTCGCTTGTGTTACTCTGAAGAACATAAAGTTGTATCGGCATCAACAAACACATCATCCTTCCATTCAAGGTTAGTAACGCAGACTTGACTTGTTCCATCTCTATCTATGTTTATTTCAAATCGTGTAGATTAAAATCATAACATATGAAGTATAATTACGTATCTCTAATATTGGTGACTTAATCATTTTATTATGATCGAAGTGTTAAGGAAGCATATGTTAGTTATTTTATACAACTTTGGTATATTGGATTACGAATTATGATTTAGCTATTTGGACTTCGTAGATTTGACATAACACTACTTGATAATTGTTGTTAGTTTAATTATTTGGACTTCGTAGAGTCGACATAACACTAATTGATAACTTGTTGTTAGTTGGTGTATTGAAATCTAGGATTGATTCCATACCTCGAAGATTATGTTTAATTACATAAGTTTAGAAAAGTAGACGTTAATTGAAAAAAGAGAGGATATATTCCAAGAATTATCCCTTAAACAAGGATCATGACTGATCCTAAGGATCTCCAGTAGAACCGATACCTTATCAAGGATCTCTACTAGGATCAGTCCCAAAAATCATTACTAGGATCGTTCTCATGGATCCCTTGCAGGGCCGATCCTTAAGTTAACCAAAATAAAAGTTTTCAATTTGGTTATTATCTTAGGGTTTGGTTAGATATTGAAAATGTGGTTTGGTTGGTATAGAAAGTTCATAATATATCGACATACTTAAGGTGAGATATCGAAACTGAAACATTCTAAATATCTTTTTGGTATTCGGAATTTATATGTGCTAGAGCGTTGCTCGGTTGAAACTACCAAGCGTTGGAATGTCAAGTTTGATTATCATATTTTAGTTCCAAAACTTGATTCGCTTGATTAGATTACTAGAGTCAACTTCGTTAGGTTAGACTAAGAAGTATAGATATGTTGAGACAAACTCGTGTCACCCTGAAAAACCCAAAGACATATCGACATCAACGAACACATCATCCTTTTTTCGAGGTTAGTAATACAAGAATCGACTTGTTTCAATTTCTATTTACATAGATTTCAAGTCATTTATATTGAAAACATAACATGTAAAGTTATATATATGAATCTCTAGTAATAGTGACTTTATAATTATATTATGATCAAAGTGTCAAGGAAGAACATACAAGTTTTATTACAACTTTGGTATATTGATTTACGAAGTATAATGTCTATATTTTGAACTTCGTAATTGTGATATAAGCACCATCTTTGTAAGTTGTTACTAGATTGTGTGTTGAACATTAGGTTGATTCCATGCCTAGAAAACTATGTCTAACTACATGAGTTTAAGGAAATAAACTTTGAAACCTGTTTTCGTAGTTGAAAGGAATCAAATGGATTTGGTGACCAATTCCTATTGAGGATCCATAGCATGACCGATTCCTATTGGGATTCCATAGGATGATCGTTCCATGCCTTAGGGATGTATAGTTGGACCGATCCTTATTAAGGATTTCTTACAGGACTGGTCCCTAATAGTAAAACGTATTTCCAGTTTCATATACACTTTAGGGTTTGTATGAATATTGGAATATGGTTTGCTATCTAGGAAAGTTAAATATGTCGATATAATGAACAATTTAAATATGTGATAAAATCTTATTTATTTATTGTTCAAATATATTCCTTTATACTCAAAGTGAAATCCCAAGCCGAAATATTTGAGAATATTTTTTAGGGTTTTCAAATTTATATGCATTTACTTTCCTAGTAAACAAAACCGAAACTTGGTATTTATTGCATATCTTTGGATATTTTCGGTAATGGAAATTCCTTAGTGTCTAATCTACCTTGGTCTATAAATTGTGAAGTTTATTCTTCTTACAAACTTATCCCAACACACACACTTCATTTTGTAGTCAGTGTGATAGCCGACTGTTAGTATTATTCGTGATACTATCTTGGAGAGGAAAGTAACCTAATTAGGTGAAATCTCTTACGTCAAATATTTAAAAAATTATGTGGGACCAAGAAGCGTATAGAAATTCCATTGATGGGAAACTTGTTGATATTATTAGTCCCATATTATCTGGTTTATCTAAGATCTCGCAGTTTATAATCCTTAGGTTAAGGCCACTCCACCCATTGCCAATTGGTTTTGAGTTGGATGCCCATATTCTAACATGGTCTCAGCGAATGCTATTTGTGTCGAGTAATTTTACCGCACCTTTACTCCGCGTCACCCGATTTATTTGGTCCATGTGTTAGACCAGATGAGGCTACACGTGAGGGGGAGTGTTGAGATTATTAGTCCCACATTGTTTGGGTTATATAAGATCTCGCGATTTATAATCCTTAGGTTAGGGCCACTCCACCCATTTCCTATTAGTTCTAAGTTGGATGCTCATATTATAATAAAACTATAAAATTATTGTTATTTTAGTTTGCAAATATTGATTTAATTGACTAAGGGTATCTAGTCATCACTCCAAGGCCAATACATTGTGCGCCGAGAAACCGCACAAGAACCTTGATAATTACTAGTTTGATTTTGTGATACTTCTTTTTTGATATAAGGTCACTCAAATTAGTTCAAGGATCCACAAAGTTCAGATTTTCCTTCAGATCTGAAGATGGGCTTGTGATCATCCAATGTTAATAGAAACTGCTCTGTGCGTGATTGATCATAAGGAAACCAACTTATTTGTGAAGGTATATGATAGACGCATTTATGTGTCTGTTTTGATCTCGATTCCCTGTATTGTTAGTGTTAATTTTTGTACTTATTATGATATTTTATGTGTTTGTAAGTGTTTTTGGAGAAATAATCTTTCGTTTAAAAAATTGTAGGTATTTTGGAGAAATAAACTCTCGCAGAAAAATTAGCTCAAAAAGTGGCATTTGAACCTACGTAGAAATTACTAAAGGCACCCCAAATAAATGATAAAGGCACCCCCAAGAAATTTACTATTTACACCCTAGCAATTACTATTTACACCCCCAAGAATGTGCTAACTATACCCCAACATAGGATCGGGGAGGCCAGTCTTCTTCCCAAATTTGAAATCAAAAAAAGGCGGGAAAATGGGTGCAGTTTCAGGCAGAACTAGGGTTGAAGATTTGGACGGGTTTTAAGGAGATTCAATCCCTAATTTTCATGGGGTAAACATGATACAATGATGATATGTGTGTTTTGTTGGGCTGAAATTGGTTGGATAATCGAGTTTTTGAAAAACAAGGGAGTGTACTTTCACGGGTTCTGATTTGGTTTAATTTTTGGTTAGTTAGTGAGACTAAAGGCTAGCCAAGATTTCGTAAGATTTGTATCAATCTAATGGATAGTTTCGATCGATTGGGACATCTCGGAAATGCATAAACAGATTAGGAAAGAAGATTTTACATGACTAACACGGAAAGGAAAACATAGATTAAATAGGAATTTATAGGATTGTTGAGGTGTATAAATAGGTTGCTTCGAGTCCTAGGGAGGCTACACAAATTTTAGAAGAAGTTTGGGAGAGTTTAGAGGCTAGAACAGAGAGAAATCGGGAGTTGTAGGAATTCATCTCTACTGTTGCTGCTCAAGAACACGAAGAACAAAAGACATAGAAGAACTGTCGTTTATAGATTTGTCACTTATTCCTTCAACATTGTTACTTCAACGACACATCACTGTTATCGCTTCATTCTGAATCGGTGAGTTTTGCAACACTTATATCCGTTGCAAACTCGTTGTGTGAGCATTTTTATTCTTTTTAATCAACTTTTGAGCTATAAACCAATATTTTGAGCAAGTGATTAATATGAGAAGCTAAACCCCTTTGCTGAGGCGACAAAGGAAGCTCGATTTTTCCATTAAAAAGTGGTATATTCTTATTTATTTAATTATTGTAATATTTTTTTATGATTATTTGCTTTGATTGAAAATTGATTGAATGATTTTTGTTAACCAATTATGATTTCTTTTGATAGAGCATACTTATCTTTAGGTTTTTGATGTTCTATTCTTTTGATTTACAATTGTTGTTATGAAAATCTACTTGTTGCAATATTTTATAACCAAATTAAATGCAAAAATTGCATAATTATAATTATTGGATTTATTCACTTTGAAAATGAGGAAATAGTGGAATCTTAGCCTCAGTGTTCTTTTAATATTGATATCATCTTTGTTTGAGTTTTTTTATTTTTAGTGTAGAAGTTAAGTCTAAAAATCATTCTTCACAAGTCTAAGAATCGAATCTTTTCTTATCACTATAAAAACTACACCAAATTTTGACGCCGCCGACGTGGACTTATTTTTAGGGTTTTAGAATATTTTTTTAGGTTTTGATTTGATTTTGATTTATTTTTAAACTTTTTTCTTTTGTTTTATTTTACATATTTGGGTATTGTCTATTTGTTACAAGTTTTGGATCAAAAAGAAATTGGAGATTAAAGATTTGGAGTCAAAAAAAATATGAAGATTTGAGTTTAGTTTTTTTTTTTTTTGTAATTTTTAGAAAATTGTATTAGGTTTTATTATTATTTTTGTAATTTTTCTTTTCTTTTTAGACATTTTGGACTTTTAGACATTATTTTATTTTTAAACCCTACGGAAGGGTAATTAAATATGAAACTGCACAGGGAAGGACGACCGTTGCGATATTGTATCAGCCTCTCGGGTTCGCACGCTGACATAGGAGTTAGTGGCCCGAGTCAACTTCAACGGTTCATCGCCCATCTGGTACGGGAGTGTTGATGGTGGATTTTAGTTCAGGGCTAAAGTTGTAAAACCAATTTTTTGCACAGCCGTCCTGCAAAGGATAAGGCTATTTGATAAGTGATGAATACTTCTTCGCTTTATTAATTCCCCTAGAATGGAGCATGTAGCAACAATCCCAAGTATTCTGTGAATTTTAGCATTACCAATTAATGCATGAATCGCCTTGTATTTCCTGTGCTGTTCTCAGCAGAACTCTCATTGTTGGTGTGGAATGATGACTGATTGTTACTCTCAGCAGAGTAACATGAATATCCAAGTATCAACAGTGAGGCATGCACGAAATACCCGTACAGGATACACCATTCTCTAACAAAGAGAATCATCTCTCGGTGTGTTATACTAGCCCGATCGAGCATAATTGAATCTGGATTGTCCATAGCGGTCTCAGAAACAATCACGACCACGCAAGTTGGCAGCACGCTTTAGCTAGCCTAGATGAACCCTAGCAGGAGCAGGCTATCACTACAATGACCACCAGCGAGCCTATTTACGCCATGGTCGGTCAGGTACAAGCCACGCCGCCAGCCTAGAGTTGGACGTCCGTGCTGGTACGGAGCCGCTTGGAAGAACTCTTACGAACAAAGACTGCATACGGAAGTCTTAAACCCATCACGGCCGATCATCTTCACCGGCATAATTTTACGGTCCCTGGTCACGCAAGCTCCGTTGTGCACACCGAAGGGCCCCCTGTTTACCTACATAGCCGACCATCTCACGACCTAGCCAGAGAGGAGCAAACGTTCACCCATAATTTGGCCGGCGTGATGCTTTAAGGGTCGCTAAGGGTCTCAAATTGATCACGACCATCCAACTTCGCCGGCATGTTTGGATGGACTAGATCAAACCTATGACCGTCAGTCAGGTATCACCATGATCACCACGGTCCCAATGTGGGTCCCACATGGTCGGCCTCCCCAAAGGGGGAGCATAACCTACCAAATCGTTAGGGTGAAGTCTTGTACACACGACCGATCCAAAACCCTAATTAGGGTTTGTGGCATATTACAGGTGTCGCTAATCAATCATGAGCGTCCGTTTTTGCCAGCTTGGATGAAGGGTCCAGGAATAGACTAAGCAGGTCCAGAGAGTATCAACATGATCAGTGTGGGCCCATCTATATCCATGTCCGGCCGACCAAGACAAATTGTGGCTCGATGCCTCGGTTCGCGCGCCTTGAAGGTGGCATGCCACGCCCCTTTAGGAATCCTTTGCGGCACGGGATTCCTGTCCCAGATCAATCTCGGCCACTCTTCTTTACCGGTAAACTTGAGTGGCCTAGATCGCACCTTCGTGGGACAGTGAAGTATGTACATGGACACAAGCATGCCGTCTACACGCATGCCTGATCTTTTCTCCATAAAATACTTCCCATGATTAGATTGAATCAAGCTGAAAGGAGGTACTTGCGCACCTCCTAAACCCTAATCCGACGGTCGCAGATGTGGGTCGCAATTCATCTCGTCCGTCCAACTTCACCAGCTTGGACGAACAACCTAAGAAATGAGTTAGGCTACCAATGAGGCATTATCACAATCACCGTACACTACTCTTCCACATGGAGTGATCGACCAAGTCAGGAGTTGCTTGTATAGCCTCCAAACGATCACTCGAAGAAGGCTGGACGTGATGTTATTTTAAGACGCATAAATTCGTGACTTACTCCGTTAAGCCTTAAAATAGCGATGCTTCATACATGCTGAATATATTCGATGCAGTACCTGCATAGAATACACACGATACTTCACAAGTATTGACTTCCTAAATAACTTAGCATTACATGCTACCTTCTGTGGGTCCCACGGTCCACACACTCGAGACATCAATCATGACACAAACATGGGGATACATACTGGGGAATTGGTCTGGCGATTTACAGCGTGCAGCGTGCAACGCGCTATCACAGGAACGTGTCAGGAAGACATGGATGGTTAGTGATGATGGGGGAAGTGGGAAAGACTGATCGTGTTACACTAACACACAACTCCACTACTCCATCACTCCACTTCCCATGAGAGACGTGAATGAGGCTCAAATGACTTGTATAAATAGGTTCTCCTCCCTATTTCCAAAAACAGAAGACAACACAGAAATGAAGTGTTAATACAATTGTATTCGAAACACCCAGAGCATGCTTGCATTATTCGTAAGCCTGCTCACCTTTCTGTTACAAGTCATAAAACAGCCTACACCTTCACAATCTCAAAACATTCTTCGCTTCCCTCCCTAAGATCAACCCCATCTCCTTAACTTTGTGACCGAGACAAGTCTGGACGACCATTTATTGGTTTAGGCCAGAATTGTATAGATTGATCTCTCGAATCAAAAGCACTCACGTGAAGTGCATTTTTTTAGGGTTTAGATTCATTTCTCATTCACACACCTCAAATTACCAAAACCAGCAGAAGTAGTTTTTACCCATAAACAGGGAGATAAGACTCTAACCACCCATGAATCTCATGTCAGTGCATTTACAGGATTCCTTCGTATGCTTATATGTTGAGGACTAAATATGAACTTTAATTTTCTAGTAAAGGGCAAGGACTGGCCATACAAGATAATAGTTCAGATTTCATCATCGTTCTCTTCTTTCCCGCCTTAATAAAACGATCCCAATGCGAATCTAAGCGTAAAATAATGACTAGAAAGAGACCGATAAGGTAACGAGCTTATAGGAAAATCGTTCAAAACAGCTGTATTGGATATTTTGTTAGCCTAACTCGAAGTTCAGGATGATTACTAATAGTTGATCGCGTCGCCTTATAACCTGAGGAAACGTTACCATATATATAGGGGTATTCAAGCTCCTCTTAGCTTCACCTGCTTCTCATTGACTTATTTTAATTCGGAACGTTCTAGAGAGGTTTGCTAAAACTATACCTAGTTGCCTTTCGGAAGATTAGAAGCTGGTCTAAAAATAATCTAAGTGGATCCATCATGCTTTTTGTTTCATAGATTTTCTAAGTTATTTGGTTAAGTCGGCCTTGTTTGTGATTGCTTAGAAACCCCTTCTGGTTTAGGAATTTTTTATTGTATGCCAGATCGTAAAAGAGACGCTTTAGGTCGGTTTATTAGTGAGAAATATAGTAGTTCTATTTTAGGAAACAAGGATCTCGAATACTTTAATCTAGAGAGACATGTTTTTGGAATATCAGTTTTGAACGTTCATCTCTTAATGAGAAAATTACCCCTAGTACTCCAATAGTGCCATAAATGGCAACTCTAGGAACTTTGTTGAATCCTACTGGGACTAGTTGTCTATCAGATTAGCTAACACTGAAGCAAACTATGAATTGAAACCTGGGACCATGCAGATTCTCCCAGTATTTTACGGGAAGAAAAATGAAAAAACCCATATTTTCATGTTAGGAATTTTGAGGAAATTGGTAGTACGATCAGAATCAAATACCTAGATGACGAAGCACTGAAACTTAGGTTATTTCCTTTTTCCCTGAGAGACAAAGTCAAATCTTGGCTACATAGTTTGACTTCTGATTCAATTTCCACATATGAACAACTTACATCTGTCTTTTTCAATAAGTTTTTCCCTAGACACAAAACATCATCTATTTGGAAGCATATTTTCACATTTGTTCAACAAGACGGAGAATCTTTATATAGGTATTTGGAAATGTTCAATGATTTACTGTCACAATGTCCTTATCACGGATTAGAAAATGTAAGGCTAGTTCAGATCCTTTATGAGGGCTTAGATTATCCAACAATAACCATGGTTGAGTCTTTGTGTACAAGTAGGTTTGAAAATAAAACTGCTGACCAGGAGAGGCATCTTTGAATGACATCACCAAAAAGAACCAGCAATGGGAAAATAATAGGGAACCCAACAATTCTTCTAGGAAAAGAAAACGTTAATATGGTAGAAGGAAGCTTTGAGTCAGGTGCCAAAATTGAAACTATAGCAAAAAGGTTATAAGCTTTATAATTGAGTCAAACTATTGGTAGAGCAGAGTCTTTTGGGGAAGGCTATACTATTGAAGAGCAAGCCAATGCTCTTTATAATAACACTAGATTCGATAACCATCAGAAGTTTAACCCATGTTCAAAAACCTATAATCTATGGTCCAAGGGCCAAAGTCAAGGTCAGTTTAGTAATTCTAATGCTCTCCCCCCCCCAAGTTTTGGCTATACTAGGAATACTTCAGGTCAAGCACAGTATCAGAACCATTCAGATAAAAAGATTATCAGTTTAGAGGAATGTTCGCCTAGTTCACCCAACAAACTGTAATATTCCAACAATCGATTACACAAGGTATACAAGAAACTAAAAAGATGATACATGCTATTTTTGAGTTAATTATCTAGGTTAGTCAGATAAATGAGTCTTTAAAAGAGAAACTTAAGTCCCTAGTCAACCAATACCCAATCCTAAAGGAGTTCACGAAATATATTTTGTGAAAACATCAAACAATTTGAATTCGATAATAACCCTTAAGAGAGGTAAAACAGTAGATAATAAGATATCCATGCCTAATAATGGAAATACTGCAGATCCACCTTCTAGTTCTGAAGAGGATCCACTAGCTGAAGAGATTGACAAAGTTTCTAATGATACCAATGTGTTTTCTAATAGGTCCCACTTTGTGCCTAGAGCCCTATTCCCATAGCTACTAATATCAACTAAGAATAAATTCGACTTTAATGACATATTTGAGGTTTCTAAGAAAGTTACCATAAACTTTCCTTGATTAGATGCAATTAGGTAACTTCCTTCTTATGCCAAGTTATATAAGAATATGTGTACGCGAACGCGCAAGCTTAATGTTCCTAAGAAAGCTTTTTTAGATAGTCACGTAAGTTCGATTATCCAAAACACCACACTCCAAAGTATAAATACCTAGGTGCCCATGCCATTGCTTGCATGATAAGAAAACACCGGGTAGAGAAAGATTTACTTGAATTATGAGCCAGTGTAAACTTACTTCTGTACCATGTGTACTTACAACTAGGACTTGGTGAATTAAAACCTACCAAGATAATACTCCAATTAGCGGATAAGTCTGTGAAAATTTCTCGTGGAGTTATAGATGTTAGATCATTGATTGGTCGAACTCACAAGAGTTGTATCTCAAGCTTGTTTGTCAAGTTTAGTTGTCAAAACTATAAGTCTTTATTTCTAGTCTACTTATAGCTAAGTGGACAGTAAGTGTAGTTGAGCTTTAGACTCCACGGTGTTCATCGAATGAAGGAGAATAACTACTCAAGGGAACTTGTGGAACTTTGTCAACAAAAGGTATGTGGAGACTTGAACTTATCTATCACTCAAAAGTTTATCTATTATATCTCCTATTTTGAGACAAAATTCATATTGCTATATAGACTTCAATTATACACATTTGCTATTTCGAGTCGAGTTTATCTCGCTTATCTATTTCTCGAAATATGTGTTGGTAAGCTTTCGTTTTAGCCAAGTTCATCTTTACGCGTGACGAAAGTCATATTATTTCAATAACTTGAAAATCTCATTGATGAAAATAGTTTGTGGATACAACTATTTTAACATCCTCTAAGAAAGCTTCAATGATTGAGATGAGAGTTTAGAACAAGTAACCATGTTTGGATATAAACATAGTGTGTTCTCACATTTGTGTAAAAGTCCAAAACCGGGAACCTAAAGTATGCGTACCCGTAAGCGTACTGGAGGTTGTTGGAAATTCGGGTAAGTATGTGTACCCGTACGCATACTGGCAGAAGTTTCACGTCTGTGAATTTCTGCTGGAGTTTGGAAGTAAAAAACAAACTCAATCCGGGTACTTAACTATGCGTACCCATTTGCATACTTAAGGAGGTTACTTTATAAAATCGGTTTGTTCATGAACTAAAACATTTATATTATAAGGAATACAATCTTTGCAAACAGTGGATATAATGTTCATGAATTGATTCGAGCGAATCAAAATCGATTTTGATTCGATCGTGTCTTATATACTTCTATAAGATCTAAGCAATTGAACAACTCTCTAACTAGTTCATTTGAGCTAACTAGTTCATTTGAGTCATTTGAACTAGTTATGGTAAAGATGAATAAGGTTGGTATGAAAGTGCTCATATGGCTATCCATTGGTTAACTATTGTTGAACCGACTAAGTGTACATGTTTAGGTACGGTTACTCAAACCTAAATGAAGGTACATTTCATTTGTGTATAACAAGCTAAGTTCGATCTAACGGTTGAAAGATATTAGCTTGAATCTAATTAGGTTTTCATCTAACTGTGAATATTAAATGCTTTGGTAACTTAGATTGCAAACCCTTATTTGAAATCTATATAAAGAAGAACTCTAGCAACTGGGAAACCTAATCCCTACACCTCCTGTGTGATACTAGTTGTATAAGTTAGAGTCGATTCTTCTTTAACCTTAGGTTTTTCACGAAACCCTGTAGGTTAACGACTTAAAGACTTCATTGGGATTGTGAAGCCAAACCCAACTATTTTCTCTGTAGTTGCGTATCTGATCTTGCTGTTTCTATCGTGAATGAGTACAATCGTAAGATTGTCTTGAGATTTATATCTCTGATAGGCAAGATTGAAAAGTAGTCACAAACACCTTTGTCTCATCGTTTGTGATTCCACAATATCTTGTTTCGATAATCGATTAAGATTATTGTGAGGTGATTGATAATACTAGGATGTTCTTCGGGAATATAAGTCTGGGTTATCAATTGGTTCCTGTTCACCTTGATTTATCAAAAGACGGAACAAAACTCATAGGTATTTCTGTGGGAGACATATTTATCTATTTCAATAGACTTTTCTGTGTGAGACAGATTTGTTTATCAAGTCTTCGACTTTGGGTCATAGCAACTCTTAGTTGTGGGTGAAATCAACTAAGGGAATCAAGTGCGTAGTATCCTGCTAGGATCAGAGACGTAAGGAGCGCAATTGTACCTTGAATCAGTGTGAGATTGATTAGGGTTCAACCACAGTCCATACCGAAGTTAGCTTTGTAGTACGCTAGTGTCTGTAGCGGCTTAATACAATATGGTGTTCAAATCTGGACTAGGTCCCGCAGTTTTTCTGTATTTTCGGTTTCCTCGTTAACAAAACTTCTGGTATCTGTGTTATTTATTTTCCGCATTATATTTTTTTATGTAATTGAAATATCACAGGTTGTATGTTGAATCGATCAATTGTTAAATCCAACCTTTGGTTGTTGATTAAAATTAATTGATCCTTGAACATTGGTCTTTGGTACCGTTCAAGTTATTTCTCTTGTATTCAATCATGATTGCAAATTCCTATTTGTTTGATTACGGATTGAATCGACAAATTGAGATATAACTCTTTGATATAATTTTCTTAAGATTGAGTCTAACTTTCTAGTTCATTCTCTTGAAAGTATATTGGAG
This sequence comes from Papaver bracteatum, assembly GCA_023529315.1. NCBI lineage: Eukaryota > Viridiplantae > Streptophyta > Magnoliopsida > Ranunculales > Papaveraceae > Papaver > Papaver bracteatum. The sequence continues at coordinate 1,945,330 of JAJJWX010003811.1, read as the reverse complement.
TTAGTCCATACATATTGCTAAGAAAAATATTGGGTGAGGTTATTATACCCCCGCTTTTTCAATTGGTATCAGAGCAGGTAAACACATTTAAGACCTCATAAGTATGTGTTTGTAGCGATCTGACTCTATGAACAGAAGTGTTATCTCAATAAACGTACCACCAGTCTTCGATGGCTCGAATTACTTATTATGGAAAATTGTGATGCGTGCATTTCTTCAAGCGCGTGATTTTCAATCATGGGTTTACGTTGTTAATTGATATAAGCCTCCGGTTGATATAATAGGCACTGTAACTGTTCCAAAAAATATTGGTGATTATGATGCTGCCTGGATTCTTGCTGAAAAGCAAAATTCTGACGGATTGAATATAATCATCCATGCCATTACCCTAGATCTTCAACACCATGTGACTACGTGCACTCGGTTTAAAGATGCTTGGGATATCTTAGAAATTGTATTTAAATGGAATACCTGTCAAAAAGAATCTAGGCTTCAAAACCTATATTCTGATCGGGAAAACCTTCGTATGGAAGATGAAGATTCATTTGATGAGTTTAATCACAAAGTGTCTGAAATTGTTAATGCATCTTTTGCATTGGGTAAGACTATTCCTAGAAAGGACATTGTGATGAAGATTCTCAGATCTCTGCCATCTAGATACGATTCTAAGAAACACGCCATCGTTGAAGGAAATAACCTTGATGCGCTTTCCAGAAATGCTCTTGTTGGGAAGTTAAAGATCTTTTATCATGAGCATATATCCAAATATGGAAAGAATATTGCTTTCAAGTCATAAAATAACACTAAATTACTTAATAAAAGTAAAAGTGTCGGCATCTCTAATGATGATCTTTCTGAGACTGATTCTTCATATTAAGATCTTGATAAGTCAGTTTCATTGATCACAAGACAGTTTAGAGATCTTCTTTTGAAGAGAATTAAACGGTTCACTAGAGACAAACCTAAGTCATCAGTTAAACCTCATAATCATATTCCTCCTAAAAACAGGGATACTGGCGATACTGATGACAAGGATATGCCACAGTGCTTCAACTGTAAAGGTTCTGGTGATTTTGAAGATGAGTGTCCAAATCGTAAAAAGTACACTGGAAACAAAGGTCTTGCTGCAAATCTTGATGAAATGTCTCACCATTATGATTCTAATGAAGACAAAAAATTAAATGTTGTACTCTTCTGTGAAAATGCTGATTTTGATAATTGTAGCAATACGTTCATCAATCTCGATATTCTTCCAGAAGAAACTTCTACCATATTAGAGGATAATATGGATTTCTCTTTGCCCACTGGAATTTCTTCTTCTGTTTTGCAGGTTCCACCATGTGTCTAGAAGCCTGCACAGCCGTGATGTATGAACCTTTCTCCAGTTTGACATGTGCTTATTATACTCTCAAATGTCATGAGTTATCAAAATGTTTCAAGTTCAAACATAAGATAAGATATGTCAACAAACTTCAACGAAGAGCAAATCGATTAGCTAACAAGCTGAAACTTGTTCATAAATCAACTGAGGTATGTAATCATATATCTTCTCCAAAGAAGTTAATTTACAAAGTTGTTTCTAGACCATTAGAAAAAAGGTTTCGGTCTGAACAGTCTGGGAAACAGAGAACTAGGAATTTCATTCAAGAAAAGTATGGTAGACAGATCATTGTTCACCCCAGCACTATGTAATTGTGTTGGTTAAGTGTCTTGTCTCATGTGCCTGGTTTAAAAGAGACAAGAGTTGGCACTTCACAGGCTTTAAAAGAAAAACAAAATGTGTGTTTTCTTTTGCTTTTGAATTGTTTTGAAATTCTTCCATCTTTTCTTATTGATTTTGAGAAATTTTTTCTCAGTATTTTAGACAATTCTACCTTATTTAGGGTATGAGTTGTGCGTATGTGAATCCTTTTAGTATATAAAGGTTCCATAACCATACATTCCTTTTTCCTTCTCTAAGATACTCTTTTATCACAAGTGTGCTTGTAGAGCTTGTTTTAAGAAATTCTTCTCACAAACCCATATTGTTATGGAGACTCCAAGCATCATAACTTCTAATGGAAAAGATGTTAATATGATTGTTTATCCATCAATCATGGAGGAAAATACAATCCTCCTGTTCACTCAAACTTAAAAAGAAAAAGGAGGAATGTGAGAAAACCAAGGGCTGTCCCTTCAAATCTTTAGAAATTTTCTGGTGTTCTTGAAGAATTGAAGGAATTAAGAAAGGAAGTGCAGAAAATAAAGGCTTTTGTGTTTAAGACTCTTGAAATTTAGAAGGCCCTGGTTCGACATCAGTCAAGAAGGTTTGTTGATATCAACTCCTTTCTTCATGAACCTTATGTCCCAATGGTTGTTGACAATAAGGAGTTCGAGGACGATAAAGAAATTTTCAAAGGTCTTAATGTCTATGAAACTTCTTATGAGAATTTATTCTTATGATTTAAGAATGATAACTAGGGTTTGGAATAGCCACTATTGTGAGAACACATAGTTATTGCCAACGTTTTTATCTTGCAATGTTTTTAGATTTATTTGTTTAAATTCTAAAGTTTATTTGGAAGATGATTTTGCAGTATTAATCTTTATGGTTTTATATATTACAACTTGTTATGGGATATGTGTTTGCGTCCGTGAACTATGATTGTGCCATATGTGGTCAGTATGCAAGTATTGATGGAAGATAGGATGAACTTTTGTTTACAAAGATTAAAGTCTATTATATGTCATTGTGAAAATAGTGATGAAAAATAGAATGAATCTTTGTTTATTCCGCATTATTGATCTTCCCTGATCCATATCTTTATGTAAATATTGTGCTGCGCCGTAAGTTTTCTTATGTGAGCATTTCCGATTAATTTAATCATGGGTTCTCTTATTGTTAGAGCATTGCTCGGTTGAACCCACCAAGCATTGGTATGTCATGTTTGGTTGTCATATTTTAGTGAAGCAAAACTCATTTAAGAGTCGCTTGATTTAAATGTACTAGAGTCAACTTTGTATAGGTTAGCTTGAAAGTATTAGGATGAGACATTACAAGTATTGCGGAGACTTGAAGAAGTGAAGAAGAACGGAGCTACAACGACAACATAATCCTTCCACTTGAGGTTAGTGATATTTGACTTGAACTGTTTCATTCCCTAACATATCATTCAAGTCGTGCATATTGAAAACATAAAACTGTGAAGCATGAACACTCTATATAGACATAGTATTAAGGAATACAATATGAAGTTTCTTGCTTAACTATTAAACTTTGTATATAAGACATCGACATAATCGTATGAATGCAATTGTGATTATGTATGGGTATGAGGTAAGGATTTCATCCTAGGGAACAATGTTTACATGTGTTCTAAGGAAGTAAGTTCATGATATGTGTTGTGCACCGAAAAGGAAATCGCCAGGAATTATTGGGGTTGTTCTTCATTGCATATCTTATGAACGACCAATATGTGTGATTAGTATAACCGCTCACGACTTGTTTGTGTTCTTGGTAGAACTATTCACATGAGGCCTGACTTATGTATTGGTATGAATTTTATTAGTGAAACCGATCTTAAGTAATCACCTGGAGTATGATCGGGTTGTGTATGTCTGAACTTATTACTGGGAAGAGGGGAACCAATCCTAGTAAGAGGTGCAGTGCATCACAAGGGGAACCGATCCTTATATGAGGTGCAACAAAGTTTATGGAAGAAAGGGGAACCGATCCTATGAACATGTGCAACAAGTTTTTGGGAAGGGGAAACCTATCCTATAGACATGTGCAGTGCATACAAGTTAGATACAAAATATATGTGGGGAACTGATCCTAGTACCTAGTCAGCCATATCTTTGGTAAGCTAGTGTAACTATACACAATACTCACATGGAAGTAGAACCGAAACTTGTTTTGGTAGAACCGTAAACCCATGAGTTGTGATTGAGTGGAACTTGGTCAATCATATAGTTCTTGAAAGTCATATGAACCAATTTTTAACTTGTTTGGAAGTGTGGTAAATCGGTTTCAAGTGAGCAAGCATCGTAAAGACTTGCAAGAGTAAGATGTCTTCACTCTTTGAACACGGTGCATTAATGCTTATTCTATTTTGTTCAAAGATATTCCTTAAAGGCTAAGAAGGAAGTAAATCCCAAGATCAAATTAAATAAGTTAATAATCTTTTTAATTAAGGGATTTTAATTATATATGGAAAATAAGAATTAGTAATGTGCATTTGCTAATTAAAGATTTTCCAAGGAGATTTCGATCATTATTTTTGGACAGTGCATTCACAGGAATTATGAAAACCGAATCTGGTGGAGTAGTGAATAATATCTTGAGAATATTTTCGGTTTTGGAAATTCCTTGGTGTCCAAACTTCCTTGTCTATAAATACTTTGAGTTTGCATTTCTAGCAAACTAATCCTGCGTAACCTAGACTTACTCTTTTGTCTTTGTTACTGGTGAAGCCGCCTATCAGAGAGGAGAGCAATCTAATTAGGTGAAATCTCTTACGACCGCTTAATTTAAAGTCTTCTTTGGGATTGAGAAGCTTTAGCGTGACCCGTTAGTTGGAAACTAGATATTGCGGTTTATCTTTAGTTTTCGTATTGATTTGATTGCCTAACGGTGGTTAAATCTTGATTGCACCTAGTTTGTTTATGCTTGATAATCTTTTCTTATAATATAAGATTCACTCAAACTAGTTCAAGGTTTCGACATGGATCTTTCGACTGTTGTTAGATCTAAATACGATTTTGTGATAATCCATTGTTAACAGACTTAGTTTTGTCTGTGATTGATCACAAGAGGTTCAAGTGATTATGTGCAGGTGTTTATTGAAGATCTAATAAGATTTTAAGATAAATAAGATATTGAAGATTTCTTACTTGGTGTTTTTATAATCTTTGGCGTGCACAATACTTGTTTGGGAAAAAGAGGATCCAATTAATAATCGGTTTATCCTTGTGGTAGATTGGATTGATTAATTGAGAAAGATCGGCATCAACACATATCACTTGGTTGAAGAGTGTGGTTGGATTAATCTTAGTGATTACCTTTGGGTGATTGAACGTAAGATAGATCTTGGAACCTGGCAAAGGAGTTTATGTTAAGATAAACAAGGGAACCTTTGCGCAACCATATCACTTGGTTGAATAGAGTTGATACCAAATAGATTTGTTGTTCCTTTACTGTTTAGAATATGAACTAAAGGAATTGGTCCAAGTACGTGACTTGTTTACAGGTTGGAGGCGTGGGAATACAAACGAAACTTGGTGAACTATAGGTTTAGTTGCTTGGTCTCAAATATACGAAGTTGTCTTATTCTGTATAGCGGATTAATCCTGAGAGTATTCAATTCTGGACTAAGTCCCGAGGTTTTCTGCATTTGCGGTTTCCTCATTAACAAAATCTTGCTATGTCATTTACTTTATATTTCCGTATTATAATTGTTTTATTTCAATAACTTGAAAATCGTTTTGATGAAAATAGTTTGTGGATAACAACTATTTTAACATCCTCTAAGAAAGTTTCAATGATTGAAATGAGAGTTTAGAACAAGTAACCATGTTTGTATATAAACATAGTGTGTTCTCACATTTGTGTAGAAGTCCAAAACCGAGAACCTAAAGTATGCGTGCCCGTACGCGTACTGGCAGTTGTTGGAAATCCGGGTAAGTATGCGTACCCATACGCATACTGGCGGAAGTTTCACATCCGTGAATTTCTGCTGGAGTTTGGAAGTAAAAAACAAACTCAATCTAGGTACTTAAGTATGCGTACCCGTTTGCATACTTAAGGAGGTTACTTTCTAAAATCGGTTTGTTCATGAACTAAAACATTTGTATAATAAGGAATGCAATCTTTGCAAACCGTGGCTATAGTGTTCATGAATTGATTCGAGTGAATCAATATCAATTTTGCTTCGATTGTGTCTTGTATACTTCTATGATATCTAAGCAATTGAACAACTCTCTAACTAGTTCATTTGAGTCATTTGAACTAGTTACGGTAAAGATGAATAAAGTTGATATGAAAGTGCTCATATGGCTAACCATTGGTTAATTATTGTTGAACCGACTAAGTGTACCCGTTTAGGTATGGTTATTCAAACCTAAATGAAGGTACATTTCATTTGTGTATAAAAATATAAGTTCGATCTAACGGTTGAAAGATATTAGCTTGAATCTAATCGGGTTTTCATCTAACGGTGAATATTGAATGCTTTGTTACCAAGGTAACTTAGATTGCAAACCCTGATTTGAAATCTATATAAAGGAGAACTCTAGCAACTGGGAAACCTAATCCCCACACCTCATGTGTGATACTAGTTGTATAAGTGAGAAGCATGCAAGTATGATACTTTTATACCCACATTTATACTAGTTAGGTCTCGTTTATTGGCTAATAATAATGTTTTAAGCCTTTACAGGAATTACGAGTGAAATCCGTTCTTCCAAAGAATAAACGGGTAAATGAGTTAAATGGAGTTTGTGACTCACAATACCAGAGGAGCCAGAGCTTAACATAAATGATCTAGTGGAATGGCAAGCCATCAATTCATCTTGACGCACCACTAGCCATTCACGGCTACAGATCAAGGCAAGGAACCAAGGGAATTGCCTTTGTGTATTCAAGCGTGTCAATCCCACCTGTGGCTTAGGCAAGGAATAAAAGTGAGACGTGGACAACTCTAGACCATATCTTCATTCTTAACAAAACAGAAGGAAAGTTCATTTCTTAACAAAAGATCATGGTTCTCATTTTATCATTGTTAGAGCATTTCTCGGTCGAAATCGCATGCATTTCTATCTCAAGCATGTTTGTCAATGTTAGTGATCAAAACTATAAAGTCTTGATTTCTAGTTTACTATATCTAAGGTCTCGGACTAGGATAGAAAGTGTAGTTGAGCTCAAGAACTCCATGACGATCATCATACAAGACGAATGACTACTCAAGGAACCAGTGGATCTTTATCGACTAAAAGGTATGTGGAGAGTTGAACTTATCTATCACTCAAAAGTATATCTACGCTATCTCCTATCTTGAGACAAAAGTCGTATTACTATATAGACTAAGATTATACACATATAATATTTCGAGCTGCGTATATCTCGCTTATCTATTTATCGAAATATGTGTTGGTAAAGCTTTTGCTTTAGCTAAGTTCATCTTTACCTAGTGACGAAAGTCATGTTATGTTTCAATCATTTTGGAAATCGCTCTGACAAAAAATAGTTTGTGAATAACAACTATATAACGCCCTATGAGAATGTTTCAATGATTGAAATGAGAGTTTAGACAACATAACATTGGAGGATATAAACATTGTTGTGGAAACACATATATGTATAAGTCCTTATTTCTTGAACCAAAGTTTGCGAACTTTATTGATCAAGTGAAACCGGAGTAGTATGCAAACTCAGTCCACGAACTTAGTGTGCAAACCCAGTCCGCGAACTGGCAGAAGTTCTTGTCCGAGAATTTCTGCTGGAATTTTTGAACTCCGTCCGCGAACTTGAGTAGGTTATGTCATTTGGAATGCTATCTAAGGAATGCTATTGCAAACCGTGGCTTTATAGTTCATGAATCGATTCGAGTGAATCACATCATTTTTGCTTCAATTGTGTCTTGTGTTGTACATAATATCTCATAGAAATTGAACAACTCTCTAACTAGTTCATTTGAGTCATTTGGACTAGTTATGGTGAAGAATAATATGGTTGATATGAAAGTTATCATTTGGCTAACCATTTGGTTAACTAGTGTTGAACCAACTAATGTACAAGTTTGGGTATGGTTACACAAATCCAAAATCGTCAAGTACATGTCTGTTTGACAAGCTATGTTTTCAATCTAACGGTTGATAAATATTAGCTTGTATCTAATCAGGTTTTCATCTAACGGTGAATAGTGAATGCTTTGTTACTAAGCTAACATTGATTGCAAACCCTGATTTGAAAGACTATATAAGGGAGAACTCTAGCATCTGGGATACCTAATACCCACACATTCTGTCTGATACTAGTTGTGCGAAGCTAGAGTCGATTCTCCTTTAACCTTTGGTTTTCTTCTTCTAAAACCAGGTTAACGACTTAAAGACTTCATTGGGATTGTGAAGCCAGATAGATACTAATTTTCTTGTAGTTGCGTGATATGATCTTTTTGTTTCTATCGTACAAGTACAATTGTAATAATTGGCTTGAGATTTCTATCTCTGATATGCAAGATATAAAAGTAATCAAAAACATCTTCGTCTCATCGTTTGTGATTCCACAATATCTTTTTTTCGTTGCGTCGATTAAGACTATTGTGGGGAGATTGATAAAACTGAGATGTTTTTCGGGAATATAAGTCTGGTTTTATTGATTGGTTCATGTTCACCTTGATTTATCAAAAGACGGAACAAAACTCATAGGTTTATTCGCGGGAGACGAATATATCTATCTTGTAGACTTTTCTGTGTGAGACAAATTTGTTTATTTAAGTCTTCGACTTTGGGTCGTAGCAACTCTTGGTTGTGGGTGAGATCAGCTAAGGGAATCAAGTGCGCAATATCCTGCTGGGATCAGAGGCGTGGGAGCATAACTGTACATTGGATCAGTGTGATATTGGTTGGGGTTCAACTACAGTCCATACCGAAGTTAATTTGGAGTAGGCTAGTGTTTGTAGTGGCTTAATACACTGTATGTTTAATCTGGACTAGGTCCCGGGGTTTTTCTGCATTTGCGTTTTCCTCGTTAACAAAATTCTGGTATCTGTGTTATTTTTTTTCCACATTATATTTTTATATAATTGAAATAATACATGTTGTGCGTTGTTCAATCAATTAGAATATCTGACCTTATTGGTTATTGATTTAAATTGATTGACACTTGGATATTGGTCTTTGGTACCATCCAAGTTATCTATATTTGATTAAGACTCGCTGATTGTATTTGCTTGAGTAAATCAAATTGAGAGATTGATATAATAACTCCTTGAGATATTTTCTATTGATTGAGTCTAGTTTATTCTCTAGAAAGTAACTCGGAGTTGTCCATATAGATTGCTAATAAAAATATTGGGTGTGGTTGTTAGACTCCTGCTTTTTCAATCATGGGAAAAGGGTATTTGGGTTTCATTTTTTCTTAAAGCTACGGATGTGAACGAGATGGAGAGCAGTGATGACGATAGATTTGTTGGGGTTTGCTGGTGATGATTAAATTCATGTGATGATATTTGGGGGTCCGTGTACGGTTTTAAATTGAGTTCAAATGGAAGTCCTGATTGAAAATAAATGTAGTAACAATAAGATTAATGGGTTTTGTCTGAAATTGATGTTGATTATGGTAATTGTTAGCATACAGATGGGGGTTCTGTGATGTTTCTCGAATGGTATATCTCAAATTTGAACTACAGAAACAAGACCAGGGAGAAATTGCTTGAATTTGTGGTGGCAGTGGATGAAATTCTTGAGCTCGTCACTGGCTGATTGGAATGGGTTTGTTGGCAGTGGTTAATTGAGAATAAGAAAATAAAGACGTCGGTCGGCACCCATTTGTGAAGTATGCAAAGTTGGAGTTTTACTATAATCTGAAGTTGGGTATTAACGGAGGTTCAATTTGGTTTGCAATCAATTGAAGAAAGTTGATACAGAGAGGTACTACCGTGATTAATGGCATTAAATGGTGTTGTTGATGATCTATGGCGATAGTTGGTTGGTTGGAAGTGATGGTAGTGGATTGCTGGAGGTGATTGAATGAAGATGGCAGATTCCATCGAGTAATTCTCTACATCAACATCTATGGAGTTTGGGGTATTATGGTTGTTGTTCGAAACAATTTGGTTAGGCAGTGACTGTAAATAAATATACAGATATGTATGGAAATAATTGAAGAAGAAATATGGTTTTACAGGGAGTAGAAGCCGGTGTTGGTTTGTCATTGGTTGAGCTGTGCTAACAATGGCGATGGTTTCTGCCGGAGGAAGAAGATGATTGGATGATCTGTAACTTGTGGCCTAACTTTGGGTCATGGGTGAGATGTGCAGTAAATGGTGTGATGCTCGCAATCGGTTGTGGCTAGAAGTATAAGTGTCGATGGTGGATTTTCATTTAAGGCTAAAATTGTAAAAGCCAAAATTACGCGCTAACATCTTGAAAAAGATAAAGCCATTAATAAGTGATGAATACTTCTTCACTTTACTAATTCACCTAGAATGGAGCATGTGGCAACAATCCCAGTATTCTGTGAATTAAATACACGAAATTCATCCAGGTTGGAGCATGTAGCAACAATCCCATATACCCTATGAATTTACAACATTATTAATTAATGCCTTGTATTTCCTGTACTCATTATCGGTGCAGCATGACGACTGAGTGTTGTTCTCAGCAGAGCAAGACGAACATCCAAGCATTAATAATGAAGCATGTATGAAATACCCGTACAGGCTGCAACTCTCGGTGTGTTATACTAGCCCGATTGAGCATATTTGAATCTGGAATGTCCATATCAGTCTCAGAAACGATCACAACCATCCAATTTCACCAGCATGATTGGATGGCTTAGATTGAATACATAAACCCAAGCAGGTATTGGAATATTCACTACCGACCCAACGTGGGCCCCGCATTGTCGGCCTCCCTAAAAGGCTGGCATAGCTTTCCAAATCGTCCAAGCCAAAGCAATATGGACGAAAAACTCTAAATTAGGGTTTGCGGCACATTACATGTGTCTCAAAACAGTCTCAACCATCCATCTTCGCATGCATAGATGAAGGGTGTAGATGTAGATTCAAAGGGTCCAGAGCATGTCAACACGCTCACTGTAAGCCCGCCTACACACATGACCGATCGGTCAGGACCAACCATGGCTGGTGATCGTGTGCCCAAAGTGGGCATGCCGCACGGCCAACAAAACCATAATTAGGGTTTGCATTGATCGCAAACGTCCGTTTTCTCCTGATCGAATGGAGGGTTTAGGAGTCGACTGAGTAGGGACAGTGAGCATCAACATGATCACCATGGACCCATCTATCTCCACACCCGATCGGACAAGGCATACCATGCATGGTCATTCCAATTCGCACGCCCAAACTAGCGTGGTCACACTTCCCAATCGCAAACTGATCTCGACCACTCAACTTCGCCGGAAGAATTGAGTGGCTTAGATCACGTTCCTATGGGAAAGTAAGGTATAGGCATGTACACCAGCCTGCCACCTACACGCCGAACCAATCGGCCGGGACCGACCAAGCTTGGTTGTCCCAAAACGTGCGCTTGAAGAAGGCATGAAGGGCGGCATTTGCGGCACTAAACTTCTGTCATAAATCAATCCTGACCGATCCTATTTGGCGGACAAATTGAGCGGTCCATATCACACTTTCACGAGACAATGAGGTATGGGCATGTATACCGGCATACCGTCTACACGCATGCTCGATCGGCCATGCAAAAATCGTGTCCCAAGCTTGGATTCGACCAAGCTGAAAAGTGGTGCTTGCACACCTCTTCTAAAACCCTAATTCCACTAATGGTCGTAAATGAGTGTCTCAAAGATCATCTCGTCCGTCCAACTTCACCGGCTTGGTTATACAGCCCTGGTCAGGAGTTAATTGGTCAGTGAGGCGTCATGGTGATCACCACCCGTCACTCTACCATACTATGTGGTTGGCCAAGGGAGGACTTGCTTGCACAACCTCCAAACCATCACATGAAGTAGGCTGGACATGAGGTTATTTTGAGACGCTCAAACAGCGATGCTTCATACATGCTGAATATACTCAATGCGGTACCTGCATAGAATACACACGATACTTCACAAGTATCGACTTCCTAAATAACTTAGTTATTTAATCTAGCATTACATGCTACTTTCTGTGGGTCCCATGATCCACACACTCGAGACATCAATCATGTCACAAACTGGGGGATACATACTTGGGTATTGGTCTGGCGGTTTACAGCGTGCAGCGCACAACGAGCCATCACAAGAACGTGTCAGAAAGTCATGGACGGTTAGTGATGATGGGAGAAGTGGGAAAGAATGGCCGTGTCACTAACACACAACTCCACTACTCCATCACTCCACTTTCTCCACTTCCCACGAGATACGAGGGTTAGGCTTAAAGACTTGTATAAATAGGTTCTCCTCCCTATTTTCCAAATAGGAACAAGGAAAGACAAGACAACAGAGGCAAGTGTTGATACAATCGTATTCGAACACCGAAACTGATAGCTTGCATCCTGCTATCAGTGTGGGATTTATTAGGGTTCAACTACAGTCCAGACCGAAGTTAGCTTTGTAGTAGGCTAGTGTCTGTAGCGGCTTAATACATTGTGGTGTTCTAACCTGGACTAGGTCCCGGGGTTTTTCCGCATTTGCGGTTTCCTCGTTAACAAAACTTTTGGTGTCTGTGTTATTTCTTTTCCGCATTATATTTTGTTATATAATTGAAATATCACAGGTTATGTGTTGAATCGATCAATTGGTAAACCAACCTTTGGTTGTTGATTGAAATTGATTGATCCTTGAACATTGGTCTTTGGTACCGTTCAAGTTATTTCTCTTGTATTCAATCAGGCTCGCAAATTCCTATTTGTTTGATTGTGGATTGAATCAAGAAATTGAGATATAACTCTTTGATATACTTTTCTTAAGATTGATTCTAACTGTCTAGTTGATTTTCTTGAAAGTATATTAGAGTTAGTCCATAAATATTGCTAAGAAAAATATTGAGTGAGGTTGTTGTACCCCCGCCTTTTCAATAGAGGATGTTCTATTGAGGTTGTTAGGTTTATTTATCCAGTGAATTTTGTTGTCGTAGACCTGTTCCTGACCCGTAGACCCAAATACCTTTGATTTTAGGTCACCCATTTTTATCCACGTCTAATGCGAACATTAACTATCGAAATGGTTTTATGAATCTACCCTTTCGTAATATGACTATTGAGCATATTTTTAATGTTTGTAAGATACCTTCTGAGCTAGATGGCACATGCATTGAAGAGGTGAACATGATAGGAACCTTAATTCAGGAGTCATTACCAAACATCTTATTAGAAGATCCATTAGAGGGTTTATATCCCATTTTAGCCTGGATTTTGACGATGATAGCCACATTGAAAAAGTAAATGCTCTGTAATATTATATTCATGTGTTAGATATTGATAAATGGAAAACTAGGTTCGAACCATTACTAGCTTCCGAGTCTACCTTAATCTCTTGTTTAGAAGAGCCTCCTAACTTGGACCCTAAATATGCGTTTTTAGGCCCATATGAAACTTTGACTGTGATTATATCTGAAAAGGCAGAGGTCTAACAACCTCACCCAATATTTCGATTAACAATCTGTATGGACAACTCCGAGTTTTTTTCCAGAGAATCAACTAGACTCAATCAATAGAAAATACTCAAGGAGTTATTATCTCAATCTCTCAATTTGATTTACTCAAGAAAATGTGATTCGCGAGTCTAATCAAAGAGAGATAACTTGGATGGTACCAAAGACCAATATCCAAGTGTCAATCAATTTAAATCAACAACCAATAAGGACGTATATTCTAATTGATTGAACAACGCACAACCTGCATTATTTAAATTATATAACAAAATATAATGCGGAAAAGAAATAACACAGACACCATAATTTTGTTAACGAGGAAACCGCAAATGCACAAAAACCCCGGGACCTAGTCCAGATTAAACATACATTGTATTAAGCCGCTACAGACACTAGCCTACTCCAAATTAACTTCGGTATGGACTGTAGTTGAACCCCAACCAATCTCACACTGATCCAAGGTACAATTATGCTCATACGCCTCTGATCCCAGTAGGATACATCGCACTTGATTCCCTTAGCTGATCTCACCCACAACCAAGAGTTGCTACGACCCAAAGTCGAAGATTTTAATAAACAAATCTGTCTCACACAGAAAAGTCTACCGGTATAGATAAATTTGTCTCCCACAAATAAACCTACAAGTTTTGTTCCGTATTTTGATAAATCAAGGTGAATATGAACCAATCAATAAAACCAGACTTATATTCCCGTAGAACAGCTCAGTTTTATCAATCACCTCACAATCGTCTTAATCGACGCAGTGAAAAAAAGATATTGTGGAATCACAAACGATGAGACGAAGATGTTTATGATTAATTTTATATCTTGCCTATCGGAGATAGAAATCTCAAGCCAATTATTACAATTGTACTCGTACGATAAAAAACAGCAAGATCAGATCACACAACTACAAGAAAAGTAGTATCGGTCTGGCTTCACAATCCCAATGAAGCCTTTAAGTCGTTAACCCGGTTTTAGTAGAAGAAAACCAAAGGTTAAAGGAGAATAGACTCTAGCTTAGCAAACTAGTATCAAACAGAATGCGTGGGTATTAGGTTTCCCAGTTGCTAGAGTTCTCCCTTATATAGTCTTTCAAATCAGGGTTTGCAATCAATGTTAGCTTACTAACAAAGCATTCAATATTCGCCGCTAGATGAAAACTTTATTAGATACAAGCTAATATCTCTCATCCGTTAGATTGAAAACTTAGCTTGATATTTTGAGTTCGTGTAACCGTACCCAAACGTGTACAATGGTTGGTTCAATATTAGTCAACCAAATGGTTAGCCAAATGATAACTTTCATATCAACCATATTCTTCTTCACCATAACTAGTCCAAATGACTCAAATGAACTAGTTAGAGAGTTGTTCAATTGCTATGAGATCTCATGTACTACACAAGACACAATTGAATCAAAAACGATGTGATTCACTCGAATCATTTCATGAACTATAAATCCACGTTTTGCAAGAGCATTCCTTAGTAATTTAAGATAAGTTCACGAACAACGTTTTCAGACATAACCTCTTGAGTTTGCGGACTCAAGCGAACCGGTTGAAGTTAATAAACTCCAGTAGAATATCTCGGGATGAGAAATTATGTCCGTTCGCGGACTGCACCTGAGCTTCAACTTCAGAAGATATTCTCGGGTTCGAGAACTTACGCCAGTTCGCGAACTGGGTTCGCGGACTGAGTTGCTGCTCACGTTCCGGTTCCACTTGATCAAAAAAGTTTGCAAACTTCGGTTAAAGTGTTAAGGACTTGTACATATATGTGTTTCCACAACAATGTTTATATCCCATAATGGTTATATAGTCTAAACTCTTATTTCAATCATTGAAACATTCTCATAGGGCGTTATATAGTTGTTATTCACAAACTATTTTTCGTTAGAGCGATTTCCAAAGTGATTGAAACATAACATGACTTTCGTCACTAGGCAAAGATGTACTTGGATAAATCGAAAGCTTTACCAACGCCCATTTCGAGAAATATATAAGCGAGATATACTCAGCTCAAAATGTCACATGTGCATATTCTTAGTCTATATAGTAAAATGACTTTTGTCTCAAGATAGGAGATAGAGTAGATAGACTTTTGAGTGATAGATAAGTTCAAGTCTCCACATACCTTTTAGTCGATGAAGATCCACTGGTTCCTTAAGTAGTCCTTCGTCTTGTATGATGATCGCCATGGAGTTCTTGAGCTCAACTACACTTTCTATCCTAGTCCGAGAACTTAGCTATAGTAGACTAGAAATCAAGACTTTACAGTTTTGATCACTAAGATTGAAAAACATGCTTGAGATAGAAACGCATGCGAGTTTGACCGAGCAGTGCTCTAACAATCTTCCCCTTTGTCAATTTTAGTGGCAAAACTATTAATACGTATGGAATACAAAAATTATATAAATAAACTTTGTAGCTCTGATGTGAATCAATAATGTTGTAGAAAGTGATAAGCAAAGGTTGTCGTTCACTCGGACTTGATGAGATTGATTTTAGGATTTAATAAACTAAAATAAGAGAAAAAAATATACAAAATATTGTCACAAGATGAAGAGATGACTAGGACTCGGGATTCCACCAATTCTCACATTCATGCGGTTCAACTATTAATTTCGTATAATTAAAGCTAATAAAATAACAAACATTGACTCTAAATCTTTGCCAAGGTAGATTTTATAATGAATTATATGTAAATCACAAGCATGACAAATCTAAAGTACCTAAGACTAAGCATGCGACATCTAACGAAATCACAAATAATCAAGACAAATCATAAATCGATTATAATAGTGCAAACAGTCATAAAGGAAGTAAATAAAATTACCACGTGGGTGAAAAACAACTTCCTCCGTCGTCCCAGTGATAGTTTCTAGTTCCGCATGGTGAAAACACACTCAAAGTATTTATTCATTGCTCAAATGGTGTTCATAAATGATGAAAAACGGGATAAAAACAATAAAACCGGGTTTGTAACAGTTATATTTGTTACAAACCGAGCTGTTACAGAGAACGACATATATTAATTGTCACTGTAGCATTAAAACTGTCGCCAATCTGTCGCAAATACTATAGCAAATGCGACTGCTCTTGTGCGTCTAATGTTCTTGGTGTTCTTGGTAGCAGCAGAAAATGGTGTATCACTGCAACTTGAATATATCGACTCTGTGATGCTCTGCAACTATCCCAAACTCTCCATCCCCCTCTAAGACATCCCAACACCTCTTTTATATCCAACAACCCCTCCATATCTCTGTAATTAATCGAGTACATGCAAAATATTTTCCTTTTACTCTCACGGGAATTACCGAGATTTCCTTCCTTTTTCTTCTCTTCACGGGTTTGCTGATGTCTACACACTCCCGACATGATGAGTTCTCGTTTATTTAGAGTAAGACTTGGTAAATTCATACGCTATCCTCCGTTGATAACACAATAAGCACGGGAAAACAAATTTGTAAACCCGCTTTACGTGTGTACCTTGTTCCACGTATTCCTCCTTTTTCCTCGAGTCCAACTGAATTACCAGCTCTGGATATCTTTAACAGTCAAACATATATCCAACTCAACGGAAGAAATCCAAAGATATCGTCCAAATCTTCTTCCAGAAACGTGCGCAGTTAAACCCGAAATTTTCCCGCCATTTTGAAAATTTAAATGAAAGGGATGATCTCCCCCTAACCACTGGTGGGGTGCGAATAGCAGGTGGCTCCTTGGGGGTGCCCTTATCCAAAATGAGGGTGCCTTTATCACTTTTCTACGGGGGGTCCAAAAAGCACTTTTTGAGAAACTTTTTCCACACAAGCGTATTTCTCCAAAAACACCTAAATGAACATAAAAACACCATAATAAGTACAAAAATCAAGAACTAACAATAGAGACATTGATGACAATTCAAACACAAAAATGTGTCTATCAAATACCCCCAAACTTATTATTTGCTAGTCCTCGATCAAATCTAATAAAAAATAAAACCGAGTTAATCTCGGGAGGGTTTACCAGAGGTGTACCCACAAAACCATGACTTCTAATTGGTCACAAGTATCCAAAGATCTATGAGGACATACAAATTCTCAACCTATCTCCAAGTGACTAGAATGCCAAAGAAAGGTGCCAGCTCTAAAGCTGACTGAAGAAAAGGGGAGACACATCTGCAACACTGCTAGATAAAGAGATATCTGCTACACAACTAGATAAACATTGTAAGATGCGTCCGCTGATTTACAGTTGGATCAGATTAGGAGAGACAGAAAAGATGAGAGGGACATCTGTTACACAGCTGGAATAATTACGTGTGATGAGTTAAACCAGTGCTAGAAATATCTTGTGCCAGATTTAAAGCGAACTAAAAAAGCAACCAAATGTATCTTTCTTCGACTCTCTCATAGTGCTCAGTAGAAACAACGTCTTCTTCGGTCTTCAACTGTGAATGATAAACTATTGAACCTCATAGAACCTTGACAATTAACACTTCTCTTTGATTTCTTGCTTGACATAAAAATTTCTAATTCCCTATGGCCTTACTGAAGAAAAAAAAAAACTAATTATAGAACAAAAAGAACATAACGATGATTTTTATTTTATTTTTCTCCTTTTTTTTATTTTTTGTTGATTTTTTTTTTTGTTTTTTTTTTTTTTGGTGAGAACAAAAATTACAAGACAAAAATTTGCATGGCCATGAGAGAAGGACTTTAAAAACTTGGATCTTAGCAACTTGTGATGTCTTGGTATCATAAATTCCAACAACTTATATCATTTTCTCTTATAACTTCTTGTAACTAAGTCTTCAACTTTGATTTTTGAATTATTCTTTTGAATTATTCTTTTCTATTAACGTCTTCAACTTTCTTCATAGATTTTGATGTCGCTCCTCTTGTTGATGATGATAAGTTTCTACTGAGAGAGAGTCATAATCCAGTAACTAAGACTACATTGTGAGGTTGCTTTGTCTTTCTGGCATTTCCTGACCTACTTGCCTTTCCATCATGGATGGTTAGGTCCATCACGGTTACCCTCTAAAAGGAATAAGTTCTCTCATGAATTTCAAGGATCTCAATGTCTTTTTCTCTAATGTCTCAATAGGTTGTTATCCCTAGCATTCTAATTTCTATCTTTTCGGTGAGAAACAATATGTTAACTTAGCTAACCGGATACCATGTGACGCTAGAAGTTTCAAAATTGCAATTAAAAAGTTCTTCCCCACCCCCAACCTTAAATCTAACATTGTCCTCAATGTTCTAAAGATGAAATTAAAAGCATGAACAAGGAGAAACTGTTACCACTTGAAGAAAAGAGTAAGGAAAGATATTACCGTGTTGCAAGAATATTGGGTTACCTCCCAAAAAGTTCTAAGTTTAAAGTCTTCAGCCAGACAATGGAAGAGATTAGTCACCTCGAAGAATCGTATAGTAGCAGCCGGAATAACTGCGGGTCATCTGGATCGAAAAGTGCTAACCATAAGAAGAGGAAACTTCAACAGACGTGGAAGATATCCAACACACCCTTATTTATTTTTTTGTTTAAGGCAACTATATCTAGTTGTGGTTCGGGTTCAGGCTCTATAAAAGGGTCTAGATAAAAAGCTTTCATCGGCTGGATTTCCTCAAAGGCAGGATCCTGAAGATTAGGTTCTAGAGTCTGGAAATACTTAATTAAGAACTTAGAAGCACATAACAATAACCTGAATAACTGGGGATCCTCTAAGTCAATCAGACTTGACTCACACAGTTGACCACAGTAGTGGTCATTCTTAAGCAAATGTGTCGACCCTAATTTTCTAAAGTACTTAGGTTTAGTCTCAAAACTTAATAACTGACACATCTGAAATTCATATGTTCCCACAATTGGAATGAAGGCTTTTGGTAGGAAAACAAAGTCAATCGTGGTATCATAGCCTGGGTTAACCACATTAACCAGAGGATGGGTTTCTAACAACTGAACTTCTTTATGGACATAACTAGGTTCAGGAAAAAGTGTATGAAGATAATCTTTTAAAATGGTTGAGGCACATATGTCAAGTCCCAAGTTAAGGACCTTTCTAATAGTTAAGGCACATGGAGAATGATAATCACCCCCAAACTTAGAGTTTTCAGTGTCTCTAGAAAGACTAGTCACAACTTCCCTAATTTCAAGGCAATTTGATTCCTGAAAATGGTCAATTGATTCTTCTAAGTCAGGTACATCCTCACTTATCTCTACGAGTTCATTTTCTTTTTCTAAGTCTATTGTTTCTAAATCTCTAGACTCAAAATATACTCGTTCCTCTAAACCATCACTGGCTTCGCAATCAAAAGGAAATACTACATCGTCTAAAACGGGGGCATCTCTAGTCAAATCCTCGTCATTTTGAATAGGTGAATAATTATTTGGATTTGAACTAGAAATAATATTATCATTGTAAAGTTCAATCAGAGTAACAACTTCCTGATCACTATGCCTGCATATTTTAAATTCTTCATCAACACTATCCTCATCATAATAACATGAAAATGGTTGAACCCCATCTAAACAAGTAGTGTTACCATTTCTAACCTCGTCATCTTGATTATGCAAATAAATATCCTCATTTTCATGGGTATTATTGGAAACACTGTATTGGAAATTAAGATTATTTCGAGCAAGTTTTTCGATAATCCTATTTGTACTTTCAGTAAATTGCTTAAGAGTTTCTTCTAAAGACATCCTAGTTGACTGCTCTGGGGACTCGTCTGTAATATTTAAGGTTTCCTTCACAAATAAGGAATGACTCTTGAAAGCCTCTTCTAGAGAAATAGAAGGATTGTTTTGCTCATATGAATGGTGAGTATGTGAATAGTAATTGGGCTCACCATGGTATGAACCATAACCTTGAAAAGGTGGATGCTCCCAACCACTATTCACACTATGGTCAAAGTAATGTCCATTTTGAACATCAGTCGGATAATCATTGTATTGGCTGTTATAATACCAGTTTGACATCCTATCTGCAAGGGAATTCTACACAAGCACAAACAAGGCTGACTCGACCACAACAAACTTACTGATTTATAGCAAACAAAAAGCATGATGGCTCCACTTAGATTGTTTCTAGACCAGCTTCTAATCCTTCGAAAGGGAATTTGTTACAATATGAGCATACCCCTCTGGAATCAATCCGAGTTTAAGTAAGTTGAATATAGGCGAAGGAATTTGTGGAGCTTTGATACCCAAGGCCTCACCGCATTACAAGGCGGCGCAGTCACGCATTCAACTCACAGAAACCATCATGAACTTCGAAGTGTGCTTAAAGAGTAACCAATATTTTTTGAATGACTTTTCTATTAAGCTCGTTACCCTATCGGTCTCGTTCTAGTCAGTATTTTAAGCTTAGGTTCAAGTTTGGTATCGATTTTATAAGGTGGGCAAGAAGAGAACGGTGA
This sequence comes from Papaver bracteatum, assembly GCA_023529315.1. Lineage (NCBI taxonomy): Eukaryota > Viridiplantae > Streptophyta > Magnoliopsida > Ranunculales > Papaveraceae > Papaver > Papaver bracteatum. The sequence goes on along the minus strand of JAJJWX010003811.1, from coordinate 1,924,613 downwards.
TGAAATCCGAACCCTTATCTTGTATGGCCAGTCCTTGCCCTTTAATAGGAAATTAAAGCGACCGTTTTCAAAACCTCAACATATATGCATACAAAATCATCCAGTAAACCCGCTGACAGGGGATTCACGGGTGTTTAGAATTCTTACCTCCCATTCCAGACGGGGGATGAACCGTTGAAGTCGACTCGCCACTGACTCCGATGTCAGTGTACGTACCCGAGGGGCCGAGACGATATCGTAATCGTCGTCCTTCCCTGTGCAGTTTATATTTAAATAACCCTTCTTTAGGGTTTTAAAAAAAAATGTCCAAAAGTCCAAAAAGTGTCCATAAATAAAAAGAAAAATTACAACAGTGAACCCTATTTACAGTTTCTAAAAATAAAAAGAAATAAAGTCCAAATAAAATAAATTTGTACAAAATCTTCTTCACTCCTTGGACTCCTCTTTTCTTTCCTTCTTTGGCGATGCTTTCCTTTTATAGCACTTTTTATTTCCTTATAGCTTCGCTCCAAATCTGAAAAGAATAAAAAAAAATACCAAAGGCGTAAAAGAGAAGAAAAAAAATAAAAAAAATAAAAAAAAACCTAAAAACAAATCTATACACAAGTCCGCGTCGGCGACGCCAAAAATTGATGTGAATCAATAATGTTGTAAAAAGTGATAAGAAAAGGTTGTCGTTCACTCGGACTTGATGAGATTGATTTTAGGATTTAATAAACTAAAATAAGAGAAAAATATATACAAAATATTGTCACAGGATGAAGAGATGATTGGGACTCGGGATTCCACCAATTCTCACATTCATGTGGTTCAACTATTAATTCCGTACAATTAAAGCTCATAAAATAACAAACATCGACTCTAAATCTTTGGCAAGGTAGATTTTATAATGAATTATATGTAAATCACAAGTGTGACGCATCTAAAGTACCTAAGACTAAGAATGCGACATCTAACGAAATCACAAATAATCAAGACAAATCATAAATCGATTATAATAGTGCAAACAGTCATAAATGATTAAATAGAATTACAACGTGGGTGAAAAACAGCTTCCTCCGTCGTCCCAGTGATGGGTTCTAGCTCCGCATGGTGAAAACACACTCAAAGTATTTATTCATTGCTCAAATGGTGTTCACAAATGATGAAAAACGAGAGAAAAACAATAAAACCGGGTTTGTAACAGTTATATTTATTCATTGCTCAAATGGTGTTCACAAAAGATGGACCGACGACGCAACCACAACCTCCAAGATTATCCCTGACGTGATCGTTTCCGAGCATATATTTCGTCCATCCGTCCCAAGAATACAACGGAGTTTTGGTAAATTTTTGGAACTCACTGGAGAGACACTGCAGACGAAAACACGGATCTAGACGAACAACAGAAAAAAAGAAGAGGGTCAATATCTCTTTTCATGCGGACAAAGTTTTTAGAGCTTGAACAGAATTAATATTCCTTCTTGCTCCATGAACGGAATAGGTGACTGGCGCACGACTATGCCACCCCGGTCCTGCAACATCCCTCCCGACTTCTTCCTGATTTTCAATGTCGGGCCGTTTTCACCTTCTAAGCGAGCTCGAAACCTAAATATTCAGAAGTAGGAGATACATATTTCTATTTCGTGCCCGATAAAGGGGCGGACCATCAAAATCCGAGTTCGAACGCGGATTCTACAGCGATTCTAGTAAAGGGCGCTAATTAGGGTTTCGGCGTGTCAAACCCTAAACCGCAAGCGCTTCCCTTGCAAGCGTTTCCCTTCCAAAGTGTTTCCCTTACCAGCGTCATGCCTTGCCAAGCGCTTTACAGAACGGCCCAGACCCGTTCCATGCCCATCAGTGTTAATGGGTCCCCTTCATGCCAAGTCCATGCTAGCATCTCCGCCCCGCGTTCCAAAATCTAGCCCCGAAGACACCCAATCATACCGGGATTTGCGCAAAGCTACCAGATAAAAGGATTGCTGATGCTACCTACCTCTCGGAAAAGATTTTTGAATAAGGAAAGAATTCCATGTTAAAGCCAAGCATGAAGAAAGGCAATTGGTACCACAAGAGCAAGCCTTGCCACTCCCAAGATATATGTGCTTTCCTTGCCAGTGCCAGCCTTGCCAGCGCTCCACGTTCAGTTTTTGCAACAATCCGCGCCTTTCATGCTAATGCCATCCAGCGCTTCGTGCCAGCCAGGACAATCCGCGCTTTCCATGACAACGCCTTGCCAGTGGACCATGTCAGAGCCTTGCCAGCAACCTGCGTTTCCCCTTGCCGCGCTTCCATTACGATGCCATGCTTTGCCAAGCGGCCCACGCCCATTCCAATCCCATTGGTGCTGACAAATCCCTTTCATGCCAAGTCTATGCTAGCAGCTCCGCCTCGCGTTCCAAAGCCTGGCCCCAAATACACCTAGTCATACTGGGATTTGTGCAAAGTTACAGGATGCAAGGATTGCGGATTCTACTTACATCTCGAAAAAGGTCAGACAAATCTCCTAGGCCCTCTTTCATGATTTACTGTCTCAGTTCTGTCCTCGTCTGTCAGCATTTTCTACCCCCTTGGACCCACGAGCCAAGCCGTATGCTTGCTTTTCCTTCCAAGACCGCGCCCGCTTTGCCTCGGTGATGTACATCCAGACCAAGCTAGCAAATTTTGTCTCATCACTCCACGGTCTGCATCCCCAGCACAACTTATGCAAGGCTGGCAACACGGGAAGCAAAAACTATTTTCACCTCTCAAAAAGGTTAGTTGAATTTTCCTGACCATCTTTGCAATGATTTACTTCTCGATTCCGTCCTTATTTGTCACCATCATATGCTTACCTCGCAACAAGGCACCTGTTTTGTGCTAAGAAGGGGACTTAATGTTGATGGTGGTTTTTAGCCTAGGGTTAAAATCGTAAAACCCTAAACCCTAGTAGACAGTGACGTCACAACCTTTAAGTAATAAGCATTTATTAGGCGTATTTATTGAAATCTTTAATGTGTCTGTAAATAATTACCGGGGTATCTTTTTCAATTAGGGTTACGAAAATCCAAACCCTAATTCCCCTATGTGTCAATTGCAAACCATGCCAGCTACACTAACCGCGCCAAAGCATGCCAACCATGCTAGCCGCACCTCTGTGCCAATGGCAAACCATGCCACCACACTAACCATGCCAACCATGCTAGCCGCACCACTGTGCCAATGGAAAACCATGCCACCATACTAACCATGCCAAAGCATGCCAACCATGCTAGCCACACCTCTGTGCCAATGGAAAACCATGCCAGCCACACTAACCGTGCCAAAGCATGCCAACCATGCTAGACGCACCTCTGTGCCAATAGAAAACCATACCAGCCACACTAACCGCGCCAAAGCATGCCAACCATGCTAGCCGAACCTCTGTGCCAATGGAAAACCATGCCATCCACACTAGCCGTGCCAAAGCATGCCAACCATGCTAATCGCACTCCTGTGCCAACAACAAACCATGTCAGCCACACCTACCGCGCCATGCCAAACGCACCTCGCCATGGCCCCACATGCCAAGCCAAAACCGTACCTAGCCAAAGCTAGCCACGCCATGCGCCTATGGAAAACCCTTGGCCCCACACGCCAAGCCAAAACCGTACCTAGCCAAAGCTAGCCACGCCATGCTCTCATGGCAAACCCTTGGCCCACATTCCAAGCCAAAACCGCACCTAGCCAAAGCTAGCCACGCCATGCGCCCATGGAAAACCCTTGGCCCCATACGCCAAGCCAAAACCGCACCTAGCCAAAGCTAGCCACGCCATGCACCCATGGCAAACCCTTGGCCCCACATGCCAAGCCAAACCACGCCAAGGCATGCCATGCCAACCTAATTGCGCCAAGGCATGCCATGCTAGCCTAGCCGTGCCACCATGCTGGCCTTCCCTACACGGCTACCAAAACAAAGGCATGCAACAATCGACGGTTTCCCTTCAATCCCAGGAGAAAATCCTAGCCATCCAGGGTTACCAGACAACGCATGGTAACCTTTGGCCCAAAATCCTAAGTTTGGACACGCCACGCCATGCCATGCCAACGACATGCCAACCCAACCACGCCACTATGCTGGCCTTCCCTGTGCGGCCACCAACAAGCGAAAGCGTGCAACGATCAATGGCTACCTTTCCTCTTAAGATGCAAAATCTCGACCGTCGAAGGTCACCGAGCTACTAAGTCTCCCAAACTCGACTTGCCAGGCAACAACGACATGACACATGTTTTCCACAAAACATTCGAGATATCAAACACATATCACAAACTAGGGGATCCTCTTTGGGTATTGGTTTGGCGGTTTACAGCGTGCGGTGTACACTACGCCCGTCATAAGGAAATGTCATAAGGGTGAGGTGGTTAGTAAATACAGGGAGTTAAAGGTGAAATGTTCACGGGACATAAATTCCATACGTTAACAGTTTTATGGAACATTAATTCCATGCGTTAATAGTTTTATGGAACATCAATTCCATGCATACGGTTACTACCTCCTCCCATTTACTTCCCCATTCCTTAATGAGACCAGAGTACGTTTCACTCCGACTTGTATAAATAGGTCTTACCTATTTCCACACAACCACAAGTTCATTCGGGAATATACAACACTCAGAAAATACTTGCTTGCTAGCTTACCTTGTTATCCTTCCCACTTTTCTGATACAAGTCGTAGTAACACAACTACTCTTCCAGAATCAACTATTCTGGTCTCATCACCTTCCTTGCTTCCCTCCCCAAAACCAACCCATTCTCCCCCGCTTTGTGACCGAATCAAGTCTGGAACGACAATTTCTTGGTTTAGGCCGGACTTGTACAGATTGATCTCTCGAATCTAAAGTACTCCCTTGAAGTACATTGTTTAGGGTTTAAATTGTTTCTCACCTTCACACCCGAAATTACTGAAATTAGCAGAAACCATTTTCACCTACAAACAAGGAGATACATATGAGGAACATGGAAGTGATGAAGGAGAAGATAGAGAACATACTCAACTTCCTCGTCAAGCTCACATCATATTTAAGCGGCTTCCCCGCTCCAGAAATTCCAACAATGAGTACTAACTCTTCAACCGATAACCGTCCTCAAATCAATAGCTTCACCACCAACCAACGGCCAGTGGACCAGGAAGCGTCTTCTTTAGTAAAAAGTCTATGTGAACTTCTACACCTCTCGAAGGACCAGGGAGTGTAGACATTTTTTGTAATCAACCAGATAGCTCTAGACACGCGTTTGGTTCATTCTCGCAATCAAGCCTTGAAAACATCAAAGGTGTCCATAAATAATATCAAGTTTACTGAAGATGACATGATGGCGGAAGAAGGTCACAATAGGGCCCTGCATGTTACCACACGCATTAAGGCCTCAGAATTCAAGAGGGCTCTTATCGACATAGGAGCATCCTCGAATGTCATCACCCTTAAAACCCTCAAAACAGCCAGCGTTCGACCGGGAAATATCATACAACGACTTACCATAATGACAGACTTTGAGGGAAACCAAACCATCATACGGGTATGTTAATCTGAATATATCGGTATGAACTGTCCATTCGAAAGTGAAATTTGAAGTGATAGAAAAAGAGCCAGACTACCATATGATACTAGGGAGACCATGACTTCATGATAATAAGATCGTTCCTTCGACCTATCACCAATGCTTGAAAACCATGCTGAATGAAGAAGTTGTTCGCATCCCTGCGTCGTTATCTCCTTACGCACCGATTTGCGTCCTGGAGCTGTTTGAGCCGAAGGAGAATTCACAAGATTCATCGAGTAAAGTTTACTACATGCTGCTCCCCGCATAGACGTCGATCGAGGAGGAAGACTGGCTCACATCACTGAGCAGAGAGACCGAGTCTTTCGGTGCACCTTCACTAACATGGAACACTAACTCTTCTTCATCAAACGAAGGATCAAAACGTCTCCATACTAAGAGGGAACGAACCTTTATGGCAAGTCGCGACCAGAAAGGGAAAACCATATACCATCGCCGCTGTTAGCAATTATCAGGGGAGACTCTCACTCGGTCTCTCAGCCCAATGGAATGCAACAATAATGACAGGCTACAAGAGGAAATACCGGATGCTCCACGATAATTACAGGAAGGCACTGACTCCACAACGAACGAACTTGAAGTGATCAATATTGGGGATGAAAAATCTCCGAGACCTATATCCATCAGTTCGAACCTATGTGCAGACGAATGCACGAAGATCGTGAGTTTTCTCAAGGAGTATCAAGACATATTCGCATGGACATATGAGGAAATGCCTGGCTTAGACGAAAAACTGGTCACCCATCACCTACATATAAAACCTGGATCCAAACCGATCAAATAATCTCCAAGGCAGTTCAGACACGACGTGGAGGAGCAAATCAAGACCGAGATCCAGAAGCTGCTGACTACTGGCTTCATCAAGCCCATTCACCATCCTACCTGGTTAGCCATCGTGGTTCTTATAAAGAAGAAAAGCGACCAGATTATATGATGTGTTGATTTCAGATATCTGAACAAATGCTGCCCCAATGATGATTTTCCCCTCCCCAACATTGACATGCTAGTAGATGCGACCAGTGTGCATGGAATGTTCTCTTTCATGGATAGATACAGCGGATACAACCAGATAAAGATGTATGAACACGATGCAAGTAAGACATCTTTTTGAACTCCTCACGAAAACTTTTACTATACTGTGATGCCTTTCGGTTTAAAAAATGCTGGTGCTACCTATAAACACGCCATAACTGTGATTTTTCACGATATAATGCACAAGCAATTCAAAGTTTATGTAGATGACATAGTGGTCAAGTCAAAGACTCGTGCAACCCATATAAACGTCTTACGACAAGTGTTTAAAAGGTGTCGTAAGTACAAATTGAAGATGAACCCTCTGAAATGCTCTTTCGGAGAAATTTTTGGGATTCTAAGTCACCTCTAAAGGAATCAAGGTTGATCCAACCAAAACCCAAGTTATTTTCACGATGCCTCCTCCGTAAACTGTGAAATAACTCCAAATCTTCATGGGAAAGGTAAACTATATCCGACGTTTTATACCTGGTTTGGCCCAACTTATCGCTGCATTCACCCCCCCTTTTGAATAAAGGAGCAAGCTTCATTTGAAGTACAAAGCAACAAGAAGCATTTCGAAAGATCCAACAAATATTGTCGTCACCCGCCGTTATGAAATCTCCCATAAAAGGAAGAGCGTTATGCCTCTACACCGCTTCTAGTGACACTTTTGTCGGGGCCCTCCTTGCTCAGGAAGATTATGAGGGGATTAAACATCCTATATACTACTTCAGCCATACATTGAGAGATGCTGAACTCAGATACCCCAAAGCAGAGAAAGCATGCTTAGCCCTAGTTCATGTTGTGCAGAAATTCAGACATTATCTACTGTCGAACAAGGTGGTGTTAATATCCAGGGATGATTCTATCAAGTTCTTACTCTCAAAACCAGCCTTGATAGGCAGACTGGCCAAATGGATGCTCCAAACACCAGAGTTTGATATAACATGCGCTCATCCAAGAGCTATCAAAGGGAAAGTGGTGGTAGATCTTCTAGAAGTATTCCCAGAAGAAGGAACCACCACAATGCATGAAAACCTTCCTGAAGAATTTCACGAAATCTCTTTTATTAAAAAGGAGGCGTGGCTATTATATTTCGACGGTTCTGCTACTCTTAGCAATAATACCGAAGGAGCGGGTATAGTTCTAGTGTCTCCAACGGGCGAAGTCTTTCACATTCTTTCAAGTTGGACTTTCAGTGCACTAACAATTCGGCAGAATAAGAAGCTTTCCTCATAGGTTTGTCACTAGCCAAACAAGCAGGAGCCACATACCTGGAAGTAAGAGGTGACTCTAAGTTGCTGGTCAATCAGATGAATGGGGTCTACTCACTCAAGGAGGTAACTCTGCCCCCCTATATATCCGAGGAGAAAAAACTATTGAACTACTTTACCGATACGACTATAACCCATATTGGCCACAATAACAATAAACACGCCGATTTCCTAGCCACATTGGCCTCGAGGCTGCAATTCAAAGGTTTGGAAGAAACTTTTATTGTGAGGAGATGGAATATAGCGTCGACATGGTTCGCACAACCTAAAAATGATGAAACTGACGACTGGAGGACTCCAATCATTCAAGAGATAAACAGTTCGCTCTCCCAAGGAAAGTTCAGTCTCAAAACCCTGCAAAGCTTTTTCATGCTTCATGGAGTGTTGTACCACCGAAATCCAGATGGGTCTCTGTCAAGATGTCTTGGAGACGAGGAAGAACAACTACAACTTAACCGCATTCATAATGAAATTTGCGGACAAACATTGGTAATGACTCTTTACCGACGTCTCCAATGCCTTGGCTTCAACTGTCCAGATATGGAGACTCAATCTCGATCACTCCAACGGTCTTGCTCCAATTATCAAATACTGCCACACCAATTGGAGGTTTTCAACGTGGGCCACACGGGGGACTGGCGAGAGCCATATGTCAATTACCTTTGTGATGGATTACTCCCTGCAAGCAAGAAGGACGCAGCCAAAATGAAGCAATGAGCCAAGAGATTCGTATTTCATGAAGGAATCATGTACCACAAAAGTTTTGGGGGCGACCTATTACGGTGCCTGGCCGAGGTGGAGATCCCGATTCTGATGAAAGAAATGCATGAAGGCGAACACCAGGGGAAGAAAATGTTATTTCTTCAGGTACACGAGAAATACTACTGGCCAACCATGGAGGACGATGCTGTTGCGTTTGTTCAAAGATGCAACAAATGTCAAATTCACGGAAACTTATTCATGCACCTTCTATTCCTTTACACCCGGTGAGTAGTTCGTGGCCATTTTACAGTTGGGGACTTGACATCATTGAGAAGATTAACCCGCCATCATCAAAATAGCACGAGTATATCATAACTGCAACAGAATATTTTACCAAATGGGTTGAAGTCATTCCTCTACGAGGGACTACTGGAGCAACAATTGCGGCGTTCATTAAGGAACATATCATTTGTCAGTTTGGAATTCCTAAAAATATCATTACTGATAATGACACTCCTTTCACCAGCAAACAGGTATGAGAGTTTCTCGAAGAATATAAAATTAAGCAGGTCTTCTCCACCATCTACTACCCCCAAGGGAATGGGCAAGCTGAAAGCACCAACAAAACCTTAATTCGGATTCTCAGTCGAACAATGCATGATCATCCCAAGACATGGAACGAACAGTTACCAATGGCATTATGGGCATATCGAACGACACCTAGGAGTTCTACCGGCGTTTCCCCTTACTCGCTCATCTACGGTACGGGCGCGATTCTCCCGACAGCGATTAAAATTCCATCAGCCAGGATTACAGCAGCAAGTGGGGTCCACTGAAATGAAGCCGAAGCATCGAGGTTCAGGATTTCCGAGTTGGACACCCTAGACTCCAGGGGAGATAAAGCAGAGGAACGTACCAAACATACAGAAGCAGGATCTCCAGAGCGTACGATAAAGCTGTAAAACCACGAGTTTTCAAAGTGGGAGATTTAGTTTTGAAGACTGCCAAGCACATTCAACAAGACATGTTCGCATCAAAATTCTCTCCAAAATGAGAAGGTCCCTATATGATCACCAAAACTTACAACACCGGCTACTACCAAATTATTAAAGAGGATGGAGGTAAATTGGAAGCAGTCATCAACGGAAAATGGCTCAAGGCATACTACGCCTGATCATCATTCTATCTCTTGCCACCTCGCAATGCAACAATCAGGCATTGTCACTCTTCTCACATCTCAGTTATTAAATTATTCATTAGTGAAAACATGTTGATGTAAACTCCACTCACTCAACAAAATCCAATGCAATTTATTTTCCAAAGCAAGGTTCAAAACCCCAAAAAAGATAGGAGAAAGGATCAAAACAACATTATGCCTACTTATTCAAAACAAAAAGTACGACTCAAAAAAGGCCGTCCAACAAGTTGTAGTTCCTTGAATGCATCATTTTCAGCCTCTCTTAATACCTTTTAGTCATATTCTTCAAGTCTCGAATCGCTTGTTCCACCTTCTCAGATTCCGCAGCCAAGGCCTTCTCCTCTTCCAAGATGGATTTCATAGCAGGTCAACGTTGGTTACGATACCGGCTCGATCAACTTTGATAACATCAAGGCGCTGCCGCAACTATCCTACGTCGAACTCTATGGATTCACGGGTAGATATTATGTCTTCCCACTTCTTGATAGTTGATTCAGCAACATCACGTATGGATGTACCTTCCATCTCGGCGATCATGGGAAGGAGATAGTTCACCATGGTAACTAAAGTAGACGAGCAATGCCGCACCACATTCCTAGTTACAATATAGCCGTACTTTCTCCATATTTTTGTATACAAGAGGATGAACTCCTTCCTTACTAGAAAACCGCCAACATCCCGATAACTAGAATATAAACATCTCATGTGTACATCGAAACACAAGACTGCTTTGGGGTACTCATAGGAAGAGATACCCAAATCAGCGTCTTCCAGATCAGCGGCGTGCATGTTTGAGTTTGAAGGGAGAGGAGTGGTTAAATCATCATCGTCAACCACTGTTATGCATGTCCCAGAAGGATACCTCTACAAAAAAAAAATCATCAGAAGGTCGTGTCACATGCTGGTCATGGTAGACGAACGCATATTCACCATTGGAAAATATACCGGTATGATATTCTTAACTCGAAGGATTCAGACAGGAGAATCATCACAAGGCTCAGGAATCCGGCCTCTCTGAAAGAAAAAGGTGATTATACGTAAAAGAAAATGAAGAATTGACAATTCAAAATCGAAAAGATTTTTTTTTTATCAAACTCTGGATACAAGCCGCTTGCGTTTGCCAGAAGAATCTGGCTGAGTCAAAAAAGATGATCCACTTCTATCTGACATGATGAAAGCATGGAGTTTTAGCAGGAAAATCTTTATCCCATCACGATAAGGGTGTTTTAGCTCCCATGTATATATATATACATTGCATAAGCCCTAAAATGATATCGAATGACGAGATTCATCCGATAAACGAGGATTTAACGCTAACCAAGTCGTACTCCTTTTGAAACCCTAATTAAAAACCAGGAAGGGATCGTTGGATGGTCAAAGAAAGAGTGCATTCAAACCAGCTCCGAAACCTAGTCAGCGAGGTCGTTGTTTCAAATTCAAGCAACTGGCACCTCCCTGCTACAATGATGGGGAGATCAAGACAGAGCACAAACTGCCGCAAAAAAATACACAGGTATATGAGCGAATAATAAAGAGCAAGGACGACATCCCTTTTATATGGATGAACATTTTTGGAACCTAAAAGCATTCCCGTGCAGTGCATTTGTTTAGGGTTTAGATTCGTTTCTCATTAACACACCCCAAATTACTAAAAACAGCATAATCAGTTTTTACCCATAAACAACAAGTTAACACGACCCTTAATTATATCATCGAACATCATTAGTGGTAACTATGGAGGTGTTGGTGTAGTGGTTGTAAAGGTGGTGGATCCTGGGGAGTGATGGAGGTGGCGGATGTGTTATTATTGGTGAGAGATGGTGGAAACAGTAAAATATAGGTAGTATGTGGTTATTACGGTGGTGGTGAGTAGTGTGGTCATGTGTAATTATGTTTGTTACGACACAACCAATTGTGAAAGATATGGTTGATCATCTTTAATACTATTAAAAATAAAATTAGTTACCATACATAGCTGATAACAATGATTTTTGTGTACAAAATCTATTTTTTCTTAAAAATAAAAATAAAAATAGAGTTTAAAGTCCAAAGGTTATATTAAAGAAAGAGATAAAAATCTCCCATCGCGATGCTGACAAGCTTCGAACTCAGGTCGCTGCTATCATCGCTACTATTATCACCTAACGACGAGTTTCAAACTCAGATTGCCGGTATCATCACCTGACGATTTTACCATTGTACCACATCCGCAAAATATGCTTATTATCATGGTCATGTCATTATGGGAAGAATCCTCTTGTATCTTACTAAATTTTGCTTAAAAGAAGACTTATCTTGTAAGAGGGAGGATCCCCTCACACTATCTCACACTTTTAGACACTATTTTTCGTACAAAAACCAAACGATAACGTATTTGATGCTAATATTTTGGGGATATCTTCGTCTTACCATGCTCTACATACCCACAAAAAATAAGCAAATTCCGAAACGAGTAACTCCACCATCTACCACTTTGAGAATCAACCGTCGAAAATCAACGAATTTTCAACGGATAAAATTAAGATTGGTAGATGGCGAGGTTTCGAGTTTCAGAATGAGCTTATTTTTTGTGGGTTTGTAGAGCTTTGATAGACGAGCATATTCCCAAAATATTAGCTTCAAATACTCTACCATTTATGTTTTATCGAGAAAAATAGTATATGAAATGTGAGATGTGTGAATATAGGAGTGTGAAGAGATCCTCGCTCATCTTGTAATTTTTTTTTTTTAACTAGTCTTGGCATATATTTTTTTATATTTTTTTTTTCATAAAGTTTTCAAGAAGTCCACTATTCTTTTCAAAAAAATAGAGGCTAAACAGATGGCCAATAGTGACCAAGAAACGTACAAGGGAAGGTAAAATCTTTGTCCAGTGTCTCCTGGCTTGGGATGCGTAGTAATGGACGTGTTCAGACCTGAAAGGTATGCATTGTTAAACTATGAATAAAGGAAATGTACTACACCTTCCATCATCCTACCTACCCTCTATGAAAATCAACACTGCATACATGATAAAAGGTTTCGTTAACCCACTCTAAATATAGGGTCAAAATGATACGACACTACATAGTTAGTTCCCCCCGAAGAGACTTTTCCCGCCGCATGGTATTCTTCGTAGTAATGGGGGAGTGTAAACAAAACCCATAAAAAACACTAAACTAAAACAAACTCTTGAAAAACCCACCTATTCAGTACCACCACCACCGTTAAAACCTTCTTCATTTTCTTCAAAACCCCAAGGTTGAAGAAACCCAGAAGAAATCTCTAAAATCTCTTCTTCTTCGGCTGATAATTTTACTGAACAATCATGACTCGGCGTTCCACACGATTAACTCGTTCCTCAACAAAAGGTACTTTTCTTTCTGAAAAAGAATCTGGATTTTTTTTTACCCTAAAGTTTGATTTTGGTTGTTTGATACTGTTTTCTTGGTTCTTGATTTGGATGGGTTTTTGTTTGTGATCTTTAAATAGCTAAAAGGACTGAGAATCAGTGTGATGGTCAAGATGAGGAAGATTTTAATCCAGTTTCTGATTTGGTTGAATTTCATTCTTTAATTCATAGTGATGATGATCAAGGTAATTTTATTTCTTCTTCTATTTTTTGTTCGGGTTTAACATTTGGGGTTACAATATATATAGAGATGGATTGTGAATTATTAGGTTAAGTTTCATTGGGGTTTTCGTTGAAATTTACCGTGGTTAAGGAACTCAGTTGCTTATAGTTTTTTTTTTTTAAATAATATGGGTGAATCTTCTTTGAATGTAGTTGATGGTGATAAGAAAGAAGAGAAAGATGACAAAGTATTTATAAATTTCTTGGATTATAAGGGAAAAAGAAAGGAAGTAATTGAGGATAGTGGGGCGGATACTGATTCGAACCATTCTGATGAACGAGATGACTATTTTGTTATGGATTCTGAAGATGGGGAATCAGATGATTCATCTTATGCTCAACATGGAAGGAAAATCACAAAGAAGGCAAAGCCTAGCAGATCGGCGCAACCAATAGACTTAGATTTTTCTGCTTTTGCTCAACAAGATGCAGAAATGCGTATGGATGAAGATGGAGTAGCTCATTTTGTGAACCTGAATATAGGGTTAGAAGTTCCAAATGAAGAACTAAACGTACATATGAATGAAGCTGGAGAAGCTGTTGATAATAATGCGGTTGTTGTGCCAATGAAACGGAAAAGGCAGAGAAAAAGAAGAGGAAGAAAAGGTGAGGTTAGAGCACCATTAATTTGGGAGCTTTGGGAGGATGAGAATGACGATTGGATTGATCAGATGGAAGCAAAACCTGTTGCCTCAAGTTGTCAGGATGAAGAGATGGAAGCTACTGAGGCACCTTCTGATCTGCTCACGCCTCTATTGAGATACCAAAAGGAGTGGTTAGCTTGGGCCTTGAAACAGGAGCAGTCTCTTAACAGAGGGGGAATCCTTGCAGATGAGATGGGAATGGGGAAGACTGTCCAAGCCATTGCACTTATTCTTGCTCAAAGGAAGATGGCTCAAACTGGGTTTGCGAATTCACCAAATGCGTCAACTGCTTTGCCTGAAATAAAAACCACTCTTGTTATTTGCCCTGTGGTTGCGCTTACTCAGTGGGAGAATGAGATTCACAAATTCACTCCGAAAGGGAGCATCAAAGTGTTAAAGTATCATGATAAGGGTAGACAGCAGTATGCTGATAAGTTTCATGAGTATGATTTCGTCCTGACCACATACTCCATCGTTGAGTTGGAGTACAGAAATAACATGCCATCTAAAGAACGCTGTATCTACTGTGGGAAGTTGTATGTTCACAAGGCCATGAAAAATCATCTGAAATATTTCTGTGGTCCTAATGCTGTGAAGACTGCGAAGCAGTCGAAACAAGTGACAAAGAAAGGAAAAGAAGGGTCAAAATCTTTTAAATCAAAACAAAAGCTTCCTGTCCTAGATGGTTCAAGTGAGTCTGAAGGTAGTACAGCAGAGAAGGCTAGAAAGAAGACTAAAAAGCGAGGAGACCAGAAGTCAGCGCCAGGGGTTAGTTCTCCAGTAGCTGGTCAAGCAGGTGTAGAACAAGATTCATCAACTAGGAGATCGATCTTGCATCTGGTGAAGTGGAACCGCATCATTCTGGATGAGGTTAGTTTTCTTTGTGTATACCAACTATTTTTGGAAAGCATTAAATCCCATTGACCTTCTATCTGTCTTTGAACAGTATTGCATACGAGAATCATTTTACGGGGTTATGGTGGTTATGCTTGGTCATTCTTTTGCTGTACTTTGTGAGCCTGGGTGTTTTATTAATACTTGTATCTGTTTAGTACTTTTATGCAGTACCGCATTACCAAATAAAATAAGATGCGTTAGGAGAACTTTATCATCTTAGCAAAACAACTATGAAGTGTTAGTTAAATTCAACTTTTCAGCATATCAAACTGCTAATAGTCATTTGTTGTTGTTGATGCAGGCCCATTTCATAAAAGAAAGACGCTGTAATACTGCAAGGGCAGTTTTTGCTTTAGAGTCTTCATACAGGTGGGCCTTGAGCGGCACTCCCCTTCAGAACCGTGTTGGGGAACTTTATTCGCTGGTAAGCTCTTATTTGTGTTCCATTCACCTGACAGGTGCGTACATACTTTATGCTTTTATGCTGATGAGCTCCCATAATTGGTAATCAGGTCCGTTTCCTGCAAGTATCCCCTTACTCATATTACTTCTGCAAAGATTGTGATTGCAAAACCCTAGATCATAGGTGAGTATTGTACAGTTTATTATGTTAGTTGGCTATAGTTGCACTCTCAAGCTTTAGTTGTTTGTTCTCATTTTCAATCATAACATAGTTTTAATCTGCAGCCCTGATTCTCAGTGTCCAAACTGTGATCACAAATCTGTGAGGCATTTTTGCTGGTGGAACAAGGTGAGCGTTACAGTGTAGAACATTATTTTGCTCTTTTACCAACCTGGTTGATAACTTGCTATAAATCATCTAGATCGTGGTTGAAAATTGGAAGTCAACAAGTTGAACTAACACGACTTTGAGCTCAGCCATGGTTGTGTGCATTGAGTTTTCAATGGATTAATATATTCACTATTTTCTCTTTTTCTCTACATCAGTTTGTGGTTAATCCAATACAAAAATCTGGAAACAGCGAAGAAGGAAGAAGAGCCATGGCTTTACTAACAGGCAAACTTTTGAAGAGTGTTGTGCTACGACGTACTAAGACAGGCAGGGCTGCAGATCTTGGTCTTCCTACAAGAATTGTAAGTTTTACTCTTTTGAGTTCTTGTTTTGTGTCCATATGTGCAAATTCGACAAGTTTTAAGAGATTATCATTTATGTTTTCCTTTTTTTTTCTAGGTCACCTTGAGGCGGGACACTCTGGATATTAAAGAAGAAGACTATTATGAATCAATATATAATGAAAGTCAGTCGCAGTTTAATACGTGCGTAACTCCTTTCTCCTTTAACCATGTTCTTTTGACTTGCAAAATAACTAAGCAGCAGCACAGTCTTGTCTAATTCATTTTATATGAATATTGTCTAGCTTTCTAGTGACTTACTCTCCCTACAAAATACGTGGATTCTTGGCTTCCTACTATTTGCATCAATAATGTATTCTTACTGTGGAGAATTTGAGAAACTTTGTTCTTGGTGTGCACTATATTTTTATTGGTTCCATGATTAACGTACTTGAGTTTTCCAATTTTCAACAATGTGTTTTCTCTCGTATCTTGTTACTTTTGGTCCTCACCAGCTGCTACACAAGCAGAAATTTAGGAGTCAATACTTTAGGAATTTTTTTTGTTGCTGAATACTCCCCCACACAAGAATGTTGGTAATAGCATTTATTTTTTGTTGTGGCACCTCTTTCTGTGACATGGCTTTTTTATTATGCTTTTATATTTACAGATATGTTGAAGCTGGAAACCTGATGCATAATTATGCTCACATTTTTGATCTGCTGACACGATTGCGACAGGTTAAGGCTGACTCATTGATTATCCTTTCCACTAACTAGGTTTCTCAAGTAGTTTTGAAGTTCTGTTTTTCTTTAGCTACCTTTATGTTAATCCGTCTAATTTAGCTATTCTCTGAAACTTCACAGGCAGTTAACCATCCTTACCTAGTGATCTACTCCCAAAGTGCAGCACAAAGGAATGCTATTGATGACAATGGTGGGGGCAAAGATTGTGGTCTTTGTCATGACCCGGTGGAAGATCCCGTTGTAAGCTATTTGAGAACTTTATGTTGAATAACCAAGTCTATTTGGAGTGTTTTTAACATTGTCAGATCTGTATTCCTACGGTTCCTGATTTTCGTATTAATATTTTTTGTCAGGTTACATCTTGCTGTGCGCAAGTTTTCTGTAAGGCTTGCTTGACAGATTACTCTGCCGAATCAGGAAAAGTAACATGCCCTTCTTGTTCAAAACCATTAACCGCGGACTTCACAAAAAAGATAGATCCAGGGGACCAGCGCTCTAAAACAACTGTAAAAGGTTTTAGAAGTGCTAGTATTTTAAACAGACTTCGTCTTGAGGATTTTCAGACAAGCACGAAAATTGATGCCCTGGTATGTATGTACACTCATGTTCTTTTATATGTTATCCATTTCCTTTTCTTTTCCTTTTTGGCGTTAGCAACTTAGAGTTTCTTGCAATTAATTGTTACTGTAAGTCGGATGAGTGCTATTACAACAAATGATCACGATAGTCTTCCTTTTCAGATCACAGATATTGTTTAGGATATGCATGTTTCTCAACCCTGAAACCTTAGTTTTTAACAAGAAAGCCTTGTGAAAGTTGGTAGCTTGTCCTTCTGCTTACATTGTCTAATTGTTCACAAATAGACTGTTCAAGCTAGTAAGGGGAAGTCCCTTTAAGCACTGTTTTTAGTTTCTTTGTCAAATAGTTCAATGATAAAACTTGTCTTAAGGAATGCTACTTCTCCAATTGTGTAATAGTAGACAGGAAAATTAAATTGAATTAAATTAAATTAAATAAAGCACTTGAGTACATTGCGAATGACTCTTAAGGTACCTGGAGCTGTAAGATATATGTTTCATTTCTTTTCTTTAAGTACTCTCTATACTTTGTGGTGACTATTGGAGACTATAGAGTTATGGCTCACTTATTAGACTCTTTCCTTAATATTGGCTGCAGCTTATGTTTATATAATGTCTAGTTGCTCACTTTCCCCACTTCCAACGTGCTAACTAGTATTATTTGGACATTTCAAGCGAGAAGAAATAAGATATATGATTGAAAAGGATGGTTCTGCCAAAGGGATTGTATTCAGCCAGTTCACTGCATTCTTGGATTTGATACATTACTCCCTCCAGAAGGTGAAGTTAACTTGCAGGGTTTAATTTGGCGTTGTGAATAAATTAAAAGATTTTCTTTTCTAACTTGTGCAACTTTTTCAGTCTGGTATAAGTTGTGTCCAATTGGTGGGGAGTATGACAAGGCCTGCCAGAGATGCTGCAATAAAAAGATTTACTGAAGAGCCAGATTGCAAGATCTTCCTTATGAGCTTGAAGGCTGGAGGTGTTGCTCTCAATCTGACGGTCGCGTCACATGTAAGTATTCTCTCTTCTGACATTAAGCTTCCATTCCGTTCTTGAGATTGTCTGTTTTTGGCTCAGTGGTTGCTCACCCATATTAACATAGGTTTTTCTGATGGATCCCTGGTGGAACCCTGCTGTCGAAAGCCAAGCTCAAGATCGAATACACCGTATAGGGCAGTATAAACCAATAAGGTGGGGTTCTTTGTATATACAGATGCCTACTTTATAGTCGTTATATCACTTTTCTGGGATTTCTGTCTGACGTTTCATCTATTTGTGTAGAATTGTTAGATTCATAATCGAGAGCACTGTTGAGGAGAGGATTTTAAAACTTCAAGAGAAGAAGAAATTAATATTTGAAGGGTAAGTTTAATCTTGTTCATGTTGGTTTGAACTGGTATTGCAAGGATGATGCAGCTACATAAAACTGATACTTGCATCATGCTAATCTTTTACAGCACTGTTGGCGACTCTTCAGAGGCCTTGACAAAATTGACAGAAGCAGACTTGAGATTCTTGTTTTCCTAAGATGCCGCATGAAGTGGGGCAACATGTAGGTGAATTCTATTTGATAGGCGACTAATTTTTCACTGCAAATGGGGGATGGCCGTTTTTGGTGGAATGAGTTTTATATCTTGAAACCCATGGTTATCACTATTTGTATAATTTTGTAATTAAATTTTGGGTACGCGGATCTCCATATAATGATGTTTCAGTGCTCTATATATATATGCTTAGAACCCTTCCTTTTCCATTGATCTTGACCACACCCACTTGTGATCTTTCTTTTGATGAGCAAAATATAAAACTAGTTAAAGTTGGCAGCTAAAGTGTGCACCTTAGAGCATCTCCAATGCTAGGGGTGAAGGTCATCCGGTGTGGAGGTTTTAATAATACTTTTTTTGTTGGGGGTCATTCTTATGTGGCTAAAACAAATGAAGATTAGACTTTCTACCTAAACTTTCATCTCCAATGCTAAGGTCTTATTACCTTAGAATTTGGAATATTAATATTTCTTAATTAAGAGAGAAGAACAAATTGGAATAAAAAATGATGATGTGTCTTTGGACATGGGGTAATAGAGAAGGTGAAGATATGACTTTTTGGTTTACCCTTTCCTATGAGATGACAGCCATGTCAACATCTTTAATTAACCTCCACCTAGCATTGGAGACAAACTTTTGGTAAAAATTGTGTTAAATCCTATGTGTCATGCCTTTTTATGACCTCCACCCCTAGCATTGGAGATGCTCTTATAGAGTGATTTTAGGCACACCTGGGAAATCTCGGTGGAATTTGTCTCGGGACATCCATCTTTATTGGCAATTGCACCATTAATAGGTTTACACTTCCAAGGTAAAACTAGATTTGTGCCCATGGGCATGTGTAAATGGCCGACTCTAGGATGTCATGGATTATATAAAAAAACTAGACTGCTACAGGGGTTCTCAATTTTCACGGGGATTACCAAATGAGTTGGTAACCTTGGTATTTAGTGACCACCTGTAAGGGCAGTTCCTATGGTTGTTCCCACTATGGTGAAAAATAGGTGGACAAACCAATATGGGTTTGTTGACTGCAGGTCAACGAGAGCCACGCGTTTGATCTAATAGCGCGGACCAAGAAAATCCGCCAGCCTGAAATAAAAATGCGCGGATTAAGTTATTTACCCGCTGACGGATTAACATCAAATGTGCATGCCCTTCTGAGTTATTAAGATCTTCATCTGAAAATTCAGGATCAACAAGATTGTTCACAGAGTTGTCAACACTTTCACTTTTAAGAGTTTCAGTGTTTTTCAGTACCTTGAACGCAGCATCCTTTCCGACTTTGGATTGCAGTTCATCGGGTAAAGATCGGAGAATTTTCATCACAATGTCCTTTTGGAGAATAGTCTTCCCTAACGCATAACATGCATTAATTGACTTTATTATGATTAATACTGATGGGTCTAAAAGACTTCTTATTGGTGGATAGGGTGTTGTTTGAGAGACCATTCTGGGGATGTTCTTGCTGCTGCCAAGGGAGATGGTCATGAACTGCAGGGTGTTGAGCTTGGATTTAATCTGGCCATTGTGAGGGGATTTAAGAAAGTACATTTGGCCATTGATTCTATGTTCATATACCTCTTACTTACTAAGAAGGATTGTACCCCCGGAACTTGATCCAAATTTGGAGAAGAGTGGAAAGACTAAGGTCTTCTTTTGAGGTTTTGTGAGAACATGGATGCAGATCTTTTGGCAAGATGTCATCCACATGCCAAATGGGTTGATGTAGGGATTGAAGACTATTCTCTTGAGTTTAGTGAAATTATTAGGGAGGATAGAGAGGGGAAGTTGTACCTTGTAGTTAGATGTTTTTTGTTTGTTTTTTTGTTTTGTTTTGATTTTAGTTTCTGTTTCTTGGGGTGAGGTCCCCTTAACCCCGGCTGTATGATTTAAAAAAAACATTAACAATTCCAGACACCTTTTGATTAAGCAGAATGCATTATGGAGTTTATTCTGCAGTTCAAAAACTGATTAATATCAGAAAAACTTCATAGTCATGCTTTTCTAAATCAGATAAATTGCTGAAGCAAAAAGTTCATTTTATCAAATGAATAGGCAGAATACACTTACGAATGCCGTAGGATTCATAGTTTCAAAGCTGGTGTATTTTGTTTGAGTCTCACTGTCCTAACTTGGTATGTACCTTTTTTTTTTGGAGCTTTATACTTTCTAGTAGAACAACAAGGTGGTGTCCAAGTAGTCATTGAACAAGAGTGAACAAAATTTACTTCTTTAAACTGATATTGTAATTTCTTTGTGATTTTCTGCTTTCCAAGCTGCTTGACTGCAAATACATAAAAAAAATGAACTGTATGTTACATAAACAACCGTGAGTAAGAATAACATATCAAAAGTTTATACTTAGTAAGAGAAACATACATAATCATAGTTTTGTTGAAGAATTCACCAAATACCAACTTCTCAACGTCATCAAATTTTTGAGTAAAATGGAGATAATGTTAGGTCAGATAGATTTGGATTAATTCCAACTCTGAATTTTGTACCTTCCCATGGTGCTGCTTCTTGAATCTGATATTCTTAGTGTGCTTGTGGTGTTACATCATCTTTCTCCTCTTGAACGATTGTAGGTGCAGATTCACTTTCTCCTCTTTTCCTCTTTGCAACTATCTTAACATCAATATTCTTATTTTGTACTTCTTTCTTCTTCTCTTATTTATCTCCAGCAACTACCTTAGTATCAGATGACTTCTTTGACACTACCGTTTTATCCCTATTAAACTTCAATCTGATTTTTTCTTCTTCTTCAAACTGTAATCTGATCCAGTTATAAAATCTAGCCTATTGGTTTCACTATCTTGTTTGCTCTTATAGTCACTCCAATTCTTTCTTCTGGTATGGGTGTGTGTTGAGTCTGCTCCGCGACTAACCAAGACTTATTTCATTCAGTTCAGCAATTATTTTTAAAGCTTTCTCTATATTTGCAGCAATCTTTTTTTCTTTTTTGCTTCCTTGCTCTTATAATTACTTCAATTTGTTCTTATGATATAGGTGTGTTTGGATATTTTGACATGTCAATCGAAAAACTAGGATGACTACAATTAATTTTGTTTACTGTAGTGTTGATAATAGTATTGGACTCATTGTCATTCAAATAATCATTGTTCTAATTCTTGAGATTTATAAGCTGCAGACTCACACGCTCTTCATTGATGAATCTATCATATTTCTTACTTGCTGTTAAAAATAATTTGAAGAAGAAAAAATCATTGATCAACTTACCAACATGCTCATAGTCATAATGAACTCAAACCTCTACATTGTAGTTAAAGTTCATTCCACAAAATGAACTCCAACCTCTATATTGTAGTTAAAGTTCTTTCTGCATTGTATGGAATGAACTCTAACCTCTATAATGTAGTCAGAATTCATTATACAAAATGAACTCCAACCTCTATATTGTGGAATAAACTCCAACTTTTGAAGCATCTATATTAACAGAGTTCATTTAACAGAATGAACTCTAAAGGATAAACTTTACTTTTCACTATGAATGAATTTTACAGAAGGAAAAAAATGTCTTGAATTCTTACCTAGATCTACACATTGAACGTTATCAAAAGGAACTCCATCAACGGTACTGGCTATCGAAAACAACAAAAGCTTTTTTTCATTCATCGTATCGAGGAGATTATTTTGAATATCACTTCCAACAACTTCAATAGAAATATTTTCAACAGATAAGATAGGGAAAGTGTTCTCTGGCTCACCAGAACCTCCACCAGCTCTCATTCTTTCATTCACAACATCTGTCATTGCTCGTATTCTTTCATCCAATCATCTGGTGTTTCATCAGCTTGATTCTCAGAGATCCCAAACTCACCAGAACCTCCACCATCTTCCGTCCCTTCATTCATAACATTTCGCATTTCAACATCTTCATTTACATCATTCAATATTTTGTTTATTTGCTCACCCAATAATGCACTGTTGTGCACAGAAATGAAAACATTATGCATGAAATTTGTTGTTCTGCCATGTATTTTGCCATATTTTCGTCCTTTGCTGGAAATACATCAACTTCAATTTGCTTAGAAGCGAAGTGATAGCAAGGCATTTTATCTTTCTTTTTTTTCTTTTCGAAAGCTGTCTTTGAAGTTGTTGCTTCTGCAAGTGAAGATTCAAGTTCTTCTTGCTTAAACAAAAGATTCCCCATCTCTGCAACACGTTTTCTTGTCAAATGTTTTATCTCTCGAGCATGTTCAACTCTTAGGTTCTCTATCTGTTGACCATGTGTAGATTTAAATTTTTTTATCTGAGTTTCTATATTCATGAATTCTTCTCAAGTAATTCAACTTTTGTCTTGTCTTTTTGTTATTGGAGTAGCTTGTCTTCAGCATCAATGTATTATTTCTACACACATCAAAATTCAAATAGTTAGACATTATCAATATATTTATAGTCAGAAGTATATATTATGTAATTATAATAAAAGTTCATTTCACACAATGAACCCCAATTATATCCTTATTAAATATTTATCAAGGGTCATCAATAGTCGTAATTCATTCCAAAGAATGAACTCCAACTTCAAAAGGATCTACATTAATAGTCAGAGTTTATTATGTGGAATGAATTCCCAGTTGCATCATTATTAAATATTTATAGACAAAATTCATTCCAGAATGAACTCCAAGTTGAATAACGGTAGCATCTTAAAGTAATTCTTTACCTCTTCATAATTTCCAACATTCATTTCTAAGTGTTTGCAAATGGTGTCAATGTTCCACCTTGCAAATCTTGGACGGTAGAGTTTATCTTCTACTGTTTTCTGTACCTTCTAGCTGGGTGTGATTCTTTTTGAATGCTCAGCAAACCAAAGATGTAAAATAAGAATTACACTAGTTAGTTATGATCAACAATTATAAAAAAATATACAAATAAACCAGCTAAAAAATTTTGAACAATCATCTAACAGTTTTGCATCTCACCAACAAGTAAAGGTAACACCCTTCAATGGAAACTCTTCTCAAGCTTTCCATCAAATGCTTGTATATGAGATGTGACAACGATACTTTACCTAATGACTCTAGGAAACCTAGGTTTTTGGTGTGGATGGAACCTCCATCACTAGTAAGAAAAACCGCTGACAAGATAAAAAGTTCAAACATGGTTACAAGATCTCATTAGATGTTTTACTCTTAGTCAACTCATTGATTTTTCTTACAAATCCTTGTTTTTTATATCAAAATCATTTTTGTTTAGTGGATCAAATTTGTAGGTTGTGTAGACTCTTCCATAAGTGTAGTCAGTCAGGTTTCTTGAGTCTAAGAAAGATTATTCTATTCCTCCTCCAGAGATACATGGGATTCCAGGCATTAGCGGTAACTCTCCAGGTGAGGATCTTAGAACATATGTTTCCCCCTAGTTTGAAAATGAATGCATCATCATTTCTATCACGAATAATCTAGTGTGAGTCACAAAGAATTTGTACAACATTTGTTGTCTTATTCCATTCAGCAGCAACAATGTTGTCTTCCAAAATTACTTGGATTACATTCCCCAATATTAATCCTATACAAAGCATTTTTGGTATTCATTTAAAGCCTCTAGTTTTCCTAGTGCATTAATCCTAACGGCAAGTAAGCTGAGTGCAGCTAAGCTACACTTTATCTTCTTTTCTGTTTAAAAAAAAGGTAATTAATGGGTCACTTCCATAATATTAAGTCTATAATAGCAAAAGAAGGATCAACACTTATCTGCTAGAAGTAAATAAAGTGTTCATTCTACAGAATGATCTCTTAAAGAAGAAAGCATTTCAAATTTCATTCAATAAAATAAGCTCTGAAAGAAGGAACAACACTTGAGACTTCATTATCTTCCTTGAACCCTCAAAGAAAAAAGAAGTTAATTTTATAGAATGAACTGTACCATCTTTATCTACATTTTTCTAGACTTCATTATCTTTCATAAACTCTCAAAGAAGAATGAACTGTGTAGCATCTAGATCTACAATTTTTCTAGTCTTCGTTCTCTCACGTGAACTCTCAAAGAGTAAAGAAGTTCATACTACAAAATGAACTCAGTCAAAGAATGACCAACACTATATCAAACATCAAACATCTAAATCTAAAATTTTCTTAGACTTTATTTTATTACTTGATCTCCGACAAGATATACCCTACCTATAACTGAATCAACACGCAACCACATTAAACGTGATGAATATGCATTCAGAAGAAGAAAAAAAATCAACTACAGAAGAACATTCAACATCAAAAATCAACTTATAGTACTTCGATTTGGAGATTTAGTTTTTTTTTTCTCGAATCGTACTTTTTGTTGGATTATTTGATTTGGATTTTTTTAGAACTGGTTCTTCTTCAACTTCTTCAATTAAAACTTGATTATTTCTTCTTCGATTTTTTCATTTTTAGGGTTTTGATTTTTTGATTTCTCGATTTTTTTTCCTGGTGATTTTTGTTTGTCGATGTTTTTGATTTCTTTTTTTTTTTTGATTGATGAATTTAAATGAAAATGAAGAGAGGAGACAAGGAGAATCGAGAATGAACTAGAGATGTAAAGAGAAGACAAAGAGAATCGAGAGAAAAGGTTTTTCAGATGAAACATGAAGAGGCTGAAATGTGAGAGAAAAGTTGTAATACTTTTTTGTTGGTGGTTGGGTTTAAGGCCGTAACGGGTATGGAAGGGTACTCTTGTACATTTTATTTTTTTTAAACAATTAAGGACCAAACAGAAGACTGGTTTTGTCGTATGACCAAACTGATGTGGGCCCGACTATAAATGGCCCATTTAATGATGCCATGTCAGAAATACCATCGGACTCCAAAAGTAAAACGGAAATGCTAGGCTTACCAATTCCTGGTCCCGACGAAAATCCCGCCTCTCACAACACATGGGACCCATTTTCACCCACTAATAATCCTAATGGAGAGAACGCGTCCCTAAACCATCCGATTCCCCATCGGGATATTTTGCGTGATGGAGATGCCGTAGGTGTAGCACTCCCCAAGGTAAAAGCATTTGCCCTTGTTTTTGAATCATATTATTGGGGCTTGAACCTGATAGGAATTTGGGGGCTTAATGTGCTTTGGGTAGCCAAAATATGGATAGGGGGAGATCTTAAGTGATGGAAAAGTCATATTTACCCCTCCATAATAAAACAATTTTAAGATCAAACCTTATATAATCAAAACCTAATCCTAATACAAAACCAAAAATCAAAACCCTTTCATTTTCTCACTTCTTCTTCTTAAAAACACTCTCCAAAACCTAATAATACCTCATTCTCTTCTCCTTTGATTTTTGAAGCAGCTCAACGTGATTCGATTCTCAAGTTGATTCTCAAGATGACAATAAGATCAAGAGTGACAAGATCCGGCCGATTGAAACCTGATTCTGAAACAAGGCAAGTTATTGATGTTCCTTTTAATGGATATGTGGTGAACCAATCTGTTCAAACACCTGTAAATCCTCCACAAATGACTCCTACTAGGTAAGAATCGAAAAACCCACCAATTATTTTACCATTAGATTGAAAAAATAGGATCGATTGATGATTTTAGGGTTTTCAAAAATGGTTTTTTGAAGCGTTTACGGCTAGGATGTCATATTTTCCTGGTCGTAATGTATACCTTACGGCTGGGACATCAAGAACTCCCAGCCGTTAATGTCTCATGCGGTTAGGAAAATTCGAGATCCCAACCGTGAAATATTTTTATGGATGGGACTTTCCCAATCGTAAGTTAGCATGTGTTTGCAGAAAAAAGTAGGGTGACGATTGTTTTCATCTGGGAATTTCCTCACCGTAATCGTTATTTGTATTTCCTAGCCGATACTATTTTTACGTTTAGGTGCTGTCACGCTTCCCGGCCGCAATTGTGTCAAACAGATGGGTCGTATGTATGTTTCTTAGCCGAGACTATATTTACGGTTAGGAAGTCTCACATTTCCCAGCCGATATTCTGTAAAACGGATGGGTCGCCTGTTGGTTCCTAACCGTAAATATATAACTCTGAGTGAATTGGTCATATCTTCTGATATGTTTATCACCATTTTTAGGAACCCTGAAAAGGAGAAAGAACCCTAGGAACTACCAATGTGTGATATTTCTACGATGATGGTACGTATACTAAGTATATGATTTTTATTTTTTTGTATACGTTTCTCAAATTATGTACCACTATTAATTGAATGATGTGAAAATAGGTCAAGCGAGCTAAGTGGATGGCCAGGGGACTGATCTGTAATCAACACCTTTGGAGTATAACCTTCTTGATACAATAACTTCACCTTTTGCAATGGCCACATATAACTTTCCTTCGTCTCATCTTTCAAGAAACAAAACGCAACGATAAATGTTGACTTGGTAGATGTTTTCCCAACAAAGTTCAATATCGGCATGTTGTACTTGTTAGTTTTATACGTGCAATCCATAAAGAGAATTTGATGAAAGCATCTTGTCAATTGTACACATTCAGGATTCGCGATGAAAAGATATTCCACTTCATTTTATTCATTAGTGTCATAGGAGGTAGAGTACTTTGTCTCATCAAACAAAAACAATAATTGTTGCATAAGCACTCTCTCTTGCCATGTATCATTTCTAAATTTTTCTTTTTCGTTATAGATAGTTGCCAATGAGGATGAGTTTTGGGGTTTAACACCTTCACGCCACTAAGAATATCAAAGGTCTTGTGCGTCTTTTACTCAACACGTGTACTAACTCCTTTTATAAGGGATTGAGCCTTGCCAAATAAGGATGGTTGATCAAACTGTCCGGAATAGGATGATTATGATAACCCGAGACGACTTTCACCATAAACCACACTTTCTTATCATTGTTATATTTAAAATGAAGCTTAAAAGCGCATCCACATTTTTTTGTATTATAGTGTCCCCTCTTCCTTATGGTTTTTGGTTTATACTCACTACCCTTTTTCCAATGGCTCTCATACTTTCCACTACACTCGCAAACCATTTGAAAGGTGGTGGCTGTAACTTGTTTATTCTGGACTATGATGCACATATTTTTCAACCCTTGTGATCGAGCCCACTTCTTTGCATCTTCCTTATCTTTCCACTCATAGTTGTTTGCATACTGAGCACTTGTGTCCTCGGAAACTTGCACAGGTGGGGGTTGATCTTCCATAACCGCCTCTTGGTCTTCCGCCGGAATGTACGGTACAATCTATAATAGAATGAAATGTGTTACATCATTTGTCACAAAAGAAATTTAAACACACAAAAACGGCTGAGTCGAAAAGGGAATATCCAGTTGTCAATGAGTATACGACTGGGTCGCCAAGTGTTATCCCAACCATCATAACGCACACGGCCGGGTTGAAAAAGTGATATTCCGAATTGTAAACAGTTTACGTTCATGAATTCCGAGACCTTAATTGGCCTATAACTGGAAGAGTCAGCTTACATCCTAG
Organism: Papaver bracteatum; assembly: GCA_023529315.1. NCBI lineage: Eukaryota > Viridiplantae > Streptophyta > Magnoliopsida > Ranunculales > Papaveraceae > Papaver > Papaver bracteatum. Next base: position 1,896,354 of record JAJJWX010003811.1, on the reverse strand, counting down.
AAAACGAGCCGTAAAATAAGATACAACTGGGTAACCCAACCGGCGCCGACATCATTAAATGACATTTAATATTTCGGACAGAAAACCTAATCGCCGCCGACAGTATTAAATGCTTCCCATGCACGTAGAAAAAACCCGTCCGTAACTTTTTAGTTACGGCCAGGAATATTCATCGTTCCATCCGTGATAGTTTGGTAACGGATGGGAGTTCATCAATAATGAGCCGTAAAACAAAATAACGGCTAGGAGTTCATGGGTCCCAAGTCGTTATTGGACATGACGGCTAGAAAACTAGGGTTTTCGGAAGGAAAAAATCGAAACTTCTTAAAACTCTGAGTTTAAAAACTGGATTTGGAGTTAGAATAGAGGTATACCTGGTAATCTTGAGCATTTGTTCGTCGATTTCTTCTTCTTCTTGGGTTGGTCCTTCGAAATCATAGTAAGGTTCATAAGGGTTATTTTGAGTTTGAGGAAAAAATTCATGATTATATCAAAAATCGGCAAAGAACTGATCGTTGTTGATGAGTATTAATATGTTATCGTATTTTGAAGATGAAGGTTCACCTACATCAAAATTTTTGCTTGAATCACTCATTTCCATTTTTTCCCCCAATTTTTTTTCTCTTCTTCTTCTCTTATTCTCTTCCCCTCTGATTTTTTTGTTTTGATTTTCATCTTCATTACTTTACTTAAATAAATAATTAGTCTTAATTAATTTGCTAATCATGATTAGTGATGTTAATCAAGTTTATTATCACAAATCAAATGAGGTCATATTAGTCATTATATAAATATATTTGGATAGGGGGTGTTCACTATTACTATTTGGTGACCCTATATAGCCCCAAAAAAACCAACCTTTTTAACCCCCGATAATAAGATTCTTGTTTTTATCACACTGGGTTTACCTTTGTTTTTTTTTTTTTCTTTCTCAGATTTGTGTTCGGTTTTCTACTTTTCAAGTCTTGAGTAAAGAAGTAGGGAACAGGAGGAGATATGAGCAACGTTGCACAGATACCAACTTCTTTCGGCCACGAACTTAGGGCTTGCCTTCGTTGTAGGCTTGTCAAAACTTACGACCAGGTTTATTTCTTTCTCGAGCTTTACTTATTCGATCTTATTATGTTTTCAATGGTGGAATACTTTTTCTTGCAATTTTAGGTTTTCTTTGAATACAGTTCAGGGAATCGGGATGTGAAAATTGTCAATTTTTTAATATGGACAAAGATCATGAAATGGTAGGCGAGTGCACTACGTCGAATTTTACTGGGTAGGTTCTCTTTGGAAGTATTGTCTTTTCATGAATCTTTATCATCTTTTGTGGTTATTGAAGTTTTTTGTTGTCGCAGGATAATTTCTGTCATGGATCCGACTAGAAGTTGGGCTGCTAGATGGTTGAGAATCGGTAAGTAAGATAGAATTGTTTTGAGGTTTTCCAAATTTGTGTACCTTAAGCGCATGTAGAAGATTATATGAGACAGTGGACTTGCTTTTCTCATGATTAGACATCATACAATTGAACTTCTTTGGTTCTGTGCATTTTTGTTGATTTGTTTACAACAAGGGAGATGTTCACCGAATCATCTCACCATCTAGTACTGCTAGCTTAAGAGTTAATTGCAAACAAGATATTTTGAACCTTTTTGAGCTTCTGATGGTGAAACTCTTAATTAAGGCGTAAAGATTTTCAGGTCATGTAGCTAAAAGAATAAATGATTTGTCAATGAACCTTTGAATTTAGAATAAGAAAATAAGTGCTATTTTGGGGGAAAGGCTAAGAAGGGATTGAACTTTTAACCTGCCTGCACTAGGTGATAGATATTACATCCTATTTTCAGATATGCATGTGTAGTTAATCCTACTCTGCCTCGAAGCTAGGTGTCCAGTTACAGACCTGCACGCCAAAAACCAAAGAAGGTGTTATCTTATTGTTCATGTATACAAACTAGAATGTGCATCAAGAAATATGGATTGGTTTCATATTCTGAAGTTTTGCTTGTCAAGAATATCTAGTAAGATGGAGAGTCATGACATAAATGAGGACGCATCTTCTTTGTTATTGGGAATCCTTAGAAAAAATTGTCATCCTCACTCGTGAAAATACAATGTCTATTCAAAACTTGCTCAGTTCCGTGCTCTTACATTTGCAACTTTACTAGAAGAGGATGAGAACGGAACCATTGTACACCGCTATTCCTAAGTGAATATAGTGGGTTGCTTTTTTATCTTTATTTGTTCCATCTGGTTCATTAGAATTTTTTTAAATATCCCAATGAGCCACCGGCACACTAATGAAACAATCCTTTCACAGTATCAGATAATGACTGTCATTGCAATTTTTGATTTGTTTTGAATAGCTGTTGCTACATTCCTGATCACCGTTATTGTCCTTCTTTTCGATTTTTCTGTGTCTTCTAACCTTGTTTAATGGGAGTTAGATTATTTAACCCATATTACATGACGCAAGAGATTTAAACAGAAGGATCCAACAGAACATCATAGTAACTTTGGGTCATGTTTCTGTCAATGGATCACCTTGCCCTGTCTGAGACCGACAACTATATTCTGATCGGTGGAAACAAACTCCTCAATGACTTGTGTCTTTCATTGTATGCATTTAGTATGCTGGAAATAGAACTTTTATGGGTTCTTGGCTTTGTCCACTGGTTTCCCTTAAGCGGTTGATTTATTATAACAGTTTTAAGACTTACATGCTGATTTGTTTTTTCCAGGAAGATTTGTTCCTGGTTGCTACACGCTTGCTGTTTCAGAGACGCTTTCAGGAGAATTGCAGGTTAGCTTACAGTTTGTACTTGTGCCATTAAAACCATCAATTTCAACAACATTATCCATAACTGGCGGTTACAATTGTCGACTGAGCTCAGAACACCTTTTGTTTTTTACTTATTTTCTGAGTTTTTTGAAAATAACGCATCCAATCGTTCGACATGTAACCATATGTTATGTTTTTAGAATCTTTTAAGTAATGCTTGTAAGATTTTAATTTTTTAGTTTAAGGCAAAACACAATTCCCATTGTCTGTTTCTCTGGATTAAAACATAGGCAGAGCAGAGATGTATTTCTTAGTTATCTTCTATCTAATGGCAATTAGTGATCTTAACTCGTTGCTGGTGTGTCATCTGTGGTAATGTGGCAGAGTTTACCTAATAAACTCATTTTGTTTACTCTTTGCAGGGAATTTGCGAAGAACATAATATTCCGTACGTTCCCCCAAAGCGTTCTTGATTTAGAGATGGATCATATTGGATGTATGAAATGGTGTTACGTTTCCTGATTTAGAGTTAGAGATGGACCATATTGCATGTATGAAATGGTGCTTACATTGGATATGTAGTCAGGTACTTAATGTGCTTGTTTATCTGTCTACGGTTGTTTTACTTACTCGCTACTACTAGGAAATACTTGTGATGTTTAAGTTTTCAGTGACTCAAGAAACATCCCTGTATCTTACTTAGGCTTATATGGTTATGGTATTAACTTTAAGAAGGTGGTAACTTGACATTTCGTGTTGTGATTAGTTAGATGCATCTAAACAACCTCGCAACCTCTGCTGTTTTATTGATGTTGTACTAGGTAAAGAAATGGCTATATAAGCCCGCCAGAAAATCAAGGAGCAAGACCAGGAAGTTGGGACTTGGGAGGAACGAACTGAGATAGAAGCCAAAATGTATACATCAGTGGGAGAGTGATCTCGGCTTGGCGTTGTTTTTTTCCCAATAGGTTCCAGTTTCAAAATCTGAAAGTGAATCAGGACTGACATGCGTCCTAGGCAAATTTACCGTGCATTATTATCAATTTTACTTCTAAAGAGAGATTAAAAGATGCAACTCTGATTAATAACATCAATCTGTTACAAACCAGATCTTGTAATAGCTATCAAATTTGGGAGTTTCCCATGCAAACTGGAACTCATAATCAACTTAAACAGAAAGAATAACAAAACTTTGTACCCAGTGTATACCATGAATTTGTGATCCCTTGCTGCAAATATAACCATGGTGGTGGCCGTGATTTCAGTGTGGCCCAAGGATCTAAATAAACAGGATTCCAAAATTTGGTTTTCATATGACAAGCTTATTTCCGTTTCATCTTTATACCAACTAACATCTGTTGTGTGCTATATGTCGAGAAGAAGTCTGTGAGGGTCCTCAACGACATCTTTGATACGGCATAAGAACAAAGCTGCCTCTCTCTCGTCAATCAGCCGGTGATCATATGTCAGTGCAATGTATCCAGTTATTGAACAAAGCTGGCCTTGGAACAACATTGCCGCCAACTACCATCGGACGGCTCTTGATTGAATGCATACCCAAGATTGCCGACTGCAAAATGAATATCCAGTTATTGGACTCTTTTTCAGTAAGAATAATCTGCAAGCTGAACACTACAAAAAAAGAAACGAAAAAAGAAAAGAAAAAAGAGTCGGTACCTGTGGAGGGTTGATTATGGGAGTGCTTAAAAGGCTTCCATATACACCACCATTGGATATGGTAAAGGAGCCTCCTGTCATATCATCGATAGACAGACAACCATCATTGGCCTTCTTTGCCAACCTGTTAATCTCCTTCTCAATGTCAGCGAAATTCATTTTTTCGGCATCCTGGATAACTGGAACAACCAGACCCTTCAAAAACAAAATGAATGGTGGGGAAAACGCTCAGTCAATAGGAAATATATCCTAAAAGGTGCTCGTCGATTTCAGAAGAACTACCCATGGACACGGTAAATCGGATTTAAAGTTATGTAATACCAAAAAAGAAGAAGAAGAAGAAGAAGAAGAAGAAGTCATATTCAGAAGATGACAAACCTTTGGAGTACCAACAGAAATACTAATGTCAAAATAGTCTCTATAGATGATATCATCGCCGTCAATGACTGCGTCGAAAATTGGCTGATTCTGGAGACCACTGACAGCAGCCTGGAGCAAAACCGAAATATTGTCAACTGTAATACATGTATCTGCCTATCCACAATAAAAGATCAGCCACTGAACTGTACCTACCTTAACAAACCCTGACATAAATCCCAACTTGACTCCGTGTTTTTCTACGAAGGCATCTTTATATTCAGAACGAAGCTTCATCAGGTTAGTCCTGCATTACCATGAACACATTAAATACGAAACCAATTGTCATGATATATATGCATCAGTTTATGTAAGGTATCCTAAGGGGAACATAGATGGAAGAGACATGAGGAGGACCTCATGGTAACCCATACTTCTTGTATGGAGAAAATAAAATTTGACTCACATATCAACTTCATTAGTCGTGGTCAGCTGAACAAACGTGTTCTGTGATTCTTTAAGGCGTTTAGCAACTCTCTTTCTAAGCCTTGTCATTGGTACCTGCAACGATGACCAGAGTGACTTAAGTAGTAATCAGAGATCCATGTGCCATCTTCACAACTTTTTTGTTGTTGAGAAAAAGAAATGTATTACAGCCTCTATGGTAAGGTATAAACAAAAATGACAAGACATATTTACATAAAATAGAAGAAGTCACGTAACTTACTTTTGTTTCCCTTTCCTTGGGAGGAAGGATAGGTTCTGTAGCCGAAGTTCTAGATGGTGCTGGGGAGGGTGTTTTAGGTTTGTCCTTGGCAACAACAGTTTCAACTGAAGGCTTTTTCTCCTTTTCTGCAGGAGCTGATGACTTTGGAGTCTCTTTAACAGTATTTATCTCCTCAGATGGAGCAACATGTGCCACATTGGCACCCTCACAGGATTTTGAAATGACCGCAATTTTGGTCCCTGGTTCTACGGTATCACCTTCTTTGGCTACAAACTTTTAACCAAAAAAGGAACTTACTGACATAAGCATATTCATTAGGAAGAAAAGTAAAAAATGTTTTTGTAGACAAGATACATCAACAACAAGTAATTTACCTTCTGGATAACTCCAGCTTCAGGGCTAGCAACATCGATGGTTACCTATAGTTGCAAAATCAAAGATTCAGGAAACACAGTTTCTGAAATAGACGCTATTTGAATGATTGGAAATAAATCCTGATATTTACCTTATCGGTTTCAACTTGAGCAATTGGCTCATCGATTTGAACACTATCACCAGGTTCTACACCAAACATATTACATATAAAAGCAATAAAGATTCCATTGCACAAATACTTTAATTAAACACACAGAACAGAAAATCTTATAAAGAAAGATGATGATGAGAAGTTATGACATACTTTTCAAGAAAGCTGCTAGAGTACCATCTGTAATAGATTCTCCCATGAAAGGGACAACAGCATCAACAAGGTCACCTTCAAATCAACAAAAGTAGTTCAGATTACACTGCTCGAAAAAAGTATGACTAAATTGTATCAAAAGCGGGAATAGCTACCAAGAGGAGTATGTGAACATCTCACCATTATCTGAAGAGAATTACCTAGTCCACCCTTGAAGCTTTGAATCTTTTCGAAGTAAGCAACCAAGCTCCCTGCATACATCTCATGTAAAATTTCCCGTGTTGAGTTAAGGTACATTCCACATGGAAAAGCTAAGTGGATTAGAGTTACGGTATTAAACTTCTCTTATGACTGATAAGTTCTTCCACTGAGAGCTAACCTCATAGACTTTGAAGTAACTGTAGTACCTGCAAATACAAGATTTAGGTGATCAAAATTTTATCCTTGAAACAACAGTTTTTATCCTTAACAACAGTATATATGTATCTTCACACCCAAGCCACCAAAGGACTATAACATTGTTTAACATCTTACCAGGTAAGATCTGGCAACTGAAGTTCTGCAGGTACTTGGATCCTCTTCCAAGAAGTATGGTCTGCACAATTGTGAAAATGCATACCAATAAGAACCCTCTTCCCCGAGAAAACACAAAACATTAAGCAAGTCGAGAAACCATCGAAACTACCTCCCTCTCCCTAGAATTTAGAAATCTACAGCTTCAGAATTTTAACTTGATAATGCAAAAAGAATTACAATAGCAACATCTTGTATGATCTAACAAATGAACTCAAGATGCAGCTTCAGATTTCAACTGTAAAAATCATCAAACTAACAAAGATAAAACTTGTATACCTCATTGCTTGCTGTTTTGTAAGTTCTTGTTGCAGAAGATGCAGACTGGCGTAGTCTATGCAAAGACTGCCCTATAGTCTGATAAACAATTTAACAAACATAATCATGAATGATCCTTATCAAATATGACTAACATGACCCCTTAAAAAATCAACAGAAAACAATCTAGTTTAGATTCGATGAAAAAAGCAAAACCAGATGAAGCTTACAGAAGAAGCATTAGAGCCTTCAGAAGCGATTCTTCGCCTAATTGCTAACATCTTTGGAAAAAAAAATTATTTCTCGCTCTCCCTATATTTTTGCCCTGACTTGGTGGGTAATATTCAACCTTGCCCGAGTTTTAATACGTAGAAATGCTATCAAAATAAAACAAACTCGAAACCCTTGTTCTCTGTACTGTATTCGGCTTTGTAGCCGCAGTCTCCTCTTTTCTTTTCTTTTCTTTCCGTCTCGGTATGTTTGAATCCTCATTTGGGGCTTACATGAAATTTTGGGGGCATACAGACTTATTATGCCATCCAATGCAAGATGCTAAGGGGTGTCCTAGTGATGCTTAAGTTATTGTAATACCCTTACATAGTTTAAATTACATTACTACCCTTCCACTTAATTAAATTCTAATCCTAAAACTCTCCCACTAATTAACCCGTCCCCTAATTAACTACCCTCCCACTAATTAACCGTTACCCACTAATTAACCCACTAATTAATCCTAAAACCGTTATTTAAAAATAAAAATAAAAAATTAAAGTTTTAAAAACCAAAAACCCTTCTTTCTCCCTCTTCTTCTCCAAAATTTCTGAAATTTCTGAAAATTTCTTTGTTCGATTAAGTTCTCGATTAAACAATATATGCTACCTCGTGTCAAGCGATGCCTTAGAAATACTGCGCCGAATCTTGGTGTTGCTTCAATAGCATCTCAATTTAGGGTTTTTGGAAAAAATGGAGATGAAGAGGATAGTAGATTGATTGGTGTTGGAGAGCGAGAAATAGACCCTGATTGCATAAAATTGCACATAGAAAGGTATTTCCCACAAACCCATTGTTTTTTTTTTTTTTTTTTTTTTGCGTATTTTATTGATTTAATGACATGCAACCAATGATTCCTCTGGGTTTTAGTAGTTCCAGAGTATGGTTCGGCTGAAAATTATCAGCCGATCTTAATTTTTTTTATACAGACGAAGAACAGTTCGGATGAAAACATGTTATGTTTTGAATATCGAATGTGCCGAACCTTCAAGTTCGGCTTATATTATTTTTAATGCTAATCAGCCGAACTTGGTTAAATATCCCTCTTACACTGTTCGGCACATTGTTCGGCTCATTTTGCTATATATCGAATGTGCCGAACTTTAATATGTGTATGGCTAATAACTTCCTATAAACTTGTCCATTTTTAGGTGACTTATCACATTGTTTAGTAGAATCATATATATTTATTTTGGAAAATTAATTAAGGTTTATCATTTGTTTTAGCACCCATCCTGGAAAATTCAAAGACAAGCTTAAAAGGAGAACAATGGAAGTGACTCATTCTAATTCAAAAACTCCCAAACCTCGAGGTGGTGGCACTAAGAACTTGCATGCAGGGAAAAGGGGAATTGACACGACTTTCTCTTTGCCTGTACAGCAAGAGGGTGACAGTGATGAAGATAAGGATGATGGTGATGAAGAGGAAGAACCACAAGAAGAACTACAAAAAGAGAAAGGGAAGAAGAAAGCTGACACATCAAGGCAGACAAGTAAGCATATTCCTAGTGATGATTATGTGATAGTGAGCGTGAGGATGGTTTGCCCCATGGTCTTCCGGAAGATGGTGGAAGAGTGTTGATTGGCTACAAGGAATCATGGGCGAAGAGAATTTATGAGACTCCGGATCACAGAGGTGCAGTACGCGTACTTAGACACCAGAGTGTCACATATTGGGATATTCTCAAAGAAGCTCCTGAAGTTCTGGTTTATGGCCTGCTATTTTCTATGTACAAGAGGAATTTGATGCAGTTACAAACTCTGCCTTTTGTGAGATATTTTGTCCGAAGACTTATACATTTCATCTCCCATTTGGCGAGATGTCAATTACTCCTGATGATGTGGTAGGCTTAGAAAGATACCTACTATTGTGTATACTGCAAGTGCACAGTGTCGACAAGCAACACAGGGCAAGCACAGGTCGAACCACAGAGACTTGGAGAGTGTAGAAGTTGATTCTAAATCCTGATTCAGAGAGTAACCAAAAGGGGTTTGATTTTGTCGATACGACGATATGATTTTCAAGTGACTGAAATAATAAAAGTAAAAGATGCAAATAACAAGATATGTAAACAATGATAATATGGATACTAGGGTATTCAAATCCACCAATAACCTATGATATGCATTCAACTTGTAATATTATTCTTGTCCTTATAGTAGATTCAAGTCTACTGTATAACTAATGTGTTTCTCCAATGGATAATTTAATCACAACTAAAGTATTTCTCCAAAGCATTAATTGTCTAATTAAGCACAACTAATCTAAAGATCAATATTTGGTTAAGCATGAGTTGTAGCATAATCAACATAGAGATATTCTAACTACAATGGATACATGGCATACATTGTGAGAGCAAGATGTTGAAAAACTTGGATTAAATTATATCTTTAAACAATTCTAAACTTTCAAGAACAAGATACAAGATATGAATACATACCAATGAGATTAGGGCTTCATCTAAACCCTAGTAAATGAAACTAGAACATGAAGAACATTACAACAAAACTTAAATTTGATAAACTAACATGAACAAGCTATTCTTGGATGAGTTTTCAACACAACAACCCTCTCTATTTATACACAAAAATTCTCTCTCACTTGGATTCGAATTTTGACAATTATTTACTCAACAAAACATGTTTTCTCACTTGATGGATGTTTTGGAATACAATGGGTTGAGGTGGATGTTTTGGAATCCAATGGTGGTGAGGTGGATGTTTTGGAATCCAATGGGGTGAGGTGGATGTTTTGGAATCCAATGGTGGTGAGGTGGAAATGGATTTGGGTCTTGGGTTTTGGATCATGGGTTTTGGATTATGGGTAGTTTAATCCCATGTATTGTAAACAGGTTGCCACTAATGCGCGAACGGGTTGCAACACTTCCAACTTTCTTCTCTTTTGTCTTCTCAATTCTTCCAAGCTTTATTTAGTACTTAAAAACACAAAATTAATTAATACAAATATTTATTCTTGAAGATGGTAAAAATGCAGAATTTTGGATAATATATGACTTTGAAGCGCGAAAGATGAGTTAAGTGCCAATGAAAAGGTGTATGAATATGCAATATTTGGCACTCATCAAATACCCCCAACCTGAATTTTACTTGTCCTCAAGTGAAACAGAAATCCAGAAATCCTAACTATACCACTGTCGCTGGTCTCTCGAATGCATTTAGCGTATGCACTAAGCGTTTAAACCCCTAGGTGTCCCTAGTGGACGAGTTGTAGTCTCGTGAGGGCCTACCAAAGATGTACCCACAAAACCTTCTCCAATTTCAGAGCATCCATAGAAATGTCTTCGTCTTCGGTCTTCAACTGTAGATGATGAACTTCGGAATTTCGTAGAACTATGAAAATTTGTAACCAATTTTTTTTTTTTTAAGACCCGCTACACAGCTGATCATCATTTTTTTTTAGTGACCCGCTACACAGCTGGTCATCAGATAACACACTACAAAAGACCCGCTCCACAGCTGGTCATAGAAGACAACAAAAAAATTGCAAAAGACTACAAAAGACCCGCTACACAGCTGGTCATAAAAATGCAAAAGACTGCAAAGGATCCTACAAAAGACCCGCTACACAGCTGGTCATAGAAAACACTCTACAAAAGACCCTACAAAAGACCCGCTCCACAGCTGGTCATAGAAGACAACAAAAAAAATGCAAAAGACTACAAAAGATCCTACAAAAGACCCGCTACACAGCTGGTCATAAAAAATGCAAAAGACTGCAAAGGATCCTACAAAAGACCCGCTACACAGCTGGTCATAGGAAACACTCTACAAAAGACCCTACAAAAGACCCGCTCCACAGCTGGTCATAGAAGACGATATGCAAATACTCCCCCAAACCTAAATCTAACATTGTCCTCAATGTTTCAAAAGAACAGAAACAACAAAACATGAGAACAAAACAGATTCAAAGGAAAGAGATTACCAGATGCCAAAAAGGGTGGTGCTAACCATAATTAAATGAATGCTTTGAAAGAAAAAAATATGAGCGCAAGACAAAAAGTTTGGTTAGCACACAAATATATCAACAAGATTCAAAATTTTACCTACTAGATTATACAATGATGACTCACCATGTACCAATAATCTAAAAAGTTGAGGATCAACCCAAAAGACGTAGTGCGGAAACATCAACAGCCTTACACAATTATAACAGGACAGCAATGCAAGTGAGACTGCATATGTGAATGAGTTACCCCCAAACCTAGATTTTTCAATAGATATACTTTTGGGTACAAAATCTAACAATTTCAGGGGTGCAACATGCACAAGATCTAGTTCAAAGTGGATTTTGTCAGGGATGGATGGAGAGACATGAGTGAACTCTAATTTTGGCTCATCAAAGGTATTATATTTAACTGCAAAATAGTCCAAGAGGACTTGAGAGGCACACAGTTCCAATCCTAGATTAGGTACTCTTAGAAAAGTAGGTTTAACAATAACTTTACAAACCAAATCTAGGTTGGGTGCAAGATTACTAGTTTGTGACATGGGCAGGGAGGTAGGCACATCATTATTAGGCGCATCTATAACTCCTAAATCATTTGCCAGTGTCGCAGCATGCTCACATTCATAGAACAATCCATCAAGACCCAAATAAGTATCATGCTCATCCAAAGTTTTATTCTCATGCATAGACAAATCCAAAGAGACATCACAATGTGACCCAGGCAGAGAATCAGACACGTCAATTATGTTTTCATGCATAAGATCATTAGTGTTGACAGGAGATTCAACACTACCTATGTCAGACACAAGTACAACATCATGCTCATGCTCATAAAACAAATCAATAAGCCCAAGTTCACAATCATCCACTACAACTTTAGTTTCATGCATAGGAATATCACAAGAAACATCACAGTGTGACTTAGGCATAGAATCAGACACATCAAAGTTATTTTCATGCATAATATCATTGGTGTCTACAGAAGATTCAACATTTTCTAAGTTAGTCACAAGATATGTGTCATGCTCTTTTTCATAGGACAATTCCACAGGCTCAAGATCAGTATCACATGTATATGTAACACTAGAAGAAACATCATTCATTAAGGTCGAGGCAGAGAAGTCAAATGTCTCTGAACCCAAAGGTTCGACAATATTTTCAGCAAAAACATGTTCTTCTAACATAACATCATCAAAAATACATGAATGCAATGTCCTATTCAAAACCCTAGTGTCTCTAGTCCAGTCATTTACCTCTAGATTAGGATCATTTTTAACATTAGCATCCTGAGTAGGACTAAACACACTATTTTCAAAATGTAATTCATTAGGACTAACATTCATTTCACCCTGAAATTCCTCCCTCTCCTCATTCAGTGCATCAAGGATTTGACTCATTTTGAGTTCTAAACTCGCAAACCTTTGGTCAGTTAACGTTTGATATTGCACAAGGTTTTGATTAAATTCTAAAATTTCATTATGTTGTTCAATGAAAGGAGAGTCATCAATAGTAGGAAATTCATAATCAATGCTATATGGTTTATCATGCAATACACTCCTAGCATTATTTTGTTCGATGAGATTTTCATCCACAGATTGAGAAGTACAAAATTGTTCAACTTCCCACTGTGGTGGATGATACATGAGTGCAGGGTCATTAGGGTCTATAAAATACTTATCGCAACCTTCGAAAGGTTGATTATGGTCCCAATGACTATCAGCTTTGTAATCTGTTGGCATTTCATATTTTGGATTTTCATGATATTCTCTAGATTGCCTAAAATCATGCAAAATATAGAAATTCTCAGCAGGATGTCCTAAGCCTCCACATAAGGTACAAGCATAGATTTTAGATTGCCTAGACGAATTATATACGACAGATTCATGCATTTCCATTTCTAAAGCTGCAGTTCCAGCTTCTAACTGGTCCAAAAGTGATGATTGTGAGAGTTGGGCACTGTAAAGATGTTCATTTTCACCCTGTGGTGGATGATACATGTGTGAGTAGTTATTAGGGTCCATGTATTGATGCTCAGGATTGTGAAAATGTCCATAAAACTCCATATAACTATTGACATCATGGTCTGTTGGAGGCTCATAATATGAAGCATGCCCGTAAGCAAGCTCTCTGATGGATTTGTTTCCATCCCCACCTGCAGACCAGAATCCTGACATGATCTCTAACTAGCACTAGGCTTGTTGCAGAGATTGGGATGTACACACTGAAAACAGACCAATATTTTTTTCATTATTGGTTTTTTTTTTTTTTCAAGCCCGTTCTCTAGTTACCTCGGGCATACATTAGAAAAACAAAATAAAAGAAGAAAAATCATAAACGGAAAGGAAGTTCTATGCAATCGCAAACAAGGCTGACTCTACCACAGAAAACCTACTGATTTCTAGCAAACAAAAAGCATGATGGTTCCACTTAGATTGTTTTCTAGACCAGCTTCTAATCCTTCGAAATAGAATTCTTTACAATCTGAGCAAACTCCTCTGGAATCAATCCGAGTTTAAGTAAATTGAATAGAGGCGAGGGAAGCTGCCAGAGCTTTGATACCCAAGGCCTCACCGTATTACAAGGCGGCACAGTCACGCATTCAATTTACAGAAACCGTCATGAACTTCGAAGTATGCTTAAAGAGTAACCAATATTTTTCGAACGACTCTCCTACTAAGCTCGTTACCTTATAGGTCTTGTTCTATTTCAAATTTTAAAGCTTAGGTTCATGTATGTATCGTTTTCCTAAGGCGGGCAAGAAGAGAACGGTGATGAAATCCGAACCCTTATCTTGTATGGCCAGTCCTTGCCCTTTACTAGGAAAATAAAACAACCGTATTCAAATCCTCAACATATATGCAACTGAAGGAATACAGTAACTCGCTAACAGGGGATTCGCGAGTGTTTCGACAAACTTACCTCCCGTACCAGACGGGGGATGAAACGTTGTTGTCGACTCGGGCCACGACTCCTATGTCATGAACGAACCCGAGGGGCCGAGGTGATATTGTAATCACCGTCCTTCTCTACAAACAGTTTGATATTTAATACTACCCTTCCGTAGGGTTTAAAAATAAAAATAAAAATAGAATGTCCAAGTCCAAAGTCCAAAATAAAGTGCAAAAGAAAAATAAAGTGCAAAAGAAAATAAAGTGCAAAAACAAAGTTTTTCAAAAAAAAAAAATAAAGTGCAAAAGAAAAATAAAATTACAAGAGTAAAGGAATCCTAATACAAACTAAAAATAGATAAATAAAATAAACTCTCTTTTTTTTTATTTATTAAAATAAAAACTTCTTCCGCTTTCTTTCGCTTCCTTTCCTTCGCCTTTACAACAGCTACTCAGGCACCTGTTGAGCTCAAAAGAGGTAGTTAGGGTTTCGAAGTTTTAAAGCAAAAGAAAAATAAAAATAAAAATAAAAATAAAAAAAGTAAAAGTGTAAAAGTGACTGTGAACAGTCGCGTTGCTACGAATATGAATAACGAACTAATGTTGCTACAGAATACAGATGATGAGATGAAGAACACGAAGAATGACGCTTTCAGAACCGTCGCTCAAGAACACGAAGAATGACACAGAGAATAACTGTCGTTGTTTAACAAGGACACATGAATAATCATTGTTGAAGTGCGACGTTTTATGCGACTGTTCAAGGCGGGCGTTTTTTTTTTTTTTTTTTTTTTTGGTGTTCCTGAATACGATACAGTAACAACGACTTTTGTACATCGTTTTATCTACAGTAAAATGCTACATTTCCAGAGACAATTTATGAACAATGACAGGAGACAGAAACTTGAACTACACTTCTACCAAATCCCCGGCAACGGCGCCAAAAACTTGGTAGGCTTAGAAAGATACCTACTATTGTGTATACTGCAAGTGCACAGTGTCGACAAGCAACACAGGGCAAGCACAGGTCGAACCACAGATACTTGGAGAGTGTAGAAGTTGATTCTAAATCCTGATTCAGAGAGTAACCAAAAGGGGTTTGATTTTGTCGATACGACGATATGATTTTCAAGTGACTGAAATAATAAAAGTAAAAGATGCAAATAACAAGATATGTAAACAATGATAATATGGATACTAGGGTATTCAAATCCACCAATAACCTATGATATGCATTCAACTTGTAATATTATTCTTGTCCTTATAGTAGATTCAAGTCTACTGTATAACTAATGTGTTTCTCCAATGGATAATTTAATCACAACTAAAGTATTTCTCCAAAGCATTAATTGTCTAATTAAGCACAACTAATCTAAAGATCAATATTTGGTTAAGCATGAGTTGTAGCATAATCAACATAGAGATATTCTAACTACAATGGATACATGGCATACATTGTGAGAGCAAGATGTTGAAAAACTTGGATTAAATTATATCTTTAAACAATTCTAAACTTTCAAGAACAAGATACAAGATATGAATACATACCAATGAGATTAGGGCTTCATCTAAACCCTAGTAAATGAAACTAGAACATGAAGAACATTACAACAAAACTTAAATTTGATAAACTAACATGAACAAGCTATTCTTGGATGAGTTTTCAACACAACAACCCTCTCTATTTATACACAAAAATTCTCTCTCACTTGGATTCGAATTTTGACAATTATTTACTCAACAAAACATGTTTTCTCACTTGATGGATGTTTTGGAATACAATGGGTTGAGGTGGATGTTTTGGAATCCAATGGTGGTGAGGTGGATGTTTTGGAATCCAATGGGGTGAGGTGGATGTTTTGGAATCCAATGGTGGTGAGGTGGAAATGGATTTGGGTCTTGGGTTTTGGATCATGGGTTTTGGATTATGGGTAGTTTAATCCCATGTATTGTAAACAGGTTGCCACTAATGCGCGAACGGGTTGCAACACTTCCAACTTTCTTCTCTTTTGTCTTCTCAATTCTTCCAAGCTTTATTTAGTACTTAAAAACACAAAATTAATTAATACAAATATTTATTCTTGAAGATGGTAAAAATGCAGAATTTTGGATAATATATGACTTTGAAGCGCGAAAGATGAGTTAAGTGCCAATGAAAAGGTGTATGAATATGCAATATTTGGCACTCATCATGATGCACAGAAGATTAGTGGTCTTAGAATGAAGGGGAAAAATGTGAAATCTCAGGTTTATGAAATGGCTTGGGATGAGTTGTATGTACTGGCTGAACTCTAGGTTGGCCAAAAGACAAGACAGAATTGGAGTTTGCCTGTGCTGCTGAAAAGGTGAAGTTTGTGGATTCTAGCACAAAGAAGTTGAAGAAAATCAAGTTCACCGCTTTGAAAAAGTATTTTGGAGACACAAATGAGAAAATTTCAAAGGGAGAGTTGGTTATGGACGAAGTCACAGCTAAGCGCACTGCTACCGCGTATTTGTTGTATACTTTATGAAGTGTTATATTTCTAACAGTGGGAACAAGGTTAATGCTCAATACCTTCGATTGTTAAGGGATTTGAAAACCTGCCACAAATACTCTTGGGGAACCGCGACCTTTTCTTTCCTATTCAAACAACTTGGAACTGCCTCTAGGTTAACAAGTACAAATATTGGAGGTTATTTCACCATGCTTCAGGTAAGTTTACACACTTTAGTTCTATTTTCATGACTAAACTCGGCTCAATATTAGCTTTTATTTTTACGCCGAACTTAGTGTTAAGAAGGTTCGGCTGTCACGTATTTAACTGTTTGATCCCAACTTGGTTGGTTCGGCTTGTTATTGTTTTTTCCTTATAAGCCGAACTTCCTTCTATTTCCCAAAGTTGGCATTCTCAATGATCCGATTTTACTGATTTTAATAAAAGAGTTTTGGTTTTTTTCCTTCATATTGTTGATGTAGGTATTGATATATGACCATTTCCTGGAATTGAAATTTTCCAAGGAATATGACAAGTTGGTAGATATATTCCCTACCTCGGGCAAATGGATTTTCAAGGAAAATAAGAAGAGGAATAAAAAGGAAATCTTGATAGCTTTGAGAGAAAAGTTAGACTCTTTGACTGTTGAACAAGTTGTATTTCAACCATACAAAAAGGATGAAGAAGATGATGAAGTTGTTGAGGATGAAGATATGCCATTGGGGATGTACTACGGGTCGTTGTTTTATCCCGAAGGCTTTACAATGTTTGATCTTCGTCGAGTGCTCCGTCAATATGGATTTATCCAAACGATTCCGGTGCTAGAGGAATCAAAGTTCAAGTTGTTGCCCAAGGGTTCTAAGGGAACTAAAATTACAAAAAGTTCATGGAATGTCGAATATGATCCCGATCCTACCACTGATTGTCGGGATAAATTAGAAGGGAACAAATTAAGTTGGGTTAACTTAGAAGAGTTGCGTGACGATCCTTGTGAAGTTTACCCGGCTTATATAGATTGGTATAACCAAATTTCACATCCCTTAATCATTGATTAGGAAAGTCAAGATTTGGTAGATGCTAATAGTGGAGAGCAAAAACAAAAGGAAGTGGAGTCGAAGACGAGGAAGAACTCAAAGGAAAGTGTTGAAGATGTTGCAAAGGCTTATCGAACTATGGTATATTAAGTGCATACATTTAAAGTTGTTTTCAATATTTTTGTATATTGTTGCTTATTTGTTGTAACTAAATTTTATTAGGTGGTCGGGGGTAAAGACGTGTTGAAGACCATGAAGAATAAAATTGATTGCAAAGCAGAGATGGCGGTGGAAGAGCAAGAATATCTTTACAACCGTTGGGATGGAGTAATTAACAAAGGCGAAGGTGCGAGTGGAAGTGGTGGTAAAAAAGGTCGTGGTGGTGGAAAACGCGGTCGTGCTCAATGAATGAATATGTTCAAATTGAATTACATTAGGTTTCTATGGTTTGGTTTTTAAGTAATGTTTGAATTTAACACAATGTTATTTACTTGAAGAAAACAATATTATTTGTTTGGTTTTCGGTACAATGTTACGATGTTTAACTAAATGTTATGCTTTTATGTTAAGTTAAATATTTTGGTTTGAGTACAGTGTGATATCTAAGTCACAGTATAAAGTTCGGCTTATAAACACGTAATACGTATTAGCCGAACCTTCTTGCTGACAATCTTCTCTAGATCTTTCAACTTGAGCGGTTGAATTATCGGTTGGCATTTCTTCCTAACATTATTCCATACATGAAAGGTACAAAGAAAGTTCTGCGCGTTCGGAAATACCTTCCTTATAGAAAATATCAATGCCGCCTCCTGGTCGGTTACCATGACCTTTGGAAGAGCATCCTCCCGGAAGATTAACTTCACTTGTTCCAATGCCCAAACATAGCTTTCTTTCAACTCATCATGCAAAAAACAAAAAGAAACGGTGAAAGGTGACTTGGTTAACGTATGACCAACAACGTTCATCAAGGGCATCTCATACTTATTGGTCTTGTAAGTGAAATCCAATATGAGAACTTGTGGGAAGCATAACCCTAACTTTACGATTCCGGATGGGAAATAAAAAGGTGCGTCACATGGCCGAATTCATCCAATTTTTTTTGGCAAGCATAATCCTTATTTTGCGCCAACCACAATAATTGTTACATCACCAACCTACCTTGCAAATCCTTTCTTCTCAAAGTACTTCTCGCGTTATAGATTTTTTGCGACGTAGTCTTGTTATTCTTATCATCCGCCTTCAACTTGCTAAGAATTTTAGAGGGTGGCATACGTGCTCGTGTCATTTTATATACCTCCGCATATTCATGAGCTTTGAGTCTTCCGGCTCTATAATGTCCATGAAGATCCTTTGGACATGGGTGGTTATGACGGCAATCCATATCTTTATTCATTGTGAAAACTCTTTATTTTATGTTCCAATTGAAGACGATCTTGAAGGGACAATTTATCTTCCTTTTTTTAGTCTTATATTTTTTCCCGGTCATCCCAATATACACCGCACCTTTTTTCTTCTTGATTACTTTCTTCCCGCCTCTCTCACAAACCATCTCAACCCGGTCCTTTCGGCTTTGTCTACCTTTAACTAGGATGTAATTGATTTTCAAACCATGTTCCTCAGCCCATTGAACAACTTCTTCTTTTGTTTTCCACGTCTATATATCCACAAGTACAAAAGTTAAGTTTTATTAATGATTTTGAATACAACATACTTGAAAATTAATAAAAATATAAATTAGATTACCTACCAAGTCAGTTTGGAAGTGATTTTTAGTATCTTCATGAATGACATCAACAGCCGATGGTTGATCATCCATAGTTCCCATTTCAGGAACAATCTACAACAATATCGCATGGGTTTTGGGTTAGGTTCGGCTCATTCGCAATACATTTTGAAAGCCGAGCTAATGAGTTCGGCTCATACGTGTTTGACTTTCAAAGTCGAACTACGCATCATATATGGGTTCAGCGTATTGGGAACTAACACTACACCATATCCTGGTTTTAGCAACGCTTTATTTTCGGAGGTGCGCAACGGATATAGACGTTGCGCAGTTAGAAACGTTAATATCCATTGCACAAAATATTTTTACTTCATTTATTAAAATAAACTAGTGGAGCAACGTATGGTCAACGCCTACAACCGTTGTACATCATAAGGTTTTTTTTTTGTAATATACAATATGTTCAAGGGCTTTTAGTTCTTTAATTATTTTTCTAATTTTTGTTTTTCTTAAAAAAATTTCGGCAAATACAAATGTTATTTTCACAAATGTATCTCTCTCTTCCTCGCTCTTTATTTTGTTTGTCGAAGGACTTCTCTTTCTCTCTCTTTCTATTTCTCAGTTCCAGTCGAGAGAAGAGTGAAACTGTTCTCTTCTTCTTCAACAAATCTGCTTAGATTTTAGGTTATGCATAAAATTAATACCCTCCTTTCAACAAATCTTCAATCTAATCAAAACCCATCCAAATCTGAAATCAAATCTATACTTTTTTTTCTCTCTCTTTCTATTTCTCAGTTCCAGTCGAGAGAAGAGTGAAACTGTTTTCTTCTTCTTCTTCAACAAATCTTCTTATATTTTAGGTTTTGCATAAAATTAATACCCTCCTTTCAAAAAATCTTCAATCTAATCAAAACCCATCCAAATCTGAAATCAAATCTATACTTTTTTTAAACCTAATTTTTCCCTGAAATCAATAATCAAATCATTCAACCTCTGATTTTGGTGGATTATCATCAGGTATAAACTAGTTTATTGTTAATTTTATTTTTATCTGAAATCATTTGATAAAGTTGGGGTTTTGAATTTTGAGCTAACTAGTATCTGAAAAAGTTAGGGTTTTTTATTGTGGTGTTCTTTTTTTTTTGTTGTAATATGTAGATCGAAGTCTTGGGGGTATGTTTAGTTTCAGTTGAAGATGATTTTTTTGTGAGTTGTGTGTTGGAATGACGAGAGAATAACTCAATGTCTGCCTTGGAACTATCACTCAGAGTGGAACGTCTAAATTCTTGAAAGATTTGAAGGTCTTTTGTTACTAAATTCTCATGTTTTTAACCATGATAATTAGTTATTTATTTTTTGGTGTAGGTTAAGTTTCTGTCAGATTACCTTATGAAATCTTATGCATGAAAATAAGGATTCTGGTGCAGACAATGGTTTGATTGGGCAGCTTGGTGTTGGATTTTACTTAGTTTTCCTTGTTGCCGACAGGGTATTTTTTTGTATAGTTGATTTCATTGCACTCATATTCATAGGAAGGTTTCACGGGATTCTCTGTTGTTGATTTCTTGATATTCTTGAACTGGAAATAGGTGGTTGTATCAACAAAAATCCCAAAATTAGACAAATAATACGTCTGGGAAGCGTTAGCTGATACTAGCTCTTATGTCATTAAGGAAGACACGGATCCAGAAAAGCTACTTACTCGCGGAGCACAAATTACCTTGTACCTAAGGGTATTTATAATCTTCCTCTTATACTTAATTGAAGATTCTGGGTCTTTACAAACATGCAGTAAAATTTTGGTATTTCTATTTTTTGCAGGAGGATGAAAAGTATGAATTTGCAGAGCCAACAATAATCCAAGGCCTGGTGAAGAACTATTCGGAGTTCGTCTCATTCCCCATTTACACAAGGTAAGAGAAGTCGAGGACTGTTGAGGTGAGGGTTCATTTGTTTCTTACATAAACTATCTTTTGTTTGTTGTAGATATAAGTGTATAACTAAGATAATCAACAACCTAAAAACCCCACGCCATCTCTCATTCCACGTTGAGAGTTGCCGTAACCTCCCCTCTCATTGGTCGATGAACAAAACCCTCGCTCCTGATTGGTCAAAAAGCAACTTATACCCCCTACATTTTGTGGCCGTTAATTTCTAATAGGATTGATACGATCTAATGCTTTGTATTAGTCGGTAGGGTAGGAATTTTCTTACACCACACTTACATGATTTTAATAAAACCCGTATCGTTAGATTTGCACCGATGAATTACTAAAAATATAATTTTGAAAACGAAATTTGAAAAAGAAAAAAATTATATGTATATAACGAAAGTATTTTCAAATTGCATGGATTTGTTTTATAAAGTTATTTTGATGTTTTATTAGGAAATATTTGAAACAATCTTATTAATTTTCATTTTTGAGGAAAAATTACTTACCATACAGTTGCCTATTTATAGATACCAAAATCTTTTGAGATATTCTAATTCAGAATTTCCATGTTTGGAATTATAATTAGGGAAATGTAACTATATATGTGATCCTACGAAAATATTTTTTTCAATGTTGTTTTAGACTAAAAATAGTTTTTTTTTTTGCCATTCCTGTTGGATATATTTTTGTTAACAAAATCTAAGAACTGTTAGAATTTTTTTTCATCTGTATCTATATTTAGATTTACGCCAAATATACTAGAAAGAATCATAGAAGTTTCTTAGTAATTAAGTTACGGAGCTATGTATAAACGCTACTTGGCTTGTGCGAGTTGTTTGTTCATTATTTTCTCCCTCAAAATATCATAACCCTAACTAACGTATTAACGTTTTTATGATTTTGCAGGTTTGTGTGTTGTCTTCAAGTTGTTTGTTCTCCCATGACGAGTACGACTCTTTTAATGGTTATTTTCATTATCTTCAATGTTAACTGTATTGATATTAATTATCTTCTTGCATGGTTGTTGTTTTCTTCAATTTTTTGATTTTGTAGGTTTACTTATTTCCCTTGATTTGTACCGAGTGAACTAGAGAGGAGCGATAAGCATTGCTATTTACGAGGGTATTTTTCTATAATTGTAAGTAACGCTTTAGGTTAACGGATATAGGTCGAGGGTGCATTTTACTCTCTTCTTCATTAGAGATTAAACTTTTAGTTTGTGGGCTTTGTGTGCTTCAGAAAAAATGGGTGTGCCTCCCTGTTATGGTTTAATCGTACCTTTAGATTAGACGTATTTTGCGTACATCCATTATTTCAAACTATAAATAGCTTTGAGCAGCTCATACGTTTTAAGCATTCAATACTGTTCTTACCAAAAGCAAAGGTTTCATAAAAGAATTATGCTAATCGTTCCAAAGTTAGTCATGGCGGTAACACGAAGTATTATAATCGCCCGTGTGTTCATTTGCACTCTCTTCGCTTCCAATGCCCTCATGTGCACTGCGAGTCTGCGAGTATGTAATTATATATATTTTCCCCACAAACAAAAAGAGGAATCTGTGAATGGATTTTTATGATTAATTTTTTAACTTTTCTTATTTGTTGGTATATGCAGAAGTAAATTTTAAGTGCAGCTATGACCCTACGGAAATTTCCACAAACACAACCGACATTGCAATCAAGATAGGGAAGCATGTGATTGTCGGAATCTGCTATACTGCAGAAGCCTGTCCCGACTTATGCTCCGGACAAATAACTACAGTTGGTACAACTGAAGATAAGAAAAGAGGTCTTGAACTTTGAGGATGTGTGCATCAATGAAATTTTTGCACTCACAGATTGGGTGATGCAGTGTGGTAAAAACGGTTCCCGTCAAGCAATTCGAACTTTCTTAATGCTGATTTTAGATAAATATATGAATTTGTTTTTGCAATTTTTTGATCCATTAATATGTTTTGATGTTAAAATGGCGTGTTTTATTGCTTATGCATGTGTGGCTGAACATATTTGTGGTTGAATATGGGAAGAAATAACATACACAAAATTTCGAGCATGTGCAGGGAATGCAAAAAGAATTTTTATCATTTAGTCTTATCATTGTTGTCATTTCAGTTTTGTTTCCGTTGGGTGTTTATACACTTGCAATACATGGAGATCTACCCTACCACTTCTTTATGTAAGATAAGCAGGAGGATGGCATTTTAGTTATGCTTCCGTTGCATGTATATTTATACACTTGCAATATATGGAGATCTACCCTACCACTTCTTTATATCAGCACAAATTGTCTACTGATTAGATTCAGAAAAGATATTACTTGTTATCTAATCTCAAAATGCTGAAAAATTTCGGTGAAGGTAACCACCATTACACATACCTAAAGATATTTTATTTTGTTTGCGGCGTCACATCATTGTGTTTGACGCCAGATTCCATTGCTTTTGTATCCATCTCTCCTAACACTTTTAATGAAAATATTATAGTTTTTGGACATGTTTTCTTTTTTGTCTCTTGAAAATTAATTTTTGCTTTTGTTAGGAGATAAGAACGCACCATATACATGTAAAATGATCATAAATTGAATGAATTGAATTTCTTATATGGTAAGGACTTGGGAAATTGCAGTGTTAGGCTTAACAAAAGAAAATTAATGCAGTCACGCACTAGCGAACTACTTCTGTTATTGATCAGATGGTTATACAATTTTACTATGATGAAAACACGCAACTTGCTGTTAATAAACAAAAATTGCTTTAACATGTGTGATGGGTTCATCATAGGCGTTGTTTTTTATCATGGAATTGTGGTTGTTTGTTTTGTAGCTTCAATAAGAGCCAAATAGTGCACCATGAATAGTCAATAAGCTAAGGTGAGTTATTTAGTCTTCTATTCACTACTTGGTACTACCATTATAAGGATTAGATGTTGACGAATTATAAGATGTTGATGAATTATAAACAAAAATGATATAAGAGGTTGATGAATTATAAACAAAAATGACAAATTCCTTAACTTAAGATATTTATTGTTCGATCTTGGAGGTCTAATATGATTTTTACTAATTTAATCTAAGCAATACTTTTTGAAGAATATCTGTATCACTCTGTTCTTTTGAGGTCCTATCCAATTTGCAGGGGCTTATGATTGTTAAAAACTGAGGCAATATAAACTTACTACTTTATATGTGTATCACTTAAAAGATCTACACAACATTTTCTTTTTCTCTAGAGTAACTACTTAATCTATCGTTGAACTACATATATTTTTTCTGCGAGTTTATGTAAATGTTCATGATTTTACAGGAGGCACATGAGTCCACAATTCTAGCTATCTGATTAATTCTTAAATGCCTAGGTAGGACATAATTTGTTGATTGTTGTTGTTTCTTGGGGTTTTGGTTGCTAATATTTGTGTTCAAGTAAGGGTCAAATCTTTGGAGATTGTCCCGATAGAGAGCATTGGCTTGATCTCTCTGACATTATCATCAAAAGAGCATTGGCTTGCTCTCCCTAACATTATCATCAAAAGAACTAAACCGACTTTTTTTTAAAGACTCAATTCGCCTTGAGTAGTCATCCTTATCGTTTTTACTCATAATGTTGTAGAAGTTAGTTTAGTATCTTAACTTGGCCAAACATTTAGTAGCTTTGGGTCTACATAGTTCCCCAAAATCTTGAACCAGTGCTTAAGCCGCAGAGCTGAGTTAGTCTTGAATTTATGTAGTTTGAATAATTGAAAGTAGTCAAGAGCTAGGCCATAAGTATATAAAACTTATTTAAACTCGAAATCTAGGGCTCTGTAGTTATGCTTTGAGCTACAACTTTTCACATTTCTAATTTAATAGGATTTCTCATCAATTTATTAGTCTTAATTAGAAAATAATACAATAGCACTTAAATTATATTTTTAGCATGTAGATATTCTTGAGCATTTCAAACAAACAGAATAAATTATAAGAGTCTCGAGGCTTACTTGGAGAAGATTTTACGATCCCAAGAACGTGGTTCTAGGGTCATTATCTTATGTGCGACCAAAATGACATGTGTGACCAACTTGCACGCAGGATTGGCTGTAGCTTTGGCGATGCTGCAATTCATGGAGATAAATCTCAGGGGGAAAGAGATTATGTTCTGAACCAGATTATGCTCTTAATTTTTTTTATTGAGAAGCTTCCTGCTCTAATGCAGATCTTTTTAACCCGAAATTATAACGGCGATCCAAAGTTTACTCTAAGAATAAGCAATAGCGGGATTGTTAGTGCAGCATTTCTTCCACATTAGGAAATGGGGATACATATGATGTCCTATTAGCTCAAATTGGTGATTGGTGAGTGGTTGCGAAGGATAAGGTTCGTTCTTAGATGGTCATTGCATTATTTTTATTTTATAACCAATTACTTAGTAGGTGCTAGGTTTTTCTAGATTATAATAACCTGTGATACTTAGAGGGTGCTTGGTTTTTCTAGATTATTTCCTATAATCTTTATCTTGATAGTGAGATATGTTCATAGTTGTTGTAAAAATAAAATAAATAATAATAATAAAAATAAAATAATAATAATAGATTATTTACAGACATTATATGTAATCTTTCATCAAATTTAAATATATTTTTATAATAATAATAATAATAATTGGACCTTCCCTGAGGTTATTCAATTTTATTGGAGTGGGTGCCAAGTTTTATCCAAAATAAAGAATAAATCCAATTAGCTTAATTGGTCAATACAAAGGGTACACAACATTCGCATTTGTTACATTGTTGCCGATTTACATTTTGTGGCTGTTAATTTCTAATTGACTTGATTCGATCTAATGCTCTAAATTAAACGACAGTGCTTACCCTCATTTTCGACGAAACCCTTGATTCTGATTGGTTGAAAATTCAAAAATATTCTTACACCACTTTACATAATTTAAATAAAATCCGGACCATCAGATACGCTACAACTAATATAATGATATATATTTTATATGAAAAAAATAAATTAATAAAAGAAACAATTTTTTTCCAAGGCGTAATTTTCTTAAGTATGTAATCTTATTAAATTTTGTAGAAAAATATTTTTACACGGGAAAATATTTGAAACAATCTATTAATTTTTATATTTTTATACTAAGATCTTAGTCTAAAAAAGTTAAAAAATATAAAAAAAATTACACGTAATGGATTTATTTTTCAGCTATTTTGATTTTTATACCGATTTTTTTTTTTAAACAATTTTCATACTTTGATTTTTGTATCATGATGTTAATCTAAATTTTTGTGCCTTTTTTTTCCTATATTTTAGCTAGCAAATCTAGGATTTGATTCAAGGAAAAATTACATTTAAATTGTTTATTTCCTTAACCATGTCCCAAAATGATAGTTCAGGGTGATCCAGGTTACATCCTCAATTATGAGGTCACTAAAACGTTTTTGTTCTTCTTTCATCCTGAGTCATCGGGATCTTTTTATTTTTTTTAATGGCAGTCACTCTCATTTTGTTGATTACGAAGATCATGCAATAACATCACTAACAGAATGCATACGCATTTTGTCCACTTTATTGCACTTTTTCCCATTTTACGTTTTGAGACCTTGAAAGAATAAATAAATTACATGATGTATCCTTTTTAAGAATTATTATGTTTTGGTAAAAAAATTGGGCAGACCATGTATAAGAAATACTAACTGCAATAGGGAAACCAATGGTCTTTAGGTTCATACTAAGAAACTTCATATATCTCAGTTTGAAAGCACATCATGACATATTTCATTATGATAATGTTTTGGAAAAAACATATTTATTAAACAAAAACGAAGGAGTAAGAACAATTTTTAAGAGAGAACAAATCCAAACACGTATTAAGAAAGATTTGGTAGAAAGGAGAATTTGTTTCTATGATGATCTGCACATAACAAAGAACATCTTCCTCTTACTCTTAGATAAGTGGCACATGTTGTCCTATATAATGATGAAATATATAATATGTGATTGCTTTATCATGCATGATCTCATTTTAAAATTCATGGTGCTCATAAATTAACTCAATGAAATTAATTTTAAGTATTTACTTATTGTATACGGGTACCCAGCTCTCACCTCATAATGCACAAAATCAAGGACACATTTGTGAGTAAACATATATTTAACAAAATCATTCACCATTTAACGGGTTTTGATTTTTTAAGTTGTGGAACTTACGTCCAATAATTACACAATTTACTCCACATATGAACGACCTAGATAGATACGAAAGTATTTAATTTGTGAACGAGACATTCGTAATTAATCTATTGATTTTAGAATGCAACATAACAAATTAATCAGATAATTTCGAGTTATTGTAGGTCTATGGAATGCTTCTGAGAAACTTATAGGTGGGGCTATCCAAAAAGGAGTGTAAAATAAGTGCACTTATACATGCCCCTAGAAAAAGAGGTTGAACAAAATGCTAAGCCCCCAGAAATAATAATAAAAGGCCAAATCAATCATCTGCTAATTTTATCATTTGAAATCATGTTCAGGTAATTCGGATTTCGGTTGGTTGCTTATTTTTTAAATATATTTGATATTGGATTCATTTTTTTTTTAAACATACGGAACAAACTAATGATTATATATATGATGTTTAATTATTTTAGTTGGGCATCTGACAATAAATAAATAAATAAATAAATAAATAAATAAATAAATATATATATATATATATATGTTATTTTCTTGCACAAATGCACTTTTGCATAGTATTAGTTAGTGGGAAAAATGATGTAGAAAACCGTAAAATTTTATAAATCATATTCAATTGCATAACAAGATATAATTTTTTTAGAAAACCGTAATTTTACAAATCATATTGCAATGATATTCGTGTGAACGTGCTTTAAAACTCAGGTTTTACGGTAAAATTAGCATTTTTGATTTGCTTTGTTCTTTCATAGTTTTACTATGAATGAGAAGATTTACTATTTATTAGTGCACAAGTGTAATTATAATGAGAATGTTGATTTTTATTATTATATTATATTACATACACAAATTAGATATCTCCACAATATATTGAATATCCAAGGGTATCAAACTTTTTTATTAATCAAAAAATAATATATTTATCAAGAATTTTTATAAATGTTCCAAAGGCATTTGGGCTACGGGGCGGGGAGAAGCCCCGCCACACCAATCGACGCCCCGGTGCGTAGCACGGGTTACACACTAGTAATTCTTAAAAGCCAATTGCATCTTCCTAAGGTTCTATAATGTAATTTCTTTACAGGTAGAGGAGGAAGAAGAGCCAAAAGAGGGTGAGGAACCAAAACCAGAGGTAGTGGTTTTATATTTTTAAATCAATGCATGACGTATTATCTGTTTGAACAGAATATTGAAGCTATCAATCTTGTTTCAGGATGAAAAGAAGAAGAAGACGAAGATCGTAACTGAAAAATATTTTGACTGGGATTTAGCAAATGAAACAAAACCAATTTGGGTAAGTTCATTACTGATCACTTTGATCAATAAATAGTTACTGTTATAGTTCTCATTTTATTTTATTCATGTGTAGATGCGGAACACAAAGGAAGTTGAGAAAGCAGAGTATAAGGTATTCTACAAGAAGACGTTTAATGGGTTTTTGGAACCTCTTGCATACACCAGTTCACCACTGAGGTATGTGGTCGTATTTACTTTATGTTTATTTCTTCTATTTTGAAGTCTAAGTCATTCTCGATTTTCCCTTGATGGTTAACAGAGTGAGGTGGAGTTCAGGAGTGTTCTTTACATTCCTGGCATGGCTCCTCTTAACAATGAGCACATTGTTAATGAAAAAACAAAGAACATTCGTCTCTATGTGAAAAAAGTGTTCATCTCGGATGATTTTGATGGTTAGCTGGTAAGTATTTTTGTTTAGTTTTTCTATCTTTTGTCAGTATTCTTTCCTAGCACAAAAATCTACATTATAGTTACCGACATGATATTCTGTTCGCAGTTCCCAAGGTATTTCAGTTTTGTAAAGGGTGTGCTGGACTCAAAGGACCTTCCTCTTAATATTTCTCGTGAGATACTTCAAGAAAGCAGAATTGTAAGTTAGATGTTGGTTTATCTATTTTTAATGAAGAATTCGTTCTCTTTTGTTTGGTACTTTTAAGAATTACTATTTATACATCTCAGGAATACCATAGCTTAATTAAAAAGGACACCCTCCATTAAGATCGTCACTGAGTACGCTAAGTCTCGCCGCTCTTCTTGCAAGAAATGCACCGTGGAAATTCCTGCTAAGTCGTTAAGATTAGTTTCAATTAGCAAATAACGAGGGAATGATGTGATAAGATGGTATCATCCAGCTTGCTTTCCTATTGATTCGCAACCCAGATCTGTTGATGAGATTGATGTTTTTTATCACTTGAGGTTTATGTGGATCAGAGTTATGACTGTTTTCTGAGTTCACATCTAAGTTTCTGTGCATTTTTTTCCCGCTTCATCTTTTCAAAGTTTTATATGTTTGTTTTTGGTTTCAGATTGTTGACCAAGAAGCACTGCAGAAGGTAATGGATGGATGTGATCAATTGCCTAAAGAGGTGAGGACTTGAGCTAAAGTGTTGCAATATTCTAGTCTTACATTATCTTGGGACCTGTTAGAAATTGAGCCAGTTAAATTATTTATCTTGCCTTATAAGTTTGCATCCCACTAAACCAATTCAGCCTGAACATTTTGTGGACCTTATGGTTGAAGGAAGTGATGGTCAAAGATCGAGAGAATTTAAAGTGCGAAAGTGTTTGTAAATGAATCTATATGTATTATGGCATTAATTTTTGTAGCTCGGTTTCAGTCCGTGAACTGACGGAAGTTCTCGAACTCGAGAATTTCTGCCGGAGTTTGTGAACTCCAACCGGTTATGTGAGTCCGCGAACCCAATCCGCGAACTTGAGTGGTTATGTCTACAAATGATGTGCATGAACTTATTTAAATTATCTAAGGAATGCTATTGCAAACCGTGGCTTTATAGTTCATGAATCGATTCGAGTGAATCACATCGTTTTTGCTTCAATTATGTCTTGTGTAGTACATATGATCTCATAGCAATTGAACAACTCTCTAACTAGTTCATTTGAGACATTTGGACTAGTTATGGTGAAGAAGAATATGGTTGATATGAAAGTTATCATTTGGCTAACCATTTGCTTGACTTATATTGAACCAACTATTGTACACGTTTGGGTACGGTTACACAAACCCAAAATCGTCAAGTACATGTGTGTATGGCAAGCTAAGTTTTCGATCTAACGGTTGAGAGATATTAGCTTGTATTTAATCAGGTTTTCATCTAACGGTGAATATTGAATGCTTTGTTACTAAGCTAACATTGATTGCAAACCCTGATTTGAAAGACTATATAAGGGAGAACTCTAGCAACTGGGAAACCTAATCCCCACACATTCTGTGTGATACTAGTTTGCTAAGCTAGAGTCAATTCTCCTTTAACCTTTGGTTTTCTTCTTCTAAAACCAGGTTAACGACTTAAAGACTTCATTGGGATTGTGAAGCCAGACCGATACTACTTTTCTTGTAGTTGAGTGATATGATCTTGCTATTTTTATCGTACAAGTACAATTATAATAATTGTCTTGATATCTCTATCTCCGATAGGAAAGATATAAAAGTAATCACAAACATCTTCGTCTCATCGTTTGTGATTCCACAATATCTTTTTTCACTGCGTCGATTTAGACTATTGTGAGGTGATTTATAATTTTGGGTTTATTGATATAAGTTTGGGTTTATTGATTGGTTCCTGTTCACCTTGATTTATCAAAATAAGGAAAAAAAACTCATAGGTTTATTCGTGGGAGACGAATTTATCTATCTTGTAGACTTTTCTGTGTGAGACAGATTTGTTTGCTAAAGTCTTTGACTTTGGGTCGTAGCAACTCTTAGTTGTGGGTGAGATCATCTAAGGGAATCAAGTGTGCAGTATCCTGCTGGGATCATAGGTGTAGGATCATAACTGTACCTTGGATCAGTGTGAGATTGATTGGGGTTCAACTACAGTCCAGACCGAAGTTAATTTGGAGTAGTCTAGTGTCTGTAACGGCTTAATACAGTGTATGTTTAATCTGGACTAGGTCCCGGGGTTTTTCTTCATTTGTGGTTTCCTCGTTAACAAAATTCTGGTGTTTGTGTGATTTCTTTTCCGCATTATATTTTTTTATATAATTGAAATAATACAAGGTTGTGCGTTGTTCAATCGATTAGAATATCCGACCTTATTGGTTGTTGATTTAAATCGATTAACACTTGGATATTGGTCTTTGGTACCATCCAAGTTATCTATCTTTGATTAGACTCGCGAATCATATTTGCTTGAATAAATCAAATCGAGAGATTGAGATAATAACTCCTTGAGATATTTTCTATTGATTGAGTCTAGTTGATTCTCTAGAAAACAACTCGGAGTTGTCCATACAGATTGCTAATCGAAATATTGGGTGAGGTTGTTAGACCCCCACTTTTTCAATTGGTATCAGAGCAGGCAAACACGTTCAAAACCTCATAAGTTTGTTTTTGTAGCGATCTGACTCTATGAACGATAAAGTCTCTTATAACGCTTCACCAGGATTAAAAAACAATGGTAGAAGAAATTTTGATAAACTAGTTATCCTCCAAAGGTTGGATGAATAAATCCAGATCAATTCTGATCTTATTGCAGAAATTGCAATCCTAAAGGATTTGAAACTTAATTTAAGTTCCTTAATGGATATGGGTAACTATAATAGTTCCTCTTTAAGGAACCGTCATATATCAGATGATAAACAACGTATAAAGGTTGTGAAAACTGATGTGACTCAGAAATGTTCTACCAAGCTTAAAGGTGTTAGTCTATGTTTGTTTTGTGATTCCTCTAATCACTTTCAACATAAGTGTGTGTCTTTTCAAAAGAGTTTAAGAGTTGCAAGTGATCTTTATAAGAAAACTAAACAACTTCTTGCGTCTCTAAAAAGACATACAAAACTATTAGAAAACACCAAAAAGGGTAGCACTAATAGTGTGGGAGCATTTGCTTTAAAATCAACATCACCTTTTCAATGGTTTCTTGATAGTGGGTGTAGCATACATATGACAGGTGATCTTACTTGGTTTGTTTTTGTAGAAGACTATGAAGGAGGACCATTAACATTTGGAGATGGAAGATGCTTCTTTATAAGTAAGAAGGGAACGATCAAGTTACCCGGCGTACCTGAAATTCATGACGTAGTCTACGTAAAGGGTATGACTGCAAATCTTCGTCAAATTTGTGACAAGGGCCATCGAGTTGTCTTCAATGCAAATGGATGTGACATTGTGGACAAAACTGGGAAAGTAATCTTTCAAGGAACTCGTGGTAAAAAAATGATATTATATTCTCGATACTCAAATTAGCAATTATTGCAATTTGACTAAGGTGGAATCTACACATCTCTGGCATGAAAGTTTTGGTCACATCAATTATCGCATTCTAACTAAGATCATTAACAAAGAACTTGTTAGAGGTGTTCCAAAAATCAATAAAAAGATTGAAGGTTTATGTGGTGCCTGTCAAAAGGGTAAACAAACAAAATCTCACCATAAATCATCTCGAGATATTCTTACCAAAGCCCCACTTGATTTAATTCATATGGATCTCTTCGAACCAATTCAACAGCCCACTGTTGCTGGCAAGAAGTATGCTTTGGTTATGGTTGATGATTATACCAGATTCACTTGGGTTGCATTCCTATCTCATAAGAATGAAACCCTTTGGGAATTCAAGATTATTGTGAGTAGAATCCAGAACGAACAAGGTCGTAAACTAAAGAAAATTAGGAGAAACCGTGGAACCGAATTCAAAAAGACTAAAGTGTTTGAATTTTGTGATGAACTTGGGATTACTCAACAATATTCTCCACCTATTACTCCTCAAGATGATAGAGTTTCCCAAAGAAAAAACAGGAATATTCAAGAGATGTCCAGGGTAATGCTCCATAACAAGAATCTACCTTTAAGATTTTGGGGAGAAGCTGTTTTTATAGCATGTTACTTGATCAACCGTGTTTACTTACGGTCTAAAACTCTCAACACTCCTTATGAGTTATGGTATGGTAGAAAACTTACACTATCTCAGAGTGTTTAGAAGTAAGTGCTATATACTAAAAGATCGAGAGCAAATAGGGAAATTTGATACCAAAAGTGATGAAGGTATTTTCCTTGGTTATGCTTCTGACAGTCGTGGGTTCCGAGTATTTAATCTCAGAACACAAGTCATGATGGAATAATGTTATTAGTGATTTCCATCATGATAATTCTTCTACTGAGTTGCCTCCAACTGAGACAATTGAGAAAGTCAAGAAAATATTAGAATCAGTTGAAGTCATTCCAACTATTACTGATCCTGATATTTCCAGTGACGAGGAGAAGGACACTGATCAGACCGCCCCTGACGAACCAGAATGTATTCCGCCTCCATGACACCTCTGGGTTCAAAGGAATCACGATCCAAACAGTATTATTGGAGGAAAAGATTTTACATCTAGAACAAGAGGACAACTTCAAAATATTTGTAATTTTGTTTGTTATCTGTCTCTTGTAGAACCAAGAAATATTGATGAAGCTCTTAATGACCCCGCTTGGGTGAATGCTATGCATGAAGAGTTAAATCAATTTCAAAGGCAAGACGTATGGGAACTCGTACCTTGTCCCTCTAATGTTAATATTATTGGTACCAAATGGATATTTAAGAACAAGTCTGATGAACTTGGCACAATCATTAGAAACAAAGCCAGGCTTATCGCTCAAGGATACTCACAAATTGAAGGTATCGACTTTGATGAAACCTGTAGTTGCAGGAAATCCTACACTACACCCTTGATAGGATCTTACAGTGATTAACACATATTTGGATGATTAAAACGACACTTTATTATTTGATTCTCAGAAATGTTTACAAGTAATGGAAGAAGATTAAAAATACAACCGCTTTTTTGTTTCTCTCTCCTCAATAATTTCTCAATATTCAAAAATACATCATCATCTCTCTGGACATACTGGGTCTCCTTATATAGGGTAGTTACATAATGGATGACAGCTAAGCTGTCCTTTAATTTCAGATCTGACTTGCGATGTTCTCGTGGTAGTTATAATATCAATTCTCGCAAGCGTTCTAATCACCGCAGAATGATCATGCTCTTCTCATGTTTCTTCAATCGTCATCTATTGCGTCATTCTTTGGATCACTCTTTAAGTTATTTTTATGACGCTCGCAAAGTGTTGTTCAAGAACTCGCGGTGACGCCCGCAGAAGTGTTGTTAATCTCGCAAGAATAATGCCATGGCGATATTTTGGTCCTACATCTTGCCTCTTCTCATGTCTTCTTCGCGAAGTGGAGGAGATATGAGAATCTCCAACTCTTCATAATGATCGCAGCCTCCTATCTTTCCATATTTTCTTCTCGACAAAACTCCGTGAATTTAGCTTAACCGCCTATACGTGTTGTAGATTCCTCTTTTTACCGGAACGTCACTCCTTAACATGTCATCTCCTTTTTCTTATAAAAGGTAGAATTTGGTTACAGAACTAATTTTCTTCTTTTACTCTTCTATCTTCTTCGTTTCTTCATCCTCTGCAAATTTTTACGATCTGCAATTTTTCTTCTTCATCATATCTACCTTCTACTGCTTTAATGGAATCTTCAAGGTATGTGTTTTCCTGATGTCACTAAATTCCATTTTGCTTACTTGAATCATGTTTACTCTTATTTTATTAATATTTTCTATTTGATTCTTCATAATTCCCATATTATATCTTATTTTCAACGAAACTACCCCTAACACCCAGTTTGCAACCCAAAACCCTAATTTTCTCAAAAAATTAGCTCACAAGAGAAGGAATCCTGCGAGTCATAAGGTAGTAAGAAACATTTACTTCTTCTTAATAACAATATTGTTGCTTATGTTTCTTATCTAAGTTATTATTCGCAGGATGACGAAAGTATTGCTAGTCCTCGCAAAAGATCTCGCCAAGTTAAAGCTCTTGAGGCTAACATTACTATTCCTAAGCTGACATCTGCGAGAGTTATTCCCACAACCTTGCAAATGGAACCTCATTATTCTTTTTGCGAGACTATCGGCACTAATATCCCCAAAGTTGTTGTCAATGAAACTCCTTCCAGCCCTTTATTACCTTCAACTGTTACCTTTCTAAACACTCCTCCTTCTGACGATGCAATCATTGCGAACGATCAAAACCTCCAGCTTTCTACTGTCATTATTTCACCATCTGCACCTTCTTATTCTTCTTCTAAGGAAACTTTGATTGGAGTGGATGTTGCTTTTAAAGTCTTGTCTGATGTTTTGGATGAGGCTAAGAGGTCTTCTACCGACCCTATCAAGCAGGACGTCTGCGAGGTTTTATGTAAATATCTTGGTTCTAACCAAATGGCTTCGCAAGCAGCTTTATAAAGTGAAGTTGAATCTCTTAAAATAAATCTCCAAGCTAAGACTTCAGAATGTGACATTCTCTATCAAAATCTTCGCAATTCTTCACTTAACTGCGAGAATCTTCGCAGCAAGAATAATGAGTTAAAAGGTATAATTTTCCTGCCTCTATCTCTGGTTTTTATGTTCTAACAAATTTTCATTTTTTCTATACTCAAACTTCCTTCTTAAATTCTTGGTTCGTATATTTAGTTTTAAATCAGAATCGATTCATGGAGAGACTTAAATTTGAGTCTATCGCTGAAGAAGCTCGTGTTGAAAAAGATTCTTGGATGGACCAGTATAATAGATTAGATAATCTCTACACATATTCAATAGATCAAATAGATAATCTTACTAATGAGAATAATCAATTATCGCAAAGCCAAAATTTATTAAGTAGCGAGGTTACTCGCCTCTCATATTTGTTAATCAAGGCTAATTTGGCAACGGAATCTTTATCAGATGAAAATAGAACTTTATCTCAAGAAAAACATAGTTTTTCAAGCTTGATGGCGATTTCCTCGTAATAATTTAGTAATCTCCAAAGATTATGTGATAATCAAGAGCAATCTCTTCGTTGTCTTAAGGATGAGCTCAAGGAAGTAAATGCATCATCTGCCGCTGAGAAGGATAAACTTATCAAGGGTAGGTTAACTCTTAGTTTAAAAGCCAGCAAGCTTCAAGATAAATACTCCCAATTAGAAGAATCTTATTCTTTATTAGCAAAGGAAAACTCGTATCTCCTCTCCAAAGAAGAAAATATAAAATCTCGCCTGAAGGGTATAGTTGGGGACAAGTTTGACGATGCCATGAATCAATGGGAGAATTGTTGCTTATCTTTAATTCAAAACTTAACTTCTCAAAAAGAAGGTAGTCATTTTGACTATCTTGACTGTTAATTTTTCTATTTAATTTCTCCACTATACTTCTTGCGAGATTTTCATATGAATATTTTCTTGTGATTTTTGTTTCTCGCGGAATCTGAAAG
Organism: Papaver bracteatum; assembly: GCA_023529315.1. Taxonomy (NCBI): domain Eukaryota; kingdom Viridiplantae; phylum Streptophyta; class Magnoliopsida; order Ranunculales; family Papaveraceae; genus Papaver; species Papaver bracteatum. Next base: position 1,859,568 of record JAJJWX010003811.1, on the reverse strand, counting down.
AAACCTTCACTTTACCATTTCTGATTTGGCTGATAAATTGGCTAAAGTTCGCAAAGAAAATGGATCTCTCCTTTCTCGTTATGTTAAATATCGCGATCGAGCAGAGAGAAGATATGACTATCTTGAGTATTTTAAGAACTTGGAGATTAGAAATCGCGATAAAGGTTTCCTTCGCAAAGTTCATCTTAGTGTTGAATTCCTTGTGAATGACATTCTAATATCTCAGTCTCTTCCCCCTGTATCTATTCCTCCTCTAGAAGTAGATGATGATGAAGTTCCTCTTCCTATGGATAAGGATCTAGAATATGCAAGTGAGGAAGAAAATATTTCTCAATAAGACCAAACAGAAGAAGAAAAAAGTCCTCCTAGAGAAGTAACCACTGGTGGTGAAGCAACTGTTGGCAAAGAAGAAGAATCTCGAATCAATCGCAATGAGAAGAATGTTGGTGAAGTTGATAATACTAACAAAGATGATGAATCTGGCGATATCAATATTGAAGCCTGATTTTTATTTTTGTTTTTGTTTTCTGTTTTCTCTTTTTTCCTCTTTCTTGCGAGTAATGTAACTTTATGCAACTTTTGAATTCAACTTTTACTTCTGTTATTTTGAATATCTTCAAGAAAGATAATGAGATTTTATTAATCCACTCCCCTACTTACCCTTCATCATCTTTCTTGTAATGGTCAATTATTTCCTGCATTCTTCCTTTGCGAATTGTGTTGCGATATTTCTTGCGAAATTATGAATGATGTTGCAATATGATGAATAATCCTATTGCGTGATTCTGAATAACATTTCTGGAAAATTCCGAAGGATTCTAAGAAATCTTTCCTGCATTTTTAAAAGAAAATAGTTAATGTTTGGGATTATTATGTTGGTCTTATCTTGCCTTCCTAGTTAAAGGTCTTATTTTGCCATTTTTTCTGTCTGCGACAAAATTGCAGGACGTCTTTACATTTGTATGCAAAAATCCATTGATCTTGCCTTATATGTATTTTGTCAATTTCTCTGCGACAATATGACAAGTCTAAGTTCCCTTGCGAGAACAGAGCCTCATGAAATTGCCGTCGTGCGATGAAATCGCAGGACGTATTTATACTTTCATATAAAAACCCATTGATCTCATCTTAACTTTCTCTTATGGCTTGTTTCCTTTGTATAATATTTTTCACGCGATAATATGACAGGCCTAAATGCTCTTGCGAGCATAAAGCCCCATGACATTTCCGTCTTTAGACACTTATCAGCTCCCTAACGGAGGGTGCCGCCCTTATCTTCCCCCTGTTTTCCCCTTCAAGGAGGGCACATCGGCCATACAAGACTATCTCCTCCCATACAAATTTACCAACAACCAGTTGTTTACGGAGCCTCTTATCCTTTATGCCTATATGGCTTATAGTTACAAGACTGCACCCTAATTGAGGTTTTCTTCAGGCCGAGTGCATCATAGCCAAGACTTACCAAGAATGGCCAGGGTAGGTTCGTCCGTCCCGGGCATCCTTGGCTCAACCGTGTACCTCAGAGCCTTGTTCATACTCTGCACTCCTTAGAAGAGACCCTCGGTCGTCAAACTAGGGTATAACCTTATATAGTTGGAAATCCAAGGTACCTCTCCCGGATAGGTTTTCTTTAACCCCAACATCTTCATGACTCAGGTTCCAGCAGCGGTGTAACCTTATCCCGGAGTCACGCAAAGAGATACCCCCTATTATGACGTACTTTAGGTCTTACATTTGCCTCTTGCGAAATTGTATTCGCGAACTAGGGTGTACTCCATAAAGGTTCGTCCCATTCTTTGTTTCTTATGCGTATATCACAATCTTTCATTCTTTATGTAATCTTGAATAATCTTGCGAACAAACTCGCAGCTGTAAAAATTTGTTTTGCCCATTTTTTATTAAAAATTTGTTACTGATAATATCTTTTTATAAATAATCTGTTACATGGCCTACCAAGTCTTTGACCAACATCTCTGCCTTCTGGGTCTACCAGCCTATATGCCCCTGTTCCAACTATATCCTTAATGATATATGGTCCATCCCATTTTCTCGCCAACTTTCCACCAAGTTCTCGCTGGTACTCCGGTGTTTCTCGCAAAACTAAATCGCCTGGTTGAAACTCACGTTTCTTAACTCGTTTATTATATTCGCGAGCCAACCTTCGTTGGTAATTTCCATATATTGTAAAAAAAATTCTCTCTTCTCTTCTAATTCATCAAGTTCTCTTAGAATCATACTAGCATTAAGTTTCTTCTCCCAAACCTCTCTTTTTGTTGTAGGAATAACAACTTCTGTTGGTAGTACTGCTTCAACACCATATGTTAAACAAAAAGGTGACATTCTAGTTGCATCTCTCCTGGTTGTGTTTTAAGCCCAGACTGTTGTTCACACCATGCTCTATGGTATCCTTCTAATTTCTTTTCTAAGATGTCTGCGATTGTCTTATTAGTTGCTTCAGCCTGACCATTATCTTGTGGGTATAATGGAGTAGATTTTCCACATCTTATCTTAAATGCATTGAGTAACAATTCTATATTTTGTCCTTCAAATTGTTTTCCATTATCAGAAACCAACTGTGATGGAATTCCAAATCTGCATATGATATTTTCAAAGATGAATGTAAATATATCCTTATCGCGAATGTGTTGTACTACTTTTACCTATGCCCATTTTGTGAAGTAATCTTTCGCGACAATTAAGTATATCTTCTGACCTGAACCTGGCACAAAGGGTCCCACAATATCTAAACCCCATTTTCCAAAAGGCCACACACTTTTTGAAGATGATAATGGTGCCCCTGGTGCATGTATCCTCTTTCCATATCGCTGGCAATCTTCACAACGTTTTGATAATTGTTTTGCATCTTCATGCATATATGGCCAATAATAGCCTTGCATTTTTGTTCTATAAGCCAAAGATCTTCCTCCGCTATGATTACCAGCATCACCGCTATGCAACATTTTTAATATTTTTTCTCCTTCTTCCCGTGTCAAACATCTAAGTAATGGCCCATTAAAATATTTTCGGTACAATACCCCATCCCTTAATTCATAATTTGTTGCACGGATTTTTAATTTGTGCGCCTCCAATCTATTTCTTGGTGTTTCTCCTGTCGCCAAGTATGCGTGAAGTTCTTCTCTCCAATCTGCGATAATGTCGCTGGCTTATTCTCCTGTGTCATTTTCAATTATCATTACATCCGCCTTTTCTTCTTCTTCTTTATTAATTGAAGGTGATACAAGTTTCTGAATTCTTATGCATCTCGCAGCTGGGTTTGTCATCATACTTGATATGAACGCAAAAGAATCTGCGAGTCTATTATCTTTTCTTGATATATGTCTTCATTTTATTTTTGGTATTCTCGCAGACAATTCTTCAACAAGTTTCTTGTATTTCTTCAGAGATGGTTCATTTGTTGTGTATTCTCCTTTTATCTGGCGAATAACCAATTGCGAGTCACTGGTAATCCTTGCGTTCTCCAACTTCATCTCTACGTCGAACTTTAGAGAATGCACCACAGCTTCATATTCTGTCTCATTATTAGTGGATGTAAAATCCAAACGAAATGAGAAATCCATTCTTTCTCCTTCTAGCGAGATAAAGACCACTCCAATTCCATTTCCTTCCCCATTTGATGATCCATCCACCAATATTTCCCACATGTTGGGTTCCTTTAATAGATCTTTTGGATCTCCATGTTCTTCTTATATGTCCATCATTTCTTCCACAGCTTCATCATCTTCTAGAGGGAATTCTGCCACAACTTGTGATTTTGGTAAGGACAGGACTTCATATTTGATTTCAAAGTGCCTTACTTGTGCATTCCATCTCTCAACTCTGCCTGATCTTTTTGAGTTCTTCATTACTGATTCAATGGGTACCTTTGTTAACACCTTTATTTTATGTGCTTGAAAATATATGCGAAGATTAAAGGTTGCATAAACCAATGCCAGAATTAGCTTCTCAATTTTTGAATAATTTTTCTCTGCAGAATTAAACGTTTTGCTGATGTAGTAAATTGGTTTTTCTACTCCTGCATCTATTAGCAATAACACTGCGCTTAAGGCATGCAATGTTGTCGCAAGATAAATCAATAATTCTTCTCCCGGATCCGCTTTCTGTAAAATAGATATGTTCATTAGATAGTCTTTAATTCCTTGAAAAGCCTTCTCGTATTCATCTGTCTACTTGAATTTTGTACCCTTACTGAGTATATTGAAAAAATGCTTGCATTTATCTGAAGATCGCGAGATAAATCTTCTTAGCGATGCTAAGAGTCCATTCAACTTATGTATATCTTTCACTGTTGCTGGCGTTGGCATATCGAGAATTGCCTGTACTTTCTATGGATCAACTTGAATTCCTTCTTTTGATATAATATAACCTAAAAATTTCCCTGATGCTACTCCGAAAATGCATTTCTCAGGATTCAACTTGATGTTAAAGAGTCGCATTTGATCAAAAATCTCCTTCAAATCTTGTACATGGTTCTTAACTTCTTTACTATTTATTAACATGTCATCTACGTACACATCTAATGTTTTGTGTATCCACTTTGCAAATACCTTCTCCACCATTCTTTGATACGTTGCACCAGTATTTCGTAACCCAAATGGCATTTTTGTGTAACAATATAATCCTCTTGGAGAAAAAAATGCAGTGTGCTATTGATCTTCAGCAAGAGGGATCTGATTATATCCTTTATACCCATCCAATGAAGATATTCTATCATTTCCTGCTGCTAACTCAACCATTTGAGGAATATCTGGTAATGGAAATCTATCTTTAGGACAAGCTTTGTTTAAGTCAGTAAAATCTATGCAAATTCTTATCCCTTTATTCTTCTTTGGAACCACTACCATATTTGCAATCCATTTTGGGTATTTTGCTTGCCTTATAATTCCCGTATCGAGCATCTTCTGTAATTCTTCTTTGAGTGATAAGTTGTCGCGATTTTCTTTATCCTTTGTTTGAATGGTCTCACATCTTTGTTAATCTCTAACTTATGACATGCAACTGATGGATCTATTCCAGGCATTTCATCCATACTCCACGCGAAAATATCCTTATATTCTCGCAAGAGATTTATGGTTTGTTCTTCTTCATCTGCACCCATCTTAGTTCCAATTTTTATCATTTTAGGTTCTTCTTCACTTCCAACATTTACTTCCTTTGTTGGTTCTGCTGCGATGTAGCTGGCCTCAGGTTCTCCCATTGGCGTTGGTGTTTCCATGATTCTCGCGGGCTCATCTTCTTGCGAGATCTCGCTGGGTATTCCTTTTCCTTCTCTTGCTCCTATCATGTAAACTTTAAATTATTCTTCCTTCTTTGCCTCTTTTGCCAATTTTCTGCGATCTTTTCGCAATTTTGGACGCTCTTCATAGTTTCTCACTTCAATTCGATAACACAGTTTCGCGAGATCAATATCTCCTCTAATTTCTCCAATTCCACTAGGCATAGGAAATTTAATGCATTGATGTAATGTTGATGCTACAGCTTTGATTGCGTGTATCCATGGTTTCCCCAATATCATGTTATATGGTGCTTCCATATCCACCACACATAATGTTGATGCTACATCTTTGATTGCGTGTATCCATGGTCTCCCCAATATCATGTTATATGGTGCTTCCATATCCACCACACATAATGTTACTTGTGTTTCAATATCTCCTAGCGGAATGCGTACCATTATTTCGCCTTTAGGTTTTGTTACAGATTTTCCAAAACCATGAATGTGATAATTTGAACAAGACATCTATTCATCCTTATATCCCATCTTCTTAAATGTGTGATAGAATATAATATCTACAGAACTTCATGCATCCACCAAAGTTCTATTCACAGTCCATTCTTCTGCAGATCTTGTTGATTTCTTCTCCTTCACTTGCATAGTAGATACCGTGATTACCAATGGAAATGTATGATCCAAATTTTATTTTGGTATATCTGCTACTGTGAATGTGATTTCTTACTTTTCCCAATCTTTCAGAGGTGATATTTTCTCCACTGTTATAATTCTTTTTCCTTCAAAATCTCGTTTATGAATCTTTCCTCTAATATCTTCATGGAATTGGTTAATCATTGTTTTTGTTATCGTATTGCACTCCAACTTCCTGTAATCCTTCTTTGCTCCAATTTTTTCTTCAACTGCTTCACCAATTTGTTCAATCATCTTCTTAATTCGAATATTGATCTTTTATCTTGCTTTTTCCTATAATTTTCAACTTTCAATCCCTGTTTTGGGCGCCAAAATGTAGTTGCAGGAAATCCTACACTACACCCTTGATAGGATCTTACATTGATTAACACATATTTAGATGATTAAAATGACACTTTATTATTTGATTCTTAGAAATATTTACAAGTAATGGAAGAAGATTAAAAATACAACTGCTCTTTTGTTTCTCTCTCCTCAAGAATTTCTCAATACTCAAAAATACATCATCATCTTTCTGGACATACTGGGTCTCCTTATATAGGGTAGTTACATAATGGATCACAGCTAAGCTGTCCTTTAATTTCGGATCTGACTTGCGATGTTCTCGTGGTAGTTATAATGTCAATTCTTTCAAGCGTTCTAATCATCGCAGAACGATCATGCTCTTCTCGTGTTTCTTCAATCGTCATTTATTGCGTCATTCTTTGGATCACTCTTTAAGTTATTTTTATGACGCTCGCAAAGTGTTGTTGAAGAACTCGCGGTGACGCCCGCAAAAGTGTTGTTAATCTCGCAAGAATAATGCCATGGCGATATTTTGGTCCTACATCACTCTTTAAGTTATTTTTATGACGCTCGCAAAGTGTTGTTGAAGAACTCGAGGTGACGCCCACAGAAGTGTTGTTAATATCGCAAGAATAATGCCATGGCGATATTTTGGTCCTACAAAACCTTTGCACCTGTGGCACGCCTTGAGTCCATTAGGCTCTTATTAGCTCATGCTTGTTTTCTCAAAGTTAAACTTTTTCAGATGGATGTAAAATCTGCGTTCCTGAACGGGATTTTAAAAGAAGAAGTCTATGTTGCTCAACCAAAAGGGTTTGAAAACCGTGACTTTCCAGATCATGTTCTCAGGCTCAAAAAGGCTTTATATGGGTTAAAACAAGCACCTAGAGCCTGGTTTGATAAACTTACCACTTCTTCTATTCGTAAAGGTTTCTCAAGAGGTGGAGCTGATAAGACCTTATTTACCAAATGGAGTGGGAAAAACGTTGTCATTGCTCAAGTATATGTAGATGATATTATCTATGGATCAACATCTGAGAAGATAGCAAGGGACTTTCAAGTTTCACTGGCTAGAGAATTTGAAATGAGCAATATTGGTGAATTAAAATTCTTTTTAGGGTTACAAATTCAACAACATAAGGATGGAATTTACTTATCCCAGGAAAAGTATGCAAGAGATCTTGTAACACGATTCAACTTGGATAAGTCTTCTCCGAAATTGACACCCATGCTTACTACTGGTAAATTACATAAAGATGAGAAAGGAGTAAAAGTAGATCAAAAGATGTATCGATCTATTATTGGAAGCCTTTTATATCTAATACCTACTAGACCTGATATTTATTTTAGTGTTGGTTGTTGTGCTAGATTTCAGGCTGATCCAAAGGAATCTCATCTTGCAGATGCAAAAAGGATCATACGTTATGTCAATCATATTGTCAGGTATGGTCTATCCTACACTTTTGATACTAACACTGACCTTTCCGCCTATTCTGATGTTGATTGGGCAGGATGTGTAGAAGACAAAAAAAGTACATCAGGGGGTTTCTACTATGTAGGACTGAATCTTGTTGCTTGGCACAGTAAGAAACAAAATTCACAATCCCTGTCTACATGCGAAGCATAGTATATTGCTTCTGGGTCATGTTGTACACAACTCTTATGGATGAAACAAATGTTGGCAGACTATGAAGTTGATACTGGAATAATGAAGATCTTTTGTGATAACTCTAGTGCGATTCGAATCACTGAGAATCCTGTTGAGCACTCAAGAACAAAGCACATTGACATAAGGTACCATTTTATTCGAGATCTTTATGAGAATGGTATCATAAATATGGAATTTGTGCCTTTCGAACAACAGTTGGATGATATTCTCACCAAACCATTAGACACTGCCACTTTTCAGCACTTAATGCAGTCTATTGGTGTTGTTTTGGTTCATTAGTTACTTCAGTAACTCTTTCCTTTATGTTTATCTTGATATTTTGGGAAATTGAGTTGGAACTCCAGTAGGTGAATACCTTGTTTGTAGTTGATTCATTCATTCTTTTATGTTAGTGTGAAGAAATCCTTCTTTTCTTTTGAAATTAAGGTCGCTCTTGTTGTTCCTTAGAGGATGACATTTTATGGGGGAGAGTTCTTTTGAACTTGTGCTTAATTGCCAAATTTTTGTGGGGAGTGCGGCTGTGCGATATTATAGGGGTTATCTTGTATCTTTATAAACTCCTTGATGAATGCATTTAGCTTCGGATTTATGATTGCATCTAACCAAGATGATACATATTTACCTTTGGTCATGAAATGTCTCTTACGGAAATTTCATTAGGATCCCGTTCTTGTACCTTTGCCAATGTATGTTGGTAAAGATTTCTCTTTAGCTAAGTTCATCTTTGCCTAGTGACGAAAGTCATGTTATGTTTCAATCACTTTGGAAATTGCTCTGACGAAAACTAGTTTGTGAATAACAACTATATGACGTCCTCTGAGAATGTTTCAATGAATGAAATGAGAGTTTAGCCAATATAACCATTGGGGGATATAAACATTGTTGTGGTAACACATATATGTATAAGTCCTTAGCACTTGAACCGAATTTTTCGAACTTTGTTGATCAAGTGAAAACCGGAACTTGAACCCAGTCCGCGAACGCAGTCCGCGAACGTGTGTAGTTCTCGAACCCGTGAATTTCTGCTGGAGTTGTAGCTCGGTTTCAGTCCACAAACTCAGTCCGCGAACTGACGGAAGTTCTCGAACCCGAGAATTTCTGCTGGAGTTTGTGAACTCCAACCGGTTATGTGAGTCCGCAAACTCATTCCGCGAACTTGAGTGGTTATGTCTAAAAACGATGTTCATGAACTTATTTAAATTATCTAAGGAATGTTATTGCAAACCATGGCTTTATAGTTCATGAATCGATTCAAGTGAATCACATTGTTTTTTCTTCAATTGTGTCTTGTGTAGTACATAAGATCTCATAGCAATTGAACAACTCTCTAACTAGTTCATTTGAGTCATTTGGACTAGTTATGGTGAAGAAGAATATGGTTGATATGAAAGTTATCACTTGGCTAACCATTTGCTTGACTTATATTGAACCAAATATTGTACACGTTTGGGTACAGTTACACAAACCCAAAATCGTCAAATACAAGTGTTCATGGCAAGCTAAGTTTTCGATCTAACGGTTGAGAGATATTAGCTTGTATCTAATCAGGTTTTTATCTAACGGTGAATATTAAATGCTTTGTTACTAAGCTAACATTGATTGCAAACCCTGATTTAAAAGACAATATAAGGGAGAACTCTAGCAACTGGGAAACCTAATCCCCATATATTCTGTGTGATACTAGTTTGCTAAGCTAGAGTCGATTCTCCTTTAACCTTTGGTTTTCTTCCTCTAAAACCAGGTTAACGAGTTAACGACTTCATTGGGATTGTGAAGCCAGACCGATACTACTTTTCTTGTAGTTGTGTGATCTGATCTTGCTGTTTCTATCGTACAAGTACAATTGTAATAATTGGCTTGATATTTCTATCTCCGATAGGCAAGATATAAAAGTAATCATAAACATCCTCGTCTCATCGTTTGTGATTCCACAATATCTTTTCTCGCTGCGTCGATTAAGACTATTGTGAGGTGATTGATAATACTGAGCTGTTATTTGGGAATATAAGTCTGGTTTTATTGATTGGTTCATGTTCACCTTGATTTATCAAAATACGGAACAAGACTCATAGGTTTATTCGTGGGAGACGAATTTATCTATCTTGTAGACTTTTCTGTGTGAGACGGATTTGTTTACTAAAGTCTTCGACTTTGGGTCGTAGCAACTCTTGGTTGTGGGTGAGATCATCTAAGGGAATCAAGTGCGTAGTATCCTTCTAGGATCAGAGGCGTAGGAGTATAAATGTACCTTGGATCAGTGTGAGATTGATTGGGGTTCAAATACAGTCCAGACCGAAGTTAATTTGGAGTAGGCTAGTGTCTGTAGCGGCTTAATACAATGTATGTTTAATCTGGACTAGGTCCCGGGGTTTTTATGCATTTGCGGTTTCATCGTTAACAAAATTCCGGTATCTGTGTTATTTCTTTCCCACATTATATTTTGTTATATAATTGAAATAATACAGGTTCTGCGTTGTTCAATCTATTAGAATATCCGACCTTATTGGTTGTTGATTTAAATCGATTGAAACTTGGATATTGGTCTTTGGTATCATCCAAGTTATCTCTCTTTGATTAGACTCATGAATCATATTTTCTTGAGTAAATCAAATCGATAGATTGAGATAATAACTCCTTGATATATTTTCTATTGATTGAGTATAGTTGATTCTCTAGAAAACAACTCGGAGTTGTCCATACAGATTGCTAATCGAAATATTGGATGAGGTTGTTAAACCCCCGCTTTTTCACCAACAATTAATGAGATCATTGGGATGGATTGGTTTGAATATTTTGGTTCTTATAATTATTTTATATATTGTGGGTTATACATGGGGTGCCTTTGAAATTAGGAATTATATGGTAAGAGTCGTAAGACTTGGTGTCGTGCTTTTTGGGTAAGCTCTTGATAGGTGGTGTTAAATCTCATTGTTATCATATTAATTTTAAGACTTGGAGGTTTTGTTCCTTTTATTCTATATGCTCATTGAGGCTAGACATTATTTAAACCTACAACAAGGGCCCGATATGGAGTGTATGTTTGAGGGACACGTAAATGCGTCACTAAAACTCTATTTGTGTGGTGATCTTTTTACTAGCTAACTTGTTGTCGTACGTATATTAGAATTATGTTCTAATTTATCTTGTAGTTCACTAATGATCACTTAATTTATTTAGATTGATTTTGAATGGTATGTTAATGGATTGCTAGTCTTAGGTTTGTTTGTATTCAGTCTTTTAAGCTCTAGTACACGGTTCGAGTGTCATGTTGATAAAAAAGGGTCTTGGCTCTTATATATAATGTATTGTATATTCCTGATTTTATAGTTTTCTGGTGGTTCAGGTATGGCAAGACATCTAAGATCCTATCTTGATCACGTTGCTTACCTCTTCCAAATGACGGACCCATTTTCCAAACCATAACATTTTGAGGTAACTTCCCCCCTCCCCGCTCCACTGTTTAATGTTGTTGCTTCAATGTTATTCTGGAAATTTTCTTGAGGCTATAGGTATTTCTTACAGTATCCTTTGCAATCAAGTTCTTTTTTCTTGTGGATTACTTTTAATTCAAAAATTTCACATGTTTATCAATCTTTTATCTCAAGAATTCTATCTTACTCGAACGTCTTCTCTATAAATTTTTCTTTGTTCCCTTCATAAATTGGTTTACACTCCTTGTCCTTGTATTCTTAAACTTTATTTCTTTTATTCTTTAAACAACCTCTCATGGATAATCTAGAGGCCCAAACTTATTAGACATTTGAGAGAGATACGATGAAGTACATCTAGGTACGGGTGTTGGTGATGATTACTTTCTTATTATCTCTTTCTCTACCTCTCGGTCTACATCTTTAAGATTGCGAACATACTAAAGTAGCAGTCCTATATTGTTATATACTTGAAGCATCACTGAAGCTTATTTACTTGATAGATTTTGATCTCCCCTTTTTATTTTTACAGTACCAAATGGCAGTATCCAAAGCATTGACAGATAGAGTTCCAGACGACCAAGCATCTAATGTAACCACTGTAAGTTTATAGAAGGGTGTCATCTGTTCCAAGTTCTAGTTCTTCTCAAGGATAGATCAGATTTCAGTAGTATAAATAATGGGGTCTATTATGGGTTCTTTAACATAGCAGAGTAGTTAGTTATTCAGCTTAAAGGTTGCTCCATTTGTAAATAGGTATTAATGGTTGTAGGAGCAGGATGGGGTCCACTTGTTAGAGCCTCCTTGCAGGTAAATTCTTATCTATGCTATAAAGGCTATGCAAGGGTTGTAATTGATATCTTATACATGTTTTGTCTTACACAATTGACTTCTCCCATTTTCCTTGCAATATTTATAGGCAGCAGAAGAAACTGGCAGGAAATCAGAAGTGTATGCTGTAGAAAAAAAATCAAATGCAGTTGTCACACTTCATGTAATTATTTATTTACACTTATACATTCTTTTAACATCATCATAAGAAGAAACTGGCAGCGTGGTTAATTTGTTGATATATGAATCGTTCTTGATGGATTGTGATGATCAATAATTGTTCTTGGTCGATTGCAATTCAGAAGCATAAATATGCCGGAAAATGTGCCGGCGGTAACCTTTTTTTAACCTGAAACTTAATTTGAAACGGATATAAACGTTGTACAATTATACGTTGCACAAATTACCGGAAATGAGCAACGGATGTAACTGTAACCAAATAAATAAAACGTTGACAAAATCAAAATAGGACCCACAAAAGTGTTATTCTATAAATAATATCCGTTGCGCAAATTATTTATACGTTGCACAAAGAAGAAAAGGTGCAATGGTTATGCAACGTTTATAAGAGTTGTACAAATTAATTTTTGCAACGGGTAATATGTGTTGCACACCAATGCACAACGCCGTTTTGCCAACGTTTATTTCTGTTGTAAAAAATATGCGCAACATTTATAAACGTCCCTAAATGGCCGTTTTGGTGTAGTGTAATATTATAAGCCGAACCATCAAACTTGAAATTTTTGAAAACAAAACATATTTGTTCGGCTGAATGACATGTGAGCCGAACATTACACTGTAACTCGTAATATTAGTTATGTATGGTTTGGCTTATATTAGCACATCCTATTAAAGCCGAACCACGGAAATTATTTGGAGCGAAAATAATTTAATGACAGTTTGGCTTATAAATCTTTCAATCGCACAAACAGAAATGTTCTTATATATCAAGGTTCGGCATATAGGTTTTATGCCGAACCTAACTATGTTACGCCAAACTACATACCAAAATCAAAACTTTTTTGAATTCAAGCTACAAAACGGACACTAAACAACGTCTACAACCATACCTGTGTATTATTAGCATTGGGTTCTTCATCCATGTACTCATCTTCGGGATTTGGATCCACAAAGTCACCATCTTGAGCTTGAGAAAAAAAGATGATTTTGAGATTGAGTTTGGGTAAAATCATTTTCATAATCCAACAAATAATCCATCTCCGAATCTCCATCATAATTGATATGTTTTTCTTAGGTTTACGTGATGAAGATTCACCTTCCTCACTCGAATTTGGATCACGCATCTATCAACAATCACAAAAATCTCAAAGAAAAAAAAATATTTTTTTTGGGATATTTTGACTTTGGGTCACATAAAAGTGACCAAAGTTGCGTTTGGGTCACGCCAAAATTTTAACTAGAGTTTGGGTCACATGACCGTTGTTGACCGCGTTGACAGTTAACAAAATAATAAAAATAAATAAATAAATAGTATTTAATTAACGGCGTTAGTGGTCGTTTTCATCTAACTGTCTGAATTAATCTATAAATGAAATCTAACAAATCACATCAAATGGGCGTGGCGGTGGAGTGAAAGTTCATTCAGCCCTTTCCACAAGCGCCTTGTGTGCAAAAACTGATGATTCAGAGATAAGCTGGTTGTTGATTTCCTGAAGCCATTGTAGTCCCTTCCCTGCACCAAATTCAAATCCGAGAACAAGCCAAACATATTCGATCATTTGCAAGCCCTAGACACTCCATTAACTACCATCTTTTCTCTGCCGAATCAACGTCAACATCACCATGTTGGTGTTCAGTATGAATGATAGACACAACAAATGCTAAGAAAACTAAATTTGTTTTGAACATGAAAGAACTGATATTAATCCCGAGGGTGATATATGATGAGACATAGGCCCGAAAATATAACATTATGTTGCCCTCCATGTTCTCTTGAGCTGGTTCATATCTTCCTACAAAAACCCCCTAAATTATGATCAACCCTAAACAAAAATTCAAATTACATCAACCGAAGCTAAATTCAGATAATTAAACCTCTGAAATCTCTATTTCATGCTAATATGTCCACCACAAACCATCCAAATCAGTAGTTACATGTTTCTACAGTAAAAACCCAAAATTTATGAACCCCAAATACCAAATTTTACCAATAAACTCCAAATTCTATGAATCCTAAAATAAATGATGCAAACGAAGATAATTTGAATTGGGTTTCATGTACAAACCCTTTTTGACGAACCACAACTTCTTGATTTAACCCTCAACTTCGGCTGTGATGGAGAAGAAAGCCATTGTTTTTGTAGTTGCTTCAATTTATCTTCTTCTTCGACTATGACGAACCATAACAACTTCAATCAGTACTGGATCATCTCCCTCTCACTATTTCTTTCTGGCATTTGCAACTTCAATGTTTCAATTTGGTTTCACTGTTCTTCAAAACAATTTTAATCAGATTGGAATGGTGATGATGAAGCTAAAGTCGTTCACGAGTTTAACAAAAAATTGGATGGCTGGGTTAGTAAATAAATTGAAGGCTAAAATAATTTTAGTCATTTCCATATTAAACTAACTTTCTTAACTGTCAACATGGTCAACGACAGTCTCATAACCCAAACTCTAATTAAAATTTGGGCGTGACCCAAACGCAAATCTGGTCACTTTTGTATGACCCAAAGTCAAAATATCCCTTTTTTTCTACTTCCTCCTCCTTTTCTTCTTCTTCTTTTTTCTACTCACTCAATCTATTTAAAAACAAAATTATCATCCTAAATTAAACTTTAAATAATCCTAACTACAATCATTAACAACTAATCAATTAAATTAACACTAATTAAACACTAATCATTCAGGGGTATTTTAGCATTTATGAAAATAGGTTGGATAAGGTATACCCTAGAAACACTATTTCCCACCATGTTTTTGTCTTATTCAATATGCCCCAAAACTTTCTTGTATGCCCCAAATGATGATTCGTATATAATGCTGCGAGCCCAATCCGGACCTAGCAAATACCTTTTAGGGCCCAGTGAACCAACAACTTCCAAGTCCACCTCGGTCCATATCCTGGCTCTTTTCTCACTTCGACCACAATTTACACAGAATCATCGACTCCCCCGGCTCTATTCCACGTTCATCGAACCAAAATTAGCTGAACCATCAATTACTTCATTTCAGACTGAAACCCACAACACCAATTCAACACTTCCCTGCTTCCGGCCACATCAGTCGTCTCCACCATCAGCACCATCGAACAAACCCAGTTCACTTATCTGAGTCCACAACTCCAGGCAACACCTTCATTAACTGCAATTAGAGTTGAACATGAGTCGGTACAGTCCGGGTTTCTGATAAAACATGTACCTGGTGTTGACCGGTGCCTCACTTTGAGGACTGGTACCTGTACTTGTACGGGTACTAGTAAGACTGGCCGGTTCCACTCCGGTATCGGGTTTTTACCCTATGTCTTTTCTTATATCTTCATAGATAGATACATCTAACTTTATAGTTCAAATCATAGAGTTTCCAGTAAAATTGAATAGACCAAATTAAAATGAATAAATATCAAAATTCATCATCAACAGATTTGCATAACTCATATAATCACACTAATTTGCATACTGAATAAAAATTATCCCTGCCTTTAATCAAACCATAGCAATTAATCATTATTGTTTTTGAAACAAAAATAAACTCCAACTGTCATTACTCTTCAACTATTCCTCCATCTTCAGTTACTCTTCAACTATTCCTCTATCTGATTCCTCCCTGTTAACCCTGTGAAACCTAATATCACCAGCTCAAGATCTATGAATCTGAAATCAAAGAAAAAAATTTCAATTAGAATTTGGAGATTCAGAAATTGAAATTAATATAATTAGCTCAAAACCCTGACTAAGATCGATATAATTAACTAAAAACCCTAATTTAAATTGAAATATAAGTCTCATGAAAACCCTAACAAACACATAACCAAGTCATGAAATAGAAATCATAGGAAAAAAAAAAGACAATGATATTTACATACGTAGGATAATCTTCCTTTGTGGTAGTTGTACTGGTACCTCCTCCGTACTAGATTATTCAATTTCTTCCTCACGGAATCATAGCTTGCGGTACAGAAAAAGTGAATAAAAAAGAACATAGGAAGATGGATAAAGAAGAAATGAAGAAGATGATGATTAGCGTGAGACTCTCCAATAGAAGGTAAGAAGATAAAGTAGCCGCAGGGAAGAAGAAGAACTCCAGTAGAAGGGAAGAAGATGAAGTGAGAGTCAGCCACAGTGAAACTAAAAATAAAAATGACAAACAAATCACGAGTTTTCTCACTATCTCTTATTCCAAACCTAGCATTGATGGTTGAGATTGATTTCTCAAATGATGATCAACGGTTGCTATTAACCGGGATTTTCATGCCGGTACAAGCCGGTACTCCCCCTAGAACCGGTACCTGTCCCAGTCTATACCGGTTCTGATGTTCCATTCCCGTTCCCTGTACCGGCAACACCGGTTTCGGTTCAGTTCCTGACCGGTTTTTTCGGTTCCTGACCGGTACAGGTACAATAGACCGGGTCTTGTGCAGCTCTAACTGCAATAAAGCAGAACAGACTCAACCATCTTACAACCACGTCAATTGAGCCTGATCCATGGCAGTTTCACCACCTAGTATTTTAGATAGGTCGTCATAAGAGATTAAAGGGCCTTATCAGGCCCTAAACAGGCTTTTTAGATACCATCAAAACTTCACTTTGCAAAATGTCCTAATTTTAACTCTAGCTATAATATATAGATATATGACACTCGAACCACAAAACTTCCCTTAAAACTGTGTTTTTGTAGGCATATATAGCTAGGGAGAGAATGTTAGCTGAGCACTCGAGTGCATAATCTTTGTGCATTTTCAAAGGGAAGCAAATGTCGCGACACTTTGGACACCTTTTATGTTAAAACTTGCTTGTCCCTGCTCGGAAATACATCAATTGAGTTGAATGGCGTGGTCCATTGGCCACCTTCGCTGCGAAAACTTTCTTGTCCCTACACGAGAAACCATCTTTTGAATTTTATCTTTATTTATGTATCATGCCAATAGTCAGCTGTAGCCTTTACATTGTCATTGAGGCTTGATTACAAATTCATGAACTTTTGGATTGTTATTAATTTTGGGAGTTGCGTTTCATAGTCTCAGTTTTTGTCTTTTCTCTTGTTCACTGAGAGATGTTTGAGTGTTGTCTAATATTGTCCATGTTTGAGTGTTGTCTAATTTCACAGTGAAGATGCAATGTACCACATTGCTAATGGTTTCCCCATTCTCTGAAACTTTAAATACCTTATTTGTGATTCATTACCAACTTACCAAATTGAAGAACAAAGACGGACAAAATATGGATTTTTGCATCCCTAAGAAATGGTAAAACTCCATTATTCGTTGTTTTGTATCTGTAGTTTTTTAATTTTAGCTTAAACTAAATTAAGTAATGAGTTTGATTATATTTGTTATTTTGAATTGTAGTTCTGCTGCAATTAGGATAATTACCGCAAAAGATCAGGATTTTGTTCAGCTCAATATTGGACATATTGATGAGAGTGGCATTTACACTGGCCAATTCTGCACCTTTTCTCTCTGGTTTCGTATGTTCTCAGGTAGTATTCTTATTTATTCTTATGATATAGCCTTTTGTTTGTCTCAAAACATTTATTGTAGTTCGACAATATTGTTCCCTTATAGTTTTGGTTTTCTGAATGGGGGCGGTAGTAGTGTTAACACAGACAATGGCTTGTTTTTATGTAGTAAGATTTTGATTGTACGTCAAGTAATTCATCCTCTTACAACTCTTAATTGGGTGGTTTGAATGTTGTGATTAGAAAACTTGAGCTGTTTAGTTTCTCTGAATGCTTGGAAGTTGATTTTCTGTTAAAGGAACAAATTTACTTTAATGTTATATAAATGGCACTTGATAGTCTATTGAGGTTGCCATATTTAGTATTCATATGGATGAGGGTGCAAGGTTGTTAACATGTAGTAGTGTTTTTTCCTGTACATATAGCTACGAGAGTGCAAAACTTTAGTTATCCCTACCTAATTAGTTGATAAATGAAAATTTATATAATAATTAGAACGAAGTTGCATGGATAAATAAGTTCTTGAAATAGTTAATGACGAGTTCAAAAAGCTATTGATCTATCAGGAGTCATTCTCTCGCATTTCTAATTTTGTTGCGAGTTTCAAGTTTGTATTAAGTAATGTCGATGTAATGAGTTCCCTTCATTCTATTTTCTAGATATTCTCATTATCAGCCGTGTCATCCGAAAAGATGCCACCAGCAATTGCAGAATGCCTTGCTGTTCTAAGGCCTGGTGGGGTGCTCCTATTCAGAGATTATGGTAAATCTTATTAACTATGATGGAATTTTCCACCTAAACAGTCGTTGTTAGTGTAAAAAAATTCATTTTCAAGTTCTACATAGCTCTTTTCTCTTATTTTTGTTTTTAGATTTGATTTGAAATGTCCAACGTTTTATCTTGCAATGTTTTTAGATTTAGTTATTTAAATTCTAAAGTTGATTTGGAAGATGATGATTGCAGTATTAATCTTTATGGTTTTATATATTGCAATATGTTATGGGATATGTGTGTTTGCGTCCGTGAACTATTATTGTCCCATACGATGTCAAAAGTTAGCTCTTTTATATGTCGATATGCAAGTATTGATACAAGATCGATGAAGTTTTGATAAACAAAAGTTAATCCTATTATTTCATTTATTGATGGAAGATAGGTTAAAATCTTTTGTTTACAAAGATTATGTCTATTGTATGTCGTTATGCAAATAATGATGAAAATAGAATGAATCTTTGTTTATGCCGTAGTATTGATCTTCCCTGATTCATATTTTATGTATGTATTGTGTGGATCCATAAGTCTTCTTGTGTGAGCATCTCCAACTAAACTAATCATAGATTCGTTTGTGGTTATTTTGGTTGTGTATTCTGATTAAATTAATCATTGGTTCTCTTGTGATTAGTTTAATTGAGAATTTTGGATACAAAATCATTTTTTTGTGTTTTTTGATGCCCAAAGAAATCCTTCTTTTCTCTTAAAAGTAAGGTCGCTCTTGTTGTTCTTTCGGGAATGACATCAAATGAGGGAGAGTTCTTTTGAACTTGCGCTTAATTTCCATATCTTTGTGGGGAGTGCGACTGTGGAATTTTTAGGGGTTATCTTGTATCTTTATAAACTCCTTGATGAATGCATTTAGCTTTGGATTTATGATTGCATCTAAACAAAGTTGATATGTTTTTTTCTTTTGGTCTTAAAGCGTCTCCGTGAAAATTTCATTAGGATCCCGTTTTCGTACCTTTGCCAATTTTATTGACAAAAAGGAAGAGAATTAATATGTAGTTCACACTACAAATACATATGGTTTTCGGATCATTATGTAAGGGGGAGTGGTTTTCGTGTTGAGACGAAAGTATTGACTAAGGGGGAGTGATACATATCACCATAGTATTGTTGTCAAAGTTGTGATACAATTGAACTTTGATGTTGTGTAATAATACTATGACACTGTATAACAATGATTGAGAGCTTTTGTTTTCTCATTGTTATGGCTACAAAACTTCAACAACTATGATGCTGAACTGAATATCTATGGAATCATGGGAGTACTTGGAAAAGACGAAGTTTTCAAGTAATATTGAAGCACCAAGGAGATCAAGCATGTGTACGAGAAGCTACAAAGTTTTATCTATTTTGTAATCCATATGTATTGATAGTTTTGTCACTAAAATTGACAAAGGGGGAGATTGTTAGAGCATTGCTCGGTCGAACTCGCATGCATTGCTATCTCAAGCATGTTTTTCAATGTTAGTGATCAAAACTAATGTCTTGATTTCTAGTCTACTTATAGCTTAGTCTTGGTCTAGGACAGTTAAGTATAGTTGAGCTCCAGATTCCATGGTGATTATCTTAACTGTCCAGTGGAACTTCATCCAACTAAAAGGTATGTGGAGACTTGAACTCTACTATCACTCAAAAGTCCACTCTATATCCTACTCTTGAGACAAAATTCGAGCCGAGTTTACTCGCATATCTTTATCTCGAAATATGTGTTGGTAAGCTTTCGGTTTAACAATTTTCATCTTTACCCGTGACGAAAGTCATGATGACGTTTCAATCTTGAAAATAGCTTTGATGACGATAGTCATGAATAACGATTGTTATAACATTATAGAAGAATGTTTCAATGATTGAAATGTAGAGTTGAAATTAACACCTATGGATATAAGCATATATAGTGTGTTCGCACATTAGTGTATAAATCCATGTACCAGAAACCAAGTGCATGCATATGTGTGCATGCGGTATTGGTGAAGGAGACAAGTTGGGTACGTGTACCCGTACGCGTATTGGCAGAACTTTCCTCCCGGAAAATTCTGTTGAGTTTGAAGTTTATGATCTCATAAACCAGTCACCTTAGGTGCACGTACCCGTACGCGTACTGGTGAAACTTTTCTACCCGAAAAGTTCTGCTGAGTTTGGAAACTAAAACCAACTCAAAATCCGGTAGCTAAGGTACGCATACCCGTACGCGTACCCAAGCTGGTTATTTCTCAAATCGGTAGTTCATGAACTTAAAACAATAAATTATAAGGAATGCAATCTTTGCAAGCCGTGGCTATATTGTTCATGAATTGATTTAAATGAATCAAACTTATTTTGTTTTAATTGTGTCTATGCATAAAGACCTAAGCAATTGAACAACTCTTCAACTAGTTCTTATGAGTCATTTGAACTAGTTATGAGAAACATGAATACGGTTAATATGAAAGTGCTCATATGGCCAACCATTGGTTAACTGTTTGTGAACCGACTAAGTGTACACATTTAGGTACGGTTACTTAAACCTAAATAAAATACATTTGTGTATGACAAGCTAAGTTTTGATCTAACGGTTGAAAGATATTACCTTGGTCGAATCAGGTTTTCATATAACGGTGAATATTGAATGCTTTGTTACCAAGGTAACTAAGATTGCAAACCCTGATTTGAAATCTATATAAAGGGGGACTCTAGCAACTGGAAAAACTAATCCCCACACCTCCTGTGTGATACTAGTTGGTTTTGATAGAGTCAATTCTCCTTTAACATTAGGTTTCTTTCCGAGACCCTGTAGGTTAACGACTTAAAGACTTCATTGGGATTGTGAAGCCAGACGAAACTACTTCTCTTATAGTTGAGCAATCTGATCTTGTAATTTTCTATCGTACGAGTTCAATTGAATAATTGGATTGAGATTATATATCTAATAGGGCAAGATAAAAAGAAATCACAAACATCTTCGTCTCATCGTATGTGATTTCGCAATATATTGTTTTGCTACCATACGATTAAGATTATTGTGAGGTGACTGATAATTATAGGCTGTTCTTCGTGAATATAAGTCTGGGTTATCAATAAGTTCATGTTCACCTTGATTTCTATCAAAAGAAAGAACAAACTCATAGGTTTATCTTTGGGAGACAGATTTATCTATTATCGTATACTTTTCCGTGTGATACAGATTTGTTTATTAAAGTCTTCGACTTTGGGTCATAGCAACTCTTAATTGTGGGTGAGATCAGCTAAGGGAATCAAGTGCGTAGTATCCTGCTGGTATCATAGATGTAAGGAGCTCAACTGTACCTTGAATCAGTGTGATATTAATTAAGGTTCAACTACAGTCCAGACCGAAGTTAGTTTGTAGGAGGCTAGTGTCTGTAGTGGCTTAATATAATATGGTGTTCAATCTGGACTAGGTCCCAGGGTTTTTCTGCATTTGTGGTTTTCTCTTTAACAAAACTTCTGGTCTCTGTGTTTGATGAGTGCCAAATATTGCATATTTCTATACCTTATTATTGGCATTTAACTCATCTTTTGCGCTTTAAAATAAGATATTATCCCAAATTCTGTATTTTCTTTGTTTTAAAGAATAAATTCTTGTACTAATTAACTTTGTGTTTTTTGGTACCAAATAAAGCTTAGATGAATTGAGTAGCCAAAAGAGCAGAAAATTGGAGCCTAGCGGCCGTGGAAAATAAGTTGCAACCCGCTTGCGCATCAGTTGCAACCTGTTACAAGTACATGGGCTTGAGCTATCCAAGATCCGAACCCATACCCGAATCCAAGCCCGCTTCATCCTGAACCGTTGGATTTGATCAATCAGCTGCATCCAATGTCCTAGCTGTGCTGTACATCAGAGTTCGTTGCACCCGCCTCACATATTAGCTACCTACCCCCTTCACCTAGCCGAGCAGCAATCAAACATTCCCCACCTTCAGTTCTTCTTTCTTCTGTCCGACAAAAATACCAGCAGCTCAGTTCTTCCCCTCCCCCGACCGTTTGCAGAAGCCATCAGCCATCATCACCTTCTTCTCCCGACATTTCCAGCAGCAGCACAACCACCTCCTAACTCTAGCTCTCTCGATTTTAGCTTCTCTCAATCACCCTAGAAGCTGAGCTCGAGATAGATAAAGTTAGGGTTTTCTCAACATCGCATTAATGGAGTTGCAGAGGCGAATTGGAAGAGGGGACAAGCATTTCAGACATTTTGGTGAATAGGGTATGCATTAATTTCGATTTATGAGTGTTAGAAGGGAAGTAAGGTATAAATAGAATCATTCTCTGTGTAGAAAGTTTCTTCTGAATTTTTTTAGGTTTTGAATTGTTAGATAAAAATTCAGTTGTGTTTAATTAATATTATCATGTTCTAAATCAATTTGCTAGGGTGTAGATGAAGCTCCTAATTTTATGCTAAGTTAATTCATATTCATGTCTGTGTTCTTGCTATGCCTAAATGAAATAGGAGTAATGGTTAACTAGATTGATCAAATTAGCCTGTGATTGGTTGTAATGTAAGAAGACAACCAATACTATAGGAGAATTTAGTGAAATCAGTTAGTGATTTTTCCACCTGAAACCTTCAAGGGAAGGTAGAAGAATATAATTTGAGTTGAATTGCCTTAGCATAGGGTTAGAAGGTGAATTCAATCACCCTAGTGCTGCTCAATCTGTGTTTACAATCTGTTTTGCTTACTTTTTGCCTTAGAACTATAATCACTACTATATCTTGTCGTTTCGACTCCAAAACAAACCATCTTTGTGTTACTTGTGCTTTGAATCAGTTTAGAAAGACCATAGAATCACTTTAACACTCCCCAAGTCCATGTGGATCGACATGTGCTTGCACTTTACAATTTCACTATGCACTTGCAGTATAAGTTGTAGGTTACACATTTCTGAACCTACCAAGTTTTTGGCGCCGTTGCTGGGGACTTGGTGGAAGTGTAGTTGAATCTGTAGTTTACTTTATTGGTTTTTAGTTTAGTCTTGTATATATTTGTTTGAATTCTTTAGTTTTCAGTCACTATAAGTTGATTAGTCTTGCATGCTGTAGCTTTCTAGCTTGCTTTAAGTTGTAGCTTTTGGTTTAGTTGTTGTTGTAATCTTCTCATCACTTGTTAGTTTGATGTTGTTTATAGATCATTACAATTTGTAGTTTATTTGTTAGTTTTTCTCTTGCTTGCTTTCCCAGTTCATTGGTTGTAACTTTCAATTTCAGTCAATCCACTTTCTGTTACATATTTGCATCTAGTTTGGTCTTAACTTTCTCATTTTACTGCATATTGCATTTTATAACTTAGCTCTGTGATACTTGTTGTAGTTTTAATTTTAGTTCATCACCACACCAGCATCATTGTTTGTGTAGGTATCTTATTCCTATATTTTAGTCCATCTGTTTATACATTCTGCATCTTGATTCAGATAAGTTAACTGCGTCATTGTTTTGCTTCATCTTAAAGTTCATTTGCATCATTGTATGTCACCTGCATCATCTAATAGCTTGCATAGTTTGTAATAACTTAGATTTTGAAGCCTTTAATCATCTGTAACTTAGTAACATTTCTAGCTGTAAATTTTGTATCTAGCTGAAATCTTTAGTTATTTGCATCATTGTTTGTCCTGCACCCTGTTGCTAGTAGTAGTTGCAATCTTTCTTTCTTTTTATATTGCACTTTTTCAGTTCTCTTTGGTTAAAGTAAACATCTTTGCTTCATTATCTTGTAGTTATAACTTAGCTCTAGCTTTTCTCATAAACTGCATTTTACTCTTGCATTTCTAGCTGTAACTTTTTCTGTTAGGTTAGTTACTTCTTAGTATAATAGCATTTTGCAGCTTAGTGTAACCCATCTGTTTATATATTGTGCATTCAATTCATATAGCTTTCATTTTAACTCTTTAGTGTTTAGCTGTAGCTTTAATTTTTTTCATTCCCCTGCATCTGTAACTTTGCTATTTATGTTCAAACTCTGTACATTGTTGTTTCAGTTTAGATTGTAGCTTATCTATCATTAGTTGCTATTAATCATTATAACTATCTGTATATATAATCTTCACCAGCATCATCATTATAGTAGTTAGCCATCTGTTCATATTGTTCTCATTTTCATCTGCATATTTGCAAGTTGTTCTTTTATTTTTCTTCCTCGGTTCATTAATCTTTATAATCTGCGTTGTTCTTTTATTTTCTTCCTCAGTTCATATAGATCTTCAATCATTGTAGCATGTAACTTCTCATCAGTGCATTCTGTAGCTGTAGCTTAGATTAAGTTTTCACTTTTGATTCTCAGTTTCATACCAGCTTTTGATTCTCAGTTGCATCTTGGTATTAGTTAATAGCTGCATCATTGTTTAGTTTCATTGTGAAGTTCACTTGCACCTGCCACTTTACTATTGTAATGTAGTTTAGATAATTCACTTAATTATATATCTTGCATCATTGAAACTATCTTTGCATATTAGCTGTAACTCCATTGTGAACTTCATCCGTTCTTTTCAATTGGTTTGCTATCATTGTCCTGTAGCTGTAACTGTAGGATTGCTGTAAATCTGTAGCAAGTAGCTTAGCTTGTAAAATTCTTAGTTGAGTCATAGCATAGCATAATCCTGTAGCTCATCAGTCTGAAATTCTTTGCTTTACCTGCACAATTCTCAGTACTAATATTCTACTTTGAGTAAACCAGGTGCCTGAGAAGCTGTTGTATAATCCAAGCAAAGGTGAGGAGGAAAAGATTGCGAGACAACCTGTTGGTTGTGCCTAAACCCGGTCTTGTACCGGCGGTATCGTTCCTCAACTTCAATATTCTTGTCTTGAATGATACGCCATCTTGTATGCAAACTGAATTACTGCTATCCATTGTCTTTCCCTGCAACTGTTGAATCAGTGATTTTTGAGTTGTAACTTGCTGTTAGCCAAGTTTGTAGTAATTCAAGTTTGTTGTTATTGTGCATGATCTCTGAAATTTGATGTCAACTAAGCCAGTTGATGTCAACCAAACCTTTGTGCTGTAACTTCTTAGTATTGTAACTCCATATTCACTTTCCAAGCTAGTTGAGTATCACAGTCACACAACACATGCTTCACCTTGAGTGAGCATAATCACACAGCACAAGCACTTTTTACTGTTAAATTTTTTTTTTTAAAAGCAACAAACATCAGTTCTGTGAGCATGGAAAGTTAGCTGTTGGCTGTATGAGCGTTTAACATGCTTGATGTGCTAGCTAGGCTATGATTGTGTCTTTTAGAGACCAAACAAACCGACTAGTTAGAATCCGCCAAGAATATATTGTTGACATACCTAGTTCCGCAGTAGAAATCCCAGACCAACCAGAAACAATGGGTAATGAACCGAACCAACCCCGTAGTCTCAAGGACTACATGTACCCTACAAGGGCAAGTCAGCCCTCTTGCATCATTCTACCAGCTGATGCTGGTCAGTTTGAACTGAAAGCAAGCACAATCCACATGTTGCCCATATTTAGAGGGGTTGATGCTGAAAACCCTTACCACCATGTGAGAGATTTTGAAGATATTTGTGGGACTCTGCATTTTAACCAAATGCCGGAAGAGTCCCTCAAGTTGAGATTGTTCCCTTTCTCTTTGAAAGAAAAAGCCAAGTCATGGCTTCATGCCCTACAACCATAGTCAATTAGAACATGGGACGATCTCACAAAAGAATTTTTCAAAAAAAAAAAAATCCCCAACCATAAGACTGCGACAATTCGTCAAAGTCTAAATGGTTTTGTGCAATTAGATGACGAGACTCTAGCAAAATATTTGGAGAGATTCAATGAATTATTGCTCCAATGTCCCCACCATGGGTTTGAAAAATGGAGACTTGTGCAAATTTTGTATGAAGGCCTAGATGCCAGGACATGAACCACAGTTGAGTCAATGTGCAATGGTGCATTTATTGACAGAAGTGTTGATGAGGCTTGGACTTTCTTAATCGTAGTCGCTGAAAAGACTCAGCAGTGGGTCCATCCGTGAACCAAAAAGGACTACCCCTGTAGCAAATGTTTATAGAATTGAGTCTGACTTTGAGGGGAATGCAAAGATTGCATCCTTGGCTAGGAGGGTAGAAGTGCTAGAACTGCGGAAGAATGTGAAAACTACTGCCCCTACTCTCCGTGACCAAATTGAAATGGCCACTTGTGCCGCTTGCCTTGGTTCAGACCACTTAGTGGATAGTTGTCCAGACCTACATGCATTTCAAGAATCTAGAACCGAGCAAGCCAATGCTTTGTACCATAGGCCAGAGAACAACCCTTATTCTCAGACCTACAACCCAGGGTGGAGAAATCACCCTAACTTTCCATGGTCTAAAGGGCCTGTACAAGGGGGAACAACAAATAATAACCAAGGATACTCATATCCTAGAAACCCCCCAAGTGCAACCACACACTCAGTACCCTGTAGAGAAAAAGCCTAGCTTTGAAGACAGTTTCGGTCTGTTGACCCAAAATCTTGTACAACTTCAAAAGACCACCGACCAACGTTTCACAAGTCTAGAACTTAAAATGGGTCAAATTTGTGATGCATTGAATGAGAGAGAGAAAGGCAAACTCCCTAGTCAGCCCCAACAAAATCCAAAGAATGTATTTCAGGCAAGTACTTCAACCTGCAATAAAACTTCACATAGTCATGTGAATGTTGTCACCACTCTTCGTAGTGGTAAAGTTGTTGAGAACAATGTAGGTGTACCACCATCGAGTGTTGTGGAAAAGGAATCTGAGCATGATACTGACTCTAAGAATTCCACTGATGTTAATATCCCTGCACATTCTCATATACCCGTTGCTCCATTCCCGCAAAGATTGGTACAGCAGAAAGGGGGTAACCAATACAACGATATTTTAGAAATGTTCAAACGAGTTAACATAAACATTTCATTTCTCGAAGCAATTAGGCAGATACCCACCTATGTTAAGTTTTTGAAGGATCTGTGCACACAAAAGCGAAAGCTTCGTGTGCATAAGCTTGCTTTTCTCATTGAGCAGGTGAGCTCAATAATTCAAAACAAGATTCCAACTAAGTTTAGAGACCATGGTATTCCAACAATTACATGCACCATAGGTGACCATGTGGTCGAAAAGGCTCTACTAGACTTAGGAGCAAGTGTGAATCTATTGCCATATTTTGTGTATGTGCAGTTAGGCCTTGGGGAGCTGAAACCCACTCATGTAACACTACAATTAGCGGACAGATCTGTGAAAATCCCTCGTGGAATTGTTGAAGATGTGTTAATCAAGGTTGATAAATTTTTCTTTCATGTGGACTTTATCGTCTTAGATACTCAATCTGTGCAAAACCCAGATAGTCACATTCCTGTTATTTTAGGACGTCCTTTCCTGGCGACGTCCTATGCTATCATAAATTGTCGTAATGGAGTATTGAAATTGTCTTTTGGTAACATGACCATAGAACTGAATGTTTTTAACACTAGTCAACAACCCATTGATTGTGATGATACTGATTTGCATGAGATTAACATAATTGAGAGTCTGATCCAAGACTCATTGCCTGACATTTTTTCAGTGGACCCTTTGCAAGCATGTTTAGATAACTTTGACTTAGATTTCTTTGAGTCTAAGTACATTAGTGAAATTCACTCTTTGCTTGAATCTATTCCCCCCATGGATATTTCTAAATGGAAGACTGCAGTGGAACCACTTCCACTCTCTGATTCTGAATCTGCCTCATCTTTTAATGAACCACCTAAGCTTGATTTGAAACCATTGCCTGATACTTTGAAGTATGCTTTCTTAGGTCCTTCTGATACTTTGCCTGTGATTATTGCATCATGTTTAGACACAGAACAGGAAAGTAAACTCTTAGAAGTGCTTAAAGAACATAAAGAGGCCTTAGGTTGGACCATCTCAGACCTTAAAGTTATAAGTCCCACAATTTACATGCATCACATAAATCTTGAAGAAAACACTAAACCATCAAGGGAAATGCAGAGGAGACTTAACCCCAACATGAGAGATGTTGTTAAGGGTGAGATTTTGAAATTGCTTGATGCGGGTATCATTTACCCAGTTCCAGATAGCCAGTGGGTCAGTCCCATTCAAGTGGTACCCAAAAAGTCTGGCATTACTGTAGTTTAAAATGAAAAGAATGAGCTTGTCCCCACCCATGAGACCACAGGGTGGCGAGTTTGTATTGATTATAGGAAATTGAACACGGTAACAAAGAAATACCATTTTCCCTTGCCCTTCATTGACCAAATGCTAGAAAGGTTGTCGAGACATAGATACTACTATTTCTTAGATGGCTATTCAGGCTATAACCAAATTCACATAGCACCCGAAGACCAACATAAGACCACATTTATGTGTCCTTATGGAACATTTGCTTATCGTCGTATGCCTTTTGGGTTGTGTAATGCACCCGCTACTCAACATTGCATGATGAACATATTTTCCCACATGATAGATGAGTTTCTTGAAAATTTCATGGATGATTTTTCTGTCTTTGGGTCCCCTTTTGATGAATGTTTGCATCATATCACTCGTGTGCTGATTCAGTGTAAGGAAAAGAATTTGGTTTTGAATTGGGAAAAGTGTCATTTCATGGTCGACTCAGGCATTGTTCTAGGGCATATCATCTCGGAAAAGGCATATAAGTAGATAAAGCCAAGGTTGATATCATTCAACACTTGCCTCAACCTCGTTCTGTGAGGGACATAAGATCATTCTTAGGCTATGCAGGTTTTTACCGCCGATTCATCAAAGACTTTAGTAAAATTTCAAGACCTTTGTGTTATCTTCTTGCAAAAGATGTTGCATTTGTCTTTGATGATGCTTGTAAGGAAGCATGGGAGCAATTGAACGCTCTCCTTACATCTGCCCCTATAGTGAGACCACCCGACTGGACCTTACCATTTGAAATTATGTGTGATGCGTCTGACTATGCTGTAGGAGCTGTTCTAGGTCAGCGAGTAGACAAACTTCCTTATGTGATCTACTATGCTAGTAAAACACTTAATGATGCTCAAATGAATTATTCAACAACTGAGAAAGAGTTGCTAGATGTTGTGTTTGCATTGGATAAGTTTAGATCTTATTTGATAGGATCTAATATCATCATATATTCTGACCATGCTGCATTGAAATATCTTTTGTCTAAAAAGGATGCTAAGGCTCGTCTAATTCGATGGATACTCTTGTTACAAGAGTTCAATCTCGAAATTCGAGATAAGAAAGGGTCGAAAAATGTTGCTGATGATCACTTGTCTAGGTTGAATGTTGAATCTGTTGATGAATCCGAGCTTATTAGAGAATCATTCCGTGATGAACAATTGATGCTTGTGTCTGAAATGCCATGGTTTTCTGATATCGTAAACTACCTTGTTACATGTAGAATTCCTTTTCATTGGTCTAAACAAGACCGTTCTAAATTCTTGGCTGAAGTTAAACATTTCCTTTGGGATGACCCATATCTGTTTAAGTACTGGCAAGACCAAATCATTAGGAGATGTGTCCCCAATTCTGAACAAAGGGATGTCATCTCTTTCTGTCATGACCATGCATGTGGAGGCCACTTTAGCGCCAAGAAAACTGATGCAAAGATCTTGCAAAGTGGTTTCTATTGGCCAACATTATTTAAAGATACCCATGCTTTTTGTGTTGCTTGTGACCGATGCCAGAAATTAGGAAGTATCTCAAGAAGAAACATGATGCCCTTACAAACTATTTTGATTGTTTAGCTGTTTGATGTGTGGGGTATTGATTTTATGGGTCCATTTCCTAACTCCGAAGATAAGTTGTACATTCTTGTTGCTGTTGATTATGTCTCTAAGTGGGTAGAAGCCATTGCATCCAAAACAAATGATCATAAAGTTGTTCTTTCTTTTCTTAAAGAAAACATTTTCTCTCGCTTTGGAACACCTAGAGCAATAATCAGTGATGGAGGTAGTCATTTTTGCAATTGACCTTTTGAATCACTTGTGCGTAAGTTTGGAATCACTCATAAGGTAGCAACACCTTACCATACTAAGACCAGTGGCCAAGTAGAAGTTTCTAATAGAGAAATTAAGCTTATTCTTGAGAAGACTGTTAATCCTTCTAGGAAATATTGGTCTTTACATTTAAATGATGCTTTGTGGGCCTATATAACTGCATACAAGACTCCCATTGGTATGTCCCCTTACAGACTTGTGTACGGTAAAGCTTGTTATCTACGTGTAGAGTTAGAACATCGTGCGTATTAGGCTGTAAAGAAACTGAACTTCGACCTTGATAAGGCTGGCACCCAAAGGAAGCTTCAACTCAATGAGTTAGAAGAGTTAAGAAATGATGCATATGATAGTGCCAAAATGTACAAACAAATAATGAAAGTGTTTCATGACAAGCGCATTTTGCGCAAGTCTTTCACACCTGGTCAGAAAGTTTTATTGTACAACACTTGTTTGCACCTTTTTCCAGGAAAGTTGCGTTCTCGATGGTCATGTCCATTCTTGGTACGTACTGTTTTTCCTCATGAAGCTGTTAAAATTGAAAACCCAGCAAACAAGAACATCTTCAAGGTCAATGGTCAGAGATTGAAACCATTTCTGGAGCATCTTCCACCAGAAGTTGAGACCATGGACTTGGAAGACCCCATCTATGTGGACTAAACTAGTTCACTTGTGTACATACATATGGACTAAAAATCCATTTTCTTTCCCTTTTCCTTTTCTTTTTGCATAGTTTTTATGTGTGCTAACCAAACTTTTGTCTTATCACTCTTGTTGTTTGCTTTCAAAGCATTCATCCACTTATGGTTTAACAACATCCTTGTGCATCCGGTAATCTCTAACCTTTTCTTTACTCAACATAGTTCTCTTGGTATGTGATTGTTTAAATTCTTATCATCTGTTGACACATTGAGGACAATGTTAGATTTAGGTTTGGGGGTGTGTTTTGCATATAAAGTTTTTAGTCTTCTTACTTAAAAAAAAAAAAAAAAAAACATTATTATTAAAAATCAAAAAAATTCAAAATTCAAAAAATTCAAAAAAATTCAAAACTCTTTGTAAATATGTACATAAAAATCTCCAACTTTTAGAGATGTTAGAGTCACTAGCATGCTTCTAGCTATGTTTACATAGAGAGTCTGACCGAAATAACTGAAATTGGAAGTATTGGAGAACACAATCGGGTTTCTTAGTTGATTAGAGCGTTAAAGTAGGATTTAACCATGCCGTAGGGCGAATTAGGTGCTGCAAAGATATTCGGTAGTAGAATTGCGATCACCCATAGTGGGGACTACCTATTTTTACATCAAGCGAGGCACTGACCTTCAATTTTTGTGACTTTCTAAAAAATCTTTTAGAGTGTGTGTCACCGTACGTCAATTCCGGGTAGGAATGGTGATCTACCCAACTTCGCACCACTTTCAGCACTATTTTTGATCTCTTGAGTGCTAATTTTGTCAATCATGAGGATGACGTCTAAAGATGAAAACTCATTCTTGTAGTTTGATTAGCAATTAGCACCACTCACTCACTCTCTTGACAACATCAACGGATACATAGAAACACATCTTCATCAACAAGTAGAGCAACGTCAGAATATTTGAAGAAAAGTCGAAATAGTCCAAGGTTTACATGCAACAATACAAAGAAAAGAAAATAAGATGAGAATTAGTGAAGTTTATGAAATCAAGACAATACAAGTTGTGAAGAATTGAGTGATAAAATCCTTCATCCATGGAGTTAGTAGTTTAATTTTTTTTGTTTTTATTTTCATTTCATGTATGTTAAAAAAAAAATCAAAAATCAAAAAATAATAAAAAATCAATCAATCAAAAAAAAAAATCAATCAATTTTTTTTTTTAATTATTTTCTTAGTTTAGTTTTGATACCACCATGGTAAAGAAGAAGAATTCAAGAAGAAAATTCCAAGCAACAAGGAAATTGAAGAGAAAAGTTACAAATTGTCAAGTTTTTACGAAGTTCAGAAGTTCATCATCAACAATTGAAGACCTTAGACCGAAGATTGAAGACATTTCTATGGATGCTGTGAGAGTGGTGTTGATTGCCAATCAAATGTGAAGGTAAGTGAGTACTCCCATCCTTGCTAAATGATTTATTTCCTTTCTTAGAGATCATCAGAAAAAGATTCTTTTTGTCCACAATTTTGTGGAGTCTCCAGAAATTATTTCGGAAGGTTATCCTTCCCACCATTCAAAGTGTGCAGGATTTCACTCTTTATTCCTATCTGCACACATGAGAGACTAAAAAAGCGGTCTTTTTGAGTGCAATTATCATAAAACCCTATAGGTGAGGCAGAAGTCGAGGCTTGTGATTACTCTCGAACCCGAATTCTTTTATATGGTATGGTTATTTCTCGCTCAACTCTTAAGGATGGGAATGCGTTATTTGGTAGTTCTAACTTCGTGTTGCTAGCATGCAGAAACTCTATGTCCTCATAGGTCCTTGGATGCTTGAGACTCTTTTACGCTCTGAAGTTGGAGAAGGTTTTGTGGGTACATCTCTGGTAGGCCCTCACGAGACTACAACTCGTCCACTAGGGACACCTAGGGGTTTAAAGGCTTAGTGCATACGCTAAATGCATTCGAGAGACCAGCGACAGTGGTATAGTTAGGATTTCTTAATTTCTGTTTCACTTGAGGACAAGTAAAATTCAGGTTTGGGGGTATTTGATGAGTGCCAAATATTGCATATTTCTATACCTTTTTATTGGCATTTAACTCATCTTTTGTGCTTTAAAATCAGAGATTATCCCAAATTCTGTATTTTCTTTGTTTTCAAGAATAAATTTTTGTACTAATTAACTTTGTGTTTTTAGGTACCAAATAAAGCTTAGATGAATTTAGGATCCAAAAGAGCATAAAATTTGATTTTAGCGGCCGAGGAAAAGAAGTTGCAACCCGCGTGCGCATCAGTTGCAACATGTTACAAGTACATGGGCTTGAGCTATCCAAGATCCGAACCCATACCCGAATCCAAGCCCAATTCATCCTGAACCGTTGGATTTGATCTATCAGTTGCATCCAATGTCCTAGCCGTGCCATACATCAGAGTTCGTTGCACCCGCCTCACACCTTAGCTACCTACCCCCTTCACCTAGACGAGCAGCAACCAAACACTCCCCACCCTCAGTTCTTCTTTCTTCTGCCCGACAAAAATACCAACAGCTCAGTTCTTCCCCTCCCCCGACCGTTTATAGAAGCCATCATCACCTTCTTCTCCCGATATTTCTAGCAACAGCACAGCCACCTCCTAACTCTAGCTCTCTCGATTTTAGCTTCTCTCAATCACCCTAGAAGTAGAGCTCGAGATAGATAAAGTTAGGGTTTTCTCAACATTGCATTAATGGAGTTGCAGAGGCGAATTGGAAGAGGGGACAATCATTTCAGATGTTTTGGTGAATAGGGTATGCATTAATTTCGATTTGTGAGTGTTAGAAGGGAAGTGAGGTATAAATAGAATCATTCTCTGTGTAGAAAGTTTCTTCTGAATTTTTTTTAGGTTTTGAACTATTAGATAAAAATTCAGTTGTGTTTAATTAATATTATCATGTTCTAAATCAATTTGCTAGGGTGTAGATGAAGCCCCTAATTTTATGCTAAGTTAATTCATATTCATGTTTGTGTTCTTGCTATGCCTAACTGAAATAGGAGTAATGGTTAACTCGATTGATCAAATTAGCATGTGATTGGTTGTACTGTAAGAAGACAACCAATACTAGGGGAGAATTTAGTGAAATCGGTTAGTTATTTTTCCACCTGAAACCTTCAAGGGAAGGTATAAGAATATAATTTGAGTTGAATTGTCTTAGCATAGGGTTAGAAGGTGAATTCAATCACCCTAGTGCTGCTGAAGTTGTGTTTACAATCTGTTTTGCTTACTTTTTGCCTTAGAAATATAATCACTATTATATCTTGTCGTTTCGACACCAAAACAAACCATCTTTGTGTTACTTGTGCTTTGAATCAGTTTAGAAAGACCATATAATTACTTTAACACTACCCAAGTCCCTGTGGATCGACCTGTGCTTGCACTTTACACAATTTGTCACTTTGCACTTGCAGTATAAGTTGTAGGTTACACATTTCTGAACCTACCAGTGTTATTTCTATTCCGCATTATATTTTGTTATATAATTGAAATATCACAGGTTGTGCGTTGTATCGATCAATTGTGAAATCCAACCTTTGATTGTTGATTGGAAATTAATTGATCCTTGGATATTGGTCTTTGGTACCATCCAAGTTTATATCTCTTGTATTTGATAAAGACACACAGATTTCTATTTGTTTGAGTATAGATCAAATCGAGAGATAGGGATATTAACTCCTTGATATAATTTTTATTAAGATTGAGTCTGACTGTCTAGTTGATTCTCTTAAAAGTATATTAGAGTTAGTCCATACAGATTGCTAATCGAAATATTGGGTGAGGTTGTTTGACCCCCACTTTTTTAATTTCATTAATCACACTGAGGTTGTCACTCAAGAAGGTGATGTTGTCTATTTCATTTTCTTTTGCCCATCCTGCAGCTTCTCTGCACGCTCTGGCCTCCGCTTCTCCTGAGCTAAGACATCTCCATGTTCCTCCTACAATGTTATAAATAGAACCATTGTGATCAGTTAAAACCAAAGCATAAGCGAAATTCTTAGTTTTCTTATCAAAGGAAGCATCAAACATGATGTATTTGGAGCCAATCAAGTTTTGAACATTGTTGAATTTGCAACCAGGGTGGACACATTCACAATATGTTTTAGATTTATTGTTTTTATGTGTCTGAATATCATGACTAGGATTATTACTCAAATAGTAACTAATGTCTTTTCTTATGTTGTTTATCAATTCAATCGGATTAGGTTTAATGTTATCAAAACTAACTTTACATATCTATACTTCTAAATCAGCCAGAGGATATAAGCATAAATATT
This sequence comes from Papaver bracteatum, assembly GCA_023529315.1. Classification (NCBI taxonomy): domain Eukaryota; kingdom Viridiplantae; phylum Streptophyta; class Magnoliopsida; order Ranunculales; family Papaveraceae; genus Papaver; species Papaver bracteatum. Next base: position 1,824,115 of record JAJJWX010003811.1, on the reverse strand, counting down.
TCTATTTTCTTTTTCCTTTAACCACATAACACACCCGTTTTTAAGCCCTATATTCTTTCCTTTATTAAAAACACATGAGCACAAGACATTCCTCTCTAAACAGCTTTTGAAAAGGTACATTCAAGGAACAGATGGTCAGTAGTTTCACTAACAAGTTTATCACACATAACACAGTGAGTATCAATAGGTATGTGTCTTCCTAACCTATATTTAACAGGCAAACAATCACTAAGAGATTTCCATAAAAACATTTGAACCCTAGGGATCACACTGAGTTTCAAGATATCAATCCAGTCCACCTTAACATCTACATGATTCTTATCACACAGATAATTATAGGCTGACTTAACTGTGACCTCTCCATCTTGTGTACCTAACTATTTGACACTGTCCATATTATCTATGTTACTCGGTTCAATCAAATTAATTTCCTTAACAGTTTCTTCATCGAAGAGATTATTTATTAAGCTAAACTTCCATTTTCCTAGTGGACAAATCAAATCAGAAACCTTTTCATACATGTTATTAATATTACCATTCTTTGGTTTAGGTAATTCTCCACTTGGGAGCCATTTATCTGTCCAAATATTAAATTTTTTTCCACTTCCTATATCCCAGGTATGGTTGCTTTTAATGATTTCTAGCCCTTTACAGATACTGGTCCAGACCCAAGACTTAACTATTTTCTTCCTAAATCTTAAAGGATCGGTTTTTTGAAAGTATTTACATTTAAGAATCTTACACCACAGTTTATCAGGATTTTTAATTAGTCTCCAGGCTAATATGGTTAGAAGAGCTTGGTTGAACTTATGTGGATTCCTAATGCCTAAACCTCCACTAGTTTTACTAATACACTGTAGTTGCGGGAAATCCCACAACACACCCCTTATGATTTTATGATAATAATTTCTAGATCTAAATCTATTTCACAATCAAAATAAAGATAAAAATGCTAAAATTGTAAAATGGACACAAGGATTTACATGGTTCGATCAATGTGATCTACATCCATGGGGTTAGGGTTCTTCCCTATGATTATTGAAATTACATTTAGGTTACATTGAGAATCTCCATTAATTGATAGAGTTCTAGATCTAGTTTTTGGGGAAGAAGATGATAAAGAAAATATATCTCTCTCTTATACAAAAAATGTGTGTCCTATAAAAAGTGTATCCCCCCCTTTTCTCTCTCCTACCTTTTTCTATATATAGATGTTTACATAGTGATGACATCTCAAAAGTAGTGGAGTACATCTCATATTCCCCCTATTTTAGGATCCCTTGCTACGTTCTCGCTTGCTCTGCTACCTTCTCTCAATCTCTGCTACCTTCTCGCAAGCTAAGTAAATAATTGAATCTCGCAGGCTCTTGCTAACTTCTCGCGAGCTATGGAAATGAATGCATCTCGCACACTAATAAATGTGCTATGCGATATTATGCTCCTACATTTTGCCTCTTTTTTCTTGAATATTGCTTGAAGAGCGATCTTTAAGAAAAAAATCTGTTGTTGTAGTAGTCTTTGATCTTTGTTGACGAAGGAACGAGCGAAAGAATACTGGACTTGAAAAGTACGTACTTGCCTCTATTCTTTTGCGAAGTAAGCTTTGCGAAATAAATAAGAAGTATCAACCCTTGAAGTATGTGAAGTATGAAGTATCTTTGAAGGAGTATAAGAAGTACTCAATCCTCGAAATATAAGAAGTATCCATCCTTGACTGCGAATAAGAAATATTTCCTCTGTTCTTGCGAAATTATTACTTCATTTTTGGTGAGGATTCTTGTTGTTCATTAGTGAACATCCATTTTGGAAATGATTCTTTCCGAGAAGATAAAGAACATAAAATGTTTTCTTGGTAATCCATAGTTGCCTCTATTCTTTATCTATGAGGGTCGAATCCTTGAGAAAATGTTGAATGAGCGAGTTGTTTCTTCATTCTTATTTTGCCTTTGTCTCATGTTTTGTGCTCATGCGATAGTATAAACTCTTCAAGTTGCTTATAATTTTGCGAAAAAATTAAGCGAAAAAATTATATCCTGCAAAGTAATCACATTCTGCGAAATTCTGACACATTCTGCGAAATTCTTAATAATTCTGCGAAATTCTTGTGCGAATTTAAAGCTTATGTAATGATTACGTCATGAAATGTATATGCAATGTTTATGTCATGAAATGCGTATGCGATGCTTTTATGATGCGAGTATGATGCTTGTATGATGAGAATGCTTATCTATTGCAATGTATAGTTAATGTTTGTGTTACTTAGCTCATTTTGCTCGCCAAAATTGATGTAGCTTTAAATTGCCTCCATTCTCCATTTCTGGGATTTTGTATTTAGTATATGCATTCCTCTTCGCGTATTTATTGTTCTCGCAAGTTCATTTGTTTGTGCTTTATTTTTATTGCTTTTATTCTTTGTCCATCTTTAGCTCATTGTATCTCATTGTTTTACTATCTCCACTGTTTATTCCTGCACTATTAGTATCGTATAATATAATATAATCAAAATATCAAAGGTGCATCATTTTCACTATCTCAATTTCATTTCTTTATACATGTTCGCAAGCTTGTTTGCTTACATATGATCATCTTCGCAAGTTTATTTGTGTACTCTCTTATGTGGTCTTATTGTGCCTTCCTAGTTAAAGGTCTTATTTTGCCACCCCTTGTCATTGCGACAAAATCGCAGGATGTCTTTACACTTTCATGTAATGACCCATTGATCTTGTCTTATCATTTATATAGTATTATTGCCTCTGTAGGATATTTTTCATGTGACAATATGACAGTCCTAAATATTCTTGCGAATGTAAAGCCCCATGACATTGTCGTCTTGCGACGAAATCGCAGGACGTCCGTACACTTGCATGCACTGACCCATTGATCTCGTCTTATCTTTCTCTTTTGTATAATTGCCTCTTCAGGATTGTCGCACAAATATGACAAGCCTAAATATTCTTGCGAACATAAAGCCTCATGACATTTGCGTCTTAAGACACTTATCATCTCCCTAATGGAGGGTGCCGCCCTTATCTTCCCCCTGGTTGCCCCTTCAAGGAGACGTACTTCTGCCATACAAGACTAGCTCCTCCCATCCAGTCTTGACAATAACCAGTTGTTTTCGCAACCACTTATCCCTTTTGCCTATATGGCTTATGGTTACGAGATTGCACCCTAAGTGGGGTTTTCTTCGGGACGAGTGCATCATAGTCAAGACTTGCCAAGAATGGCCAGGGTAGTTTCATACGCCTCAGGAACTCTTGGCTCAACCGTGTACCTATGTACCTTGATCATACTATGCATTCCTTAGGAGAGTCCTTATTACTTTAATCGCCTAACTTAAGTCATATGCTTAAGTTGAGAATCCAAGGTGCCTCTCCTAGATGGGCTTTCATTGACCCCAAATCTCCATGACTCAGGTTCCAGCAGTGGTATAACCTTATCCCTGAGCCATGCAACAAATACCCACTTCTATGATGCACTTTAGATCTTACATTTGCCTCTTGCGAAATTTTATTCGCAAACTAGGGTGTACGTCATAAAGGTTCGTCCCATTCTAATATGTCATTATTTTCTGATTTTCTCTTGCGAATTTTTTTCATGTCTCTATTATCTCTGCGAAATTATTGCATATCTTCATTCTTTCATTTCTGTCACTTCTTTTATTCATTCCTTCATTCTTTTCTTTCATTTTCATAATATCATATCATTTAAAGCAAAGTAAATATTCAAGAAAAATTCTAGTACATTATAATTCTGAAATCTTTTAGTTTATTAAATCAGTGTAATTATGTGATTGTATCGTTTTTTAGTAATCTTTGAAATATTTGAAATCAAATCAAAAATCTTTTATTTTATGTAAAAGAAATATTCTAGAGAAATATATAAATTAAATTTTCTCGGCTTTTTGTAATTTTGAAATCTTGAAATCTTTGTAATCTTGAAAAGTTAGTAATCTTTGTAATCTTGAAATCTTTGTTATCGTGCGATTGAATCGCTTTTTGTAAATCAAATAAAAAATCTTTTATTTTCTGTAAGTGAAATGTTCTATGAAAGGGTACTTAGCTCTTATACGAGTTTCCTGAATGTTGCGCAACAAAAAAAAATGTGAAAAGTGAGACTTTTTTTTTTATAAACTCCGAATTTATTTATAAAAGAATAAAAAAGAAGTAGGGGGACTAGGCCTTACCTCCAAAGACAAGGAGGGAAAACAAAGAAAAACAGAGAAACCAACCAAAAAGGACTCAAAAAGCCTGGGGCCGCAGGCTACATATTACGAAAGCGGTATAAAGGCAGAACCGAGTTGTCTATTCCAACCTTGTGCTTGATGAAATCAGGAGAAGATCTCCACCATCGCGACTCCACAGACGCGCCGTGCTTTTCCAGTAGATCAGCCACCGAGTTACCTTCCCGGAACACATGAGTACAGTATATCTGGATAGAATTAGCGAAGTTAAGGCAGATATTCCAGTTGGTCGACAATCTCCAAGGAACCACCTCCGGATTTTTAAAAGCATGTATCACAAAAAGAGAGTCACACTCCAGCCATAGCCTTCGAATTCCCATGGTATTGGCCAAACACAATGCAAAGATGGCACCCCAAAGCTCTGCGAAGACCGAGTTAGCTAATACCAAATTTTGCGCCAGACAGCCCTTGACCCGACCTTCCGAATCACGAAATACCACGCCACAACCCGCCGGACCCGGTTTACCAATAGAACAACCATCGATGCTGGCTTTGATCCAACCTGGCTCAGGGTTCATCCATTTAACCAATGTAGCTGTAGGAGGTTTAGGAGAAAGCCTTTTAATTCCCAGATAGTCCAGGATATGCTTGTCTTCTAAGGTGTAAAATGAGATACTCCGCTATTTCTGCTGGACTCAACAATGATCATAGCCAACATCTTTGTAGCTTGAGTGAAGGAGGTTACCTTGTGCTCGAATCTGAGGTTGTTGCGGCAGAACCAAATGATCCAGATGCAAGTTACTACCGCAATCCACAGCAACTTCTTTGTTTGCGAGCAACCTTTGAAACATCTGATAGAAGCAAAGATCGTTTGCATACTGCGACAGTCTAGTCTATGACCAAAAACCTGCATTATCCAACTCCAAAGCGAACTAGCAAAAGCACAGCTGAAGAAGAGATGTTGTTGGGTTTCAGCACAGCAAGGGATAGTGCAAAGATTGCAGCAATTAACAGTATCAGCTCCATAGAATATGACATTGTCATCTGAAGCTATACGATTGTGAAGGACTTTCCATATCGTGCAAGCTCTGCGCGGGGGTATTTTTACTGTCCAAAGATCTCTGAAGTCCTCCTGCACCACTGCACTTGGCCGGTGAAATTCATAGGCAGTTTTCATACTGATTGCACCCGAACTGCTACCTGTCCACACCTGTCTGTCCTCCAAATGAGGCGCAAACGGAGTTTCATTAATCAGCTGAGTGATGGCACCCTCCAGCTCCGGAATGTAATCAGGGATACTCCATCTGTCATCCACTATGAAGTCTTGCACCCTGTTGTGTAAATTTGAATTATCCAGCTCTAGAAAGTCCGCAATAGACTGATCCATATTGGTATACCAAATGTCGTTCCAGAAATCGATATTATTCCCTTTTCCGACCAACCAGATTAACTTGCCTTTGATGATGTTTCACTGTTCTTTGTAACCATGCCATATCGACGACTTTTTGTAAGTTTCCCCTGCGAAACACTCCTTAACGAAGTCTCCTAGAGTCGAATTACCTGTCATGAGCTTCCGGGACATCTTCATAAGAGCGGCATCATTCAATCTTTCGAGAGATTTTATACCCAGACCTCCCCCAGTCACCGGCAGACACACTTTATCCCAGGCTACAATGTTGTTATGTCTGATATTTATGTCCCCAGTCCATACAAAATTCCTTACCCATTTCTCCAAGGTTTTTGTGTACTCTCTAGGCCATTTGTAGATATTGAAGCTATACAAGTCTTTACTTGTTATTACGGAGTTAACAAGCTCCACTCGACCCATCAGAGAAAGCATCTTGCTTTTCCAGGTAGAAAACTTAAGTTTGATACTATCTAAGATCGACTGAAAGTGTAATGTTTGCGGCTTACCTTGGAAAATTGGGACTCCCAGGTAATGGAATGGAAGATTGCCCATGGGGATGTTATAAGAAGCCGCAATGGTAGAGATGTGATTCTGAGCATTTCTGCTAGCGTACATCGTACATTTATCTGCGCTAATTGTCTGCCCCGAGGTCTGACCATATTCCTCGAAGATTTGCATTATGGCCTTCACATATCTTTTGGTCCCTCTACAGAAAACCATTATGTCATCCGCATACAACACATGTGAAGGGAAGATTGTACCTCTTGGGGACGAAATGTGATGAATCATCGCCTGACTGTAAGCATTTGTAATATCAGCACTTAATACATCTTTGGCCAGGAAAAAAAGGATCGGAGAAAGAGGGTCTCCCTACCGCACCCCTCTTTTGCAGTCAAAGTATCCCATGGATTTACCATTGATCACAACAGACAGTCTCGCAGAATGAAGAATTGATTTGATCCAGCCCACCACCGTGTCGCATAAGCCATACTCATGCAAGCTCTGAAGGAGAAAGTTCTAATTTAGAGTGTCGAAGGCTTTGTGAATATCAAACTTGAGAGCAATATTCCCACCAAAGCATTTGTAGTCCAGCAAATTTATCGCCTCTGAAGTAGTACCAATACAGTCGAAAATGTCTCTATTCTTCAAGAAGGCTCTTTGTTGAGGGGATATAATTTTCGCAGCAACAGGGCTCATACGCGTCGCTAAGATCTTACCAATAATCTTAAAATGGAAGTTGCTGAGGTCAATTGGGCGGAATTTCTCAATTACATCAGCTCTTTTCTCTTTCGGAATGATAATGACATTACTCGGGTTTGTATTCTGCATTAGCCAACCATTCTGTAAAAAGGAGTTCACATAGTTTATAACGTCCGTACCTACTATGTCCCAGAACGATTTGAAGAAGATTCATCTGAAACCATCCGGCCCATGAGATCCGTTGGCATTCATCGAATCGACTGCCGCTTTAATTTCCAGGTTATCCGGCATCGCAGTGAGAGCAGCATTGTCATTTGAAGTGACCCTGGTTTGAACATTCCGAGTAATGAAGTCGGTGGAGGGATTCACTTTATTACTATCATAGAGGTTCTGAAAATAAGAGAGCACATGATCTGAAATTTCCTCATGAGAGAACAACAGTTCATTATTATACTTAAGATGGCTTATTTTATTGGTATCAACCCTAATTTTCACATAATTATGAAAAAACTTAGTGCAAGCATCCCCCTCTTTTACCCAATCTAGCCTTGACTTGTCTCTCCAGAAGACTTTCTGAGTATTAAGAGCCTCTACTAGATTATCCGAAGCCGCCATTTCAATCAAGTGAAGCTCATCAGAGTAACCCTCCTCCACCAACTGAGTTTGCGCCTTTTGCAGCTCCCCCGTTGCCTTGTTGACATTCAGACTGATATCACCAAATATTTCCTTATTCCAACGTTTGGGGACTGACTTTAGAAATTTCAGTTTTTGAATGAGCACATACATCGGGCAGCCGAAGAATTCTTGTTGCCAAGCCTTCTCAACCACTTCTCTCAGCCCCGGATGGTTCAACCAAGCGCTCTGGAATTTGAAAGAAGAAGCGAAAGTACGATCCCCCTTGTAAGCCTCAAACAGAAGAGGGTAATGATCTGACTTTACCCTAGACAAAGTGCTGCAGACCGTAGAATTCCACGAATCCAACCAATTTTCATTGCACAGAGCTCTATCCAGCCGCAGTTCTGTGTTGTGCCTACCCCTGCGACCATTCGTCCAGGTGAACCGAGCTCCCCTAGTGTCCAGGTGATGGAGGTCATTGGATTCTGAGAAAGCTAAGAAGTCATCACAAGAGATGCGATTCGGGGGAGGGCCGCGATACTTCTCATGAGCTCCCAGCACCGCGTTGAAATCACCAATTATACACCAAGGCTGCGTAGCATTGTTCATCAAACCAGTCAGACTAGACCACAATACCCTACGAGTAATATAAGAGTTTGAGGCATAGACCCCTGCCAGGAAGTACTCCATGTCTCCAATTGCAGCTTTGCAAGCTATCAGCTATGCCGAATTGGACACCACATCCACCTTCATATGGTTAGCACGAAGACACCAGAGATTCGAGCGGCGAGACCCTCTGTCATTTTGAGCCACCAGTTCCAGGTTTAGATTATTCCAATAGCTCAAAGGGATCGAAGAGAAAGCAATCCAAGGTTCTGCAATAAATATCAAATCCGGGGAAAATTTACGACAAAAATTGTAAAAAAATAAGTTGAGTATCTGCATTGCCGAAGCCACGCAAATTCTAGTAAAATGTTCTCATTGGGAAGGGTTTGTATCATTCCTAGGACGCATAGTCCAAGGTTTCGATAATGTTTCTTTCAAATCCAGAGTATCCTTTTTTTTCTTATCTTTCTTTTTCTGGGCTTTAGATATAACAGTTTCAAAGGCAGTGTCTTTGGAAATCTCATCTTCCCGCTTTTCCTCGTCTAAGGTTTCAACACTGACAGCGTCCTCCTCTGCAGAATGAAACCTCCTGATGTCTTCCTGAGTAGCATTTTTATTGATTTCCACCTCTTGAGGAGGTTCTTCAATATTCTCGGCAGTATCTTCTCCTACAGTCTCCTCACGACTAGTTTCGATCGTATTTATTGTCTCATTGTTATTTCCCGAATCTTGATCCGTAGTAGCTTCTGTTGCAGTCTCTTCTTGACTGGCTTCAGTCGCCTCTTTTTTCCCCTCCTTGTTGCCAGTTTCCAGCTCCGTAGCCTTTCCATTACCCACATTAGCATTTGAGACTTTTTTCCCCATTTACATCCTTGTGAACCTCAATATTTGGTTCCGAAACTACCACATTTTTCCCGGTATCACTCTTATTTTTATCAGTTTTTTTCTGCGTATTATTGTTTTTCTTCTGCTTGACAGTATCCTTGTTCGTGTCTATATCAATTATCTTGTTTTGTTGCTTCTTCTTGCACAGACCTTCCACATGACCTATTTTGTTGCAGAAAGAGCAGTAGAGTGAACTTTTTTCATATACAACTCTAGCCTTGAAGAAGTGTCCATTTCTCTCAACTCTAATCTCATCTATTTGTTTTTTTGATAAATCAATTTCTACCAAAATTCTTGCATACAGCCCAAAACTTCTTGTGATAGTAGCGTTATCCACATATAAAGGGTCACCTATGGCGCTGGAAATTTCAAACAGAGTTCCCGATCTCCAGTATTCATAGCTTAGGTCATGAATTCTAATCCAAATCTGAGCTAGAGATTGATGTTGGTTACTTGGATTGAAATCTGGGATCCATTTTCTAAAATGAACAATTCCCGGTTTGAGATTACAAGGACCTACTAAGCGAACATAAGTAGCATCTTCTTCAGACGAAAAATTGAAACAAAAGAAGCCCTTACCTAGTGTAGAGATTACCCATGGTTTGATGATCCATATCTTGGATAGCTTTTCATGAATATCTGACAGCTTCACCTGAATTTGACCCTTTGGTAGCACCAACCTTCCGATTAGGCAATTCCTGCATTCTTGTACTCCTTTTTGGTATTCATCTTCCGAAATGCGGATCGATACATCAGATCCATTAAAACAAGGTTTTGCCAGGTTTGACGAGTTGAAGTATGTCGATTTGAAGGATAGGGCGACATTAGCATAAGATCTGATGATATCCTTGTCGATCTCCTTCCCACTGATTATTTTTTTTGTTAATCTTAGGATTTTTGTTTTCAACCACGCATTCCCAAGAACAGATCCCAGTAGTAGTTTCAGTAGTAGTTTCCATTTTCTGTTTTCAAATTAGCCGCTGATTTGAACGCTAATCATTATTATTATGCTTAATTATCCGATTGATCTTGAGATAATTAAAAACTTCCGCCGGATCGAGAAATTTTTCCAAAAATTTTGGTGGCCGATTCAATCATCGAGTTTAGGCCGATTCAATCAGACTTCTCAAGCGTATGAATGTTAATACTGAATTTCAAATAATTTTAATGAACAAGAGAATCTTTATCTCACCAAGTGAGACTTGAAACCTTGACCTGTGAAAAGTGAGACTTGAACCCTTGACCTGCTTCTTGCATATTCTCGCTCCATACCAACTATTCTAACCCTCTCTTGCGAAATATCTTTGCGAAATAATCATCAACTTTATTCTTTGCGAAATAATCAAAGTCCGTGCAAAATTTCACGTAATCAAAAATAAATGTGCGATAAGCAAGAATTGATCTTGCGACCTGCTGCTTGCATTCACGCCTCCCGACCAATTGTGCAAGCTTCTTTTTATGCGAAATTATTGCACATTTGTTAAAACTTGTCTTCCTCTGGTAGTCTAAAAGATGCGAAAAATTCGCTGGAGGTGGGAATTGAACCTGCGTCCTCAAGCTCATTGTCTTCACCTCTGACCAAATTTGCTGCCTCTTGTTTTCGAAATAATGAAACAATATTGCGAGATTATTCATTTTTTCGCCCTCTGTAAAAAGAAGAAAACTATGCTCGCGGGAGAATTCGAACTTGCGAAATAATGAAATACACATTGAGTCCCAAGCTTTTATATAAGCCCCTCTGTTATTTTTAGTTTTTTTCCACCAAAAGTCTCTTTGAAGAGGATCTATTTTGTCTAGAGTTTTCTTAGGAATAGAGAAACACATCATCTGGTACAAAGGCATATCATACATATTTAATGAGAATTGTCCTTCCTGCTTGAGTGAGAAATTTAGCCTTTCAACCTTGGACTCTATTATAAACCTTATCCAACATATTCTGATAATTAAAAGACTTGGCTCTATTGAAAAATAAAGGAGTACCTAAATAGGTATCTGTTTTAGTAATTCTATTAACTTTTAGGATCCTAGACAATAACTTACAATGTTTGTTTTGGACTTTTTTACTAAAATAAATTTCTAATTTTTGAAATTTAATTAATTGACCTGAAGAATCACTAAAAACTTTCAGAATATCTAACAGATTATGAGCTTGAGTAATATTAGCAGTAGATAAAATGAAAGAGTCGTCAGCGAAAAACAAATGGGAAACAGAAGGACTGTGACTAGTAACCTTAATACCACTAATTTTACCTATACTCTCAGCATGCAATAATAATTTAGAAAGTGCTTCCATACAAATGATGAAAATGGCAGGGGACAGAAGGTCACCCTGACTGATTCCCCTAGTTGGGGAGAAAGACTTACCTGGAACTCCATTAACTAAATCATAATTTGTAACAGAAGAAATACAAGCATAAATTAAATCACAAAAATCATTTGAGAATCCTAAGAAGGTCAAAATGTTGATGATAAACTTCCATTCTAATTTATCGAAAGCTTTTGAAAGATCTAACTTAATGGCCATATAGCCGCTTTTCCTTTTACTATTTTTCATAGTATGCAGTATTTCACGCGCCACTATTATGTTATCTGTAATCTTCCTTTTAGGTATAAAAGCTGATCGGTTTTGTGAAATGATGTTATCCAAATATGGCTTAATCATATTAGCTAAAATTTTAGCAACTATTTTGTATAATGCATTACTAAGACTAATTGGTTGATCTCATCTGAAGTTTTTGCCATATTATTTTTAGGTACCAGGGATATGAAAGTATGCTTTATTTATTTATTGAAATCTTTTTCTAAAACACATGTTGGACCCAGTCTATAATATCTATGTTTAGTTCATTCCAGTAGTTTTGGTAGAAACTAGGGGGAAGCCATCAGGCCCTGGAGCCCCCCAAGCATTCATATTGAATAGAGCCTCCCTAATTTCCTCTTCTTCAGGGATTATACACAGGGCAATGTTATCATTTGTACCAATCTTAGGTTCGATTATTCTACTGAAAATGGGATCTAACTCTTTATCATTTGTCTGGTAGATATTTTTAAAATGTTTGGTTGTTAGATTATTAAGGTTGTCCTGGCCTTCTATATATCCACAATCCACTATCATCTCTTAGCCCATAAATTCTATTTATCCTTTTCCTTTCAAAAGCATACTAGTGAAAGAATTTTGTATTATGATCATGTTCTTTTATCCATTTTTCTTTAACATGCTGACCCCAATACATCTTTTCAATTGTATACCAAGAGTTGAGTTCATTATGTAGAGATTCTAGCTTATTTTTAGTGTCATAATTATAAGGTTTCCTATTTTCTTTTTCTATTTCATTCAGTACATTAGTTATGTTCCTGAAAATGTTTCCAAATTCCTTCTTATTCCATATTCTAAAGTCATTTTCTAAGTTTTTAAGAATGTCATTTATATCTGAGTTTCTTTCTTATAAGGAGTTCTCAACTAAGCTATTATAAGTTTTATGTTCTTGCCAGCATCTCATATATCTGTATGATCTATTACTTTTCTCTAAGTTTAGTGAAATATCAAGCATAATCGGAGAATGGTCGGATAAAACTCTGGTAAGGTGTTTAGTGCAGGATTGAGGAAATATTTCAAGCCATTTATGGTTAACTAAAGTCCTATCAATTCTTTCTTGAATATTCTCATTTCCTAATCTCTTATTTGTCCAAGTAAATGGTAAACCAATAAATTTTAAGTCTACTAATCCTAAATTTTGGATACAGCTGTACACATAAGCTAGGCTACTTGAACTAGTGTAATTACCCCCTTATTTTTAATCTTTATGTAAAATGAAGTTCATATCTCATATCAAAGCCCAATGGTTGTTTAAATCACTAAAACTATAGATGAAGTCCCATTGTTTTATCCTAAGTTTTCTATCCAGAGAACCATAAATAAAAGTAATGTTAACACTAATATTATCTTTAATAATATGAAAGTTAAAAACATTTTCCATAAAAGAGATGAGTTTGGCAGAAACTCCCTGATTCCAAGCTATTGCAAACCCCCCAGATCTGCCTATGGTTGGGATGATAAACCAGTCCTTCATCTTAATTTTGTTAAAAACTTTCTCTACTACATGCATTTTGACTTTAGTTTCAGATAAAAAAAACTAAGTCTGGTTTATAAGTTTTACGCAGATGGTTCAAATGATCTTGTTTTAAGTTTGCTCTCATGCCTTTAAAGTTATACCCATATTTCTTATCTTCCATGACCATATAGCAGAATAACAATCGCTTATAATAAGGAAAGTAACTATCCAAAATGCATTTTAAAAACATACAAACAAGAGTAACATTATCACATAAGAAGTAATTCAAACTTTTAAATTCTAAATTTTGCAAACTACAGTAAATTTTACTGATCCTAAACATTATAAAAGGTAATAACAAATTGCAGTAAAAATAAGAATTTGTTAAAACTACCAAAAAATTAAGAGACCTAACATACTTATTCAAACAGAATTTAGAAGTAACTTTATAGTCAAAATTATTAACCAGGGTCACCTCCACATCTAAGTTGCATTCCATGGGGTAGGTGCTGTCAGATAAGCTTTAGTGATGACCATCTCAGAAATTGCTTTGTTGTTCTTTTCGGCTTCAATTATACTCCAGCAAAGAGCATTTTCTTCATCATTACAGGAAATCTCTTCAATATCCCCATCATTTAGATTACTCTGATTTGAAAGATGAACCAAAGCCTCACCAATACCCATGTTATTACTTGCTTCATTAAGAACCTCCTCAGCCATTTGAACTGGAGTTTTGTTATGTTCTTTATTTACCATCATTCAATCACTACTTTCTCCATTTCCTAAATCTTCACCTGTCTCATTTATTACTATACTCTTCCTTCTACCCATTACTGCATACAGACTTAAGAGTCTAAACCAATCTGCTTTCTTTCTTTTTTGTTTTTCTTCTTTAGAATTGTTACCTTCTTCAAGCATATGGGGTTTTCCTTTTAGTGATTTCCTTATCTTCTCTGCGTTTTTATCACTCTCCTATGGCTCTTTTCCTCTTTCTTCACTAATGACTGGATCATTTCCTCCGATTAAATTTTTGGCATTGCTAATTTTCCTTCCATCTCCAATGATACCTATATTTCCACTCCTTCCACTTTCATTTTCCTCTTCATTGAAGTAAAAATCATTATCAATCCTTCTCCTTTTGGTGCCTCTGTTTTGATATTCCACTTTATCAATTTCACTGTCATAAATCTGAAGGCTTGCAACAGTTGTTTCTAAAGATTCCATTCTGTTTCTATTTGGTGCTTCCTGCTATTGAACTTCCTCATTTTTACTCCCTGAATCCTCTCATTCTTCATCATAGAAATAAACCTTAGGGAAGCACTTCTTATAAGCAATGATTCTTGGCTTACATTTTTCATCAGAATGATCACCATCTACAAACCATCACTTTCTGCATGTACCATGAGGAATCACCATGAAGATGATTATTTTTTTGATTGTCTCTTTATCCAATCCTTCTAGAATTATTATTTTGACTTGATGGACTAGAGTCTTCTTTAGATCAGTAAGAACATGTGCCTGGTACTCCCCTTGAGAGTTCAAAGGACCAATAAGAGTGAAAACCCTTCCAACTTTTTCAGCAACTTGTTTAGCCACATACACTTTCTCCACTAGATCACCTCTTAATTCCAACTTAAGCCAGAAATATTGTGCATCTAAGTCTATATCTTCAATTCTTGATTCACTGCTCCACATGCGCATAGTAAGAAGCTTACCATGAAATCTGTTTGGAATGGAGTAGATGGCTGTAGCGAAGTCACTCAATGCAACACAACTGGAACAAAGTAATCTTTGAGTCTGACTGTAAAAATGTACTCCATATGTTTCAAAAAGACTGTCCTCTATTCAATTTCCGTCAGTTTCAAAATTGTGTCAAACTTCTGTTATATGCGTATTTTTTCAATGAACTCTCTATTAGAGCCTTTAATTTTTTATATTCATAAATGCATACTAATGGGACCTAATCTAAAATATTAAAGAAATTTGTACAATTAAGGAAACTAATATATCCTTCATTCCTTTTAAAAGACAATATATTTGGCTCCAAGAATTAAATTCTCTAAAGAGTTTATACTCCATAAATTCGATATCTTTTAATTTTCCTTTTTTATTCCCTATTTAGAATCCTCTTAACAATTTTAGGCAGTTTTTAATACTTGCATTTCAATTAACATAAAATAGGTAAATAATTATGAGTAGTCAAGTAAAGTATTATGGTCTCCTTAATATTTTGACAAAGTCAAAGCGGACTGTCTTTTTGAAACGGAGGGAGTAATACTTTTAGTAAATGAAGGTTTGCTTCCTTACGAAGTAGGAAAACATGGTGTGCCGACCAAGTCTTAAACATGGTCGTATCCACAATATTTTCGAACTCAGTGTTTAACTCTTCACTAATTTCTCATCATTTCCTTTGATTTTTTCATCAATCTTTACTTTCTCCTATGCTTATATAATCTGTGTTTTCTTTCTGATCATGTTCTAACAAAATAGCTTTAAAACTTACAAGTTCAAGATTAACTCTTTATATGATTTGATTAGTTCTTTTCTTCAATAGCACTACCTTTGATTCCTTTTTTCTTCTTTTTTTGTGTTTTTTTCTAACTATGAGTTTCTAAATCTTTTTCAGAGCCTGCTTGATCATTGTGATGGGATTAATTCAGTTTTGGATCTTTGTAATCAGCATAATTTTCTTTACATCGGCAGTTTTGCCAACTACTGCAGTCTTGCAATCTTTAGCAGTATTACATAAAACAGTTTTGTTTAATAAGGTTGTATTACCAAATCTCTCCATGAAATATCTTAATATATACCAGTATGATCATTTTTCTTTCCCTAGTCAGGATCCTAAAAACCTTAGAGCTCTAAGTTTTCCACCGATCCATAACTCGTTGACCTTTTGGAAAATTCAAAATTCAAAAATTCCCACTCTTTCTTGCCAAAATCTTAGGAATGTTACGTATATCTCGGTCTTCATGCAACAAGATTTTAGCAGAATTATAAATATCGTCCATCCTATTACTCTGTTTAACATAATAAGGAATACTCATTATATTTCTTATAATACTTCTCCGATTTATATGTATCCATCTCATTTATCTCTCACTTTTAGGAAACAAGATTATCTTCTCTTTACTGATCTTTATCCTCATATCAATATAAGTAAGGATATACATCACACCTTGTTTCATCTCACAACTCTGATAAACCCTAAATCTATAGCTTGTGTGAGCAAAAGAATGAACTCGATTGACAATACCAAAGTTACTGACATCACTCTGAAAATGAAGAATGCAACCATTAAGAAGACTGCTGGCAACTCAGTTAGAGGAGCGATTGGTTCTTCTAAAAACATAAATGCTGCTACTGAAGAATGGGCTAACAGTTTGATTGGGAAACTAATTGTTAACGAGCTTGAAATCGAAACTGGGGACGTGAAGGAGGAACTAAATTTTCTTTGGAAAATCTACAAGAAGAAAGAAGTTAAAGTTGTGGGAACTCACTTGTATGTCTGCAAGTTTAACTCTGACAGAGACATGAATGACGTTCTAAAAAAATCTCCTTGGAATGTTCAAAGATGTTTACTTAACCTTCAGGTTCACACTACAGCCATTCCTTATCATGAATATGTTTTCACCAAACAGACTTGGAATGTTCAGTTCAAGGGTCTACTTCTTGAGCATCATCATGAAGCTGTTATCACTGAAGCTATTGAAGATTTGGGAAAAAATATTTCGACTGAGCCAAGAAATTGCAGGCCAAGATCTGGGAACATGATTACAGCTCGTATTGATATGGACCTGAGCACACCCATGAAAAGAGGGGAATGGTGGAATTCAAATTCTGAAGAAGCTGTCTGGATAAGATATCATTGGGTTAAGCAACCACATAGCCTTTGCAAAGAATGCTATATTGTAGTGCATAACAAAGATACTTGTGAGCATGTAGCTTTAGCTTTAAAAGAAAGAGCTATGATGATTGAGGAATATGAAGAATACTCTAATAAGAAGAATGAGATTGATGATGTGGACAAGGCATTAACAGACAAAGGAGAAGATGCTGACTTCATTTTGGTTGATGAAAATGAGGAATCTCACCAGGATAGTGAGGAAGGTAGAATCACTAAGAGGGCTAGGAACCAACCTAACCAAACTTCTGGTAATAACCCTTCCCTAACTCAACCCACTATAGCTGACCATGCTGGTATTGGAAATGGTAATGATCATACTGGTAATATTAATACTCAAGTGGAACTCATGGAAATTGCTGCAATGGAGGCTCACAAAGAAGTTGGTGTTGATTCAAGGTTTAATACCACACATGATCAAGGAGGCTTTGCTCGCAGTGTAACTATCTATTCTTTCTCTTTCTTTTCTTATGAAGTTACTCTTTACTATAATTATTTTTGCTATAGGTCACTGTTTTTTGGTAATAGCTTAAATTACCCCGCTTACTTATTTGTCTCTTTTAAAAGCATAAATATGAGGGTTTTAGCTTGGAACTGTCAGGGTTTTAATAGTAAAACCACTAGGGATAACTTAAAAGACTTGATAAGTAGATATGACCCAGACATTATCTTCATTTCAGAATCTAAATTAGGTACTGATAAAATGCTTAAATTGATCAAACTTTTTAAGTACCCAAACAACAGACTCATATCATATGTAGGTCTTGCTGGTGGCCTTATTCTTTTATGGAAAGATGGTTTTCAGTTTAACATTGTAAATGCCGATTCCTGGATCATAAACTGTTTAGTTCATGATGACCCATCAAAACCTGAATGGATACTCACTTGCATGTATGGATCTTCTTACTCTAATCATAAAGAAAGACAATGGTCTTATATTAGAGACATCAGTCAAAACATAAACCAACCGTGGGTTGTTATTGGGGATTTGAATTTGGTCTTCAGTAATGAAAACAGGTCTTCTATTCAAGCTTCTTCTTCTACTGCTCCAAGATACATTGCCTCATCTTCAAGGGTTTCTTCTTATATAAATATGATTCATGATGCTGGTTTGGAGGACATGGGATATTCAGGGAGATATTTTACTTGGTCTAGTAATGTTCATGGTACTGGTGTTAGAAGGTCTAGATTTGACAGGGCCTTGACAAATGCAGATTGGGTTCTTCATTTCTTTGATTCCAAATTACTTCATCTACCTCAAGTTGGTTCTGATCATTATCCAATCTTATTGGATACTTCTTCAAGTAAAAGTGATAAAAGAAGGAACTGGAAATATTTCCAATGTTATGAAAGAGATGAATCCCTCAAATCTGAAGTTGATGCTGCCTGGAACAATCAGTTTCAAGGTTCTCATGCTTTTCAACTCTCAAGAAGATTAGTGATTACTAGGAAGTACATCTCAAAATGGAATAGAACTAAATTTGGTGATATTCAAACTAATATACATCTCCTTCATCAGCAAATTAAATCCGTACAACAACAATCTCAGCCTCAAGATACAAGTACTTTGCAGGTGCAACACTTGGAAAAAGAGTTAGAACACTGGCATCAAATACAAAGTGAGTTCTGGGGAAAAAAATCTAGGGATCAGTTCTACTTGGATATGGACAGGAATACTAAGTTTCATCATACTAATGCAAATAGAAGGAGGTCCAGAAACAATATTGAAGCACTGAAGGATAGTAATGGGAATTGGTGTTCAAGCAGAGAAGAGTTAGAGAAGTTACTCATTCATTATTACTGTGATATTCACACAACTTCTTCTCCTACAAAAAATGAAGCTTTACTTCAAAATATCCCCCAAGTTATCTCTACCTCTGATAACTTAGAGTTAACCAAGGTTCCTGAACCAAGTGAAATTTGGAAAGCTCTAAAAGGGATGAAACCATGGAAGGCTCCGGGGCCAGATGGTTTCCCCCCTGGATTTTTTCATTCTCATTGGGAAATTATTGGAAATGATGTGATTAATATGGTTAGACAATTCTTTTAGACTGGTTTCATTCTCAAGGAATTAAACAATACAAATATTTCTCTAATCCCACAGTCAAAAAACAAGCAGTTCCCATCTGATTTAAGACCTATTGCCTTGTGCAATACTTCTTACAAGATTATCTCAAAAATTCTTTCAACAAGGATGAAGAAAGTAATGAACAAGATCATATATCCACTACAATCTGCATATGTCCCAGGTAGACAAATTTCTGATAATGTTCAGTTGGCTCAAGAAATTATTCACACAATGAAGAACAAAAAGGAGAAACAAAACTATCTTGCTCTAAAGCTTGATATGTCCAAGGATTTTGATAGAATTGAATGGTCTTTTCTTATGGATGTCATGGAAAAAATGGGCTTCTGCAGTGCTTGGTGCAATCTTATCATGCAATGCATTAGCACTCCTAATATTTCTATACTTCTTAATAGTTCACCTTGTGCTGCTTATAAACCAACAAGAGGTATTAGACAGGGTGACCCTTTGTCATCATATCTGTTTATTATTGCAATGGAGGCTCTTTCTAGACAATTGATTATGGCTGAACAAACCAAGAAGATTGAAGGAATTCAAGTTGCACCTGGAGCTCCTTCTATCTCCCATTTATTCTTTGCAGATGATTGTTTGTTATTTTCAAATGCTAATCTTTATAATGTTAATAATCTATTGGAAGTCATTAAAGACTTTGGTGCGGCCTCTGGAAAAATGGTAAACTTCAGTAAGTCAAGTGTATTCTTCAGTGTTAATGTTCCAGCAAGATTCTGCAGAATTCTGTCTAGAATACTGAAAGTACCTCACATGAACCCAGAAGAAAAATACTTAGGTATGCCTTTGTTGATTGGTAAGAGCAAAAAGAGATGCTTTAATCATCTTCTTGATAAAGTGAAAAATAGGTTATCTACTTACAGAAGCAAAACAATGTCACAGTGTAGCAAATCTTTAATGATTAACACAGTAACTAACACCATTCCCTCCTATACAATGAGTTGCTTCCAGATTCCAAAAGATACTCTGAAGGAGATAAGTGCGTTGCAAAGGGAATTTTGGTGGGGTTTTGATGACAAGAGGGGTACCTATGTTACCTCTTGGAAAGATTTAAACTTGCATAAGGACATTGGTGGGAAAGTATTTAGAGATCTAAAAATCCTAAACAATGCTCTCTTGGTAAGAGTTGCATGGAGAATCTGTACTAACTCTGATGCTGTTTGGGTGAAGTGTATGTCTGCAAAATACTTTCCTTATACAAGTATGTTGCATGCTACAACTAAAAAATATTGTTCATGGGCTTGGAAAGGACTTCATAAAAACATGGACTTTATCAAAAAACATTCTTGTTGGAAAATTGGTGATGGATCTCAAGTAAAGATTTGGATAGATGTCTGGGTTATAGGCATGGAAGAACCACTAGTACCAAGAACAAAATCACTAAACAATGAAGATTTTGTCTGGGTAAAGGAGCTCATTACTCAAGATGGTAATACATGGAATGATGATTTAGTGCATTATCTTTTTGATCAGCATACTGCAGGTCTTATTCTACAAATGAGAATCCCTGTTCATTCACAGGATAAACTTATTTGGAAGCTTACTATAAATGGTACTTTCACCCTAAAATATGCTTATAAGAGATTATTTGAGGATAGTCTAGGCACAAGACAGTTCTCTATTTTCATCCAAGGTACAACCATCAAGTGGAAAAAGTTTTGGAGCATTAATACTTGGCCAAGAGTGAAACATTTTTTCTGGAAATGCCTAAGTGATATTCTTCCTACAAGAGTTCGTCTCTCTAGACAATGTGGTTACATTAATCAAAGTTGTGCCTTCTGCAACCAACATGATGAAACTACAATGCAAGTTCTCTTTCATTGTCCTTTCTCAAGGGCAGTTTGGATGGAAATTCCAGGTGGTAGTCAAGTCCTTATGGGGAGATTCAATGACATAGCTTCTATCTTTGAAGATTGGATGGCTCAAGCGCAACAACAACATGGGCAAAGTAACTAGCTTAATTTATCAATGGTGGTGACATGGAGCATATGGAATGAACGTTGTGAAGTGGCTTTTGAGAATAAGAGAGCGAACCCTAGCGTAACTGCTAAAAAAGCTTTCAGTTTTGCTAGTTATCTAGTTTCCATTACTGATAATCATCTGGGATCTGACATGAATGTTTCTATACCCCCAATTCCATCTGTTGTCTGGAAACCCTATGATCCCCCTTATTACACTATTAGCTGTGATGCCTCTTTTGATAAAAACACTGGTTTAACAGGTGTTGGTTTGGTGTTACGTGATTTTGCAGGAAACTGGAGGAGATGCTTTGCAAAGGCCTATGCAGGAGTAACAGATTCAGAATGAGCAGAATGTCTAGCTATGTACGATGATGTGGTCTGGTGTAAGGAAATGCGAATCTCTCATGTTATCTTTGAGAGACTTACAAAGTATTGATGGTTTTATCAACAACTATATATCAGCCATTGCGTGGGAAAATGAGGATATTCTGCAGGACGCTATACACATCATGAAGAGTTTTTCTGATTGGAAATGTCGTTTTATTCCTAGAACTTGTAATAAACCTGCTGACGAACTCGTTAAGTTCAGCAGGAAGTTTAATGTAACACAGGTCTGGCTTGATAAGCCTCCCAGTGTCATTGAAAATCTTCTACTGTTAGACAATATTCATTCATCTGATTAATAAAACCTTTCTGTTTTGCATCAAAAAAAAAAAAAAAAAAAAAATTGCTTCCTTATTGACAATCTTCTCCCTTGATAAATAAGTGTGTTCAACTGTGTGATAATCATAATAACTGCTCTCGTGTTTATGTCCCTTGAGTTTGTAATAGGTAAATAAGTGTGTTCAGCTGTGTAATAATCATAATAACTGCTCTCGTGTTTATGTCCCTTGAGTTTGTGATAGGGTGGCCGATGGCTTAGCTTAATCTGTCCTTGGAGGTTTTTAATCCCGAAGAATAGTGGCAAGTTCCATCAACAGCTCCCTTCATGTAAAATAAAACTTGCTACTGATGGATATTTTATTTAATGTATAATATCCTTCTCTTTGTCAAAAATAAATAAATAAAAACTCTTTGGTTGCAAAACATTAATCAAATTCAAGAAATTTGTCAATTCAAGATTAGAAGGAAGCAACTCTGATTAATAACATCAATCTGTTGCAAACCAGATCTTGTAAGAGCAGCGTAGCCATCAAATTTGGGAGTTTCCCATACAAACTGGAACTCAAACTTAAACAGAAAGAATAACAAAACTCTGTACCGAGTTTTTCAAGTATACCATGAATTTGTAGTCTCTCGCTGCAAATATAACCATGGTGCGGACCGATATTTCAGTATCTGCTAAGGATCTAAATAAACAGGATTCAAAATTTTCGTTTTCATATGACAGGCTTATTCTGTTTTATCATTATAATACCAACAAACATCTGTTGTGTGCATTCATATGTCGAGGAGAAGTCTGCGGGGGTCCTCAACGACATCTTTGATACGACGTAAGAAGAAAACTGCCTCTCTCCCATCAATCAGTCGGTGATCATATGTCAGTGCAATGTACATCATTGGCCTTGGAACAACGTTGCCGCCAACTACCATCGGACGGCTCACGATCGAATGCATACCCAAGATAGCTGACTGCAAAGCGAATATCCAGTTATTAGACTCCTTTTCAGTAAGAATACTCTGAAAGCTGAGAATTAAGGCTCCTATTGCCGGTACGCAGACAAGTCTACTTAAATTTGGCACACTACAGCACACCTTAAACTCTTAGGCCCAATTAGTTGCATTTATACAACAACAAAAAACAAGTCTGTGATATACCTGTGGAGGGTTAATAATGGGAGTGCTTAAAAGGCTTCCATATACACCACCATTGGATATGGTAAAGGAGCCTCCTGCCATCTCATCGATAGACAGAGAACCATCATTTGCCTTCTTTGCCAGCCTGTTAATCTCCTTCTCAATGTCAGCGAAATTCATTTTTTCGGCGTCCCGGATAACTGGAACAACCAGACCCTTCAAAAACAAAGTGAATGAGTGGGGAAAACTTTCAGTCAATAGGAAATATCTCCCAAAAGACGCATTAAGCCGGATTTAAAGTTATGTAATACCCAAAGAAAAAAGAAACTTCATCTCAAAAGATGACAAACCTTTGAAGTACCAACAGCAATACTAATATCAACATAGTCTCTATAGATGATATCATCGCCGTCAATGACTGCGTTGATAATTGGCTGATTCTGGAGACCACTGACAGCAGCCTGCGGAAAACAGAAATATTGTCAACTGAAATACATGTATCTGCCCATCCACAATAAAAGATCAGCCACGGACCGGTACATACCTTAACAAACCCTGACATAAATCCCAACTTGACTCCATGTTTTTCTACAAAGGCATCCTTATATTCAGAACGAAGCTTCATCAGGTTAGTCCTGCATTACCACGAATATAAAATATGAAGCCAGTTGTCATGAGGATGGAAAAAACAAAGGTCAGAGGGTAACCCAAAATTCTGGTAAGGAGAAAATAATCACATATCAACTTCATTAAACGTGGTCAGCAAAGCAAACGTGTTCTGCGAATCTTTCAGGCGTGCAGCAACTCTCTTTCTAAGCCTTGTCATTGGTACCTGCAATGATGACCAGAGTGAAAGTAATCAAAGATCCATGTGCTATTCTCACAACTTATTCATTGTTGAGAAAAAGAAATGTATCGGATTAGACCCCTCTATGGTACAGTATAAACAGAAATGACGAGACATATCTACATAGAAGTCACGTAACTTACTCTTCTTTCCCTTTCCTTGGGAGGAAGAATAGGTTCTGTAGCTGAAGTTCTAGAAGGTGCTGGGGAGGGTGTTTTAGGTTTGTCCTTGGCAACAACAGTTTCTACGGAAGGCTTTATCTCCTTTTCCGCAGGAGCTGATGGCTTTGGCGTCTCTTTAACAGTATTCTTCTCCTCGGATGGAGCAACATGTGTCACGTTCGCACCCTCACCAGATTTTGAAATGACTGCAATTCTGGTCCCTGGTTCTACGGTATCACCTTCTTTGGCTACAAACTTTAATCAAAAAAGGAACTTACTAACATAAGTATATTCATGAAGGAAACTGGAAAAGAAATAGAATATATTTGTGTACACAAGATACAGCAACAACAAATAATTTACCTTCTGGATAACTCCAGTTTCAGGACTAGCGACGTCGATGGTTACCTAACAATTGCATAATCGAAGATTCAGGAAAGGCATTCTGTGAAAATAGACACTATTTGAATGATTGGAAATAAATCCTGATATGTACCTTATCGGTTTCAACTTGAGCAATTGGCTCGTCGATTTGAACACTATCACCAGGTTCTACATCGAACGTGTTACATTTACCACAAATACTTCAATTAAACAGACAGAACAAAAAATCTTATAAAGAAAGATGATGATGAGAAGTTATGACATACTTTTTAAGAAAGCTGCTAGAGTACCATCTGTAATAGATTCTCCCATGAAAGGGACAACAGCATCAACAAGGTCACCTTCAAATCAACAAAAGTAGTTCAGATTACACTGCTCGAAAAAAGTATAAATTGTATCAAAAGCGGGAATAGCTACCAAGAGGAGTATGTGAACATCGCACCATTATCTGAAGAGAATGACCTAGTCCACCCTTGAAGCTTTGAATCTTTTCGAAGTAAACAGCCAAGCTCCCTGCATCACATCGCACGCAAAATATTGCTTGTTGAGTTAAGGCACGTTCCATAAGAAGAAACTAAGTGGATTAAATTACGGTCTCAAACTTCTCTAACGACTGGGTAAGTTCCACTGAGAGCTAACCTCATAGACTTTGAAGTAACTGTAGTACCTGCAAACACAAGGTTTACAGTGATCAGAATATTAGCCTTGAAACAACAGTATATATGTATCTTCACAACCAAAGGACTAAAACATTGTTTTACTTCTCACCAGGTAAAATCTGGCAACTGAAGTTCTGTACATACTTGGATCCTCTTCGAAGAAGTAGGGTCTGCATAGAAAATTGTGAAATGCCAATAAGAATCTTCATCCACGAGAAAACGGAAAACATTAAGCAAGAGCGCTGCGTCAGATTCTAGGAAAAACAATGTCTCCTAATGTGATGCTTATGACTACATACTGAGTCTGTGTTGTGTTGTATGCTTAGTAGTATTGATGAACTCCACGTCCATTCCAATTTGCAAAATAGTGTTGAATTACTTCTAATGAATAGCCTACAGGGGATCCATAGACCACGAGAAACCTAACATGGACGGTTCTAGAACCACTGAGTCTTTAAAGTTTCGTTTTATGGTTAGAAGTTTTCAAATAACCAAGTCTTCCATTTTCACCCCGATTGGTTTAGTTTACAAACAATTGATACTTGTGCACAGAAAGACAGCAAAACAATTTCCTAGAAAAGACAGCAAAGATCATTTTTAAACTAGCAAACCCCAATTTTGACTTGAAAATGCAAAAAGAATAACAATAGCAACATCTTGTATGATATATCAAATGAACTCATGATGCGAGCTTCAGATTTAACTTAAAAATCATCAAACGAACAAAAATAAAACTTGTATACCTCATTGCTTGCTGCTGTGTAGCTTCTTGTTGCAGAAGATGCAGATGGGCGTAGTCTATGCAAAGACTGCCCTATAGTCTGATATACAATTCAACAAAAATAATCATGATGATCCTTATCAAAGACAACAAACATGACCACTTGAACAATCAACAGAAAACAACCAAGTTTAAGAAGATAGAAAGAAAAAATAAAAAACAACTAATCTCGATTCAATGAACAAAGCAGAAAGAGATAAATCTTACAGAAGAAGCATTAGAGCCTTCAGAAGCGATTTTTCGCCTTAAAATAGCTAACATCTTTGGAAAAAAAAATCTTTCTCACTCTACAACAACAAAAACAATAGCCACAAACAAGTGAGAAAATATTGAACAGATCAATGGTTAATTTTAATATATTTATTTAGGTTCTGAAAATGAAATCAACGACTAACACGAAAAATAGCTCAAAATTATTCTTAAAGGAAAAGTTGTATGAATCTCCAGATGGAGATGAAGAAGAGCCGAGGCATATGATGATATTTATTAAATTTTATTTCAGATCTAAAAAGAAATCGAACCTGTTTGAGAAAACGGTGGTATGTTCTTTCCCAGAGCTCTCTTTTGGTAAGGAATAGAAACGAAAGGAAAGAGAAAAAAAAAAAAAAAGGTATAGAAAGAAGCGAACCGAGTCGCGACACTGACACGATTTAGTCCGCTTTATTAGTGTTTCGGTTTCTTAAGAAAGTGTTCTCTGGCGCTATGGACATGTAGTTTAAGTTGGACTTTTTTTTTATATGTTTGCCCATACAGGTGTAAGATATGTAAGCGTGACCCGGTCTGGAAGCGATTTTGCTCTAGCAGCGCTAGAGCATTTTTAATTTAGCGCTGCTAGAGCCATTGGATCGGTGGATCCAATGGTGGTGGTGGTGGTTTATGGTGGAAATTGCATTTTTGTCCTTGGACTAAAAAATTACACTGGGAACCACCACCATTGGATCCACCAATCTAACGGCTCTAGCAGCGCAAGAGCATTTTGATCTAGCGCTGCTAGAGCAAACTTTTTTCCGACCCGGTCTGTTCTTTGTACTAGGCATCTCCGGTAGGACATATACATGGAGCATATCACCTAACAAAAGTGAATTTGGAAATTTACTTTGAGGAATTCCCAAATTTTGAAAGTTACCGTAACATTTGGAAATAAATTGTATTTACCATTCGAGTGTTTTTTTTTTTGGTATAGTATCTGCTTTGAACATATTTATTTGAATATTTTTTTGAGAAATATATAAAAAATTACTAGATATACAAATGATTTTCTATCTTGACTAGATGTAATCCGTGCTCTGCACCGGATTGTAAAAATTTGTTTGGTCTTGAATTTTAGGATGTTGTTTTTGAACATTATGAGTCAAGTAATATTGAGTGTTTCCCTGCGAACAACAATACACATATATATTTGCATCACCAGCATATCAATTTTAGAAAAAAGTCTCATAATCATCACATTCACCCCGCAACATCCGGCTTTACATTATTTATTTTTTCTTGGGTACTGATATGTAAACATGGAAATCTTAACTTGCAATAAGCACAACATAGTTAGACAATTTATTCATTTATTGTGAAACCGAAAAATAATTATATAAGAGAATTTCTTTATATGCTTATTCTTTGTATTCATGATATCCCAAATTGTTATAGTTCTTGATTCGGTGCTGGTAGCCTAGTAGTAGCATTACCATGCTGAAGTAAGAATCCTTTTTATCCTTTTCAACATTTAGCAGTCATCTGCGTACATATAAAACACACATGAAAATAAGGTAAACACAATTCACCGTTGTCACTCTTGCATCACCCCTAAACAGAATGTACTAAATTAGAACCCAAAAAAAAAAAAAGTGTAAGCATTTTAAAGGAATGTCTCATCAAGGCAATCTTGTCAGTTTCTAGAATGTTAACCTCTTTTGAAGAACAACCAAACATCTGAAGAAAAGTTTATGGATTATTAGTTTCATCATCATCATAATCAGCAATCACAATGAAGTTTTGAATCAGAAACTTATATCATTAATCCAAAAATATCATTAATATTGTTACACATAAAGATTCTTTCATTCCCATCGTTAAAATGGATGGTGCAACACCATAATGCTACACATTCAGAAAATATGCAAATACCTGGAGTCCTTTGTACCAATTGATCATTATGAAGCGAATTCTGATAGCGCCAACCTTCTTGACGGAAGTTACTTTAGCCGTTCTGAAAAAATTCAGACAAAAAATAAAGTTATGAAATATTCTGAAACAACTTATTCGCAGGTACTCGGAGTTGGAATATTTAAAAACATTAATCAAATATCTCTAGGAGTTGGTTTCCGTATTTCTCTATAGGTCTGAAACAATGAAAATTTTAAGCGCTAAACCAATCCATCGACCGACTAAAAATTACAGAGGTATATACGGAAGAGGGATAGTATTTAGATCGCTGAAAGCAGTTATTTGTCATCACAACAATCAAAAAAATTCAAATACGAGATAACTTCAAAATCCGTGAAGGGATACCATTTGAGCATAATAGTGAAGTTATTCGTCTAGATTATAAACCCATGTTGTTACCCTTTTTATTCGTATGCACTAATAATTGCGAAGCACGAGTTTCAATCCTCTGTTAATTCAAGTTCTCAAGAATGACGGCCAATACCCCATCGACCATAATCTGAGCAGGAGGTTCCAAATACGTACCATCAACAAATTAAAAAAAGGTTTATACTCATCAAAATAGACTCAAATTGATGTCTCCATAGGAGATAATTGGATGAATCTAATTAAAAGGATACAAAATTTGAAATGTTTTGAAAAGTTAAGTGAAATTGAGATTTTATAGTTGAAACTGATTAACAATAGTATTCATATTCTAAGAAATAGATGTGGCACCATATTCTGGTGTAGTAAGATGGGTAGTCACCGAGAAGTTAATAGGGTTTTGATGAAAAAATTAGATCTGAAGGATCAATGAAAACTGGTAAACTGATACCATGTAGGAAAAGTTATTGAAACAGATTCAGAATATCATTTAGTTATTAGAAAATAAGTGAATTATTACAAGGAAATAATAACTCTAAATATAGAGTTAATGTGTCTGAAAAGATAAATACACCTAAAGTAAAAGACACCCAACTCTCAAACACTCGTTTACTCTAACATGTCCATAGATGTTAATAATCAAAGTTGAAAAGTAACTTGTTAACTGGTGCCCAAAACAAAAGGAAATTGAGATATAGTACACAATAGAAATGATAAAAGTCACCGGATCCAGAGTACTCTCTATTCTGCGGTCAAAAAATTTGCAGATTACTCCTATACCTTTGGAGCATTACTTCATCAGGAAGACGATTTATCAAATGGTCCATGAATATTATGAAGACCATCTTCTCTCCGATTTTATCGGTTCTTACATTCTTGTATTAGGTCAGTATTTGGAATTCCTTCTCTTTTCCTTGTCGGAATTTTCAATCATGTACCATTACAAGCTTCTTATTTCTTATTTCTTTTTCAATTTGATGTACTTGAGATCTATGTAACTAGGGTTGTTAATCTTTGGCTTGGCGGGAGATGCCCTATTAACCTAGCGGAGTTCATTGCATCGGCTCCCCTAACACCCCTCCTTAAACCGGATAAGAGCATTCGTCCCATTGCTGTTGGGACAATTTGGCGTCGACTGGTGTCCAAAGCGGCAATGAAAGGGGTTGGTAAGGACATGGCAGTGTATCTACAGGATTTCCAGTTTGGTGTAGGTGTTTCAGGTGGTGCTGAGGCAATCCTACATGCTGTGAATAGGTTTGTCAGTAAACATCATGTAGACGCTAGCCTCTCTATGCTAATGGTTGACTTTACCAATGCTTTTAACCTAGTTGACCGAACGGCTATGCTTTCTGAGGTACGTAAGCTTTGTCCATCTATATCGCCTTGGGTAGAATACTTGTATGGTCAACTCCGCACGGCTCTATGTGGGGACTCCTTTATCTACTCATCCACAGGAGTACAACAAGGTGACCCTTTAGGGCCTTTGTTATTTGCTCTGGTACTTCATCAGCTTATAGCTAAGATAAATGAGCACTGCATATTATCCCTACATGCCTGGTATCTTGATGATGGCACTGTTATTGGCGACACCGAAGAAGTGGCAAAAGCACTCACTATTATCAAAACAGAAGGGCCTGCGCTGGGGCTTATACTGAATATTAAGAAAACTGAAATATTTTGGCCCTCTTGTGATGGACGAAGGATAAGTGATGGGATGTTTCCTGTCGAAATCTCAAGACCAGATAAGGGAGTCAAAATATTAGGTGGTGCAGTTAGCCTCGACGATGGTTTTGTGAAGGGCCTTGCCATTAAGAAGGCTGAAAAAGCAGTGGATTTGATGCAGATTTTATCCAAGCTCCATGATCCTCAAAGTGAATTGCTTCTTTTACGAACGTGTATGGGTATCTCCAAGCTTCTTTTTGGCCTTCGTATTTGTCACCCAGACTATATTATGGAGGCGGTAGATATATTTGATAGAGGCTTGCGAGAAGTGGTGGAAGGCATCGTGGTGTGCGGGGACCGTTCTTTGAGAGCTTCAGGAGACTATCTACTCTACCTATCAGATATGGAGGTCTTGGACTTTATACTGCTAGGGAGGCATCTGAGTATGTTTTTGTGGCTTCACGTGTGCAATCTTGGGGATTACAGGATCACATATTGAGGAGTAGTGGTGTGGACGGTATGGATGATAATTTTAATAAGGCTTTGGAAACGTTACAAGTGACTCTTCCTGATTTTGATCTTAACAACTTCACCAATAAAGACAACGCCCCCCCTAAAGCACAAAGCATCCTGGCGAGTGCTCTTTTTGGTAGAGTGGTTAAGGACATTGATAGAGTTTACATGCTAACGGAGAGACAGAAAGCGGTTTTTGGTTGTTTGCAAGCAAAGACATGCCCAAGATTTTCTTCTGCTATTCCGATTGAGGGGCTAGGGCAGAAGATGTCTCCTTTGGAGTACCGGTCTATCCTCAAATACAAAGTTAATGATCCCGCTTTATCCTCTCGACTCTCGCTGCCCTGCTTGCATCACAGGTTGCTTGGATTCATATGGTGAACATGCAGTTCATTGTAAAGTAGACCCTGGTTATAAATATAGACATGATCATGTGAGGAATATTTTGTATGATGTACTGTGGAGGTCTGGCATTTCGGCAAAGAAAGAAGCACCTGTGCATTTCCTGACAGACCCACTTGAAGGGAGATCGACACTAAGACCAGCTGATGTTCTTATTTTTGGATGGGATAATGGGAAACACACATGTGTTGACCTCACCGGGGTATCTCCTTTGGAAGGAATTGGACATGACACCTTTACAGTCGGGCGAGCAGCGCTAAAGGCTGCCTCAGGTAAGATATCGAAGCATGAGAAAGCATGTGTTGACAATGGGCATGCTTTCGTCCCCTTTGCTTTTGATAATTTTGGCTATTTGGCTCCAGAAGCAGTTGGACTACTCAAGAGGGTCCAGAAAGTCATGCGCAGCAATGTAATGACCCCTGGCTCACGAGATTTTATTTTTAATAGGATAGGTTTTGCTATTCAAAAGGGCTAGCGGCATAGCTTGTCGCTCGCTTGCCTAGTATGTAATTTTTAACTTTGTAATTTATTATTAGGTTAATTATTAAATTGATTTATTTATTAATGAAAATTGAATTACCAAAAAAAAATATGATAAAAGTCCAATAGACATAACATATATGAACTCATTTAAACCGGTATTATTTAAATTACTAATTCATATAATGGTGCCCAAAGTAAGCCCAAACACCAACAAAATGAGAATTTACATAAGTTGTTGGTTCTGAATAATAAGGTAACCAACAAGTGTCTGGGTATGAATCATTTAAGGTTGGTCCTCCAATTATAGCTCCTACTAAAACATTAGGATTAGGTTTTGTACTTTTGAAATAAGGACTCCCATCTTGTCATTTTAGTCTTTCCAGGTGTTCATCCATGGATGGTAATGTTGATCCTCTATGGTGTATAAAATTGGATACTTCTTACCATATCCTACCATGTAAGACATGTTCATGGGATTGTGTCCCAATATGTAATCCACCTGTAAAATAAAAGAAAAATTGAGTTTAATCTATGTTCATGAAGATGCCTCAAAGGAGCGGAACTATATAGAGTCATCCACCACGAAAGTAGGATTGAAATTCTACTTTTGAGTCATAAGATGATCAATTTTAGGCTCATAGTCATTTATGTTAGAGCACTGCTCGGTCGAACTCGCAAGCGTTTCTATCTCAAGCTTATTTGTAAAGTTAAGTTGCCAAAACTGTAAGTCTTGATTTCTAGTCTACTTATAGCTAAGTCTCGGATTAGTATAAAAAGTATAGTTGAGCATTAGACTTCACAGCGTTCATCGATTGAAGAGGAAGAACTACTAAGGGGAGCTTGTGGAACTTCATCAACAAAAGGTATGTGGAGACCTGAACTCATCTATCACTCAAAAGTCTATCTGCTATACCTCCTATTTGAGACAAAATTTGTATAGATATATAGACTTAAAATATACACATTTGATATTTCGAGCAGAGTTTAACTCGCTTACATATTTCTCGAAATATATGTTGGTAAGATTTCGCTTTAACCAAGTTCATCTTATATTCTTGACGAAAGTCAAAAGATGATCACGTGAAAATTGCCTGGTAAAATCTTACATAATTTGTGTGAGACAGTCATTTGATGTAGACTCAGAATATTTCGGATTGATCTATCGATCACTTGAAAATTGCTTTGAAGCTAATAGTTTGTTTGACATAGCTATTGTCATCTTGTAATAATGTTTCAATGATTGAAATGGGAGTTTAGAACAATTAACCATGATTGGATATTTAACAGTATGCGTACTTGTATGCTAACTGTTGCAAGTTATTCCAAGTCCAAGAACCATAGTATGCATACCCGTGTGCATACTAGTTGGTTTGCTGTAAGTCCGAGAACTTATTATGCATACTCGTATGCGTAATGGCGTAAGTTCAAGTCCGGAAATCAACAGAGGTTGGAGGTATGTGTACCTGTTCGCATACTAGCGAACCCAAACTAAGTCCGACCACTTAGGTATGCGTACCCATTCGCATACTTGAGTATGTTATAGAACCAAGGAAATCAAGCATTTGGATGAGAAGCTACAAAGTTTATTTATTTTGTAATATATATGTATTGATAGTATTGTCACTAAAGTTGACAAAGGGGGAGATTGTTAGAGCACTGCTCGGTCGAACTCCCAAGCGTTGCTATCTCAAGCTTGTTTGTAAAGTTTAGTTGCCAAAACTATAAGTCTTGATTTCTAGTCTACTTATAGCTAAGTCTCGGATTATGATAGAAAGTATAGTCGAGCATTAGACTTCGTGGCGTTCATCGATTGAAGACGAAGAACTACTAAGGGGAGCTTGTGGAACGTCATCAACAAAAGGTATGTGGAGACTTGAACTCATCTATCACTCAAAAGTCAATCTAATTTATCTCCTATTTGGGACAAAAGTCGTATAGCTATATAGACTTCGATTATACACATTTGATATTTCGAGTTGAGTTTAACTCGCTTACATATTTCTCAAAATAGGTGTTGGTAAGCTTTCGCTTTAACCAAGTTCGTCTTATATTCTTGAAGAAAGTCAAAAGATGATCACGTGAAAATCGCCTGGTAACATCTTACATGATTTGTGTGAGACAGTCATTTGATGTATTCTCAGAATATTTCGTATTGATCTATCGATCACTTTAGAATTGCTTTGAAGCTGATAGTTTGTGTGAGATAGCTATTGTCGTCTTTTAAGAATGTTTCAATAATTGAAATGGGAGTTTATAACAATTAACCATGATTGGATATAACACAGTATGCCTACTTGTATGCTAATTGTTGCAAGTTATTCCAAGTCCGGGAACCATAGTATGCATACCCGTGTGCGTATTGGTTGGTTTGTTGTAAGTCCAGGAACTTAGTATGCATACCCGTATGCGTATTGGCGTAAGTTCAAGTACGAAAATCAACTGAGTTTGGAGGTATGCGTACCCGTTTGCATACCGGCGAAACCAAACTAAGTCAACCCACTTAGGTATGCGTACCCGTTCGCATACTTGAGTAGGTTATGTTCTAAAATCGGTTTGTTCATGAACTAATACATTTATATAATAAGGAATGCAATCTTTGTAAACTGTGGATATAATGTTCATGAATTTATTCGAGTGAATCAAAATCGATTTTGTTTCAATTGTGTCTTGTATACTTCTATGAAAATATAAACAATTTAACAACTCTATAACTATTTTCATTTGAGTCATTTGAACTAGTTGTGATTAAGATAAACAAGGTTGATATGAAAGTGTTCATATGGATAAATTCGGTTAACTATTGTTGAGCCAACAAGGTGTACACATTTAGGTACGGTTACTCATATCTAAATGAAGTCACTTTTCATTTGTGTGTAACAAGCTAAGTTCGATCTAACGGTTGAAAGATATTAGCTTAAGTCTAATCAGGTTTTCATCTAACGGTAAATATTGAATGCTTTGTTACCAAGGTAACATTGATTGCAAACCCTGATTTGAAGACTATATAAAGGAGAACTCTAGCAACTGGGAAACCTAATCCCCACACCTCCTATGTGATACTAGTTGCGACTAGAGTCGATTCTCCTTTAACCTAGGTTTTTCTAAAACCATTATAAGTTAACGACTTAAAGACTTCATTGGGATTGTGAAGCCGGACCCAACTATTTTCTCTATAGATACGTGTTCCGATCTTGCTATTTTCTATCGTGATTGAGTACTATCTTCTCTAAGATTTGCTCGAGATTTAATCTCCGATAGGCAAGATAAAAAGTAGTCACAAACATATTCGTCTCATCATTTGTGATTCCACAATATCTTGTTTCGCTACCATACGATTAAGATTATTGTGAGGTGATTGATATTACTAGGCTGTTCTTCGGGAATATAATCAATTGGTTCCTGTTCACCTTGATTTATCAAAAGACGGAACAAAAATCATAGGTATTTCAGTGGGAGACAGATTTATCTATTCAATAGACTTTTTTGTGCGAGACATATTGGTTTATCAAGTCTTCGACTTTGGGTCTTAGCAACTCTTAGTTGTGGGTGAGATCAGCTAAGGTAATCAAGTTCGTAGAGTCATGTTAGGATTCAAAGGCGTAAGGAACGCGACTATACATTAATCAGTGTGAGATTGGTTAGGCTCAACTATATTCCAGTCCGAAGTTAACTTGGAGTAGGCTAGTGTCTGTAGCGGCTTAATACAGTGTGGTGTTCAAAGCTGTACTAGGTCCTGGGGTTTTTCTGTATTTGCGGTTTTCTCTTTAACAAATTTTCTAGTGCCTCTGTTATTTATTTTTCGCACTATATTTTTTATACAATTGAAATATCACAAGTTGTTTGTAGTTCAATCAATTAGATAATCCACCCTTTGGTTGTTGATATAAATTGATTGACACTTGAACATTAGTCTTTGGTACTGTTCAAGTTGTTTCACATAATAATCAGGCTCATGGAATCTATTTGATTTGCT
Source organism: Papaver bracteatum (assembly GCA_023529315.1). Taxonomy (NCBI): domain Eukaryota; kingdom Viridiplantae; phylum Streptophyta; class Magnoliopsida; order Ranunculales; family Papaveraceae; genus Papaver; species Papaver bracteatum. Next base: position 1,789,018 of record JAJJWX010003811.1, on the reverse strand, counting down.
GATTACATTGTGAAACAGAGATATAACTCTTGGATATATTTTCATTGATTGAGTCTGACTGCTTAGTTGATTCTCTTTGTATTATATTGGAGTTTGTCCATACAGATTACCTAAACGAAATATTGGTGAGGTTGTTAGACCCCCGCTTTTTCAATTGGTATCAGAGCAGGCAAACACGTTTAAGATCTCATAAGTCTGTGTTTGTAGCGATCTGACTCTATGGACAGAAGTGTTATCTCAGTAAATGTACCACCTGTCTTTGATGGCTCAAATTAATTGTGGTGGAAAATTGTTATACATGCATTTCTTCAAGCGCGTGATTTTCAATCATGGTTTTATGTTGTTAATGTCTATGATCCTCCAATGATTACAGTAGACGGTGTCTCTATTACAAAGGATATTGGTAGATATGAGACTAACAAGATTCTCGCTGCAAAGCAAACTTCTGACGGTTTAAATGCTATCATTCATGCCATTACCCCAGATCTTCAACACCGTGTGACTACGTGCACTCGGTCTAAAGATGTGTGGGATATCTTAGAAACTTTATTCGAAGGGAATACCTCTGAAAAGGGAACTAGGCTTCAAAACCTAAATTCTGATTGGGAAACCTTTGTATGGCTGAAGAAGATTCATTTGATGAGTTTAATCACAAAGTGTCTGAAATTGTTAATGCATCTTTTGCGTTGGGTAAGACTATTCCTGAAAAGTACATTGTGATGGAAATTATCAGATCGTTGCCAGCCAAAAAAACATTCTAAGAAGCATGCCATCGTTGAATGAAATAACCTTAACACTCTTTCCAGAAATACACTTGCTGGAAAGTTAATTTTTTTTTTCTTGAACTGAGTAGAAGAGAAAAACTTCACATGTCTTGTAATCCTGTTACTATATCTGAAGTAAAGTCTCGTTGTCCCTATTTGACTGATACAAAGGATGACAATTGCTTTAATTCAACTCTTTCACAATTTGTACAACAGTTAAAGAAAACTCTAAGACAAAAAAAGAAAGTCTCAACATAATTTGTCTTCAGTCAATGAAAATGATTGAAAAGTTCACAAAACTATGATAATGAAACTTTTTCCATGTGCTCTGGTCATTCTAATAAGGAGAATAATGAGTTAATCAAAGCGTGGATGAAAACTCTTGATTACTGTCCTGAGGAAGAATCCCGTGAATGCTCTCTCACTTACTTTGCTGATTGTCACTCTTGTCCCTCGAACAACTCTGATTATTCCATGGTAAACAATCTACCTTCCTCAGAAAACAAAATTGACCTTTTAACCAAAGATTTGTTCTCAATGAAGAGTATGTTTCAACTGGAAAAGGAAGCATGGATTAAAAGGATTGAAAATCTGGTAAATCAACTGAAAAAATTAAGACAAGAGAATGCGACATCTTGCAATCGAGATTTCAAAAAGAAGAATCGATCTACTTCGATAAACTTTCCTAAATTAAATCAGCATATTACTCCTGAAATCATGTCTTTCTCAAATGAGGAAGGCATTAAATACAATGACAAAACAAATCAATTGTGTCTACTGTATAAAAACCAGGATCACCAAGAGATGGTGCACACAAAGGTTCTTGAAAAATCTTTTTCCAATAATTCATGTTATCAAAAGGAGAAAAGAAAATCTCATAAGAAAACTACATCACTTTCGAAAGAAATTGTCAGAACCATTCATAGTTTACGAAAATCGATAAATAGAGTTTTATGTACACTGCAAGAAAAGAAGACGTCTAATCGTGATCGTCTAAAAAGATATCCGAAACAAGGAATAACTAAATCGTCCTCTTCTCGTAAGAATCCACCCGATCCATTATTGGATGGGAGAAATTATAATCTTTAATAGGTTCTGAAATTGTTCTTGTTTTTCCTTGAACAAGGACTATAATCTTCAAGAAGAGTGTGAATTGATTTATGTTATTTCTGTCTTGTCTCTATTCTTTTCTCCTTTCTCTGGAACTGTAGTGTCTGAAGTCAAAAATCGTTTCTGTGCTTAAACAGTTTTCCTATTAATGCACCTTCTTGATTATCCTAATTTCTGTTAGGGTTTTTGTAAAAAATCTTTATGAATTTTCTTAATATCTTCTTCTCTATAAGAGTGGAAGATTTTTCTTCTAAGCAAGCATTTCATTTTCTCCATCATGTCATCTTCAAGTCCTTCCAGTAAAGAAGATGATGTCTGGACTGTTCTTTTCCCTATAAGATAGTTCGTTTTGGTTCCTCCGATAATGAGATGTGTCAAGACAAACGTGATTGATCTTCTGATGTGAATCCTACTGTCTCTCATTTTGAAAAAATCTCATTAACTATGAATATTGTCTTAGAAAAAGTACGTGCTTTGAAGAGTGAACCGGAATATTCAACCAAGAAACTTGAGGACAAGATGGATAATCTCGAATCCAGGATTGATCTTATCGAAAATGAGCTTGATGATTATAGGGAATATGAGAAGAGTCTTCAAAGTAAGTGAAATGATTTTTTTGTTACTTGCTTAGATAATGTCTAGGAAACTTCTTATGAAAATTTATTCTTGTGTTTTAAGAAGCATAACTAGGGTTTGGAATAGAAATTATTATGAGTACACATAGCTATTGCCAACGATTTTCATCTTGCAATGTTTTTAGGTTTATTTATTTAAAGTTTAAAGTTTATTTGGAAGATGATTTTGTAGTATTAATCTTTATTGGTTTTATATAATGCAAAAATTATTATGGGATATGAGTGTTTGCGTCTGTGAACTGTGATTGTCCCATATATGTCAAAAGTTAAGTCTATTATATGTCTTTATGCAAATATTGATGGAAAATCGAATGAACTTTTGATAACAAAGATTAAGTCTATGATAACATTATGAAAATATTGATGAAAATAGAATGAATCTTCGAATATTCCGCAGTATTGATCTTTCCCCGATCCACTTTTATGTAAAAGTAATGTGCGGCTCCGTAAGTTATCTTATGTTGGCATTTCCTATTAAATTAATCATGGGTTCTCTTGTGGTTAATTTAATTGAGTTTTCTGGATACAAATTCATGTCTCTTGTAATTTGTTGATTTCCAAAGAAATCCTTCTTTTCTTGTAAAAGTAAGGTCGCTCTTGTTGTTCTCTCGATAATAACATTTAGTGTGGGAGAGTTATTAATTGAACTTGTGCTTAATGGGCTGTGGAATATTGTAGGAGTTTTCTTGTATCTTTATAAACTCCTTGATGAATACACTAAGTTTCGACTATGTGAAATCATCGAAACAAAGTTGATATGTTCTCTTTTAGTCATGAAGTATCTCTATGAGAATTTCATTATGATCCCACTAGTTTTCGTACCTTTGCCAATTTATATTGACAAAAATGGGGAGAATTAATATGTAGTTTACACTACAAATACATATGGTTTATGGATCATTATGTAAGGGGGAGTGGTATTCATGGTGAGATGAAGTTTTGACTAAGGGGGGGTGATACATATCACCATAATATTGTTGTCAAAGTTGTGATACAATTGGACTTTGATGTTGTGTAATAATATTATGACACTGTATAACAATGATTGAGAGCTACTGTTTTCTCATTGTTATAGCTATGGATCTTCAACAACTATGATGCTGAGTTGTACACGTTCAGAATCATTGGAGTACTTGGAAGTGACGACGATTTCGAGTAATATTATAGAACCAAGGAAATCAAGCATTTGGATGAGAAGCTACAAAGTTTATTTATTTTGTAATCTATATGTATTGATAGTATTGTCACTAAAGTTGACAAAGGGGGAGATTGTTAGAGCACTGCTCGGTCGAACTCCCAAGTGTTGCTATCTCAAGCTTGTTTGTAAATTTTAGTTGCCAAAACTATAAGTCTTGATTTCTAGTCTACTTATAGCTAAGTCTCGGATTATGATAGAAAGTATAGTCGAGCATTAGACTTCGCGGCGTTCATCGATTGAAGACGAAGAACTACTAAGGGGAGCTTGTGGAACGTCATCAACAAAAGGTATGTGGAGACTTGAACTCATCTATCACTCAAAAGTCAATCTAATCTATCTCCTATTTGAGACAAAAGTCGTATAGCTATATAGACTTCGATTATACACATTTGATATTTCGAGTTGAGTTTAACTCGCTTACATATTTCTCAAAATAGGTGTTGGTAAGCTTTTGCTTTAACCAAGTTCATCTTATATTCTTGAAGAAAGTCAAAAGATGATCACGTGAAAATCGCCTGGTAACATCTTACATGATTTGTGTGAGACAGTCATTTGATGTATTCTCAGAATATTTGGTATTGATCTATCGATCACTTTAGAATTACTTTGAAGCTGATAGTTTGTGTGAGATAGCTATTGTCGTCTTTTAAGAATGTTTCAATAATTGAAATGGGAGTTTAGAACAATTAACCATGATTGGATATAACACAGTATGCCTACTTGTATGCTAATTGTTGCAAGTTATTCCAAGTCCGGGAACCATAGTATGCATACCCGTGTGCATATTGGTTGGTTTGTTGTAAGTCCAGGAACTTAGTATGCATACCCGTATGCGTATTGGCGTAAGTTCAAGTACGAAAATCAACTGAGTTTGGAGGTATGCGTACCCGTTCGCATACCGGCGAACCCAAACTAAGTCAACCCACTTAGGTATGCGTACCCGTTCGCATACTTGAGTAGGTTATGTTCTAAAATCGGTTTGTTCATGAACTAATACATTTATATAATAAGGAATGCAATCTTTGTAAACTGTGGATATAATGTTCATGAATTGATTCGAGTGAATCAAAATCGATTTTGTTTCAATTGTGTCTTGTATACTTCTATGAAAATATAAACAATTTAACAACTCTATAACTATTTTCATTTGAGTCATTTGAACTAGTTGTGATTAAGATAAACAAGGTTGATATGAAAGTGTTCATATGGATAACTTCGGTTAACTATTGTTGAGACAACAAGGTGTACACATTTAGGTACGGTTACTCATATCTAAATGAAGTCACTTTTCATTTGTGTGTAACAAGCTAAGTTCGATCTAACGGTTGAAAGATATTAGCTTAAGTCTAATCAGGTTTTCATCTAACGGTAAATATTGAATGCTTTGTTACCAAGGTACATTGATTACAAACCCTGATTTGAAGACTATATAAAGGAGAACTCTAGCAACTGGGAAACCTAATCCCCACACCTCCTATGTGATACTAGTTGCGACTAGAGTCGATTCTCCTTTAACCTAGGTTTTTCTAAAACCATTATAAGTTAACGACTTAAAGACTTCATTGGGATTGTGAAGCCGGACCCAACTATTTTCTCTATATCTACGTGTTCTGATCTTGCTATTTTCTATCGTGATTGAGTACTATCTTCTCTAAGATTTGCTCGAGATTTAATCTCCGATAGGCAAGATAAAAAGTAGTCACAAACATATTCGTCTCATCATTTGTGATTCCACAATATATTGTTTCGCTACCATACGATTAAGATTATTGTGAGGTGATTGATATTACTAGGCTGTTCTTCGGGAATATAATCAATTGGTTCCTGTTCACCTTGATTTATCAAAAGACGGAACAAAAATCATAGGTATTTCAGTGGGAGACAAATTTATCTATTCAATAGACTTTTTTGTGCGAGACAGATTGGTTTATCAAGTCTTCGACTTTGGGTCTTAGCAACTCTTAGTTGTGGGTGAGATCAGCTAAGGTAATCAAGTGCGTAGAGTCATGTTAGGATTCAAAGGCGTAAGGAACGCGACTATACCTTAATCAGTGTGAGATTGGTTAGGCTCAACTATATTACAGTACGAAGTTAACTTGGAGTAGGCTAGTGTCGGTAACGGCTTAATACAGTGTGGTGTTCAAATATGGACTAGGTCCCGGGGTTTTTCTGCATTTGCGGTTTCCTCGTTAACAAATTTTCTAGTGCATGTGTTATTTATTTTCCGCACTATATTTTTTATATAATTGAAATATCACAAGTTGTCCGTAGTTCAATCAATTAGATATTCCAACCTTTGGTTGTTGATATAAATTTATTGACACTTGAACATTGGTCTTTGGTACTGTTCAAGTTGTTTCACATAATAATCAGGCTCATGGAATCTACTTGATTTGATGATTACATTGTGAAACAGAGATATAACTCTTGGATATATTTTCATTGATTGAGTCTGACTGCTTAGTTGATTCTCTTGGAATTATATTGGAGTTTGTCCATACATATTTCCTAAACGAAATATTATGTGAGGTTGTTATACCCCCGCTTTTTCAATTTGTACATATGTGAATAGATACATTATTTGTTAATTACCTGGCTCTTAACAAGGCTAATCAATCTTGATGGAGCAACAATAATATTTCCACAACGTATAGATTCGTTTTCTTCACTCAAATAGCGAGCATATGCAAGCAACAAAAGTGATATTGTTGTTGGATTCGGCAAGTTGCATCCTCCTAATTTAAATAGTAAACCACCCGACAAGCATTCGACTATTTTACTTGGTGATTCAGGTACAATATAACAAATAAATTCTTTTTCTTTAATTCTAAAAATTCCTTAGCATGCTTATTTGGTATTCCATTACCCTTCCTCATCGATTCCTTCAGAAAACAAGACTTGGATTATAACATATAAATTTGCTAGAAATGCAGGGAAGGAATAAGCAATCTTCTTATGATGATTTCTAATATGTTTGAACGGGCATACAATGGACATAAGCATATTGGTACCAGCGCCCTTAGCATCCCAATTAAACTCGATCTCTGTAGTGTTAAGTTTATTTCTCATAACATAGTCGAAATAACTCCTCTCATTTGAAGCCTTGTACAACCATGAGGCTACCCATAATAGTTCATCCTATATTGGAATTTCCATTAGAGACATGTAAATGCACAAAGTCTTTAAAAGGAAATACATATATTAACCATGTAGATTTACATATATTCATTTGTATGCAAAACGACGCGAATAAAATTATTGCCATATGTACCTTATAACCTCCATAATCAGAGTAGTGAGGGCAAACATATTTCCCAAGACTATCATTATAAGATCCTTTGCATGTGTCAGCAAATTCAAAAACATGTAAGACAACATGAATGAAATAATTCAAAATAGGTAAAATATTTTCAGGTTGCTAAAGAAGAGAGACAACATCCGATAATTTTCAAGTCGTGGCATAACCAAGAAGAGGTTGTTTTCACCTGCTTAGCCCTTCTTAAGATTATGTGAGAATATGACATGTTTGAAGATCTGAAAACAATGGAAGAAGCTGCAAAAGCCGCAATAATCTCAGCTGAAACCTCAGAGCCATGATGGGTTTGGTTAACAACGAAAGCGGTTCGATCAGTGTCCATATCCTCCGGCCTTTCCCAACATCTATGGTCAATGTTAGAGTCTCCGATCTAAGCATAAACCACACCAGGTGTTTACGTTGATTTGATCAAGTAGTCAGTTGCCCATTGAATTGCTTCCTTAGCATAGTGTAAATCAGAACCCATGAATTTTCCAAATTATATCACACTCCATGATACCAGTGATGTTGTGAATGACATGGGAAAGTTGTACTTTACATTGTCTCATGCATCATAATACCCTCCTGATAGATCAACCTAATAATAATGTTCACAAATATTTAGCAACAGAATAATATATTTACCTTATAATTGAAAATAAAATAATCCCTTTCATCCAGTTATACCAAACATAATTAAGAGTGCTTAATTATATACGACATCTTATATAAGTATATGGCCAGGTATGAGCAGTCAATAAAATAAAAAAATAAAAAGTCGAAATCTCTTATACCAGCATATTGGCCATCATTAACAGACAAAATCCTTCCTCCATTTCATTCTTTGTGTTGATGGTAATTTTCCTGAACGTTGTCCTTTAAAGAACAATATACTCTTTGTTCACGCTTCCTTATAATCATGGTGGTGGTATCCATTGATTATATTATCATTGTTAATACCAACATTTGCAGGAGGATTTCTTACCACACCTATGACCGATACTATCAAAAACATACAAACTATTGGAAATGTATATGGAGACCACCATCCCATAGTGTGTCTCTCTTTTTCTTTCTCTATTTTTTCTAACTTTGTATTTCCTGATTCTTAAATTACTAGAATGATTTTCTTTCTCTCTTGCACTTTTTTATATGGATTTAACTCACAAGTCTCTCATTTATATAGTTAGAGGGTGAGATGATTAGTTATTGTGCAATGAATACAAATCAGTGTACTTACAAAGCCATTTTTGCCTACTTTGTTGGTGAATATTTTCCCAGTAAGATTGTGTATTAAATGTTAACTAATTAGGGACAATAATTTTAATTGCAAAGTCATTTTTAGTTACTTTGTTGGTCAAAGAATTTAAGTGATTTAAAATGGAGGTATTTAATATGGTCATTTCAAGGAAAGTCATTTCAAAACCACGAGCACTCATGTCACTTATCTCCACGACTCTTAGTTTAGTTTGGTAGAACGTGGGTCTCCAAAACCCGATGTCATAGGTTCAAATCCTACAGAGCGTGATTTTGTTCTCGAATTACAATGGAATAACTCCACCAACTTAAGAAAAAACCTTAATTTGACATCTTGTGATTTAAAAAAAAATGAGTTCAATCAAAAACGATATGTTACTTAATCAAAGGTCAAACTGATCACCGCGTTTGTATTGTAAATATGCAGTTCCAAATAATCCATTCAAAGTAATAGGAATTAGATCTAACACCATTCCAAATAGTAACACTCCAATCATTTTGGTTTGTTTGAAAAGGGAAAAAGAGAGTTAATATTTATTCTTAAATATAAATCAGAATCGATAAATGAATATGAATGATCAGGAATTGACACCGGAAGTCACTATAGAATACCTAGAACTAGAATATCACTTCATCTTTTTTCTGAATTGTTCACTCAATTCATTTCAAATAAGTCTTATCTTGCTCAGACCAATAAAAATAGCGTCTCATAAACCCCCAGCAGCCAGGGAAGTACTTTTGGGGGACACGCAAGAGAAAACTATTCGTTCACATGATATTAGACTAAATAGAGTAAATAAGATTGTAGGCTCTCAAGATGTGGTTTTTAAGGACAAGCGGAGGAAAAAACTCCCTAAAATGGAAATAGGTAGAAAATTAGTGGATTTCATGGAAGATAGAGAGATTATCGTAATAAATAAGATAATATAAAAAAAAAATATCGTAATAAATAAGAAATTTGAAAATGATGATAAAGTGACACGTAAAAGAAAGAGTTATTTAAAAGAACATTCATATGTAGAGTGTAATTTATTTCACCATGTATATTCACTATTCTTCCTTTAAGACTTAATCTGCCAATGCTTTGCAAGCCCTTAAAATCCTGGCTAATCTGGGGCCTATGGTGATTATTTGGGGCCTATGAATTTCTTCAACCAACCTAAAGAGAAGGATATGGGGTGTCTAAAAGATGGCAAAAATACTAAATTAACCTTTAAAGAAACCTTAATTATTCTAATACAAATACAAAATCATAATCACTTAATTAATAAATACAAAAATCATTAATTAAAATTCACATTTTTTTCAGTTTCAATCAAAATAAAAACTAAAACATAATCAATCACAAACAACAATTTTTTTATTTTTTTTTGGGTTTTGAAAAAAAAACCCCCAAAAACAAACAATTCAAGTGATTGAGTTAAATCCCTTTAATCCATTCCTTCCAAGAGGAACTTAACAATGATTTACCTCTAAATCTTTGAAATTAACTCATCAAATTTTCTGAAAATCCAGTCAGAATCGGTTTATTTGTGCACTATATTAGTCTGATTGTAGTTGTTGTTACAAGTAATCGGTTTTTATTATACAACTACATAAACCGATTATGGGTTGCTGTTATTCTTGTTCGATGAACATCAACCACAATCGGTTTATGCTATTGCATATATCAACCGATTCTGGATTCAAGTTCGGATTTGTAGAGAAATAGATAATCAGATTATTCGTGCATCTATATAATCCGATTATTGAGTTAAAAATTGTTTGTTCTTCTGTAACTTTTTTTTACCAAAATCGGTTTACATTGTCTTCCACAAAGATCGATTCTGAAAGAATCCCAAACAAGTTTTGTTCATAATTGGTTTATAATAATTCTATCGTAAACCGATTATGGTTTGAATTTAGAATCGGTTTATAACATTTCCAGCGTAAACCGATTCTGGAAAAGTTGCAGCATATTAAAGCAGAGAATCAGACTTTAAAAACGTATTAGAAGACCGATTATGTTACAAATTTCATGAGTCCAATGTACCCAAAAAATAAAAATCACTTTCATTCATTAAGATTGGTTCAGTTTGCAACATAAAATATATGAAAGCAACAAAATATAAGCATCTGATAGTTCAAGTTCTTAACAAAAGGAAAATACTCATTCCAACACTTGGAGACCCTTCACTTGATCTGGCTCGACTATCTATTCCCATCGCTTCATGTTGGGATCATATTTTTCAAGCCATTTCTTGGTGAGCTCTGAGTCATAATGAAACCTACACAACGGTAGTAATGGACAATCTTCACGTAGCCTGAGACCGATATAATGTATGTTGTTAGGGTTAAATAAAACAATTCTCTGATCCTTAAGCGATTCATCCCAAAGGGTGTACTTTGGGGCGTATATAAAATATGTTCCCTGACCAAATAAATGAACAACGCAACTCCACGTTTCTGCCAGGAGATGACCACAAAGAGGCATGCTCATCCAATACTCTGGGGTAATTGGTTCATTCCCTTTTGGCCATTGTACACTAGCAACCATTTCATCAAATCTCACTTCTTTATCCTTTCTTGATCCTTCCTTCATCATAGAAATGTAAAAGTCCTTGTCCTCTTGTAGGCGTAATGCCATCGTATTTCTAAAATATTGACATTGGGTTAGGTTCTCATCATCCGCCAAACTTATATGACCTATTTGTTCAGATGCAACGTGATAACCACAATTCAGATCCGCATCCACATCGTCGGTAGATAAGACATATGGCTTAATGAATTCAGGAAGTTTTGAATAATACTCCTCGAATATGGTGTAACATGTTCGATGGGGTCTACCTCGTTCATCCCTAGACGTGCTTTTATCACCAAGAGCGTCCCTTGATGCGTGTCGTATGCGTCAAAAATAATTCACTTCCTCACTTTACTAATTATGAATATAGTATTCGATAAGAAAGAGTTCGTATCCACAGAGAGGCGATTGTTGTTATGCAATTTTCAGATTCTTATGTAACCAATTAACCCAAGAGTGTGTTTTTGTTTTTATCAAAGTAATAATACTAAATAAAGCAAAGTAAATAGTTGGAATAATCAATAAGGAGAAAATATTGGTTAAGGGATAGTATCATTCATAAACATGTATTTTTCATCTATGATTAGAATTGGTATTTAATCTCTCAATTATCAAAAGTCCTAGGATATCTTGATCGCAAGAGTATCCCGTTTATTTCCTGATTTTATCACAAACAACATTAAAAGATGCTATTGTGAAATCTTCTTAAAAAGCAACCTAAAGTGTAAAAGCACAATTAGATTTAACTCCCTAAAAGCAATAAGTTCTATGAAATAAGACTAATCGATGCAAACAAACGTGTAAAAGCACTAATTCGTTTTAACAAAGGTTATGATTCATATGCGATTAAAAAGATGTATCACTACAAGTATTAACCACAAGATGCTACTAAAAATCAGAGATAACAACTTTTACGTATTGAAAACCCTAATATAGCTAAAGAGATGAAAACAAATCCAATTGATTCCGGACTCAACCAAACTAGCATTCAAATCATATGATAATATAAACGATGAATCATAAAAGATAAAATCGAGACAAAACTAATTCATAGAATCAAATAACATGCTTGAAGAAATCAACTTTTTATCCCATAACCAATTATTATATTTAGCTACTCATATTCATGGAGTTCATCATCATAATATTCAAAGAAAATAGATGAAACATAAAAGAAAGCAAACCCTAGAAGTAGTTCTCTGCAAAAGCTCTAAGAATAGAAAAAAACGTTGTTTCAAATTGTGTAGAAAACTTCCTTTTTATAGCCTTTTTCTCCTCCCAAAAATAGGTTTTGTCTTCAAAGTCCATTAGTTGAAAATCCACCAAGCCCACGTGTGAGAGAAACCCATGTAGAAAATCTGTCCCAAAAACGCTTGCCGGAAAATAGGGTTTTTGGCCGGAATCCGGCACCGGAAAGTCGCCGCTGATCACCTGAAAATTCTGTCAGTCGGAGGAATATTCGACGGAATATTCCGTCATTGATCGTCAAAGTCAACAGTCAAGATAACGGTCTTCGTTAGTCATCTGGGTCAAGGGGAGTCACTGAGTCAGAAACCCAGTTAGCTGAGTTCAAATCGAATCAGCTGTCTGACTCGGCTGACTATTCCTAGCCAGGCTACTTGCACAGGCCATACACTGTTGCACCATGATTGCAGTGAACTGCATCTCTGCCATCCATGATGGCTCTGCTTCAACCACCCATCTTTGAGAACTCAAATGCATCACCAGGACCAATAGCACTAGCCACCAGAACTGTATCTCATTTATCTTAGATTCTCTCTGGTAAGCGCCACCAATCTTAGTAACCTCCACCTGCAATGCTTCCAACCACCAATGCCCTGTAATCCAGCACCTGCAGCTCCCCTTTCACAGATTCCTTATTCTTCCAAGAATCAATGGCAGCAACTAAAGCCTTCCCTGTAACAACACAACTCCATTTCAACTATTTCCTAGGTCTTGCACTTCACACCTGCATCCAAAAGCATAACTCTTCCTCAAGCCATTTCAGATCAGCACCCATGAACCATTCCATCTCTGACTTCACAGCACCACCATTTCCAAACCATTTCAAGTCAGTATCAAGACCATTCTCACAAACCTCCATCGAGCTCAGCTACCTGTGAACCAAACCACCATCACCTTGCTAACCATTTCAACCACCAGCACCAGTTGCATTGCAGCTTTACATCACCAATTCATTCCCATTTATTCTTACATCAAAGCCATCATTCCATTTACTTCATTGCAGCACCAGCAGCTCCGTAGTCCATTTCCTCCTTCGCAAACTCCTCATTGAAGTTGCACAACCAAAATCTCTTCACTCCAGCTGAAGCTCAAATCAGATCTCAATACAACTCAAAATCTTCATTCATTCTCTCTCAAGCAACAGTAGCTTCCACCTGCAATGCCTCCAATCATCAATTCAGGCCATAACCCTGTAATTACTACAACAGCAACTGACCTTCACCTATGGCACCAGATACAATTCATGGCTTCACTGCCTGCTTCAATCTCATCATAACACAGCAATAGCAGCAAAACCCAATGCAATCTACTCAACTGCAACCTACAACAGCTGCAACATCACTGGTTCCTGCAGCTGCAACTACTAACTTATTCTCAGTCTCTGCCCTATACAATCCATGTAGAACCCCATTTTCTTCTCAGTTGAACTGCAGCTTTATGACCTCACTTTAACTGCAACCACAACATTTCAGCTTCTGCCTTGCACAACCATTGCAAATCATCACCAAATCAGCTGAAAATACATCCAGACTTCTATCTCAACCAGAGCCATCCAAGCATTACAACAGCTATCAGATTCAAGACCCATTTCTATTAGATCTTCTCAGCAACGTCACAACAGCAAGATCGATCTTCCCAGTAATAACAACAACCTATCTCATCCCTGTAATTCTCGATCTGCGCTTCTTCTCAGAAATTGAACCCAAAGATTTTCATCTTCTAGCTTCTTCATAAACTCTCAATTTCAGTTCTCACTTCATACATGATTTCTTGCCGTCTACTAATTTCTGGGGTTACTCAAACCTCAACTTCAATTCCTCTTTGCTAATCAACTTGACCCCAAATTCATCAAAACCCATTTCAATTTTGGCAGCAACCCACCTCTCTGAATTTTAACATAAACCCATTCTCTATCAACAGAATCACAATGAACCCATCTTCATTCAGACCCCTTAAGCAGTATCATTGGTTTTCTCAGATTCAGAAACATCCTCATCTTATTCTCTCTGTTACATCCATGGCTGCACATCTTTTTGTTTCTTTCAGACAATCAAATTGGGATCCGTGGCTTAAACAAAGAAGTGATTAAGAGAATGATGAATTCTCTCAATTCTAGGGTTATAATCCAGGGGTGGATATTTACACCCTCTAGGTGATAAGGGATACCCTGGACGACAACCCCTTAACATGTAGTTGGGATCCAAGTAGTGATCACCCATGAAATGCCAAGTTCGCCCCTTTATGCTCCAATTGAACCCTTTCTCCGTCTTTCGAGTTCCTCCGCTAATAGCAACCATCCCTTATTTCTCATATTCACTTATACTCTTCAATGAGAGTCATCACTAAAGTTGTCATGCTTTTCAGACAGAATTCGCATCACTAAAGCTGACATACTTTTCAGACAGGGATGAAGAAATAAAAGCAAATAGTGAGAAATAATCCGCCTCCAAGAGAATTTGCACGAGAGATGAGGTTTTTGCGTTGTTTCTTCTTCTTTTTCTCCAAACCACTCCAGAGTACCTAAATACTCAAAAACAAAACATAAGACACATAATTTACACGAAAACTCGCAAAGAAAGCATAAATACTAGATATTAAATTAGGTGTATTCTACACCTATCATCCCTTAAAGTTACCATAGAACCCATTTGTCTTGCTTGTCCCTTCCATGCATGTACCCTTGATACTTGTACTGTACTCACTTGACTCTCTTGAGAAGGAACAATGAGATTGTTTGGATCCTCGTATATTGTAGGCGCTTGGATTCTCATGTTGCGAAGGAGCGATTGGATCATTTGAAATGACTATATGTGTGGTACTTGTCTCGCGTTCTCCCTTATTTGGTCGAACCCTTTTCCTCTTAGCCGGTGCCTCTTCATGCTCATTTTGGGAAGGAACTATTGGATCATTTGTATTGGCTTGTGCACTACTTGTCCCACTTCTTTGGTCGACCCCTTTTATTTGGAACCGGCGCCTCTTCATATTTAGCGTTTTCATACTCATGTTGAGAAAGGTCTATTTTATGTACTCATTGTAACCTTAAACTCTTTCCTTTCTTCCTTCCTATCCATGTTGGTAGGTGGTCTACCCGTCGGCGGTAGCACCATTGGTTCTCCAACCGGTACCATATGGGGCTTAGCGACTAGTTTTAAGTTGTACATCAAAACTTGTCATGCCAAGCCATCCTTTTTTTACGAATTTCTCGATGATTTCTCTTCCAATATCCGTGTCCACAAAGGATTCAAGTGGTTCTTCGGTTGGGGGTGGTTTGAAAGTTAGTTGCTTCCAAAACGGATCTTCAAACGGAATTCCTTGTTGATACCTCGCAATCATGTGACAACACAAAAATACAAAGGTCGTCATCGTCATACATGAACATACAATTCTCCTTCTCCCTGTCTCATTATCCACATAATATTCGTAATCCTTCATCATAGAAATGATTTCCCAATGAGACACCCTATAGTTTAAACCTCTAATCAACCAATGATAATACTTGTAGCTTGTGATGATTTTCATCCTACTCTATTCTATTTGCACAATTATCTTCATGATGTCAGCCTTGGTGTATTCATGAATGGCTTGTTGTACCGTAACCACACTGTTTTGGCTCCCTCGGAGCAAGCTCTTCAAATGTCCATGAGATCCTTCCACGATACTTGATTCCTCATTCTTTTAATGCATGTGTTGGTAGGTGTAAGCATAGACAAATTTTTCCTTGTACGGATCCAATAATTCCTTCAAGCAATAAACCACACATTTCTCGTAATCCTTCTTCCATAGCCCGATAAAACTCTCCAAATAAGATTCGAACTCAGCCACGGACATTGAGTGTACCATTAAATCCCAATGATGTTGAAAAGCCTTCCATAGTAACCCATTCGCTTCATACTCTGTTTTGCTTTTCTTCTTATTTTCCTCTCGTTGTTATGGAGTTAGTTTTTGAAGACGCTCATCTTCGGCCTTTTCACGAGCGGTACCTTTTTGTGCCTTTGGCTTTTGGATATGACCCCTATAATTACTTCTAATATTGCATTTTATGTTTCATGTGAAAATAAAATGCTTAGCGTCCGGAAAAACCACTCCTATATCATTTATTAGTGTTTGGTCCTTATCTGTTACTATGATCCCCGGAGTTTGATCGCCACGGTATATCTCTTTCAAGGTCTCTATCATCCAAGTAAAACTCACATCATTCTCTCGATCCATAAACCGCCATGCTACCGGGAAAGTTTGCTTGTCGAAATTATGGCAAGAAATGTTTAACAACGGCATGTTTTACTTGTTGGTCTTGTACGTACAATCTATTAACAAAACTTGATAGAAGCATCAGGCCAACTTGATCATCTCCGGATGCGTCAAGAAAATACGAGTCACTTTGCCTTCCAATACATGCTTCCTCATTGTGTATCCGTGTTGATCGGCTAACCACTGAGATTGTTCCATAACCGCTCTACCATCTCATTCCCTCTTCCTAAAGGCTGCTCTTGCCACGTAAATTTGCATTAAAGTGGACAAGTTATTCTTATCATCCTCCTTAATCTTCCTAAGGATGTCACTTGGTTTACATGCTTTTATTGACCTTACTGTTTCCAATTGATGTGGCCCACAAATGGCGGCGTGTCCAATAAGAGATTCCATATCATCATGATTATGACAACCATTCATCACTTTATAGAGCTTGTATACCTTACCATTGGTTCTATTAACTATAATCTTAAACGAGCAACCAAATTTCTTTGATTTAGTAATATATTCCCTTGTCGTCTTCTTCACGTATGGTATGTTCTTTGCCCAGTGACTTTCTTGCATTCCACCTCTCTCACAAACAAGTTCCAAACGATCTTGAGTTGAACGACAGCCTAAAACTAATGCGCATTTTTATCTCTATGCCCTTGTCTATAAACTATTGCTTTGCATAGTTTTTTTCTTTCCATCCCAAATCGGTGAAATAGTGGGCAGAGGTATCAGGACCCAACAGAGATAAGGGTTTGGGCTGATCTTCATCGAACACCGCAACAATCTACAACATATATCGACAAGTTGAGCATTTAGAATCGGTTTATGTTTCACAGTCGAGACAACCGATTGTTAGGAATCATATTATATGAGCAACTATAAAGTCCGATTAAGGACTTGATGATTTCAGAGAAAATTTTCATATTTCACAATCGGTTCACGTAGCATAACATGTAATCCGATTTTCGTCCTCTTTTTTCCTGAGACATTTCGTTTCCACAATCGGATTACATATATACGTAAATGAACCGATTGTGAACTTCGTGTATTTTACTGGAATATCCAAGTGAAGGAATCGACATATGTACATCACCAACAAAAATCGATTTTGGTCACATACCCGTCGCGCCAAAAAATTTACTACAATCGGATTATATGGTGATGAACAACAACCGATTATGATACCCAATTTGGGAATTTTACCGAGAATCGGTTTATGTGGTGATATCGAATAAACCGATTCTTGGTTGTTGTTTTTTTTTTTAATTTTTTCCCTTTTTGGCCGATCGAAACGTACAAATATATGTTTGTAAATCGTTACAACTCATACATGTTTATTTGAAGCATTATCACATTCTTCTTCCCGACGATATTGTTCTTGTGCTTGAATAATATCCTCAAGCATTCTTGGGTTGACATGCTCTTCTTCATTCAACAAATTATCCAATTCGGTAGGATCAAAATCAAGATTATTAGATGCCCCCTCCCCTTCATCACTACTAGAGTCTTCATCATCACTATAAAGTTTCATTTTTGCTAAGAAAATCACAAACCCTAGTTTTTTCGTTTTTTCCCTCTACTTCTTCTTTCCCTCCAAACCTTAAAAGAGGAATTGAATTTCTACTCTAATCCTAAAACTATAATCAAACTCAAACACTAATTAATTTAACTAATACTAAATTAATCATCACTAATGAATAAAGGCATATTAGGTATTAACATAAATAGGAGGATAATGGAATTTTAGAGATTACTTCTTAAAGATCCTTTTTGTTTTTTTAGTCATAAGCCCCCCACCCCCACCCCCGAATAATCGGTAAATGCCCCAAATTAGCCCGGCTTAAAATGGGTGTGTAATCATTTCGATGAATCAAAACCTATGGAATTATCGAATATGACAGGCGGCTACTTAAGCTGTCCTAACGTAGACACATATAATAAGTTTAGTATTATGCCCTCATATAATAGGTTTAGTGTTATGCCCTCCAATGACCTAAAGAAGGATATTAAATGTCTTACAGACTAAAAGCACCAAATCAAGAAAATAGACCCTCTTCGCTAAGTTAAAATAGACACCCAGTAGTTCAGAGACTGCATTTTAAAGGAGAAACCTCTTACAAGTGTCCTCTGTTGGTTGTCGGACTCATGCGTAGTTCGACGTGTTGGTGGGTTGCAATTACCACCCTGGAGACTTTATGCAAACGATCTTATAATATTTTTCATTTTGTATAATTTTAATCACACGAAAATGGTGACAAATGTAGTAGCAGTCTTCTGTTTTTCCATTTGTATTGTATGAGCAAGGCGGGCTTATGGACACTAACGATAAAATCGATAAACAAGGGTACACATAAATAACATTTGAATCATGGGCTATGTTATTCCAATTTTGCAGAATATATAAAATGGCTAATGAAGTTTCAAGCTGCAAAAATTTGCTAGATAAGACTTCGAGTGGGACTTATCCCGACCAACCGAAAGGGTTAGATGCATTTATCTATCTAACTAGGTGATAATTGAAGGTAAATATATTATTTTATTTCCCTTTACTCTAGTCCTACCAAAATATGTTGTGGACAACTTAGGCGTAAGAGTATTCACAAAGGACTTTGCTAGATAAACCGAATATTTCAACCGAGAATGTTTTCGAAGAGAGATCCAATCGTCCCTCGCAGAGCTCTTAACATCGGGATTTATTGGGGACCATTCTTTATTTCACTCGGGAGAAGATCTCGATAGATAATTTGGGTGAATCTATTATTTTCCATTCTTGAGTGAGGATGATCGTGAGTAACGGGATTGCTCGGGATATAGCAGAATATGAGGCGAAGACTATGACGTGGAAGATGATAAATACTCTCTAAATTATGAAGAGAAATCTGGCAGGAAAACAGACAAGGAGCTTTCAAGGTTCAAATGGAATGGTGAAATTCCCAACAAGGGAAATTCTGAAAATTTGGGGAGAGGCCAAAGATATGCAGCTAAAAAGCATAAGTAATTTGTTGTTTTTCTTTCATTGCATGTAGTTTGCTTTGTTGGAGAGTTGGTTTATACCACCACTCTTTTAGTTTCATTTTCTTTATTTCTGGTGGAATTTACTCTTTACCTTTAGACTCGCCTAGGCGCTCTCATCTTGTATTTTTTTTTATTTTTTCTTCATCTTAAAATTAACCTTTCTATTCAAAAAAAATTAAAAAATTAAAAAATCTATTATTTTCCACTCGCAAATAAAACTCCCTCCCTCCTTCACTCTGACGCTACAGGCCTGCACCATTAAGTCAACTGAAAAGATTATGTTAGCACCCTACACCCAAACTTCTATTCTCGGTCGTCCAACTCCCCCACTTCTATTTTCGTCCACGACCTAACAAAATTCCCCACTACAGCAGCACTATCGCTCTTCATCACATATTTTTCTTAAATCTCTAACAGGAGGGAATCACGTCTATAGTTAATGTTGCCTATTTTTCCCCGGAACTTTTGCACGTCCTTCATTTTTTCTGAAATTATTTTCTATTTCATAGTTTGGCTAATGTTTGTGTTTTTGTCTGTGTTGTTGTGTTGCAGAGATTGGGATTCATCAACGTTCTCAAATGGCATCGAGGAATGTGAGTTTTTCTTTCTGAACTTATAACGTGTTTGATTAAATGCCATACTCAAATTATTTTAGAGCTCATAAACAAAGGCATGTAATTCTATTAGATGGGATATGGCAGATTCTGAAAACATTAATTGGTGAATAACTCAACAACAAAAATTAGTGGCAGATCGTGTCCTCCAATCTGGAATTTTTTTCCCAGGTACTATTTTTCTCCTCTCATACGGGGATTACTAAATTTTGGTTTGATTGCTTATTGGAAATAGGGTATTGTAATTGGTAGGATTAGTAGCAGTGTGGATAGAGGATTTGTGATTGATTTTCGAAAGGTCGGTATTGCAATATCCTAATAAACATATTTAAGCGGGAACATTAGACGAATGAGTTATAATGGTGACTAGACAATTCTATATAATGTGCTTTAGGCAAGGTGAAAGTGCAAATGAGTTGCGTTGCATTTTTGTCAAAAAGGCATGTTTTCGGATGTACAATATATACCCATAACCTGTGTAAATAAATAAGAACAAAAACACTTATATTTTTTTCATTATATGTTTTTATTCTTTTCTATATAGGAGTATATACTATATACATACCAGGAGCATGTGAACTGTTGCACTAGGAATTTAACTTGGCAAAAAAAAAAATGTTGCACTAAGAATTTGGATAATATATAGAAAATCATTAATTTTCTTTCCAGTTATTAGTATTAGAATGTCAAAATCGTGTATTTGAATCGTGATAATGTCTTAATTTTAAATCTCATAGACGAATTCTCTTTATTTAGTTTTGAGTTTTGAGTTCCTTAACTTCTTCTTAAACATTCATGTATATTTCTACCAATCAAACTGTTTCTGTACGAGAACTGTGGCATAAACTTTACATCTTTTGTAATGTAAATCTCTTTTTTTATGGGCAGACTGGTGCTGATCAAGATATTGTGTCAATAGGGAAAAGCATATAATTTCAGATTATGAACACCAAAAGGTATGTAGACTAAAATGTCATCACATATTCCCTTAATGCTGCTCTTTTTAATTTTGTAAATATAAATGGAAAGGAGCAACTGCTTGAGAGTGTTAGGTACTGTACAAATATTTGCTATCAAGGTATAAATGTGCAGTTGAATGTAGCCTATGTTTCTCAACTTCTAGACATTGAGTGAAAAAACACGCGCACATATTAAGAAAAAAAAATTTGCACCTGACTACCTGAGTGATGTGTATAACATCACTAAACAGTTGTTAAGGCCTAAGGTTTTCTTATTCATTGTGACAACATTACTTTCTCTTATTCATTGTGACATCTTTTTCAATTTTTAGGGGCATGAGCTCGCAGTGAATGTACTCTATCACCTGCGCAAATGAATTTATCTCCATTTGCAAAAATTTCTTCTGGAAGTCAGTAAGTTTTCTAGCTTTATGTCTATTTTGTTTTTGTTATGTTACTTGAAGTACTTACTATGTGATTAAGGCATATCTAAGCGTTTAATATAGAATATTTAGGTGTTTTGAACTGAGATTGCATCTAAATTAGTCTAATTTTAGGAACTAAGAGGAGAAAGTAAACCTCAGATATATAACTGTCTTTTTCTTAGATTTGGACCAGCCATATACTTAATGAAATAAAGAGAAATGAACACAAATCCGTAACTGAGACCGTGTTTTTTAGATTTACCATTTTCTGAGATGGGGAGGTAGAAATCAGTTATTATTTATATAATATATTATCATGGTTTTAGTTGCAATCCAGTTTTGACGCTACTGTATGATTAACTTGAACTTGAAACGGAGGTCAAGTTTTGTGGTGCTGTAGACTAAAACACTATCAACGTAGTTTCACTTTGATTTTTCTTTCTGCCCTATTGATGCATACTTTGCAAATCCATTCATATTGTTGTTAAACTATTCATTGGTATAAATACTCTTTACCCTTAAACATTAACTGTACAGACGGTCATTCTGGACATTGGAACTGTTTATGGTTTTAATAGGAATGGCTCTAATCGAAATAGGTCACATTTGTTGCACCAATGCAGTAGCACTATGAATCTTTCTCCGTGCTGGATAATATTTGCCTACAGTCTATATTTATTAACGGCTTACCTCAGCTCTTGGTTTAAGAATGTCTGACGCTTATTGGGGTTTTGCTGTTTGAGATGGTTTTGAAACTAAGAGGAATGACTGAGAGTTTCAAACTTATATACTGCTGTTAAGAGTAGAGAAGAATTGTACAGATGGTCATTCTGGACATTGAAACTGGGTAACAGTTATAATAGGAATGACTTTAACTGAAATAGGTCGCATCAATATTTTGCACTAATGCAGTAGCAATATGAATTTCATCACCATTGTTTTTTCCATTCTTGGTTAGCAACAAAAAGAGAAAATGGTAACTTCTCCTTCCACAGCTTCCCACAGTAACAATTTCGCTTTGCACTTTGTTCAGGTTCAAAGGTACAAGGTGAAAAAAATGGCAGTACCGTGTGGAGCCCCAAGTAAATTATGTTGCCTCAAGTCAATATATAATGGCGCCTTTTGTTTTGTTTGGATGACTGTCTTCATTATTTGTTTTCTCGATTAAGAAATAAAAACGCAGACTCAAACGAGCTATTAAATCTAACAAATATACTTATACAAAATGGCACATGAATCTATTAATACAAAAAAAGGCTTAATTTAGCTTCGTCTTTGTACTTCCCTTTGGAGTCTCTATGAAACTTATTTTGTTAACCACCAGAGAGATAAAACTGGTACACCATGCACAGGCAGCGTAACTGTAGATGTAATAGTAAAGAAAAAAAGTTGAAAAAGATGTGAAATGCAAAAGCCTTGGGGATTCAATTGCCATTCATTAAAAACCCAAATGAGGGTTATAGATACATGTAGAAGTACGTTTGAATTGCTATGATCAATATTAGTACGGTATAGTATACATTTTAAACATGTAATCATGTATTGTGAGCTAAGTAAGCGAACGGCCCGGTGAGAGGCGCATTAATGTAAGTTGTAGGTTCAGATGCAGAAAATTGTTGTCGAGAATTAGCATATTCATCCATGATATCAGGTCCTCCAACAACAGCTCCTATCAGCAAATTTGGGTTAGGATTTGAGGTTTCAAAGTAAGGTGTCCCATCTTTACAATGCATCCGCTGTGGATGTTGGTCGAGCGATGGTACTGAAGATGCACGATGATGTATTCTAGTTGGGAAGTTGTCACCATATCCCACCATATATGACATACCCAATGGATTATTTCCCAAAATGTAATCCACCTGTTTCAAGAAATGGAGAATTTTTAGTTATATAGGTTCCATTATATTGTGATCTATACTTAAGAAAAGGTTCTCACAGAAAATTAACTTAGAAAGTGCTCATCGGCTCATGATATTTACCTGGCTCTTGACAATAGCAACCATTCTTTGTGGAGTAACAGTAGTTCCGTCAGAACATTCAACGGCTTGTTTGGCACGATCTAAATGGACAGCATAGACAAGAGTAATAAACGAAATCGCTGCTGGATTTTGCATGTTGCTTCCTGCAGGTTTATGAATTAGCCCACCTTTAGAATAATTTACGCTCGTGGGATTTTCAGGCAATATGCTGCAAACAAATCTATCAGCATTGAAGCGGTATTCCTTTCCATCGTTGGATAAATGCTTGGAGAGTGATGATCCTCTCAAAAGCAGTTGCTGGACAAAATTGAAATGCAAACAAGAGTGATCAATTTTTGCGAGCAAACCAAACGATTCAAATCTTTATAAAATATCAAGAGACAATCCTCTATACTCACAATGGTAGTGAGTATGTTGATACCAGCTTCTTTATTATCCCAACCAAATTCAGCATAACTAACGTAATCTGCCGACTCCAATCTTTTTATATTCGTGTTGAGGAAATTCAAATAGACAGGATCATGTGTAGCCTTGTATAGCCACGCAGAACCCCAGGCCAAGTCATCCTACCAAAAACAATATCGTCCGATTATACATTTATTTATCTGGCCATGTGAATAACAAAGGTTGACATTAATTTTATATCTACCTGGAAACCACTAAAATCGCAATAGAAGGGGCAAACAGTATTCGGCAAGCTGTCTTTATAATTTCCTTGGTAAGTATTTGCAAAGTTAAAAACCTGTAAATAGTAAGAAGAAAAGACATTTCATCATGGCGGCTAGATTAAGAAGAGAAAAAGACAACTGTGTGCGCAAGAGAGATTTAAGGACTCTGGCGTATATAGAATATATAATACCTGTGTTGCCCTATTAAGAAGTGTTTTAGAGTAAGCAGGGTCGATAGATTTAAAGACAATGGAGGAAGCTGCTAATGCAGCAGCCATTTCTGCTGCAACTTCAGAGCCAGGATGGGTAGAGTTAATAGCATATGCCATTCGATCAGTGTCCATATCCTCTGGCCTATCCCAACAGCCATGATCACTATAAGGCTCCCCAACTTGAACATAAACCAAGTCGGGGTTATTCGTGCATTTAATGAAATAATCTGTTGACCATCTTATTGCATCTATAGCATGTTGTAGATCAGAACCCATGAGCTGGCCAAACTCCAATACACTCCAGGATAATATTGTTGTTGTGTACGCCATTGGAAAATTAAACTTGACGTTGTCCCCGGCATCGTAGTATCCTCCCGATAGATCAACCTAATACGAACAAGAAATATTTCTCAGTGAATCCGTTTGCCCCTCGAATTTATGCGAACTTTCAACAAGATCAACAAAAAGAAACAACAGAAATAATGTGAAAAGGATACGTACCCCGACTAAAGAACCATCGTAGACAGCAGAATCTTTCCTCCATGTTATTCTTTGATTTCCAGGTAATTTTCCTGATCGTTGTCCTTCGAAAAACAGAATACTTTTCGTTAAAGCATCTGCATAGTCGATATTACTTGGTTTTTTCCTATGTCTGTTTGAAAATTCCCTTCCTGCTGAATGACTCTCGTTCACCATTAATACCATGATCAATGTTACTACTAACACCGACACTATTGAACATGACGATGATCTCGACTGCCCCATTGTTTCTCTGTTGCTCTCTAACAATGTCTGGAATTCTTCCTGTCGATAGTTCTGTTTCAGTATCTTACTTTGTCAGATTTTCTGTTATCTATGTTTTATATAGGGATGTATTTGTTATATATATGGAAGCAACTCAGAGAAATTCTAGAAACAATCAATTTATTAACAAACATAGAATGGGATCAGTTAAGATACAGTTTACAAATTTAAAGGATACGTTGGATAACTTATAGTTGGCAAGATATTTAAGTGTGGGATTGGTGCATCAAGTATAGACTATGTGTAACGTAATAAACAAACCCGCCTCATACATCACAGTGATGAAAAACATAACTGCATGGATCTTTTTGATTAATGTACATGCTATATATGATCAATTCATGATGATGTATCTGTCTTGAATACGTACATTTAATTAGATCACTCTGATATAGTATCCAACATTGCCAATTCTAGGAGATAAATAAAATTTTGAGACAGTGACGTGCACACGCCTTTTGGATTTTTAACGAACATCCCATGCTAGTATGATTTGGTCGATTTGGCTGGAACGTGACGAAAAAACCTTCCAAAACAGAAAAATAAACGGACAAACAACCCTCGTTGTTTGGTTAGTAACCATCACTCGTTGTTTGATCAGTATGATAAGAGTTTTTTTTTTTTTTATTATTATCAAGGCCTCTTCCTATGCACAAAACATGATATTTGCCATATATGCACCCACTATGGGTATGCCAAACTGCCAAACTCATATGCCAATATGTTATTTCTGGCATATAGGCATACACGGCAGAGTTTCCAGCGAGCGATAGAGTCTTCGTCGCTCGATGGTCAAAAATCGCTCGTTAGTCTTCAAATCGCCAGCGACAGTCAAGCTATCGCTCGCTAGTATGATAATCACTTATCAGATCTTCATCTAACGGCTACAATTTCCCCCTACCTGATTTCAACCAATTCCAGCCCAACTTCAAATTCATTTCACCATGCATAATGCATAACCGAAGTGGATTTGACTACAGAGGAAACAACATGGATCATGATAGCGTATTTCCACATACCCACTCAGAGAAAAGTGGATGACCCACTGATAGTTGTGGTATAACTTCTTAGTAAGGCCGTATTTATTATTCGTGTTACAAAATCGACTCTGAGCGACTCCTCGCTCAAATTCATCTTTTCTTTTTCTTTTTTTATTGGTCTAATTCGCTACTATCAAGGTGAATTTTTAATGAAATGTAAATCTGGTTTCAATCTGAATATTAATTTAAAAGATAGTTTCCATTAATCTAAAAAAACAAAATTACATTTCACATTTCAACTAAAAGAAAACATTTTAACTACTCATTTCCTTGTCCGTTTCCTTGTCCATTTTCTCCCGGACCAAAGATCCAATTGCCTGCATTTTCTGGATCCATAGAGTTGTTCAACAAACTAGTTAAGGTGCCGGTTTGAGACTGACTTGGTGGTTGAGTCTCATCAGAATCACCATAACCTTGATAAGCAATGGGAGTACGGGGTATGGGAACATTATACAAATCTTGAAATACGTGTGATTGATATTGTTGTTGGAATGGTTGAAATGTGATGAGGTTGAGGCAATTGGGGTATACAGATTCGTTTGCCAAACTACTTCCATGTTCACACCACCACCTGGAGTCAGTATGTCAGTTTGCAAATGACTAAACATACGTGTAGAAGTTGTATCCATGCCAATGTTTTCTTCAACACCATGTACTGCTTGACTTTATAACACCATGTTTGGAGTTGAACTTTCTGGTACCTCCTCCATATGTCGACGTCTCAATCTTCTTTCACCACTTTGCTGACTTCCACGACTTTGATGACTTCGACGACTTTGCTGACTTTGACGACTTTGTTGACTTCCACTGGGACTCATTCCTCTACCAGCTCCAACACTGGGACTCAATCCTCTACCAGCTCCAATATTGGGATTTAATCCTCTACCAGCTCTAACACTGGGACTCATGTCATACATCATGCTTTCCCTCAATCTTTGCATCTGTTCCAAGTGCATATTCTGAATTCCCTGAACAAGAGCATCATAATTGTTACATCGGGTCTGATACTCCAACTCTGTAGCATTGACCCCGAGGTATGGATAAGTCCGAGTAGGTGCACTAGAAACAATTGGATAAGTAACAATCTCTCCAGATGTGCTGGATATAGTCTTTACTTCCCAAGAAAATGGTGGCATGTATGACGATGAACTTTGAGAAGGATATGCAAATACGTCACCCGTCTCTGGTGGAGGTTGGGAAGGAAGAAATTCATTGTCAAGTGGCAACCTACCTAAAGATGGGAAATCCATCCGACCCAAACTTTGCGGTTGCATAGAAATATTTGGCTTGAAAATAGTATTAAACCAAGATAGGTACTCATTTTTGTCCATCGGCTCCTAGATCAATTCATCATCTTCTTGCCAACGATGACCTTCCCTTATCAATTTGAAGTAATCGTCTGCTGAAACATTTGTACTGGGATAAGGGTTGACAGTTATCACTGATCTCCCTTGCAACAGAAGAAGCTGTCTTTCACCATAATACCAAACACCCTTCTCAGAAATAGGGATGTATAACACCATCCTTCTAAGGCTTAACTCTACCATTGTCTGACCTAGTTCTTCTTGGAACTCAGGTACTGCTTCATATGGCTGTGAGATAAGGTTATGGCTTGTTTTACTCAACTGCTGAATCTTATGAACAATAACAGCATGTTGACCATCTTCAATCTGTGCAGCTTCCCAATTCTCAGAATCATACTTCCGTATGATCGGAAATACATTCGTATAATTATTAAGACAAGGTTCCGAAACACGGAAATATGTATACACCAATACTGAAAATAATAACATTCAGCAGGTTAATAACTTTTCCATATGAAAATGACAAATAAATACATAATGTGAAAAAGATTGGTTCTTACCTCCAGAACTCCCCAAAAAGCATTAAAACTATCTTCATCACACGTCGAGTTATCACTTAGGGCAATGTAAATCTCTGATAAAATCGCAGTCCCCCAATCATATGTTGGTGCTTGCTCTAAATCTTCTAATGCTTCGAGAAACCCAATTAACACTACTGAACTAGCATTTGGAAACATACATTGGCCCAGTGTCCGCAATACAAACAGATGTTTTAGCTCCTCAAAATGGTCGGGGATCAAATATTGATTACCAGCTGCCCTGTTTTCATTCATTCTTACAGCATAACGCTGGAAAAAACTTTTCAACCCAGACACCTTCAACCCATACGCTTTTAACTGTCTATGTGTATGATTTCCTCCTAAATCATTTAAGTATAAAGGTAGTCTTTCTTTCCATCTATCTTCTGATAACCACTTTAGTCTATTAAATGGAAGTAAGTTCCCTTGGCATGGAATTCCGGTTAACATATTAAAATCTTTCGGTGTAACTCCTATTAACAATAATTATTCATAATTAGAATTTGTTGATTTTTATGAAACAAAACACATAATCTAAAAATTAAATTACTAGAAAAGACTGACTTACCGCATTCAAAGTCCTTGAAAAAGAACGTGTTTGTAGTCTTCCACCATCGTTCTAATATAACATGAACACCTTGCGTCATGTGGTTTCTAGGCTGTATTTGATATAGATGTTGCCAAGGATATCTTCTCACTCTCTCTTGAACAGAAGGAGGAAGTAATTGAAAAATTGTACGTAACTCAGTCCATCCACCTCTTAGATGTATAGCGTTACATCGCCCCTCATTATCAGAAAGGTGATTAGAGAATACACCTTCACCGGCTACTAGTCTAACATTATTAAACTCATAATTTGTATCCACAACAAAACTTACTCCACTGCCTGGGGGTACTAGTAGATACTTTCCCTTTTTTGTTTATTTTTTTTCTCTCCATATCTGTTTAAGATGATCGTTTTACAACAAAAGTTTAAAGAAAATCAGTGGTTTTCAGAAGGTTTTCAGAAGAAGAATTGAGAAGAGTTTAGAAGAGGTGGGAGTATAGTTGCGGTATTTATAGGCGTCAGAAACTCGAACGGTGGCGATATTGATTATATCGACAATGATATAGTGAATTTCGAGCGATATTGACAATATCGCCAACGATAAAGTGTTTATCGCTGGAGATATTATGAATCTCTAGCTAGGGATTCGATCGCTCAGCGGTTTCCCCATAGTGGCGCAAATGGTTTGGCATGCCACCTGGCATGCCAAACACCATTTTTTTGGCATGTGCATAGGAATAGGCCTAACAAAGGAGTCCAACAGACTGGTGGTAACCATACATGACTGATAGGTAACATGTATCATCACAACTTGCAAAGTTATATAACAGATCTCAAAAACAAAATTACCACCATTCCAAGTAATAGAAACAGTTAAAATGGCTGAAGTTATTGTATGTAATAAGTTTTCATTTCTTTGAGAAATCAGGTACTACCTAACCCAATTAGCATTTGTGCTCCCAGCCGAGTAAAATGCAGTCATCTCAGGTATCTCCCATTGCTAGCTCCTGCACTTCACCACTTCAATCATTAACTAAAGGTTCCAAGTATCACTGCTAAGTTTCAGATTGTAATACTATCATCTTTCCCATCTTGCCTTGACCATAACTTCGTAAATATTTTCTTGGATGCAAGTATTCCCGAACCTTAACAACATCATCCATCATTTTTTAAACTTCTAGCTGCCCTTAAATTACCTTGAGCACATTAACTGTTAGAACTGAATCCCAATCTTCTTTTATGTTAGTCGTTGCAGTTCTAGAGCTTCCATGAGAACACCACTCTCTCTGGGAAGTAAAGTCCAATGATGTCAAGTGATATCAGGTTTTACTGCAATACTGGAACTTTTGAGGCTCTAATCAGTTGAAAGAAAAATGACCAGTGCAGCTACTCGTAATGAATGGCATTCATTTTGTACAGCAACATAGAGCTTCTTGCAGTTCATCAACCCACAAATATTTGATCTTTCACTTTTGCTTAACGCAGGGTGCTCCTGTAGGATTGGTTTGGCAATGAGTTAGCAATTGTTACGGATTTATATGCTGCCATACAAATACTAAGACTGATAGAATAATGTAAACCCTTTGATGAAATAAGATAGCGAAGTTGGAAATTTACTTTGAGATATTTGTCGATGGAAAGATATAAGATGCAGTGATAAATTGTCCCCTGGAAACCCTTGAGGCAATATATGTATGTCTTTTCTGATCCCAAAAAGAAAATACAATGCTAACCTACGGTCAAAAACATGCTTCATAAGAGCTGTAAAAATCCTTGTTTGTGGAGTTCCCCAAACTGATCCTTAGATCACAGAGAACGCTAAGAACAACTCCTCTTGGGAGTGGAGGATCCACGGCCAAAATATCAACTGCGACATTCAAATCCCTCCTCAACTTTATACGTTTTACAAAATGATTAATGAGATCAAACCAATGGTGAAAATCTCTCAGTTGAAACCTTTGAAGCATGTATATGAGCCATAGATAACACGCACAGACATGAAGTTCAGGGTAGGAACCCATGAAAGTATCCAAGTTCTGCAAGTGGAAAATTAGTATCTAATTTTTCAAAAGCCGACATTAAGCAAACAATAACAAATTACGAAAAAGTTACTCTAAGTAATTGATTACCATCGTCTATAAAGAAACTGAACATGAATGTAGGCACTAACTAGATAGTGCCATAACCCGCATTGTAAACCCGTGTTTTGTTACCTGTGCCATAACCCGTGTTCAATTGAAACCCGTAGCACTTCAGTTATTCCCGATTGTTTGTTACCCTTTTTATTCGTCTTCCCAAAATCAATACCTTCAAAATCCGATTAAACATACCTAAGCTGCATCCTCATGCTGTCGTTCTCTTTCTTAATTCTATCTACTTCAGCACTGAGATACAGTCCGATATGTACACATTAATTCACTTAAAGATCTATCTATTTCTGATGGTTAGACTATTACATATACCCCGGTGATTAACGCAGGGGAAACTCAAAAGACATAAAGATGGGAAAGCCTACCTCGATGATTGATGGAATAAGCCAATGAGGCATAAAACAAATATGAGATATAGGAGAAATGTTCGGCTCATAGCCATTATTACTTCGATAATTTGATTAACCTTGGAACTCCTGCACTCTATATATCAGATAAAAATAAGTAAGAAATACAAATCAATTGTAAATTAAAAACTCACTGATGATATGTACTCCATAACGTTACATTAAATCCTTTAGGAAATTCATTAGCTAGAGCTGGCCAGCACTTGCTTAATTCTTGACGAAGCTGATAGCATAAATACTAAGTAAGCACATAAGGTAAACTCAGCAAACCAAAAAGAAGGAATGAGCATATTCAAATAACCATGGAGAAACCGGTTTTATCACACGCCATAAAAGAATCCAACGGAATGGTTCTGGAAGGAGGCCAATAGCTTGTCATTTGGGAATGATTGGACATAGGTAAGGACTGTATTTGCTAATTAGTGGTGTTGTGCCCTCCTTCGAAATCCCAATCAACACTCATTATTTTGCTACTTCCTAGTTCTGGCTGCAAGACAAAAGGATACAAAATACCATCATAATTTGAAACCACAATACAGAACTTCAATAGTGAAGGATTTTAAATGCTTACCCGTACCGTATATATGAAGCAGGTGACCTTCTGCGGATAGATGGTGTTGAAGCTGGAAAGAATTACCAATTTTATCCATAAGAAGCAGTACTGGAGTGTTTTTTAATTAAAGTAAGAGCCTAATCTGACAACTAAAAATTAAACCAAAATAGAAAGTAAAAATAGGATAAACATTCCATATCAAAGTGAGAAAGAAAGGCATAATGACTTCTAATACATGTTTTATGTTATTAACTGAATCTTCACATAGTCACAGCATCTAAGGTAACCCAACTTGTTAATTATACCGAAAACTGATTCGCATTAGTGGATAAGTATAATAACCAAGGTGTTTTGCTTTTTTGCATATCCATTTTCAATACTGTCCATGTTAAGCATAGAAAAATGAAGTTTACTGACCAAGGTATTTTACCTCCATTAACATCTAATAATATCATACCCCTTTGTTTATGAAATGAAACATACATACAAATGAAGAAAGGTGAAAATAAAAACTGGGTAAGGTATTTTATCAAATACGTTATATGCAATTTAAGGAAAAAAAAAACTTACATGCATCGATGTCAGCGACTCAGCATTCTCAATGTCTTCATCGGAGATTTATTCATTTTCTGTTTTCTTTTGAAGGTTTTGATTGATGCAGAAGAGTACTTCTGAATAATCTTGAATTGGAGTTCAAGAAATTGGAACATAATTGTAAACTTACCGATTGGTTTTCAAAAAAATAAATAAGGAATTGGTCGATTCCAGAAGAACAAAACTTCAGATTTCTAAATAATCAATTGTGATGAGGTACGAACAAAGTTCATATGTGATGAGATTAAGATGAAATATTTTGTTAGAGCTACTCCAATGATAATGTGGTCAGTTTCATAGGTGGCACTATGGAAAGTGTCACACCTTCAAATGCTCCAAGCAATTTTTCGCGGAGATATAACCCGGCAATACCGTGGTTCAGTGATCTCTTATCACCCAATGTATTTCAGCCTTATAAGATTGCACCAATGCAATCAGCCAACTCTACCAAGAGTATGCAACGAAAGACTAACTTAGATTTTCTCTACCAAACAATGTAGCACATACTACAAAGAGGTTCTTGCCATGTTTATACTTCACAGAATTGGGGGAGTATAACAAATCAACAGGAAACCAAAGCCAAACGTATAAGCCAACAAACTCACTTTTATTAGCTTAAGGGGAAGATACAAAAACGTCCAACCAATGGACTTTACAAGCTTATTCTCTAAGCCTATGCAACAATCACTCTCTACTGCCTAAATGGTTCCTCAACACTCGAACTATTGAACAACTCGTTTACAAGAGTTCTCTGGCTATTTATAATGCCACGAACCAGGGCCAATCCGTATGAAACTCTGTTGCACGCCCCATGAACAACCATCTGTCCATGGGCAGTTCCCTAACCGCCAGTTGCACTTTTTAACTGCTAGCTTTAGTGTTGGCTTGCTCAATGGCGCCACATCTGTCCTCAACGGTTAGGATATGCCAAACTCTGTTATAAAGCACTTTATAACCGTCTCTAACTTGCTCGCACGCTCGGCACACTTGAACTCAAGTCCCGCAACATCGCCACTTGCAACTCAGCTTGCACTTTCACCAATTACTGCTATTATGGCCTCGGATGAGCTATTATAGCTTGCATTGTGCACTTCTCATTTGAATGCCATCATTCAAGTATTATGCCAACTGAGTCTTGACTTGATTAGTTCCATCTCCATGCTTCATATGCATCACTTGCATCTCTTTTAACGAGCAACTATCACCAATAACGTGTTTGGCCTCACCATTGATGCATATGCATAGTCTAAGTCTTGGCCACAACTTAGAACCATGCCAAAGTCATTCCATGACTTTGCATCTCATCCTTTATTCCTTCCTTGAGCTGGGCTAACTATGAATAAGGATACACAACACTATCGCATAATGTTGTCAATGCCAAGTAACCTTTCTTGTCTCAGCCATTTTGGCGCTACATCGTCGGGCATGCAGCTCCATCTGCAAGGTTACCATTTCCGTGACGCGCCATGATTATGCGTCACTATGCGGACCGGTCATAGACCTCCCCCACCCAATCTGTTCAACGTCCTCGTTGAACGCAACATCAGTTCAGTCTCTACTGAACTTTCCTTGGCCTTGTACGCATCTGAGCCACTCTCAGAATCAACAACTTTGTTTGGCCTTTAACTTTGCCAAACCCTTTTCTGCCTAGTACTTTACGCCGCCACTTAGTTTGTTTGCCTTGCCATTGAGCCTGTAAATTACAGCTTCTTTGTCCCATCTTCGACTATGCTTCAATCTCTACTTCATTCACATCTCAACACCCAAATGCCATTTGCAATCTGTTGCTATACCCCTTGCATCAGCACTCAAATTTTCTTCCAAGCCACTCCGTGCCTAAGTGTACACTTCAAATAGCCAACATATCTGGGAGATATGTATAACTTATCTTACTTGCCTTCAATTCCGACTGACATTGCACTCTTGCAATTCAACAGGCCTTACTGTAGACTAAGTGTTCTTAATCATGTTGAAACACTCTTTTGCAAACTCGACTGAAATGCATGACATTAGCCATGACTTAGGATACCCCTAACATTAGACCGACTCTCCCAACGATCCAAGGTTCCTCTTCACGTGCCTTTGAAACTAACAAGGCCTCACTTGTTCCTTCAAACTGCTATGCTTTAATGTAGCGGAAAAACAGCATCATGTTCTTCCTAACTATGAGTTACTCTTAACTCATATGCTTGATGGACTTACATCTTCATTATTGCTATGTTACTCCATGCTATCGCTGCCAAATACTGTCGCACTTCTACGTAACTCTCCCAATAGCAAACTCGCCTATGCCACCAACTCTACTTCTTTGCTTGGTTTTGCTTTCAGCGTTTCTTATTGTATACTTTGGCTAAGTATACTTGTAGTGCTTCCCCAATGAACTAGTTTTACATTAAGCAAAAAAGAGACAAGGTTTTTACTTAAACACCACCTTCATTCATTACACTAGCCTTACATAAGAAACTTAGGGACTCCTTCCCTTTTACACCATTGGCCAGCACTCGACCTTACTGAAAGCAAATTACATTACCAAAGCAAATACATCAACTAAAGTGTGATTTCTTTTTAAGACCATAAGATCAGCAACACCCAACTTAACTTGAAAACATAAACAGCAAACAAATAATATGCCACAGTCTCCATACTTCAGCAATCTTGCAGGTTCAGGCACTTGCAAACAACAATGCAATGCCCCTGCCTCATACATGTGCTAATCACGGCGAACAAGGGATGCTAATATCCATAGGATATCCAAATTCCATATGAATCTCAGCTAAGCTTTCTTCAAACGAGCGAACTGGTGCAAACTCACTTGCCTTCCATTTGTCGCATTTCATGTCAACCGGACTAACTTTCCTTACACCTTTCACGAAACAAGGTGCACTGGGACTTTGTATGAAAATACCACCAAGGTGAGGCATCACTGTTGCCTCTGCTTGTTTGAAAAAGTTGTTACCAAGGATCATCTCGAAATCATTGAGATGCATCACCATTATGCTAATCTGGCCACGCCATGCTCCAACTTCAACATTCGCCACTGCCATCCCTTTGATTGGCTTAGCTATATCATTCACTGTCTTCATGCAGTGATCAACTTGATATACTTCCAAACCCAAGTACTCTGCCATTGACAAACTCATCACAGTATGTGACGCACCCGTGTCTGCCATTCCCCAGAGACGATGGTTGTGTATGCCAACTTTCACATAAACCAGGCCAGCACCCATCAGCCCATGCTGTACTGCTGCCGTTTGTGCTACTATGTTGCATAGTTGAATAGGATTAACATGATCCACTTGATCATCTTCTTCTTTGTCACCACTACACTCGGTGACGATTGCGGATAATTTATCTTTCTTTGGACAATCACGCGCAAGGTAAGGACCCTTGCATAAGAAACAACCACCTGTCTTGTTGTTCCTTGAAGACAAACTATCATCCCTTTGATAGCTTCTCTCCTTGGCCTCAGAACTTTTCTTATCCTTGTCCTTACACTTCTGGTTTTTCTTATCCTTGCCCTTCCTACTAGCATCAGTTGAGGTATTGACTGACCTATAATCAGCAAGGCTGTCCACGATTGCAATGGCTGAAGGTAGGTCTTTGGCACCCTGCCTTCTCACTTCAGCTTGAGCCCACGGCTGCAAACCAAATATGAAATTAAACAACTTGTCTTCCTCCGACATGTTGCAAATGTCTAGTATCAGAGACGAGAACTCTTTCATGTATTCCCATGGTGTACCGGTATGCTTCAGCTTATGCAAGCTCTCGCTGGCTAGCCAAACAACATTGATTGGTAAGAATTGACTCTTCAATTCTTCTTTCATGACATTCCATGTCACGATGCCTGGACGACCAGCAGTAAGGTCATCATCAGTTCTAGTTCTCCACCATAATTTCGCATCACCCTCCAGGTACATGCTAACGAGGGTAACTTTTTGTTCTTATGGGGTTCTGGCAGCCTTGAAGTATTGGTCCATATCCCACCTTCAAATGCCCCAAGCAATTTTTTGCGAAGATATAACCCGGCAATACAGTGGTTCAGTGATCTCTTATCACCCAATGTATTTCAGCCTTATAAGATTGCACCAATGCAATCATCCAACTCTACCAAGAGTATGCAATGGAAGACTAACTTAGATTTTCTCTACCAAACAATGTAGCCCATACTACAAAGAGGTTCTTGCCATGTTTATACTTCACAGAATTGGGGGAGTATAACAAATCAACAGGAAACCAAAGCCAAACGTATAAGCCAACAAACTCACTTTTATTAGCTTAAGGGGAAGATACAAAAATGTCCAACCAATGGACTTTACAAGCTTATTCTCTAAGCCTATGCAGCAATCACTCTCTACTGCCTAAATGGTTCCTCAACACTCGAACTATTGAACAACTCATTTACAAGGGTTCTATGGATATTTATAATGCCAAGAACCAGGGCCAATCCGTATGCAACTCTATTGCACGCCCCATGAACAACCATCTGTCCATAGGCAGTTCCCTAACCGCCAGTTTCACTTTTTAACTGCTAGATTTAGTGTTGGCTTGCTCAATGGCGCCACATCTGTCCTCAACGGTTAGGATATGCCAAACTCTGTTATAAAGCACTTTATAACCGTCTCTAACTTGCTCGCACGCTCGGCACACTTGAACTCAAGTCCCGCAACATCGCCACTTGTAACTCAGCTTGCACTTTCACCAATTACTGCTATTATGGCCTCGGATGCGCTATTATAGCTTGCATTATGCACTTCTCATTTGAATGCCATCATTCAAGTATTATGCCAACTGAGTCTTGACTTGATTAGTTCCATCTCCATGCTTCATATGCATCACTTGCATCTCTTTTAACGAGCAACTATCACCAATAGCGTATTTGGCCTCACCATTGATGCATATGCATAGTCTAAATCTTGGCCACAACTTAAAACAATGCAAAAGTCATTCCATGACTTTGCATCTCATCCTTTATTCCTTCCTTGAGCTGGGCTAACTCTGAATAAGGATACACAACACTATCGCATAATGTTGTCAATGCTAAGTAACCTTTCTTGTCTCAGCCATTTTGGCGCTACATCGTCGGGCATGCAGCTCCATCTGCCAGGTTACCATTTCCGTGACGTTCCATGATTATGCGTCACTATGCGGACCGGTCATAGAAAGACATCCTTATCTTATATGGCAATTGATTTTCCTAAATACAAGGAGAATAAAAATTCTTTCTCCAACCCATCTATCTATTAACCTTTTTCTCTGCCTAGTTTTCTTCTTGTTTAAGATTTTATTCGATTTGGTAAATATTACACAACGTCACATCAACGCCAACTCCAATTCCATGGCAGTGATCACCAAGAACGATTTGTTACTCCCACGGATGGATATTATATACCCAAATTTCTGATCAAACATGAATCTGCAGTTGTATGAAGATCATATCATTCTTTGATATTTATATTAACTATATTCAGGGAATCATTCAGAAATACGGGCTTGACTTATGAATATGAGAAGGGTCATCGATCACAAACATATGATAAAAAATCCAAAAATTGGTTTTATTCCTTTAAATTTGTTGGCCTCGTGATTATTTTCCCCCTTGCGAACACTTGACTATGTTACCTTCTAATGTATATATATGAACAATTTTCAAATCCTGATCAACAACCGTATCACTTTTTTTTTCTTTCTTTTTTGCCTGTCTGGTAATTAAATATTTATATATCAAAGGTATAGATTTATGTTGAATCAATCTTATCTTATCTTATCTAAAATACAAAACAAAGCTAGGCTAAATTTTCCTATGTAAGTGGTGGTCAGGATTTGTCCGTGGGAAAGATAAATCAAAGGATGTGGTTCTCCGTGCCACACCCTACAAGTCGCACACGTGGTGTTAATTGCAATATTATGAATTAAAAATGAATACTCAAGTCAAGATATGAAATTTCAAAAATTATAACAGGGAGGTTCGAACTCATGACCTATTGTGTCATAAGAGTGGTCTCTAACCATTGTTCCACCTTGGTTGGAATTGATGGAAAAGATAATCAACAGTGGTTGTTTGTTCAACTTAAATATTAATTAGTATAAGTGATTTGTCTAGAGAGAAGATAAATCTATGGTCATGGTTTGTTCAACTTAAATATTAATTAGTATAAGTGTTTTATTAATTGATGTCTCATTAATATATTAATTAGTATAAGTGTTTTATTAATTAGTATAAGTGATTTGTCTAGAGAGAAGATAAATCTATGGTCATGGTTTGTTCAACTTAAATATTAATTAGTATAAGTGTTTTATTAATTGATGTCTCATTAATTTCTCATGATAAATGATTTATTAATTTTACATCATAAATGTCCCTTAATTAATATCAATACATATCTCCATCAATAAATAATAATTTTGACAAAAATTATTTCAATAGATATTAGTGGTGGTGGTGGTGGTAGAGGAAGAAGTAGGTGTTGAAAGCAGTGGAAGGTGGTACTAAGTGGTGGAGGCGGTAACATTAGTTTTGGTGGAAGAAATAGTTGCGCTGGATGGTTTTAATGGCGGTGGTATTGGTTTTTTATTTTTGAATCAAAAATAATAATAATTTTTTTTACATGACGGGTAACATTGTATTGTGAAAAGTATAGTTGGTTGTTTTTGACACGATCAATAAATGCGGATAACAAATACTTTTGGGATGATACCAAATCATATAAGACAAAATGGTTGTTTTTGGTACCATTGCTATCTTTGGTAACCGTTAAATGCATAAGATTTTCAGTGTTCACAAAAAACATATAGTTGAATAAATTAATTGACGACCTAAGTTTGTTAAATCTAAAATTTATACATGACGTCTGGGATTAAAAATTATAAGTGTGCCTAATATTCTACGAGGGATGGGAAATGGTGGTGGTGGAGAAAGAAGTGATATCTGGTGGTTTGTGGTACTGGCCGGTATTGATGAGTAGTAATTGACTATGTTAATTATGTGCTGCTACAAAAGGATAACACTATAAATTAGAAATGTGGTTGATCGTCTTAATGCTAATATAAACTCGGTTAAAATACATGAAAATTAAGAGGGTTATTTGGTTTTTGGTACTCAAGTTTTGACCAAAACCCTGTGTTTGGTCTAACATTTTTCTAGCCTTTGCATTTGGTCTAAAGACCAACGTTGACCCGAGTTGACTAGTTAAATGATGACATGTCTAACTGTTTGACTTGGTTTATTTTTTCTACACCCCTCAAATAATTATATATTCACCACCAGGGGCCAAAAATGATAACTCTCACCGTGCAACAAATACAACCACAAACAGCTAAATCTCCTTCTCTGTAGTTCATTCTAACACAACAACGACATTCATTCATTCCATACAATCCCATTCATTTAATCCATCAGCAGCACTGTAATCCTCTTTACTTCATTGGAGCACCCATACCTCACTCATTAGACATGTATCTCATTTAAACTTAAACTCTACAGATAACCTCTAGCGCAACTCATCTTGTACTGTCACCAGCTACAACTACTTTCTACTTCAATACCTGCCCAGAAACTAGCCATTCTTTCTAGATATTGCACCTGCATCATTTGCCTACCGCTACAAGTCTGCCAGCACTTTCTGGACTGCTGCAACACCCATTTACAGCTCTTCCCCAAGACATTAATCCACACATTCAATTCAGTTTGTTGTTGTACTCAAACTCACAGCAGTATCTCCCTAACTGCAACACCATTTCTATTACATTTTGTAGCTCAGCACTAACCCTATTTGCATATACCTGCATACAAAAAACACCGGAAGTTTCCTTGTATTACTGCTTCTGCTTGTATTCAACCCAGACTCCATTGCAATTATGTTCAAGGCTTCACTCCAACAGCAACACTTCTTACTCCCTTGTAGATTCAATTCCACCACTACAATTAAAACCCTGAATTTAACAACCACAAGCCCTAATTCTTCATTGAACTTAGACACTGTTAAACCCTAATTTCCATTCTTAACAGCAACAATCATATTCTTTCTCTGTTCAAAATCAAATCCAAACAAAACCCATTCTTCTCAACTTTAATAGACTTTCATCTAGCTATTTTATTTCTGTTTCAACTCAATCCCTGACTTCATTTCACTCAATATCAATCTTCAATCAATTACCGTTCTTCAAAAGAGAACAAACCTACTTATTGATTCACCACAGAACTTGAATTTCATCCATCTATTTCACAGATTCGGATCAAAACCTAAAATCGAATCGATCTCAGTAAAACCCTAACTTCAATTCGGTTTGATTATAACACTTGTAATTAAGAAAACCCTTCAACATCAATCTTTCTTCACTACTGTTAATTTCAATTTGTTGATGT
Organism: Papaver bracteatum; assembly: GCA_023529315.1. Lineage (NCBI taxonomy): Eukaryota > Viridiplantae > Streptophyta > Magnoliopsida > Ranunculales > Papaveraceae > Papaver > Papaver bracteatum. The sequence continues at coordinate 1,748,504 of JAJJWX010003811.1, read as the reverse complement.
CTGAAGTCTGTGTGCAATGATTGAAAGACAAATAGAAAGGTAATCAGTGGGAGAGATTTTGATGTTTCTCTGTGTGTATGAAGGGAGAGATGCGATGAAGAAATCAATGGGTTTAATTTTAGATGGGGAGATATGATTTTAGACACGGGGGCTGCAAACAACGAGTTATCATTTTTGGGGCCCTAATACTGAATACAGAATTATTTAAGGGGTACATAAAAAATAAGCAAGTCAAACAGGTAGACACGTCATCATTTAATTAGTCAACGCGGGTCAACGTGTGGTCTTTAGACCAAACGCAAAGGCTGGACAAATATTAGACCAAACCCAGGTTTTGGTCAAAACCCGAGTACCAAAAACCAAATAACCCAAATTAAGAAGAAGAAAAAACATTTGGATGTCACGTTATATAATAAATAACACTAAAAACTACATATTTAGTATCAAGGTTTCTCTCTCTAATAGATAAATCTAAGGTTGTATTGAGATCCCGTAAGCAGAGGGCGAGTTGGTCTTAGATTTCTAAATGATAATGAATATAATGAAATGCTCCCTCTCGGTTTCTCCAATGAAAACCGAAACCTTCTAAAGAAAATAATCAATCGAACAACACTTAGATGGAACGCATCACCACCAGTGTAAACTTCTCTGAATTGCTACATATCCAGTGAAATTTCTACAGATTAATCTGGTGATTTCGTCTTACCGTAGTTTTTAACGAGGCATGCAATTAAATCTCTAATAGTGATTTTAAAGGTATTTAATAATTACAAAATTCTCTTATAAGTTTTGTTTATGCAAGTATTGATTTAACTTGGGTTCTTTTATATTTTTGTGTTAAGTTGATGACTTTTTAATTTGAATACATGTTTGGTTAACAAAATTTGATACATTAGGGCATTTTATTTGTAGCACTGATGTTAGTCTCTCATTTTTCCCGTTAGCACTTTGTTTCGATCCCGTATTTATAGACATCATTTGACTAATAATGGGGTATTTGTTTAATCTCAAGGCCGATTAAACCCAATGTGTGGAAGTTTGCGTCGGCTCTACCTTGAAACTAATAATTTTTCTTCGGAAGGTTAGTTGAATTTATGTAGATACAAATATTAATATGACTATGCTCTTTAAAACTCCAAATTACTTTAGTAACACTAGATGTGAGAACGTCATTCATGCACTACTTAGCATAGTTGTTGTGAAATCTTTTTATCCACGAATTTCTTCAATTTTATGTTATCAATATGATTGACAAAGAATCTTACACATGTTTTGATTTACTATTATAAGTTTATTTTTTCAACTCACATGTGTATATCTCAGCCTTCCAATAGCCAAGGGTTCTTCATTTTTATAACTCTCACATTTGCAAAAAATAAATAAATAGTGTTTATCTATAGTAGGGAAAATATTATTGCTTCACTCCTTAGAGCCTTAGTTATCAATAATTTCGGAACAAATGTATTCATAAACATCATGGAGTTGGATTGCCAGTTTAGGTATATGTAATGTTAGATGAAATATTCTTTTTGAAATTTGAAATTATGGTATGATGGAACAATAAATGGGGGAAAAAAATTATTTACTGTATTTTTTATTTTTTTTCATGTCGGCACAACATTATTACTCCGTCCAGATAATAAATTGGAATAACATGCTTAAGTAAAAAATAAAAAGATCAGGTAACCCATTTTGTTTCCCAAAACCTATTTGAATATCAAAATAATTACTCACGAAAAAAATGAAGCAAGAGGAATGTGAACAACATCGTATTAGAGGCAAAACATCCGGTGCCGTTATGGCACGGGTTAAGATCTAGTACTAATATAAAGAAAAGAGGTGTTTTTGGTAGGAGACCCCCTAAATTACTAACTAACCCTCATTTAAAAAACCCGATCCTAATAAATTGTGGAAATTCGTTAAAACAAAAGGGTATAACGGTAAACTCGGATTTCTTTATTTTTATCTCTCGATTCCTCCATTGCATCTTCAGTTTCTCCTCTTTCTCTCTACGCGTATCGACGACAACCTCCCCTCTGCCTCACCTTTTCCCCTCTAATTCGAATTTTTGTGTGCAAAATCGTTCCCTAATTATCTCTAAGTATCTCAAACATGTAGTCACAGATTCAAACCCCATTTCTCGATTTGAATTGGGGACTCAAATTGATCTAATTTAGTGGTTTTAGGTTGGAATTTGCAGTTGAAAGAAATTAAGCAAGGGATTCAATCAAGTTTCATTGGCGCTACCCAAGACATTACAGGTTAGTTTTTTTTTCTCCGTAACATTCGAATATAAGCTTACCCTGACACTCGAATTTTGGAAAACCTAAATTCAATTTTAGTTTGTTATTGACCTAAATTCTATATTTTTTGCAATTTACTCTTTTTCTTTGACCGATAAAGAGCCAAGTTTGATTGTAGTACTCCAAAGTATATAATCATTGTAATTAACTCGGATTTTCAAAAAAGAGATGTAATTCTAGCTCTTGACTGGAGTCAGAAAAATTAAGCTGACCAACAGAACAATATTATGCTATGGTAATGGAGGGTCAAACAGATAATCCATTGATTCCAACTAGATTTTGAGGTGGGATTATTGTTCAATATATGCAGTCTAAATTATAAACAAAAAGACAGCCAGCCAGTAAACCTCCTAGAATAAAATGAAAACATGAGTTCAAATGTGGATTGATTAACAACATTACCATGATTGTGAAGTCGTAACCCATCTCAGTTAAGATGTCTTTCGGATGATGACCCCAAGATTATATATCAATAGGTTGTAAAGTAAGTCCAATGCACAAAAATCCAATTAGTATAGGAATAATGAAAACCCTTACCTTAAAAGGACGAGTTTTTGTTGTCATTACTGCTAATCGGCTTCTACTTTTTCTTCTTCCTCGTTAATTTTCCTGTTGTGATCTGTGAGCACTAGATTTGTCGACACTGACCAAATTCTTTTATGTTTCTTCTTGATAGGCAGTGAAGCAAAGAGCGGAAAAGAGAGTAGTGTGGCGAACAGTTGAAGCAAGAGTGGACGGTAATGGAGCTGGGTCAAATAGATTTGAGCTTTTAAATTTTTATGGTTTAGAGAGCTTTTAAATTTTTATGGTGTAGAAAATTCTTCCCGCCTTTTGAATTTTTGATCTTCGCATCGCAGTTTTGAGATTTAGCTGTTTGTGAAAATGTTGAACAGATTGTAATATTTTTCAATCTGTTTATTTCCTTCGGCATTCTTAGACTAATGTAGCAGGGCAAAAACTTAGTTCTATATTGTTCTAAAGATACACAACTTTGATAAGAATTGCGTTGGTGATCTTTGGTTGAGCTGTCTTTGTGTTTTGTAGCAGGGATCTGTGTGCTTTTTATTGAATCTGCTCAAGGTCCTATTTGCTGGGGATCATATTGATAGACGCATTTATGTGTCTAATTTGTCCTCAATGTTTCGTATTGTTAGTACTCGTTTTTGTCCTTATTATTGTGTTTTGTGTGTTTGTAGGTGTTTTTGGAGGAATACACTTGTGTGGAAAAAGTTGCTTAAAAAGTGCATTTTGGACCCCCGGATAAAAGTGATAAAGGCACCCTCACTTTGGATAAGGTCACCCCAGGCACCCCAGCTGATAAAGGCGCCCCTATTTTGGATCGGCGCACTTCATCCTTTACAATTCAAATTCTGAAATTTGGCGGGAATTTTGGTTCTTCACTGGCAGAAATTAAGGTTGGATTTTTGGTCGAGATTTAAAGAGATTCAATGGCCGAAAATCATTGGGTTTGTTCCTCTTGGCTAAACAGGGCTGGTATAGGCCTTTTGTTCGACTATATTTGGCTGGATATTCCACGAGAATAAAACAGAGGAGAACGAGTTTGCATGGGTATGTCACGGGATTTCAGCAAATTCAGACGTGTACTCACGTGTTTGGATGGAGCTGGGTTACTCAAATAAGCGTGTAGGAGTTAAATAAGGACATTTAAACAGCTGCAGACGCGTAGGAGAAAGATTTCAGGGAAGAAAATATCCCGAGAATATTTTCTCTCAATTCCGAGTAATGAAGATATTTTGGAGTTATTTCGCGTGATTTCTTCGTCCTGTGGAATATATATAGGGTACTAGGGACTCAGAGAAGGGGGACGGAGAGTTTGGGAGATTACAGAGCATCACAGAGGCGAAAATTGATCACCAGAGAAACCTGCTGCTGCTGCTGCCATTGAAGAACACAAAGAACATTGCACGCCTAAGAGCACTCGTTCATGCTACAGTGTTTACGACTCACAACGAGGGTCGTAGTTTGGAGACAGTCTTAAACCAACAATAACAGTGACAGGAAGCCTTTGTCGTCCTTTGTAACAGCTCGGTTTGTAACACTTATAACTGTTACAAACCCGGTTTTCATTATAATTCTCCCATTTTCATCTTTGTAAACACTCTTTGAGCAATAATAATGAATTTTGAGCGTGTTTCCAACATGATGAGCGGCTAATTCTCCCACAACCAAGGCAATGAGGAAGCTATTTATGCATGGATAATTGGTAATTAATTTATTTTCTCTAATTAATTATAATTTATAATTCACTCGATCACTGCTTTTGCAGAGTGTTTAATTTTTTGCAAAATTTTCTTCATTAGTTGTGATTCAATTAGATAGGTTATGCTTTGTTTAGATAATCTATGCTTAGGGGATACAATTAATTTTTGAGAATTTGCCTGATTATTTGTGAATTAAGAAACAAAGGACTTAAAAGATAATTAGAGTTTTGGGTTATTTACCACAATTTATTCATGTGTAATAGTGGAATCAGTGTCTTGGTTATTCTCATATCTCGAAATCAATTTTGATGTAAGTTTTCTTTACTTTTAAGTTTTATTAAATCTAAAATCCATTGCTTTCACAAGTCTCACGAACCTTTTTACTACAACATTATTGATTCACATCACATATTAGCAAAGATGAATCTGAACTGTCTATGGGGTACAATATAATCAACTATCAGGTATGTGAAACTGAGATATACATAGTATTACCTATCTTACAAAATTCCCCAACCGAAGAATTGTTTCCCTTTGTTACACTCAATGCCAAAGCCACATCATATATTATTCCTGTTTGGGTGTTGTTTATGCTCCAAGTCCGATTGAACCTTTTGGAATGGGTTAAACTTGTCTTGAATCTGAAACAGTTGAAGCGATCTTAAAAGCATCGCTTTCAAATTTTTGATGATGGTGTTCTTAGAACTCCAGTTTGCTCGACCATTTTAATAGTGTTACACAGTCAGTGGAACAACTTAGTTGTATATTGTTTTACTTTCTCTAATTTGTAGAATTTAGTGAACCGTCATCTGATTTTGTTCAAGTTCCCAAATGTTGATTGTTAAACATCTATCAAGAGTACAAACTTTATAGACCAGTCACATGCATCTCAAGGCATATCCCATTTGATCAATTGGGTGGTGGATTTGAGTAACTGCAAAATCTTGGACACATTCAAGCTAAATTTAGGCTCAAACAATCTGTATATCTCAATTCATTTTTTTAATACTTCCATGATATATGTTTTTTCAGCTGAATCTCCAAGAAGGATAATTGCAAGCCTTCAGTATTGTTAATTCCTCTTTCTCGGTCAAGGCTTACAGTGGGGTAGATGAGCTAGGGTGGAGTTGAGAAAACACCTGTGGACGTTGTCGTTTCATCGGCGTATGTCGAACAATATGTAAGTCCGTCTTCTGCTCTACTATACCTATGCTCTCGCATTTTAAGCCAATTTTAGTAGTTGAAAACCTATTATTTGAAGCCAACTTTAGTCGTCCAGCCCCCGTCAAATACGAAGCACGGAAGCAGTCAGTTTCCTTTGAATAATTCGAGTCCTCAATCATATTTGAATACTGGAGTGGCATCTGATTCTTTCACACTTGGTCAAATTTTTATGGTTTTGATAATTTTAGTTTAAGTTTGGGTTTCAGTTGAAGCAAGAGTCGATAGTAATGGAGGGTCAGCTCCGTCGTAGACTTAGAATTATGGAACAAGGTCGACAAGAGTCAATGGTAATATATGGTCAGGTTCGTCGTACTCCTAGAATCATACAACAATCCTTCCTTCATATGGAAGTTGAGAATGGACGGAAACAGCAAAAAGATCTTTAATTACAAAGTCGTCGTATTTCACAAAAGGCTAAACGAGCGGGCATTGACTAAAGTAGAAAGAAAATACATTCTTAGAAAACTTCATGATGCTTATCATTTGCGGACAACACGAGATAGACATGCGAACAAAGATGGACAGGAAGCATCAACAAGTTTTGGTAATGGAGGCATATTTATTTTCAGATGGTTTTCTATTTCCTGTTGTTATGTAGTAAAATATATTAGGATGGGATACAAGGCATTCAGGTCCCTAATTGATGACATTACCTATTTAATGGGAAAGTTTACTTGCGTCTATTCTACAACACCATTCCTTATTATCCCACTTTTTTCGCAAGTATTGCTGACATCTGCTTAAAGGGTTGATGTGGAGATGCCCTAGAATGTTTTCTTATGAACCACCAATTACTTATCATTTCTTATGAAGCACCAATTGCTTATCATTTCTTATGAAGCACCAATTGCTTATCGTTTCTTATGAAGTACGATTTTTGTTTTTTAATAAATGATGTGCATTTAGGCCATTCAGAACCTAGGTAAAAAATCATATCATGTCATAGCATTTTGACCCAGAGACCATTGCTTTAGTATTCTGTCCTACACTTGAGTGTAAGTGGGATGTAACTCCTGGCCCTTCATTTTTGTTCTCTACTTCTCTTTTGGTTTGAATTATTTGTGGGTTTCAAATCCGATGATGAATGAATCAATTAAGCCATGTTTCTCCAAAAAATTCAGTTCATTCCAAGTATGTGTGTTATCATTATATGACGCCAAAAAGTATGTTAGACTCACAGAGAGTTGCGCTTAATCAGTGAACTAATAGATAATAACATCAATAGTATAATTACGGAACGGCAAGAGCATCGCGCGTGCGTGTTATACTAGTGTAGAGAAATAAAAGAGGGAAGCTAGGATGCGAAGAAGAAAACAAATCATGGAAACAATGGATGTTAGATTTGGTATAATGAATTTTAATTGAAAAATGCTGATTAGGATGGATAGACGTCCTCTTGGTGAACCTCTAAAACAAGAGGTTGAGGAAGAGTATGTCTATATAAAAAAAAGGCTATATAAAAAAAAAACTTCACTTGGATTCTTAGTGTCCAAAAAAGTGGTTATGAGATATCTTACCACCAAAACAAAATGTCTAGATTACCCTTGAACTAAAATAAAAACTTAAAAACTTAATCTTCTCAATCAACCTCCAGACCAAAATCTTCATCCTCAACAACTGATTCAAGCAATTGAAGAATCAGAATTTCAAACTCCTCAACAACAACCCATAGTGTATGTTAGGTATAATCGAACAAATCCATCTTTGTTTAATCGTTTTTGTGCTTAAAATAAGTTAGATTGAATGAAATCGGAGTAAAATTAGGTTTCAGTTACATTTTTGGTGTTACATCTAGGTTCGGGTCTAGATTTCTAAACGTAAAATTTGATTATGAAGAACTTACGTCTAGGTTTAATTGAATTCAACCGTAAAATTGGATTTGCATGTAGTCTTACGTCTAGGTGTAGTTGAATCAAACCGTAAAATTAGATTTGAATGAGTTACGGTTGGGTTTGTCATGCCACTTTACCAACCGTAATTAATCTTTTGTCCTATTGAAAACCAGTTATGGTTAGGAGTTCATCCAAACCTATCTGTAAATATGGATTACGGTTGGAAACGAAGCTCAACCCAACCCTAATCTGTACTTACGTCCAGGTTTGGATAAATTCCAACCGTAAATTTTGATTTGCATCTAGTTTTACGTCCAGGTTTGGATTAATTCCAACCGTAGAAGTTGATTTTACGTCTGGGTTCGTGAACCGTAATATGTCTTTTGTCCTATTGAAAACCAGTTACGGTTTGGAGTTCATCTAAACCTTACCGTAAGTACAGATTACGGTTAGGAACGAAGCTTCAACCCAACCGTAACATGAGCAGTAAGTGGAAAAATCTTATTTTTTTAACGTACTTTAGCTAATTTTGTGCGAAATTGAACTCATGGGAGATAGTTTAGAGGCATATCTGTTGATTTTCAACCATTGGTTCTTCACTTTGTTGATTTATTTCTTCACTTTCTTTAATTATTATCTAATTAAATTAAATTAAAATTAATTAAATAAGGGTTGTTTTGTCATTACAAAATTATTTGAGATAAGGGGTTTTTGAAATTACTTATGGGCGACCCATTTTTGTCCTATTAGGTGACGCCCCTCTAATGGAATGTGACGCCCCAATAATAGCCTTCATATAAAAACATGCCATGTCATCTACATGTTGGTTAAAGAGGTTAGGGTTGGAGACATATTTTAGGGAAAATAAAAATGTATCCTACGTGGATGAAGACTTTTTTCCTCACACACATTCCATTTGAGAAACTCTTAGTAGCCCCTTCATCCTCTCCCTCAATAACCATTTTTCCAAAACAAAACAAAACTCTCAGAAAACTTCCCCTTATGCTTTATCATAAACCTAGATTTGCTCGGATTCACCGGGTAGATCTAGGTAATGTTCGTAAGTATTTAATAATCTGTGTAAATTACTATCTATAATAAACAATGATCCTTATTTAGGTGATTATTAGGTTTTTATTTGTATTACTTTATTTTATTTTCAAATATGATGATCTATTCCAGACATTTAGATCACATGTTATATATTATCATTATGATTTCATATAGCCTTCTTGAAGGTATTTATGTCGATTGTATCAATCGTTTCAACCGTTTTTCCGAGGGCGATCTACAACGGCTGACGTAGATCAACACTTTTGTGAAGATCCATGGCTACCTGATTGGATCGTGATTTCGATATGTAGTGCAGATTACTCCTTTATTGGAGCATCCAGTCTTAATGAAGAAGACAAACATTATTCGATGAAGAAAATCGAAGAAAAATTCAAATGGTGGAATTTAAGTTCTAACACCATCCCCAAATCGACCTCCTCAGCAAAATACATGTATTTAATACTTTTGTATTTCTATATTTATTCATGTAATTTTGTTTGGATGTACTTGATTGATGTGTACAATCTGATTATCTAATATATGAAATCGGGAGTTAGACTCCTGTTACTTCAAAAAAAATAAAAAAAAGAGTCAAAAAGATAACATGGAAGTCATTCCTAAGGTCTAAATAAGACTTTCTCTAAGACCTTCATATTTATGTTAACACCCTTCCTACTTTATAGGACCTACTATTGGAGATGGATTTAATCTAAATGGAGGTCTAAAATCCTATGTGTCAAAATAAAATAAAACTTTCACCCTCTATTGGAGATGCCGCTCTTCATATTATATCGAAACTCAAGCTCCTAGATGAGTTGTTCACTAGTATAAAGCCTAATGAGTATCTCTCGCCTACATTATTCACTAATGTATGGCTTTCTGGGTATTTTTCCTATGCTATGTTCCCCAACTGAACTCTTAATATTGACATGACATGACGATTAATGTTCGCTCGTAGCGAGTAGCATGAATATCCCGAGGTGTCAGGATTGAGATCTGCATGAAAGTACTTAATCGGAGGCACGCTGCGCTTCTCTATGAGAATAAGATTGGTAATTTTGTGCCAGCGCACATAATTCATCAAATTTGATTAATTTTGTGACATCTCGCAAAATTCAATTTTTTAACCTAATTTTACCAATTTGCAAAAATTAGGTTTTTGAGGCCTGCACAATATCTCGAACCCTATTGGTCGAGACAAGACCTAGGCAAGCTAGGAAATTAATATACCAAGGACTAGTAAGAGCAAAATCCTACCAAAAGTCGAAAAACAAGAAATAAAGAGGAATTGTGGCACATAAAGGCAGCAGCAAAACGGACGCAGTCGCGCCACTTTGCCGGCCGGTTTGCCCAAGCTTGCGACATCTTACCATCGGTCGACCATTCTCATATTGTTTCCTTCTTGTCCCTATTTCCCACAGACCAATCAAATCGCTCTAAATGCGCATCCCACACTTTTGATTAAAGGTGGAAGTTGGCTGGTTGACACATGTAATTCCTTAAGAAATCGGATATAGGCTGCCCATGTCAGTCTTAAAACAATCAGGGCCGCACAATTTGTCGACTGATTTATCAAGCCTAGCCGCCTCCTGACACGATCAGACAAACTCCGTGGTACACACCGACGGGCTCACTTATGCCTCAGTTAATCAGAGCCTTCCCGGCTTGCAAGCAAAGCCTCAAACTGATCGCTCAAAGTAGGCTGGTTACGCGACTTAAAGTCCCTAATTTAGGTTAAGCGGCAACACATTACTACCGCAAAACGATCTCGGCCGTCCAACTTGGCTAGCCAAATCGACCGGCCCAGATCCGATTTTAGCCGACCAATGAAGTGCCAGTATGCTCACCGATGGCTTTCCTTCAGCCCTGTCTAATCTAATTGCTCGCATCCAACAACTAACGCTTCCAATCGTTATCCCAAAGTAGGATTGGCCACACGGCATCAAAACCGCAAGGTCGACCAACGACAGTATATAACTGCCGCAAAGCAATCTCGGCCGTCCAAATTCGCTAGCCGAATCGACCGTCCAAGATATGATTTCAAGCAACTGTCAAGGCGCGGTCATGTTCACAGGCGGCTCAACAATTGACCAATCATATTGCTTCAAATATGTCAACAATGCCACAAACCAATCAGCCAAAGCGCGCCAGTCACGCGGCTTTAAAAACCTTTGAATTGAATCAATGACAGTATGCAACTGATGCAAATCACCTTAGCCATCCAACTTGGCTAGCCAAATTGACTGGCTTAGATTTAATTTTGGGCGACTAATAAGGCATTGTCGTACTCACCGGCCGCTACTCTTCCATGAGAGACGATCGACCTCCCTTCATCTTACCCAAGCGACGCCTAGAAGCTGCTCGAAGATGGTTGGCCGCGCTCCTTTTAAGACATTAGGTTCCGCGACCAACCAAGATGGGTTCTATACAACGATGCTTCATGAGCATCTATTATTTTGAGTTGCTTGCTTAAAAGCGATACTATACATGCATCGATTACAAGCGATATTTAATAAATATTGATTTCATGAATAACCTATTTATTCAACTTAAGAGCATTACATGCTATTTCTTGAGGCAAGTCTCACAACTCGACTTGTCACATATAATTTCCTGCCGCCTAGCTTGCGCGTGATTGGTCAGAATAATTAGGTCTCCCGAGCAAGACCCACTCAGCAGTATGCTGCATATTTTTCTACAAAATACTTGAGACATCAAACATGTCACGAACTGGGGGATGTTCATTAGGGTATTGCTCTGGCGGTTTACAGCGTACATCGTGCAACACGCCCATTATGAGAAAGTGTCAAGAAAGGCGAACATTTAGTGGCAGCAGAGAAGTAGTGGGTGTAACCGACCATTCTTTCCCTCATAATAGGGACATGGTTTTCAATATTTTACACGATCCCACTTCTCCATCACTCTACTACTTCCACTTCCTATGAGATCAAGGTGCGTTCAACTATGACTTGTATAAATAGGTTTTCAATCTATTTCAACCAACAAGTGTTATCAACACAAGTATCTATAAAACACCAAGAACTTATAGCTTACATTCCGCAAGCAAGTTCCACATTATGATATAAGTCATAAACAGTCACACCTTCAGAGTTAACCATTCTGATCTCAACACCTTCTTCGCTTCCCTTCCTAAGATCAACCCTTATCCTTCATTTTGTGACCGAAGCAAAACTGGAACGGCAATTTCTTAGTTTAGGCCAGGATTATACATATTGATATCTCGAATCTAAAGTATTCTCGTACAGTGCATTTGTTTAGGGTTTAGATTCGTTTCTCGGCGGCGCACCCAAATTTACCTTTTCTAGCAAAATCAGTTTTTACCCCAAAATAACTGGCGACCACAGTGGGAGATTAATCTCTCGGTTGCAAAATTAGTTTCTCAATTTTTATTTCAATTCTGTCAATTCCAAAAGGGTGGATCTTAGATCTAGTTCAATCATTAAACTTAATTTAGATCCAACAACCAATTTCAATTATGGTGTTCGTTCGCTAAGAAGCTTCACAAAAATGCCTTTTTAAGCAATGCTACTGGAAATGCCTTGGATAGCTTAGCACTAGTAGATCTCCCAGATGAAAGGACCAGAAAGCCTAGTGGAGACATAAGAAGACGTGACTACTACTTAGAATGGAACAATGGCTTCTCTCGACATACGGATGTAGCAACCGCCTCTGCAACACTACAAGTGTTATATGGAGAAAATCGGAAACGCCTCAAAGTTATCATTGATGTTAATGCCGCGAGGGTCCATACCCAGAGAGATAGATATAAGATTCGCATAGTTGTTGTTCCAGTATGGAGATAGTTGACAAAAATCTCAACACCAGTGGAGTCCTAGAAAGGAACCTGCGGAGATCACGAAAGCAAAGATCCAGGCCATGGCGTAATTCTGGGAATTCGTACATCTGCAATAACAGAGGCTTGACACATCTTCATTGAAATCGTCATTAAGGGGTCCGCCTATTATTCCAACCCAAGCAAGAGCAAGCCTGGACATCTTCAGATCTACTGGAGCCGAAACGTCAAGAAAGCAGCCTCAAGAAGATAACGATACCCGCGTCATCATGTCAGGAAAGAATTCGCAGCCGAAATAACCTCACGTAGAGGAGATCCAAGAAGTTATTTCACCAAAAAGACCCACGTTCCCCGTATTTCCTCTTCCTAGGGAAACGGGTAATGCTGAAGAATATATCTCCCATCTTTGGAATACTCAGGAGGAATACGAGTATCACCAGATGTTATGACTCGAAGAGTTCTCCAAATTTCCTACCAGAAGAACCTACACCGGGTACAACAACAACGTGCCAAATAACACCTCTGATTGGTTCCATATGATGATGTTCCCTGTAATAAATATCTCTTCATTCCAAAGCCGATCACTCTCAAGACTTGGACAGGATGTTCCATCAAGATAACAAGCATCTCGATGACTACGTCAAGAGATCCAGAATTGAATCCCTCGACTTCCAAGTCTACTGATGGTGCTAACGCATCAAGATATAACTCTCAAAGAGATACATCTCATCATCAATTTCACCCACGGTAATCTCCAAGACTCCCTCCTCAGGCCCTTTTCTATTTAGGTCGTATCCCCGATGAAAAATCATAAAAGCGTCATAATTAGCAAGAAATAGTTCAAGCATGGGGATTGAAGTACAAACCATAGAGCAACCTAAAAATTTACTAAAAAGTGTTTTAGGGCATGGCATGTAGTTCAGCGAGGTTACGGGTCATTTTTCAAAAACCCTGTCAAAAACGTTTTTACACTGCCCTTTGGAAGAACTGAAGCTGACACTAATTGTTGAAGAATCTATGGGTGATTAATATACCGAACGATTCACATGGAAGTATTCTATAACATACTAAGAGGGAACATTAATCCAATGAATGATCTATAAATGTCAGCCGAAACTCTCGACTACGTGACAGCTGAAAATCTACATCGGATGAAGATTTTGTGGCCGTTCTGGCAAGAAGACGCAAATCTGAAATTTCATCAACTCAATACACCAAGGTCGCACTTAAAATCAGGCAAGCAACAATGGGAGAGATTACGCACTCATGGAATCAGGGAGGAGCTGCTTCACCGAAAATAAAGAGGAAAAAAAAGGAATAAACTCACATATGTGAGTTATAACGATCGATCATCCCATCAATGTTCATGCCCGTGGTCGTCTAAGGTTCGTGCTCATAGTTGCCGCTCATTCCTTCCAAGATCCATGGTTGTATCCACCATCACTCCTCTCTGCCACCACTCGTCCCTGCCAAGATTTGTGCCCGTAATCACCACTCCTCCTCCCTATCAAGGATCGTGACCGTAGCCACCCAAGCTCTAGCCAACCTATTTTGTTCCCATGAAAACGCAGTCTCGTCTGAACACAGTTGCTGCCAAGAACCGTTGTTGCTCATTTGTTTCAGAGCTTCATCATAGCAACAACCACTACGGACAAAGGTAATACGAACTTGTGCATATTTTAGTTTCACATGGAGAAGTAACAGATTCACCAGTATGGATGCAAGATGGTGATATCTTTATCATGGTCAACCCATCGACCATATAAGATAGAACCACGTAAACCACACTTGGGGACTGAGGCTTAACATGGAATTCCTTTACTATCAGTTAAGGACCTCTTCAACTCAGAAGAGACAGTCAACCAAGAATCCATAACCGTGACAAGGTCATCACTTTTCAAAGATGCAGCGTAAGGATATCATCACCTCCCTGTCTGGAAGGCACCTGTTGGTTCAACCATCCATAAGTATTGTTATCAATAAAGAATCAAAGAAGAAACTCGCGCCTCAGCAAGCCACACAAACCAACCGAATCATGTATGTCACATCACCTACTCAGAACTCAGTACTGCCTGCCCAAGGTCTTCATGAAGCTGCGCATTAAAAACCATATTAGTCGACAAAGTCGGATTTGGTATTTATAGATTTCTAATTTCCTATGGAAGGGGTGCATGGGATGCCAGATGTTTGGATACAATACAGGTCTATCAAGTGCGACTCTCACCAATTGATCAACAAATGACGGATCCAAAAGATTGTCGATTTTTTTAATTCGTCAACCACCTTACCATCAAATACAATGGAAGTACATCTTCTAGGAGAAAATAGGCTTAGGATAATTACACCTGGGGAATGCCAGCACGGGATGCCTTCACGACCCTCAACCAGGTTATTTCTGATTTTAGTATCATCACTGTCAAAGCTTCACGATCCGTAGGAATTTCTCAATATGAATCCATACACGTGTGTCAAAGAACCCAAAGGAAGATCCAAAGATACCTATGGACGTATCACCCTTAAGCAAAGCCAAATACGATGCACATCAGCTGCAAAAGTTACTATCAATGGACACGCTTGATGATCAACAGTAAAACAGAACTACAGTTCCTGTGAACGTTCCGAGACTATTCAACAAACAAGAAAATCTGTATTGACTGCTGCATGAAGCATAACTGCATACTAAGAATCATGTGAATCATACTTGAGGGATTGAAGGTTTGCATAAGATCCTCTCACTGTCGAAAATCTCTCCACCTCATAGAAGATAGACAACCAGAGAGCCGTAAATTTGATGAGGATTCCTTGCCCTCCAAAAATACGCCGCAGAGATATCTTCGCATATCCGACCACGCCATCGAATCTGCTCTAGTAACTAAACATAAGTGTAACTAGGGACTGCTCATCGCATCCTATTTCATACAACAATCCAAGACTCGGAAGGTAATTCAAAGGATGTCGCTTAAAAAGAAGTCCTTGAAGACTTGATAGCAGCATATCGGTAACAGAACGCTCCTCATCTCGTCCACTTCACCTAACGACTCCTAAAGATTTTTCCCATACAAGCATCCCCAACATATCTTCATTGCAATCAGAAGAGCAATAATAAGCCTATGAACTAAAGATCCAGAATAAACACAATTTCATTATGGTCAATGCTTAGGAGTTTAAAGAACATTTTAATTGCGTTTCAGCAGTCCAGACACCAAATAACTTAAAGTCAAGGACGGATCAACAACACAGCTGCACTATCCAAGATTATCTCTGATATGATCATTGTCGAACATATATCTCATCCATCCATCCCAGTAGCGCAATAGAGTTTGGAAAATTTTGAAATCCACTGGAGAGGCTGGATACTCATTCTTCTAGAGACAAAACCTTATTACACATTCCGGAGAAGATCGATGGTACAACTTCTACACCCTCTGGTCCAGGAAGAAGAATTATCACGTGATTAAGATGAGTCTTAACAGCCGTATAGGACACTTCAAAGAAGTCATCATCCATATTTGGCATGTCATTGAACTTACCTTTCTGCTGGTTGTCCTACACGAAGATGAGGTTGGTCCTGCTGTTCGTGCAAAACAAGAAAGAGCAGAAGCTCCCTTTATACCCGATGAATTTCTAAATCCAGAAAGAGGTTTTTCATCTCGCTAGAAACTTCGCCGGTATGACTGCCAAAGAAGTTCAAACCAACTGATATCTTACCGGTAAAATCTATCTATTTCATCTTATTAACTATATTTTTCGTCTATCACCATCTATTGCTTACCCCACAACAATGTCATTGTTACGTGTTAAGCAGGGGATTTAATGTTGATAGTGGTTTTTAGTTTAGGGAGAAAACTGTAAAAGTATATCTAACTGACCCGGTGTCAGAAATAATAGAACTTGATATGTCTATATTCCGCAAGGAGTATGAAGAATATATTAAAATTTGATGAGTGCCTATGCCGCTCTTCATATTGTATTGAAACTCAAGCTCCTAGATGAATTGTTCAATAGTATAGAGCCTAATGAGTATTTAATTTCTCGCCTATATTATTCACTAATATATGGCTTGCTGAGTATTTTTCATATGTTGTGTTCCCCAGCCGAACTCTTAATATTGACATGACATGACGATTAATGTTCGCTCGCAGCCGAGTAGCATGAATCTCCCAAAGTGTCGGGATTAAGATCTGCATGAAAGTACTTAATCAGAGGCATGCTACGCTTCTCTCTGAGAATAATATTGGTAATTTTTTGTCAGCGCACCGAATTCATCAAATTTGATTAATTTTGTGACAGCTCGCAAAATTTAATTTTTTAACTTAATTTGCAAAAAATAGGTTTTTGCGGCCTGCACAATATATCGAACCCTATTGGTCGACACCAGGCCTAGGCAAGCTAGGAAATTAATCCACCATGGACTAGTAGGAGCAAAATCCTACCAAAAGTCGAAAAACAAGAAATAAAGAGGAATTGTGGCATATAAAGGCAACAGAAAAAGGGACGTGGCTACGCCACTTCGCTAGCCGGTTCGCCCAAGCTTGCACCACCGTACCATCGGCTGGCTATTCTCATATTGTTGCATGTCGGTCCCTCTTTCCCACTGACCAATCAAATCGCTCTAAATGCGCAGCCTACACTTTAAATGAAAGGTGGAATTGGTTGGTCGACACACGTAATTCCTTAAAAAATTGGATATAGGATGCCCATGTTAGTCTTAAAACAATCACGACCACACGATTTTGCCGAATGATTTATCAAGCCTAGCCGCCTCCTGACATGATCGGACAAGCTCCGTGGTACACACCGGCGGTCCCACGTATGCCTTAGCCAATCAGAGCCTTCCCGATTTTCAAGCAAACCCTCAAACCGATGGCTCAAATTAGGATGGTTGCGCGGCTTAAAACCCCTAATTTAGGTTAAGCGGTAGCACATTACTACCGCAAAATGATCTCGGCCGTCCAACTTGGATATCCAAATTGACGGGCCCAGATACGATTTTAGCCGGCCAATGAAGTGCCAATATGCTCACCGGCGGCTTGCCTTCAGCCCTGGCTAATCAAATTGTTCACATACAGCAACTAACGCCTCCAATCGTTAGCCACATGGCCTCAAAATCGCAAGGTCAACCAATGACAGTATATAATTGCCGCAAAGCAATCTCGGCCGTCCAACTTCGCTAGCCGAATCGACTGGACAAGATCTAATTTCAAGTAACTGGCAAGGCGCGGTCATGTTCACGGGAGGCTCAACAATAGCCCCGACCAATCGTATTGCTTTAAATACGTCAGCAATGCCACAAACCGATCAGCCAAAGCGCGCCAGTCACTTGGCTTTAAAAAGCTTTGAATTAAATCAATGACAGTATGCAACTTGGCTAGCCAAATTGACCGACTTATATTTAATTCTGGGCGACTAATAAGGCACTGTCATGCTCACCGGCCGCAACTATTCCATGAGAGCCGATCAACCTCCCCTCAACTTGGCCAAGCGACCCCTGGCAGCTGCTCGAAGATAGTTTGCCTCGCTACTTTTAATACATTAGGTTCTGCAACCAACTGAGACGGGCTCTATACAATGATGCTTCACGAGCATCTATTATTTCGAGATGCTTTCTTAAAAGAAATGCTTTACATGCATCGATTACAATCGATATTCAATAAACATTGATTTCATGAATAACCTATTTATTCAACTTAAGAGCATTACAAGTTATTTCGTGGCAAGTCTCACAACTCGACTTGTCACATATAACTTCCCGCCGCCTAGATTGCGCGTGATTGGTCAGAATAATTAGGTCTCGCAGGCAAGACCCACTCAGCAACGTACTGCATATTTTAGTACAAAATACTTGAGACATCAAACATGTCACAAACTGTGGGATGTTATCAGGGTATTGGTTTGGAGGTTTACATCATGCGACGTGCAACACGCCCATTATGAGAAAGTGTCAGGAAAGGTGAACAGTTAGTGGTAGCAGAGAAGTAGTGGGTGTAACCGACCATTCTTCCCCTCATAATAGGGACATGGTTTTAAACATTTTACACGATCCCCACTTCTCCATCACTCAACTACTTTCACTTTCTATGAGATCAGGGTACGTTCAGCTATGAATTGTATAAATAGGTTTTCAATCTATTTCAACCAACAAGTGTTATCAACATAAGTATCTAGGAAACACCAAGAACTTATAGCTTACATTCCGCAAGCAAGTTCCACATTCTGATATAAGTCATAAACATCCACACCTTCAGAGTTAACCATTCTGATCTCAACACCTTCTTCGCTTCCCTCCCTAAGATCAACCCTTGTCCTTCATTTTGTGACCGAAATAAGACTAGAACATCCATTTCTTGGTTTAGGCCAGGATTATACAAATTGATCTCTCGAATCTAAAGTACTCCCGTGTAGTGCATTTGTTTAGGGTTTAGATTCATTTATCGGCGGCATACCCAAATTTACCTTTTCCAGCAAAATCAGTTTTTACCCCAAAACACCAGTCCGGCAAAAAATCCTTGGGTTCATGGCGAACTTTGAATTTCACTACTGAGGGATTTACAGTTTTTCTTTCCATGGAAAAGCGCAGCACCGAAGAGGGAATGAGTAGTTGACTTTGAGAAGTAATTTTATTACAGAAAATGAGATCATCACTTACATGGGGACTAGGGTAACTGTCGATCAATTCAGTAAAGTGGTGGAATTCATCATTGAAGTTAGGGATCTCTTTATTGCTGGCAGCTCCATTACTCGTTGTGGAATCGCCTATATTGGTGTCATCTTCATCACACATATTAGGAGATTTACGAATCATTCTCAAGACAAAATCAAAGCAAATAGAAGGATGATTTATTTTCTAGGCAAGAAATATTATACAAAAGTAAAATTCACGTACAATAGTTATATGCATGCATATGTGTATATGTACATATATATATATATATATATGCATGAAACGGCCAAGATATGGAATTCTAATGGAAATAGAATTCGTCAAAGAGGTGGACCGGTTTTCATGTGTTTCCCCACGTAAAAATACTTCTATTTTTGATTAAATCCCAAGAAGGAAGCCTTGAAGCAAAAGGAAAAGGAATTAGAGCTAAAAGAGGAAATCAAAAGAATTTTGGTCAAATAAGGAAACCAAGGTCTTTTCTCCTTCCAAAATTCCTCCAAGCCATGTCCAAGCCATTAATATGCATGAGAATAGTATTATAGGACAATGCGATGTCACTTATTTTCTCGAAATTTTTTCAGATGGATCAAAGTCGAAGAGAATTAGGGTTTTGAGGAAAATAGCCCTAATTTGGCTTAAATAAGGATACTAAGGTCTTTTCTTCTTTTAAAATTACCCTAAACCATGGAAAATTCCTTTTCATGCTTGAGGATGCTCTCCTAGGCCATTGGTACGTGATTTATTCTCTCATAATTTTCGCAGAGGGATCAAAGTCAAAGAGAATTAGGTTTTGATGAAAATAGCCCTAATTTCAAGAATTTAATGAAAAAAGGATTTATTCTAAAAGAGGGGGGATTGAGCCTCTCCCACTCTCTTGGACGGTTCTATAAGCCTCTCTCAATACCTTTTAGCTCATTACTCTTCAATAAAAACGAGTTCATAAGGGATTTTGACCAAAATACCCTTATATTGCGATTTTGAGTATTTTCAAAGAAGAAAGCCTTAATACAGCTAGGGACCGACCAAGCTCTCATCTAATCATTCCAAAGGCCTAATACACGTGAATATTGAGTTTTCTAAGCGTTCGAAGAAGAACAGGATTGAAACAGAATCTAGAGAAGCAGAATTTTAGGGGAAAATAAAGGGAATCTGGCTCAAAACAGGGAATTCGGGTTCATGATTTCCAAAAGCAGAACCAGAAGAGCCAATCTCTCTTTCAAGACATGACTATACCTAAGGAAGTTCCATGCCTCTCTCATGCTAAAGAAAAATCAAGCTCATGGCGGCTTTTGATGAAAATACCCTTAGTTTCAAAAGTATGTATTTTCTCGAATAAAAATGAGCCTGATTGGTACAAGGAATTAAACAGGATCTCATCACACAAGATCCCGACCCCACCAGATAGATTTACACCTTCCAAGCCTCTCCGGAGTGTCTAAAGGAGTCAGACGTGGAGAATTAGGGTTTAGGTACAGTACAAGCCTGAATTCAAAATTTACATGGGATATGGACTCCATAACTTCAAAAGTAAGTACATATATTTCACGTACCTTCACCAACATCAAGGCCATCCAGGATACCGTTCAAAAATTCTCTCTTCCCCACATACTTGCCTATACAAACTCAGAAGCTTAAGGATGCACAAAGAGAGAAAATTAGGGTTTTTTCCAAGTAAACCCTAATTAACAAATTCCATTCGACGGAAATTTTTGTCTCATCAAGACTTCATTATCATGTCAATAACATCTAACACAAATTCCCAGGAAATTCCAAGGTCCAGAATCGATCCAAGATCAGAGTCATAACAATCGAAGGCTAAACATCAATTCGGGGATTCTGCAAGTATAAAAGGACGAATGAATTGTAATTGCATACGAATGATTTGTTACTATCTATATACTCATCATAGAAAAATCAAGGTTCTACTATGAGTAGGGGACTTAATGTAGATGGTGAAATTTGGATAAGGGGCAAAAATGTCATTTCAATAATATAGACAAAATTCAACTCTCATGGGAGAGATTAAGCCCTTGGCCCTTAAGGCATCCTTAGCCACAATTTCTAGTATACGTTCCCATGAGACACTGCTGGTTGTGATGCCGTGATTCCTAGCGCACATCTGAAAAAGCGGGGGTCTAACAACACCACCCAATATTTCGATTAGCAATCTGTATGGACAACTCCGAGTTATTTTCTAGAGAATCAACAAGACTCAATCAATATAAAATATCTCAAGGAGTTATTATCTCAATCTCTCAATTTGATTTACTCAAGCAAATATGATTCGCGAGTCTTATCAAAGAGAGATAACTTGGATGGTACCAAAAACCAATATCTAAGTGTCAATCAATTTAAATCAACAACCAAAATGGTCGGATATTCTAATTGATTGACCAACGCACAACCTGTATTATTTTAATTATATAAAAATATAATGCGGAAAAGAAATAGCACAGACACCAGAATTTTGTGAACGAGGAAACCGCAAATGCAGAAAAACCCCGGGACCTAGTCCAGATTAAACATATACTGTATTAAGCCGCTACAGACACTAGCTTACTACCAATTAACTTCGGTCTAGATTGTAGTTGAACCCCAACCAATATCACACTGATCCATGGTACAGTTATGCTCCTATGCCTCTGATCCCAGCAGGATACTGCGCACTTGATTCCCTTAGCTGATCTCACCCACAACCAAGAGTTGATACGACCCAAAGTCGAAGACTTTAATAAATAAATTTGTCTCACATAGAAAAGTCTACAGGTAATAGATAAATTCGTCTCCCACGAATAAACCTACAAGTTTTGTTCCTTCTTTTGATAAATCAAGGTGAACAAGAACCAATCGATAAAACCAGACTTATATTCCCGAAGAACAGCTCAGTTTCATCAATCACCTCATAATAAACTTAATCAACGCAGCGAAGAAGATTATTGAGGAATTACAAACAATGAGACGAAGATGATTGTGACTACTTTTATCTTGCCTATTGGAGATAGAATCTCAAGCCAATTATTACAATTGTACTCGTACGATAGAAAGAGCAAGATCCAACAACTATGATAAAAATAGTATTGGTCTGGCTTCACAATCCCAATGAAGTCTTTAAGTCGTTAACCCGAGTTCAGAGAGAAAACTCAAGGGTTAGTGGAGATCGACTCTTGCTTAGAGAAAACTAGTATCACACAAGAAAGGTGTGTGGGGATTAGTTTTTCTAATAGCTAGAGTTCTCCTTATATAGTCTTTAAATAAGGGTTTGCAATCAATGTTAGCTTAGTAACAAAGCATTCAATATTCACCGTTAGATGAAAACCTGATTAGATACAAACTAATATTCCTCAACCGTTAGATCAAAAACTTAGCTTGCCATACACACATGTACTTGACGATTTTGGGTTTGTGTAACCGTACCCAAACGTATACAATGGTTGGTTCACAACTAGTTAACCAAAAGGTTAGCCAAATGATAACATCCTTATCAACCATGTTCTTATTCACCATAACTAGTCCAAATGACTCAAATGAACTAGTTAGAGAGTTGTTCAATTGCTATGAGATCTCAAGTACTACAACAGATACAATTGAATCAAAAACGATGTGATTCACTCGAATCATTAATCATGAACTATAAAGCCACGGTTTGCAAAAGCATCCCTTAGTTATATAGAATAAGTTCACGAATAACGTTTTCAGACATAATCTCTTGAGTTCGCGGACAGAGTTCGCGGACTCAAGCTAATCGGTTGAAGTTATAAACTCCAGCAGAAATTCTCGTATTTGAGAGATTCCGTCAGTTCGCGGACTGCACATGAGCTACAACTCCAGCAGAAATTCTCAGGTTCGAGAACTACGCCAGTTCGC
Source organism: Papaver bracteatum (assembly GCA_023529315.1). NCBI lineage: Eukaryota > Viridiplantae > Streptophyta > Magnoliopsida > Ranunculales > Papaveraceae > Papaver > Papaver bracteatum. The sequence continues at coordinate 1,725,531 of JAJJWX010003811.1, read as the reverse complement.
GGACTGGGTTCGCGGACTGAGTTTTTTCTCATGTTCTGGTTCCACTTGATCAACAAAGTACGCAAAATTCGGTTCAAGTGCTAAGGACTTGTACATATATGTGTTGCCACAACAATGTTTATATACCCCAATGGTTATATATTCTAAACTATCATTTCAATTATTGAAACATGCTCAGAAGGCGTTATATAGTTTTTATTCACAAACTATTTTTCTTCAGAACATTTTCCAAGAAGATTGAAACTTAACATGACTTTTGTCACTAGGCAAAGATGAACTTGGCTAAAGTGAAAGCTTTACCAACACCCATTTCGAGAAATAGATAAGCGAGATATACTCAGATCGAAATGTCACATGTGCATATTCTTAGCCTATATAGTAAAACGACTTTTGTCTCAAAGATAGGAGATAGAGTAGATAGACTTTTGAGTGATATATAAGTTCAAGTCTCCACATACCTTTTAGTCGATGAAGATCCACTGTTTCCTTGAGTAGTCCTTCATCTTGTTATGATGATTTCCATGGAGTCTTGAGCTCAACTACACTTTCGATCCTAGTCCGAGAATTTAACTATAGTAGACTATAAATCAATACTTTATAGTTTTGATCACTAACATTGACAAACATGCTTGAGATAGCAATGCATGCAAGTTTGACCGAGCAATGCTCTAACAACATCCTCGATGAGATACTGCTGGTCACGTAGGTTCTGTAGAGCGTAAAATATCTCCGACAGACTTATGAACCAGAATTCCAGCATGTCTTTACGAGACGCAGCTGATTGTGAAAAAGCGGGGGTCTAATAACCTCACCCAATATTTTGATTAGAAATTTGTATGGAAAACCTCTAATATACTTTTAAGAGAATCAACTAGACATTCAGACTCAATCTTAGTAAAAAGTATATCAAAGAGTTAATATCTCTATCTCTCGATTTGATCTATACTCAAACAAAAAGAAATCTGTGAGTCTTCATCAAATACAAGAGATATAAACTTGAATGGTACCAAAGACCAATATCCAGGGATCAATCAATTTCCAATCAACAACCAAAGGTTGGATTTCACAATTGATCGATACAACGCACAACCTGTGATATTTCAATTATATAACAATATATAATGCGGAATAGAAATAACACAGAGACCAGAAGTTTTGTTAACGAGGAAACTGCAAATGCAGAAAAACATCGGGACCTAGTCCAGATTGAACAACACATTGTATTAAGCCATTACAGACACTAGCATCCTACAAACTAACTTCGATCTGGACTGTAGTTGAACCCTAATCAATATCACACTGATTCAAGGTACAGTTGTGCTCCTTACGTCTCTAATCCCAGCAGGATACTATGCACTTGATTCCCTTAGCTGATCTTACCCACAACCAAGAGTTGCTATGACCCAAAGTCGAAGACTTTAATAAACAAATCTGTATCACACAGAAAAGTCTAAGATAATAGATAAATCTGTCTCCCATAGATAAACCTATGAGTTTGTTCCGTATTTTGATAGAAATCAAGGTGAACAGGAACTAATCAATAGCCCGAACTTATATTCCCGAAGAATAGCCTAGAATTATAAATTACCTCACAATAATCTTAATCATATGGTAACGAAACAAGATATTGCGGAATCACAAACGATGAGACGAAGATGCTTGTGTTTTATTTTTATCTTGCCCTATCGGAGATATAATCTCAAGCCAATTATTCAATTGAACTCGTACAATATAAAATGGCAAGATCAGATCCCTCAACTACAAGAGAAGTAGTTTCGTCTGGCTTCACAATCCCAATGAAGTCTTTAAGTCGTTAACCTACAGGGTCTCGAGAAGAAACCTAAGGTTAAAGGAGAATTGACTCTAGGAAAACCAACTAATATCACACAGAAGGTGTGGGGATTAGTTTTTCCAGTTGCTAGAGTTCTCCTTATATAGTTTTCAAATCAGGGTATGCAATCTAAGTTACCTTGGTAACAAAGCATTCAATATTCACCGTTAGATGAAAAACCTGATTCAACCAAGCTAATATCTTTCAACCGTTAGATCGAAACTTAGCTTGTCACACACAAATGAAATGTATTTCATTTAGGTTTGAGTAACTGTACCTAAACATGTACACTTAGTCGGTTCATAAATAGTTAACCAATGGTTAACCATATGAGCACTTTCATATTAACCGTATTCATCTTTCTCATAACTAGTTCAAATGACCTAAAAGATCTAGTTGAAGAGTTGTTCAATTGCTTAGGTCTTTATACATACACACAATTGAACAAAATCGGTTTGATTCGTTTGAATCAATTCATGAACAATATATCCACGGTTTGCAAAGATTGCATTCCTTATAATTTATTATTTTAAGTTCATGAACTACCGATTTCATAAATAACCAGCTTGTGTACACGTACGGGTATGCGTACCTTAGCTACCGAATTTTGAGTTGGTTTCGGTTTCCAAACTCAGCAGAATTTTTAGGGTAGAATAGTCCTGCCAGTACACGTACCTAAGGTGACTGGTTTATGAGTTCTTAAACTCCAAACTCAGCATAATTTTCTGGGAGGAAAGTTCCGCCAGTATGCGTACGGGTACGCGTACCCAACCTGTCTCCTTCACCAATACCGCATGCACACATATGCACGCACTTGGTTTCCAGTACATGTATTTATACACTAATGTGAGAATACACTATATATGCTTATATCCATAAGTGGTAACCTCAACTCTACATTTCAATCATTGAAACATTCTTCTATAATGTTAAGACAATCGTTATTCACGACTATCGTCATCGAAGCTATTTTCAAGATTGAAACGTCATCATGACTTTCGTCACGGGTAAAGATGAAAATGGTTAAAGCTAAAGCTTACTAACACATATTTTGAGATAAAGATAGGCGAGTAAACTCGGCTCGAAATAACAAATGTGTATGTATGAAAACTATCATACTTATACGACTTTTGTCTCAAGAGTATGAGATAGAGTAGACTTTTGAGTGATAGATGAGTTCAAGTATCCACATACCTTTTAGTCGGATGAAGTTCCACTGGTTCCTTGAGTAGTTCTTCGTCTTTGTAAGATAATCTCCATGGATTCTGGAGCTCAACTATACTTAATTGTCTTAGACCGAGACTAAGCTATAAGTAGACTAGAAATCAAGACATTAGTTTTGATCACTAACATTGAAAAACATGCTTGAGATATAAACTCATGCGAGTTCGACCGAGCAATGCTCTAACAATCTCCCCCTTTGTCAATTTTAGTGACAATACTATTAATACATATGGATTACAAAATAGATAAAACTTTGTAGTTTCTCGTCCATATGCTTGATCTCCTTGGTGCTTCAATATTACTTGAAAACTTCGTCTTTTCCAAGTACTCCCATGATTCCATAGATGTTCAGTTCAGCATCATAGTTGTTGAAGATCCGTAGCCATAACAATGAGAAAACAAAATCTCTCAATCATTGTTATACAGTGTCATAGTATTATTACACAACATCAAAGTTCAATTGTATCACAACTTTGACAACAATACTATGGTGATATGTATCACTTCCCCTTAGTCAAAACTTTCGTCTCAATACGAAAACCATTCCCCCTTACATAATGATCCAAAAATATGTATTTGTAGTGTGAACTACATATTAATTCTCCTCCTTTTTGTCAATAAAATTAGCAAAGGTACGAAAACAGGATCCTAATAAAAATTTCACGGAGACGCTTCAAGACCAAAAGAAAGAAACATATCAACGTTGTTTAGATGCAATCATAAAGCCGAAGCTAAATGCATTCATCAAGGAGTTTATAAAGATACAAGATAACCCCTAAAAAATTCCACAGCTGCACTCCCCACAAAGATATGGAAATTAAGCGCAAGTTCAAAAGAACTCTCCCCCATTTGATGTCATTCTCGAAAGAACAACAAGATCGACCTTAATTTTACGAGAAAAGAAGGATTTCAAAATAACACTAAGATAGTTAGAAGATACATCTACTAGAAACAAATGTGGAAAATAACCGTACACCTCAAGAAGTTCCAAACTCAATTGCCTAAAGGATCGAGATAAAAGTAGGGACAATAGTTACGGACGACTAATGAACTAGAAAAACACCAATAGACTGCCGTAAATGTTGAAATGTAGCAGTATCTAATGGTTTGGTGAGAATATCAGCCAATTGTTGTTCCGAGGGCACAAATTCCATATTAATGATACCATTTTCATAAAGATATCGAATGAAATGATACCTTATGTCAATGTGCTTAGTCCTTGAGTGCTCAACTGAATTTTCTATTATACAAATTGCGCTGGCATTGTCGCATAATATTATCATTATTCCAGTGTTGATTCCATAATCAGCAAGCATTTGTTTCATCCATAGAAGTTGATTACAACATGAGCCTGCAGCGATGTATTTTGCTTCACATGTTGAGAGGGATTGTGAATTTTGTTTCTTGATATGCCAAGCTACAAGATTCAGTCCTACATAGTAAAAAACCCATGATGTACTTTTTTTATCTTCCACATATCCTTCCCAATCTGCATTTGAATAGGCAGTAAGATCAGTGTTAGTATCAAAAGTGTAAGATAGACCATACCCTGCAGTGTGATTAATGTAGCGTATGATCCTTTTCGCAGCTGCAAGATGAGATTCCTTTCGATTTTCCTAAAACCTAGCACATCAACCAACACTAAGAGCAATATCAGGTCTAGTAGATGTAAGATATAGAAGGCTTCCAATGATAGATCGATAAAGTTTTTGAACCACATTTACACCTTTATCATCTCGATGTAGTTTACCAGTGGTAGGCATAGGAGTTAGTTTAGGGGTGGACTTATCTAGACCAAATCTTGAGACGAGATCCTTAGCGTATTTTTCTTGAGATAATTAAATTCCATCCCCGTGTTGTTGAATTTTTAAACCCAAAAAGAATTCTAATTCACCAACATTGCTCATTTCAAACTCCTTTCCAAGAGACACTTGAAAATCTTGTGCAAGTTTCTCCATTGTTGATCCATAGATGATATCATCTACATAAACTTAAGCAATCACAACATCTTTTCCACTCCACTAGGTAAACAGTGTTTTATCAGCTTCTCCTCTCGAAAAACCTTTCCCAAGAAGAGATGAGGTCAGTTTTTCGAACTAGACACGAGGTGCTTGTTTTAACCCATATAGAGCCTTATTGAGTTTAAAGACGTGATCTGGGAATTCAAGGTTTTCGAATCCCTTAGGTTGAGCTACATAGACTTCTTCCTTTAAGGTTCCGTTTAAAAAAGCGGATTTGATGTCCATTTGATATAGCTTTACCTTAAGAAAACAAGCATGATCTAATAAAAATCTGATGGACTCAAGGCGTGTCACAGGAGCGAAGGTTTCGTCAAAGTCAATTTTTTCGATTTGTGAGTATCCTTGAGCAACAAGTCTCGCTTTGTTTCTAACAATAGTCCCAAACTCATCAAACTTGTTCTTAAAAATCCATTTGGTGCCCACAATATTGATATTTGGAGGACAAGGTACAAGCTTCCATACATCTTTTCTTTGAAATTGATTTAACTCTTCATGCATCCATTCACCCATAAGGGATCGCTAATAGATTCATCAATATTTTTTTGTTCTACTTGTGATAGATAACAGCTAAAATTGCACAACTTTTGAAGTTGTCCTCTAGTCTTTGCAGTAGAATCTCTCCCTCCAATGATACTGTTAGGATCATGGTTTATTTGAACCCAGAGGTGTCGTGGGGGGACATGTTCTTGTTCAACAGGCGTAATCTGATCAGTGTTTTTTCCTCATCACTAGAAGGATCAGGATCAGTAACAGTAGGTGTAACTTCAACTGAATTCGAAATTTCTTTGACTTTCTCAGTTGTCTCGGTTGGAGGAAATTCAACAGAAGAAAAATTATGATGAAATTCGCTAATATCATCAATGATGACGTTTGCGTATTCCATCATCACTTGAGTTTTGAGATTAAATACTCGAAAACCATGACTGTCAGACGCATAGCCCAAAAAGATACCTTCATCACTTTTAGTATCAAATTTCCCTTTCTGTTCTCGATCTGTTAGGATGTAGCACTTACTTCTGAACACCCTAAGATAGTGTAAGTTTGGTTTCCTACCAACTACAACTCATAAGGAGTGTTTAGGGTTTTAGACCGTAAATAGACACGGTTGATCAAGTAACATGCTGTGAAAATAGCTTCTCTCCAAAATCTTAGAGGCAAGTTTTTGTTATGGAGCATTACCCTGGCTATTCCTGAATATTCCTATTCTTTCTTTCTGCAACTCCATTAGCTTGAGGAGTGATGGGTGGTGAGTATTGTTGAATAATCCCCAGTTTGTCACAGAATTCAAATTCTTTGGTGTCTTTGAATTCAATGCCACGGTCACTTCTAATTTTCTTTAGTTTGCGACCTTGTTCATTCTGGATCCTATTAATAATAATATTAAATTCACCAAGGGTTTCATTCTTATGAGCTTGGAATTCTACCCAAGTGAATCTGGTGTAATTATCTACCGTAACTAAGGCATACTTCTTTCCTCAAACAGTAGATTGCTGAATTGGTCCGAAGAGATCCATATGAATTAAATCAAGTGGATCCTTAGTGAGAATATCTCGAGATGACTTATGGTGACATTTCGTTTGTTTACCCTTTCGACAGGCACCACATACACCGTCAGTCTTTGCATTGATTTTGGGGACGCTTCTAACAAGTTCCTTATTAATGATCTTAGTTAAGATACGATAATTGATGTGACCAAAACGCTCATGCCAAAGATGTGTAGATTCCACCTTAGTCAAATTGCAACAATTACTAAACTGAGTATCAAGAAGATGACAGTTATTTTTACCACGAGTTCCTTGAAAAATCACTTTTCCAGTTTTGTCTACAATGTCACATCCATTTGTATTGAAGACAACTCTATGGCCTTTGTCACAAATTTGACTAATAGAAAGAAGATTTGCAGTCATACCTTTGACGTATACTACATCATGGATTTCTGGAACACCATGAAGCTTGATCGTACCCTTCTTGGTAATGTAGAAACAATTCCCATCTCTGAAGGTAACTGGTCCTCCTTTAAAGTCATTTATGGAAACAAACCATGAAAGGTCACCGGTCATATGTAGGCTACAACCACTGTCAAGAAACCATTGAAAGGGTGATGTTGATTTTAAAGCAAAGGCTCCCATACTAACACTACTTTCCTGTTTAGGATTTCTTGTTAGTATTGTACACCTTTTTAGATAAGTAAACAGTTGTTCAGCTTTATTGTGAAGATTGCTCTCAACTTTTATACTTTTCTGAAAACGTGTACATGTATGTTGAGTGTGATTGTGAGACTCACAAGACATACAAGGGCCAACATCAATAATCTTATTTAAGAAGTTCTTCCTTCTATCAATTTTCTCAAAGCATATACTTTATTTAACACTTGAGTTACTATGATCCTTTAGAGAGGAATCAAAGGTGAATACATCAATGAAGAAATTTTTACAAACTTTAAATCCTTACGCTTTACAATTTCTGCATCAAGATCAAGGTTGATCTGGACTTGTTCATCCAACTTCCTTTAGAGAATAACAAAGTTTTTAGAACATTCCCTAAGATTGTGGTATATTCCTGGTGAAGCGTTTATAGAGACTTTACAATCCATAGAGTCAGATCGCTACAAACACATAATTTTGAGGTCTTAAACGTGTTTGCCTTCTCTGATACCAATTGAAAAAGCGAGGTGCTAACAACCTCACCCAATATTTCGATTAGCAATCTGTATGGACAAACTCTAATATACTTTTAAGAGAATCAACTAGATAGCCAGACTCAATCTTAATAAAAAGTATATCAAAGAGTTAATATCTCTATCTCTCGATTTGATCTATGCTCAAACAAATAGAAATATTGAGTCTTTATCAAATACAAGAGATATAAACTTGGATGGTACTAAAGACCAATATCTAAGGATCAATCAATTTCCAATCAACAACCAAAGGTTTGATTTCACAATTGATTGATACAATGAACAACCTGTGATATTTCAATTATATAACAAAATATAATACGGAATAGAAATAACACAGACACCAAAAGTTTTGTTAATGAGGAAACCGCAAATGCAGAAAAACCCCGGGACCTAGTCCATATTGAACACCACACTGTATTAAGCCGCTACAGAACTAGCCTAATACAAACTAACTTCGGTCTGGACTGTAGTTGAACCCTAATATATATCACACTGATTCAAGGTACATTTGCACTCCTTAAGTCTCTGATCCCAACATGATACTTCGCACTTGATTCCCTTAGTTGATCTCACCCACAACCAAGAGTTGCTACGACCCAAAGTCGAAGACTTTAATAAACAAATTTGTATCACACAGAAAAGTCAAAGATAATAAATAAATATGTCTCCCACAGATAAACCTATGAGTTTGTTCTGTCTTTTGATAGAAATCAAGGTGAACATGAACTAATCAATAACCTGAACTTATATTCTCGAAGAACTGCCTAGAATTATCAATCACCTCACAATAATCTTAATCGTATGGTAGCGAAACAACATATTGCGGAATCAAAAACGATGAGACGAAGATGTTTGTGATTTCTTTTTATCTTAACCTATCGGAGATATAATCTCAAATCAATTATTCAATTGAACTCTTACGATAGAAAATGGCAAGATCAGATCGATCAACTACAAGAGAAGTAGTTTCGTCTGGCTTCACAATACCAATGAAGTCTTTAAGTCGTTAACATACAGGGTCTCGAGAAGAAACCTAAGGTTAAAGGAGAATTGACTCTAGCAAAACAAACTAGTATCACACAGGAGATGTGGGGATTAGTTTTTCCAGTTGCTATAGTTCCCCTTATATAGTTTTCAAATCATGGTTTGTAATCTAAGTTACCTTGGTAACAAAGCATTAAATATTCACCATTAGATGAAAAACCTGATTAAACCAATCTAATATCTTTCAACCGTTAGATCGAAACTTAGCTTGTCACACACAAATGAAATGTATTTCATTTAGGTTTGAGTAACCGTACCTAAACGTGTACACTTAGTTGGTTCACAAATAGTTAATCAATGGTTAGCCATATGATCACTTTCATATTAACCGTATTCATCTTCCTCATAACTAGTTCAAATGACTCAAAAGAACTAGTTGAAGAGTTGTTCAATTGCTTAAGTCTTTATACATACACACAATTAAAAAAAAAATCAGTTTGATTCGTTTGAATCAATTCATGCAAAATATAGCCAAGGTTTGCAAAGATTTCATTCCTTATAATTTATTGTTTTAAGTCCATGAACTACCGATTTCAGAAATAACCAACTTGGGTACGCGTACGGGTATGCGTACCTTAGCTACTGGATTTTGAGTAGGTTTTAGTTTCCAAACTCAACAGTATATTTCGGGTAGAAAAATTCTGCCAGTATGCGTACCCAACCTGTATCCTTTACCAATACCGCATGCACACATATGCACGCACTTGGTTTCCAGTACATGGATTTATACACTATATATGCTTATATCCATAGGTGGTAATCTCAACTCTACATTTCAATCATTGGAACATTCTTCAATAATGTTATAACAATTGTTATTCACGACTATCGTCATCAAAGATATTTTTAAGATTGAAACGTCATCATGACTTTCATCACGGGTAAAGATGAAAATGGTTAAACCGAAAGCATACCAACACATATTTCGAGATAAATATAGGCGAGTAAACTCGGCTCGAAATAGCAAATGTGTATGTATGAAAACTATCATACTTATACGACTTTTGTCTCAAGAGTAGGAGATAGAGTAGACTTTTGAGTGATAGATGAGTTCAAGTCTCCACATACCTTTTAGTCGGATGAAGTTCCACTAGTTCCGTGAGTAGTTCTTCGTCTTTGTAATATAATCGACATGGAGTATGGAGCTCAACTATACTTCATTGTCCTAGACCGAGACTAAGTTATAAGTAGACTAGAAATCAAGACATTAGTTTTGATCACTAACATTGACAAACATGCTTGAGATAGCAACGCATACGAGTTCGACCGAGCAATGCACTAACAGATTGTGATGCCAAGATTCCTAATATACATCCTCGACGAGATGGTGCTGGTCATGTAGGCTATGTAGATGCATAAATACGTCCCCGGTGGACTTATGACCCAGAGCGGAGATTTTTATATCTCCTGTAAGCACGACTCACCCTATTTGAGATCAAGGACTGATTCCTAGTACATCATCACGATATACACTGGTCATGTTTGCTCAAGGATATGACTCGACTTACTGAGGTTTCCGAATAAATCCTAGGACATCCCCGCGAGATACACTGGTTATTCTGCCTCTGGGACCTTTCGACAGACTTATAGAACATCCTTTTAGGACACACTGGTCTTGTTGGCCCATCATATGGACACACAATTGATTCCTAGCACATCTCTGCAAGATACGCTGGTCAAAGACAAGTGAGACAAGGTCTCACAGAGGCATTAATTTGGTGTACAAAGCCTTTTTCTCTCTCAGGACGAGTCCCAACTGACCATAGAGAGATTCAGATCCGTTAAGAAAATCTTCGGAGAGATTTTGATCCATCTACAAAATCTCCAAGATATTCAAATCTCACTGCAAAAATTACGGAGAGATTCAAATCTCTCCGCAAAATCACGAAGAGATTTGATCCGTCTGCAAAATCTCTTCGCAAAATCTCGGAGAGATTCAAATCTCTCATCAAAATATCGGAGAGATTCATGGCACACGCCTTACCTAGGGTTCAAGCCTATTTTTCAGCATCTCAAACATACTACGGCTAGTAAATTGAGCCCGAACTATAAATGTCTATCCAAAAACGTGGATAAGCTCTCTTGAGCTCCGCATGCTCAACAAAGAGACCCACAATATGTGACTGGCCATGGAGAGAGGGAGATCAGCCTCAGCTCCTCTCACACGATTCCCGAGGAATTTCATGCCTTTTCACTGACTCATCCTAGTCATTCTCACAAATCATAGAATATCTCTATTTCTTGGACAACTAATCTAAAGAGAATATTTATCTCTCAACAAATCATCACAAAGGCTGACTCGGCTTCACACAAATGGGGGGATATCAATTAGGGTTTTGGTCTGGCGGTCTCCGATACGTGTGAGGAATACCTGACTTATTTTTCACCGCAGAAGAGAGTAAATGCGCGGTGGAATAATGAGATAAACTCAACCTAGTTTATCCATATTCCTGAAGAGACGGGAGAATTGCTCTGCACGGCAGGGAAATCAATCCTTATCTTCACCGACCTAGGATTAGAGAATTCAGTTATAAATAGGTCATCTATTTTTCCAAGCTACAACGATCTTTCTCATAACCTCTAAGAGTAATTCTTCTTCAAACCTTAGAATTTTCTGATCTCTCTCTTCATATGCTTCCCTCCCTAAGACCATCCCTAAATCTCTTCCATGTGACTACAACATCCTTTGAACCACTTTCCGTGGTTTAGTCAAATATTGTTCGTACTCTACCTCTCGTAAATCACTTTCAGAATCCCACTTCTAACATCTCTCAGATATTAGGTAACTATATTTACAATCTTGGAATCGATTATACCACACTTCCAAACAAGTTTGGAATTGGTTCATCTGTATTCCAATACAACTATGTGATTAATCAAATATCAAATCACATCCATGGATTCAATCGATTCTACCAATCATTGGGATCGGTTATACCCTCATATGAAAGCACTTGTGATCGGTCACACAAGTTACCAGGACCGGTGACATCAGTTACCAGGATAGGTTACATCAATTACCAGGAACAGTTACCATATACACATGGTATTTCTTGTGATCGCTCACACAAGTCACTAGGATCGGTTACACCAATTACAATGACCGATTACATAACTTTTCTGTGATTGGTCACACCAATTACAAATATCGATCATACCATCTCAGGTGATAACTTAGGATTGGTTACACTAATTAATAAAAACTAGTCATACCAAAATCATAAGTTAGGCATTGTGATTAGTTGTACAAAGATACATAACAAAGTTACGATCGGTTCTACCATCTCGCACATATTAGTAATCCAAAGATTTGCAATGATAGTCGTACCAATAAGCCTAGCAATTTACCTTTCGATTCATAAAACAAGTTCCTGAATATATTTCATTTAAACAAATGTAAAACATTGTTTCCTAGGATGAAATCTTCACAACATTCATAAGATTATGTCGATGTCATATCTACGAAGTTCAAAAGATAAGCGTTATACTTCGTAGTCCAACTCCCTAATACTATGATCATGTGATCAAGTCTCACTACTAGAGTAATATATCCATACACATCTTCACAGTTATGTTTTAAATATAGCACAACTTGAAATATACGTTAGGAATCAAACAATTCAAGTCAATATTATTAACCTCAAAAGGAAGGATGATGTCGTCATTTTAGCTCGTTACTTCTTCACGTTCTATAGGTATTCGAGTAATACTTATATGTCTCAACATTCCTAGACTTTATAGTCTAACCTAAACGAAGTTGTCTCTAGAATTCGAATAATACTTGTTATTCGTTTAGATTGTTCTTAATGCACCCGAACAAAATTATCTATACTGCGGGGTAGATGCTACACCGGAGCAATATCAGAACCAGTTGAACGATTATCACGATCTACTAGATGTATTTAAGAGATTCTACTTGAGTGATATGCAAATAGTGAGGGAAAACATGATGTTTGACATGAGTACTCTGAGATATTCTATCCATGGTGGTACAGGTCGAAGTCATGGTGGTAGAGGTACGAGACCCAATGCATGGTCAAGTCCTAGTGGTATAAGTACGAGTCCTGGTGGTACAAGTCAATAAAATTGTTGAAGTGAAAGAAGTTTAAGAAGTCGTTCTATTCAGAATGTAGTGGTAGATAGTTCTACTCCAAATGTGGTGTTATATACTCAGGTATGTGGAGGTGATGAAGTCATGACATGGATAAACTCCTGGATGTTTTATTAGACAATTGATAATTGATACTATGACTCATGGTGGTCACTTGAACATTGAAGCAGTTAGGAAATCTACTCCTTATACCCCAATTACCTCAACCACATCAGCATTGAACCATTTCAAACTCACGCATTCAAAGATTTATATCATCTTGTCATCCTCCAGAGTGATCCCGTTACTTTTCAAGGTTTTGACGATGATGATACTCAACCACCCAAACCAGTCTCAAACTGGCTCAATATTTACTATGTTGAAGAACGCTCTTGATCCAGAAAGCATGTCCAATTGGATCTTTAATGGTCAGCGAAATCAATAGTTCATAATTGAAAGATTAGATTTCTAATATTTTTATTATTGAAAAATATCTTTAAATTAATGCTCAAATCCAAATTATATTTCTATTTCATCAAGTTCCAACATTCAATTAAAAAAAAGTAATCGCATCACATAAAATTTGATCAAGATTAAATCTTTGTGCATGAATCTTGTAGAGTTGATAGCATTCATCATGCTTAAATTGTCTTTTATTGTTTTCAAAAAATTCATCTCCAATTTTCTGAAAAACTGATAAATAATAATAAGTTAATATGATTTAAATTAAATAAAACCAGGTCGTTAAAAAAACAAATAAGATACTCACTAGTTCGTTGATGGACAACCCAGGATGACCCCCCTTTATCATCCACAAAATTTGTACATACTTTCTCACATCGTTATTGATAAACCAAAATCTTTATTGAAGGCTCTCATTTGTTCTTCTTGAATTTACATGACTTAACGCCATATACCTTTGAAACATAGTGTGTTATAAATTAAAAGTGGCTAAATTGAAATCTCTATTACTTGCAATTGATATCCAACATCAAATTAGAGAAACATCTTCTTCCCGGATGAAGCGAGCACTAACAACTTTGGTGTAACGAACATTAGCCATGTTGAAATGAATTTGAAGTTAAAATAGTGTGACTTGAAATGAATTTAAAGTTGAGTACTTATAAGGGGTGAATTCCTGGCCGTTGGATGATGAAATACTGAGCGATGATCATAGAGTCGAGCAATAAAAAAACTATAGATGACGCTATAAAGACCACCAAGCGATATGAAGACCATCGAGCATTGGAGTCTCTATCACTCGGTAGAAACTCTATCACCTTATGTGTCATGGACTAGTTGTTACTTCAATCACTCAGACACTCGTTCTCTTACCTGAACCGGGTGGTCCATAACCTTATTTATAGTTGCTTCAGTAAATACTCACATGTTGTACGTGAGTAGCTGCTATATGAGTTGTATTGCTCAGATCTTGTCTTTCATGAATTATTTGATGAATCTTATCTCCTTCTCTGCATCTCCCATTCTCTCTTTCTTTTCTAATTTCTTATTCTTATCTTATGTCCTCTCAATCTCCATCCTTCTAACCTTCAATCCTCCATTTTACTAATTATTTGTATGCATATGCAGTAATATCACTACAAGTGGTATTAGAGTTGTCGTTTCTAGACTGCAATCATGGTTACCTCATCAGATCTGTCAAAATGTTTTGAAGATCTATCTAAAACTCAACAAGAGATGCAAGATGATCATACTAGATCTATGAAAGATATGCTGGAGAATCAGAAGGTTACACTATTAGCTCATGAAGAAAAACATAGACTATATAATGAGGAAGCAAAGAAGTCTCAGCAAGATTTGTTTAAGCTTGTAGAAACATGGATGAGAGATAACACTCGCAATATCCACCAACCATAATCCTCATCTAGTTTCTTAGAAAACTCTCATGTCCATCAGTTTGGCCAAGGGTCTCAACACCATTCTCAAGCTTCATCAGGTGAAATTTTGATTAACCCTCTGTTGATGGTGGTTTTTATTCCAGGGTTAAAATTGTAAAACTTCCATTTAATATGCCGTCACTCTGCAAAGAAACGATGCCATGTAAATCAGTGAGTGTTCAACCTCTCCACTGGCACATTTATTGAGCAACTCAATATTTCCTCATGAAATTTACCTAGAATGGCACATGTAGCAACAATCCCATATATTCTGTAAATTTTGGCACCTTGCCTGTAGTATTCAGTTAATATAAGTTTATTTGAATGCTTTCTGTGCTATGTTCCCCGGCTGAACCCTTAATGTTGATATCGCATTAAACTTTGTGTTCACTCATAGCAGAGTAGCGTATATTTCCAAGTATCAAGGATAAGGTCCTTGCATAAAGTATTCAATCAGAAAGCATACTACTCTCTGGCAATGAACTTAAAGAACTCTGTGTCAACACATAAAATTCAATCAATTTTGTGATAATTCACAAGATTCAGATATCACCCTGCCTAATTTGCAAAAATTAGGGTTTCGCGCCATGCGCAATATATTAGACCTTGCCTGTCGAAATTAAGCCTAAGCAAACTAGGTAATTAATCGTCCATGGATTAGTAGGTGCAAAATCTTGCCCAGAATCAGAAAAAGAGAAATAAAGGAGCCGCAGAATATGAGCAACAGCAAAGGGAGGCGTGGACATGCCTTAGGACAACCAACACCATTTGCCATTGGCCACGCCCCATGTTGCCTAACCGGCCATATTTCTCATCGACCGATCAGTTTGCCTTAAACCCGCCACATGTTGGCTGGGCCCATACTTGCTGGCCCTATTTCTCATCGACCAATCAGGTTGTTTTAAATCTGCCACACGCACATTAGAAGTGTGTCCATGCCCATGCTTGGACGGCCCCCTCTTTTAATCGACCAATCAGGTCGCTCAAAACCTGTCACAGTATTAAAAGAGGCAAAATGGCGTCAGATGGTCCCAAATCCAATTGGCTTTCCAAAAACTGCGCTAACATGCCAAACGTGCCATGTTGCGAGCGGAATGCCACTCTACCACGCCAAATGTGCCACTTTGTGGCAGCATGCCAAAACATGCCAATGTGTCGTAAATAGCGCACCTACGTGCTAACCTACCTCCTATTCGTGGCCAACGCCATGATGTGCTTAAGTTAGGGTTTTCTAGTCAGAAGCACGACTCTGCTTTAGGCCCATTATCCAAACCCTAATTTCCAGTAGTAGCCCAAAGTACGCCACTTTGGCCCCATAATAGGCCACGAGCCATGTGGGGCCAAGGAAACCCTAAGAATGGCGTCATACCATAGCCACTTATAGCAACCCTTGCTCTTGTGGCCGTTTCTACAGTGTAGCCTTGTTATAATTAATTTGGCATAGATATTGCACCGTTTGCACAAAAACACCACCGTGTTGCATTCCACGTGCGCTAATTAGGGTTTCGATATGCCAAACCCTAATTCAGCTAGGATTGCCACGCTAGCCAAGCCAAGTAATTCTCTTAAGGACTTAAGTTCGATATAGCAACATGACCAATGTTGCCGGAGCCATATTTGGGTCTAACACCAATATGCCAAAATAGCTGCCACGGCTACGCCAGGCGCCATTATGCCATTGTCACGCCGCTATGCCACTGTCATGCATTAAATATTCCATCACACCGTTGGCTTATGCCAATGGCGCCACTTTGCTATTATCAGGTGCTAACGGAAGTGTCCATAATCAACGACCACCTTTTCTCATGTGCCACAATCTCAGCCGTCCAAATTCGCCACAGACAGGCCTATGGAAAGTCTTAGGCGACCGGCCAAGACAAGTCTAATAGGATCCCATGTTATTCTCCTGCGGCAAGTCTCCTGACTTTGACTTTCCACACATGGCAATCTGCTATACGTTTTCCACGAAAACACATGAGACATCAAACATGTCACAATCTGGGGGATACTCATCAGTGCATTGGTCTGGCGGTTTACAGTGTGCGACATGCAACACGTCCATTATAAGAAAGTGTCAGGAAACAGGGAAGTTGGTGGTGGCAAGAAGTAATGGGTGTAAACAAACTCTTTTCCTTCATCGTGGAAACGTGGTTTCTGGCAGTTACACATTACTCCACTCTTCCATCACTCAATCACTCCCACTTCCTATGAGACCAGGGTGTGTTCAATTATGACTTGTATAAATAGGTTTCACCTATTTTCACCAAACAACAAGTTTTGGTTAGAACAATAATACAGTATCCAGAAAAATACCAAAGAACTAATAGCTTACATTCTGCAAGTCAGTTCCAAATTCTGATACAAGTCATAAAATAGTCGCACTTTCAGAATTAACCATTATGGCATCAACACCTTATTCGCTTCCCTCCCTAAGACCAACCCTTCTCCTTCACTTTGTGACCAAAGCAAGACTGGAACGACCATTTCTTGATTTATGCCAGGATTGTACATATTGATCTCTCGAATCTAAAGTACTCCCGTGTAGTTCATTTGTTTTAGGTTTAGACTCGTTTCTCATCCACACACCCAAATTACCAAAACCAGCAGAAACAATTTTTACCCATAAACACCCTCAATATTACTTTAATGGATCTCTGGATTCTAGTTTCCAACATCCAAGGCCTAAGGTAGATTTTCCAAGGTTTGACGGAACCAATCCCAAATCTTCGATTCGTAAGTGTATAATTTTTCCCCCTCCATCAGTTACCTCATCATGTTAGAGGCACTATAACATCCATCCATGTATTTAGAGGGTAAAGATGATGTGTGGTTTTATGACTATTAAGTTTGCAAGGTTAATACTACTTGGGATGATTTTGTTAAAGATATTTGTGCTAGATTTCTAGAATTAGTACATGATGATATCATATGAGAATTCAATAAATTAAGTCAGCTAGCTAGTGTTTTAGACTACCATGAAATTTTTGAGGAGTTAATATCAGTCATGTTAGCAATAAATCCACACCTTACTGAGGATTACTTCAAACCTAGCTTTATAAGTGGTCTCAAAGAAGAATTGAGAATGCACGTTTTAATACACACCCCTAAAAGTTTACAGCTAGCAGTATTTCTAGCCAGAATGCAAAAAACATTACTAGAGAATACAACTAAAAAGAAGACTCATCATAAACCTCCATAGGTCTATGTACCTATTTTTATTTTTCTAGAACTCAGTCTTCGCCAGTTACTAGCCCAAGACCTCTCTATAAAACCACTATCCCCACTATCACTAGCCCTCAAATTCCTCCCATCAAAAGACTTTCTCCAGCTGAGATACAAGCTAGAAGATATAAAGGCATTTGTTATAATTGTGACGAGGTATATAAGAAGGGACAAAGATGTATCAAACAACAAATTTTTATGTTGGATGCAGAGGATGAAGTGTAAATCACTATTCATGCTCTATCAGGTAATGTGTCACATTCAACCATCAAGATTCAGGGTTTTGTGAGGAAGAAGCCATTATCCATTCTTATAGACAATAGAAGCACTCATAGCTTCTTGGACACTGAGGCTGCTAGAAGGTGTAATAGTTATATGGAATACACAACTGATTTGCTTGTAGTTGTGGAAGATGGTAATAAGTTGGTCAGTCATGCTAGATGTCCTGTATTTTCCTGGAAAATGCAAGGCCATGACTTCCAGTTTGACATGAGATTGTTGTCTTTAGGGGACTGTGACATGGTACTTGGTGTAGATTGGATGAAGGGTGTGAGTCCATTGGTATTTGATTTCAACAAGCTGACAGTATCCTTCACTATTTAACATATTGAGTTGCATGGGAATTATGACATCATCAAGATATCAATAATGTTTGGCACAAGTTTACAAAAACATTTAAGAAGAATAAGAATGGGTTAGTGGGACATCTTTTGTCCATTTCAGCCACATCACCACTCACTTCTTCACCCACACCACCACCCATTGTCACTATTCTTGAATCTTTTTCGGACATATTCAAAGAACTAACTCAACTACCACCTTCAAAAGCTCATGACCATCACATTCCACTCAAGCCCTTATCTTTAACGTCCAGATCAGAGACCATATAAAATTTCTTATGTACAAAAAGAGGTGGTGAAAAAATTGGTCCAAAAAATGCTAAACACAGGAGTGATTCAACGTAGTCATAGCCCAATTTCATCCCATATTCTCCTGATAACGAAAAAAGATGACAATTGGAGATTTTGTGTAGACTATAAAAAGCTGAATGATCTTACTATTAAAGAAAAGTATCCAATTCCAATTATTAAAGACTTGCTAGATGAATTAAAATGCTCTATTATCTTCTCCAAGATTGACCTGAGAGATGGATAACAAATGCCCCTGCAACCTTTCAGGCTTTGATAAATGAAGCGTTTAAACCCTATTTAAGGAAATTTAGGAAATTTATTTTAGTGTTTTATGATGACATCCTCCTTTATAATACAGATATGCAGTCCCACTTAGAGCATCTTCAGATTGTCCTTACTTTACTCCTATAACACTCATTATTTGTTAAGATTAGTAAATGTTCATTTTCCAGACCCAAATTGAATATCTTGGTCATATTATTTATGGTGATACAGTAGCTGCAGACCCTATGAAGATTGAACGCATTGTCAACTGGTCAGTGCCAACTTGTCTCAATGAATTAAGAGGACTCTTGAGATTAATTTGATATTATAGGAAGTTTGTCAGACACTATGGCCTCGTTAGCAAGCCACTTACTGAGTTGTTGTCTATTTCATGGAAGTTAATAAGTGGAGACCATATTTATTGGGCAGCCATTTTAAAATATTCACTGATCACCGGAGCGTTAAGTTCTTGTTAGAGCAAAGGTTGCACTCTACTCTTCAACAAAAATGGTTGGCCAAATTACTTGGCTATGATTATGAACTTTGTTATAAGAAAAGAGCAGATAATAGAGTGGTAGATGCACTCTCTAGATTGGGACATACAACATATACTAAGTGTAATTCTCTCACACAAATTCAACCTGCTTGGATAGATGTTATTAAAATCCACACCTCAGATTCACTAGCTCAAGAACTACTTGGCAAACTCATGCTTGATCCTACAAGCATTGTTCAAGAACATGATCTATATTGATGCAGAAGGTGATGTCAGACAACAAGTGTTAGCAGCTGTGCACTTTTCTGCGGTGGGAGGATACTCAGGCCAATAAGCTAGTTATCAAAGAGCTAAGACTTTTTATTGGGTGGGAATGATAAAATATTTAATCCATTTTATCTAAGAATGTGATGTTGGTCAACAACACAAAGGCTCCAATACCTTACATGCTGGCCTACTGCAACCATTACCTGTTCTTGATCAGGCTTGACAAGTATGGACTTCATCACTAGATTGCCAAAATCATAAGGTAGAGAGGTCATTTTGGTGGTAGTGGACAGATTCACAAAATACAACCATTCTCTTCCCATCAACCACCCATTCATAACCTCATCTATTGCTAAGGTATACTTAAATACTATATATAAACTGCATGGCCTTCCTTCTTCTATAGTGTATTTATATTAGCTAATACTCGATATTTTGACTAATAACACCATTTTAGTGCTTTTACAGAAAGTACAAACAATTCTAGTTATTCGGAGCGTAAACAAGCTAAATGTCGTTTGTGACGAAAATAACAAAACATGGCTGGCCTGGTATTTCATATATCATCAACATGGAAATCATTATATAGCCAGAGGCCATAAGATGTGATTCAAGGGAGCAAAGGGTTATTCTTTGTTTGCCAGGCATGTGAGTCCTATTAGTGGGACGTGGTCAAATCTCTACCACACTTATCAGTGGCATCAATCACATGAGAATAGTATTTTCTCGTTTATATCAAAACAAGTGAAATTCTCAAGCTTATGTCCGTTATTTAGTGTTCTTGGTCTGTGATGAAATGAGATTCATGGTGCGAATCGATGGAAGTATGAGCTGTTGTTGAATTAAGGGTTTGATGGCTTACATGAATGAAAGGGATCTCAGGAGTTTCTTATTATGGATCGAAACTGGTGGTGATTGAGTTATTTCTTCTTGATTGCAGTCGACAGAATCTTTGATGTGAATGGAGTTTGGGGGACTTGGTTTCCCGTTATATTTAAAATGGCCGGTACAACTAAGCTTTAGAAGGGAGCTGGATAAACAAGAGATAGGTACCTATCGAGAAAGGAAATATCGCATGCCTACTATTCGATACAATGACTAGGAGGTCCAAGAATGGAAAGCAGTAGTTGGTCATGAGAATTGGATCTGCAGATAGTAGCTAGCAGCGCTGGAGCTGTTGATCTCAGTCGGTCAACAGTTGAAGGAAATGCTATAAGACATGAACTCACGCGATAACATTACTCAATATTAATGTTGCTTGGAGTATGCAGTTGACTGAGAATAAAAGGAAATGATTGCAGTGGCGATGTCTACTGGTACCTACAATGGGGTCTTGATTTAATGGTGAAGGACATCGTCAACAGAGGTGGAAGGAGCTGAGATTTGGTGATGAAGCTAACTTGTGGAGCTGTACCGCTGGTGGTGCTTCTCTTGTTTGGTATTGGGTTTTGGTTCGAGAAGAAGTGGTTTGTGGTTAGTTCAAATTGCAGCAGCCAAGTGATGACGAGAATTAGAAAATGGAGAATGGTTATTGATGGTTGATTCACATCTGGTATGGAAGATTGACGGGTCTAGGCTTGAACTGACATTGGGGTAATTTCTGGTGGTCAACTGGAGTGTATCTGCCAGTTCTATAAACAGACATAACGGAGATGAAGTGAGCCTCGAATCATCCAAGTAGTGATGGGTTTGTGGTGGAGTAATGCTGGTGGTGGTGGTCAGATAGGGAAGCTGTTCTTGATGGGATGGTCATAATTGGTGGCAGTCATATTGAGGTTTCCTGAGAGTGTTAATGGCTGAATATGTCAGGAAGTGATGTTCTCTGGTGCTTTGTATGGAGTATGGATACACGAGAAATAAGGAGAGGATCTGTGCCAACATTGAATGTACAGAATGAGAAATTTTAGGTCAGTCCCGTGAGCTGTTTATGAAGCTGTGTATACATGACAGTCAGTATGGACTTAGGTGCTGTGGCCGGAAGAGTCAGGTGATAGAAGGTCAGAATTAGGAAAGTGGTAATGTCGCCTGAATTGCGTAGTTGGTTTTCGTTTATTGGACTGGGCCTTAAGAAGTTTGCTAGGTCTTCATGTGACGGCTTCCCGGGGCACTATATATATTTTCTGAACAGAAAGAAACGGGGGAGGCCAGAGGCGGCTGCAGAGTCGTGAAGAAGAGAAAAGAAGGGTTTGCCGTTTTGATTTTTCTCCATGGTTTGCTAAATTGTTTGTTAGGGTTTAGATGGAAGCCAATTTGATTTTATGAACTTTACAATGATATTTCTAATAATGATTCATTGACTAGTAATCTCTCTTCATATAGCTTGGTATTTAATCGTTTATGTGATTTTCTTGATTACTTATGCTTTTCAATTGATATTGCATGCTTGGTTAAATTCTTTGACACCATATGCTTTAGGATTGATAGGTAATGCTTTAGAATCATTACCCATGAAGCGAAGGAAGTTACAACGTAGAAACAATATCTTAGAATATAACATACCATCTTCCGAGACATGAGATTGATTTCGATATTTGTCTTGAGTAATAAATAGAAATTAGTAGAGTTTTATATGATTGAATTGGTGGAAATCGAAAACCCTAACAACCCTTCTCATTTTGGTTACGTCTTTGTTATTTATTATTATTTCTTTTTGTCCGAATTTCTGAAAACTCTCAAAAACATCATATTGAGATTACTTAGTTTTTGGTATTAGTTGGTAGAGTATTTCACACTCCTCGTGGGAACGACCTGTACTTGCTATTGTTCTACTAGTTAGACACTGTGCACTTGCAGTATTTTGTTATAGGTTTTTGAGCCTACCATCAGACATAGACAACATTTTCTTAAATAGTTTATGGCAAGAACTATTTTCAAAATTGGGCACTACATTGCATATGAGTACAACTTATCCCCACAGTCTGATCGGAAAACTGAGAGAGTCAATGCTTGCTTGGAAACATATCTCAGATGCACGACTAGTTACATAACAACCAAGTGGGTGAGTTGGCTTCCTATGGCTGAGTGGTGGTTCAGTACCACTTATCACACTAATCCCGAACTTACTTCATTCCAATCCCTCTATGGCTACACTCCTCCCCACTATGGCCTTCACTACTCTTCAGTCATCAATGCTCCAGTAGATGATTACTTGAAGAAGAGATAAGTTTTTGACATTATTCTGAAGTCCACCTTGGAGGAGGCACAACACAGAATCAAACAACCGACTAATAAAAAAAGGGTTGAGAGAGAGTTTTAGATTGGTGATTGGGTTTGTCTAAGGTTACAATCATATCCTTAGACATCGTTCAACTTAGGAGGAATCTCAAGCTGGTTGCAATTTTTTTTTGGCCCTTATCTACTACTGGAGAAAATCGGGAAGATTGCTTACAGAATTCAACTCTCTTCTTCTTCTTCTTCTTCGAAAATGCACCCAGTTTTTCACGTCTCTCAGCTAAAGCTCAAGTTAGGTTCTGGGTTACTTCCTCAAAAAACATTGTCTGCAATGGTTCAAATGGTTGTATGAAAGAGATTCCATTACAGGTGTTGGACTCTCGTATGGTGCTAAGGAACAACAGTCAGTGATTCAAGTTCTCGTTCATTGGGCCCACTCCACACCAACAGAAGCCAAATGGGAGGACTCTCTGTTCATGAAGAAGAATTATCATATTAGCTAATTCTTGAGGATAATAATCAATTAGAGGGGGAAGCAATTGTCATGGACTAGCCGTTACTCCAATTACGCAGGCACCCATTCTCTTACCGGAACCGGGTGGCCCCTAACCTTATTTGTAGTTGCTTCAGTAAATACTCACATGTTTTACGTGATTAGCCCTATATGAGCTGTATTTCTGAGACCTTGTCTTTGGTGAATTATTTGATGAATCTTCTCTCCTTCTCTGCATCTCTCATTCTCCCTTCATTTTCTAATTTCTTCAGGCCCGGTTCTGAGGGGGGGCTTCTTGGGCTCCCGCACAAGGAGGGATAGAGCAGTATTATTTCACAGGTAAGGGTAGGGCGGGATAATGTGTCATGTTATTACTCCAATATTGGTATCAAACGGCGTTTTGAGCTTTTTCGCACTGGGTCGTCTAAATGTCAGAGACGGCCCTGAATTTCTTCGTCTTCTTATTATCTTATCTCCTCTCAATCTCCACCCTTCTAACCTTCGATCCTCCATTTTATTGATTACATCTGTATGCATTTGTAGTAATATCATTACATTATGCCTAACTGGTATATTTGATATTTGCCACTTACGTTTGTCACTTTGGTGTATCAGTAGTGGATGCAAAAGTGGTAAACCATCTCATTTAATTGGTGCATAGAAATAGGCCTAACACAAAGTGGGTTTTGCATTAGGCTACGTATACCCCCAAACTTGGTTAACCGAAAACCTATGAGGTCCTTGGTTACTGGTGATCCGAAGTTATGTCGGCAAAAAATAAAACCTTCTGTATCATCACCCTCTGACTCTATTCTAAAACTCCTCCTCAGCTACTCAGTAGTCAAAAAGCAGATCAAGTCACTAAATATTATTGAACCTGTTGTGATATGGAAGACAAAGAACGAGACATAAAATAAAGGGGAAGAAGAAGGGAGAAATTCTATTCATGTGTGTGTAAAATACAAAGATTAAGCCTCTATTTATATAGATAGAAGACTTGGTGTCCAAGATATGTAAACCCTAAACTTAGACACGAAGGTCATCTTAGTAAATAAACAATAGTTTATAACACTCCCCTTGATGACCACTGTGGCTAAGTCATTACAAGCATACCAGGAAAACTCAAAAGAGAAAAACCTGAAATTGCATAAGCATGTAAAAACTCAAACAGTGTTGGACACGCATATGTTGCCTCATTAAAACCTTGACAAGGAAAACCCAATGGGACAAAACCTTGACGAAGGAAAAAGAGTACAACGCGATAAAGTCCATTGAATGCACCTTAATTTGATGATGGCGCTCCCCCTGATACATACTTCAGTCAAATCTTGGCGTGCAAATCTTTGAGTCGAGACTTTCCAATTTTGAAGAACCAATTTCTTGAATGCAGAAGAGGACTGTGCTTTCATGAAGATGTCGGATAGTTGATGAAGTCTTCATTTGTGTTGAACAAGCAGTGATGTCTTCGATTAATACTTTTGCGGAGTCCACATTCTTCTTCAACACATTGAGAATTTGTGTCATGGATTGCTAGCTTCCCGAGATGATTTGCAGAAGTTGTTGATGTAGTTCCTTCAACATAGAGCCAAGATGTAGATAAATTACCATGAATGAATAAAACTGAATTTGTGGTCATACCTTATGCGGATCGGAATGATATCCAAACTCATAGGAGATGATTATGTTAATGTGGTCTAACAAAATGACCTAGTTAATGGTGGGAATCCAAAAAATAACCAAAATTCATACAACTCCCCCTTGGATGACCACCATGTTGAATTAAATTGCCTCATTAAAACCTTGCCAATAAAAACCCAATGGGAAAAAATATGGACGAAGGAAAAAGAGCACAAATATCAACATTAAAAGAAAATTAAACGTCAAAGATGTTGCCTCGTCAAAACCTTGTCAGGAAAACCACTTGGGACAAAACCTGAAACGAAGGAAAAATAGTACAACTTTTGACGATTTATGGATGCTAACTCAACTATATGAGTATTACAGAACATGAGCATAAAAATCATAACTCAAGTCTATCTCAAAGACGAGTTTAAGCTAGCATAATTCTAACAGCATATTTAATAAAGAAATGAAGAAAATAGAATATATGCTGCTAAAGCGTGGATTTTGGTGTTTTTAAAGACTCCTTAAGAGACCCATAAAGTTGATAGCATCAACTAATTAATCCGGATTTTTTTGGTTCATACCAAATTTCTAAAACACACAAAAAGGATTGTTACTCCTGACATAATCAAGTCAGGTGGCTGTCTAAATATAATTGAAAATTTGAATATGTTCCCAACCACGTACGAGTCCTTCAAGGACTACCACGCCAAAGGCATCATGTAAAGAGAACAATTATTGAACCAATCCTCGGGTTTGAACTTATAACCCTCAATCGCTCTTAAAACGACTTATTTCTCTTAATACGCAATATGACTACAACAACCTTTAATTATAATAGGCTAGGCATTTTTTAAGGTGCTAAGTCATGGATCCAAAATCACGTTGATCGAGAAATTAATCCAAATTGATTTGGATTGTATGCCAACCAATCACATTGTCGATATTCCTCTTCATAGGGGTCCACAACCACCATCATTTATTTCAGTAGCTACTTTAAATGAATATTCGACAATTATTTAGCTTGCTATAAGCCAACACAATTCTCAAGTGTAAATTCAATTAATTACTGGTACCAGTGTCCGCGGACATTATAATCTCCTCATATTCAAGTGAGAAGATACTATAATTGAGAATGTGAATTCGGTACACTCAATTGGAGCACTACCTGTAGCCTTTTATAGAACACTACTTATCTGCTAAATGTGACTGGATTTCCTCTTAAGAGGCAAAAACTTAAATAAAAGCAAAATGAGAAATTTCATGCCAATCATACTATGACAGCCTACATCGATTTGATTGTGATGGGAGAGAAATTGATATAACATTTAAGTTAATTAACACAAGCTTTTGATAGTGTATAGTCTCCCCCTGATTATGGCAGAAATATTTTAATCTCGTATACGAAAATAAATTTCGTAAAGTATTATCCGATTAATTCGAGACATATACTTTTATGGATTTTTAAGAATACCAGGTTGGACAGTGATATTGACTTGAAGAGCCATAAAAATGTCCAAAAATTGTAGTTTATACAAATCAAAGACCAACCATGGATTTTATTGGCTACAATAAAAATATACAAATAAAATCTCCAATAATTTTATGACCAATAGGGTCGATGAGATAATCATTGAAAATAAATTTATGGACACATTCTTTGTTATAAAGAAAATTATATCAAGATCGATATAGTCACTACAAGGACTAATTATATGGCCTAACAAGCCGGGTGCGCACCCATTGATCTTTTGTGTCCTACTATATTTCAACAGTAATAACCATTCGGGAGAGATTAGCAATAAGAAGAAAATAATAAAAATAAAAATTGCTCAATATCCCTCAGGAATGCAGCAATTGGTGTTTGTAAAAATAACGATATTTTATGGCTACATCCCTTTAACATCGATAGGGAAAAACCAAACTTAATTGGCTAATTGATTTCTTTGAGAAAATATAGAATTCATTATCGTTATGATTTTTAGAGAAAATCCGCTTTGTGGTTGATAGATGGTTTCTTTAAAGAAAATAGAAACCAATCATAAAAATCACATGATCTTCATCAAATAGACGAAGATACCAAACTTAATTGGACGGAGGTTTTTCAACCATGCATGTGAATTGTTAACGTGAAGGTAATCAAATTGCGATAACACCAAAGAAAATTGGTGATCACAGTTTCATTAGGAGAATAAAAACTGTAAACCATCTTAAGATGGATTTATTTTTTCTTCCTCTATAATAAAAAAAAATTAGAGAGGAAAAAAACATCATATCCAAATTACCAAAAGAAGCAATCAAATCTGAAAAAGGGTTACAGAAAGGATCCAACAATGGATATGTATTGCTCCAAAAAGAAATGGTTACAATACGAGCTTGGAGTTGAGGCTAATATAAAAATAATAAAAGTATAATAACCTAGTAAAATCATACCTGGCCGTTTTCAGCAGATCACATGTAATCAAAACCACTCTTATATGTTCAGTCATTAATTAACGTAACATCAATTGTCAGACTACAAAGTCAAATCCTTCCGAATACGGTGATAAGTGTCCATTATATTATCCGCCAAAGGAGAGTTCATGTACAGACAAAATAAAGCATCAATATTTGGCCGTGGATATTAAATCAATATAAGTAAAATAATCTATGATTTACAACAAAAAAACAAATCGTGGAATTAATGTTGAAAACCATGAACGAAACTTGCCCATCAAATAATATAATGGCTGGACGGTGTTGCGGCTATCTTTCCTGTTTACGAAAACTTGGTTGAACTAATCAATGCCGCCCTCGCTCAGTTAGTTAGAACTATGTTGCTGATGACGTGTTGTGATATGGAAGACAAAGAACGAGACATAAAATAAAGGGGAAGAAGAAGAGAGAAATTCTATTCATGTGTGTGTAAAATACAAAGATTAAGCCTCTATTTATATAGATAAAAGACTTGGTGTTCAAAATATGTAAACCCTAAACTTAGACACGAAAATCATCTTAGTAAATAAACAATAGTTTATAACAGAACCAACCACCTTTAATGACGCACCGTTAGTCCGATGAATGAAGGCCACTCCGCGTGTACGAAAAGACGCGTCAGCTTGTTAGTAGTATAATATAATAATACACGTAATACCCTATCATCCTTTTTCTCAAGGCTCAAGAGAGAAAAATACTTTACTTTCACAGACCTTCCCTGTGTGTGAATCTCTTCCATCTGCATCGTTCCTTGCTTCTTTCAACTATCTAATCAGAACCTACTTTCTCTTTTCCTAAATCCATAAAATCCACTAACGATTTTCTCCAATCCATTAAGATCTGCCTCTGAATTTTCTAACTTTTTAGGGTTTTACAGATAAAAAAGAAAAGATGATTCATCTTTTGTTTACAGTGATCGGTTGTGAGATGATTTTGATTGTGCTTTTGTTGTTCAAAACCCCTTTAAGGAAATTAGTAATAATGGGTCTGGATCGTGTGAAACGTGGTCGTGGACCTATCATGGTGAAAACTGTTGCAGGAACTGTTTTCTTGGTTTTGGTTTCAAGTGTTTATAGTATTATGAATATTCAGGAACGTTCTGTTGAAGGTGGTGTTGTTAATCCTACAGATCAGGTCTTAATGGCTAAACATCTTCTCGAAGCTTCCATTATGGGTAATTCTTCTTCTTTCATCATCGGTTTTACTCCAAATTGTTTAGTTAGATTATGGATGTTAACGTGATTAGATTCTTTGATTAAGTAGATATTTGTTTGATTTGAAATTGACTAGTAGTTTGTCTTACTTTTTGTGATAGTTTGATCTGGAGTTGCTTTCTATATCAGCTGTGTTGGAAATATCGATTAAGTTTATCATGTGATATTATTGTCTAAATCAGCTTGGTTTTATAGATCCATAATAGCTCATTATGTGATCCACATGAGTTCAATAGAGGATTCAGATTTGAATTGATTTTGTTCATATTGCTAGTATTTGTTAACTATGCATATGCTGGCTGAGATTATAATACTATGCGACTAAATTAAAGCCAATGCGCAATGAGCTGAGTAAGCCTATAACCATTGTGCACCATATTAACTACGCTTATGATGTTAACGTGGTTATCCTTTTTTTCTGGTTGGCTTGTATCAGTAGTTGTCCTAGGGGAAGCTGTCTGTGGTTAAACTAACATGGTTGGAGATACCACCAACATCTAGGATAAACCGCGGTGATGATATATGTCATATGGTTGAAAAGATCTTTTTCTTTTTGTATGGTGTTCCCGGATGAGCTTGCTTATGAACATATCCTTGCTTACTATCAATTCAACTGCCTCGAAAGAAGAATGATAACCATATCCCTTTTATGACTAGATCCCTGCTATTGACAGTTGTACATTGTTGTACTGTACTGTTATATATTTGTACATGTTACCAGCCATGCATAATGACGTTTCTGCTGCTCTTTTCATGGAAGGCTAGTCTAAGATTGGCTCACTATGTGGCCCGCTTCCAGTGTGTGACTTGTCATTTCAATCATTTTTGAACTTAGATGAATTGGTATTCCAAGTTTGCTACGGAAGTGTTTGTCAATCTAGTCTGGTGTCTGTTTCTTAAGAGTTTTGAATGTGGACGGATTCCAAATTCTTGGACCCAATCGAACTCGTACCGACTCCCATATGGTGGAGTGATTCTTAATTTCTCTGAACGTCCATCTTTGAATTTATTTGCTTACAGGTTGTTTGTTCACAATTTATGCAGGATTCTCTCTTTTCCTCGCATGGATGACAGATCGTCTGCACCATTACATCAGGGAACTCCGCCTGTTAAGGAAAAGCATGGAGGCTGTGAAGAAACAAAGCAGAGGATTTGATGACGCAAAGAATGGAGCTTCAGAGGAAGCGAAAGCCATGGAGGAAGAGCTCACCAGTTTGAAGGCGAAAGTTAAGAAGTTGGAATCCGAGTGTGAGACGAAGAAAAAGGATGTTAAAGCAGCAGAAGCAAACGCAGAGGCTTTGAGGAAGCAATCAGAAGGGTTCCTTCTCGAGTATGACAGGTTGTTGGAAGACAATCAAAACCTCAGGGAGCAATTACAGTCACTGGATCGTGGTTTGTCACATTCTGATTCCAAGAAGAACCCATAGTGAACCCACCATTTTCTACAGAACGGGTAATTAATTTTACTTAAATGTTTTTAGGTGTTGGCTTGGATTTTGAGGATTAAAGATAATGATGGTGTACATGAGTCGGTTTGGTAAAAAATGCATATCAATGAATTGTTATGTCACATAGTAAAAACTAAATGTTTCAAGTGATTAACTCATCTTGGGATCATCTTTGGATCATCTGTGTGGATAAATATCTGCGGATAATCCACCCATGGAACAAGTAACCTGTATGATTCTAAGACTTGATTATTGTTTATGTGAACTTTTTATTAGAATTTCTATTGCATGTGTTGACTTGCATGAAATTTCGGACACACATGATAACAAGTAATTATAGGCTGTGGGTTTAACCCACAAGCAAAGTAAAGATTCTGTCTCTAAAAAGTTTACCTGTAATCTTAGTTCTTCTTCTTCAAGGTGAAGCATGCTTCTCAATTCTTCAGTTGCCAGTAATGAATATTATTTTGGTTCCTGTGACTGATAGTTTATATAGACGGGAACATACATGGGTCCCGGAGGAACAATTCCTAAGAACATACCAAGATGAACAAAAGGCGGTCATTGTTCTCGCAGTCTTCTCTTTCTTGCTTTTTCTTTGTTTTCCGTCCCTTTTAGCCCTTCACATACTCTCATAGATTACCCTGGACTAATATAATCGAGAGCAAGGGTTGTAAAGCATAAATCAAGATAAATTCTCATCACAGCTTGTCTGAATACTGTTCTTACTGATGCAGTTGTACGTAATGGAATCATGATTAGTTAACAGTTTATTACTGTTGAATGCAGTAAATATGATCAAGGCCAGGAAAACAAGAACAGATAGACCCAACAAGGTGAACATGAGGGCATCAGGTATACCGCCTTTCACCTCTCTGGCATACTCCATGGAAGCCATTGCTAGTACTGTTAATGGATATGAATATGCCCACCATGTTACACTGAATTTCTTCATCGACTTCTTGAACAAAGTTGGCCTACATACCTGTAATTTAATTAGTTCAAAATGATTTAATTATTATTTTATTTCTTGGATTATATTAGACAAACCAAAACTCCTGCAATATATACTTAAAAAATCCTAGCCTTAACAATACTCAATATCACCAACTACTACTTTCTTGCATGAATTTGATCCGTCAATTTGATATAAAATTATTGTACAGTATGAATCTCAAGTAAAAACACATACTTAATGGAACCCACTTTAAACTGAAAAGATTTTTTTCTCAAAAACATACTTGGCTGGTCTATTCAGTCTAATGCTGATCTCCTAATGTCTTATTCTCAATAATCAAAACTCTTGCACAAGTTAAAATTAC
The DNA here is from genome assembly GCA_023529315.1 of Papaver bracteatum. Classification (NCBI taxonomy): domain Eukaryota; kingdom Viridiplantae; phylum Streptophyta; class Magnoliopsida; order Ranunculales; family Papaveraceae; genus Papaver; species Papaver bracteatum. The sequence continues at coordinate 1,693,837 of JAJJWX010003811.1, read as the reverse complement.
AGCATTCCTTGGTTTTCAATAGCTGCCGGCAAGTCCTATAATGCTGATCTTTTGTCATCCTTCTCAGTGGTCCAAGTGCTCTTGGGTGTGAGTACAAGTAAAAGTACAACGTTTCTAAGTTTTCAACCGTGGCGCATGTCCTCTTCTGCAGAAGAGAACTGCCAGATTGAATTTCTTAAAAGAGTTGATCTTTTGCAACTAGGGAGGAAAATTCAGAAATAATTAGGAGTTACTCACCAGGGAAGTGAAAAGGAAAACTGAGAGAAAGAAGAGCATCTTTGAAGGAGTGCCAAAACTCCCAGAGACAGAATCCCAAGTCAAGCTTGCCATGCTAGGAGCAGCTATGAACAAGAAAAAAACGGGTCTCAACAAAGCTGGTATTCCGTTATTGTTCCCGGTCAACCTCTGATACAATGTTACAAACAGAACCAAATAATGTATGATCCCTAATGAGAACAAACAAACTGCACCCTCATTCCAACCCATCTCAGCTGCTGATCTAGCACCTACCAAGTTGCCAATCACTGATATCTGACTCGTCGGATTCGCTGCGACTGATAAATATCTCTTTCCTTTGGTGAACCATTGACCATAGATTTTTACATCAAGGATTAAAAGTGGCATCACAAAAACACACCATAGTAAGAAGTAGGAGATACTCTTGGGTGCAATAAAAGGTGAAGATTGAAGCAAAAGCAGCCAAGAAATAAATGGAGCAAATAAGTAATTAACACCAACATGATGTAAGAATTCAGCTTTCACCATTTTGAAGTGAAATAAACATCTTAGCATGTAGAGTAGTGACAAACTAAGTAGTGTGAACAGAGAAACAGACCATAGAAGTATGAATGCTCTTGATAATGGTTTCAGCATATGGGGAAGAAACATGTCTGACGAATCGAGAAGAGATTTCCACAATAAAGCTTGGCTACAAAGTGAAAGAGTAATTCTGAAGTAACCAGCATGAACTCTTGTTAGTATCCATGAAAATGAATGCTCGTTTTTATGGCCTTCGTCAGATACTGCAGTAGTAGTTTCAATTCTATTACTAGTATCTTTGGTAATTATTGTTGGGGGATCATCGATTTCGAGCTTTATCTCCGTCTGATTTTCTTTTAAACCCATGAGTATATGAGTTTCAATAGTAACTGAAAGTATTTTTCCTATATGTTTATGTATAGAATAGATTGAGGAGCAGTACTGCAGTGAACTTTTCTTTGATAAAATGTAGTACTGTTTATGTATAGAATAGATTGAGGAGCAGTACTGCAGTGAACTTTTCTTTGATAAAATGTAGTACTGTGATGAACTTGAATGACGAATAATATGCATATATATAGAGCCAAACTAGTTACTAGTTATCCACCCTGAATTCATAGACATGTCAGGAATACCTACAATCAGCACCCTGACGTTTTGACATGTAACCTGTCTTTGCTTGTTTAAAACGGATTTTATTTATTTTTATAGAAATGGAATCCAAATTCATAGACATGTCAGGAATACTACACACCCACCATGACATGCATTTCTCTCCATGGGTTAGTCGATTACTTTATTTCATTTTGATACCGAAATCTTATGAGACCCTTGGTATGATATATTTTATAAAAACAAAGAAAAAAAAATCCTCCATAAAAAGCGATGTAAGTTGGAAAGGATGTTATTAACATGGTATGTATAAAGTCCGAGCTGTGATTACTGATTTCCAGTACACAAGTCAGCATGAACCATGGTGCCTAGGAAAATGGTCCTAGTCCTAGTCTTAATCAACCAAGCAAATCAGCTGACGTTTTTGACTTCTATTAGCTGGTTATGTTGTTGTTGTTGTCGTCGTCTTCTTCTTCGATGTTGAAACACCCTTGTTGGGGACAGCAGCACCGCAGAAGGAAGTGTTTGTAGCGGACACTGCCGAGCACGCTTGAGCTTGAGTACGCACAAATTACAAAAAATGCCACCTGAGTCTCGTCTCAGGAAGCCCATATTCTGAGTCTCAGCAGTACTTTATTTTGGGCTTATGTAGAAGTGTTACGAGGTTGGGTTTGTTTACATGACAACAGCAGCTGTAGATACCAAAAATCTATTATGCCACGTGGCACAATATTAAAGGTGGAGCAATTTATTATGTTACAACAACACATTACATTGCTTCTTAGAGTGCTTGATTATGAAGCTATCTGCATCAACGTGTGGCGCACTATTATAGGTGGAGTAGCAAAGTACAATACTACGGAGTACACCAAATCACTACCCAGATTGCTTAATTGTTAAGCAATAAGGTATAATATATGTACATGGGTGTGTCTGTTTGTCAGAGTTATGCACATCATTTAATGCGAAGGCGCGGTCTTCAACCATGTGGGCTCAGAGTACGTGGCATCCCGTGACTGGGAAGGTACGCAACCAACGAAGATACAACTTATACGGAGGATTCACAGTTCACAATGGCACACGGAGAAAGCTGAGGTGGCATAGTCTGACTGGAGAAGGTGAACGATTAACGAAGGTACCAGTTTGACCAAGAACCCGATATCTCATGGAACTAAAGACAACAAAGATATCCTGGATACAAAGGGATCTACAAACGTCAAGAGAAATCATGCCCAACGTCATTTAAGTACTATTTCTCTTAAAATAGAACTTGAATATGAATACTAAAAGTCCCGTTTCTGACGTCAACCATAGTTTTGTTGATCTTGAAAACCGTACGAATTGGTAGGTAGGCAACGAGTTTTACAAGGGGAATGTTAACTTATATTTTTTTTGTTTTTTATTTTGAGTTTAAAGGGATTGGTTTTTAGAGTTATGGTTTAGGAGATATAAAATTTGTTGCGCAATGCGTCATAACTGAAAACAACAGGAAAATTATGGGAGTAATTTTGCATACACTTTTAGCAGATCAATGAAATTTAGCAAGGTTTTCAAATCGTGAATCGAAATGTGAATCGGATCGTATGTTAAATCGTGAATCGGAGATTCATGGTTGATTATTAAATCGTAAATGTATGCCTATAATTATCATTGAACCATACAAAAAAATTTCTAAGGTTTGATTTTTAATGAATAATTCTTTAAATATAAAATATATCGAGTATTAGCACCAACAACCAAGCTGGAACATTGGTCGGAGGCCTTGCGTGTGATGTCAGAAGTCACGGGTTTGAAACTCACGCTCTCCCATTTTAAAAAAAAAATCATTTTTATATCTTTGAATTAAGTCAAGAATCGTAGTCAAACTACCGATTCTCATGAAAAACGCTTTACACATATGATTTGATAGAAAATAAAGCGAATCGACGATTCGAATCGTGAATCGCGCGATTTTAAAAACCATGGAATTTAGGATTAAAATTTTTAAACTTCATACGAAAGGAAATTGGGGTCAAATATTGAATTTTGGTGTTTGACGAAGTCCGAAGCCACGCTATTGTTGGTTGTTCCAAAGCACAACTTATTCAACCGTTTTTCAAGATTTAGCCATGTACCGCTTTGCATCATTCCTTTTTATTGCACATGAATCCTATTTGTTAGATAGACTATAACCTTTCTTATTTTTATAATAAATAAAAGGAAATAAGGCCGGAATTACATCATGAAGGCACTCCAAGTGCTATATCCCAAAACTAAGCTCTGGTCGGGTATTATATCCCTACCATTGCCAGGTAGTTGAATAACATTCGAGATAAAAGAGTTTATCATATTTTTGTAAGTAATAATATCTCTGGAATTAGAATTTTTACAAAATAAACCTAAATTTAGGGACTCTCCTTTTTCAGTTCTATGTACAAGCTGAAGTTTTATAAGAACAAAAGATATCTGAAGCTCCATGTCATCATTTTTCCTTGGTAGCTCGTATAGTAACAAACTGGATAACGCTCCTGGACTGCATCTTGATATAGGTATTTGGAAATTTCGAGGATTGTTTTTTCATCATCTTCTACGGTCACATTTATTCTCTGCATTTCCATGGCCCAATCAAAAACTAATTGAGCTCTCCTAGTTGTTCCATATGTTCCATGGTATCCTAGATATTTTCCAACCCCAATGAGTTTTCCTGCAAAGTCAAAAGTAGCGAGAGCAATGTAATTAGTCTGATTGTTATTGAGATGAAGATTACAAATCTTTATGTTGAAATCAAATTGGTCCATGTTAGCTGAGTTATAACTAGATGGATGAAAATTGTCAGAGCTCTTGTGGTAATGATTATTCAGAATATCATTAGGATGATCATGCATTCTGTTATAATCACATAGTTGGTTGATTATATTTTTAACGATTTTCTTAGCATCCAGGGCAACCGATTCAAATGTAAAAGCACATATGGCTTCCTAGGTGAACCAGCAAGTAGTGGCATGCATGAATAACAGTTTGATGTTTATTAACTCCTATCCAGGAATTCGACAAGCCAGTAAAAGTAGCAATACTTCCTCCAGCATCAATATTGTAACCCAACAATCCACACCATACTTAGACAACAAAGGGGAAATCAAGGAAGAGATGCAGCATAGTCTCCTCCCCAATTTTCCAAGAACTGCATATAGGATCAACGTAGTGTAAAATACTAGTTGTCTTAGCATTGGTAGGGAGGATCCTATGAGCAAATTTTTAGATAAAAAGTTTTACAACTGGTATTGTGTTCATATTCCAAATCTTACTTCAATCAATAAGAATTGCATCCTGATGGTATTTTTTTCCCCATCTTAGTAGTATAAAGAGATTTAACAAATAAATTTCTGTTTTTCAATTAAATTCCAGCTAATATGATCCCTCTCTCTAGATTAAATCTTAGTTTCGTTGGTAGCGTGCATTTTCCTATGGTTAAAGTGTTCCTAAAGTTTAATATCATCCCAAATTCCATCACTAGTAATGAGGTATTTCACAAGAATACAATCCTCTAGATAGTTATTTGGTTAGATGAGATGGATGTTGGGGTCACTAATCCACTTTTCATTCCATATGTTAATGGGAAAATTAGGCTAAGGCCCAACCCATGGATAACCCATAATATGAGGCTCTTAATTAAAATAAGTTTAAATCTAGGCCCCGAATTATTAAAAGACATTCATACCCTTACATATATTGTCAAGCCCCAAATTAAATAAAATTTAAATCTAAGCCCAAAATTATTAATTCTAGGCCCAAAATTATTAAAATATCGTGTGAATGTGTAAACGGAAGTTACACATGCATATGTCATGTGTATCTAGAAGTTACACTTCGTTATGACATGGGTAATGCAAAGTTACATATTTCTTAGAAGTTACACACGCATTTGTCTAGTGTTATTGAGAGTTACATATGCATATGTCTAGGCCCAACAACCGCTGCTAGCCACCACCACTGCCTCCTCATCCTCCTCCTCCAAAACCTGCACCTCCAGCACCACTGCCTCCTCATCTGAAATTGCTAGTTAACACAACAAAAATTGCTAGCACTCTCTTCAGGGAGAACCTATTTTATTTAATGCTCACTATGAAAAAAAAATAAAAAATACCAGCATCAGTATCATAATTGTTGATATACTTCTACAGGTAACTATTTATTTACATGAGCAAGATGTGGCACTTCAGACCAACAAATTAGGCTAATATATAATGGTTTCATGATCCGTGCAAATGAAGTTCTCGAAGGAAAAGTAAACATACCGAACCACACCAAAGACCCAAAAGGAAAAGTAAACATCCATGTCTTTTTCAATATGCATGTGTAATATGCAATTACACATACAATATGCATGTGTAATCAGCAGTTACACATCCATTTAGATGTGTATGCTGCAGTTACATATCCATGTCTTTTTCAACTTCAACACCCAAAAGGTACTTAGGTTTAAAAAGAAACAGTATGTGATAATATCAAACCTTGAAATGAACATCAGCTTTATCCTTGTCATTGAACACTCCAGTTAACTCAATAACGTACCCAGCTCCAGTCTTATCCCATGAGATCTCTTCAGGGTTTGTGTGACCAAAGATTGCAAATTCCTTCTTTAGTTGACACAACTCAATCGTATGAGCATAATGAACTTGAACTCATATATATCTATTTCAATAAGAATGGGTCCACAGTAAAAGCTACATAGAGCATTCAAACATATTCTAGCATTATAAATACCCGCATATTGGTATGATAGAATCAAAAACACTAAAAACAGGCCAAAACCAGCATCAATTCACACATGTATCTTAATTTCTACAATCAGATGAGAAGCACACAGGTTGTGACTGATACGCATGAAATTTTTGAGTATTATTCACAGAACAACATTAAAAAAGGTCAAAAATCCAAATATAATAATCCAAAATAGGTTCCAGAACAATCTAATGTATACCGCTACTCTGAATTCAAATTATTGGGGACCTACACATTCAGAGTCCAGGCAATACTATCAATCAAACTAGTAAGTCATTCATAAAGTACAGATGGAATGAAGACATATGAGAATAATAATCGTCTCATATAAAGGACAAATGATTAAGTCAACAAGGTTGAGATTATACCTATGAAGTGGTGACGACACACTATTCCAAGGAATATGAATCCCATGCTTCTTATGAAACAATGCATCGCGCTAAAAATTGCAACACAGTTGTTAGTACCAGAGAGTACAAGATCCCTAAAATTTTCAAAGTGAAAACTAAAATCAATATCTAAATCCAAAAGCAAGGAAAGAAGACATAGATTGAATGAGCTCAATACCAGAAACAACCATTACTTCTGGTTCTGGTTCTACTTCTATTTTTTCTTCCTTTTTCACCACAGTTTCATTAGAGTTCATACTGAATCTAGAAAAATCATCAAAATCTTTCAAGTGTGATTGGTAGTTACACATGCACTTTCCTAGTGTAACTAAGAGTTACAGATGCATTTTCCAAGTGTAACTAAGAGTTACACATGCATTTTCCAAAATATAACTAAAAGTTACAGATGCTCACAGAATGTCGAGAGTTGAGAAGATAATCAAAGTTCTTAGAGTTTAGTTTTTACCTCCCATAGTTGTATGCTTCAGTATCTTGAACCTAACACCTTGCATTCCAATTTTATTTACTAATTTTAGCACCAAAAAAATACCTGAAAAACAAAATTAAACAGCAAATATCTCAGATGAAGTATGAGAACTTAAACCTATAACTGAACATCACATATCAAACCTAAACAAGTATGAAGGGGGAATAAAAGCATAAGTTTTCAAGGTATATGTTACTGCCTACTAGCAAGAGTTTGTAACACCACTCATAACTTAATAGCACAAAATTAAAGGATTCAATTCCAAACAATCTTCTAGCACACTAGTAAGGTCGTGAACTTGAAAAAAAAACTGAATATAGTAAGAACTTGTGATCTAGAACATATATAATAAACTGAGGGTTCAAGCATAATCATGAGAGAATGGGTCCCTTTACATAATATAAAGGTGAGAAGTAGATAACGGAAACAAGAAGCACAACTAAATGCACATTAGCAGCAATTCATTGTGCAACACTATCATATTGCGTAAATATAGCAACAACCTCCACTACTGCCTCTTCTAAGCTAAAGGCCCACTGAGCAACAAATGAAAATTCCCACAACCTTCAAAGATGCATAACTAAATGCACATTAGCAGCCACTAATATCTGATATGATTAAGTTCAACATATGAAGCTCACCTTCACTTAGAACTGCTCTAGCATTGTCAATTCTCTTTGTAAGTGGTCATTAATGCATCTTGAAAGTATCCCTATAGAAAACTAAATATAAATATGAAAAAAATACTAGGCACTTATTAGCATTAGCACTACCAAATTGAGACTGAATACAAATATTTGCACATCTCAATTGAAACAAAAAATACATGTACTGCCAAATCTAAATAACCAAATATTCAGAACACTGCATATGTATCTAAATAGCCTAGGATTAAACATTAAGCAAAAATGATTCAATTATAGATACAACAGTAAGCTTCCATTTATAGATTTCATCTTCAGGAAAAAGTACTGATGTAGCAAATCAGTTTGAAAATCAAAGTAAATGAAATCCGTATCAAATAGATGGGTAAAACGGATAATGATTCACAAATTACGAATACGGAAACCTATTTTCAATCGAGATAAGAGATTAAAAGATAGATCGAATTTCATTCAAGAACCCTAGAATTTTTTCTTTGAAATTTCTTTGAAACTTTTCTTTCAAAAGTAAAATTAAGGTGATATTATAACATATCTAACTCTGATTATGATTATGATTTCAGTAACATATTTGAGCTGAAATCAAACTAATATAGGTTTCCAAATGATTTTTCAGAAAATAAAAAACTAAATCTAAAAATTTAATCTACCGATTGAATTGGAATGTTAAAGATAAACATACTTATCTGTTCAATTTGATCTCGTAAGCGAATCTTCAAAATCATTAGCTGCTGGTGATGATTTCCATTGATTTTCATTCAATATCTGATGAACAAGTGATGTTAATCTTGAATTTACGTTTACACTTTGTTTGTGAAGGTAAGATCTAGGTTTTGAAATCATTTTTCGGTGAAAATTTTGATCATAAATGGTATCTTCTTAAACTGTTTCTTCATCTGCGAGAGAGCGGAAAAAATGAGAGAGACAAAGTGAAAAAGAAAATGAAAAAAAAAACGGAAATCTGGACCTAGCTTTATTGCATATATATACTAAAGGACTGTTTTGGTATTATGAAATAATTTTTTTATTAATAAGCCCTAAAAATAAAAGTTTTGGGCCTATAAATATCAAAAAGTGAAAATATGGAGTGGACAGTGGAGGATCCATTTTATGGGGCTTGTAAATATTGAACCCATATAGTAGGGTGGTTCTAGTATTTTTCACTATGTTAATACCATCCCCATCTCCAACATGCAAAAAGCTAAATTTCTGAATATTTTCAATCCCTCATAATAAGCCTTTCCATATCTAGGAGTTCCTAGGTTTGGTATCCATATTGAGAATAAACTTGTTTCTTATGTATTTGGTAGACATAATGTAAAACAAAAATGAATCTCTGTCTTAGGTGATTCTCCACCCCATTTTAGTGATCATAGAATTTTTAAAAGCTTTCATATTCATGAGTCCCAAACCTCCTAACTTATTTGCTTTGTGGTAATTGTTTTCTATCCTTAATTTTAATAGACTTTACAAATATCCTTATCACACAATAAATATATTCTTTCCCTTTTTAAAAGAAATAAATTTAATTATCAATACCACTTTACCATATATGTGTTGTCGATCTCACCTAATGAAACCGATTGTTTTATTTTTATTTTCAGTTTCAGATCTAAATTTTCTCTCTTGTCTTCTTCTTCCACCAACAACCACCACCTTCTTCGTCATCACCACCGCCATGGCAGTACCACCTTCACTTCCGCCATCACCTCTTACCACCATTGTTATCACCACCTCTTCTTAAAGAATCGATTTCCTCTTGATTCGTTTACGAATCTTAAATCTGGTGATTTTTCAATGAGAAATTAATCTCCAAAACCTAATCTCGAGTTTCAGAAATATTAGGTTCATTTCGATTTTAACTGATTTATACATGAAGTTCCAAATATGGTGTATACTTGATTCGCATTCCCTTCTCGAACCTTAATTTTTTTATTTCATCTTTTCTAGATCGATAATAGCCATGCATATTTTGAAGGTTAAAACGATGTAATTGATGATGGAGATTGCGGTGGTTCAGGTTGGAATGATGTTTGTGGTGAGTTTAGAATTTTTAAAATGTTGATGGAGATAGTGGTGGTACTGGTTTTTGTGGTGGTGGTGGATAATCTGTGTGATTGTTGGTGGTGGTAGATATTTTGTGTGATTATTGGTGGTGGTTAGGCTGGAATGATAAATACATGAAGATTAGTGCTTGTTTTTAAAGAAAACTATGAGTTAACTACTGCTTTTTGCTACCTTACTTTTTATGTTCAAGTTCACGAGTATCAACTATTGTTTTTGATCCCTTTTGTTGTATCAACTCCTGTTGTTGACACAATTTTTTATTGGATCAACTGTTGTTGTTGATCCCTTTTGTTGGATCAACTCATGTTGTTGACATAATTTTTTATTGGATCAACTACTATTGTTGATCCCATTTATAGAGATTTTGTGTGTTGGTGGTGGTGGTGGAGTTGGAATAATAAGTTGATGGTATTTTTGATGCTGTTAGCAAAACTTGTAGCTTCCTTTTGCTGTGATCCCTTCTTACTGTCACCAGGTATGCATCTTGTAGTTTCAGATCTAATTTCCTTGGATAAGTATAATCATGCTTGTAGTTTAAATCATGTAAATTTCTTCCAATGTTGAACTTGTGGTGCAATGGTAGCATGACTGACTCCATGTCAAATGATGCGTGTTCGACTCACGCCAAGTTTACTCCATTTACATGGATCAACTTCTACTGTTGATCCTTTTTTTTTGGATCAACTACCATTGGTGATCCCCTAAATTGGATCAAATTCTACTGTTGGTTCTATTTTTATTTGGATCAACTACCATTGTTGATACAAAACTATCTGAACCAGTGGCGACGGCGGACTAGTGGTTGTGGCGGCGACGAACTAGTGGTGGTGGAGGACTGGTGGTGGTGTAATGGTGGTGGTGAATGAGTGGTGGTGTAATATTAGTGATGGTGGCAGTTGGTAGGTGGTGGTTGTTGAACGGTGGTGGTGGAATGGTAGTTGAATGTTGTTGGTGGTGGTGCTAGTGGTGGTGGTGAAGTGGTTGTGGAAGAATTTTGTTCCATTTTGGAATAAAGAAAAATATTATATGGGTGATGGTATTAAGGTAATCTAATTTTAAATGGATAAGGTTATAAAAAATAGGGATATATTTATTGTTGTATAAGGATATATTTGTAGGGTGTTAAAACTAGGGACATATAATTAATATACCCCTTTGCTTTTGGATAGTATCCTTTAGGATTGTGAGGGTCTTTCACCCAGAAAAAGTCCTATGAGGCTTGTTGATATCCTTGGCAAGTTTGCTTTGGAAATTTGATGCAGTTCATTTGATAGATACAAGATATGGAAATAGTAAAGCTGACGAGGGTTTGTCTACCAACATGATTGAGGTGGGCAGTTTTCCATCCAGCCAGTATATTCTTTAATTTATTCACACAAGGTTTGGAAAAAAAAATTACTTCTGGTAGTGAAAAGATGAAATCCAGGATATTTTTTTCCAGAATCAATCATTTGAACTTCCATGGTGGTGCTTATGTTGATGCTCAGTTGGTCGTCAGTATGTTTACTAAAGGATTCCAAACTTATTGTAATTAATGACATGACCAAAAGTAGTGCTAAAGGATTTAAATATCTCTTTAGTAGTCATCAGTAAAAAAAACATGTAGTTATCATAAAAAATAATATATATATATATATATATATATAGAGGCAACATCTTTGTAGATAGAAATACCAGTAATTAGACCCAGGTCTTCAACATGAGAGGGAGTTCTAGAAAGAGCTTTTATGCATAAGAGGAATAGATAAGGAGATAGAGGGCCTCCTTGTCTAAGCCCTCTAGAAGGTTTGAAGAATTTTGCAGACACTCAATTTACCAAAACATCCAGATTTATAGTTAAATACATTTCTCTATTTTTTGGGCACCATTTATCATTAAGTCTTATTTTCTCCATAATATCTAAGAGGAAATCCCAATCAACTTTATCAAAAGCTTTTGCCATGTGTATTTTTATTCTCATTGTGCCTTTTACACCTTTTTTTTTTTTACTTTTGTTGTTCATGTTGTGAATAATTTAATGAGAAATAGCCATATTGTCAGATATTTGTCTCCTTGTGATGAAAGTTGATTGGAAATGAGATATAATTTTTTGCAACAAAGGTTTCATTATTTGGGCTAGAAGTCTAGAGATAATCTTGTAGGTGGTGTTGCATAAGTTGAAAGGCCTAAAATGAGTTGCGGATGTGGGAATGTCAATTTTTGGTATAAGGGATATGAAGGTCCTTAGCATGTAGCCTTGAAGAAATGTTGGACCGTATGGAAAATATGCTTTCCAACAATATCCCAATTGGCTTGGAAGAATTTTGGTGGGAACCTATTTGGTACATGAGTTTTATCACCTTCCATAATGAAGAGAATTATTTTGTTTTTTGTATAGGGTTTGGGATTGAATTAAGATGGATATTTTCTTGAGGGGTAACAGAGGTAGGTATCAGATGGATGATTTCAGGGTTAAGAGAATTAGTTTCAGAAGTAGCCATCTATAAAAATTGGTTGGTGAAGCAGTCAGTAAATTCTGCAAGATCAGAGAGCTAGTTCTCATTTAAATGTTGGATGGTCTCAATTTCATCAATATTTACCTATTTTTAGATTTCTTTGAAAAAAAATCTAGTGTTTTTGTCTCCCAATTCTATTGTGTGGTCTCTGCTCTTAGTCTTGCAGAACCTTTCCTTTGTGGCCTCACAATATTTGACTTCATTTCTGGCATTGTTAATAGCATTCCCTCTATCCCTATAAAAATAGTTCTTGTGGCACCAATCCAAGTGTTTCTTGTTTCTTTCCACATTGTTCTTGATGTTTCCATAGACCTCTTTGTTCCAAAGTTTAACTTTTATTTGAAATCCTTGAGTTTTCTGGCAATAGAGTATGATGAGGATCCTTGAGGTTTTGATTTCCAGCACTTAACAATGATTTTCTTAGAATCCTCATGATCCAACCAAGGACCAAAAAATTTAAAAGGGATGTAACCATTTTTCCAATTGGGGTTAGAATTGAGCAGAATGTGGTGGTGGTCCGAACTAATTTATAACTAGAAGATTTGAAATGGTAGAGTTTTTCTAGCCCTATATCCAATATTTGTTCAGTGAGAGCATCGCATATCCTCTGTTGGACCAAGTAAAGGGATAGCCAGTGCAATGAATATCCGTGAGCTCAAGTTCATTAATTTTGCTTTGAAAGTAAGCAGCTTCCTTGCTATCAATTGGTTTATTGACTTTTTCAGAGTTGACAAGGTAGCTTGTTACTTGTTTCAGTAGTTTCGATCATTTTCCATGTTTCAGACTTTTTTTTGGTAAATCATAAGTACTACTGTAGTACCCAGTTTAACATCCAATATGGATTATTAATCGTGGATATGATTGTGGGAGAAATTAATCACCTCAAAAGAGATGTTATTCTTCTAAATCATAACAAGCCCAGCAGTCCCATTGGGATCTACATACCATTTTTTTTGTGACATCAATATCTTTTAAAATTTTACCGAGATTAATGCTTTTGTTTAGTTTCAGAGATAAACATGAGATCATGGTTGAATTTGTTAAGAAGATATTTAGTTATCACTTGGGATCCTTCCGTACAAGACCTTGGAAGTTCCAAGTAATAATTGTAAAGAACTTATGGCGGTTCTTTATAATTAGGGATCCCCGGAAATCCATAACTTATAGGTTTGGAGGTATATGAGTTTCACAGTTCTTCACATCTTTTCCTGGCTTAAACTAGATAGGAGTTGAATTCTGGATTTACGGGGATCCCATAATTTTAGCTATTTATCCATTTCAAACTTCTTAAATATTTCATCTTTTCTTCAAACTCATAGAAGCATCCCTTTCAGAGTAATGTTCCATATTAAAAAAATTACCTTTATCAAAAGGATTTGGTGTTGCAACAACATGGAATGCTTTTGAAGGGGATTGAACATGGTTGCTTTGATATTTAGTAGGATTACAAAGTTTCTGAGGTTGATTAATGATTATACACGCCTTACTGGTAGGGCTGTCAATGGATATCCGAATATCCTCTATCCGTTCGTGTTCGTTCGAATCGTTAGGATATTATCCGACTTAACGGATATCGGTAACGGTAACGGATAATCTTAATGGATAATTACTCTTAACGGTAAAGGATACGGTTTAGTTAGTATCCGACGGATAATTATCCGTTACCGATAGTGAGGGTATATATGTAATTTATATATACCATATTTTAGTTTAGGTTTTACTAAAAGAGAAAGAGTAGAGTGGTAGAGATAAGAGATTTTAGTTGTTTATTAGTTATTTTTGATTTATTATCGGAAACGGATATCCGTTACTCTTAACGAACGGATAACGAATGAAAATTTCAATATCCTAAAGGATTTTATAGGATAGCGGATATCCTTTACTCTTAACGGTAACGGATGCGGTATAGCCATTATCCGTTCCGATAGCTACCGTTGACAGCCCTACTTACAGGATTGAATGCCACATAAGAAATTCAAGCTAATGTGAGACAAATGGAGTCTCATAAGCACAAATACCAAATTTAAGAGCTTTGGGAACATTGATGGTTATTTTGACCTCCATAATTTTCTAATATATGTTTCTACCATAAGGTGTTTTGCTATCCTGGTAAATGCCCGCTGGTTTGAGAATACCTTTTATTTCAGGAATAATATATTTTGACATTCGTTTTTTAATGAGAATCTAGATCGTAAATTTATTAAAAGAACTCATCATCAATAAATTTTGGACCAACTTCAGGAACTTCATCAAGAACAATCCATTTCCCAAATACCCCTTTTATAATACCCCGATTCGGCAGGTATGGTTCGTCGATTGGAATATAAGTAATTGTTTGTCCTTTCCTAACACCAAGGTCTTTTCAGCACAATTGGCTCCAAAGTTGGAAGAAAACTCTATAATTAAGCGTGCTCGGGAGGGAGTAATCCATAATGGGTGACCTCTAGGAAAACTGATGCTGGATGATCGCAGCGGTGCCCATTAACCCACTCTGTCAGATGGCTGCAGTAGTTAAGTGGGAACAATATCGGTGGAAGTTTGGATCATTACAATTGGTATCAAGGTCGACGACGAGCCACCTGTCGAGGGTGAGAGAGTACTCCGGACGGTTTGGGTCAGGTCCTAGTCTCATGAGGGGCTGCGAACGTCGGGGATTTGGCCTGAATATATTCCAGAGATAATAAAGAAAACAATTTAAGGTGGTGGTACTGTAATACCCAAATTTGGCAGGTAGGGTTCGTCGAATGGAATAAAGGTCATGGTTTGCCCTTTCCTAACACCGAGGCCTTTTCAACATAATTGGCTCCTGAGTTGGCAGAAAACTTAACAGTTAAGCATGCTTGAGCGGGAGTAATCCTGAGATGAGTGACCTCATGGGAAGCTACTATTGGATGACCGCATCAGTGTTTGTTGAAACCCCACATTAATGGATAACCGCAATGGCTAGGCAGGAACAATATCGACGGAGGGTTAGGTCATTACACCTCTAGTACCACCTTGTCTTAGGAACTTATAATCTCACGCATCTGTCAGTCTGATATGAAAGTAGTATCTTCTCATGTTCCATATGCCAACTTTAGTTCTTTTGATATCCCAGTTCTCGTTGATGAATTTTTTAACCCTGTTGGTTTCTAATGAGATGTTGCTGCAAAGTCTGCCAATGAAGCACCATTTCCATCCTTGTTTCCATTTATTAAGGATGTTATCAGGGTTTAATAAGATTTTTGAGAAATGATGTTCAGGTATGGTCGGAGAGAAAGTCATTTAATTCAATAAAATTTCAATAGAGTATGTGGTCGGTGAGACTTTGGAGTTACAGGTGAAAAGGTGGGGGTCTAACAACCTCACCCAATATTTCGCTTAGAAATCTGTATGGACTAACTCTAATATACTTTCAAGAGAATCAACTAGACAGTTAGACTCAATCTTAAGAAAATTATATCAAAGAGTTATATCTAAATTTCTCAATTCAATCCGCAATCAAACAAATAAGAATTTGTGAGCCTGATTGAATACAAGAGAAATAACTTGAACGATACCAAAGACCAATGTTAGAGGATCAATCAATTTCAATCAACAACCAAAGGTTGGATTTACCAATTGATCGATTCAAACGCACAACCTGTGATATTTTAATTATATAATAAAATATAATGCGGAAAAGAAGTAACACAGACACTAGAAGTTTTGCTAACGAGGAAACCGCAAATGCAGAAAAACCGCGGGACCTAGTCCAGATTTTAACACCACACTGTATTAAGCTGCCACAGACACTAGCCTACTACAAAGCTAACTTCGGTCTAGAATGTAGTTGAACCCTAATCAATGTCACATTGATTCAAGGTACAGTCATTATCCTTACGTCTCTGATCCTAGCATGATGCTATGCACTTGATTCCTTTAGCTGATCTCACCCACAACTAAGAGTTGCTATGACCCAAAGTTGAAGACTTGATAAACAAATTTGTATCACACAAAAAAGTCTATTGAATAGATATATTTGTCTCCCACAGATATACCTATGAGTTTTTGTTCCGTCTTTTGATAAATCAAGGTGAACAGGAACCAATTGATAACTCAGACTTATATTCCTGAAGAACATCCTAGTATTATCAATCACCTCACAATAATCTTAATCGATTAACGAAACAAGATATTGTGGAATCACAAACGATGAGACGAAGGTGTTTGTGACTACTTTTCTATCTCGTCTATCGGAGATATTAATCTCAAGAAAATATTACGATTGTACTCAATCACGATAGAAATACCAATATCAGATCACGTAACTACAGAGAAAATAGTTGGGTCTGGCTTCACAATCCCAATGAAGTCTTCAAGTCGTTAACCTACAGGGTTTAGTGAAAAACTTAAGGTTAAAGGAGAATCGACTCTAGCTTACGCAACTAGTATCACACAGGAGGTACGGGGATTAGGTTTCCCAGTTGCTAGTGCTCTCCTTTATATAATCTTCAAATTACGGTTTGCAATCTAAGTTACCTTGGTAACAAAGCATTCAATATTCACCGTTGGATGAAAACCTGATTAGATTCAAGATAATATCTGTTAACCGTTAGATTGAACTTATCTTGTTATACACAAATGAAATGTAACTTCATTTAGGTTTGAGTAACCGTACCTAAATGTGTATATTTAGTTGGTTCAATAATAGTTAACAAATGGTTAGCCATATAAGCACTTTCATATCAACCTTATTCTTCTTTACCATAACTAGTTCAAATGACTCAAATGAACTAGGTATAGAAGTATACAAGACATAATTGAAGCAAAATCGATTTTGATTCATTCGAATCAGTTCATGAACATTGTATCCACGGTTTGCAAAGATTGCATTCCTTATTATATAAATGTTTTAGTTCATGAAAAAACCGATTTTAGAAAGTAACCTACTTAAGTATGCAAACGGGTACGCGTACTTAAGTAACCGGATTGAGTTTGTTTTTCACTTCCAAACTCCAACAGAAATTCACGGACGTGAAACTTCCGCCAGTACACGTACAGGTGCGCATACTTACCCGGATTTCCTACAACCGCCAGTATGTATACGGGTACGCATACTTTGAGTTCCCGGTTTTGGACTTTTACACAAATGTGAGAACACACTATGTTTATATCCAAACATGGTTACTTGTTCTAAACTCTAATTTCAATCATTGAAACTTTCTTAGAGGATGTTAAAATAGTTGTTATTCAAAAACTATTTCCATCAAAGCGATTTTCAAGTTATTGAAATAATCAACATGACTTTCGTCATGAGTAAAGATGAACTTGGCTAAAGCGAAAGCTTACCAACACATATTTCGAGAAATAAATAAGCGAGATAAACTCGGCTCGAAATAGCAAATGTGTATAATTGAAGTCTATATAGAAATACGACTTTTGTTTCAAATAAGAGATAGAATAGATAGACTTTTGAGTGATAGATAAGTTCAAGTATCCATATACCTTTTGTTGATGAAGTTCTACAAGTTCCCTTAAGTAGTTCTTCGTCTTCATTTGATGAACGCCGTGGAGTCTAAGGCTCAACTACACCTACTATCCTAATTAGAGACTTAGCTATAAGTAGACTAGAAACAATACTTATAGTTTTGGCAACTAAACTTGACAAACAAGCTTGAGATATCAACTCTTGCGAGTTCGACCGAGAAATGCTCTAACAATCTACCTCTTTGTCAATTTTAGTGACAAAACTATCAATACATATGGAATACAAAATAAATAAACTTTGTAGCTTCTCATCCAAATGCTTGATCTCCTTGGTTCTTCAACATTACTCGAAATCTTCGTCACTTCCAAGTACGCCAATGATTCTAAATGTGTTCAACTTAGCATCATCGTTGTTGAATATCTGTAGCTATAACGATGAGAAAACAATAGATCCCAATCATTGTTATACAGTTTCATAGTATTATTATACAGCATCAAAGTCCAATTGCATCATAACTTTGACAACAATACTATGGTGATATGTATCACTCCCCCTTAGTCAATATTTCATCTCACATGAAAACCACTCCCCCTTACATAATGATCCGAAAACCATATGTATTTGTAGTGTGAACTATATATTAATTCTCCCCCCTTTTTGTCAATAAAATTGGCAAAGGTACGAAAATAAGTAGGATCCTAATGAAATTTCTATAGAGACACTGCATGACCAAAATAGAAGCACATATCAACTTGTTTAGATGAAATCATATAGCCGAAACTAAATGCATTCATCAAGGATTTTATAAAGATACAAGATAACCCCCATAATGTTCCACATCCGCACTCCCCACAAATATTTGGCAATTAAGCATAAGTTCAATTAAGAACTCTTCCCCATAAAATGTCATTCTCGAAAGAACAACAAGAGCGACCTTACTTTCACAAGAAAAGAAGGATTTCTTTGGACATTAACAAATCACATAAGAATATGAATTTGTATCCAAAAATCTCAATTAAATTAACCACAAGAGAACCCATGATTAATTTAATTGTAAATGCTCACATAAGGGAACTTACGGATCCGCAAAATACTCACATAAATATATGGATCAGGGAAGATCAATACCGCGGAATAAACAAAGATTCATTCTATTTTTCATCACTATTTGCACAATGACATATAATCAAAGTAGTTAATATCGTGTATCGGTATCGTATCAGTCGGGTCATATACACCTATACAAATGATAATATCTATTTCTATAGGTGATCCATCATTATGATTTTTTTAATATTTATTATTTATTTTATAATTAAATAATATATAAAAAAATATATTGATATAACCATAATAAAAAATAATAATTGTAGTAAACATACTTCAACCTTACAAAATAAGAGGTGGTTGATTAGAGCCTTATACTATCAACAATGAAACCAAGCATTGAATGTTTGTTAGCCCACCAACATCACATTTACAGTAATTATATCCACCATAACCATATATGAATTTACCAAAATTAGTGGAGTTACTTTCTTGAACTAAAAGTTCAAGAAATCATAATAAAAAGATAAAATACATTAGTGATATATCCGTGTACAAGTGAATCATATATTATCAGTGTACAAGTGAAACCTATATATCGGTCCATACAGGACGATACACGCGTTTTTATCGTTTCTCCTTCATGTTGCCGATATTTTCAATATCGTAAAGATTTTTTCCGATATTCTATAAAAACCTTTAATATCGGCTTGTACAACCGATATTGAATATCTTGCATATAATAGACTTTAATCTTTGTAAACAAAAGTTCATCCTATCTTCCATCAATATTTGCATAATGACATAATAGGCTTAACTTTTGTTTGTCAAAAGTTCATTAAATCTTTTATCAATACTTGTATATTGACATATGAAAGACTTAACTTTTGACCACGTATGGGACAATCAAAGAACGCAAACATGCATATCTCATAACAAGTTGAAATACATAAAACATAAAGAATAATATTGCAAAATCATGTTCCAAATAAACTTTAGAATTTAAATAAATAAATCTAAAAACATTGCAAGATGAAAATCGTTGGAAATAGCTATGTGTACTCACAATAATGGCTATTCCAAACCCTATTTATCCTTCTTAAAACATAAGAATAAATTCTCATAAGAAGTTTCCTAGACATTAAGACCTTTGAAAAATTCTTTATCGTCCCCGAACTCCTTGTTGTCAACATCCATTGGGACATAAGTTTCATGAAGAAAGGAGTTGATATCAACAAACCTTCTTGACTGATGCTGAACCAGGGCCTTCTGAATTTCAAGAGTCTTAAACACAAAAGCCTTTATTTCCTGAATCTCCTTCCTTGTTTCTTTCAACTCTTCAAGAACATCATAGAACTTCTGAGAAATTAAAGGAACAACTCTTGGCTTTCTCACATTCCTTCTTTTTATTTTTAAAGTTGGAGGTAACAGAGATTTATCTTTTTCCTTCATGATTGATGGCTTAACAATCATTTTAACATCTTTTCCATCAGGTGTTATGATGCTTGGAGTCTCCATAACAATATGGATTTGTGAGAGGAATTTCTTATAACAAGCTCTACAAGCAAACTTGTGATAAAAGAGTTTCTTAGAGAAGGAAAAAAGGAATGTAGGGTTACAGAACCTTTATACACTTAAAGGATTCACGTACGTACAACTCTTACCCTAAAAAAGGTAGAATTGTCTATTTTAAACCTCTTTTATTGAAAACAGGGAAGTCCTTTCCAATATCAATTAGATATTAAAAAGAGGAACAAATTCCAGACTTTACAATGCTCATAGAGCAAAAACAAGAAGAATAAAAAATATAAAGAATTTAAAAGAATTTTCTTTTTCTAAAGCCCGAGGTGTGCAAAATCTCGTGTCTTTTGATCAGGCACATGAGACAAGATGCACTAACCAACACAATTTAAGTTGTGATGGGGTGAACAATAATCTATCCACCATATCCTTTTCAAAAGGAATTCATAGATCCACGTTTCTCATAGTGTTTAGACCATTTCTTTCTAATGATCTAGTTTTTTCTTTGAAAACTAACTTCTTTGAAGAATAGATGCGTTTACATACCTCTAATGATTTTTGAAAAAGTTTTAGCTTGTTTACTAATCGATTCACTCTTTGTTGAAGTTTGTTGGCATATCTCATTTTTTGTTTGTACTTGAAACAATTTGAAAGTTCATGACCTTTGAGAGAACAATAAGAGCATGTCAACCTGGAAAACGATTCAGACGCCCGAGATGTGTACGCGGCTAGAAAAGTAGTGGAACCTGGAAAATCATAAAAAGAGTTTCCAGTATAAATAGGTAGATCAATTTTTTCTTCCAGATCGGTTGAGATTTCTTCTGAAAGAATATAAAGATTGATGTATGTATTGGTACAATTATCAAAATAAATATTTTCACAAAGAAGTGCAACACTTGTCTTTTCGTCTTCATTAGAATCATAGTTGTCGGACATTTCATCAAGAGTTGCAGCTAGACCTTTGTTCCCAGTGTATTTTTTATGATTTGGACACTCATTTGAAAAATGGCCAAAACCTTTACACTTAAAGCACTGTGGCATATCCTCGTCATCAGTTTTATCATTATCCCTGTTTTTAGGAGGAACACGATTATGAGGTTTAACTGATGACCTGGGTTTATCTCTTGAGAACCGTTTACTTCTCTCCAAAATAAGATCCCTAAACTGTCTTGTGATCAAGGAGACTGACTTGTCAAGATCTTCATCTGATAAATCAGCCTCAGAAAGATCATCTTCAGAGACGCAAACACTTTTACTTTTGTCAAGTGATTTAGTGTTCTCTTGTGCTTTGAAAGATACATCCTTATTTTGAGCGTGTTTTCACCAAGAAGAGCTAAACCCCAACGCTAGGATGACGGAGGAAGCCTAATATCATACGTAGGTAATTATATTTAATTCTTATATGACTTTTGCACTAATTAAAATTGAATTATGATTTTGATTAATTAGTTGTCATCTCATTTGATGGGTCATGCTTGCTTAGATGTTTTGATGTCCCATGCTTAGGATTTATAACTAATATTTTTAGAATTTGCTTTGGCAAAAATAAGAGTCCATGTCTTTATTTATTGAGCTATAATTGTTAAAAGAATTAATATTTGAACCTTATGTTATGAGTTTGGTGGAATCCTGAGTCCCAATACCTCACGATAATTGTGACAAACTTGTGTATTTATTTTATTTTTAAGTCTTAAACCAATCTCATCAAGTCCGAGTAAACGATATTCTTACTACCACTTTCTACAACAATTAAAAATTACATCAATTTTTGGCGCCGTCGACGCGGACTTGTTTTTAGGTTAGGTTTTAGATTTTATTTTATTTTTATGTTTTTTTTTCTATATTTTTTTTCTTTTGTTAGATTTTAATCTGGGTATTTTTGTTTTTGGTATGCAGGTTTTGCTGGAAGTTAAAGGTGGAAAGTTAGACTTGCCTAAAAGAGCAGAAAATCCCAAACTTTTTTTTTAAATATATTTTTTATATTTTTGTTAGTTTTTATATTTGGAACTTTTATATTTTGTTTGCTTGTTTGTATATATTTTATTTATAAAAAAAAACACAAACACGAAAGCACACGTGCACTTCATATTGCATCGTCTGGCACCGATTAATAGGAAAACACGTGGTTTAGTACGGTGAACCCTTTGGGCATTATCATCCGAAACACCACAAGCCTTAGCCTCGTACCTTTGACCAGTCTCTGACTGTAGGTATGTTTTGCTAAAGGTAACCCAAGCCTGCCAAAATAGTCAACCAAACATTTGCATTTGCATGTGCATATAAAAATGTCGAATTGGTATTATAATAACCAGTACAGTGAATAACCGACTGATTTTCAAAACGGAAATTATCCTTATTATGGCCATAGTGTGAATAGTGGTTGGGAACGCCCTTTTGAAGAATATGGGTCATACCATGGTGAGCCCAATTACTATCCACATGCATACCGGTCATACGAGCAAGATTCTTATATTTCTCCTCAACTAGAAGATGCACGTAGGATACTTGAGTCTACACGTAAGTTACATGAGTCGGCATATAAGTCAGCTGAGAAAAATAGCTTAGTTATGGACGAAAGAACTGTAACAATGAGTGAAACTTCTTTAGAAGACACCCTCAAGAGGTTAAAAGAAAACTTAGATCCAACATTAAGGGAACTTTCTTTAGAAAAGACCCTTGAGAGGATAGCTGAGTAGACACGTAGACTTGAGTTAGAGGCACAAGAAAGAATTGCTCGAAATAATCTTAATTTCTAATATAGTATTTCCAATAATACCCTTGAAAATGAGGATAGTTATTTGCATAATCAAGATGACGAGGTTAGAATTAGAAGCAATACTTTTGATATGGTTCAACCATATTCATATTACTATGATGAGGATAGTACTAACGATGATGAGGATAGTGTTGATGAAGAATTTGAAATATGTAGGCATAGTGATCAGGAATTTGTTACTCCAATTGAGCTTTATAATGATAATGCTATTTCTAGTTCAAATCTAAATAATTTTAATAATTATTCACCTATTCAAAAGGACGATGATTTGACTAGATATACCCCCGTTTTAGACGATTTAGTATTTCCTTTTTACGAAGTCGATAATGGTTTAGAGGAACGGGTTTATCCTGAGAATACTATTTTAGAGTCCAAGGATTTAGAAACAATAGTCTTAGACGAAGAAGATGAACTCGTAGAGCTTTTAAATATGTATGAGGATGTGTCACCTAAATATGACCTACAAGAAGCAATTGACCATTTTCAAGATTCTGATGATCTAGAAATTAGGGAAATTATAGCTAGTCTATCTAGAGACACCCAAAACTCTAAGTTTGGGGGTGATTATCATTCTCCCCGTGACTTACCTCTAGCTCTTACAAAGATCCCTCACTTGGGACTCGACATATATGCCACAACCATTTTACCAGATTATCTTCATACGCGTTTTCCTGAACCTAGTGATGTCCATAAAAAAGTTCAGTTGTTAGAAACCCATCCTCTGGTTGATATGGTTTATCCAGGCTATGATACCCAGATCGACTTTGTTTTCCCACCAAATATTTTTCTACCAGTTGTGGGAATGTTTGAATTCGAAATGTGTCAGTTATTAAGTTCTGAGACTAAACCTAATTATTTTGGGAAAATAGAAACGACATATTTGACTAAGAATGAGCATCACTCTCATTGTGGTCAACTGTGTGAGTCAAAACTGACTGACTTAGAGGATCCTCAATTATTCAGGTTATTATTATGTGCTTCTAATTTTTTCCAGACCTTTGAAAGACGCATTTATGTGTCTAATTTGTCCTCAATGTTTCGTATTGTTAGTATTCGATTTTGTACTTATTATGGTGTTTTTGTGTGTCTTTAGGTGTTTTTGGAGAAATACACTTATGCGGAAAAATTTGCTCGAAAAGTGCTTTTTGGACCCCCGGGAGAAAAGTGATAAAGGCACCCTCATTTTGGATAAGGGCACCCCCAGGAGCCAGCTGCTATTCGCACCCCCATTTCTGTTAGGGGGTCATCTTCTTCATTTCAAAATTTAGTTTTTGCGGGAAAACGAGCTCAGTTTCTGGCAGATTTGTCGATCACGATTCGACTGGGTTAGAGGGAGATTCAATCGCTGAATTTTCATGGAATGACGTGAATCAGTCTAATAGGCATGGTATGGGTGTTTGTTTGGATCAAATTTGGCTAGAAAATCCGTGACAAGGAATCAGGGCAGCCCGTGCATGAGAAGAATAGTTCACGGGTTTTGGAAGATTTATGCGTGTTCTGCTCGTGTATGATGACTCTAGAAACACTCTGGACCGTGAAGAAGATAAATGAGGGGATTTTGCAGCTGTAGAAACACGTGAGAAGCTAAAACAGGGAAGAAAATATTCCCAGAATATTTTTCTTCACTGCCGAGTTTAATGAAAATTTGTGAGAGTTATGGCGTGATATTTTGTTGATGTTGAGTATATATAGGGTGAGGGTATAATATAGAATGGGTATGGAGAGTTAGGGGAACGAAATAGGGTGATAAATCAGAGTTGCAGAACCACCATTTTTGTTGCAGCTGAAGAACACGAAGAACAAAGACCACCAGAAGCAGTCGTTCATGCTACAGTGCATTCGACAGTTGGTAGACAGTCGTATTGCAACAGATAGATTTTATCGTTCTTTGTAACATCTAGGTTTGTAACACCTATAAGTGTTACAAACCCGGTTTTTATTATTTTTCCTCCCTTTTTCATCATTTGTGAACACCATTTGAGCAATGAATAAATACTTTGAGCGTGTTTTCACCATGCGGAGCTAAAACCCATCACTGGGATGATGGAGGAAGATGAATTTATACGTGAGTAATTTTAATTAATTCTTTTTATGACTTTTTGCACTAATTAAAATTGAATTAAGATTTTGATTAATCAGTTGTCATTTCATTTGATGGGTCATGCTTGCTTAATTGTTTTGATGTCCCATGCTTAAGATTTACAATTGATATTTTGAGAATCTACCTTGGCAAAAATAAGAGTCTATGTTTTTATTTGTTGAGCGATAATTGTTTAAAGAATTAATATTTGAACCTTTTGTTATGAGTTTGGCCGAATCCTAGTCCCAGTAAGTAACACTCTTCATCCTGTGACAATTTTGTACATATATTTTTATCTTATCTTAGTTTTATTAAATCTAAAATTCTTTGCTTTCACAAGTCTCACGAACCTTTTACTACTACAACATCATTGATAAATACCATCAATTTTTGGCGCCGTCGACACGGAGCTTGTCTTTAGGCTAGAGTTTTTAGATTTTTTTTTTAGGTTTTTATTTGTTTTTATTTTCTTTGTTCTTCTTTACGTTTTTGTTTTGTCTTTTTACTACAGATTTTGGAATTTGGGGCGAAAGAAAAATTTGCCAAAGATTTTGGTGAATCCATAAAGTTTGGAGTTAAAGACAAAACAAAAGGAGCGAAAGAAGAAGATTTTTTTTTTTTATATATAAAAAAAGAGAGAAGAAAAGAGTTTACTTTTTTAGATTGTATTAGGATTTTCTATTCTTGTAATTTTCTTTTTCTTTAGCACTTTACTTTATTTTTTTATTTTTTTTGGACTTGGACATTTTTTTTAAACCCTACGGAAGGGTAGTTTAAATATTAAACTATTTGCAGAGAAGGACGGTGATTACGATATCACCTCGGCCCCTCGGATTCGTACATGACATAGGAGTCGTGGCCCGAGTCGACTACAAAGGTTCATCCCCCGTCTGGTACGGGAGGTAAGTTTGTCGAAACACTCGCGAATCCCCATCAATGAGTTCTTGTATTCCTTCGTTTGCATATATGTTGAGGAACTAAAAACGGTTGTTTTAAATTCCTAGTAAAGGGCAAGTACTGGCCATACAAGATAAGGGTTCGGATTTCATCACCGTTCTCTTCTTGCCCGCCTTAGGAAAACAAAACCAAACGCGAACCTAAGCTTAAAATTTGGAATAGAACGAGACCGATAGGGTAACGAGCTTAATAAGAAACTCGTTCGAAAAATATTGGTTACTCTTTTGAGCATTCTTCGAAGTTCATGATGGTTTCTGTGAGTTGAATGCGTGACTGCACCGCCTTGTAATACGGTGAGGCCTTGGGTATCAAAGCTACAGCAGCTTCCCTCGCCTCTATTCAACTTACTTAAACGCGGATTGATTCTAGAGGGGTTTGCTCAGATTGTAACTTATTCCATTTCGAAGGATTAGAAGCTGGTCTAGAAAACAATCTAAGTGGAGCCATCATGCTTTTTGTTTGCTAGAAATCTCTAGGTTTGCTTTGGTGGAGTCAGCCTGCTTTGTGTTTGCTTAGAACCTCCCTTCCTTTTAGGATTTTTCTTTTTCTTTTTCTTTTGTTTTTCTAGTGTATGCCCGAGGTCATTAGAGAACGGGCTTGGAAAAGAGACACTCTAGGTCGTTTGATTAGTGAAAAACCTAGTAGTTCTTCTTTTGAAGGCGGGGAGCTCGAAGACTCTTCTTTTGAGAGCCCCGTTTTCAGAAACTTTAGTTTTGAGAATCTGTCTCTTCGTGAGGATAGTACTTCAGTTGTGACATCAATGGCTACTTTGAAATACCACATGTACCCAACTAGGACCAACCGAGCATCGTGCATTAAATTGACAGCCTCTACGGCTACTTATGAATTGAATCCTGGTATTCTTCAGATGATCCCTATATTCTTAGGAAAAGATGATGAAAACCCTTACTTTAACATTAGGGACTTTGACGAAATATGTGGAACAATTAAGATTAAGGACCTTACTGATGAAGTCTTGAAACTTAGGATATTCCCCTTTTCCTTAAGGGATAAATCCAAGTCCTGGCTGAATAACCTACCATCTGGGTCTATAGAAACATGGGACCAACTTACTGCTGCTTTCTACTTAAAGTGGTTTCCTAAGCATAAAACCGCATCTTTTAGGCAGAAAATTAGTTCCAGTATGCAACAAGAAGGAGAATCCCTTTATAGATTTTTAGAGAGATTTAATGATCTTTTGTCGCAATGTCCTCACCATGGGTTCGAAAAAATGAAACTAGTTGAAATTTTGTATGAAGGTTTAGACTATTCGACCAAAGCCATGGTCGAGTGTATGAGTTCTGGTTTATTCACGAGTAAAAGCGCTGATGATGCACTTTCCTTCTTAGAAGATGTAGCTGAAAAATCCCAACAATGGGAGTCTTGTGTTGAACCCCCTAAAAGACTCTTGGTCTATAGAAATAACACCAATACGGTCGATACAAGCTTTGGGTCAGATGCTAAGTTCGCTTCTTTATCTAGAAGGTTAGAAGCTTTGGAAATGGGTCAATCTAAAAATAGGTCCCTTGTTGAACCTAATGATAGAATTAGAGCCTCTCAAGTCTCTAGTTGTGGAATAGAACCCAATAGCTCGTTTTGGGAAGGTCACGTTAGTGAAGAACAATCCCATGATGTTTATAAAAATGCTAGGTTTGAGAACCATCAGAAGTTTGACCCATACTCAGAGACCTATAATCCTGGTGGGAGAAACCATCCTAATTTTTCTTGGTCTAAAGGCCAGAATCAAGGTCAGTCTAGTAATTCTCAGCCTCCCCCAGGTTTTGGTTATTCTAAGGAAACTTCAGGTCAACCCCAATTTCAGAACCTTTCGGATAAAAAGATCACAAGTTTAGAAGAGACTCTCGCCTCGTTTATTAAAAGCTCTGAAAATATCAACCAAATGGTTGCGTAAGGGATAGAAGAAAGTAAGAGTATAGGTTATGCTAACTCTCAGGCTATTTCCGAGTTGAAAACCCAGGTTAGTGAGATAAATGAGTCTTTGAGGGAAAAAGGTAAGTTTCCTAGTCAAACTCAGCCCAATCCTAGAGGAGTTCATCAAGTAGGTGAAAGACCATCAAACCATGTGAATTCGATAACAACCCTTAGGAGCGGTAAAACGGTAGACAATAAGGTAGCCATGCCTAGTGGAAATACTGTAGTTCCACCTTCTACTTCCTAAGAGGAACCCGTAGATGAGGAAACTGAAACAATTCCTAAGGAGTCCCAAGAAATTCCTGATAGGACTACCTTTGTGCCTAGAGCCCCATATCCAAAGTTGTTAGCCCCAACAAAGAAGGAGTCGACTTTCAACGAGATAATGGAGACATTTAAGCAGGTGAACATTAACATTCCATTGTTATAAGAAATTAGGTAGATGCCTGCTTATGCCAAGTTCTTTAAAGATCTTTGTACACGAAAGCGTAAGCTTAATGTCCAAAAGAAAGCATTTTTAGCTGTTCAAGTAAGTTCCATTCTTCTGAACCAAACACCCCCTAAGTATAAGGACCCTGGATGCCCCACCATATCTTGTGCAATTGGTAAGCAC
The DNA here is from genome assembly GCA_023529315.1 of Papaver bracteatum. Lineage (NCBI taxonomy): Eukaryota > Viridiplantae > Streptophyta > Magnoliopsida > Ranunculales > Papaveraceae > Papaver > Papaver bracteatum. The sequence continues at coordinate 1,665,230 of JAJJWX010003811.1, read as the reverse complement.
ATGGTCGAAAATGCATTACTTGACTTAGGAGCTAGTGTTAACTTACTTCCATATCATGTTTACACCCAGATAGGTCTTGGTAGGTTGAAACCGACTAAAATGACACTTCAATTAGCTGATAGGTCTGTTAAAGTACCTCGTGGTGTCATAGAGGATGTTCTAATTGAGGTTGATAAGTTTATTTATCCAGTGGATTTTGTTATTCTAGACACACAGCCTGTTCAGGACCCAAGTGCTCAAATCCCGGTGATTTTAGGTCGCCCATTCTTAGCCACAGCTAACGCTGTCATCAATTGTAGGACCGGGCTTACGAACATATGTAATGACCCGTCCTTCCACCGATATTGTCCCCACTTAGCCACTGCGGTTATCCGGCAGTGTGGGGTTTTTCAACTGGCATCGCTGCGGTAATCCAGCAGAAACTTCCCGGATGGTCACCCATCCCTGGATTACTCCCTCCCAAGCACGCTTAACTGCAGAGTTTTCTGCCAACTCTGGAGCCAATTGTGCTGAAAAGGCCTCGGTGTTAGGGAAGGACAAACCATTACTTATATTCCATTCGGCCAACCACTGCCGAATATCGGGGTATTACAATACCACCACCTTAAATTGGAGCCGTCCTCGGCTCCGGAATATATTTTCAAGCCCAGATCTCCGACGTTCCCTGCCCCTCATGAGAGTAGTACCTGACATATCCCGTCCAGCGTACTCTCCCACCCTCAGAAGGTGAACCGTCGTCGTCTCTGATACCATTTGTAATGACCCGTCCTGCCACCGATATTGTCCCCACTTAGCCACTGCGGTTATCCGACAGTGTGGGGTTTTTCAACTGGCATCGCTGCGGTAATCCAGCAGAAACTTCCCGGATGGTCACCCATCCCTGGATTACTCCCGCCCAAGCACGCTTAACTGCAGAGTTTTCTGCCAACGCTGGAGCCAATTGTGCTGAAAAGGCCTCGGTGTTAGGGAAGGACAAACCATTACTTATATTCCATTCGGCCAACCACTGCCGAATATCGGGGTATTACAACATATCCTTTGGTAATATTACCACCGAACTAAATGTGTTTAATGTTACTAGGCAACCTTCTGAGAATGATGATTTAGAAGAAGTGAATATGATTAGCACTTTAGTTCAGGATGACTGGCATGACACGTTACTAGGAGACTCTTTAGATGAATTTGAGGAAACCATTCTCTTAGACCAGACGTGTGATCAATCTGTAGAAGAAGCCCTTGAGTATTTTAAAGACTCTACGGACCCAGAAATCCAAGCAATATTGTTAGGTCTTTTTGAGAATAATGATGACCTTAAGTTTGGGGGTAGAGAACTAGAAGAATCTCTTGAGTACTTTAGAGACTCTGAAGATCCAGATATTCAAGCAATCGTTAGAGGTTTGTCTGTAAGTAGTGAAAACCCTAAGTTTGGGGGTAGTGATGGTTCTTGTGATCGTCACGTGTCCCTAATTGAAGTCCCTAACTTGGGACTCGAGCCTTGTGCGTCTGAGATAATACTTGAGTCTATTCAGACTCCGCAACCCGATTCTCCTAATTCTTTCCAGAAGGTGACCCAGGTATTAGAGGCTAGTATTTCAGATGAATCTCTTTACACACAGATGAAGCTTCGTTATTTTCTCCAGATAAACCCAGTTGTCTTGACAGAAACCTTAGATGAGGATGTGCTCCTTTTATTCATTTTTCTGAACCAGTGCAGTTGTCTCATATTGGTGTTAACTCTATTTGGTCTTATGGACCCACAACTATTTCGGCTATTGGTGTATTACTTTGGAAGGTAAAGATCCTTTTTGAGGTATTTGATGTCTGGATGAAGACTTAAAACTTAGCACTCCTTGGGAGGTACCCCTTGCTCATGCAACACGGTAATATTTTTCCTCATTTCCTTCTAGTGGTCACGGTTTCTCCCTGTTCATGTTTTTAATTTCATCTTTAGAACATTGAGGACAATGTTAGATTTAAGTTTGGGGGTGGGAAAGAACTTTTTAGTTGCATTTTTGAAATTTCTAGCGTCACATGGTATCCAGTTAGCTAAGTTTACATACTGTTTCTCACCGAAAAGATAGAAATTGGAATGCTAGGGATAACAACCTATTGAGACATTAGAGAAAAAGACATTGAGATCCTTGAAATTCAGGAGAGAACTTGTTCCTTTTAGAGGGTAACCGTGATGGACCTAACCATCCATGATGGAAAGCTAAGTAGGTCAGGAAATTCCAGAAAGACAAAGCAACCTCACATTGTAGTCTTAGCTACTGGATTACGACTCTCTCTCAGTAGAAACTTATCATCATCAACAAGCGGAGCGACATCAAAATCTATGAAGAAAGTTGAAGACGTTTAAGGTTTAGAAGCAACAATAGAAAATCAGAATTCAAAATCAAGGGTTACAAGAAGTTATAAGAGCAAGAAAAATCAAACGATATAAGTTGTTGAAGTTCATGATAATAAGACATTACAAGTTGTGAAAATCCAAGTGTTAAATTCCTTCTCTCATGGCCATGTAAATTTTTGTCTTGTAATTTTAGTGTCACCAAAAATAAAAAAAAAATAAAAAAAATAAATCATCATTACGTTTTGTTTTTTCAATAAAGCCATAGGGAAGTAGAAATTTTTATGTCAAGCAAGAAATAGAAGAGAAGAGTTAATTGTCAAGGTTTTACGAGTTTCAAGAATTTATCATCAACAGTTGAAGACCGAAGAAGACGTTGTTTCTACTGAGCACTATGAGAGAGTCGAAGAGAGATGCATTTGGTTGCTTTGTTAGTCCGCTTTCAATCTGACACAAGATCTTTCCAGCACTGGTTCAACTCATCACACGTAATTAGTCCAGCTGTGTAGCAGATGTCCCTCTCATTTTTATCTCTCTCCTAATCTTATCCAGTTGTAAATCAGCGGACGCATCTTACAATGTTTATCTAGCTGTGTAGCGGATATCTCTTTATCTAGAAATGTTGCGGATGTGTTTCCCTTTTTCTTCAGTCAGCTTTAGAGCTGACACCTTTAATTTCTCTGGCATTCTAGTCACTTGGAGATAGGTTGAGAATTAGTATGTCCTCATAGCTCTTTGGATACTGGTGACCAATTAGAAGTACATGTTTTGTGGGTACACCTCTGGTAAACCCTCCGGAGACGACACTCCGCCACTAGGGCCACCTAGCGGTTTAACGGCTTGATGCACGTGCTAAGTGTAGTCATTTTATTTTCTAGACTAGATTTGCTCGGGACTAGCAAATAATAAGTTTGGGGGTACTTGATAGACGCATTTATGTGTCTAATTTGCCCTCAATGTTTCGTATTGTTAGTATTCGATTTTGTACTTATTATGGTGTTTTTGTGTGTCTTTAGGTGTTTTTGGAGAAATACACTTATGCGGAAAAAGTTGCTCGAAAAGTGCTTTTTGGACCCCCGAGAGAAAAGTGATAAAGGCACCCTCATTTTGGATAAGGGCACCCCCAGGAGCCAGCTGCTATTCGCACCCCCATTTCTGTTAGGGGGGGTCATCTTCTTCATTTCAAAATTTAGTTTTGGCGGGAAAACGAGCTCAGTTTCTGGCAGATTTGTCGATCACGATTCTACTGGGTTAGAGGGAGATTCAATCGCTGAATTTTCATGAAATGACGTGAATCAGTCTAATAGGCATGGTATGGGTGTTTGTTTGGATCAAATTTGGCTGGAAAATCCGTGACAAGGAATCAGGGTAGCCCGTGCATGAGAAGAATAGTTCACGGGTTTTGGAAGATTTATGCGTGTTCTGCTCGTGTATGATGACTCTAGAAACACTCTAGACCGTGAAGAAGATAAATGAGGGGATTTTGCAGCTGTAGAAACACGTGAGAAGCTAAAACAGGGAAGAAAATATTCCCAGAATATTTTTCTTCACTGCCGAGTTTAATGAAAATTTGTGAGAGTTATGGCGTGATATTTTGCTGATGTTGAGTATATATAGGGTGAGGGTATATTATAGAAGGGGTATGGAGAGTTAGGGGAACGAAATAGGGTGATAAATCAGAGTTGCAGAACCACCATTTTTGTTGCAGCTGAAGAACACGAAGAACAAAGACCACCAGAAGCAGTCGTTCATGCTACAGTGCATTCGACAGTTGGTAGACAGTCGTATTACAACAGATATATTTTATCGTTCTTTGTAACATCTAGGTTTGTAACACCTATAAGTGTTACAAAACCCGGTTTTTATTATTTTTCCTCCCTTTTTCATCATTTGTGAACACCATTTGAGCAATGAATAAATACTTTGAGCGTGTTTTCACCATGCGGAGCTAAAACCCATCACTGGGATGACGGAGGAAGCTGAATTTATACGTGAGTAATTTTAATTAATTATTTTTATGACATTTTGCACTAATTAAAATTGAATTAAGATTTTGATTAATCAGTTGTCATTTCATTTGATGGGTCATGCTTGCTTAATTGTTTTGATGTCCCATGCTTAAGATTTACAATTGATAATTTGAGAATCTACCTTGGCAAAAATAAGAGTCTATGTTTTTATTTGTTGAGCGATAATTGTTTAAAGAATTAATATTTGAACCTTTTGTTATGAGTTTGGCCGATTCCTAGTCCCAGTAACACTCTTCATCCTGTGACAATTTTGTACATATATTTTTATCTTATCTTAGTTTTATTAAATCTAAAATTCTTTGCTTTCACAAGTCTCACGAACCTTTTACTACTACAACATCATTGATAAATACCATCAACCTTAGAACCTGATCTTTCGAATCTTACTTATGAGGAGGGGCAACCCATGAAAACATTTCATTTAGACCCCTTTATTGAACTTGAACCTGAACCACAACTACTAGATGTAGTTGTCTTAAACAGGAAACTAGGAAAAGGCGTGCTATGTTTATTCTTGGTTTGTTGCAGTTTTCTTTTATCTGTGTTAACACTTTTTGATGCAGATGATCCACAATTGTTTCGGTTATTGCTTTGTGATATGAGGTGATTAATTCTTTCATATGTCTGGCTGAAGACATTAAACTTAGCACTTCTTGGTAAGTAACCCATCCTCATGCAACACGGTAATATCTTTCCTTAACTCTTTTGCTTCAAATGGTAACGGTCTCTCCTTGTTCATGCTTTTAATTTCATCTGTAGAACATTGAGGACAATGTAATATTTAAGTTTGGGGGTATGGGAGAAACTTTTTAGTTGCAATAAATAAACTCCAGAGCCTAGAAATTTATGCTAATTAAGGATTGCACTAACCAATCTAAGTGTATGGAAGTATCTTGGTTGTAGGAGTTGAGGAACCAATCTGAGTAGATAGTAACATCTATAAGAGTCTATTCATAAAATCACGAATATCAGGTGTTAGAAATAACATGGTAGTTTCACCATATCTCGTTGAGTCCTTTTCACTTCTTTTTTTATTTTGTTTTCTTTTTAAAATATGTTTCTCTAAGTGATTAGGTGGGGCTCATGAATCCAGTTGTTACCATTGCTAGGGTGAAATAGAGTGATTGAGATATCAAAAAAAAAATCTCAAATTTTTTTTTGAGAATAATTCTGTTTGGTCTGATTGGTCTGGTCTGGTCTTTTTTTTTTTTTAATCTATAGCTCAAAAAGGTGTTTTATTGAAGAAAAGGTATAAAGCAGTGTGTTTGTAACAGTTATAATTGTTACAGAGAAACTTTAATAGAACTGTTACGAACTCAGTATAATTGTTGGAAAAATCGTTACAAAGAGAGTGTATTTGAATGATTAGGTGACGGGTTTTGCGAGTTTTCTTAAGTAATGTTCTCTGTTCTTCTTCTTCCTCGTCTGTATCTCTCCTGTGAATTGTGAAATCGTCTCTGTAACTACCCCCCCCAACTCTCGATAATCACTTATTTGGACTCTCACCTCCTTATATATCCACCACGACCGATTATAACTCGATTAAATCTTTCTTTTCTTCACATGAAAGTCTCTGATTTTTTTTGTTCCTCCACAGGTCACGAGAATAACTCGCTTTTAGCTTCTCTACGCGTCTCCTCAGTCAATCTAGGCTGTCCAAACTCTCTCTGTGATTGAATCAAATCTCAGAGAAGAGATTCTTTCCTCTTCTTCACATATCTTTCCATAAAATATCAAAACCAAACCCGGTATAAGCTACTCCCTGAATTATGGAAGTAATCGACTTCTCCGCAAACCAAATCAGCTAACTTTCCTATTTTAAAGAAATTCATATCCAGGCAAAACTCCGACGAAATCTCTCTAAAAATTCACCTAGAAAATCTCGCAGGAGTAAAAGAGTTTTCCCGTAAATAACTCCACCTCCTTGTTTTTCCAAACGGCTCAATTTACTCGATCCAACCACCCATTCTAAGCCTGTTTATTCATAATAGGCCTATCCCAACTAAATCTATCGATCAAATCTATCCCAAACACGCCCAGAATCCGATCAAAACTTATGCAGTAAACTGACTATTTTTCCTGCCAATTTTCTCTTTTGAAACGATGAAGAAAGGACAACCCTCATCCAGTGCAGGGGTGCCAATAGCCATAGGGTGTAAATATCAATTAGAGTGCCCATTATCAATGGAGTACCCCTTAGTAATTTAGGTGCCCCTTATCCAAATGAGAGGTTCCTTGAGTGATTTTCTCCCACGAGCGCAAATACCACTTTTTGAGCCAATTTTTCCACACATGTTTATTTCTCCAAAAACACCTACAAAAAGATAAAATACCAAAATAAGTACAAAAATGGGTATTAATAATATGGAAAATCGAGACTAAAATAGACACATAAATGCGTCTATCATATGCTCATGATCAAAGATCTTTAACTTCCCAACCAGAGTATTTTGGGAAAGAGTTGCGAGATTATTTCCTTCAACGATGGCATGCTTCTTAGAATCGTATCTAGATGGCAGAGATCTGAGAATTTTCATCATAATGTCCTTTTGAGGAATAGTCTTACCCAATACAAAAGATGCATTAACAATTTCAGACACTTTGTGATTAAACTCATCAAATGACTCTTCATCTGCCATACGAAGGTTTTCTCAATTGGAACATAGGTTTTGAAGACTAGCTTCCTTTTCAGAGGTATTCCCTTCAAATATAGTTTCTAAGATATCCTAGGCTTCTTTAGACTTTGTGCAAGTAGACACATGATGCTGAAGATCTGGGGTAATGGCATGTATGATAGCATTGAAGCCGTCAGAATTTTGCTTCGCAATAAGGATTTCTTCTGGACTATATCTACCAATATCTTTAGGTATAGATACATCGCCTTTTGTATTAACCGGAGGATCATAGCCATTAACAACACGTACCAATGTTTGAAAATCACAAGCTTGAAGAAAAGCACGCATAGCGATTTTCCACCATGGGTAGTTTGAGCCATAGATGACTGGTGGTACGTTTATGGAGATATAATTTATGTCCATATAGTCAGATCGCTATAAACACAGACTTATGAGGTCTTAAACGTGTTTGCCTGCTCTAATGCCAGTTGAAAAGCGGGGGTCTAACAACCTCACCCAATATTTCGTTTAACAATCTGTATGGACTAACTCCAATATACTTTCAAGAGAATCAACTAGATAGTTAGACTCAATCTTAAGAAAAGTATATCAAAGAGTTATATCTCAATTTCTCAATTCAATTCTCAATCAAACAAATAAGAATTTACGAGCCTAATTAAATACAAGAGAAATAACTTGAATGGTACCAAAGACCAATGTTCAAGGATCAGTCAATTTCAATTAATAACTAAAGGTTGAATTTACCAATTGATCGATTAAAACGCACAACCTGTGATATTTCAATTATATAACAAAATATAAAGCGGAAAAGAAATAACACAGACACCAGAAGTTTTGTTAACGAGGAAAACGTAAATACATAAAAACCCCGAGACCTAATCCATATTTGAACACCACACTGTATTAAGCCACTACAGATATTAGCCTACTACAAAGCTAACTCCGGTCTGGAATGTAGTTGAACCCTAATAAATCTCATGTTGATTTAAGGTACAGTCGTGCTCCTTACATCTTTGAGCCCAATTGGAGACTACACACTTGATTCCCTTAGCTGATATCACCTATAACTAAGAGTTGCTAAGACCCAAAATCGAAGACTTGATAAACAAATTTGTATCACACAGAAAAGTCTATTGAATAGATAAATTTATCCCCCACAGATATACCTACGAGTTTTTGTTCCATCTTTTGATAAATCTAGGTGAACAAGAACCAATTGATAATCCGGACTTATATTCCCGAAGAATAGCCTAGTATTATCAATCACCTCACAATAATCTTAATCTATTAACGAAACAAAATATTGTGCAATCACAAACGATGAGACAAAGGTGTTTGTGACTACATTTCTATATTGCCTATCAGAGATATAAATCTCGATCCAATCTTACAATTGTACTCAATCACGATATAAACAACAAGATCATATCATGTAGCTATAGCGAAAATAGTTGGGTCCGGATTCATAATCCCAATGAAGTCTTTAAATCATTAACCTACAGGGTTTCGTGAAAAACTTAAGGTTAAAGGAGAATCGACTCTAGCTTACAAAACTAGTATCACACAGAAGGTGTGGGGATTAGGTTTATCAGTTGCTAGAGTTCTCCTTTATATAGTATTCGAATACGGGTTTGAAATCTAAGTTACCTTGGTAACAAATCATTCAATATTCACCGTTAGATGAAAACCTGATTAGATTAAAGCTAATATCTTTCAACCGTTAGATCGAACTTAGCTTGTTATACTAAAATAAAATGTAACTTCATTTAGGTTTGAGTAACCGCACCTAAACTTGTACACTTAGTTGGTTCAATAATAGTTAACCAATGGTTAGCCATGTGAGCACTTTCATATCAACCTTATTTTTCTTTACCATAACTAGTTCAAATGTCTCAAATGGTTCGATTTTGATTTAACCAATGGTTCAATAATAGTTAACCAATGGTTCGATTTTGATTTACTCGAATCAGTTCATGAACATTATATCCACGGTTTACAAAGATTGCATTCCTTATTATATAAATGTTTTAGTTCATAAACAAACCGATTTTATAAAGTAACTTACTTAAGTATGCAAACGGGTATGCGTACTTAAGTAACCGGATTAAGTTTGTTTTTCACTTCCAAACTCCAGCAGAAATTCATGGATGTGAAACTTCCGCAAGTACGCGTACGGGTACGCATACTTACCCTGATTTCCAACAATCGCCAGTACGCATACTTTGGGTTCCCTGTTTTGGACTTTTACAAAAAGGTGAGAACACACTATGTTTATATCCAAACATGGTTACTTGTTCTAAACTCTTATTTAAATCATTGAAACTTTCTTAGAGGATGTTAAAATAGTTGTTATTCACAAACTATTTTCATCAAAGTGATTTTCAAGTTATTGAAATAATCAACATGACTTTCGTCACAAGTAAAGATGAACTTGGCTAAAGCAAAAGCTTACCGACACATATTTCGAGAAATAAATAAGCGAGATAAACTCGGCTCGAAATAGCAAATGTGTATAATTGAAGTCTATATAGCAATACGACTTTTGCCTCAAGTAGGAGATAGAATAGATAGACTTTTGAGTGATAGATAAGTTCAAGTCTCCACATACCTTTTGTTGATGAAGTTCCACAAGTTCCATTGAGTAGTTATTCGTATTCATTCGATGAATGCTGTGGAGTCTAAGGCTCAACTACACTTACTATCCTGATCCGAGACTTAAGTAGACTAGAAATCAAGACTTCATAATTTTGGAAACTAAACTTGTCAAACAAGCTTGAGATAGGAACGCTTGAGAGTTCGACTGAGCAATGCTCTAACAACAGGTAGAGGCTATCGAAACAACAAAAAGTATATACTGGGTTTTCGAGCAAATGGTAATGAGCTAAAAGATCTTGGGTTTTTCGGACGAACACGATCTGATATACTGGTATAATAGTTGGGTTTTTTGTTAGATTTAATTTTAAAAAAAATTGCGTGTTCCTTAGAGGTAATAGTCTGTAAAGAGTTTTTAACTCCATGTGGTGTCTATATTGTATGCCAATAGCTTGATTCCAGTCCCAATGAGTATCAGAGTCACGAGCATACACCACTTAGTTGTTGACATGTCCTTTGTTAAGACACTGATTTGAGAAGCTTGGGTGGTCATGATGCATTTAGTTTTGAAATTAGAGGGTTCCAAGTACACCACCAATTTTTCGTTCGGCAACCTTTAGGGACAAAACCTAATATAATTACAAGTAGATCTAGAAATATCTTTGAACAATATGTATGTAGAGTTTTTATCTTACCTCTTCCAAAATAAATATATCTAAAGTGAATTCTACACAAAGTCCATGAACCTGATTGTGTAGAAGACTTGTTGGATGATCTCACAAATTAATATCCACAATAAATCTAGTCATATCCAAATCAAAAGCGAATTCTAACAAATATGAAACTTGCAATCTATCTTCAAGATACGAACTCAAAAAGAGCTCGTCATGTTTTTGATCTCAATTATTAAGGACTTAAACTATCTAGATTGATTACGTATTACTTGTTTTATTCCTATTATAAAGATAAAACAATAGAATGCAAAAAAAAAAAAAGTGTTAGACACCAGAAGTTTTGTTAATGAGGAAAAATGCACTTGCAAAAAAAAAGAGTGGGACCTCGTCCATCTTTGAACACAAATTGTATTAAACCATTAGACTTCAGACTAGAATGTAGTTGAGAACGAATTATCCCACCAAGGAATTCAGCTGCAGTCATGCTCCTTATATCTCTTGAACCTTACAAGGGTATACACAATTGATTCTCTTAAAAGTTGTTTAAACCTAAGTGAAGACTTTTTATACCAATCTTCCTCTAACAGGTATGCTATATTATTTCCCTTTTAATCTTTAGATCTAGGATTGGAAATATGTTTGTAATAGACAAAGTCTAGCAAACCTCACGAATCCAGAATACTTACATTCAGTTAGCTGAGAATCCTGGATTACTAACCGCCTCTCACGAACAATCCAAATAAATCAAAAGAAGAACTTATCTATTTATCTTAAGGAATCACAAAGTCTGAGACGAAGAGAAGTTTTTAATTTCTATCTATCCTATTCCTGATTGAAGATTACGAAAAGGTTAATAATCAGTAAGAACAATATCATGATATAAGAACTATCAGGCAAAAGATAGTCTAACATGGTGTTGATGGCGGTTTTTAGTATAGGGCGAAAACTGTAAAAGTCTGCCTACCTGACCCAACATCAGAAGTAGTAGACATTAATATGTCTATATTCCACAAGGAATTTGAAGAATATATTAGAATCTGACGAGTGCCCATGTCTCTCTTCATATTATATTAAAACTCAAGATCCTAGATGAATTGTTCACTAGTATAGAGCCTAATGAGTATTTAAGCTCCTAGTTGCATTTCTCACTAATGCCGGAGCCTACCGAGTATTCATTCTGTGATATGTTCCCAACCGAACTCTTGATTTTGACATGACATGACTATTAATGTTCGCTCGCAACTGAGTAGCATGAATTTCCCGAAGTGTCAGGATTAAAATATGCATGGAAATACTTAATTAGAAGCACGCACTGTTATGATGCTCTTTGAAACATAATTAGTGATTTTGCATGAGCGCACAAAATTCACCAAAAATTGATTGGTTTTGCGGCAGTCCGCAAAATTCAGTCTTTTAACCTAATTTTATCAATTTGTAAAAATTAGGCTTTTTGAGCCCTGCGCGATAATTCGAACCCTATTGGTCGAAACTAAACCTAGGCAAACTAGGAAATTGATCCATCACGGAGCTAGTAGGAGCAAGATCCTACCAAAAATTAGAAAATAAGAAATAAAGATGAACTGCGTCAAATAAGAGCAACAACAAAAGGAGGTGTGGCCGTGCCACTTGAACGGTCGATTTGCCTCAACAGGCGCCGTCTGTGGCCGTCCAGCCACACTCCATGTTACTACTTTCCGACCCCCTTTTCCCACCGACCAATAAGATCGATCCAAAAGCGCCACACGCAGTTTTAAACAAAGTTGGAAGTGGGCTGGTCAACACACCTAAATTCCTTAAAGAATTTAATATAGGCTGCCCATGCAAGTCTTAAAACGATCACGGCCGTACGTTTTGGCCAGTCGATTTATCAAACCTAGTCACCTGCTAACATGGTTGGACAAGCGCCATCATGTACACCGATGGGCCTACTAATTCCTAGGCTGATCGACATCTCCCCGACACGCAAGTGGAGCCACTAAACGTTTTCCAAAACATTTGCCACACGAGTTACAAAACCCTAATTTCTATTAAGCGGCATTATATTACTTCCGCAAAAGGATCTTAGCCACCCAACTTCGCCAGCCGAATTGACCAGCCTAGATTCAATCTCAATCAACGGGCAAGGTGCGGATATGTTCGCCAGCGGCCCAGCTATTGTGCCGGTCGGTCGAACAACTCCCAGCACGCGGCTAGCACCAAAAACCGTTAGCCCAAAATAGGTTGGCCACACGTATTTTAAAACCTAAATTAAATCAACGATAACCATTAACTGCCGCAAATCATCTCGACCGCCCAACTTCGCCAGACGAATTGGCCTGCCACAATCCTATTCTAGGCGTTTAATAAAATGTCCGCGTGACCATTGGTCGCTCCTCTTCCATAAGGAACAATAGGCCATGCCACGGCCTACCCATATGGCTTCTATATGATCGCCCAAAGATGGCTGGCCACACTTTTTATAAGAGTCTTAAAAAAATTAACGGCAGCCAATAACTGCCGAAAATCATCTCAGCCATCCAGTTTGGCTAGCCAATCTAACCGGTCTAGATTTAACTTGGACCGACCAATAGGAGGTCAAAATGGCTACCGTCCATCACTCTCCTATAGGGATTGACTGGCCTACCTTTGGCATGCATAAATAGCTCCTAGCAGTTCTCTGAAAGTGGCCGGTCACGCTCCTTTTAAGACGCTAGGTTCCGCGACTAACCAAGACATGATCTATGCAACGATGCTTCACATGCATCGATTATTTTGAGTTACTTGCTTAAAAGCGATGCTTTACATGCATCGAGTGCACACGATATTTTATGAGTATAGGCTTCACAAATAACTTAGTTATTTAACATAATAACACCTTATACTATTCTTTGTGGCAATAATCATGACTTGGCTCTCCACACATGGTCACCCGCCACCTAGCTTGTGCGTGATTGGTCAAAATAACTAGTTCTTGCAAATAAGACCCATTCAGCAGCCTGCTGTATATTTTCCACGAAAATACTCGACACACTAAAAATGTCATAAATTGGGGGATGTTCATCAGGGTATTAGTCTAGAGGTTTACATCGTGCGGTGTGAAACATGCTCATTATGAGAAAGTGTCAGGAAAGTGGGCAGTTAGTGGCAGCAGAGAAGTAGTGGATGCAAACTGACATGTCTCCCCTCATGGTAGGGACGTGGTTTTCAAACAACCCCACTTCTCAATCACCCCATTATTTCCACTTCTTGTGAGATCAGGGTGCGTTCAACTATGACTTGTATCAATAGGTTTCAACCTATTTCAACCAACAACAAAGTTTTTGGTTATTAACACAAATATCCAGAAAAATACCAAGAACTGATAGCTTACCTTCTACAAGCCAGTTCCATATTCTAATATAAGTCATAAAATAACCACACCTTCAGAGTTAACCATTCTGATCTCAACACCTTCTTCGCTTCCCTCCCTAAGATCAACCCTTCTCCTTTATTTTGTGACTGAAGCAAGACTAGAAAGACCATTTCTTGGTTTAGGCCAAGATTGTACAGATTGATCTCTCGAATCTAAATTACTCCCATGAAGTGCATTTGTTTAGGGTTTAGGTTTGTTTCTCGGCAGCACACCCAAATTTACCAAAACCAGCAGAATCAGTTTTTACCCCAAAACATATGGATTCAAGAATCCCTAAGTGAAGTCTTTTAAGTCATAACCTAATTATGTTTCACAGAGAAAACCTAGATTTTACAGGAATACTCTAGCTTAGAAACTATGACATATAAAAGCGTCGGCGATTGAGAAATCATGTTGCAAGAGTCTCTCTATTTATAGATTTTCAAGTTTTGAATTCAATCTAAGATAACTTGATATCCAAGCTAACACTTTCTCAGTTTAAATTAAATTTATATTACGAATTTATGTGAGCATGCGAGAAGTCCTCCTTGAAATTACATAGACGAATATACACTCTATATGGTCTAGGGTTCTGGAACCCTGTACAATGATAGTTCATATTGGAAAATATGCATTTTAAGCTTTCAACCATAAATCATGTTCATTAACACTCAAAACTTAAGCCATAATTCTTAAACACAGGGTGCTTTACTAAAAAAGGTTATCTTAGAAGTGTTTAAGAGAGTTGCAACAAAATATAAACATGTTTGGAAAATAATTCGTAAGCTACTGTTTATTTTAGAATGGGTAGGTATGCGTACTGGGTATGCATACCTATGCTCAGTCCGCGCACTCGAATGATCAATATGATACATTCCGAGTCTACATCAAATGACTATATCACACAAATCATGTAAGGTGTTACCAGTTGATTTTCACATGATCATCTTTTGACTTTCGTCAAGAATATAAGATGAACTTGGTTAAAGTGAAAGCTTACCAATACATATTTCGAGAAATATGTAAGCGAGTTAAACTCAACTCGAAATATCAAATGTGTATAATCGAAGTCTATATAGCTATGCGAATTTTGTCTCAAATAGGAGATAGAGTAGATAGACTTTTGTGTGATAGAAGAGTTCAAGTCTCCACATACCTTTTGTTGATGAAGTTCCACAAGCTCCCCTTATTAGTTCTTCGTCTTTGATTGATGAATGCCATGAAGTCTAATGCTCAACTACACTTTTTATCCTAATCCGAGACTTAGCTATAAGTAGACTAAAAACCAAGAATTATAGTTTTGGAAACTAAACTTGACAACAAGCTTGAGATATAAATGCTTGCGAGTTCGACCGATCAGTGCTCTAACAGCAGTTTTTCCACCCCCTTCTCGACGTATGAGTTACACATCACTTGATATTTTGTGTCATATGGTTGAGAGGATTGTAGCAAATATTTTTGCGATAGTGATCAATACAGGGTATGGATCTATAAATCCCTTTGAACATGCACCACAACATCCAACAGTAGCACTACATCCACCAGCAACACCCCAACCAACAACAACACCACATCAACTTGGAGTTTCTGGCTCGCAATCTCCTCGACAAGCCCAGACATATCCTGATATCCGACCACCTAGGGATGCAAGGAGTCAAATAGTATGAGAGGTATAAAAGACCAGGAATGAACAATTATATCATCCACCAGATCATTAGTAAACATGGATACAATTAGTAACTAGTGCGTTGAATTTGAAAACATTTTTCAGCTCTTAATTCCATAGCTTTTACTTTGCGGAATTTATTTTTTGGTAGCAGTACTACATACAACTTTTTGGTAGCAGCACATAGAATTTAATGATGATTCTTTTATTTTTGTGTGTATGAGTACATGCAATTTTTTGATTTGGTTTATGATGAGTACCTTCAAAGGACGTACAATACTCATAGCGGAACACATACTAGTGATATTTGGGATTTTTTGTATGTGATTAAGATTTTATATATGGATATGTGCTTATGATTTTGTGCATGTTTTGTGCATTGCAAAGATTATGGGTTCAAACTGATATGAAACGTACAATTATGAAGGTTGTTTTGAGGCATACAAGATGATTACCCTAACAATATAGGCTTTATTTTATTTTTTTCCTGATTCAAAAGATAATTTATTGATTAGGCATTAAAATTACAAGTAGCGATATCCCTTATACCCATGCATTAATGTCAGGTAGGAAATCATTTGGGTACTCAATATTAATATTGTTAGAGCATTGCTCGGTCGAACTCGCATGCGTTGTTATCTCAAGCATGTTTGTCAATATTAGTGATCAAAACTATACGTCTTGATTTCTAGTTTACTTATGACTAAGTATCGGTCTAGGATAGTTAAGTATAGTTAAGCTCCAGACTCCATGGTGATTATCTTACGAAGACGAAGAACTACTCAAGGAACCAGTGGAACTTCATCCGACCAAAAAGGTATGTGGAGACTTAAACTTATCTAGCACTCAAAAGTATATCTATCTCCTACTCTTTAGACAACAGTCGTATAAGTATGATAGTTTTCATACATACACATTTGCTATTTCGAGCCGAGTTTACTCGACTATATTTTTCTCGAAATATGTATTGGTAAGCTTTCGCTTTAACCACCTTTCATCTTTACCCGTGACGAAAGTTATGATGATATTTCAATCTTGAAAATAACTTTGATGACGATAGTCGATTCTTATGTCTAACGACTATTATAACATTATAGAAGAATGTTTCAATGATTGAAATGTAGAGTTGAGATTACGTAACCACCCATGGATATAAGCATACATAGTGTGTTCACACATTAGTGTATAAATCCATGTACCGGAAACCAAATGCGTGCATATGTGTGCATGCGGTATTGGTGAAGGAGGAAGGTTGGGTACGCGTACTGTAGGAAGTTCTTGAACTGAGAATTTCTGTTGAGTTTGTAGTTCGCAAACTAGCAAACCAGTCACCTTAGGTACGTGTACCCACGGAAGTTTTCAAACCAAAAATTTCTGCTGAGTACGCATACCCGTACGCGTACTCAAGCTGGTTATATTTCTCAAATCGGTTAGCTCATGAACTTAAACAATAAATCAATAAGGAATGCAATCTTTGAAAACCCTGGCTATATTATTCATGAATTGATCCGAGTGAATCAAACCAATTTTGTTTCAATTGTGTCTATGTATAAAGATCTAAGCAATTGAACAACTCTTCAACTAGTTCTTTTGAGAAGTTAAAATAGTTGTGAAGAAGATGAATATGGTTGATATGAAAGTGATTATATGGCTAACTATTGGTTAACTATTTGTGAACCAACCAAATTTACACGTTTAGGTACGGTTACTCAAACCTAAATGAAATACATTTCATATGTGTGTGACATGCTAAGTTTCGATCTAATGGTTGAAAAATATTGGCTTGCATAAATCAGGTTTTTCATCTAACGATGAATATTGAATGCTTTGTTACCAAGGTAACTTAGATTGCAAACCCTGATTTTAAAACTATATAAGGGAGATGTCTAGCTACTAGAAAAACTAATCCCCACACCTCCTGTGTGATACTAGTTGGTTTTCTAGAGTCGATTCTCCTTTAACCGTAGGTTTCTTCTCGAGACCCTGTCGGTTAACGACTTAAAGACTTCATTGGGATTGTGAAGCCAGACAAAACTACTTCTCTTATAGTTGAGCGATCTGATCTTTCCATTTTCTATCGTACGAGTTCAATTGAATAATTGGCTTGAGCTTATATCTCCGATAGGGCAAGTTAAAAAGAAATCACAAACATCTTCGTCTCATTGTTTGTGATTCCGCAGTATCTAGTTTCGCTACCATACGATTTAGATTATTATGAGGTGATCAATAATTCTAGGCTGTTCTTTGGGAATATAAGTCCGGGTTATTGATTAGTTCTTGTTCACCTTGATTTTATCAAAAGACGGAACAAAACTCATAGGTTTATCTATGGGAGACAGATTTATCTATTATCATTGACTTTTCTGTGTGATACAGATTTGTTTATTAAAGTCTTTGACTTTGGGTCGTAGCAACTCTTGGTTGTGGGTGAGATCAGCTAAGGGAATCAAGTGCGTAGTATCATGCTGGGATCAGAGACGTAAGGATCACAACTATACCTTGAATCAGTGTGATATTGATTAGGGTTCAAATACAGTCCAGACCGAAGTTAGTTTGTAGTAGGCTAGTGTCTGTAGCGGTTTAATACAGTGTGGCGTTCAATCTGTACTAGGTCCAGGGGTTTTTCTTCATTTGCGGTTTCCTCGTTAACAAAATTTTTGGTGTCTGTGTTATTTCTATTCCGTATTATATTTTGTTATATAATTGAAATATCACAGGTTGTGCATTGTATCGATCAATTATGAAATCCAACCTTTGGTTGTTGATTGGAAATTGATTGATCCTTGGATATTGGTCTTTGGTACCATCCAAGTTTATATCTCTTGTATTTGATAAAGACTCGCAGATTTCTATTTGCTTGATTATAGATCAAATCGAGAGATAGAGATATTAACTCTTTGATATACTTTTTATTAAGATTGAGTCTGACTGTCTAGTTGATTCTCTTAAAAGTATATTAGAGTTAGTCCATACAGATTGCTAATTGAAATATTGGGTGAGGTTGTTAGACCCCCGCTTTTTTAAATACCACTACTTCTTACTTTCTTAGCTATTAGGTCAGCCACTTTATTCTTTAACCTGTTAACTGACAGACAGACATAAAAAACTCGACTCTAAAATAAAAACTTAATATCCAGGATAATATTCTGGTTTAACTAGTGAACATATGAAGTTTCCTCATTTATTGACTTAACTAGGACTTCGCTATCTTACTCGAAAAAAAACTTTAACAAAATTCTTTGATATTGCCCACTCCACAGTTTCATGCAAAGCAACACATTCTAGTTGTTTTACCTCTTGGTCTCGAATCATTCCTCCATTGAAGTACCCTCCTTTGACTCCATAGCATTGACCTTCAAAATTTCTAACTATCAGTCATATGCCTCCTGTTAAATTTGCTTTAAGAAAAGCTGCATCGATGTCAATTTGAACAATTATTTTTAATCGATTTTTTATTTTAAATTATTTTTATTTATTTGTCTCTTTTCTACTCCAAAAAAAACAAATTTTTAAATGTTAATTTAAAAAAAATTACAACTTTAAGGGCATTACTGTCATAACTAAAATATGATGGATAAGGGGTTAATGGTTTTACTACCTAGTGATTCTATCTTGTCTTTATTGAGTATGCCTCGAAACAGCCTTCTACGGTTATTCAAAATTAAAATAGAGATGTAAAATAACCTGGTTAGTTTGGGGCCATATTTTTTGAGACCTATCACTAGAAGACAAAATAAGACATTTTGAAGTAAAATGGAAAATCCCTTAGCCAACTATATTTCTTAATGGCTAACTTACCTCTGATTAATTAGTGTTAGTTCGGTTGATTAAAAGACGTTTAATCTTGTTAACCTAGAAATCAACTAATCTAAATTCATCATCGAAACATGAAAATTTTAATTTTTTTTTTTAAAAACATCAACGAAGAACCGGTGGATGTCCATGCACTCGTAGACCAATTATGGGTTGATGTTTTCCTTCACGAAGAACACCCAGAATTAGTGCATATTACTCACTACAGATACCGGTAGGCACGACACATGAATCGATTCCTAACACCGCACTAAAAGAATCTGTGACACAAGTGCTCATAAAAACCGATTATTTAGAAATCAACGTCTATATATACAGAAAACATAAATATATACAGAAAACTGTATATTTCTTTCATACCATAATCGGACTACATGGGCATGAACATCGACCGATTCTCGTTCTTCAACCAGAAAACACATACAAAATAAATCGTCGGACGTGGTCATGAACAATGACCGATTATCATGGAATCATTCGATATAAACATGGGCGTCGGCCAAATATGGTTAAATACAGAAACCGATCATTGTTTGTTTTTTTCAATTTCGAATGGATATACCAATCAAAAATAATTAAGAGTAATGGGTTGTGATCGATGATGTTTAGTTCCCAAAAAAAAAAAATTTAAGGGACGATAAAATTTTCTTTAAATAGATTGACGTAGTTAGAATCGATTGATGTAGTTAGGTTCTAATTTTAGTTTGTGAGGGGAATGGTTTGAATACGTTTCGATTTTGAAAGGATTTGAATAGGTTTCAAACTTAGAAGGATAAGGTTTAGGATTGTATTTTGATAGTGAAGGTTACTTAATACTTATACGTAGTTGAGACACCCCTTATCCTCTTAGTCTAGGTGGATGAATATAGTGAAAACTACTATATGGGTTCAACATATAGAAGCCCCACAAAATGGATCCTTCCCTATCAACTCCATTCTTTCACATTTTGATATTTCTAGGCCCAAAACTTTCAATTCTAGGGCCAGATTTTGAAATTTTACCAGAAGCTGACGTCATCAGAAAATAACAAATACCAAGACAGCCCTTTAGTATTTATACCTAATAAAACTAGTTATAGATTTCAGTTTCATTTTCATTTTCATTTTCTTTTTCACTCTCTCTCTCATCTGCTTTTGTTGTCTCTCTCGGCTAAAGAAACAGGGCGGAGAATACATATTTTCTAATTGATATTTGCAATGATTCGATTTCAAAACCTAAATCTAAGGTTTACAAACAAAGATATTGATTATCTAAACCTAAATTCAACATCAGCAACACTTGTTTTAGGGAGATTCACTGAAAATCAATGGAAAAGAAGTGATAATCATCATCACCAAATAGATATGAAGATTCACCTACAAAATCAAGTTGAACAGATAAGTTTATTTATCTCTAACATTTAATTCTTTGATTTCAAAAAAAATAATATTTTGAAAAATCATTTGGAAAACTTTAACAGTTTGATTTCATCTCAAATCTGTTACTCGAATCATAGTTGCAGTAAGATCTGTTATAATCTCACCTCAATTGTACTTTTGAGAGAAAATCTTCAAAAAAAAAAAATCCAATCAAAACAGATCAACAATCGATTAGTTTACCAAATCTACAAAAATCGAATGAATTAATCAATCGCTTTTGATTTGTAGGTTGCAAAAGAAGAATAACAGGGATGGAATAGTGGGATTCACCATCAAATAGAAAGAAATGGGTAATTTCTTCTTCTTTTATTCTTGGTTCATAACTGAGATTTAATCGATCTCTCGATGCACTTTCCTGATTGCAAATTAAACTTTATATTTGTAATAAAAGTATCTTAATCTCTATTACCCGTTAATTATTCTCGAATTTGTTAACTTTTGCTTTTTTGACCTAAATCTGAACTTATTTTTGTTTGTTGACCAAAATCTGAACTTGATTTTTGTTCTTGAATGATTGTTCCAGCTTGTATTTCTAGTTCTGGTACTTTATCCCCTTCTTACAGTAGTGATGGTGGTGGATCTTACTTGATCCGTTAAGGTATTACGCCTTGATTCTTTATTATCTCTTCAATACTTGTTATACTTCATGATTACAGACTTTTGTATACTGATAATCAATTTTTGGTTAGTGAAATCTGGGATTTTACTGGTATGGTTATCTTTTTTTGGAATATTAAACTACTGAGAATGTTATTAGCTACTAAGAATGTTAATAGGCTATCTAAAGTTGCAAACATTATTTTCTGCTTGTTTTATGTTGTTGGTTTCATATATGCATCATATATATTGCAGTGTATCTTTAGCTTTGTATCTATACTAATAGGTAATGCTTTGTATCTTTAGCTTCATGTGGAAGTTTTTCATATTTAGGATGTCTTATCCCTCTAATTCTATTATTGTACGTAAGAACTCAACAACATTAAGTATGGCTTTTGTGGATTGAAACCAGTTGATGAACCTGATCCTGGAAATAGCGTGAGCTTGTTAGTTACCTTAAAAGTGTAGGATACCAACATAGTAGTTAGCTTGTAGTAAAACGAAAATTAAATCAAAATCTAGGTACATGCAAAAGAACTTCTGCAAAGAAGAACTTTGGGCCTCGGGTGCTTGTTTTGCTTGTTTACGGTTAAATTCCGTGTGGATGTGTAACTGTTGATTACATATGCCATATGCATGTGTAACTCAAAGTTACACATGCATTTTGTATGTGTACCAGCTAGTTACACATGCTTGTTTTAGTAGTGTTTAGAGTATGGATCTGTAATTACTAGTTACACATGTTAATTATGTTACTCATACAAGATACAACTGTGCAGCCGATGAGTCATGAAAATAGGGGTTCTGGTGGAGCAACAGTCCAAAAAACGCAATGAAGTATCACATTTGCTGACGTTGCAGGAGTCGATGAGGCTAAAGAGTAATTGGAATATATTCTGGTATGCCTAAGAACTTTGTTTATTGGTTGGTAGACTGTAAAAGAAGTTACATTAGCATCTACTAGTTATATACCTTTCAAATTAGTATGTTTCATTTTTAGTTGATTAAGTGTTATAAAGTAGATTTTACTATTTAAGAATCGCAAGTAGCTCTGTGTGATGTCCCTTTTTCTAGCGCTAATGAAGAATATGCTATGAGTACACAAGACACATGGATGTGTAACTGCAGGTTACACAAGCCATATGCATGTGTAACTTCCATTCACACAAGCCATTGTATGTACTCTGTAATCATTATCAGATGCTGATGCCGCTACTGATCATTTATTTTCTTCATAGTCCTTGGTTTTCATGTCTTGTAATTAAAAATCTTTGGTATAAGTCAGGATTTTGCTCTTTGCTATGCGTAGATGATATATATTATTCATGATGTTACATGGAGTCATATGGTGTCTGAAGCTCGGTAAGAAAAAATAAATTTGTCAAGTACCATGGTTGTTCTTGAAACACAAGAGATCCTCTAGTTGGGTGGTTTTCATAGTGTTGTAATAGAGGTAGCAGTAAAAACTTTCATGTTTGAGATTATGATGGTTTGATAGGTAGTATCTTTGAGTGTCTTCAGATTACATAATGGTTGGAGAGGTAGTAGATTTTGAGTGTCTCCAGTGTCACTAAGATATGTGTTATTTCTATGTCACCTTCATGTGAGACTATTTATTGTTTTAATAGCAAACCACCATTCTATAGAAAGAATTTATTTCTAAGCTGTTTTTCTGTTTGCGTTAATCCCCTCCCATGTATATCTTTGTAGTTCATCGCATGCATATTTTCTTGTAAAAATGTAGGATAATACTGATTATGTAATAGAGTTAGCTTATATATAAAATTTTATATTGTGCAACTGCGGCGTACACAAGTCATATGTATATGTAACTGCGAAGTACACATGCCTATGACATGTGTAATTGTGGGTTACACATGTCATATGCTTGTGTAACTTTAGCTTACACATGTTAATTAGATGTGTAACTAATGATTACACATGCATAACTATTGATTTTATGGCTTGGTTTAGTTAAAGGTGTAATTGGGGTTTAAGATCATCAATCTTGCTAAGGTATGTTCTTTGGGTTTCATTATTTTCCTTCCACATTTCTTATATTGTCCATAGACTGGTAATTTTCATGGATTTATGATGTTTGTTAGAAGAAAAAAAACTTCAGATTTGTTTGGATACAAGATTCCAATATAGTGTGTAAGACCCTCAACAATATTATTACAGTTTTATACCATTGTATTGCCACTGTTTAAGATCCAAAACTAAAAGGGAGGTGTTATCTATTGATGATGTTGTGTCTCAGTATTTTATTTTTATCTATTGCTTGCATTCTGCTTGGTTTTTTGAATGATGGAGTGCGTTAAGTTGAATGATTTTTGAGTTGCTGAATTATGTCTTGTTTTTGTTAGTTGATTTGGGCAAATGAATATGAATAGGGGAGTTGTTGGTGACAAATGGTCCATGAGGATTTTGTGGCTCTGTTCTATTGGAAGTGTTGTAGGTATTAAGCTTCATAGTTTTTCTTTGAACTAGATAGATATAAAGTTTATGAATGTGTAACTCTCATTGTACCAGTCAGACACATGTGTAACTCCTAGTTACACTAATGAGACACATGTGTAACTCCAAGTTACACTAGTCATATGCATTTGTAACTCCTTCTATCATTAGTCATATGCATGTGTAACACCTGTTTACACATGCTAAGATAAATTATCAGGTTCCTTTTTGTGATATTTGTTATTCTCTTTGTAATTGTTCTATAATATTATTTCATTCTTTTTGTTCATCCAATCTAATCCCATGGATATTTATTTTGTTGCAGATATGGAAGCATTTTGTAATGAGGAAGACAAGAAGGGAAGAAACAATCTCGATTAGAGGATTTCGTGGCTCATTTCTAGGATTTTGTTTTACATATCTACTGTTCTAATTTGTTAATTGTATTCAATAACATCCAATTAATAGATAAACAGAGAAATTATTGTAAATGAATATTAAAGCAATACATGTAATTTTTGTAAACGAATATTTTTTTTTTTCCTGATGTGTAACTGTTGACTACACAGGTCATATGCATGTGTAATCCGTGGATACACATGTCATATGAATGTGTAACTTCTTATTACACATGCCATATGGATTTGTAACTTCTATGCATGTGTAATTTTGGGATACACATGTCATATGTATGTGTAACTTCTCGTTACACATCTTTGAATACACAACATGAATGTGCAATTTTTATGCATGTGTAACTTCTGGATACACTTGCAATATGCATGTGGTCAGAGGTGGTAGTTGGTAGTGTTCGGTGGTGGTGGTGGTGGTCGTCGGCGGTGGTGGTTGGTGGTAGGTCAGTGGTGGTCAAAGGTGGTGGTCGGAGGTGGTTGGCGGTGGCTATGGTGGTTAGAGGTGGTTGAAACATCATCACATAATATTTTAATAATTTTAGGCTTAAATTTAAATTTTATTTAATTATGGGCTTGACAAGATGGATAAGGGTATCAAGGTCTTTCAATATTTCGGGGCCTAGATTTAAACTTCTTTTAATTAAGGGCCTCATACTATGGGTGACCCATGAGTGGGGCTTTAGCCTAAAGGGGAAATTATGCTAAGGCCCCACCCATGGATAACCCATAATATCATGCCCTGGGGTGCCCTTATCCAAAGTGAGGGTGCCTTTATCACTTTTCTCCAGGGGTCCAAAAAACACTTTTCGAGCAACTTTTTTCTCATAAGTGTAATTCTCCAAAAACACCTAAACAAACATAAAAACACCAAAATTAGTACAAAAATCGAGACTAACAATAGAGACACTGAGGACAATTTAGACACAAAAATGTGTCTATCATGTAACTAGCAGTTACACATCCATCTGAATAGTGTAACTACAGGTTACACATACAATCCACCAACATAGTTTTTTCACATATACTATATTATTCCATATACCACTACGGTTTAGAGTTATTTTACTGTGTGTATTGAACATAATAGAAGCTGGGTCTCAGTTGGCGCACTTAATTGAGTTGTGAAGAAAGCAACGGTGACGTAAAATACATTTACCTTCGCTAGCAGTCCTCTATGTGGATGCAAGTCACATATCAAGTGTTTCTAGAATATCTAGTCGACGATCCATGAAGCCAACAACCTACAAAGAGAAAGAAAAAAAGTCAAACCAAATTCAAATTATCAAGCAACTATGTCAAGTTAGTAATTCAACTGAAGTATTCTCTTCCAGGGAGTTCAGGTAGTTGATTAATTTAGGGTTAGAAAGGTACTGAAGTCTACATATAACAAGATTAACTCCGTCCATGGAACTGACTCGGTCATTAGTTTCTTTTCTTACCCAGGAATACAAAATGCATGTGTAATCAGTAATTACACATGCATATGTCATATGTAAACAGTAGTTACACATGCATATTATCATGTGAAACTAGCCGTTACACATCTAATATGCATGTGTAACTAATGTTTACATACCTGAGCTATTCCCATTACAAACCAAACCAGCACCAGTACCTGTAATGTTAACTAGCCGTTACACATATAATATGCATGTGTAACTTGCAGTGACACATAAAATCAGTACAATACTTCATCTCTATATTTCCTCTAAGAAACTTCTCTATAGCTAGTTTTATATTGAGCGAGCCTCCCACTACATATTTCTATCAGTTTGATTAACATACCAGTCTTGTTCTTTCCACTCGATCCATCAGGATCCTATTTCAGCAAACCGACAGATCATATCAAGAGCTTTACGAATAAGTTTCTTCTTAATTGTCAACTGAGTACAAATCTCAGCACCAACCTAACTTCATTTCCTTTATTCCATTACCACTGTCTTAACTGCAGCTGCACTAGTACCTGTAATGTTAACTCCTAACGTACATCTATCTGAGCATCATTAACTCAAACCATTTTGATTCTTCAACAAGTGCATACCTGAGCTATTCCCATTAATCCCATAGCTATATCATAGAAATAAAAACACCATATCATTACAAACCAACGCCAAATCTGCATTTGTACCACTTGCACACTCCTACAGCTCTCTATGAACTTTCATACTCTGAAATCAACACCATCATAACCTGTAATTAGCAAATTCATACAGCTTATCATTCCTATCTAAAAATACACACATCAATCTAAATCAAATCATCTTAAATTAACAACTCATTATCATCTGTGCATAATTAGAACCAGTTTACTTCTTGAAAATTCAGGCATATATACAAACTAGTAAACCGATTTACCCATCATTTCAGCTTCACTGAATTATCACACATCTAATTGGCATGTGTAACTAGAAGTTACACATTCAATTTGCATGTGTAAGTAGCAATGACACACCCAATTGACATGTGTAACTATTAACTACACATCCATATACCTAGCATACTCTTAAAATCCGAAGGAAACCACTTCGCAGTTGAACAACATTTTGAACAAATCCGTTTTATATTATTTTTCACAATTAAATCAGCTAAAATCTAGTAACAACCATGATAAGTTAGGTATTCCTTAAACCAACTAACAACTAATTTTTGTCGCCTGCATATGATGTTCAAGTAGAGCGATAGACATATAGTTGTATCAAACCTTCTTGCACCTTTGCACCCTTTCATTCAGTAATTCTCCTCCAGAGGTAATAACTTTGGCTCGGATAGTGCTATTTCACAGAGTGCCAATATTCTGAAAACAACATAATATTTCTTGCAGTCAGCTCTTTCGTTCAATTCTCATTCTGAAAAACACCACCATTGACTTTAAATATTCCTCTAAACCTTCTACAAAACCACCATCTCTACCGCCATCGCCTCCTCATCCTCCTCCAGAACCTGCACATCCACCACCAACACAGATTCATTAATCAAACTCAACATGTGTAAACAAGATCCAAAATACGTAAAATAAAAACACCAACAAGTCATCAGTTGACTCCATTAGCTAATGTTGACAGCACAAAACTAAAATTATCCACTCATTCTACGGTAAAGTAGAATTTATTCATAGAATTGTAACTATTAGCCATTACTTAAGTGCTTGAATCGATTCAAATCTTGCTTCAAAATGTAGTTAAGTGCTTCAACAACAACAAACCCAACAAAACCTAGATTTAAAAGCTGTTGATTCAATAAAAAAATGAGAGAAATCTTACTGATTTTCAGATCTTTTCTCATACGATGATTTCATTTCTACTGCTGTTGAAGATCTTCTTAATTCCATTGTTGAATCTGCATAAAAAGTAAGTAATTAGGGCTAAAACGACATTGAAGATCTTCGATTGATTAAAAAAAAAATCAGGTTTTTCTTCTTCTCATATCTGAACAGAATCAATCAAAATAAAAATCAAAAACCTAATCGAACTAAGAAAAGTAAGAATGATGAACCTAATCAAAAACCTAATCGGAAATGATTTTTGCTGCTTCGAATCAACTGAAACTCATATTCGATTCAAAATCTTCAAAAAGACCAGTCGATCCAACGAAAACCTAACCTGATGCAGTTTAAAAACCAACTAAAACCTAGATTCAAATGAAATCGATTAAATGATTGATTCATATTTGAAGATTAACTGATGATCAGCTGCAAAAACTACTGGATCGATTCATCTTCTTCTTCTTCATAGATCTGAAACGCTGGAGCCGAGAGAGAAAGAGATGGAGAAGAGAGAGGGAGAATAAAGAAATGAAATATCTTCTGATATATTCCTCTTGTATATATAATAAAGGGTAGTGTTGTCATTATTAAAATTCATAAATTAATTATGGGCCAGATGTGAAGAAACTTTGATATTTTGGGCCTAGTAATATCATTTTCTGAAAGTATGGAGTTGACAATGTATGATCCATTTAGTAGGGCTTCTATATATTTAACCCATATAGTATGGGAAAATTAGGGGGAGATCCACAAAAAAAATTATTCTCATTGTTAGACCCACAATTAATTTTGGATATCGTGACACCCATAAATATTTCTGTGACACCCATAATTATCCGAAATTATCAAAATCTGTCTGCATGACGATTTATGCATCCGCATTACGTGTTATGCATACTGTTTTTTCAGGGATAACTCGTTATACATCCTAATTTTTCGGGGGTATAATTGGCAACGCAACTTGGATATAACATATCTAAAAATGTGCGTCTTGGAATTTTACAAATTTTATATCGTTGGAAATCTTTTTATGAGAGCTACGCAACAAGTACAAACAAGAATATCAAATTTTTGTTTTTCACGAAAAAATCGGAGGTGATCATCATTTTAGGCAAAATTTTCGAAAACTTGATACATAACCATTATGCAGCCACCAAAAAAGATGCATAGCATAACACATTTTGCAGACGCATAACGAATTATGCAACCATTTTCTTGACTGCATAACAAATTATGCATCTGCATCACAAAGTTATGCATCTATAACAAGTTATGTAGCCATTGTTTTGGTTGATTTTAGTGCGTACATAAAAAATTGATGCATAATGCATTATGCATCCATATTTTCGAATACATAACAGGTTATGCATCAATTTTCTCAACGCATAAAAGATTGTGCAACAATTTTCTCGATGCATAATGCATTATGCAGCCATATTTTCGGATGCATAATAGGTTATGCATCAATTTTCATGATTGCATAACATGTTATGCAGATATTATTATTGGTGCATGACAAGTTATGCAGTTTTTGTTTTTGTTGGTTTCGATAGTGACAAAAAAGTTGCTGCATAACAAAGCTATGCAACTGTTTTTCACTGATCGCATAACAAGTTATGCAACAAATTTTGTAGATGCATAATAGGTTACACATCCATTTGCACGACTGCATAACAGGTAATGCACATTTTCACATATTTTTATATCTATGTTGTTCTCTCAAAAGCATAAAAATTACATTAAGCATGCAACAAGAGAAATTTTATACATGGGCAGCAGCATGCATGCCACCCTACCGTCCACCGTCATAGTCTGCAAGATGAAAAATCAACTCCCATTCTGCACCCCGCTATGGAGTGAAATAAATCAACAACTACACTCACTGTCGAAGACCATATTTGGGCAACAACCCATCACTACCAACTATTATTTCAGCCATCAAGAACACTTCATTTCAAGCACAATCGAAATATCCATTCCGTTTGTAATAATCAAATTCGAAATGCATAATTTCGCACTACAAATTCATACTGCCCAAATCTTTTTCTCCGTGTTACATACCCACATGAGAACCACAAATCACCACAAATCCAAAACACCACGTTGGTGTTGAGAAAAATTGAATTGGCTTAAATTTCAACCACAAAACACCACAAATCTATTCTTATTGTTGCTCTAGAAACTCAAAATAATCAGTACTTGCATTTCCTCCATTCACGTCTACAGAAATAGTCTTACAGTCACCATTAAAACAAGACCAGATTAGGTCAAAACCCATCTCTAATTCCACCGATCTAAAAACCCTTCCAGTGGTGGTTCTTCCATTTAACAACCCTTAATGAACCTGGTGTTAGTGCTTCCATTTATCAACTGTCAAATTGAACAAACAACTATCAAATTACAAGCAGCGATTAGTACTTACTTAGTGAAATGTTGCTGCTGCGGGAGATGAAACCTATACCAAAATCAAAAATACCGAGACCAACATCCAAAATAAAGATACCAAAATAAAGAGACTCTTTACCAATCAAAAATAATCGAAACCGAGACCAAAATTATTCCATTTATATACACAAATCTT
This sequence comes from Papaver bracteatum, assembly GCA_023529315.1. NCBI lineage: Eukaryota > Viridiplantae > Streptophyta > Magnoliopsida > Ranunculales > Papaveraceae > Papaver > Papaver bracteatum. Next base: position 1,635,373 of record JAJJWX010003811.1, on the reverse strand, counting down.
GGGTTTTTTTGGACATCATGCAATATAAAAAACCTTGAAATCTTCAAATTGAATCCATATCTAGAACAGAAAATGATCACATTAAACCTATGAAATAAAGAGAGAAAGGGGAAACAAAATCTCACGAGTTGAATCGATGAAACATCGAGAGAATCCTTGTTCTCCCTTTTTAGATGAAATCAAGATGAGAAATAGAATTAGAAAACAAAATAAAAAATAGATGAGAAGCTGGGATGCACGGACGCACCGATTTTGGTGCAGTGTCCGCGTCCGACTCACGCCGGACGCGCGTTTGACGCTGACACGACGCGTGTCCGACGCACTAAATACGCGTCCCGTGCGCGTCCTTTTTGGACCTTGTGATGACTTGGGTTTGAAGCATTTTTTTTCCATTTTCATTTAAACTTCTTCCTTTATTTTTACTATTATTAACTAAATGAAGAAAGACAAACATTTAGATCAATCATGTAACTCTTTATTAGGATTTTTGTAATTGGAAATACATCACATATACCCTTGGTTGGGCATGTGTTGTTCTAATAATGCAATTTGATTGTGCCATGTGTTTAATAGTGATTGATTGCTTGACCTTCGGCGTGTATAAACAAACGATCTTTCATTTTCTTTTGAAATTTATACACATGTAGCATTATTTTCTAATTTTTAGAATGGAAATACTTGACTTTGCTGTATAAATACATAATTATATATATAAATAAAGTATGTATATACGCGTCTGCGTCCTAGTTTTTTGAGAATTTTGTAGTGTCCGCGTCCGCGTCGCGTCGTGTCGTGTCCGCATCTACGCGTCCGCGTCCGTGCAACCCAGATGAGAAGAAACAAAATATAAGCGAAAACGATTTTTTTTTAACAATTATGGGCCTGCGAGAATTTTCGCTCAAAAAATGGGCGCGCCCGGGGTGAGCATGGGCCGGTTTTCGCCTCATCCGCATTCAATCCATTGCACTACGGATTTCAAATTTAGCATCCGCATCCAATCCATATCGCACGGATGGAAGGATTGGATGCGGATAATCCAATGGATTTTTTTTAGTTAAAATTTATAGTAAAGAAAATAAATCTAACACAAATGACTCCTTATAAAACCTACATATCTTATATATGTATACAAATATAAAAATGTCATATACAACACCCCAAGCAAACATCTTAAAAATTCCTAAATGATTCATAGTATTTTCTAAAACTACATAAATCCCCTTAATTTAACGAATATGGATGTCCAACGGATTTTCAAGGTTGCATCCGGGCCCGATCCGTTATCCGTTGGATTTCAAAAATTCCATCTGCATCCAACCCATTCACGAACGGTCCAGACATCCATCCGCATATGAACAGTTGGTCCCGGTTAAATCCGCGGATTACGGGCCAAATGCTCACCCCTAGCGCCCGTGAACTTTTCTGATGGTGGGGTTTTACAGTAGAAAAAATCTGAAAACTGGGTGTGGTAGTAGTTCTCACATATAGTATTGGGTTCTAGTATTTTTCACTAGCCTAAAAACCCCATGAAGAAAATGATAGGCCTTAAACGATTACTATAGGCCCAAAACAAGCCAGGGAAAAAAAGGAAATGGTTTAAAAATTTGGAGACCCAACTATAACAACTTGAATTTTGGGTTTACATCCGGTTAAATCCTGATCCAGTTCCCAGAGTGTTACAGTCATGATGATATTCGGTGTTGCATTCATGTTAAAAAAAAATGTGACCAGTATGGTAGAGCCCGGGGGACCAAAATTAAAAGTTTTTGAATTAAAGATTTGGTTGAGCTGGTTTTTAGCAACTTTTGACATCTCTTCAATACACGACACATGTAAATCACTTGATCCCAATTTTGTTGGAAGAGAGAAATACTGGCACCAAAAATTCTAATGCTTCCTCTAAAAACTCCAAACTGGGAGTGAACTCCTGCTCTACACACAAAAGAGAGGCTTCATGATCAATGGCTTTCATAGGCTTAGAATTTGTATGCAGACAACCAACGAGCTCCTTTTCTTTTTGTGTTTCTTTTCCACCCTTAATATCAACTTTTACCGGTAGTTTTGCTCACTATGGTGTGAAACCATGAAGTTTGAACTTGGAAGCGCAATTTTCTTAATTGGAGTTTGGAATGCCACCAACTTAAACCAAACCAATCCCCTAAAAAAAAGGTCAAATTCAGACTCTTCTTCATTATCAGTCCAAGCACTAGCGAGCTATGTGCAAGCAGCAGGTAACTTCTCCATTTTGAAATTTTCATTCCCCAGTGGCCTTATTCTTCTTTCTCTGTAATTTCTAAGGTAAAGTCTAATTTCACATTGGATTAGGTCAAAATTAGTTTTAAAAATACTCCTAATTCCTCCCATTAGAGACTCTTATTGGTCTTGGTAAACCAAACAAAGGAAGGGAGACGTTGCCAAATGGCTGACTCTCTGCAGTGTTCTTGACTCCTGTAACAAAGTAAGGACATTGACTTATTCCTCCAACAACTTTCTCAAAAGTCAATTTAGTCAACCCCAAACCAGAAAACTTAACTTAAAAAACAGAAAGAAGAACAGAGGAGGAAATGGACTACGAATCTTAAGATAAATGAATTTGTAGAAAACATAATAATTTCATTTTTCATCTCGAAATTGAGATTAATTCTAGATTTACATTTTGTAATAATAAATTTTACATTGACGTAAGAATTTTTACTACTCGAATTTCCTTTGAAACTAGTACTACTGTTACTACTAAAACTAAAATTATAATCAAAGAAATTAAACGGGACTTCATCATTTTCAAAATCAAATCTTCCGGAAAACTCAACTTTATCTTCATCATCATCATTGTAAACTGAGTCTGACCCACTAGTTGGTGCTGTTGTGGGTTCGTCGACTGATATTGTCGAAAATTCGAATTCCTCTCCGGCAAAATTCACACTTTTTTGACAATTCTCATTTCTAATGGTGATCCAATCATCTTCGCACTCCCAATTGGGTTCAATTGGTGATGAAATTTTTCTTAGTCTGTCCATAACAGAAATTGAAGAACAGCCGGTTGTAACATTACGTGGTGTTTCGATAACCTCTTCCATTGAATCCCAAAAATCTTGATCAAGTATACTTGTTGGAGATTTCATTTTAGATTCTTTGAATTGCTTTGAATTGAATTCATCAACAAATGGATGTTTAAGGAGCTGATTGGTATTCCATCTCTTTTTTGGATCCCTTTCCAAACATTTACATAAGAAATCCTTGGCATTTTCTGACAAAAAACTTGGAAATTCAGGAACTTCCCCTGAAAATGCAATTCTATAGAGGACAGAAACTGCGTCATCACCATCTGATGCCCATGGGGCACGTCCAGTAGCCATTTCAATAATTGTGCAACCAAGTGCCCAAATATCAGCAGGACACCCTTGTTCTTCACCGCGTGCAACCTCTGGTGCCATGAATACCGGTGTACCTGAAATTCTGGACGAGTCTTTGATATTCGAAACTTCATCAATCCATTTAGCACAGCCCAAGTCTGCGATTTTGGCACCATTTTCCCCAATCAAAATATTTCTCCCTTTAATATCACAATGAACCAATCCATTTGAATGAAGATAATTCAACCCACGGAGAATTTCACCAGTATAAGATTTAATCGAAAATTCATCGAGCTTTCCCTTTTGTTCTTGAATTGCTTCAGTAAGCGTTCCGCCGGAAACATATTCCATAAAAAGATTATACATTAACTCACCATTTTCATTTGTAGTATCAGAACCAATGTACTTGATAATTTGTGGACAATCAAGCGCAGAAAGAATGGTTTCCTCTCTTTTCAAGAATTCTGCTCGATATAGCTCTGCGGATTTCACAGCGAAAAGATCACCAGTTTTTTGTGAGGTTGCGACGGAGACCATAGCTGATGATCCACGACCAATTGTTTTGCCTCTGATCCAATTCATTGTAATTGAGTTTAGAGAGAGAGAGAGAGAGAGAGACAGAGACAGAGAGTTTGTGAAGAAGGAGGAAAGAAAGAAAGTGTTGAGTTGTAAAAATGTTGGTTTGGTTTTAGCTGTAATGTAAGCTGGAGAATGACTATATATATACGTAGACTATGATTGGGGGGTCTTTGCTGGTTAGAGAATTTAACGCAACACAACAGCACAAGCAAAACAATTTGTCCAAGTGCGGCTGTTTCTTTTACTTTTTCTCTTGTTCTTTTCTCTCTCACTTAGAAATGAAAATTCATCGGGTTTCCTCCACGTGTCAAAAAGAGATGGGTTGAGAGCTTTGGCCGTTTGGGCGGCGGTTGCTTGGCTTGAAATAAAGACTTCCCACATGGTAACACGTGCCTAGGTTAAGGGTGTTTTTCAGTGTAATTACTGCAGTAAATAAGGTAAAATTCTGACTTTTTACTAGAAGCTTCTATGTAGCCAACAACCAGAAATGATGACCAAAGAAGTGACGGTAGTAAAAGAAAAGAAAACGTATTTGATAAAACTTGCGAGAATTATGCGGAATGGTTGAACGAAAGGGTAAAAGGTCATGTGCAGGAAGAAAGATAAGGTATTCGGTGGTTCGGCCAGTGCAGATTGGCAAGGAAAAGTATTTTTTTTTGCTGGAAAATTGGAATTGAGTTTGATTGGAGGGAATTGGATATTCTGATCTCTGATTCGTTTTATTATATTTAGTGGACTTTAATTTCTTAGTAGTATATTATTTAGGTGTGGGTTCACATTAGTGGAGTAGTACAAAAAGATAAATATATGTATACGGTTGATTTTAGGTAGTATATCTTTTAAATTTTCAGTATTAAATTTGGCAATATTTTTCTGATCGAAAATAAAATAAACCTTGAAGGGAATTAAATACGATTGCATGTTGTTTGCTGTTATAGCAAATTAAATTTTGAGTATTCAATATTGCAATAAGCAAATAACTGCCAGTGTTATTTTCCGCTGTATCTGCAAATTGATTCTCAGTATATCGTTTGCATTTACAGTAAATTAAATACTGTTTGTCTGCTGTCAATGCGGTTGAGATGAATGATCAATTGCAGATACTTTACTTGGAAAATGTCATCCAAATTTCCTCCCCGGATAAAAGAAGAAACTCAATTTTGTCGAACACTAACCTACTTGTATTATACAAACAAATAATTGAATGGTCAATTTGGGAGTTGACTTCCGGACTAACCAATCCAATATGTTTGACCAGCTAATCTGACTGCCGGATTGGCCACTCAACTTCTAATGTTTTTTTTTAGTTCACCTTTTCCATACAAGTAACCGTACTTTGTCTTTCATGGATATCCAACCATCTGGAATAATTCCATAAACCTAAATTGTGGCCGGTGAAGAAACATATAATAGGACACATGGTAGAGTCTATCCATTACTAGTGATTCAAGTGGATAATGATCATAAAACCCCACAAATGGAATTATTTGACCAATGGGTTGTTCATTGGGACAATACTAATATTAGGTATCTTGCCTATTTGGGGCGAATTGGGACAATCTTGATCTTAAGTATTTTGCCTATTGGGAATTTGCCCCAAATAACAACTTGGGAAGGTGGTTGTTATTCTAATCAAAAGAATAATTCTCTTAGAAAATGAAAATACCAAATACTACCATTTACTCCATACTTTTATAGAGATACCAAAGGTTAGGGTAGGATTACAGATAAGGTGAGGTCAGTAATTAATATAATATCCGAAAGAATCAAAAGTTAATAAAGGTTGTGTGAAATGAGATGTTGTTGATCAAAGGGTTTAGGGTTGGTTTAGGAACAAGTAAAGGTTTTAGGATCAAAGAAAAAGTAAAGTAGAAACTAAAGAGAGAGTCAAGAGTGAATGAGAGGGAGACTGGGCAGATCAGAGACGTTGTAACAAACCAAACCAATTCTAAAAAAGCTTTGATTCTCATAATAAAACCGACAGTTGGAATATGGTTGTAAAGAAAAGCTAACCTCTACCTCTCTGTATTTGTGAGTAAAACCTACATCAATGGAAAGCATTCATGGCCAACATTTGTGAGTTGTGGCTCGACTAGATCCCAAGAGTAGTCGGTTATCAGGGGACTTGGGATCATGTCCACTACACCTATCTGTCTTTATGAGTTCACAAATTAGATTTCGCAGTATGTTCACTGGTCCAATAATAATCCATAGGCGTTGTGTTTTTGCTAATACTGTCACCGTAATACAATGGAAAAATTAATGACCTGAGTTTAAAACTCGTCACCGCAATTTATTTTTTATTTGTCCGAAAAATATAATTAAAGTGTAGTTTTCCTTGTAAAGAGCTCCCGTTACATGGATTCACATCTGCAATACTATTACTGGTGAGTCCATAACAAAACAATCAGTCCGGCCTACACTTTTCTAGTGATTGTCCGTTTGAGATTAGTTGGATGTTAGTTAAGAGAAAAGGATCACCTCCCAAAAAGAAAATGAAAGCTGAGAATGGAGGGGAGGGAAAGAGGTTCAAATTCTTTCTTCTGGAAAAGGGATGATTAGATGCGTCCCTTGTAAGTAAGCCAATCATTTATCCACACAACAGAAGATTATTAGATTCTGGTCCGTTCCGTTCCTCATAGGATTCCAAACAAGTATAATTGTCGCTTTTCATGTACGCATAAAAACAACCCAGAACAAACAAATACTCATGTGTTGTGATACTTGCTTTTGCCTCTTTGCTTTTTGCTTCTTTCGGTTTTACTAATAAAAAAGAAAAGGCTTATTGGTCTATATCAACCCAATGGCTCCTGTCGAATGCGTAGGTTATAAAGGTAGGAATGGATCAATTAGTTTGTTCAAGTGTAAGTTTTGTTTGGACGACTAACTTTTAACTTTTAGTGCTTGCCACATAAATCATTATATTCTTAGATCACAAATAATAGATAGCAGCAAAGAGAGATAGCACGTTTATATGGAAAAAGAGAGAGTGAATGTCTGTGTGTGATGGAGAGGGTTGGTGTTTGGTAAGTTGTGTGTGAGAGAGACTAACGCATTTTGTTTGTTTGGAATATTTTTGTGGACAAAAGGGTTACAAGCAGGTAGTTTGTTAGCTTGAGCTGCTTAGCTATCTAATTCTCCCATCCCATTTCATGTTTTGCTTTACGTTCGGATAGAGGAAAGTGAAAGCTACGGAGAATTGGGGGCTTAGGTCCCGTCCCCCTTGTTACATTACGATGGCTACTACTTTTTGTGATATGGAAATTGATGTTACGTCCTTGTATACTTACAATTTACTATAAGTTCCGCTAAGATTTTTCATAACCCTGAAACCTGAACCTTTCAACTTTGCTCTAGAATTTCATGCAAATTAAGTGATCCAATTAGGCAATTAGAAAAAGAGTAAAATAATTTTTTTCATCCATTACCAACAATCTTGTATAAGTACCCACAACCTTCCACGTTTTGGAAGCATAATTGGAAAAGAAAAAACTTGAAGCATGACTATGTATGGGAAAAAGGTCGTTGGGAGATTGAGATATACCAGTGGGATGGAGAGAGATGTGGCTGTGTGATGTAAGCATGACTATACGAGGACACACCCTATGAAAAGTTGGGTGTATCTAAATATTAACTACTCCTCCTATATGATTGTCCCAAAATGAGTGTGATGTGTAAGTCTTAGATTGGTTCATGTGGCATGGATTCGAAACGTATATCCACTCATTTTGATTCCAACTTTGTCACTGATTCTTGAATTCTCATAAATGAGTGACGTGTAGCTATAAGATCTGCGCCATTTGACAACTGTCAATAAGTACTGGTTAGGTAGTTAGTACTGGTGAGTCCTTCAGCTGAGCAAAAAGATTTGCTGAATGTAATGTGGACGACTGTTACTGGACCAAGTGGAATGAGGTGAAAATCTTAAATAAGGCACGTTTTAGTGTGTAGATAGGTGATTGGTCCATGTCAGTAGTATGGTGGTGTCCGTTCTTCTAGTTTGAGTAATTGAGTGGGCAATCCAACTAGCTAGATTGGGAAAGGAAATATAATACGTTGGAGTGTTTTGGAGCAGAGAAATGAAAAAGGGGAAGTGGTTAACTCACTACTGAGTTGGGGATAAGGTTAGGCCCGCTCAGTGTCGACTATAACTAGGTTTGACTTTTGCATTTCACATAAACAAAAGGAATATAATATGATGTCTTGATTTATCACCAAAGATAATAAAATCTATATTCACAAGCAACTTGTTTTTGAAGAATTCTCTTTTTGTAATTTGATGATTATCATGAAGTTAATCTTAAGGTTTCTTTTGAGTAATTACACTCTCACACGAATCTGGTCATAATTCCTTTACAAAGAAAATGGAGTTAACTTAGATTAGATTATTCTCTTCTACCGATGTCAACTAAGTTACTAGGTAATGCTAATGAGCCAATCTCGGAATAGGGTTGAATATCCATTTTGAAACTTGAATTGTCTACATGTTTGTACACTAGTCCTTGTAGAATGTGGATGGACAAATGACATTGTCAGTGAAACGGTCGAACAATATTGTGCATTGTTGAGCGACCTTGCTACAGCTGGGATAACAGGAGCTAGCCCAGATTTGGGACAAAACGTGACATAATCCGATTAGTGAAAAGGAAAATGATTTTAACATTGAAATTGGTAGCGGGTGGAAATGTGAATGCCTAATAGTCTGGATTAATTATCTCAGGTTTGTCCCCGTTTTACCATTTTCCACTGTTAAGTGAGTGTCAGACTACTCAGACCGTCAGTTATCGTTTTAATCTAAAGTAAATTTGTTTATTCTCTGCTGAGTGCTGATCGAATAAAGTTAAGTTATTGGTAAAACTGATGTAATCTGAAAACTGTGTATGGGACCCACAAACGCTGTCTTGTAATCTTGTTGTGAGTAAAGAAGTATCCAAGAACAATGTATACTCCCTGGCTCAGGTTTATCTAATGAGTGACAAAACGTGAAAGAACATGGTTTAACAAGAAATTTCCTTTGTTAAGAATGGGTTTGTCCAAAGAAAAAAAGTTCACAATACTACTAACCATTATACATAAGAGGAAGTAGCATATCTATCTGTTTCTCAAGGAAGACTACACGTAAAAGAAAAAAGAAATCAGGGATCTAAATTTTCGTGCACTTCCCATACAATGAACTCAACTTTGGATATCTAATTATTATTTATTAACTAAACGTACTCTTCTTATTAATCAATCAATTAGGTTGTGTGTCTTCCTAGTACAAGTAGTGGTGGTGTACTACTTGTCTATTAAACTAAGTATCAATTCAACTCCCTTAATTGTAATGGAAAAATGCTTAATCTGATTCATGAAGCTAGAACAATGCGACGTGCTACAAACCTTGTTAATAGGTTCGGTCTATGGTGGAGCCTGAAATCCTACTATGGGAACTCTAAATTTCCTTTAGAGTGGGCAAAAAGGCAAAAATGAGCACAAAAAAAAGGACTTGGAGCCTGGAATTTTATTACGTCTGAGAGGCAACCTAACTGGGTGAGGAACTGCCAACCCTTGCCATGAGTTGGCTCCGCCCCTGTTTAGGGTGGTAACAAAGATGAATTCATGGATAATTTCGCCGCTCAGTTAGGGGCATATGCAGATTATTATCACAGTGTCAGATATTAATGTTTGTACTAATAATGCGGGATTTTATTCCGTGGAGAAGATCAAAGAATTAAAGCAGGTGAGAGTCCTGTCCTGTCCTGTATAAGTGCGGCGGTCAATCTGATCGGATCAGTCAAGAGGGTATAGTGTCCGGATACTGTGTATGTCTTAGATAAGTTCCGGGTTATTAAGCATTTTTATATCAATAGAATTCATGATTAGCAGCCTACAAGCTATTAATCTACATAAATTTCAGATTTAATTAATGGTAAGCTAATTGTTTTATATGTATGTTGAGTATTGGAATATATGATTGGTTCTTAAGACTGGTGGTGGTGGTGGTGGTTATGAAGAGGTGACTTAACTACTCAGTCATAATGGACACAATTAAGTGGTCCATTATTATTTATATTCATTGAATTTTTGATTTTGTATTTCCACTTTTTAGCATCCTTTTGGAGTAGTATACTATTTAGCCAGGAGTGGGCAAATTCATAGATTTAATGTGTCAATCACGCTTGACATGTGGTGGAGTAGAGTAACTGCATCACTAAACCAAAGGGTCACGCAGCTTTTCTTTTGCGTGTCTACTTTTCCCTTGTAAATCTCGCACCATTAGAATAATTTTTCACACTGCGGTTAGCGCTTGTTCAAGTTACTGAAACCAACTGATAGTCTGGTAGTAAACTGGACTGCAGTAATTTGTATATTTACATCAACTACATAGTTGGATGCAATTTAAAAAAGAAGAACACCACAAGACACTAATAAGAAGAACAAAAGCTAAAGGACAACTAGATTTCAGCATCAGAAACCAGTCATTATTTGGGAACCTTTTGATTTGAATTTTCATTTGGCACAAAGAATGTTCGGAGTATCTTTTGCAAGGGGAACCTGGCTGGGATGCTGATGATTTGACCTGTATTGCCATTGTGTCGGGTATACCGTACTAGTCCAAATCAAATTCTTATGGATCATGGTAAACAAACGAATGAGAAACGGTGTTCTAGCAAATCGACAACAGATTAGCCAAAAGTGGCTAGTAGTAGATAAGAAGTTCGCAGCATCTCCTCTGGCGAGATGCAGCCTTCCCCTACATCTTCTTCACCTCTAGAGGTTCCCTCCAAACCCCTAGAGGTTCCTCTTTTGGGGATAGCAATTGTTCTTCTTCTTTTAATGTTAACCTAGTTACTGATCCAGTTATTCCTCCGGGTTTTGAACAATTCCCCTCCTCTGGTTCTCATACTTCTAATTCTCCTTGGACTTCACTCTTTGATAAGAAAAAAGTACCAGATCTTTCTTATGATATGGAATTTTACTCGTACCCTGTGATTGATGGGAAGAAATCAATGGATGTTCCATATGAAGTGTTTAATGAAGATATTCGTCAGTGTGAAGATAAGGTTATTGGAGCCTTTGTTGGTCGACGGCTTCCTTTCAATTGGGTTCGTAATGCTGTCAATAGGGCTTGGAAACCTAAAGGTAACCTTCAGATGACTATTCATGGTGAAAGTATGTTTATATTTGATTTCCAATCAGCTGAGGATAGAACTCGAGCCTTAGAATTAGGTTCTATGTTTATTTCTAATAGACTTTTCATTGTTAAACCTTGGTCAAGAACAGTAGAGCAGGAAATAGCTGAATTAAACTCTGTTCCAATTTGGATGAACTTTAGGAATGTTCCTTTATTCATGTGGAATAACAAGGGATTGAGTATGATTGCCAGCTTTATAGGTAAACCACTCATGATGGATACTCAAACTCTTAACAAAACCAGAATGAGCTATGCAAGGATCTGTGTAGAGGTAGATTTACAATGTGAATTTCCTGATTCTTTCACATTCACCTTAGTTGGGAAGGACAAAGTTGAAATTCAAATGGAGTATTCTTGGAAACCCCCTAAGTGTAATGAGTGTGCTGTATTTGGGCATGCCTTAGCTCATTGTCCAAAAATAGTTCAATCTAACCAAAAGGTTGTGCAAAAATGGGTGCCAAAGAAATTGTTAACTAATGATCATCATACTGTTTCTATGGATTAAGATGGATGGATTACAAAAACTAAAAAAGGTGGGAAACATGATTCTTCAGTTGGTGAAACTCCTGATAGTGTTAACCCCCCCCCCCCCAGTTATTAATATGGAGATTGAAAAAGAAATGCCTATTGTCTTAAAGGAGGTTACTCAGGAGAGAGTTAGTAAAGTGAATGGGACACTCCAATCTAATCCTTTTTTTCTCTTGGACAAAGGTATGGAAATTCCCCATGATCTATTAGTTCAGAATAAAGAGAATATTCAAGACTTGTCACAGCCTCCTCAACAAATTACCATTGGGCTGGATTCAGCTTGTTCTGGTTCAAGAGCTCATTTTCAGAGAAGAGAAGGTCTTGCTCCCCCAGCAATAAATCTATTTCCAAAGACTGCAGACTTAAAGAGGTCTGCTAGAGGTTCCATTTCTCTCCCTAAATTAAAATGATGTTCAACATGGGATGTTGGAACATCAGGGGGCTTAATGACCCCTTGAAACAATTAGAAGTAAAGCATTTGATTAAAACAAATAATATTGCTCTTTTTGGTCTTGTTGAAACTCATGTTCAAGTTACTAATAAACTGAGAATAAGAAATAATTTGAATCCTAGTTGGAAGGTTATCGATAATGATAGTAGTTCTAGTGTTGGTAGAATTTGGGTTGGGTGGAATCCTGTCATTGTGCAAGTCACCATAATTCATCATACTTCTCAAGCTCTTTTTGTGGATGTTTCTACTTCTTCTTCCTTGAATTTTGTGGCTGCTTTTGTTTATGGTGACAATTATTATCTTACCCGTAATGATCTCTGGAATTATTTGGCTGCTTTTGCTTCCTTCAATAATAAGCCTTGGGTTATTTTAGGGGATTTTAATTCTATCCTTCATCCTTCTGAAAAAGTTGGGGGTTCTTCTATTTTGCCTTGTCACTATGAATCCTTCTCAAGATGCATTCAAGAAACTTTCTTGTTAGATCTTCCTTATTCAGGATGTTTTTACACTTGGTCCAACTGTCAGCAAGATGGAACAATTATCAGATCCAAATTGGACAGAGTGGTAGTTAATATGGAGTGGATTTCTCAGTTCCAACTTTCAAAAGCAGAGTTCCTTCTTCCAGGTATTTCTGATCATTCTCCAAGTGTGTTTTCTGCTTTTACTTCTCGAGTTCATGGCCCTCCTCCTTTCAAGTTTTTCAATTTTTTGACGGAGGAACCTGACTTCATGGATTTGGTTAACAATGTTTGGACTCTTCCTGTTAATGGAAACCCTATGTCTATCCTTGTCACTAAACTTAAACGTGTAAAACAGCACATTATTCCTTGGAAAAAAGTAAAATTTAGAAATATTTCGGAAAAAGTGCTCTTAGCTAAAGAGATTATGCATGGGGCTCAAGCTCAGTTGCAGTCTTGCCCTTTAGACATAGATTTAGCTAGAAGATAAAGAGAGTATGTAGCTGAGTATGTCAAGTTAGCAAAATTTGAAGAATATGAAAAGAAACAACAGTCCAGAATTAAATGTCTTAATCTTGGAGACTCTAATACCTCTTTTTTCCATAATTCTACCAAAGAAAGAAGGTCTAGAAACAACATTTTGTCTCTTAATAATGATAATAATGTTACGCTGACAGAGGATAAGGATATTGCTAAAGCTTGTATTGATTACTACTCTTCCCTTTTTAATTGTGAGGATACTCATTCTAATATTGCTTCTTCTTCTATGGGCCTGAGTTTTAATTCTTGCATTCAACAAGATGATATTGATAATTTGATTAAGCCTGTGACTAGAGAAGAAGTGGTCTTAGCTTTAAATTCTATTGGTTCTAATAAGGCCCCAGGCCCTGATGGTTTTTCTAGTCATTTCTTTAAAGCCTGCTGGAATATTGTAGGCAATGATTTTGTTGCAGTTGTTCAAAATTTATTTAATAAATCTAAGATCCTCAAAGAAATAAACAATACTTTCATCACCTTGATAGCCAAAAAGAAGAACCCTGCTCATGTTTCTGATTATAGACCTATATCCTGCTGTAATGTGGTTTATAAGTGTATCACTAAAATTCTGGCCAATAGAATGAAGAATATCTTAAGGGGTTTGATAAGACCAAACCAGTCTGCTTTTATTTCTGGGAGATCAATTCAAGACAACATCATGGTGGCTCATGAGCTGGTAAGAAATTATCATAGATCTGAAGGTTCTCCAAGGTGTGCTTTGAAGATTGACTTAAGGAAAGCCTATGATACAGTAAAATGGGAAGCTATATACTATGTTCTGCAGCAAATGGGTTTTCCTGACATCTTTATTCATTGGATCAAGCTGTGTCTTTCTACTTCTAAGTTATCCATCATTATCAATGGCTCCCCTTATGGTTTTTTTTTGGAGCTTCTAGAGGTCTTAGGCAAGGTTGTCCCATCTCACCCTATTTATTTGTTCTTGTCATGGAAATGTTGAGTGTTTTTCTCTTACGGCAGGTTCAACTTCAAAACTTTGGTTTTCATCCAAGATGAAAATTGACTGGCCTTACACACTTATGCTTTGCTGATGATGTTATGGTCTTCTTTAAAGGTACTGTTTCAGCTGCTTCTAGTCTTAATACTGCCTTATCTGATTTTAGTAGCTGCACTGGGTTAGAAATGAACAAGCATAAAACTTCCCTTTTCTCTGCTGCTATGGAAGAAGATGTTCTTAACCAAATTATTCATCTGTTAGAGTGCTCCAAAGGGGAGTTGCCTGTTAAATATCTTGGTATACCCCTTATATCTACCAGATTGTCTTACAAAGATTGTATTCCTCTGTTAGAGAAAGTTGATGCTAGGATTCTTTCATGGAAATCTCTCTTTCTAGCTTACCCTGGTAGAGGATTACTCATTAAATCTGTTTTAAGTGGCATGTTATATTTCTGGTTCTCTTGTTTTGTTCTTCCCAAAAGAGTCATAAAAGAGCTCAATACTAAATTCAAAAGATTCTTGTGGGTTGGCCCTGATATGAAGAAAGGTTATAATCCCATAAGCTGGTCTAATGTCTGTCATGACTATGATGAAGGAGGTCTAGGAATTAAAGACCCTGAAGTTACAAATATTGTTGCTAATCTCAGACACATATGGGACCTTATTTCTGGGAAAGCTACTATATGGACCATTTAGGTTAAGGCAAATCTTATCAAAAATCAAGACTTCTGGACTATGAAAGTTGCACAAGATTCCTCATGGTGTTGGAGAAGAATTCTTGATCTCAGGGATTTATCTAAACAACACATAGGGGTGGTTCTTGGAGATGGCAGCACTACTAATTTCCTGCATGATAACTGGCACCCTAAAGGTAAGTTGATTGATTGGGTTGATTCTGCTGTTCTTGATTCTATTGGAGCTAATGATCATATGATGGTAGCTGATTTTATCTCTGAAGAAAAATGGGATTTCCCTGATTTCATGCAAGAAGAAATGCAGACTGTGGTACATCAAATTTCTGTTGCTGAATTTAATATCCTTGAAACTGACCATCTGGTGTGGAAACCTAGCACCTCAGGTGAGTTCTACATGAAGTCAACTTATCAGTCTATATCTTCCCATAACCCTCATCCATTTTGGAAAGATTTAGTTTGGTTTAAAAACCATATTCCAAGACATTCCTTTATCTCCTGGCTGGCTTTTCACAATAGATTAAAGACTAGAAGCAAATTATTTAGATGGGGAAGAATTCATGAGAGTTCCTGCATTCTGTGTAATGGAGCTGAAGAAACAGAAGACCATTTATTCCATGATTGTGACTTCTCTGCTGGAATATGGAAATGGCTTAACTTAAAGCTTGGTTATGTCAGAGATATACTTCAATGTTGGGATGAAGAAATAGCTTGGTGTGCTCAGAATTTTAAAAATTCAAGCTGTATTGCCACTATTAAAAAGCTGGTTTTAAATAGCTTCATTTACCATATTTGGATTGAAAGAAACCAAAGGATCTTCAAAGCTCAATATAATTCTCAAGACCAAATTAGTCTGCTTGTGGTTCAATATGTGAGAATGAAGATGGCTGCCTCTAAACTTCAAGTTGATGACAACATAAATAACAGGTGGTTTATGAATAGATGGAGTGTGGATTGTCTTTTTGTCATGCCTGAAACTATTGATTGCCGTTGGTTAGCTCCCTCTGAGGATGAGGTGATGATAAATATTGATGGCTCAAAGTCAGATAACTCTGGAGGTTTTGGTGCTGTTATTAGAGACCATAATGTTGATGTTCTAACTGCAGCACAGGGAGGAAGCTTACCTATGTATGTTCTAGCCCATGAACTTCAAGGTGCTGAATTAGGTTTGACTCTGGCTGTTCAAAAAAACTTGCTTAATGTTCACATGGCAACTGACTCAATGGCAGTTTACAACCTTTTCATAAACCCTGATGCTGCCCCCCCTTGGAGTGTGCTGCAAATCTGGCGTAGAATCAGAAAGTTGCATTGTAGACTGTCTTCCTGGAAAATTTCTCACTGTTACAGGGAAACTAATAGAGCAGCCCACAGCCTAGCTAGCAATCACCAGACTAGTAGCTGGGTGGAGATTCGTCCTGAGGAGTTCTCTCCTGATTTCAGAGAGATCTTGGCAGCTGATAAAGCGAGGAAGATTTATCGCAGAAGGAAGAGGAGAGCTGCTTAACTCCTCCCTGTCTGTTCTGTCTTTGTTCTCTTGTTTTTTTCTTTGTGTTTTGTTTCGTTTCTTTTTCCCTTTGTGTTGGTTTGGGCTTCCTTAGCCCTGCGGAATGTATAAAAAAAAAGAAAAGTTCGCAGCATCAGTTTCCAGTCTGGACTATATATGGATCAGATAATATATACTACGGAGTCCACAACTTTCGAGTGCCAGTGTCATAATTCTCGGAAATTACGCTCGGCTAATCAATCCTACTAGGGACGGCCAATAAACAACTAATTACGCCACATATGAGTGAACAGAGTTGTAGCTTTCCTACGGTAAAAGCAGAAGCACATCTGGTGTAAGATAGAGTGGCATGCGTTTTTAGCTGGCACTAAAACTCTTCGATGCATGGCTGGCTCCAGTGAGACAACATAATTCCTTCCGCATGCACATTATGGTACCATATACTCATCTTGATCCAATCTCAATGAGAAGTTTGTCTTGCAACAACCAACTGTAGCAGGACTTTGCGAGAGTGTCATGTTGATGCTTTGAGTCTTCCATTTACACCAACTGTAGCAGAACTTTGCGAGAACATCATGTTGATGCTTCTGAGTCTTCCATTTACCATATGCAGGTACATAAAAAATAGTAGGCGCCAATGCAGTTAAACCTTGGAAGATGGATTGGGAAAAGGTGTGGAATATCCCTGCTTGGAAGACATTAAACGTCACACTTAACACTTCCTCCACACTTAAATTAGCTTGGATTCTAACACAAGACTTGCTCTAAATATGGTGTCATCTGCCGACTTTCCTCCACTAGAACCGAGCAGATAAATAGCCACTTGTGGTGTGCTAAGCATAGAGAGCACCAATAAAAATACTTGCACACAGTTAAGCAATGTCATTGATATGGATTAGAGAAAAAACACGGCGTCGGCCATTGGTTTGGATGGCTCCGTACCCTTTCCAAACAGGACAAATTTCTTCTCTAGATAAAATGCTCTACAAACTTCTCTAGACAACATGCTCTACAAAATTCGTTCTAATTCACCACCATGGGATGACGTATTTGAGGTTCTAGGATATAAACTTAGCTTACAACAAATTTCATCAACTAGCCATTAGCAAAACAGTAACCATCTTGTGCAATTCCTTGCAGATAACTCGTGCTAGGGATGGGAAGGGATGGTGGTACTAAGGAGTTGGAAATTCAGTATAGAAAAAGTTATCATCAGCAAAACAAATCCCCTGCACAAGGCTCCCGGATATTGCTTGTTAGCCACCTCTGCAAAGACCATCTTGAAAACAGTCATCTTTCACAGCTATGGAATTATTTGTCTCACTAATTATATTGCTCGTCTTTTATTTTATTCTATATAAGCAAAGGCAGTACACATGTTTAAAAGAGTGCATGGTTCTAAAAGATAAAAGCATCAAACTATTGTTGAAAATATTTACATGCCCCAAAGTGCGCAAGTTCATGTCAGAGACAATACTCCTAACAGTCGAGCAGTGACAATTTTTAAACCCTGATGACAATCTTCTCCAAAAAAAAACACCGAGGAAAGGAAGACGAACAGGGATATATATATATATATGAGGATACTTGAAACGCTTACTGCCCACAGAGACAGAACCCACTCAATAAAGTTGATCAAGCTGCTTCAGCAAATCCAATCCTCATGTTGCCGTAGTCGAACACTGTGTGGTATTTACCCATGAAAATATCTCCCAAGATCCTGCAAAGAATAAGAATCCCACCCAAGAATGATAAACAACAGTTCTCAACCACCACCCCGTTAAAATGCCAACGGAACACATTTCTAGGATAATATTTTCCGGCACTATCGAACGATAGTTGAGATCAAGTAAAGGATGAAACAATACCAGAGTGGGCCACGTGGAGCAGGTATATCGAAAGCTGTAAATCCACTAATGCACTGAGCTGCTGCTCCCTCTCCGACCTTGAGAACGTACTGTTTTGATCACAAAAAGCAAAAGCAAAAACAAAAGTAAGTCATTAAGAGAAAATTGTTGTCATTGGGGTGAACAGTGAAAATGCCACTGTGGGCTCGAACTGGAAATTTCTTTTTTTTGGGAAAGGCCAGCATGGAACTCGAACTAGTGACCAGCCAGTATCAGAGATTGCCCCATGGCCAACTGGGCTATTCCCCATAGGTTAAACAATTCCATCTAGCCCTAAGTTAAATGAAAGACTCTGCTTTGAGTTATAAGTTAAAGCCAACGATGAGCAACTACGTTTTGATTAATACATGGGATGAATAACAAACCTCATGTGCGCTAAGCTCAAATTGTTTGCCAGCAATGGTGAAAGTGACATTGGGCATGGAAGCAAGACCATCACAAGCAACAGCTGATTCTCCCATTGGGCTAGGAAGTCTTTCACAAAGCTGCACAATTAACAACAGGAAGATGAGCAAAAATGTAATGCAGCCAGAAGGACAGCACAAAGAGCTGTACAGAATTTTGATGACATTTTACCTGATTGGCGTAGTCCAATACACGCTCCTGTGTTTCATTATTCCTAAGCTGGTTTTGCATCCACACAACTGCCATCTCACAAGTTGTGCACATAGCATCAGAGGATTTCTCGAGATTCTTCTTATTTACTACACTTTCGATGCCAATACTGCACATGCACAAATGAACAAATTAAATACATGATCCTAGAAATCAGAAGGATTTTCCAAGCAAATGCGGCACAGAATGATTGTTACCTAACACCATGAGTACCATCGAAGGCACATAAACCAATCTGGGAGCAGATTTTCTTGGGACTTGTCTGTAAAGCACAGTAGAAAAGATAATTCAGCGAAGCACAGTCTAAAATCCTACCGAGGGGCTATTGCGAATTCTAATGTGGTAGAAGCACTAGTAGTAGAGTCATAACATGCCAAGACTCCTTAAGCTGGAATAATTAAGGCATGACATGCACATATAGGAAATGCAGGTCAAGACTACGTTGTACCTCTGATGCTAGCAATGCAATTATCATTTCACCATATTCAGCAACTACTGATTTGCACTCCTGGCTAACGATTCCAGTTGCTCCAATGGCATGATTGATTTCCGTAATAATCGTCTAAAAGAAGTAACCAATGAGCAATCAGAACACAAAACTCAAAACATTAATAAAAATAATCTAGGATGAGTGTTACAGCTCCACAGGCAAGAAATAGCATATTGGGAAGCAAAAAGCACACAAGAAATTTGAAACCCTCCAAATTGTAGGCAACATATTGGTAGTTTAGCTAGTATCGGCCCATATGTGTCAACATTGTAAATTCCTAATTTCATCGGAGAACCAACTAGCCCTAGAAATCTGATAGGAAAATCATTAAGCTGATATTAAATATAAATATTCAGGTTTCTTCTCATGCGGTCTACAGCATGAACTAAATAGGTTAAAAAAACTGATTGGAAAATGATAAAGCTGATAACAAAATATAGATATTTGAGTTTCCTCTAATATGGTTTTTACAAGAATTAGAACATCAAAGCTATTAAGGTCAGAAAATGCTAATCATAGTTGGCCATGGTTTCAACATCCAAAACGAGGTTACTTACTGTTGGACCTGCCAACAAAGACGTCCCTGAGTCAGCAATAGCCTTGCAACCGCCAGAGCAGAATCCTGAAACATGAAAATCATTATGACTACATGAGACTCCAAGCCCAGCAAGAAATGGGAAAGGAACCCCAAAAGGACAGTTTCAAAGTTCTATGTTGTTACCAGTTGTTTTACCACCAACGAGAACATCACCCATGTTAAACTGAGATCAAAAAGTTGAATGGCCTATGTTAAACTGAGGATGAAGATCATTGATCTGATATTGTTGTCAAAAAGGATATGAGATTCAAAGAGCTCACCTGCCAGTACCCTTTCTGAGTCACAGGGACATAAGTGTGCTTCCCAATGTAATGTTTGGGATCAGAACCCCCAAAAACAATTTCACCCCCTTTTTCCTCCTCTGTATTTCGGTTCAACCAAAATGAGAAAACAGGTTCTTTGACAAGACCTTGTTTGACCATGTTATACCTGTCAATAGTTAAATCTTTTTAATACAAATAGAGGAACTCTGAAACTTACTTAGGCAACCATATC
Source organism: Papaver bracteatum (assembly GCA_023529315.1). NCBI lineage: Eukaryota > Viridiplantae > Streptophyta > Magnoliopsida > Ranunculales > Papaveraceae > Papaver > Papaver bracteatum. The sequence goes on along the minus strand of JAJJWX010003811.1, from coordinate 1,615,038 downwards.
AATCAACTATTACTGACAGAAAAAGTGGAAATGCATACCACACAGGTACGGCGTTCCCAACGGAGATCTCCTGAAAACCAAGTCCAAGTAGACCATCAAACTTAGCCACTACAAATGTGATACTGGGTTCTCTAGTTGCCTCAATAAACTCCTGCAAAAGAAGACCACAATGAGTTCAGTGCATCTCCCGGAAAATTGCTAAATGAGTAAATGAAAATGTGCACTACAAACTTCACCTGATTCTTGACGACAATGTCACCAACTTTGACACTGTCTTGGCTAAAGTATCCAGATATGGCTCCAGTACCATAACGGATTGCAGCTGCTTTCCCTGCATTAATGTTGGAACAAGACAACAATCAGTTTACATTCACAAGGCTAAAAAACATAGAAGCATAATTAACCCTTGAAACATCATAATGGAAGCAAACAATTTAACTGGTAAACCATATCAATTTTAACAACAAGCATTGTGCAAGCATTCATTAGAAACTATATGCTTCGTATACCTAAGAAAATTAACCTATGTTACAACCATAGAGAAAAATATCAGGAAGCAGACAAACCATTCTTCTTGTAGGTGCTTGACCGACTTGACTTGTACTTTGCATGGAAAAAGCAAGCAATCTACAACCAAATGCAAATCACGACATTAACTCTTTTTATTCGCTCGTTATACTATTAGGATAATAAGATCCTATTATAACCAAAAACATCTGTGTACATAAACCATACAAAATCCTTGGAAAGAAAGAAACTCACCGAGAAGTAGCACTTTGAGGATGGAACCCAGAGGTTTGAACTCCCAGTGTCGAATATCACAGTGAACTTCTGTGGAGGGCTACCAATACCAATCTCACCAAAATATTGAGCATCCATGTAATTCTTTAGAGATACAATATCAAATTCATCCGAATCTCCAACATCACCACGGAAATAGTACTTACGAACAGAAGATCCCAAAGATTTCCCATTTTTAGACTCGAGATGAGCTGCAAGTTGATCATTTGAATCCAAATTCCTCTTTTTCAACTTAATTCTTAATAATCCATCACCAGATTCGGCTAAAACCAGAGAAACCAAAAGTAGAGATAACAAAAGAACAAATAGCAGTGACTTCGCCATGTTTACCTGCAAATCCACATTCAAGAAAGACTTATTCCAAATCACATAGATCAAATACACACAAAAGACAGTTTCAAACTTTGAATCATCATTTCTATGCTTGTTTCAACCTAACAAGTTAAAAATGAAAATAAAAACCCTAGATCAGTTGACTTTTACTCCTGATCATCATTACTCAAAGAAAGCTCTTGACTACAAGAACCAAACCTTTAGTAAATCTAACCACAGTACTAAAATTCACACAAGCATCGGATAAACTGAAACCCTAGTTAGATGATTTGGAACATAAACTTAAACCCCAAACCTTATAAACAGATAAATTATATCTTCAGATTATATCTCACAAATTATATCTTCAGATTGAACACAACAAACAAGAAATTGGTTGTATTAAATTCTTACCTAATACTACTAACTACTCACAAATCGGCAAAATTAGAACTACTTGAATCAGTGAACAAGACTCTAACTTATCACTAAAAATTCATAATTGAGAAACAAACAAAACGAGGTTACTTACCAAAAAGAAAAGCTAATTCCCCAAAACAAAAAGATGAAGAAGAAAGTTGACAAATGAATGAACTAGGGATATAATAACAAACTATTTATAATAATAATAATAAACTCCACTACTACTTTGAGAGAGATATCGCTAGTATACAACTCAATGTATCAAATTTAAGCGCAAAATGTGTTTATTTACTAACACGTACATAAATTCTGGAGTTTGGGGACGAGAGCGAACCACGTGGTGGTAAATAAAACGGAGTATCGGATTTTAAATATCTTGGACAGGTTAAGCTTAGACTTTCGGTAGTGTGTATAGATAGTCGACGTTAACTTACTCAACTACAACCGTTGATATGAATGATTATATCGTGGTAACCGTTCATCAAGGATCATTATCTCCGACCTTTTCTTGGTTACATCACCGGGTTAGATACAATAGTGAAAGGAACAAATTATTTAATTCAACATTATCAATTCTAATATAATACGATGAGGTCGTTTAACTTTCTCTGCTATTGTGGTTGTGTATATAGGCACTAATATCAAACAAAGTCTAATTAGTTATGATATTTTTATGAAAGAGAGAAATGGAGTGTTTTCATTTCTAATGTTTTTTTGATTTCTTTTCTTACTCTTGGTGTTTGTTACACCACAAAATGTGAGATTACTTGGCTATTTATAGCCTGATTTTGGAGTACTATAGGGGACACATCATAACACACTTGTCCCCAAATGACTAAAAGTTGCATGATTATCATTTTTGAAGATAATCCTTATCTTGACTAACAAAGAGCAGATGGAAATTAATTCTAGCTTTCTTGTGTCTTCTTAGGTGGCGAGATGGTGGGCCACCCATATGAATCATGTTTCATAACACTCCCCCTTAGACCACCATTTCTAAAAACGTTGTCTTGTTAAACTTTTGCCGGTAAAAAACCCAATGGGACAAAATCCGGTCGAAATGAAAAGAGTACAACACCGGTAGCTTTAAAGTGATGATGGTCGTCACGAATTTTCTCCCGTTGCCGAAACCGTGTCAGGAAAAACATTTAGGAAAAATCAACTTGGAGTGAGATTTGTCACACCATGAAATGCTTCTTCACAAAATTGCGTCAAGAAAACCATTTAGGACAAAACCGGGCGCCGCATCTCTAGAACTTCTATGGATATTCATCTCGTTAGATGGTGATCATCATTCTAAGATTGTTATCTCATTAAAAACCTTGTCAGGAAAACCCAGAGGGACAAAACCTGAACGTAGGAAAATATGAGTCCTCAGAACAATGATAAATCCATGGATATTGCCTCGTTAAAACCTTGCCCTAAAAACCCGAGGGATAAAAACCAAGACGAAGGAAAAAGAGTACAACATGTCGAACTGCAGATATCATTGGACTCGCATGCCTCATTAAAAACCTTGACAAGGAAAACCCAGTGGGACAAAACCTTGACTAAGGAAAAGAGTACACGACGTAATGTCCAATATGCTCATATCCATAGTATTCCATGGCTTTACTCCCCCTGATAAGGAGTCTTATCGGTTGATCATTATGCCCGGTAGTACTGCTTAGAGTTCCGAACCACCCTTTAAAGTCTTCAGTAGCTCCAGCTTCCTTTAGTTGAGAAAACCAGTCTGATTTTCCTTTGTGCAATTTCTTAATGATCATTTGGTTGTGCCAGCTTTTATATATTCTCCACTAGCTTTTTCTGAACAATCATAATCGATTGGAGGATAAACGAGTATCCTCTACAACTAGACTTCAGCTATGAAAATATTTTAGCTTCTTTAACAAACCTGCCAAAATCAAAACTTAAACAGTCTGATTAGCTTTTATCTGTGGGAGACATTTAGCGATCTTTTATGCAAAAGGTCAAGCTTAATGGTACCACGAAGATGAGGGGAGACTTTCTTCGGACAAATGTCTCAATGTTGGTGCTGGGCAGAACCAGACTTACATGTTTACTACAAAACCAATATCAGGTATCTATAGCATATTTCATCTAATATACCATTTACACATCTTTGTGTAATACAAACCACAGAGTGATACATCTCTATTGTTGAGATGCAAATTGATCAATCTTGTAAGAGATCGAATGACTGAAAAACATGTCAGCTTGTCCATTTATACATGTCTAAACCCTTAATGTTGACGAAATTAATGGACTTCCATTTACAATACTCAACCAATAGATTGAGACCTTGTTTTATCAAGAATCTCATCTCGAACTCCTGCTTTGAGCATTTTTGTGCTTTGGAGAATTCTTCAGAAGTTCCATATCCCTGGATAATATGGTTTATGAGCACATAAGATGGTTCTCATATTCCTGGATAATAAGCATTCACTTAGACGATTAATTATGTTCGTCTTTATATGGCAAATGCATGTGACATGGTAATTCTACTGATAGGTGAAAAACCTTCAGGAATTTGTCTATGGTTATTTGTATCATGTTTTCACACAGATTCACAATAACCACATTCTTTAGATGCACGTCGAGTCTTTAAAGACTGCCAGACAAATACCAAAGAGGTAGTTGCATCCATAATAGGGAATATGTTACAGAGAAATCCATTTCAGGTTCCTGTAAAAAACTTTGTGCCATTAGCTGACTTTATTTTTCCCACTATGCACATACACCCACCTGTAGCCACTAGGGGTTACATTATCGGGTGTTGGAACTGCAAACACATGTTTGTGGCCAAGAGTAGCTCACATTATCGAGTGTTCTTGTTGCAGTACCAAAACCATGCATTTTTATGAGAAATTATTATTCTGCCTGAATCTCTCCTTTCAAGTTTAACCAATCATTCCTTTGATGACATTCCTATAGAAAGTGGTTCAATACCAACATCATCTATATTAGTATCAGTGGATACTTTGACGATATCATCAACAATCATTGGATTACTATCGCAAATTTCTCTATTTTATGCATGCCTTAAGGAAATCCTCTCATTTTGAGGTTCCACGGCCTTTGCAGAGTCATTCTCTTGTTAAGAGAACTATACTTAGAGAAATTAGATCTTCCACTAATAGTCTCTTTTAAGAGCACTATATTTCAATGATTGTGACTAGCTCTTCCTTTCAGGAGGTGCAGAATATTTTAAATCAACTAGTCATCCACGCTGAAGTTGTGTTTTAAATGACACACTAGGTACTACACTCACAGCTTCTCATGAAGCAACTTGATTTGCAATTCCTGAAGATATCAAATCTTTTGCATGTCTTTCATTGCTGAAAACATTCGGATGAGATGCGTCCTGGTTTATCTTTGTACAAACCAGGATACTTCACGTCGTTTTTCAGGCGACAGCCTTTCCTCCCCCTAACGGTGGGAAGACTTTCTCATCAAATTTGCAAATCTTGTAGTAGAATAGTAACAACAGTGGAATATAGCATGTCTCAAACAGAAAACATGACAATGGTTTCATGAGTAATAAGTTCAAAATGCACAAGAACATCAAACCATCAATGCCCAAAGACATCACTGGGATGATACAACATCAATGATTGACAAATAAGAGTTTCTTTTAAAATTTATACGAGTATAGATACACGGTTACCATCCAGGTGATATGTCAAGTCATGCATGACTACCAGACCATACTCCCATGAACCTGGTTGGTGTCCGTGGAAACTCGTTGTCAAGGTTATCGCTATATAACAAGCGACTTTAATTCTCTCATTATGCTTTCTTATAAGCATCAACTTTCGAACTAAAATTCGTGGATGCTAGGACTGAGATCCTGAAAGCAAACACAAGTGAGAGAACAACTCAATATGGTCCAAGATCCATATTTTCCAATCATATGAACTTTGTCGATAATTTCTTTGCAAAGGGGATATCTATTCACAATGATTTCAGTAGCTACTTTGAATATTATCGACAATCAAGTTATTAATCAGTTAATAAACGATCTTACATTATTCTCCAGAGTATGAGGATATCATAATCCATTGGTACCAAGTTTTAACATGCGGATATTCCTTACCATGAGATATCAACGCAACGTTTATGGATATGCTCCTCGTCAGGAGAGATATCAACTCATCACTCAAAGAGAATATGGACGTTATCTGATTAGATTGGCATACCTCAAACTAGAGGCTTTCGTCTATGCTTTTAAGCATATTTTTTTAGACGAAATAATCGCTGCGATTCCATGGCATGCCTTGAAAGGATTTTAATTTATGCCGAATCAAGCAAGCGTACTCTTGCTAGTTCTAGCAATAGAGTAATCTCCAACACCTCAGGCATTTCTCGGTGTGAGAATTTAGATGAGACACAATTGGAGTTAACCAATATCGTCGACGATTCTCCCCCTGATCCTTAGGTGGGAATGTCTCATCAACAGAACATTCAGTTCCGCATTACTCAACCTATCAAGGGAGCAACTGGGTGCATAAAAAATAACAATATCATGTAGCCCAGGAGAGGTGACTGATCAGGTTTCCTCTCTGATTTACTGTCCAGCTGGAATAATTTTAAAGAATTTACATTTCCATGTAAAATCAACAGTAAACTGTAAACAAATTTTGTGACTATAGACACTATCTCAATATCAGTACCAGTCCTGCCAAGATGACCGATAGAGATTTAAAACAATGAACAGCACTCCAGGTGCACGTACTGTGTCTTTTATATCACAACGATAGCAGAGCTTTTCCTAGCTCAAATATGGCTTATTCAAACCAAACATTATGCTACTGTCCCGTATATCTCCACTTTTGGTGGTGCGGGGTTCATCAGGTTCTTAAAACCCGAGAACTATTGTGGTTCCAATATTCAAAAATATGCCTACCACAATTGTATTTTCCTTCTTTGCCAAATATAAAATTATTTGCATAGGTACTGTTGCAAATTTAATTCACCAAATTCAGGATTTTAGGTAATAGCTCAGGCGACGAGAAGACATGATATTAACTCTAAATATCATTTACAAAAATGCAACACTCATTATTGCTCGACGTTTGTATATCTACGAGGCGCAGTTAACATTTGCAGCACTCGGTGTTGTTGACGCAACATATACAAAGTGCAAATTAAGCACTAGATATTTAAAGCTCGCCGATGCATATAATATGCGCATGTAATACACGCCGTAAAACTAGCAGGAACACATAAGGGCGCAAAATATGCAGCTCTCCTTATTGCTCACCACTATATTATATATGGTGCATATATCTTCTCTAAAATCAAGCCGAACTATTTTCCACAAATATCAATGGTGAAACGGTTCTAATATAATACCGATAAATCTCCAATTTCGTCCATTTGGCTCGACGAAATATTAATTTATCAAAGTTGAAATATGAACATATTCTTTATTTCTTAAAAGAATTTGTCTCAATATCAATTGCAGCTCATTTCTATGACCGCTGATAGAGACTGGATAACCGTGTTAACCCGGTGTTCATTTTCATCGCATTCCGACTTCAAGCGGAACGACTTTAAAATTCTGGAGATTACTATAGCAAAGGAATATTAAAATTTTTCTTTTCCCAAGGATGCAATAATTCCTTGCTCTGTCGGTATTAAAACCATTAACACCAAAAAAATCATTGGTGTACCAACAAAGGAAAATTTTATTTTCTACGCTATCCAAAAGGATGCGGAAAAACCTTCCGTTGGTTTGCTAAAGAGGAAAATAATAAAACTCTCCTTTGGATATCTCTTCGTATACCGTATAATTTTTTGTGCTCCAAATAGCACATACAAAACACGGTAATATGCCTAACTTTCTCTTCAACAATTCCTAATCAAAATAGGAAAACAAAGTTAGACATAATAAAAATTGTATGCATAAAACTACTTAGAAATAGTTAAATTAAATATGCAAGAGTTGAAGAGAATTATCCTTTTTCCGTTCGTCAGCCCAACGCCGATCACCACAGAGCAATTCGTGCTGATAACGTAATATAATACGATGAGGTCGTTTAACTTTCTCTGCTATTGTGGTTGTGTATATAGGCACTAATATCAAACAAAGTCTAATTAGTTATGATACTTTTATGAAAGAGAGAAATGGAGTATTTTCATTTCTAATGCTTTTCTGATTTCTTTTCTTACTCTTGGTGTTTGTTACACCACAAAATGTGAGATTACTTGGCTATTTATAGCCTGATTTTGGAGTACTATAAGGGACACATCATAACACACTTGTCCCCAAATGACTAAAAGTTGCATGATTATCATTTTTGAAGATAATCCTTATCTTGACTAGCAAAGAGCATATGGAAATTAATTCCAGCTTTCTTGTGTCTTCTTAGGTGGCGAGATGGTGGGCCACCCATATGAATCATGTTTCATAACAAATTCAAGATATTTTATATTTGTAGATGCTGCTAGAATATTACATGGGGAAGCTAATTCAAATATCTTTCTGATCGAAATAATGACAATATGCGTAATTAACTGAGAAAAAAATAATTAACTCGAACTAACGCGTGATTGATGTTCATGGAGATGCACTGATAATGGTAGCAGGAATTAGTAGAGGCGCGTATGATATACGCTGACCTAAAGGTAATATTGTCTGCTACTCCTCTGAGATGCTATAGTAGTTGGCAAGTCACCTTTAGGATACAACTACTGTAGTACTCCTCTATGTAGCATACAAAGAGAGCACTCTAAGAGCCTGACATTAATTAACTTGACTAAAACAGAGAAAACTCAACAATAACTTTGTTTTCAGAAAACAGAGGAGGAGTAGAAGTAGTGTTATGTCTCTGTTCAAATAACTGAAGACTACTCTCTTATACAGAGTTGCAAGAAAAAATGAACGTTAGAAAAATAATGGAATAAGAATCCCATGCGTATGACAAATATTCTCTACTTTGTCAGAAAACAATCACTAAGAAAACTGTGTAGGAAGTCAGGCATGCATATGACACAAAGAAAAGGCTGCAAAAATGACAAGAAGATTGTGTAAAGTAAAAGCTCTTGTCTGTGCAAGAGAAGCATGCGAACAGAAAACAGCGTTTGCTTTTTTCAGTTCAACAAAGAAGCACGCGTGTCAGATTTCTCAAATAAAAAAGGAAAGATTCTTCACGTGTGAGACAAACACGTACAGACAGAACGTAAAAGATTCTTTTTCTTCATGTGTGGAAGTACGAAAAAATTCAGCAAAAAGATAGGATCTTATTGAACCCACCCCCACCCCCGAGCCCGACCGGACGGACGGACGGCGGCGGCGCGCGTGCTTTTGTGCGAAGCACCGTGCATACGGGAAAGGCAACCTTGCCCTAGTTTAGGTCTTTCCATTCACACAAAAGTGTGTAGACCCAAAGGGCCATGCCCTTTAGGCAAAACCCATGGTATTTAAGTCTAAAACTCTTAAGATTTTAGTGTATGTGGGACTAATGTTTTATCCATTCAAATGAAAAAAACAACTAGTGGGAAATTGGTCTAGGGATCAAATCATGGTCCATGCACTTTTGGTTTTAATACAAAATCCATTTTTTCTAACAATCCCCCACATGAATGATAAAACATATCGATAAAGCACGAGAAAACAGAAGATAACAAAATTAGGCTAAGGTGTCCGAGAGATTGAACCTTAACTTAGTGAGAGGTTACCGGAACTTCTTGTTGTAACGGTGAACACAATATCTTGAACCGCCAACAGTGAATGCAATTTAGAAATAACAACCACACTTTGATGTCTCAAAGAAAAGCTGTCAAGCTCTTGCCGTTGTGCCCGTTTTGGCCGTGGGCTAAATCCCGGACTTAATGAATGTCTCTAGATAATCAACTCAAATTCTCATAGGAAGCGGCCCCCACTTTCAACATCCACATAGGTGAGTCCATTAAGAGTCTCCTGCCACACCCCGCTTTAAACAAATCCATGGAACCCATTAAGATCTCAACAGATCATCCTAAATTATCGAGAAAACACTATCTTTGTCCCTCCCTATGAATCCCAACAAAATCCGTTTTTTCTAACAATCCCCCACATGAATGATAAAACATATCGATAAAGCACGAGAAAACAGAAGACAACAAAATTAGGCTAAGGTATCCCAGAGATTGAACCTTAACTTAGTGAGAGGTTACCGGAACTGCTTGTTGTAACGGTGAACACAATGTCTTGAACCTCCAACAGTGAATGCAATTCAGAAATAACAACCACACTTTGATGTCTCAAGGCAAAGCTGCCAAGCTCTTGCCGTTGTGCCCATTTTGACCGTGGGATAAATCCCAGACTTAATGAATGTCTCTAGAGAATCAGCTCAAATTCTCATAGGAAGCGTCCCCCACTTCCAACATCCACGTAGGTGAGTCCATTAAGAGTGTCTTGCCACACCCCGCTTTAAACAAAGACATGAAACCAATTAAGATCTCAACAGATCATCCTAAATCATGTAGGCAGCACTATCACATGGTTACACCATAGGGAGAGACAAAGATAGTACCTTCTCGATATCACCATAAATTAGTTTTCTCACTGAACCTTGATCTTGGAGCTCTATTCACAAGGTTGAGTATCCTTCATGGTGATTTATTATATGAGCTTAAGTCACATCCCCCTCGATGTGGATCTAACTACCTCTCTAGATAAACCTTTTGTCAAAGGATTTGCAATATTATCTTTGGACTTTACGAAGTCTATAGAGATAACACCAGTAGAGAGTAGTTGTTTCACCGTCTTGTGTCTTCTTTGTAGATGTATAGACTTTCTGTTATATACATTGTTCCTTGCGCAACCAATAGCAGCTTGACTGTCACAATGGATTGCGATCGAAGACGCGGGCTTGGGCCAGAATGGAATTCCTCCCAGGAAACCTCGTATCCATTTAACTTCCTCTCCAGCTTTCTCCAAGGCTATAAACTCAGACTCCATAGTGGATCGAGCTATACATGTCTGTTTGGAAGACTTCCATGACAGAGATGCACCTCCAAGTGTGAAGATGTACCCACTAGTGGATTTGCACTCATCTGAGTCTGATATCCAGTTGGCATCACAATACCCTTCTAGCACAGCAGGATACTTCCCAAATCTTAAGCAATAGTTTGAAGTGCCTCTCAGGTAGCGTAGAACTCTGTAGAGAGAATTCCAGTGATCCCGCCCAGGGTTGCAAGTGTACCTGCTTAATCTACTCACAGTGTAGGCAATATCATGTCTTGTACAGTTCATCAAATACATAAGACTGCCAATAATGTGAGAATACTCAAGTTGAGAAATTCCCTCACCCTTGTTCTTTTTCAAGTTACAATTGGGATCATAGGGAGTAGATACGGGTTTAGCATTTTCATGATTAAGTCTCTTAAGTATAGTTTCAACATAATGAGATTGACTAAGACTATATCCATCAGAAATATTTCTGATTTTCATCCCTAAGATTATCTGCAGGGCCTAAGTCTTTCATGTCAAAGTTTTCGTTAAGCATGCTTTTAATGATATTAATAATATCAAGGTTACTGCCTAATATGAGCATATCATCAACATACAGGCACACGATAACATGAGAATCATCCAAACTATAGAGAAACATAAAGCTAGGTTGGTAGCTAAAGGCTATAGACAAAAGGAAGGATTAGATTTCTTTGATACCTACTCACCAGTCACTAGAATCACTTATATTAGGATGTTGATTGCTATTGCTTCTATTTATGATTTGCATATACATCAGATGGATGTTAAAACTGCATTTTTATATGGTGAATTAAATGAAGAAATTTATATGGACCAACCTGAAGGTTTTGTTGTGAAAGGTTGTGAAAACAAAGTATGTAAATTGAATAAATTCGGCACGGTTTAAAACAAGCACCTAAGCAGTGGCATGAAAAATTTGATCATGTAATGATATCTAATGGCTTCAAGGTTAATAAATCTGATAAATGTGTTTACATTAAATCTGTTCCATCTGTTCTAAGCTTTCTTATGAAAACCCATTTGCAACCTATGGCTTTACTACCAGGAGGTAAGTCTAAAAGCTCCCAAGTTTCGTTTTGCTGAATGGACTCCCACTCATTTATTGAAGCTTCTTCCCAGAAGGGAGATTCCGGAGAAGTCATAGCTTCCTTGTAGGTTTGAGGTTCAGACTCTACCGTAAGAGTCACAAAATCTGGGCCAAAACTTGTCTCAGTTCTAACCCTCTTACTTCTTCTTGGTTCGGTCTCAAATTTTACAGATGGGGGATGACTAGTCGAAGGAACATCTGTGAGGTCATCATGGACCCTTTTTTGAGGTCCAGACCCTAAAGGAAATATGTGTTCAAAAAAAACAGCATCTCTAGATTCCATTATGGTGTTCATGCCAATGTTATTATGATGACCATGAACCTATATGCATTAGTATGCTTAGGATATCCTTGAAAAACACAGTCTACAGTTTTAGGTCCTATTTTGGTTCTCTTGGAACGAGGAATGCTCATCTTGGCCAAACACCCCCATACTTTAAAGTATGCATAGAAAGGTTGTCTACCTTTCCACAACTCGCAAGGAGTTTTATCAGATCTTTTAAATGGAACTCGGTTCAAGATATAACATGCAGAGAGAATTGCTTCCCCCCACAAGTTCGAGGGTAACCCTGAACTAGTCAACATAGCGTTCGCCATATATATGAGTGTTCGATTTTTCCTTTCGGTTATTCCATTCGACTCAGGTGGAAAAGGTGCAGTAGTTTCATGAATAATGCCATTAAGTTTACAAAATTCACCTATGGGTATCACGTACTCACCGCCACTGTCTGACCTAAGGGTTTTAATTGTAACACCCTTTTGGTTTTCTACTTCAAGTTTATATAGTTTGAACGCCTTTAAAGCCTCATCTTTACTTCTAAGAAGATAAACCTAACAGTATCATGAGTAATCATCTATAAAAGTGATATACCATTTTTTACCACCTCTAGTTGGTGTTGATTTCAAATCTCTTAAATCCGAGTGTATTAGTTCTAAGGGAACTGTTCTACGTTCAACCTTTTTATTAAATGATTTTCTTTCATATTTAGATTCAACACAAACTTCACATCTATGATTTTTGTCAATGTTTATTTTAGGAATGCAACCTAAATTAGCAAGTCTTTCCAAGAATTTGAAATTAACATTTCCAAGTCTATCATGCCAAACATGTGAGGAGTCACAAACATAAGTAGAAGAAGATGCATTAACATTCATGTTTAAAGAAAGTACACTAAGCTTAATCATGTTATCAGTGACGTAACCTTTTCCTACGAAGTCACCACTCTTAGATATTACAACATTGTTAGACTCGACAACAATTTTAAAACCTTTCCCTAGTAAGATGGTTTCTGAGATAAGATTTTTGCATATGTCTGGGACGTGATACACGTCATTCAATGCGAGAGTTTTTCCTGAAGTGAGCTTCAATTCAACCTTGCATTTCCCCACCACCTTCTCGGTGGAAGAGTTTCCCATAAATAGTTTCTCATCATCTCCTATTGTGGCATAGGAGGAGAAAGCATTTTTGAACTTGCAGACATGCTTAGTGGCTCCAGAATCTAACCACCAATCTCTCACATTGGTCACATTAGAGACAATGTTGACTTCAGACACCATACCAGTAAAATATCCAGAATCATCTACTATGTTCGCCTTATTTTTCTGTTTTGGATCATTTATGGTCTTTTTAGGTGCCCTACGGTCTTTGGCCATATGACCAGTTTTACCACAGTTATAGCAGTCACCTTTGATGATGTTTTTAGAGACACCACCCTTTGGCTTAAGATGGTTACCTTTGGAGTTACGACGTTTGTTACCATTTTTGTTGGAATTAGATTTTCCATCATGTTCTTTATTTATTGCAGCATTGTCATTTAGGATATGAGCTTTGTTTGACATGTCTTTGATCAACAATGGGTTCTTTTCCTTGCAGCAGAGTAGCTCCTCGACTTGAATCTTTTTTCCCAGATCTATCATGGTGATTTTACGAGTCTTGTGTCGCAGCCTCCTCTTGTACTCAGTCCATGAAGGTGAAAGTTTTTCAATCACTGCAGAGACTTGGAAAGCTTCATCACTAACCATGCCTTCAGCAAGAATTTCGTTGATGAGGTTCTGAAGTTCCATGAATTGATCAACCACAAGTTTTTCATCATTCATTTTGTATTCAAGGAACCTAGCCACCAAGAACTTCTTGCTTCCAGCAGCCTCAGCAAGATATATTCCTTCAAAGGCTTCCTATAAATCAAAAGCAGTAAAATTTTCTTTTGCACTATAAAAATCATATAAGGAATCATCCAAGCAGTTACGAATATGATTTTTACACATTTAATTCTTCCTAGTCCACATATCCAGTCTATCTTCATAACCACGGTCATGAAGCCTTCTTGAGGGTTTTTCCAAAGCAACTCCATCTAACCTTTGGTCTTTGAGAAAAAACAACATTTCTGATTGCCATCGTTTAAAGTCTTTTCCACTAAACTTAGCAGGTTTGTCAACAATACTTTTTCCCATGTTGTCGCAGAAAATTCGAGTAGTGAAATATTACCTTTAGAATGTTGGAAATAATGACAACATTCGTAATTAACTGAGAAAAAAAATACTTAGCTCGAACTGACGCGTGATTGATGTTCAGGGAGATGCACTAATAATGGTAACGGGAACTAGTAGAGGCGTGTATGAGATACGCTGACCTAAAAGTAATATTGCCTACTACTCCTCTGAGATGCTATAGCAGTTTGCAAGTCACCTCCAGGATACAACTACTGTAGTTTTCCTCTATGTAGCATACAAAGAGAGCACTCTAAGATCTTGGCATTAATTAACTTGATTAAAACAGAGAAAACTCAACAATAACTTTGTTTTCAGAAAACAGAGAAGGAGTAGAAGTAGTGTTATGTCTTTGTTCAAAGAACTGAAGACTACTCTCTTATATAGAGTTGCAAGAAAAATTGAACGTTAGAAAATAATGGAATAAGATTCCCATGCGTATGACAAAGATTCTCACTTTGTCAGAAAACAGTCACTAAGAAAATTGTGTAGGAATTCAGGCATGCATATGACACAAAGAAAAGGCTGCAAAGCTGACAAAAAGACTGTGTAAAGTAAAAACTTTTGTCAGTGCAAGAGAAGCATGCAAACAGAAAATAGTGTTTGCTTTTTTCAGTTCAATAAAGAAGCACGCGTGTCAGATTTCTCGAAGACAAAAGGAAAGATTCTTCACGTGTGAGACAAACACGTACAGACAAAACGTAAAAAATTCTTCTTCTTCATGTGTGGAAGTACGAAAAATTTCAGCAAAAAGATAGGATCTTATTGCACCCACACCCACACCCGAGCCCGGCCCGCGCATACGAGAAAGGCAACCTTTCCCTTGTCTAGGTCTTCCCCCTCACACAAAAGTGTGTAGACCCAAAGGGCCATGCCCTTTAGGCAAAACCAATGGTATTTAAGTCTAAAACTCTTAAGATTTAGTCTATATGGGACTAATGTTTTATCCATTCAAATGAAAAAAACAACTAGTGGGCAATTGGTGTAGGGATCAAATCATGTCCATGCACTTTTGGTTTTAATATAAAATCCGTTTTTTTCTAACACTTTCATTTTTTGTTTCTTTGCAAGAAAAAATAAAATAATAATAATTTTGGGTGGATAATCAAAATAAGTTTTATTTTTAAGACACCATGCAATATTGTTTTTTGGCTTTTTACTCTCGGACCTTACACTTACAGGGGGAATATTTTACACAATGTTTCATATGCCTTTACATCTCCAAGCATTTCAGTTAAGGGTCCAGTTTATCAACAATATTTTGATCATTTTGTTCAAGTGTGTGGTATTGACTCTTCACAACTTAACAATCTCATAACTGCCCTACATCTTATGCACTCACTGGCAGTTCAGTATTTTGCAGGTGTGACGAAAGACATCCCTTCCCTTTTCAATATGTCAAGAAGGGACTTAGAGCTTTGGCAATGTAATAAAACTAAGCATGCTCAAGATTACTTACTTGTTATTCTTGCTGATGGACTTGGACAGAAGATGGGTCCACGTCAATTTTGTGATGTTATTTGTTATAGACTTGGCATTCCACTTTTTGCAGAAAATAGTGTTTGTCTGTGTTGTAATAGGGATATGGATGTATATGGTGACCATGCGTTGCATTGTGCTAATGAAGTTGGAATCAAGTTTCGACATGATCTTGTTCGTGACACATTTGCGGATATTTGTTATAGGGTAGGTGTGCACACTAAAGTTGAAGCGTCTTTAAGTTTCTTATCTCGTGATGGCGGTGATTCTAGACCAGCGGACATTCTTGTCTACAATTGGGAGGAAGGCCCATATACTTGTTTGGATGTGATGGGAGTTTCTCCTTTCGCCGGAGGTGGTGTAGACGCTTTTACACCGGGTCTTGCTTTGTCTAAAGCCGTAGAGCGTAAAATATGTAAATACCTTGATATATGTAGAGCCAATGGGTATAGTTTTGGTACCTTAGCTTTAACTACCCTAGGTGAGCTTGGTATTGAAACTATAGAGTTTTTGTTAAGATTGAAAAATTACATAGCTAGACATGATGCTAATATTAAAGTTCGCAATTTTATTTTTATTGGATTTAGTTTAGCTATCCAAAAAGGGGTGGGAGCACAACTTGTTGCACGACTACCAACAAGTTTTTTGTAAAACTTTAATTTTTCTTTTTAAGAATATAAATCGATTTATATTAATAAATCTGGCTAATTGGCTTGAACTAGAACATTAAAGGTTGCCCTAGATAGGGATATACCTCCAATGTGAGCTAAAGTCACCCGTTTCATAAGAAATACAGAATAAATAAATTTGAAAATTTGAAAAGAAACATGACTCGCTTTTGTTGCCTCATTAAAAACCTTGTCAAGGAAAACCCATAGTGGTAAACCCTTGTCTAAGGAAAAGAGTGCAACGTGAAATGTCCATGAAGCTATAACCAAATTAAAAAAATAAAATTATATTTATAATTCTTCAAATTTTTTGCTCTCCATCGGTACCCAATGAGATGTCTTCTAATAGTAGCGCTATGTATGTCACCACAAGCGAGTTGCGGAAGTTGAGCGTCTTTACTCGTGATAAAACTATCAATGTATGGTCCTGAGCCCTTTTATCAATAGCAAGACTAATAGATGTGTCACGATGGCTTGTACAGGATAGGCAATTCGTCCTTTTGGCGATTGAGAATGCGTTTTTAGCCTTTTCTGCAATCAAGAACTTATAAAGTGAGAAATGTATCTCCATAGAAATATAAGTAGATGTGTCATGATTTATAAAATCGTACCAAGACAAAACATGGCTAACATTGATTTCAACATCATGTTGTTTCACAGGAAAAGCCATTGTTTCATGAAAATAAAAACTACACATGTGAACTAATCAGTAATGCTAATGAGCTACTCGATAATGCTAGATAAATAGATAACAATGAGCAACAATAAGAAACTACTAAGAAAGGTTGGTGCAACCAATGCACAAAAGGATAAGCCTCTTATTTAAGACCCAAAATAAAGCTTCTTAACAGGCAACCACTATAAATGACCTATAGCCCAAAGATGAGCAAAGATATTTACAAAGATAAAATGATAATACAACTACTAGTACATAGAACTAATTTCTAGTTTAATATAAAAACAACAATTTATAGAATATAGATAACTAACTACCATAAGAACTAAATGCTAATTTCTAGTACAACATTTACCTAACATGGAACGTTAAGGGACCTAACACTAGTGAACTTGAATAATAATCATCATAAACTTATGAATTAAACTATAAATTTGCAGATTTTTAGAGAAGAGATGAAGACAATGGCCCATGTATAGCCAACTAAAATTTTGAAGACCCACCTCTGTCCCGAACTTTACTGCTAAGGACATAAAATAAGAGAGAAAAGGAAATGGAAAGACAAAATTCGGAGAGCAGCAATCCTTTGGGTTATTTGAGGCAGCGGAGTAGATGTGCGGATCTGAGTTTTGTTAGGTATAGATGTGATGGCGAAGCTCTACGGATACAACTTAACTAACTTAACTTATCAAAACCAAGAACAGACCATAGAAACAACTAACATGAAATGAAATGCAATTTTTTTTTTATTTTCCCTCCTAAAAAAAAATTTGGATCAGTAGCTTTTTAAAAAACTAGGATCCTCGCTTAGCCTTTTAGTCAGAAAAAAAAAGGGAAAGTCCAATTTTAAAAAACCAAGTGTGAGCAGACCACATAGCCAAGCGAAGAAGAGCGGAAAAAGCTACCTCATAGAGATACCACAACAACAAGAAAAACTAACATCATTCTAGTGAAAACAAAAATGGCTCTATAATCTTTCATTCTAGAAAATAAAATAATGCATCTACCGCTATCCCTAATAGGCCAATGAACCACCCTAAACAAATGTCAAGAAGAAAATTCCAGACTATCTAAATAACATATTGGCTAGAATTGAAATACCAATTAAACAAATGCAGACCTATAAATCCAATCCCTCCTCCCCGGATACACCGAAAACGGATAAGCGACCCATTTTTTTAAATTTTGAAATCACTGGTCAAAACCAGAATCAACACCCAACTTTTAAATTTTGAAATCACTGGGCAACCAACACCTAACTTTTAATTTTGAAAAGCATTTTCAGGTACTCAAACAACTAACACATCAAACAATATTTTTCTGCAGCAAAATCACCAAAGACAAAACTCCTAATCACTACCCTTTTTGGCCAATGATCGAAAAGAAGGCAACGAATCTTATGATCGTTCCAAAGCCTTCATGAAAAAATTTGAATTTTCGAAAAACAAATATGGTCAAACAATCCTTCAAATTGAAGCAAAACATGAAAAAGTTTTAGGAAAAAATCAAAAACATGAAAGAGTTTTAGGGAAAAGCATGAAAAGATAAATCAAGAAGGATTTAAGAAAGGGAATACATACCCAAAGAGCTGACCCAAAATCAAGGGATCTATAATAATTTGGTTTAAAAAAAAAGCAATTAGATTCAATCCATAAAAATAACGGGACGGGATGGATCTGCCATTTGAAAAAGCTTAAAAGAGGGTATCATCCTACTAATAAATTTTAGCCAATACTAAGAAGAAACCCAAATCAGAAACCAGATAGTTCAGATCCACAAGATGATTGGAAGAACTCCAATAACAAGTAACAGAAAGTTCAAAATAGCCAAAAGAGGAGAGGTGCAAAAGAATACCAGAAAGATCCCAGATAGATTGTTGTATTTAAATCACCAGCCTATTATCTCTATCGACCAACAGAAAGGGGAAAAGAACACATAAATGAGATAAGAACTCTCAAAAGAGAGGAAGCTCAACTAGTATTATCAATGGAGCTCAACTAGTATGTTCTTAAGCATGAAAACATTAACTCAACCTCTTTCTGAAGTTGAATTGGCTTTTTTTATTTTTTTATTTTTTTTGCTGCGAACAAACTGTAATTTTATTAAGGTTGGAGGTTTGAAAGATCTAAAGACAACTGAGTTTCAATGACACTAGGTGGTTTTATGACCATATTCTCTTAACTCTAAACTTCCTGGTGAATTTTGCAAGCTCGTCAGCAGCTTTATTACAAACTCTAGGAATATAAAAACATTTCCAATTAGACATGTTGGTATTTAAGGTGTCCATAACATCAAGCAAAATAGTTTCATTCTCCCAAGTAATGACATGAGAGTTATTGTTGATGTATCCCTCAATGTTCTTCAGATCCGTCTGCAGCACGATACAGGATATTCGCAATTCCTTACACCATGTAACTTCTTCCAAAAGAGAAAGACATTCTGCTTGCTCTGAATTATCTATTCATGCATAGCATTTTTCAAGGCTTCCCCTCCAGTTTCCTGTATAATCACGTAAAACCAAACCAATTCCAGTTAGTCCAGAGTTTAAATCAAAAGAAGCATCACAGTTAAGAGTCAAGTGAGGTGCATGTGAAGGTTTCCATAGTGCAAGGGTAATAGAAGGTGTATATGCCGCATTATGCAGGGGTGTAACCGTGTCATTGAGCTTTCTGAAAAAGCGAGGGTCTAACAACCACACCAAATATTTCGTTTAGTCAATCTATATGGACAAACTCCAATATAATTCTAAGAGAATCAACTAGATAGTCAAACTCAATCAAGGAAAATACATCCAAGAGTTATATCTCTGTTTCTCAATGTAATCATCAAATCAAACAAATAAAATTCGTGAGCCTGATAATTATGAGAAATAACTTGAATGGTACCAAAGACCAATGTTCAAGTGTCAATCAATTTATATCAACAACCAAAGGTTGGATTCTCTAATTGATTGAACTACGCACAACCTATTATATTTCAATTATATAAACAAATATAATGCGGAAAAGAAATAACACAGACACCAGAAATTTTGTTAACGAGGAAACCGCAAATGCAGAAAAACCCTGGGACCTAATCCATATTTAAATATAACACTGTATTAATCCGCTACATACACTAGCCTACTACAAGTTAACTTCGAACTGAAATGTATTTGAGCCATAACCAATATCACACTGATCAAGGTACATTTACGTTCCTTACGCCTCTGAATCCCAACATGACTCTACGCACTTGATTTCCTTAGCTGATCTCACCCACAACTAAGAGTTGCTACGACCCAAAGTCGAAGACTTGATAAAAAAAAATATGACTCACATAGAAAAGTCTATTGAATAGATAAATATGTCTCCCACAGAAATACCTATGAGTTTTTGTTCCGTCTTTTGATAAATCAAGGTGGACAGGAACCAATTGATATACCGGACTTATATTCCTGAAGAACAGCCTAGTAATATCAATCACCTCACAATAATCTTAATCATATGGAAGCGAAATAAGATATTGCGCAAACGATTAGACGATGATGTTTGTGACTACTTTTTATCTTGCCTATCGAAGATTGAATCTCGACCAAATCTTAGAGAAGATAATACTCAATACGATAGAATAAAGCAAGATTAGAACACACAACTACAGAGAAAATAGTTGGTGATGGCTTCACAATCCTAATGAAGTCTTTAAGTCGTTCACCTATAATGGTTTTAGGAAAAAACTAGGTTATAGGAGAATCGACTCTAGTCGCAACTAGTATCACCCAGGAGGTGTGAAGATTAGATTTCCCAGTTGTTAGAGTTTTCCCTTATATAGTTTTCAAATTAGGGTTTGCAATCAATGTTACCTTGGCAACAAAGCATTCAATATTTACCATTAGATGAAACCCTGATTAGACTAAAGCTAATATCTTTCAACTGTTAGATCAAACTTAGCTTGTTACACAAATGAAAAGTGACTTATTTAAGATATGGGTAACCATACCTAAACATGTATACCTTGTTGGCTCGAAAATAGTTAACCAAAGTTAGCCATATGAACACTTTCATATCAATCTTGTTCATCTTAACATAACTAGTTCAAATGACTCCAATGAAACTAGTTATAGAGTTGTTCAATTGTTTATATTCTCATAGAAGTATACAAGAAACAATTGAAGCAAAATCGATTTTGATTCACTCGAATCAATTCAGGAACATTATAGCCATAGTTTGCAATAGATTGCATTCCTTATTTTATAAATGTATTAGTTCATGAACAAACCGATTTTAGAACATAACTCACTCAAGTATGCAAACGGGTACGCATACCTAAGTAGACGTACTTGGTTTGGGTTCGCCAGTATGTGAATGGGTATGCATACTAAGTTTCTGGACTTCAACTAACAAACCAGTACGCACACTGGTATGCATACTATGGTTCACGTACTTGGAATAACTTGTAACAGTTAGCATACAAGTACGCATACTGTGTTATATCCAATCATGGTTAATTGTTCTAAACTCCCATTTCAATCATTGAAACATTCTTAGAAGACGACAATAGCTGTCTCACACAAACCATTAGCTTCAAAGCAATTTTAAAGTGATCAAACGATCAATACGAAACATTCTGAGTCTGCACCAGATGACTGTCTCACACAAATCATATAATATGTTACCAAGCGATTTTCACATGATCATCTTTTGACTTTCGTCAAGAATATAAGATGAACGCCGTGAAGTCTAAAGCTCAACTACACATTCTATTCTAATCCGAGACTTAGCTATAAGTAGACTAGAAATCAAGTATATAGTTTTGATCAACTAAACTTGACAAACAAACTTGAGATAGTAATGCTTGCATCAAGAGTTCGACAAACTTGAGATAGTAATGGCTTCTAACAATCTCCCCCTTTGTCAATTTTAGTGACAAAACTATCAATATATATGGGTTACAAAATAAATAAACTTTGTAGCTTCTCATCCAAATGCTTGATTTCCTTGGCTCTTCAACATTACTCGAAACCTTCGTCACTTCCAAGTACTCCAGTGATTCTGAACGTGTTCAACTTAGCATCATAGTTGTTGAAGATCCGTAGCTATAATAATATATAAAAACAAGATGTTTTTATATTGTTATACAGTGGCATAGTATTATTACACAACATCAAAATCTAATTGCATCACAACTTTTAAAACAATACTATGGTGATATGTATCACTCCCCCTTAGTCAATACTTCATCTCACAATGAAAACCACTCCCCCTTACATAATGATCCGTAAACCATATGTATTTGTAGTGTGAACTACATAATAATTCTCCCCCTTTTTGTCAATATAAATTGGCAAAGGTACGAAAATTAGCGGGATCATAATGAAATTCTCATAGAGATACTTCATGACTAAAATAGAACATATCAACTTTGTTTCGACGATTTCACATAATCGAAACTTAGTGTATTCATCAAGGACTTTATAAAGATACAAGAAAACTTCCACAATATTCCACAGCCGTACTTCCCACTAAGATTTGGCAATTAAACACAAATTCAATTAAGAACTCTCCCCCAGAAAATGTCATTCCCGAAAGAACAACAAGAACGACCTTACTTTTATAAGGAAATAAGGATTTCTTTGGACATTAACAAATTATATGAAACATGAATTTGTATCCAGAAAACTCAATTAAATTAACCATAAGAGAACCCATGATTAATTTAATCGAAAATGCTCAACATAACAAAACTTACGGAGCCATACAATACTTTCACATAGAAGTGGATCAGGGAAAGATCAATACTGCGGAATATACAAAGATTCATTTTATTTTCATCAATACTTGCATAATTATTCCATAGACTTAATCTTTGTTATCAAAAGTTCATTATATTTTCCATCAATATTCGCATAAAGACATATAATAGACTTAACTTTTAACATATATGGGACAATCATATTTCAAGAACGCAAATACTCATATCCCATAATAATTTTTGCAATAAATAAAACCAATAAAGATTAATACTCATCTTCCAAATAAACTTTAGAATAAATCTAAAAACATTGCAAGATGAAAATCGTTGGCAATAGCTATGTGTACTCACAATAATTGCTATACCAAACCCTAGTTATCCTTCTTAAAACAAAAGAATAAATTCTCATAAGAAGTTTCCTAGACATTAAGACACAAGGAGTTTAATCATTCTTCATCATCGGAAACCATCCAAGAGGCTTGAATAATATCCATATCTTCCTTGATTTCGGGAAACTTAGTAGCAATCACATGTAATTGTTCTTGCACATATTTTACCTTGAAATTGATCTTACACACATCCTTGGAAATTTGATAAAGAAGAATCAAGGTGGTAAGATTACAAGAACCGTCAAGGGAATCACATCTTTGTCTTTTGCAAGCATTTTTCTTCATAGTTTGAAAGTACAAGGACGAACAAGTTTGGGAGTTCCAATATAGTTTCCAATAGGAGCAATAGAGTATGCTCGACAAATTTTCTCAATTAAGCATGGAAATCCTAACTTCTTGTTGGATGATGTCATTAAGAGCATTTGAAGAATGATGAATCCACAAATATCAAGACTTTGAGAACCCAATTCCAGAAAATAGACTAACTCCGCAAGCTCATGACTCCACCGAGATTTCTCAATTGTGGGGGGACAAAGATTATATATACCAAGTTTTCCGAAAGACATCAAAGTAAGATTAAGACAATTAGTAGGAAATTTACCTTCAATCCATTCAACACTCTTGCCACAAAGACCATTAGAAATGGTTTCATACGATGGTCTCTCTTCCCTTGGTCTAGGAAGGCGAAAATTACCCAAAGGAATTTTGGTAATCCTTGATATCAACTCTCTATTAACAAGAATCCTTTCTTTATTTATCATGGTCTTGAATTCCATGTCATCAAGATCAACATCATGGATGTTAGCATAGAAGATTCTTGTGAGAGTATCAAAGCCTTCACCAAGACCATTAAAGATGTTTCCAAGATTAACATTTTCAAAGCAAACCAAATCTTCTTTATGACCACTAACCATATCCAATTTCTTTTCTTTAATAAACCCACTAGAAGAAATCCTTTCAAAGATCTTACTACTAGAATCATTGATAAATCTAATTCTAATAGAATCTTGATTTTTAGATATAGTCATGCTAGAAGAAGATGAATCCAAGTTTTTTAAAACCTTCTTTGAAACCTTGAAATTACCCGTGAGATATAAGAATTAGAGAACAAGAAGAAGGAAAAACTTGAAGATTAATAAAACCCTTTGCCTTCCTTGAATCTCTAAAGATGTTTTAATGGAGATGACACATGAACCCTAGAAAAAGTTTATGTACACGGATAAGAGAAAAAAAAAAAAGGGTACGCGTACCATAACACTTATCTCCTTATTAATGGGATTGGACCCGTTCATGAACCACGACCCACAAAAGAAAAGTGGGATTTTTATATCGTTGTTTATGGGTGAAAACTGATTCTGTTGTGTTTGGTAATTTGGGGTGTGTTGATGAGAAACAAGTTCAAACCCTAAACAAATGCACTGCACAGGAACGCTTTTAGGTTAGAGAAATCAATCTGTAAGACTCTGGCCTAAACCAAGAAATGGTCGTTCCAGATTCAATTTGGTCACAAGGTGAAGGAGAAGGGTTGATCTTAGGGAGGGAAGCGGAGAAGGTGTTTAAGATCAGAATGTTGAAGGTGTGGTTGTTTATGACTTGTATATTAGAAAATAATTTCTGGCTACTTGTGTTTATAACACTTGTCCTCCTCTTCGAAATAGATTGAAAATCAATTTATACAAGTCATTGAGCGCACCCTGATCTCTTAGGAAGTGGAGGAAGTAAAGTAGTGGAGAAGTGGATTTGTGCAGAAGGTAGCGATCGTGTTTCCGTTATGAGGGAAGATTGATCACACGTTCTTCCACCACTCTCATTACTATAAACCGCCCGTCTTTCCTGACATATTCTCGTAATGGACGCGTTGCATGCCGCACGCTGTAAACCGCCAGACCAATACCCTAGTAAGTATCCCCCAGTTTGTGACATGTTTGATGTCTCGATTGAGTGGGTCAAGTCGTGGGACTTGCCGCGGAGAATAACATATGATGATATTAGGTGAAACAACTAAGTTATTTATGAGGCTAAAATAAAACATGTATGTATTCGATGCATGTGAAGCATCACATTTAAGCAAATCAAACTAATCGATGCGTATGAAGCATCATTGTTTTAGAGCCTGATTGCATAAGTCGCGGATTAGCGTCTTAAAGGAGGCAGCATGATCGACTTCCTTTGGGTGATCGTTTGAAGACCCTACAGTCAAGTCATCACTTGGTCGATCACCTCATGTGGAAGAAGGATGGCCAGTCTTCACAATGTTGCTTTGCTTATTTTCTAAAAATATATCTATACAATCCAACTAGGCTGGCGAAGTTGGATGGTCGTGATTATTTATGGCAGTTTCAAACTGCCATTGACGCGACTCTAGGGTTTAGGGGGCCGCAAGGCAAACCCTCTTTAGGCGAGCGATTCGAGGCTTTGATCGTCAGCCTGGGAAGGTCGGTTGGTCGGTCACGCGTGAAGGTAGGCCGACAATGATCACGTTGACAACTTCGTGGTCATTTAAGATTAAATCTAAGCCACTCAAATCAGCTGGCGAAGATGAGTGGTCGAGATTAATTTGAGGCAGTAATGTGTTTCCATAAAGAGATTTTAGGCTTTTGAAAACAGAGCAAACACCCATGTTTGGGTTGGCGATTTGATGCGTTTTGGTCTTGCTATGAGCAAGTCGATCGGTCACCTATTGAATTGGTTCGATGGTGAGCGCGTTGGCATCTCTTTGATCGCTTGAAACACGATCTAAGCCGTCCAACTAGGCTAGTGAAGTTGGATCGATACGATTCATTAGCGGAAGTTTTATAATGACGCTTATTCAATTTAGGGTTTTCAAGGCTGTGTGATCGTCCTAATTCAATTGAACGATTTTGTGCGCTATTAACTTCCCATGAGCAAGTCGATTAATAAGGGATAACATTGGGCCGGTGGTGAACGTGTTAGCAATTCTCTGATCGTTTGGAACACGATCTATGCCATCCAACTAGGCTGGAAAAGTTGGACGGATATGATGGTTTTTGAGACCGTTTTTTACAGTTTTAGCTCGTTCGAGCTTTGTTTTTCCGCAACGCAAATGCTCATGTTTGGGTCGACGTTTGAGGCGCTTGAGAATATGCAACATGGGATTCGATCAACTAGAACACTAGTGGGACCTCCGGTGATTGCTTAGTTCTACTAGAAGTAGTCTAAGCTTGTTAAATCGCGCGACCAAATTATGTGGTCGTGATCGTTTCTGAGACCGACATTAACAATCTAGATTTTCTTTAAAAGTAAATATGCGTTCGATCATGCTAACTTTAATTTAAAAGTGTTTCAACGCATTGATCTCTTTGTCAGAGAGTGATGTAGCCCGTGTGGGTATTTTTCATGCAGATCTCAATACTGGCTGTGGATGGGGGAAAACGGTTCGCTAGTTTTTTAGAGAAGTGAAGAGTCGAGCATGTTGTCGAGACTCCTCGAACGGGGCAAACTGCTTAACCTCACATAGATGCACTGCAAAGGGAGTGCTTAGATTCGAGAGATCAATCTGTAGGACTCCGGCCTAAACCAAGTCAATGGCCATTCATGGGTCAATTCGGCCGCAAAGAGGGAGATGGGTTGATCTGTAGGAGGGAAGCTGAGAATTATGTGGGATCAATGATGACCAAGGATTGTGGGTGTGTTGAAGGTTTCTGCAATAATTGGTGAACAGTTGAGTTCGAATAAGTTCTAATGGATTGATGAATTCTTGAGAGTAGTTACTCGAGATATTCTGTGTAGACCAAAAAAACATTGTCTGTTAGTGATCTTTCATTGTTCTTCAATCATGGATTCAAAGACTTATTTATATTGTCAGAGTTGTGAACACCTTGCCTGTAAGTGTGACGGTTTCATGAGTGGAAGAGCGGGTCGGTAGAAGATCGTGGTAAAGTCAGTTCCAAGTCGTGTGGAGACTTGACGGATCGTGCACCCACTACTTTTCTAACTCCTTCAACCGTTGACACAACTTGCACACGTTTCTTGTCGTGGATGAATCCACGTGTTGTAGGCCGCCAGACCAAAACCCTAGTTGTTATCCCCTAATTTGACGTGATTGATGTCTCAGAATCGTGGAGTCTGCATGACAGACGTGTATTTAGTTTGTCAGTTGTTGACTGATTAGGCAATGAGCCTAGGTTTTGTTGAATCGAGCATGTTTGACAAATGCTTAGTGATTCATGAACATTAATGTTGCTCGTCTGAGAAAATGTTGTAAACTCAACAAGTTGTTGAATATTGATGAGTTACTGAATATATGTGGATTATTCGAGCAACTGAGCAAGTATTGCTCGATTCGACGAAGTACTGATAAATTACTGAATATTGATGGTTGGGTCAATATTCGAGCAATTGAGCAAGTATTGCTCAATTCGTCGAATTACCGAATATTGAGAATTTGACTTGCAATTGAGCAAGTATTGCTCAATTCGACAAATTACTGATAAATATTGATATGATCAATATTTGAGCAAATGTTGCTCAATTCGACGAAATATTTATTGGTGACGTGATCCAATAAAATATTAAAATATTGGTAGACTACCAAATATTATATGATTTATTCAGATGCTGGTTACTGAATTAATATAAATTTATTAGTGTTTGAACTTGCTCAGAATAATGATTTGTTGAGTGTTTGTTCGAAAACCCTAATTTTTGATGAATTGCTCATTAGTTGACGAATTGCTGGAAATAGGTCATGAGCAAAGGAGGGACCGACCACATGAGACCATGGACGTCCATGTGATGCCCAATTGCTCGAGTGAGCGTGTACCAGGGTTCTTAGTTGAAGAGTTGGTGAAGGAATGATGATTAAGTGTCGGTTTCATCATTTATTGAATTACTGCTGGGTTCAACATTAGGTGATGAAACCTAGGTATGAAAGATGGGACCGACCAAGAGAGCATGTGACCGGCTCTTGGTGGTCACGGGACTAGATGTTGTCCGTTTGAGCAGTCCTTAGGTTGGTTGTAGAGAGTTTGGGCCCAATACGAGCAATTCAGCAAATTAGGTCAGAATTATGAAAACATGTGGGGCCGGATTTGTGAAAGCCCTAGGAATAACCTTGGTCGGTCATTAGGGCATGTGCGTGTTTCCATGGTGTCCATGTCTCCGTACTGAGAGTTTCAGTATTTTCTGATGTGCGTTCGAGCAACATTGTGAATTTTCAGAAGAGTTTCATCTTGACTGAAATTCTTGATTTTGTTAGAATGAGCATGTATGCTCAATTGATCAATATTTTGTAAATATTAAAATAAGAGTATTTTAACATCTAAATTTGTCGTGAGAGGCTAGCCGGTCACGTGACCATGTTGGCTCTTGAATTTTCATTATTTGAGCAAAATTTGAGAAATTATGAAGAAATCATGATTTTTGCTCAAACCAAGGAGTTTCATGAATTCGAGGAAAATAATAATTATAAAAGACTAGGGATTGCAGGGTGTGGGACCGGCCACAGCTAGGGCATGGCCGGCCAGCCATGTTACCCGATCCCGCACTCCTTTCCCCATTTTATAATATTATTTTCATGAATCCGCGATGTTATGAAGAATCCATGAGTTTTGTTGAAACGGAGGAGTTTCATGAGTTTAGGGAATAATAATTATAAAAATCTAGGGATTGTGAGGTGTGGGACCGGCCATGGCTTGGGCATGGACGACCGGCTATGTTGCCCGGTCCCGCACACCTTTCCTTATTTTATATTATTATTATTTTTCATGAATCCATGAAGTTATGGAGAGTTCATGAATTTTGCAAAAACAAGGAAAGTTGCTAAAATCAAGGAGTTTTTCATGAGTTCATGAAAATAACAAAATAGGGCAAAATAATGAAAGAAGCATGGGGACCAGCCACGACTAGGGCATAGACGTCCGGTGGGCCCGGCCCCTGGGCGCTCCTTATCATTATTTTATTAATATTTGTTGTTTTCTCCTGTTTTACGTAGGATTCCTCATCTATTCATGTTTTTGGATGCTCGTTCGTGCATCCGGGTGCTCAGTCGTGCATCATTGTCGAGTACACTTACACCATTTTTCATGGGGCTTACTCGGGGATGGTCCAGATGCCCAATGGTGGAATATTTATTGCTAATTCATGAAATTCAGTGCAGAATAATTCACGAAACGAAACAATAAAATAAGCAGTTATTTATTATCAATTCATAGTATCGGCTGTGGATTCGACCATGAACTCGGAATAATAAAATAGGCATTACCATTCTATGAGATCGTGGATTCGACCATAGAATTGGAGTAATAAAATTATCTATTACCATTTCATGAGATTAGCAGTGAATTCGATCATGAAATCGGAGTAATGAGATAAATGTTGTTTCCATTCCATGAGATCAAGTTGTAGATTCGATCACGGAATCAGAGCAATTGTTATTGCCATTCCATGGGATCAGGCCGTGGATTCGACCATGGAATATGTGCAATTTTTATTGCCATTCCATGGGATCAGGTCGTGGATTCGACCATGGAATACGAGCAATTGTTATTGCCATTCCATGGGATTAGGCCGTGGATTCGACCATGGAATAGGAGCAATAATAGATCATTCTGGGAATTCAGTGGCTAATGTCACGGAAGAATTAATCTATGTGCATAGTCAGGAGACGGCTAGTCCTGAGGGTGCTCAAGAATCTTACGAGAATTCCCGAGTCTATACACGGTAGCTTTACATAGTCAGGATCAGCGAGTGTCACTATCCTGAAAGCGTTGTTTCTCTCAATATTACGGAGAACCGCCCAATTGTTCTTCAATGTAAAGGGGTTTGCTCTCGTGTAGTCAGGGAATAGTGAGTATCACCGACGTCCTGAAGGTGTTAAGTCCCTCTCAACAAACAATTATGTATGAGAACCGCCTAATTCTATTATTTTACATAGAGTGCACAATGAAATGCCAGGGATCGAACGCTCAGCTAGTGGAGGCTTTTCAAAAGACATGTTCATCATGGCTTCGTAAAATATGAATCGTCACATACCTGAAGCCGTATCAGAAACAACAGTATCATGATTTTATGGATTTGACTTTTTTTAAAAATCCAGCAACAACATTAAGTCCCCTGCTTAGTGAGGGACATTTGATAGACACATTTTTGTGTCTGAATTATCCTCAGTGTCTCTATTGTTAGTTCTTGATTTTGTACTTATTATGGTGTTTTTATGTTTGTTTAGGTGTTTTTGGAGAAAAACATTTGTGTGGAAAAAGTTGCTCGAAAAGTGCTTTTTGGACCCCTGGAGGAGATTTTCTAAACGGACCCCCTTTTCGGATAAGGGGCACCTCAGATGAACACCTGCTATTTACACTCCACAGACGGATAAGGGGCAACCCTTTCTTCTTCATTTGAATTCAGAATTTTTCGGGAGAAAATGGTGGCAGATTAGGGTTTGGATCTTGGAAGTGTTCTAGAGAGACTAAATGGCTGAAACTTTTGGGGAAGAAATGTTTTGTCCTAACAGAGATGGTATGGGCTTTATAATCGATTATATTTGGATGGAAGATCAGTTCGAAGCGAAACATGGAAGAACAAGTTTGGCGGGAAACTTCAGTTTGAAGAATTGGTTTCTACGTGAATTTCAGCCAGGAATTAGGAAGAGAATCGGTCCGAGTTTTTCACTGGATTTGCTTTAGAATGAGCTGTTCCACCAAAACAGGGAAGGTATGTGTTTTAGAAACGCAGAAAAAGGAAGATACGTTGAGTTTTCACGCAACATAGGACTTGAGATATTCTCGGTCTTTCTCTATTATTTTTGGAAGTTTGGCATGTTTCGTGAAGAGTTTGACTTGTTCTGAAACTTGTAAGCAACGTGCTGGAGTCTGCTAGATGGAAGGAAGCACGTGAGAAGGAGAATAATCCCAGAATTAACAGCTGTAGACACGGAAAATATTCCCAAAGATATTATCATCACTGCAAGAAGATTGTGGAGTTATGAGCGAGATTTCGTGGTTGTTGTGGATATAAAAAGGAGTCTAGAGATCATAGAGAGCGGATGGAGAGAGATAGGGGATATATCAGAGAGGTACAAAGAGCATAAATCACGAGTTGCAGTGCAACTTCTGATGCTGCTACTGAAGAACCAGACGAAGAACATAAAACTGCTAAAAACTGTCGTTCATGAATAGTCATCTTTTGAATCTTTAAATGACAATTCTTCTGCGACACAAAAGATATATTGTTCTTTGTAAACACTTGTAACGGTGACTTAGTAACGGCCGCTGGGTGTTGCAAAATCCCGATTTAGGCTAGTTCTCCTCTTTTTAACCATTGTACACACTTTTTGAGCAATATAAAAATCATTTGAGAGTGTCTACCACATGAGGAGCTAAACCCCATCACTAGGACAACGGAGGAAGCAACTTTTCATGATTGTGGTAAATGAATTAATTCTTTATACGACTTTGTGCATAGATTTAATTGCTTTATGATTTTTATTAATTATTTGTTATTTTTTCTGATGTCGCATGCTTGGTTTTAATTAATTTTGATGCGTCATGCTTACGACTTACAGATAATGTTTTATGAAATCTATTTTCGGCAAAGAATTAGAGTCACAACTTCTTGTTTGAGCTATATTGTATAGACCACAAGAATATGAAAAGTAATGAAAT
Source organism: Papaver bracteatum (assembly GCA_023529315.1). Classification (NCBI taxonomy): domain Eukaryota; kingdom Viridiplantae; phylum Streptophyta; class Magnoliopsida; order Ranunculales; family Papaveraceae; genus Papaver; species Papaver bracteatum. The sequence continues at coordinate 1,583,385 of JAJJWX010003811.1, read as the reverse complement.
CCCGCGTCCTAGTGTCTCTTCATCTCGTGACAATATTTTGTATATATATTTTTCTGTTATTTTAGTTTATTAATTCTTAAAATCAATATCATCAAGTTCTAGTGAACGACAACTCTACTTACCACGATACTGCCTCGGCCCCTCGGGTTCGTACACGACATAGGAGTCGTGGCCCAAGTCGACTTCAACGGTTCATCCCCCGTCTGGAATGGGAGGTAAGAATTCTAAACACTCGCGAATCCCCTGTCAGCGGGTTTACTGGATGATTTTGTATACATTTATGTTGAGGACCTGAAATCGGATTTAATTTTCTAGTAAATGGAAAGACCTGGCCATATCAAGATAAGGACTCTTATTTCATCACCGTTTCCTTCTTGCCCGCCTTAGGAACATGTAACCTACGCGAACCTAAGCCTTAAAATTTGGACTAGAACGAGACTGATAGGGTAACGAGCTTAATAGGAAAGTCGTTCGAAAAATATTGGTTACTCTTTTAAGCATACTTCGAAGTTCATGATGGTTTCTATGAGTTGAATGCGTGATTACGTCGCCTTGTAATACCGGTGAGGCCTTGGGTATCAAAGCTCCACTGAGATTCCCTCGCCTCTATTCAACTTACTTTGACTCGGATTGATTCCAGAGGGGTTTGCTTAAATTGTAACGAATTCCTTCTCGTAAGAATAGAAGCTGGTCTAGAAACAATCCAAGTGGAATCATCATGCTTTTTGTTTGCTATAAATAAGTAGGTTTGTTGTGGTCGAGTCAACCTTCTTTGTGCTTGTTTAGAATTCCCTTACAGTTAGGATATCGAACTGGTATTATAATAGCCAATACAATGAGTATCTGACTGAGCAGCTTGGACTTTATCCTTTTTATGACCATAGTGTGAATAGTGATTGGGAACGCAAAACTTTTGAAGGTTATGGTCCATACCATTGTGATCCCAATTACTATCCACATACCCACAAGTCATACGAGCAAAAAAATCCTTCTATTTCTCTAGAAGAGTTTCTCTAGAGTTTCAATGAGTCAACACGGAAGTTTCACATATTTATGAAAGAGACTTATAATATTCTTCCCCCAGAAGAGTCCGTAGAGCAGTCAACTAAGATGTCTCTAGAAGAGTCCCTCAAGCAATTTACTGAGAGTACAAATAGGATTGTGGAAAAACTTGCTCATGATAGTCTTAATTTCCAGTATAGTGTTACCAATACCACCCTTAAAAATAAGGATAGTTTATATTCACATAATCAATATGACGAGGTTAGAATTGGTAACACTACTTGTTTTGATGAGGTTCAATCTTTTTCATGTTATTATAGTAATGATCATGATGTGGATAGTGTTGATGAAGAATCTGAAGTTTTTAGGCATAGTGATCAGGAATTTGTTTCTCCAATTGAGCTTTATAATGATAGTAATATTTCTGGTTTAAATCCAAATAATTTTAATAATTATTCACCTATTCAAAAGGATAAGGATTTGACTAGAAATACCCCTGTTTTAGACGATGTAGTATTTCCTTTTTACGAAGCCGATGATAGTTTTGAGGAACGAGTTTATTATGAGAATATTGTTTTAGAGTCTAGTGATTTAGAAACATTAGACTTAGAAAAAGAAGATGAACTCATAGAGCTTTTAAATATGAGTGAGGATGCATCACCTCCTGAGTATAACCTACAAGAAGCAATTGACCATTTTCAGGATTCTGATGATCTAGAAATTAAGGAAATTGTAGCTAGTCTATCTAGAGACACCCAAAATTCTAAGTTTGGGGGTGATTATCATTCTCCATGTGCCTTACCTTTAGCTCTTATAGAGATACCTCACTTGGGACTTGATATATGTTCCTCAACCATTGTGCCAGATTACATTCATACTAGTTCTCCCGAACCTAATAATGTCCAAGAAGAAGTTAAGTTGTTAGAAACCCATCCTCAGGTTGATGTGGTTTACCCAGGAGATAATACCCAAATTGACTTTGTTTTCCCACCAAATATTTTTCAACCTATTATGGGAACGTATAAGTTTCAGATGTGTCAATTATTAAGTTTTTAGACTAAACCTAATTACGTTAGGAGATTAGGGTCGACACATTTGCTTAAGAATGACCATCACTGTGGTCAGATGTGTGAGTCAAATCTAATTGACTTAGAGGATACCCAGTTATGCAGGTTATTGTTTTGTGCTACTAAGTTCTTAGTTGAGTATTTCCAGACTCTTCAACCTGATCTTCAGAATGCCTTTGAGGAAATATAACCGATGAAAACGTTTTATCTAGACCCTTTTATAGAGCCCGAACCCGAACCACAACTATATGTAGTTGTATTAAACAAAAAAAATAGATAAGGGTGTGTTGGACATCTTCCTGGTCTGTTGCAGTCTGCTCTTCTTGTGGTTAGAACTTTTTGATCCAGATGACCCGCAATTATTCCGGCTGCTGCTTTATGATTCTTCGAGGTGACTAATTTCTTCCAATGTCTGGCTGAAGACTTTAAACTTAGCACTTCTTGGGAGGTAACCCATTCTCATGCAACACGGTAATATATTTCCTTAACTCTTTTCTTCAAGTGGTAACAGTTTTTCCTTGTTCATGCTTTTAATTTCATCTTTAGAACATTGAGGACAATGTTAGATTTAAGTTTGGGGGTATGGGAGAAACTTTTTAGTTGCAATTTAAATAAATAAACTCCAGAGTCTAGAAATTTATGCTTATTAAGGTTGGCACTAACCAACCTAAGTGGATGGGAACATTTTGGTTATAAGAGTTGAGGAACCAATCTGATTAGATGGAAACATCTAGAAGAGTCTATTCATAAAAGCATAGAGCTCAGGTGTTAGAAAAGAAAACATGGTAGTTTCGCCATATCCTCGTGATGGAAACATCGAAAGAATCCTGATCACTTCTTTTATTTTTATTTTTACCATTGCTAGGGTGAAATAGAGTGACTGAGATACCAAAAAAAAAAGAAGACCAGACCACTAAACCAACCGGAATAAATACAATAAAGTCGACCACTGGTACCCTTGTATATGCCAGTTGAGTTGACCTAGAGTTAGGATTATCGACCACTGGTTCCCTTGTATATGCCAGTGTGTTGATATTAGTCCAGACCAGTATCTCAGTCTATTAGGATAGGTTCACCTTAGCCAACATCATCCATGTTGTTCTCTACATCCATATTCTTAATCTATCCATGTAATTGGTTGACTCCGGTTTCTGACGTCCAGAAACTATCTGAGTAGAACTCTGTCACTTTATATGAATTTTAGTATGCTAGAGTGCAAACTCGTGTACAACAATTGGAATTTAGCATCAAGGTACTTCCTCCTGTAGTCAATAAGTATGCCAACCAAGGACATTCTTTAGTGCCTTCCAAGGTTCTGCGTAGATAGCTTGGGTCTGGAGTAAAAGGTTTTGTGGGTACACCTCTGGTAAACCCTCCGGAGACAACACTCCGCCACTAGGGCCACCTAGCGGTTTAACGGCTTGCTGCACGTGCTAAGTGTAGTCATTTTGTTTTCTAGATTAAATTTGCTCGAGGACTGTTATGGTGTCTGAATTGTCCTCAGTGTCTCTATTGTTAGTTCTTGATTTTGTACTTATTATGGTGTTTTTATGTTTGTTTAGGTGTTTTTGGAGAAATACATTTGTGTGGAAAAAGTTGCTCGAAAAGTGCTTTTTGGACCCCCTTTTCGGATAAGGGGAACCTCAGATGAACACCTGCTATTTACACTCCAAAGACGGATAAGGGGCAACCATTTCTTCTTCATTTAAATTCAGAATTTGGCGGGAGAAAATGGTGGTAGATTAGGGTTTGGATTTTGGAAGTGTTCTATAGAGACTAAATGGATGAAACTTTTGGGGAAGAAATGTCTTTTCCTAATAGAGATGGTATGGGCTTTAGAATCGATTATATTTGGATGAAAGATCAGTTCGAAGCGAAACATGGAAGAAGAAGTTTGGCGGGAAACTTCAGTTTGAGTTTCTACATGAATTTAAGCCAGGAATTAGGAAGAGAATCAGTCTGAGTTTTTCACTGGATTTGCTTTAGAATGAGCTGTTCCACCAAAAAAGGGAAGGTATGTGTTTTAAAAACGCGAAAAAAGGAAGATACGTGGAGTTTTCACGCAACAGAGAACTTGAGATATTCTCGGTCTTTCTCTATTATTTTTGGAAGTTTGGCATGTTTCGTGAAGAGTTTGACTTGTTCTGAAACTTTTAAGCGACGTGCTAGAGTCTTCTAGATGGAAGGAAGCGCATGAGAAGGAGAATAATAAGGGAATTAACAGCTGTAGACACAGAAAATATTCCCGAAGATATTATCATCACTGCAAGAAGATTGTGGAGTTATGAGCGAGATTTCGTGGTTGTTGTGGATATAAAAAGGAGTCTAGAGATCATAGAGAGAGGATGGAGAGAGATAAGGGATAGATCATAGAGGTGCAGAGAGCAAAAATCATGAGTTGCAGTGCAACTTCTGCTGTTGCTGCTAAAGAACCAGACGAAGAACATAAAACTGCTAAAAACCGTCGTTCATGAATAGTCATCTTTTGAATCTTTAAACGACAATTCTTCTGTGACACAAAATAGATATTGTTCTTTGTAAACACTTGTAACGGTGACTTTGTAACGGCCACTGGGTGTTGCAAAATCCCGGTTTAGGCTAGTTCTCCACTTTTTAACCATTGTACATATTTTTTGAGCAATATAAAAATCATTTGAGAGTGTCTACCACATGAGGAGCTAAACCCCATCACTGGGACAACGGAGGAAGCAACTTTTCATGATTGTGGTAAATGAATTAATTCTTTATACGACTTTTTGCATAGATTTAATTGCTTTATGATTTTTATTAATTAATTTGTTATTTTATCTTATGTCGCATGCTTGGTTTTAATTAATTTTGATGCGTCATGCTTACGACTTACATATAATGTTTTATGAAATCTATTTTTGGCAAAGAATTAAAGTCACAACTTCTTGTTTGAGCTATATTGTATAGATTTAATGACTGAACCACAAGAATATGAAAAGTAGTGAAATCCTGCGTCCTAGTGTCTCTTCATCCCGTGACAGTATTTTGTATATATATTTTTCTATTATTTTAGTTTATTAATTCTTAAAATCAATCTCATCAAGTTCGAGTGAATGATAACTCTACTTACCGCTATATCTAAAATTACAACAGTCATGTTCCGCGGTAAGCATTAGATGGTGATTTTCAGTCGACGAGATCGTGGTTGAACTCAGTCTACAAAGGAAGTTTCAGAATCCTCGATTTGATCCAATGGTGTCATGTGCGAGCCAATGTTCGGGTAAGGATCCTGATAGTGTGATAGAATGTTATTTTGTGGACATGGAGAGGTGAAGCGCTGCTGATTTGGTCAGTCAAAAGTCTAGTTTTTGGTCGATTTAGGATTTTCGGGCCCGAGCCCAAAAGAGGAAACCCAGATGTTTTAGGTTTTGAAAATAAAATTAATATAAAAGGGTGAAGCCCTAATTTTTTATTTTTTTTTAAGTTCAGTTGTTCAAAATAAAATTCCATGTGTGCATGTATGCGTAAATTTCATGAAAATTTATTTTTAGAAAACATATGCACATTCGTTCGTTAGTTTAAGAAACGAGCAATAATCCCTAATATGAAAGAGATACATGAATTCTTGAGTTGACATGGTCTAGTTACAGTAGATAAAATTTTGTTCATGAAGTTTCATGATAACTAAAATTTACTTTCAAAGCATGGAATTTCACAAATACTTTTAGGAACGTAAGTTCGTTCATAGTAAAAGTAATAAATAACGATCCTCAGAGTTAGAGGAATTTTTGAAAAGACCTGCACCTCATGATAGGATTTATTTGGAATATGTGGACCTTTACAAAAGTATAAAAGACCCTCGTTTCATAGACGAATGCTCGTGAGAGGGAGAATATATATATATATATATATACATATATTTTCAAAGTTACGTGAGTTTCACATTAAAATATATTTTTTTGTAAAACCAATGTTTTGATTTTGAACAACTGTTGAAAGTAGACAATTATACATAGTGAAATAATGTCTGTATGTGAGTTTTCACAATTGTAGAATGGACGTTTGTCCAAATTTTGAAAAATCGTTCACACAATAAAGAATTACATGGGTTGTTCACGATTTTATGAAAGATTTTTCAAAATCAAGTTTTGATTTTAAACAATTGTTAAAAGAAAACAATGATGTTTTCATGAATTTCATAGTGTATGCACACACGGTAGAAAATCAGTGAATGTTCACATGAAAGGCTTTGTTAATTATTCATAATTTCGTGAAAAGTCAGGTGTCAGACTTTTAAGTAATGGGTGTTGCTCGTCTTTGCAGGTTTGAAGGAGCGAGCAAGATTTTCGAAGTTTTACGTTATTATCACTAAGTTCGTGAAACCGTAAATAGATAAGAGTTAAGAGTTACCATTTTTGTAGACGCTGATGTGAGCATCCTAATTGCATGATTCATTGTTTTGTCGAATCCTGCGCTTTGTATGAACGATGTGCTGAAATAGCCACTTTGCAAGAATGACTGGCTCCAAGGATGATACTTCCAAAGATGGTGTTTCCAGAGATGACATCTCTACGGATGAAACTTTAAGAAATGGTACTCCTGGGACCTCTGAGTGATGATGAGAGATCCTTCATACTGAGTTTTACTTCTGCTTATTTCATTAGCTTTACCACAGGATGATGATCGTATAGTGAAATCCCGGATAAATGTAGATCCCACAAAAATGGAAGAAAGTCTACGGGAGTGGAGAACCCAAGGACTATAAGATGTTAGCAAATGACATGCAGACCCCAACAGTTTCTTTGGTGAGTTGTTAGCGCTCCTTGTGTCATGAATTTTCCCTGTGCAATTAGGATCACGATACAAAGGTTTGTTACTTCTTTTAGACTTTTTCTCCATCGATTGACGGCATTTAACTTGTTCTCGGGCAAACAATTCAGCACTGATGAAGAAGTCGATGTAAGCATATCTTTCGTGCAAATGCACGGAGGCGACCACCAAGGAAAGAAGAAGTTGTTTCTCCAAATACACAAGCGATACTACTGGCCGACCATGGAGGATGATGTAGCTGCTTCTGTTCAAAGATGCCATAAATGTCAAATTCATAGGAATCTTATCCACGCACCCTTTACTCCCCTGCATTCGGTAAATAGTCCGTGGTCGTTTTATAGCTGGGGACTCGACATCATTGAAAAGATCAACCCGCCGTCATCAAAACAACATGAGTATGTAATAATCACAACAGAGTACTTCACTAAATGGGTCGAATCCATCCCTTTACGAGGGACTACTTGAGCCACAATTGCAGCGTTCATTAACGAATATATCATTTGTCTTTTGGGCATACCTAAACACATCATCACCGACAACGACACTCCTTTTGTGAACAAGCAAGTACGGGAGTTACTTGAAGAATATGGAATTAAACAACTCTTCTCCACCATTTACTACCCCCAAGGGAATGGGCATGCCGAAAGCACCAACAAGACTCTAATTCGAATCCTCATCCGGACAATGCACAATAACCCTCGGACGTGGCACGAACAACTGCCAATGGTACTTTGGGCATATCGGACATCACCAAGGAGCTCTACTGGCGCCTACCCCTATTCTCTTGTCTACGGTGCATGCGCCATTATCCCAACAGAAATTAAAATCCCATCGGCTAGGATTGCCGAGGCAAGTGGAGTCCAATGGAATGAAGCCCAAGCATCGAATACTAGGGTAGCGGAGCTAGGCGCTTTGGATTCCAAAAGAGCTAAAGCAAAATATCACTCACAAGTATGCAAAAATAGAATTTCCCGAGCGTATGACAAAGCTGTGAAACCTCGAGTTTTTCAAGTAGGGGATCTGGTGTTGAAGAAATCCAAACATATCCAACAAGACATGTCGGCACCAAAATTCTACCCAAAATGGGAAGGGCCTTATGTGGTAACCAAAGCGTATAATAGTGGATACTAAAAGATCATCAAGGAAGATAGAGGCAAACTGGAAGCAGTCATCAATGAAAAATGGCTCAAGGCATACTACGCCTAACTCTTACCCCACCCCTCTCCATCTCGTAACACGGATAGTCAGGCATTTTTTTCTCCATTTCCTTCACATCCTAGTTATCAAATTTTATTTAATCGAAGCATATCAATGAAAATTCTCTTACTTCTCCAAAACCAAAACCAATACAATAAATAATAATAATAATACATTCGTGAACCAGAGGGAAAACCAGGTGTCTCACAACTACATAACTCAGAAAAGTCCATATAATAGATTGTAGTTCATTAAAAGCATCATCTTCAACCTGTTTTGATATCTTTCAGTCCTACTCTTCAAGTCCTGGATTGCCTTTTCCACCTTTTGGGATTCCACGGTCAGACCCTTCTCTTCTTCCAGAATGGATTTTGTAGCAGGAACAACATTGGAAAGGATACCAGCTTTATCAACCTTCACAATGTCAAGACGATGCTGCAACCAACTTATGTTAAACTCAAGGGATTCACATGTAGACACCATGTTTTCCCAAATTTCAATGGTTGATTCTGTGACGTCGCGGATGGATGTGTCTTCCATTTCAACAATCATGGGCAGGAGGAAGTTCACTGTGGTAACCAAAGTAGATGAGCAATCCTACACCATGTTCCTGGTAGCGATATGGCCATATCTTTCCCATATTTCGTGTACAGAGCCACGAATTCCTTTCACACTAGGAATCTACCGACGCTTCAATAGCTAAAAGATAAACATTTCATGCGGATTTTGAATGGCAAACCTTCATTGGGATTTGCATGGCAAGAAATACCCAAATCAGAATTTTCCAGATCTACCACGGTTGGTGTGATCGGATTGGAATGAAGAGGGGCGGTCAGATTATCATCATCGATAACGGTCACACATGTTCCAGAGGGATATCTCAGCACAAAAGAAAGTCTCTCTTTCACTCGCTGGTGGTAACAAACAAATATCTATTGGACAATAAAGGAAACAAATGTACCGGTATGATCTTCTTAACTCGGATGATACGGACGGGGGAGTTGCTTCCAGAATAATGTATTTGCCACTCTGAGAAAAGAAGAGAGAAGGAATGTTATGGGAAAATAAGATTGATCACTTAGAAAATTAAGAAATGGTTAAAGACATACTCTGGGTACAAACCGCCTGCATTTGAGTGAAGAATCTAGTTGTCTTGAAAATGATTCGCTTCTGCTCGACATGATGAAGGAAATATAGATTCAACAGAGAAAGTCTTTATCTTGAACTAAGAAGGACAATCTAATTGCACTGGCATATATACTGCAGAAGCCCTAAAGAGAAACGGATGTTGAGCAACATAATAAGTTTACACGATGGCCGAAAATCAAGGCTCAACCAGATGAAGTCTCTCGTCGAAACCCTAATGAGGATCGGGAGAGAGCGGCAAGATAGCCAAAGCAGTTCTATTTCCGCCGCTCAAAGCAGCGCCATCTACACCGCTCAAAGCAGCGCCATCTATACCGTTCAAAGCAGCGCCATCTACACCGTTCAAAGAAGCGCCATATACACCATTCCAAGCCAAGATCCATCTCCATATGTTCCGTGACCTAGCCAGCTGTGTCATCTTTGCCAATCAGTAGCCAAAGTTTCAGCGTTGACGCCAATGCCTTATGGCCAAGTCAGAATTACACAAATCCGCCAACACAAGGATCGTGGATTCCTCATGCCTTCTACCAAAGGTTAGTCAAATTTCCCTGGAAATATCTTCACGTCTTGCCCTTTCTATTTTACTCTCGTCTGTCACCATCTCATGCTTACACCGCAACAACGCCACTGTTACGTGTTAAGCAGGGGACTTAATGTTGATGGTGGTTTTTAGCTTAGGGTTAAAATTATAAAACCTTACATCAGATGTGACGTCACTCTGTAAGGAAATGGAGCCACGAGTGTTAACCTCTCAACTGGCATGTTTATTGAGCCACTCAATATACTTACATGAAATTTATCCAGACTGGCGCATGTAGCGACCATCCCAGATGATCTATAAATTTCAGCGCCTTGCGCTTAATATAAGTTTCTATGAATGCTATATATGCTATGTTCTCCGGCTGAACCCTTAATGTTGATATGGCATGACAACTTGTGTTCACTCGCGGCAGAGTAACACGAATTTCCAAATATCAAGGATAAGATCTTTGCATAAAGTATTCAATCCGAAAACAGGGAGCCGCAGCAGCAAAGGGAGGTGTGGCCATGCCTTGGGTCAACTGGCGCCACATGCCATTGGCCACGCCCCTTCCTAAACCGGCCATATTTCCCTCAACCAATCGTGTCGCCTCAAATTATCCACGCGCACAAAAGTTGTGGTTGAGCCCATACTGGCCGGCCCCATTTTCTACCGACTAATCAGGTTATTCTAAATCCGCCACACTTACACCAGAAGTGTAGTCGCGCCTCCCCTTCCTACTGACCAATCATGTAGCTTTAAATGTTCCACAAGTACTAGAGGTGTGGCCGCGCTTTATGTTTGACCGGCCCCCTTTATTGACCAATCAGGTCGCTCTAAACTTGCCACCGTACATCAAAGTCCAAATGCACCCTGCCGCGCCACTATACTAACTAGCAAGCCAAACGCGCCCTGCCACAAACACATATCAAGCGGCATGCCAACATGCTACTATGCCACAGTAACATGCCAATGTGCCACAAATGGCGCCACCACGCCGCCAAGCCACCATCAATCCCTAATTCTTACCACGACACCAAATCCTATCCTTGTCCACGCTGCAAGCCCTAATTCTTACCACAACGCTAAATCCTAGCCTTGGCCATGCCGCCAAGCCCTAATTCTTACCACGACACCAAATCCTAGCCTTGGCCACGCCGCCAAGCCCTAATTCTTACCACGACGCCAAATCCTATCCTTGGCCACGCTGCCAATCCCTAATTCTTACCACGACGCCAAATCCTAGCATTGGACATGCCGCCAAGCCCTAAATTTGGCCACGGTGCCAAACCCTATCCTTTCCATGCTACAACCTCCCAGGTGTGACCACGCCACAATGCCACGGCTACACCACTGGCATGCCACTATGTCATGGCTACGCCAGGCGCCACTATGCCAATGGCGTCACTTTGATATACAACGAGATGTGGCCATAATCAATGGCCATCCTTCCTCATGAGATGCAATCTCAGCCATCCAAGTTTGCCACCGAACTGACAGACTTGTGGAAAGTTTCAGGCGACCATCCGCCTAAATCTAGTGGACATGGGTACGCCAGGCGCCACTTGCACCACCGTGCCACTGGCATGCACGAGCCATGCCAGTCATGTTACATTACCACTGACGTATACCAAAACGCCCATGCGCGCCAACACAAGGTAGCCATAATCACGACTACCCTCCCTCATGAGATGCAATCTCATCCATCCAAGTTCGCCACTAAACTGATGGTCTTGCGGCAAGCCCCAGGCAACCCGCTATGCCATGGCTACGCCAGGCACCACTATGCTAATGGCGCTACTTTGATATACAATAAAGATGTGGCCATAATCAATGGCTACCCTTCCTCATGAGAAGTAATCTCAGCCATTCAAATTCTCCACCAAACTTATGGACTTGTGGAAAGTTTTAGGCGGCCGACCAAGGCATGCCTAATAGCATCACATGCTATTTTCCTATGGAAAAGTCTCTTGACTTTGACTTGCCACACATAGCAACCTGCTACATGTTTTCCACGAAAACACTCGAGACATCAAACATGTCACAAACTGGGGGATACTCATCAGGGTATTGGTCTGGAAGTTTACAGCGTGCGGCGTGCAATGCGCCCGTAAGCGGGACAATTAGTGATGGTGAGAAGTAACGGTGTAAACTAATTTATTTCCTTCATCATGAAAGCATAATGCCTGACGGTTACACGAATTCACTTCCTTCATCATGGAATCATAATATCTGATAGTTACACATTACTCTATTCTTCCACCACTCAATCATTTCAACTTCCTATGGGACCAGGTTACGTTTCAATATGACTTGTATAAATAGTCTTCACCTATTTTCCACCAAAAAAATAAGTTTTTGGTCGACAACAACATAGTATCTAGAAATCACCAAGAACTGATAGCTTTTCACTCCACAAGCCAATTCCACTTTCTGATACAAGTCATAAAACGAGCCATATCTTCAGAATCAACTATTCTGGTCTCAACACTTTCTCCGCTTCCCTCCCTAAGACCAACCCTTCTCCTTTATTTTGTGACCGAAGCAAGCCTGTAACGGCCATTTCTTGGTTTAGGCCAGGATTGTACAGATTGATCTATCGAATCAAAAGTACTCCCATGCAGTGCATTATTTAGGGTTCAGATTCGTTTTTCATCCACATACCCAAAATTACCAAAATCGGCAGAAACAGTTTTCACCTACAAACAACTGTTTTCTTGAGTAGTTATTCGTCTTTGTAAGATAATCACCATGGAGTCTGGATCTCAACTATACTTAACTTTCCTAGACCGAGACTAAGCTATAAGTACACTAGAAATCAAGACATTAGTTTTGATCACTAACATTGACAAACATGCTTGAGATAGCAATGCATGCGAGTTCGACCGAGCAATGCTCTAACATCTGGTCTTGTTCGTTGAATCTAGAGTACTAGCCATATCCTTCATGAGTTATTCTTTTTAAGAATCTATGTATCGAAGGATTCTTCTTTCTCAAGTGCTTCTGGTGAAGGATGGTGGACCGTATTCCATTTTATCCAATCATCTTTGATGGAATTAAACCACCAGGGAAGCCACTTCACTCTAAATCAAAGGTTCTCACAAGGATTTCGATATCCGCGAGGTTGACACTGGTGACATGATCCAAGGACATCCCTTCGCTGTCATGAAAAGTCATCAACAAGTTACCTGTAACGACTAGTAAATGGTTGGAATAGATAAAAGCCTACATATTAGTTATGTGACCTATCGTTCTCATATGGTAGTATACAAGGAAGCTAAATTGTCTGGAAAACTAAACTTCCCCATAAGCACGTGCCTAGGGATAAAATCTCGTATGAATCCAATGAAGTCAGCCCATGCGACAATATATGTTCATAGGACGCATCAGTCTCGACTCTCGCAGATGACTCTCGACATGCAGATTATGTATACCTAAGAAATGTTCAGCACTCAGACAATATGATTGAGACCTATATTGGCGTCATACATCCTCCCTTGGGTAGAATCCGTGCTCACGGTAGGTCCAACAAGAAAAATACAACCAAAACATGGTGGAGAACCAAAAACGAAGAATATAAATCATACAAGGAAATAAAAGGGAAAAACTATCTCTTCACAACATTTTATTTTTATTTTTTTAGAGTTTACGTATTGGCGAATTTTGTGTTTTGATGAGTGATTTTTCGTATTTCGATCGTTGATTTTTTATTTTTGCTATTGTTCCAGGTTTTCTCGTTAAGGAAATTAGAGAGTTTCTTTAGACGATAATGAGGGAAACGTGAAGTTAGAAAGAGTTAGTGAGGGTTGTGTGTCAAAATGACAACAATTACGATGAGCGAGATTTATCATCACTGCAAGAAGATTGTGGAGTTATGAGCGAGATTTCGTGGTTGTTGTGGATATAAAAAGGAATCTAGAGATCATAGAGAGCGGATGGAGAGAGATAGGGGATAGATTAGTGAGGTGTAGAGAGCAGAAATCACGAGTTGCAGTGCAACTTCTGATGCTGCTACTGAAGAACCAGATGAAGAACATAAAACTGCTAGAAACTGTCGTTCATGAATAGTCATCTTTTGAATCTTTAAACGAAAATTCTTCTGCGACACAAAAGAGATATAGTTCTTTGTAAACACTTGTAACGGTAACTTTGTAACGGCCGCTGGGTGTTGCAAAATCCCAGTTTAGGCTAGTTCTCCTCTTTTTTACCATTGTACACACTTTTTGAGCAATATAAAAATCATTTAAGAGTGTCTACCACATGAGGAGCTAAACCCCATCACTAGGACAACGGAGGAAGCAACTTTTCATGATTGTGGTAAATGAATTAATTCTTTATACGACTTTTTGCATAGATTTAATTGCTTTATGATTTTTATTAATTATTTGTTATTTTTTATGATGTCGCATGCTTGGTTTTAATTAATTTTGATGCGTCATGCTTACGACTTATATATAATGTTTTATGAAATATATTTTCTGCAAAGAATTAGAGTCACAACTTCTTTTTTGAGCTATATTGTATAGAGTTAATGACTGAACCACAAGAATATGAAAAGTAATGAAATCCCGCGTCCTAGTGTCTCTTCATCCCGTGACAATATTTTGTATATATAGTTTTTCTATTATTTTAGTTTATTAATTCTTAAAATCAATCTCATCAAGTTCGAATGAACGACAACGATACTGTCTCGGCCCCTTGGGTTCGTACACGACATAGGAGTCGTGGCCCGAGTCGACTTCAACGGTTCATCCCCCGTCTGGAATGGGAGGTAAGAATTATAAACACTCGTGAATCCCCTGTTAGCGGGTTTACTGGATGATTTTGTATGCATTTATGTTGAGGACCTGAAATCGGATTTAATTTTCTAGTAAAGGGAAAGGCCTGGTGATCGATGTCGTATGCGTCAAAAATAAATTACACTTTCTCACTACTCAAAATATAAAATATAGCAAGGGTAAGAAAGGATCGTTCCCACAGAGAGGTTTAGGTTGTCGTTTGTTTTGGTTTCCTATAAGTAACTCCCACTGGTTTTTCTGATTTTTATGCAAGTAATAAAAGTAAAAGCAAAACAAAGAAATAAACAAACACGCAAATCAAGGATATGAAATATTGGGTAAAGATTTCATCTTCAATTGTAAACAAGTATTTGAATGTATGAATAGAATTCGTATTTAATCTCTCTATCATCAAAATCCCTAGAATACCTTATTGCAAGAATACTCCGTAAATTTCCTAAGTCAACAACACACACATTAGAGCCGCGTACGTGAATTCTACCTAAAGAATAACCTAACGCCTTGCACTAATTATGTTCAATTCCTAGGAGCATTAAGTTTTGGAAATAGGCTAATCAATGCAATTGTCATACATTGCGCATGACAATTCGGACAATGGTCAATTTCTACATATGACTACGAGAGTGTATCACTACAAACCGTAAGCATATCATGCTACTCGTATTCAAGGTTATCGTTTGATGAAAACCCTAAAATATCTATAGATAAGGATGTATGTTCAATCAATTCTAGACTCAACTAAACAAGCATTCAATCATATTGCAATACATCAATCATGCAATTATTATAATTAGTAGAAAGTGAACGATGGTTTTGAGAGAAAACTAACTCATAAAGATCAAAACTTGTTTTCAAAATCCAACTACATATTTAACCAATAATAAAATCAACTACTTGTGTTTATGGAAATCATCATAATAATAATCAAAGAAGAAACTATCATGAAACCCTAGAACCAAAAGTAGCAGCAGCTCTCCCTCATGGAGATATATCGGTTTTGAGAAAGATTTTCTATTTATATGCTTCTCCCAAAAGGATACTTTCCCAAAATTAGGTTAAATCTTCATAATCTTCAAGTCCACGTCCATATACTAGTCCACCAAGCCCATGTGTGAGAAATATGTCTCTGGAATTTTTGGGTCCAAAACTGGTCGCCGGATTTGATGACGTCATCACCGGAATCCGGTCACCGGAAAATTATCTCTGGCCACTGAGCCATTAGAAACTGTCACCGGGAAAATATGTACTTCCAGCAACTTATCTTTCCTTCTCTGCAATTCAAACATTCACAAAAATCATCCAAACCAATTCTTTCTCTCTTGCGAAAACGCGCCCAAAAGCGTGACTCGTAGCTCATATATCCGTCCGCCAACTCTTGTATCCAACATATACCCCCTTCGTGATTCATTGAAATATTACGATTG
Source organism: Papaver bracteatum (assembly GCA_023529315.1). Lineage (NCBI taxonomy): Eukaryota > Viridiplantae > Streptophyta > Magnoliopsida > Ranunculales > Papaveraceae > Papaver > Papaver bracteatum. The sequence continues at coordinate 1,567,430 of JAJJWX010003811.1, read as the reverse complement.
ACACTTTAACCTCTGAAATCCGGCATCCCGGGATAGTACCACCGGTACACCAATTCTGCTCCGTTTTCGCACTGCGGCTGCAACTTTACCACATTCAACCCATTCCTGCAGTGCACTACCATGGTCTAACAATTGCAACTTCCTTTGACTGTAACAACAATTACCACAACCAACTGGTGCTCTGCTCACATGCATTAAATTCCACCACTTCCATCTTATGCGCATATCTTTTCAATCTAGCATGTTCTGCAATTCCCTGCTCAGCACAACATTCCACTCAAACAAAACCTCAAGCCAACAGTTATCATTCCCATTTCAACTCCCAGCTTTAACTCCATATCTGCATTCCAGTTCTGCTCTGCTGATCCATCCTGTAGCACATTCCACTGCATCAACCAGCTCCATAGCAGCACCTCAGTTTCACTTCTCATTCTATCTCACCCATTTCCAAGTCAGATTCACCTCCTAGATGCTACTCATTCGCACATCAACACCACCATTTCTTGGCACACAACAGTACCACTAACTCCAAATACCAACACTACCACCTTCAAAACCCCATCATTAACTCCAGCTGCAATTGTCATTCATACCACTTCAGTTCATCACCTGCAATCTTCGAATGCTGCAACTGATCCACTTGCAGCAACACAAACTCTCCCCGCAGCTCACCACTTGCACGTACCACCAGCAGCATGAAAACTCTAGCTTCAGTTTAAGTCCACAATCCCTTTTGCACATCATCTCAGTTCAATAACTTCAATTTCATTCTCTGAGTACAAACCAACATTTAATACACACTCCATTTGAATTCACCATCTCATCCTGAGTTCTCAAGGCCACCAGCTACTCAAACCATTACTAGCTACCTCCACACAGCACTTCAAAACACTACCATCTCTTCCCATTGCAGCATCACCATTCGCAGCTCAGCTGCCAACTCAGACCAGCCAATGTGACTCAAACTGTGCTGGGAATGGCAGCAACCAAAATTCAGCTCTCAGTACATCCACCTCCTAGTTCACCTCAGGCTCCTACCAAACATCCCTGTGTAAACCCACGACCATGGCTTCATTAACTCCTTACCCGACTCAACTACAGCTTGAAATGGGGAAGAAAAACTCTATCATGCAATTACTCGAACATCTTGTGTACACAATCTGGTAATGTTGTCATCACAAACAAACATCTTCTATACTCTCCATTTTCCCAACAAATCCAAATTTAAAGCAAATCCATTCATCCAAATTGTAATTCAGAGCTCAAAATAACACTTCAATCGCCTCTCAATTATCTTCTCTTCAATGGCAGGACTTGTTTTATTCCTCCATGTATTTACGGCACAAAACAAACCCAAAACACCAACCTGACGAGATGCCTGTGAAGCAACTGATGCCAAACAAAACCATGTACTCAGTGCAGTGGTCGTATTTTAAAGATCACACATCAACTGCACTTCACACAATACCCAAAATAGCAGCAAACTTGTTCATTCTTTGTTCATTCCAGTGAGTAACTCTGTCCAAATAACTTCAGTGTTGATATGCTTCTTGACCTAAGAACCAAATTGTTCTTGTCTTCAAAAATCTGCCTTTAACCCTGATCGATCTCTGGCAAGCAACGAGATGAAATGTTGCGTCTCCTGGCTTGAACTGGTGAAGGACTCGGTCCCCTTTCTGTAACATAGAGACCTAGTTATTTGAATTGTTCCTTCTACCAGCACATGTGTGCTTCACAAGGTGGTGAACTCCACCACCAACTTTAAGCCCTTTGTTGATTCCTACAGGTGTGACAAACTGCCGAGCCCATCCATTTAAGCCCGCTACAGATCCTTCTAAGCTCCGAATGTATAATTGTCCATCGGCAACACCTCCTAGTTCTCTATTTTGTTGCTTTTTCTTCCTTTTGCAAGTTTGAAGCCATTGTACCTAAAAACATAGAAAAGATGCATAATATACAAGAAAACTAAAAAGAAAAGCATGTGAAACCGATACTAGAATTAGGTGTTTTAGACACCTATCACCTGGCCATATCAAGATAAGGACTCGGATTTCATCACCGTTTCCTTCTTACCCTCCTTAGGAACACGTAACCTACGCGAACCTAAGCCTTAAAATTTGGACTAGAACGAGACTGATAGGGTAACGAGCTTAATAGGAAAGTCGTTCGAAAAATATTGGTTACTCTTTTAAGCATACTTCGAAGTTCATGATGGTTTCTATGAGTTGAATGCGTGATTGTGTCTCCTTGTAATACCGGTGAGGCCTTGGGTATCAAAGCTCCACTGAGCTTCCCTCGCCTCTTTTAAACTTACTTTGACTCAGATTGATTCCATAGGGGTTTGCTTAAATTGTAACGAATTCCTTCTCCAAAGAATAGAAGCTGGTCTAGAAACAATCTAAGTGGAGTCATCATGCTTTTTGTTTGCTAGAAATCAGTAGGTTTGTTGTGGTCGAGTCATCCTTCTTTGTGCTTGTTTAGAATTCCCTTGCAGTTAGGATGTCGAACTGGTATTATAATAGCCAATACAATGAGTATCCGACTGAGCAGCTTGGACTTTATCCTTTTTATGACCATAATGTGAATAGTGATTGGGAACGCGAAACTTTTGAAGGTTATGGTCCATACCATTGTGATCCCAATTACTATCCACATACCCACAAGTCATACGAGCAAAACAATCCTTCTATTTCTCTAGAAGAGTCTTTCAAGAGTTTCAATGAGTCAACACAGAAGTTTCACGTATTTATGAAAGAGACTTATAATATTCTTCCCCCAGAAGAGTCCGTAGAGCAGTCAACTAAGATGTCTCTAGAAGAGTCCCTCAAGCAATTCACTGAGAGTACAAATAGGATTGTGGAAAAACTTGCTCATGATAGTCTTAATTTCCAGTATAGTGTTCCCAATACCACCCTTAAAAATAAGGATAGTTTATATTCACATAATCAATATGACGAGGTTATAATTGGTAACACTACTTGTTTTGATGAGGTTCAATCTTTTTCATGTTATTATAGTAATGATCATGATGTGGATAGTGTTGATGAAGAATCTGAAGTTTTTAGGCATAGTGATCAGGAATTTTTTTCTCCAATTGAGCTCTATAATGATAGTAATATTTCTGGTTTAAATCCAAATAATTTTAATAATTATTCACCTATTCAAAAGGATGAGGATTTGACTAGAAATACCCCCGTTTTAGACGATGTAGTATTTCCTTTTTACGAAGCCGATGATAGTTTTGAGGAACGAGTTTATTATGAGAATATTGTTTTAGAGTCTAGTGATTTAGAAACATTAGACTTAGAAAAAGAAGATGAACTCATAGAGCTTTTAAATATGAGTGAGGATGCATCACCTGTGTATAACCTACAAGAAGCAATTGACCATTTTCAGGATTCTGATGATCTAGAAATTAGGGAAATTGTAGCTAGTCTATCTAGAGACACCCAAAATTCTAAGTTTGGGGGTGATTATCATTCTCCATGTGCCTTACCTTTAGCTCTTATAGAGATCCTTCACTTGGGACTTGATATATGTTCCTCAACCATTATGCCAGATTACCTTCATACTAGTTCTCTAGAACCTAATAATGTCCAGAAAGAAGTTCAGTTGTTAGAAACCCATCCTCAGGTTGATGTGGTTTACCCAGGCGATAATACCCAAATTGACTTTGTTTTCCCACCAAATATTTTTCAACCAATTTTGGGAACGTATAAGTTTCAGATGTGTCAATTATTAAGTTTTGAGACTAAACCTAATTACGTTAGGAGATTAGGGTCGACACATTTTCTTAAGAGTGGCCACCACTGTGGTCAGATGTGTGAGTCAAATATAATTGACTTAGAGGATACCCAATTATGAAGGTTATTGTTTTGTGCTACTAAGTTCTTAGTTGAGTATTTCCAGACTCTTCAACCTGATCTTCAGAATGCCTTTGAGGAAATCCAACCGATGAAAACTTTTTATCTAGACCCTTTTATAGAGCCCGAACCCGAACCACAACTAGATGTAGTTGTCTTAAACAAAAAAAATAGATAAGGGTGTGTTGGACATCTTCCTGGTCTGTTGCAGTCTGCTCTTCTTGTGGTTAGAACTTTTTAATCCAGATGACCCGCAGTTATTCCGGCTGCTGCTTTATGATTCTTCGAGGTGACTAATCTCTTCCAATGTCTGGATGAAGACTTTAAACTTAGCACTTCTTGGGAGGTAACCCATTCTCATGCAACACGGTAATATATTTCCTTAACTCTTTTCTTCAAGTGGTAACAGTTTCTCCTTGTTCATGCTTTTAATTTCATCTTTAGAACATTAAGGACAATGTTAGATTTAAGTTTGGGGGTATGGGAGAAACTTTTTAGTTGCAATTTAAATAAATAAACTCCAGAGTCTAGAAATTTATGCTTATTAAGGTTGGCACTAACCAACCTAAGTGGATGGGAACATTTTGGTTGTAGGAGTTGAGGAACCAATCTGATTAGATGGAAACATCTAGAAGAGTCTATTCATAAAAGCACAGAGCTCAGGTGTTAGAAAAGAAAATATGGTAGTTTCACCATATCCTCGTGATGGAAATATCGAAAGAATCCTGATCACTTCTTTTATTTTTATTTTTACCATTGATAGGGTGAAATAAAGTGACTGAGATACCAAAAAAAGAAAAATTTTAAAAAAAAGACCAGACCACTAGACCAACCGGAATAAATATAATAAAGTCGACCACTGGTACCCTTGTATATTCCAGCTGAGTTAACCCAGAGTTAGGATTATCGACCACTGGTTCCCTTGTATATGCCAGTGTGTTGATATTAATCCAGACCAGTATCTCAGTCTATTAGGATAGGTTCACCTTAGCCAACATCATCCATGTTGTTCTCTACATCCATCTTCTTAATCTATCCATGTGACTGGTTGACTCCGGTTTATGACGTCCAGAAACTATCTAAGTAGAACTCTGTCACTTTATATGAATTTTAGTATGCTATAGTGCAAACTCGTGTATAACAATTGGAATTTCGCATCAAGGTACTTCCTCCTGTAGTAAATAAGTATGCCAACCAAGGACATTCTTTAGTGCCTTCCAAGGTTCTGCGTAGATAGCTTGGGTCTGGAGTAAAAGGTTTTGTGGGTACACCTCTGGTAAACCCTCCGGAGACAACACTCCACCACTAGGGCCACCTAGCGGTTTAATGGCTTGCTGCACGTGCTAAGTGTAGTCATTTTTTTTTCTAGATTAAATTTGCTCGAGGACTAGCAAATAATAAGTTTGGGGGTTTTTGATAGACACATTTTTGTGTCTGAATTGTCCTCAGTGTCTCTATTATTAGTTCTTGATTTTGTACTTATTATGGTGTTTTTATGTTTGTTTAGGTGTTTTTGGAGAAATACATTTGTGTGGAAAAAGTTGCTCGAAAAGTGCGTTTTGGACCCCCGAAGGAGATTTGCTAAACGGACCCCCTTTTCGGATAATGGGAACCTCAGATGAACACCTGCTATTTACACCCCAAAGATGGATAAGGGGCAACCCTTTCTTCTTCATTTGAATTCAGAATTTGGCGGGAGAAAATGGTGGCAGATTAGGGTTTGTCCTAACATAGATGGTATGGGCTTTATAATCGATTATATTTGGATGGAAGATCAGTTCGAAGCGAAACATGGAAGAACAAGTTTGGCGGGAAACTTCAGCTTGAAAAATTGGTTTCTACGTGAATTTCAGCTAGAATTAGGAAGAGAATCGGTCCGAGTTTTTCACTGGATTTGCTTTAGAATGAGCTGTTCCACCAAAACAGGGAAGGTATGTGTTTTAAAAACACGAAAAAAGGAAGATACGTGGAGTTTTCACGCAACAGAGGGCTTGAGATATTCTCGGTCTTTCTCTGTTATTTTTGGAAGTTTGGCATGTTTCGTGAAGAGTTTGACTTGTTCTGAAACTTGTAAGCAACGTGTTGGAGTCTGCAAGATGGAAGGAAGCGCATGAGAAGGAGAATAATCCCGGAATTAACAGCTGTAGACACAGAAAATATTCCCGAAGATATTATCATTGCAAGAAGATTGTGGAGTTATGAGCGAGATTTCGTGGTTGTTGTGGATATAAAAAGGAGTATAGAGATTATAGAGAGCGTATGGAGAGAGATAAGGGATAGATCAGAGAGGTGCAGAGAGCAGAAATCACGAGTTGCAGTGCAGCTTCTGCTGCTGCTGCTGAAGAACCAGACGAAGAACATAAAACTGCAAGAAACTGTCGTTCATGAATAGTCATCTTTTGAATCTTTAAACGACAATTCTTCTGCGACACAAAATAGATATTGTTCTTTGTAAACACTTGTAACGGTGACTTTTTAACGGCCACTGGGTGTTGCAAAATCCCGGTTTAGGCTAGTTTTCCTCTTTTTAACCATTGTACACATTTTTTGAGCAATATAAAAATCATTTGAGAGTGTCTACCACATGAGGAGCTAAACCCCATCACTGGGACAATGGAGGAAGCAACTTTTCATGATTGTGGTAAATGAATTAATTCTTTATACGACTTTTTGCATTGATTTAATTGTTTTATGATTTTTATTAATTAATTTGTTTTTTGTCTGATGTTGCATGCTTGGTTTTAATTAATTTTGATGCGTCATGCTTACGACTAACAGATAATGTTTTATGAAATCTATTTTTGGCAAAGAATTAGAGTCACAACTTCTTGTTTGAGCTATATTGTATAGAGCTAATGACTGAACCACAAGAATATGAAAAGTAGTGAAATCTTGCGTCCTAGTGTCTCTTCATCCCATGACAATATTTTGTATATATATTTTTCTATTATTTTAGTTTATTAATTCTTAAAATCAATCTCATCAAGTTCGAGTGAACAACAACTCTACTTACCACTATATATAAAATTACAACAGTCATGTTCCGCAGTAAGCATTAGATGGTGATTTTCAGTCGACGAGATCGTGGTTGAACTCAATCTACAAAGGAAGTTTCAGAATCCTCGATTTGCTCCAATGGTGTCATGTGCGATCAAATGTTCGGGTAAGGATCCTGATAGTGTGATAGAATGTTATTTTGTGGACATGGAGAGGTGAAGCGCTGCTTATTTGGTCATTCAAAAGTCTAGTTTTTGGTCGATTTAGGATTTTCGGGCCCGAGCCCAAAAAAGGAAACCCAAATGTTTTAGGTTTTGAAAATAAAAGTAATATAAAAGGGTGAAGCCCTAAATTTTTTTTTTTTTTTTAAAGTTCAGTTGTTCATGAGTTGTTCAAAATAAAATTCCATGTGTGCATGTATGCGTAAAATTCATGAAAATTTATTTTTAGGAAACATATGCACGTTCGTTCGTTAGTTTAAGAAACGAGCAATAATCCCTAATATGAAAGAGATACATGAATTCTTGAGTAGACATGGTCTAGTTACAGTAGATAAAATTTTGTTCATGAAGTTTCATGATAACTAAAATTTATTTTCAAAGCATGGAATTTCACAAATACTTTTAGGAACGTAGGTTCGTTCATAGTAAAAGTAATAAATAATGATCCTTCGAGTTAGAGGAATTTTTGAAAAGACCTGCACCTCATGATAGGATTTATTTGGAATATGTGAACCTTTACAAAAGTATAAAAGACCCTCGTTTCATAGACGAATGCTCGTGAGAGGGAGCAAATATATATATATATATATATATATACACATATATTTTCAAAGTTATGTGAGTTTCACATTAAAATATATATTTTTGTAAAATCAATGTTTTGATTTTGAACAACTGTTGAAAGTAGACAATTATACATAGTGAAATAATGTCTGTATGTGAGTTTTCACAATTGTAGAATAGATGTCTGTCCAAATTTTGAAAAACCGTTCACACAATAAAGAGTTACATGGGTTGTTCATGATTTTATGAAAGATTTTTCAAAATCAAGTTTTGATTTTAAACAATTGTTAAAAGCAAACAATGATGTTTTCATGAATTTCATAGTGTATGCACACATGGTAGAAAATCAGTGAATGTTCACATGAAAGGCTTTGTGAATTATTCATAATTTTGTGAAAAGTCAGGTGTCAGACTTTTAAGTAATAGGTGTTGCTCGTCTTTGCAGGTTTGAAGGAGCGAGCAAGATTTTCGAAGTTTTACGTTATTATCACTAAGTTCGTGAAACCGTAAATAGGTAAGAGTTAAGAGTTACCATTTTTGTAGACGCTGATGTGTGCATCCTAATTGCATGATTCATTGTTTTGTCGAATCCTGCGCTTTGATTGAACGATGTGCTGAAATAGCCACTTTGAAAGAATGACTGGCTCCAAGGATGATACTTCCAAAGATGGTGTTTCCAGAGATGACATCTCTACGGATGAAACTTTAAGAAATGGTACTCCTGGGACCTCTGAGTGATGGTGAGAGATCCTTCATACTGAGTTTTACTTCTGCTTATTTCATTAGCTTTACCACAGGATGATGATCGTATAGTGAAATCCCGGATAAATGTAGATCCCACAAAAATGGAAGAAAGTCTACGGGAGTGGAGAACCCAAGGACTATAAGATGTTAGCAAATAACGTGCAGTCCCCAACAGGTTCTTTGGTGAGTTGTTAGCACTCCTTGTGTCATGAATTTTCCCTGTGCAATTAGGATCACGGTACAAAGGTTTGTTACTTCTTTTAGACTTTCTCCATCGATTGACGGCCTTCAACTTGTTCTCGGGCAAACAATTCAGCACTGATGAAGAAGTCGATGTAAGCATATCTTTCATGCAAATGCACGAAGGCGACCACCAAGGAAAAAAGAAGTTGTTTCTCCAAATACACAAGCGATACTACTGGCCGACCATGGAGGATGATGTAGCTGCTTCTGTTCAAAGATGCCACAAATGTCAAATTCATAGGAATCTTATCCACGCACCCTCTACTCCCCTGCATTCGGTAAGTAGTCCGTGGTCGTTTTATAGCTGGGGACTCGACATCATTGGAAAGATCAACCCGCCGTCATCAAAACAACATGAGTATGTAATAACCACAACAGAGTACTTCACTAAATGGGTCAAATCCATCCCTTTACGAGGGACTACTGGAGCCACAATTGCAGCGTTCATTAAGGAATATATCATTTGTCGTTTCGGCATGCCTAAACACATCATCACCGACAACGGCACTCCTTTTTCCAACAAGCAAGTACGGAGTTACTTGAAGGATATGGAATTAAACAAGTCTTCTCCACCATTTACTACCCCCAAGGGAATGGGCATGCCGAAAGAACCAACAAGACTCTAATTCGAATCCTCAGTCGGACAGTGCACAATAACCCTCGGACGTGGCACGAACAACTGCTAATGGCACTTTGGGCATATCGGACATCACCAAGGAGCTCTACTGGCGCCTACCCCTATTCTCTTGTCTACGGTGCATGCGCCATTCTCCCAACAGAAATTAAAATCCCATCGGCTAGGATTGCCGAGGCAAGTGGAGTCCAATGGAATGAAACCGAAGCATCGAATACTAGGGTAGCGGAGCTAGACGCTTTGGATTCCAAAAGAGCTAAAGAAAAATATCACTCGCAAGTATGCAAAAATAGAATTTCCCAAGCGTATGACAAAGTTGTGAAACCTCGAGTTTTTCAAGTAGGGGATTTGGTGTTGAAGAACTCCAAACATATCCAACAAGACATGTCAGCACCAAAATTCTCCCCAAAATGGGAAGGGCCTTATGTGGTCACCAAAGCATATAATAGTGGATACTAAAAGATCATCAAGGAAGATAGAGGCAAACTGGAAGCAGTCATCAATGAAAAGTGGCTCAAGGCATACTACGCCTAACTCTTACCCCACTCCTCGTCGTCTCGTAGCACGGATAGTCAGGAATTTTTTTCCGTTTCCTTCACATCCTAGTTATCAAATTTTATTTAATTGAAGCATCTCAATGAAAATTCTCTTACTTCTCCAAAACCAAAACCAAAACCAATACAATAAATAAATAATAATAATAATACATTCGTGAACCAGAGGGAAAACCAGGTGTCTCACAACTACATAACTCAGAAAAGTCCATCCAATAGATTTTAGTTCATTGAAAGCATCATCTTCAACCTGTTTTAATATCTTTCAGTCATACTATTCAAGTCCTGGATTTCCTTTTCCACCTTTTGGGATTCCACGGTCAGACCCTTCTCTTCTTCCAGAATGGATTTTGTAGCAGTAACAACATTGGAAAGGATACCAGCTCTATCAACCTTCACAATGTCAAGACGATGCCGCATCCAACTTATGTTAAACTCAAGGTATTCACAGGTAGACACCATGTTTTCCCACTTTTCAATGGTTGATTCTGTGACGTCGCGGATGGATGTGTCTTACATTTCAACAATCATGGGCAGGAGGCAGTTCACTGTGGTAACCAAAGCAGATGAGCAATGCTGCACCATGTTCCTGGTGGCGATATGGCCATATATTTCCCATATTTTCGTGTACAGAGCCACGAATTCCTTTCGCACTAGGAATCTACCAACGCTTCGATAGCTAAAAGATAAACATTTCATGCGGATTTCGAATGGCAAACCTGCATTGGGATATTCATGGCAAGAAATACCCAAATCAGCATTTTCCAGATCTACCGCGGTTGGTGTGCTCGGATTGGAAGGAAGAGGGGCGGTCAGATCATCATCATCGATAACGGTCACACATGTTCTAGATGGATATCTATGTACAAAAGAAAGTCTCTCTTTCACTCGCTGGTGGTAACAAACAAATATCTATTGGACAATAAAGGAAAAAAATGCACTAGTATGATCTTCTTAACTTGGATGATCCGGACGGGGGAGTTGCTTCCAGAATAATGTATTTTTCCACGCTGAGAAAAGAAGAGAGAAGGAATCCTATGGGAAAATAAGATTGATCACTTAGAAAATTAAGAAATGGTTAAAGACATACTCTGGGTACAAACCGCCTACATTTGAGTGAAGAATCTAGCTGACTTGAAAATGATTCGCTTCTGCTCGACATGATGAAGGAAATATAGATTCAACAGAGAAAGTATTTATCTTGAACTAAGAAGGACAATCTAATTGCACTGGCATATATACTGCAGAAGCCCTAAAGAGAAACGGATGTTGAGCAACATAATAAGTTTACACGATGGCCGAAAATCAAGCCTCAACCAGATGAAGTCTCTCGTCGAAACCCTAATGAGGATCGGAAGAGACCGGCAATATAGCCAAAGCAGTGCCATTTCCGCCGCTCAAAGCAGCGCCGTCTACACCTCTCAAAGCAGCGCCATATACACTGTTCAAATAAGCGCCATCTACACCATTCCAAGCCAAGATCCATCTCCTTATATTCCGTGACCTAGCCAGCTATGTCATCTTTGCCAATCAGTAGCCAAAGTTTCAGCGTTGACGCCAATGCTTTATGGCCAAGTAAGAATTACGCAAATCCGCCAACGCAAGGATCGTGGATTCCTCATGCTTTCCACCAAAGGTTAGTCAAATTTCCCTGGCAATATCTTCACGCCTTGCCCTTTCGATTTTACTCTCGTCTGTCACCATCTCATGCTTACACCGCAACAACGCCACTGTTACGTGTTAAGCATGGGACTTAATGTTGATGGTGGTTTTTAGCTTAGGGTTAAAATTATAAAACCTTATATCAGATGTGACGTCACTCTGTAAGGAAATGGAGCCACGAGTGTTAACCTCTCAACTGACATGTTTATTGAGCCACTCAATATACTTACATGAAATTTATCCAGACTGGCGCATGTAGCGACCATCCCAGATGCTCTGTAAATTTCAACGCCTTGCGCTTAATATAAGTTTCTCTGAATGCTATCTATGCTATGTTCTCCGGCTGAACCCTTAATGTTGATATGGCATGAAAACTTGTGTTCACTTGCGGCAGAGTAACACGAATTTCCAAATATCAAGGATAAGATCTTTGCATAAAGTATTCAATCCGAAAACAGGGAGCCGCAGCAGCAAAGGGAGGTGTGGCCATGCCTTGGGTCAACTGGCGCCACATGCCATCGGCCACGCCCCTTCCTAAGCCGGCCATATTTCCCTCAACCAATCGTGTCGCCTCAAATTAGCCATGCGCACATAAGTTGTGGCTGAGCCCATACTGGCCGACCCCATTTTCTACCGACTAATCAGGTTATTCTAAAGCCGCCACACTTACACCAGAAGTGTAGCCGCGCCTCCCCTTCCTACTGACCAATCAGGTAGCTTCAAATGTGGCACAAGAATTAGAGGTATGGCTGCGCTTTATGTTTGACCGGCCCCCTTTCTTGACCAATCAGGTCGCTCTAAACTTGCCACAGTACATTAAAGTCCAAATGCACCCTGCCGTGCCACTATACTAACTGGCAATCCAAACGCGCCCTACCACAAACACATATCAAGCGGCATGCCAACATGCCACTATGCCGCAGTAACATGCCAATGTGCCACAAATGGCGCCACCACGCCGCCAAGCCCTAATTTTGGCCACGGTGCCAAACCCTAGCCTTGGACACACCACCAAGCCCTAATTATTACCACGACACCAAATCCTAGCCTTGTCCACGCTGCAAGCCATAATTCTTACCACGATGATAAATCCTAGCCTTGGCCATGCCGCCAAGCCCTAATTCTTACCACGACACCAAATCCTAGCCTTGGCCACGCCGCCAAGCCCTAATTCTTACCACGACGCCAAATCCTATCCTTGGCCACGCCGCCAAGCCCTAATTCCTACCACGATGCCAAATCCTATCATTGGCCACGCCGCCAAGCCCTAAATTTGGCCACGCCACCAAACCCTATCTTTGACCATGCTACAACCTCCCAGGTGTGACCACGCCACAACGCCACATCTACACCACTGGCATGCCACTATGTTATGGCTACGTCAGGCGCCACTATGCCAATGGAGCCACTTTGCTATACAATGAGATGTGGCCATAATCAATGGCCATCATTCCTCATGAGATGCAATCTCAGCCATCTAAGTTCGCCACCGAACTGACAGACTTATGGCAAGTTTCAGGCGACCATCCGCCTAAATCTAGTGGACATGGCTACACCAGGCGCCACTTGCACCACCGTGCCACTGGCATGCACGATCCATGCCAGTCATGTTACATTACCACTGGCGTATACCAAAACGCCCATGCGCGCCAACACAAGGTAGCCATAATCACGACTACCCTCCCTTATGAGATGCAATCTCAGCCATCCAAGTTCGCCACTAAACTGATGGTCTTGCGGCAAGCCCCAGGCAACCCGCTATGCCACGGCTACGCCAGACACCACTATGCTAATGGCGCTACTTTGCTACACAATAAAGATGTGGCCATAATCAATGGCTACCCTTCCTCATGAGAAGTAATCTCAGCCATTCAAGTTCTCCACCAAACTTATGGACTTGTGGCAAGTTTTAGGCGTCCGACCAAGGAATGCCTAATAGCATCACATGCTATTTTCCTATGGAAAAGTCTCTTGACTTTGACTTGCCACACATAGCAACTTGCTACATGTTTTCCACGAAAACACTCGAGACATCAAACATGTCACAAACTGGGGGATACTCATCAGGGTATTGGTCTGGCAGTTTACAGCGTGCGGCGTGCAATGCGCCCGTAAGAGGGACAATTAGTGATGGTGAGAAGTAACGGTGTAAACTAATTTATTTCCTTCATCATGAAAGCATAATGCCTGACAGTTACACGAATTCACTTCCTTCTTCATGGAATCATAATATCTGACAGTTACACATTACTCTATTCTTCCTCCACTCAATCATTTCAACTTCCTAAGGGACCAAGGTACGTTTCAATATGACTTGTATAAATAGTCTTCACCTATTTTCCACCAAAAAAAAAAGTTTTTGGCCGACAACAACATAGTATCCAGAAATCACCAAGAACTGATAGCTTTTCACTCCACAAGCCAGTTCCACTTTCTGATACAAGTTATAAAAAAAGCCATATCTTCAGAATCAACTATTCTGGTCTCAACACTTTCTCCGCTTCCCTCCCTAAGACCAACCCTTCTCCTTCATTTTGTGACCGAAGCAAGCCTGTAACGGCCATTTCTTAGTTTAGGACAGGATTGTACAGATTGATCTCTCGAATCAAAAGTACTCCCATGCAGTGCATTGTTTAGGGTTTAGATTCGTTTCTCATCCACATACCCAAAATTACCAAAATCGGCAGAAAAAGTTTTCACCCACAAACAACTGTTTCCTTGAGTAGTTCTTCGTCTTTGTAAGATAATTACCATGGAGTCTGGAGCTCAACTATACTTAACTTTCCTAGACCGAGACTAAGCTATAAGTAGACTAGAAATCAAGACATTGGTTTTGATCACTAACATTGACAAACATGCTTGAGATAGAAATGCATGCGAGTTCGACCGAGCAATGCTCTAACATCTGGTCTTGCTTTACTTTTTACTTCCGTAATATATTGTGTTTGATATAATTAAAGTAAAAGCAAGTGATTCGGTAATCAACCTAGATAGTTTTTAACTAAAACTGTATCAAGCCTACAAGACCTGTTCTTGTGAATTCGTATCATCAAATATAGATTACAAGACTTGTTCTTGTTGGATTTCGGTTCGTGTACTGTTCCGATACATGTTAGGTTAATCTTAGCTATTGATTTTTGAGATTATCTAAGAGTTCTTGTATACAATCAGGTTCACAAATATTTGATCTAAACTACTGATTGTACAAGAAAGATAAACTGTATATACAATCATATACAAGGATTTTTCTGAAGGTATACTTGTTGATAGTATTAGGTTTTGTCTTATACTTAGTACCCTATTTTTTTTTCAAGATCTAAAACCTACCTAGTAAAAAATAAACTACTAATATTCATTATCCTATCAAGAATTTCACAAAACCAAAACTCTAAATAAAACTTTCCTGGAGGAGTCTTCTCCCATTCGCTAGTATTATCTTTTTAATCTGCAATGTCTTGTTCGTTGCATCTAGAGTACTAGCCAGATCCTTCATGTGTTATTCTTTTTCAGAATCTATGTATCGAAGGATTCATCCTGCTCAAGTGCTTCTGGTGAAGGATGGTGGACCGTATTCCATTTTATCCAATCATCTTTGATGGAATTAAACCACCAGGGAAGCCACTTCACTCTAAATCAAAGGTTCTCACAAGGATTTCGATATCCGCGAGGTTGACACTGGTGACATGATCCAAGGACATCCCTTCGCTGTCATGAAAAGTCATCAACAAGTTACCTGTAACGACTAATAAATGGTTGGAATAGATAAAAGCCTACATATTAGTTATGTGACCTATCGTTATCATATGGTAGTATACAAGGAAGCTAAATTGTCTGTAAAACTAAACTTCCCCATAAGCACGTGCCTGGGGATAAAGTCTCGTATGAATCCAATGAAGTCAGCCCATGCGACAATATACGTTCATATGACGCGTCAGTCTCGACTCTCGCAGATGACTCTCGACATGCAGATTATGTATACCTAAGAACTGTTCAGCACTCAGACAATATGATTGAGACCTATATTGGCGTCATACATCCTCCCTTGGGTAGAAGTCGTGCTCACGGTAGGTCCAACAAGAAAAAGACAACCAAAACATGCTGGAGAACCAAAAACGAAGAATTTAAATCATACAAGGAAATAAAAGGGAAAAACTATCTCTTCACAACATTTTATTTTTATTTTTTTAGAGTTTACGTATTGGCGAATTTTGTGTTTTGATGAGTGATTTTTCGTATTTCGATCGTTGATTTTTTATTTTTGCTATTGTTCCAGGTTTTCTCGTTAAGGAAATTAGAGAGTTTCTTTAGACGATAATGAGGGAAACGTGAAGTTAGGAAGAGTTAGTGAGGGTTGGGTGTCAAAATGACAACAATTACGATGAGTTAATTCGACACGTTAGCAAGTTTTAATTGAATTTTTTTTATAAGAAAAATACTTTATTGCTAAGGAAGTAAAGAATAAAAACATCCGGTTCATCTCTTATTAGCAGGGACGATATTAGGGGGTGGCTTACCTAGGTTGAAGCCCACCCCAAAATTTCTAAAAAGCTGATTTTTTTCATGTAGTTTTCAACATTTGTGAAATTTAGCCCAGGTATAATTTTGAATTTGCCCATTCAGAAGATCTGTTTCTACGTGGAGGTAATTCTAACACAATCCAACGTGGATTAATCTTTGATAATATCATATCAGTCATTGTGTGAAAAACATTGTTTCTCTTAGAATCAGTTATTAAATGGGCTAACTTGTTAGGATGTGTTAGTTAGATAAACCGTCAATTGTTTTACTCGTTTAAGTTCTTTTACTACTCATGTATGTTAATTAACTAGCACAAGGTGTGTGAAGGCTGAAGAGTAACATAGCGACTCCCACTTCTTCAAATGTACTTAATTAGTTATCCTTGGTCCAAAATTGCGAACAATAGTTCACTACACCACTTAACTAGATTATCACTGCTTAGTTAGTTAATTTTTTGTTTTTCTCCCTCCGCCAACACAAATATCTTAAAAAAGGCAGAAGAGCGTAGTAACATTCCAGAAGGACAAAAACGGTTGTGTAACATTCCAGAAGGACAAAAACGGCTGTGTAACAACCAAACCGCAGCCACTTCATAGAATGGTGGTTAGGTAAGAACTCTCGAGTTGAAACCCGATATGCAGAAGATAAAAAATGGCCAGGTAGCATGTCAAGTCGCATACTACAATGCATTTATGATCATTGCAGTTGGAAAAAAAAAAGCGTATTGGTGGGATTTTTTAGTTTAGCCCACCCAGACTTAAAATCCTAGTTTCGTCGCTGCTTATTAGAGATTTTAGCCGTACATGAAAAACTATAGACCATGATTGATTGACTCTACTTGTTTTAGATCTTTTTGTTAGAGAGTTTGCTAGACTGAAAACTGAGGAGTAAATTCCTACAATCTCCAACAACATTATTGTTTGTCCACCTAATACTAGTAGTACTACCATTAATTGCCTTAACTATACATTAAGCCGGTCTCCTTCCAAATGAAGACTTTCTACTTCAGATTCTTGAGCCATTTTGATAGCTTCCAGAGCTGTCAAAGCTTCCACCTGTTCCTCATCTAATGCCATCGCTGCATTTGATATTGCTCCCTTGCAGTGCCCTGCATCAGAAATTAAAGTCAGTGCAGTGCCCATATCCTTAAAAAATGTTTAATGGTGTCTACGCATGACCAAAGTGACCTGGGCCGGCCCAAAAGATAGACCAAAATGTTGTTATCATATTCATTCTCGGGCCTGTACCAAATTTCTTCATCTTCATAACTTGGCTAGAAGTTGAAGCTCCGAATCTGGTCTCAACCACCTCATCTTTACAGTTTTGAAGTTTCCAAAATGTAAAGGAGATCGGCTTGCATCTCTAGTCTCTCCCCCTAACTTGCCTATCTTTTTCTACTACGAGTCTACGACAGATTTCATCGCATTAAAAGCATAGCGTACGGGACCAGAAGGCGCCAGAGTTATGCAACTACTTGTCCTTTTAATTTTCCGGTGACCAAATGATCTTTGTCAACCAAGTGGGCCTAGCTAAGCAAGTGGTATAAACAAGAGTATAAGTCGTGTTTCCTCATGGTTGTCATCAAATCATATCGCGTCCTTTACGTGTCAAAGAGGTTCAACTACTAAGAGACGGTTTTCTTGACCGCCCCCAAAGCTATCAAAAGGAAAACACCAAAACAAAATTCAAAAGGCCGAAGATTTTATCTTGTCTTTCCTTATTTTATATTCTTGTATTTTGTTTTCATGGTCCAACAAATTTTGTTGGAATAGAATCACATCGCATGCACGGCATCCTGGAGTTTTAGGGTCCACAAGTCTTCTGTAATCTTTCCATAGGAAACTAGTTTTCAAAGAGTTCTTGGTCTTTAACGCCATTAACCATGCATGTCCATGTGAACGATTCAAAACGAACTGGCATTAAAGATCAACTTGTATGTATATTTGATGATACAGAATTGTAAGAATAAAAACTTCATTATTTAACAGTAATAAAAAAAAAAAAAAAAAAAAAAACGAAAATACAGAATTTTGTATTCTTCACTACAGATAATGAACATGTATAATTTCCCCCCTCTTTCTTTTTAACACCAACAAAAAATTGCGAACAGACAAAACAAGATTGATAACTACAATTTCAAATTAATCTAACGCTGCCAACTAGTATTGAACTGCTAGTACTTTATATCGTAAATTAGTCAGTACTGGTGTTAGTGTTGCTGGCAGTATTGCAACTGCTGCTGTTGTTGTTCATTGTTTGTTGACCACCACCACTCATTATGGAGGAGATTGCCGCTGCTAGGGCAGCGGTAAAGTTCGGATCAGCTGTGATTGCAGCCGTGGCGGCGCTCACAGTGTCCGCTAATGAGTTTGGCCGAGCTTGTTTTTGTTGTCGTGGCGGAGATTGATGGTTATTGCTACGATGTGCTTGATCGCCATTTTGTGATGACATTTGAAGACCAGAAAATTTTGATTGATTATATGGAGATTGCCCGAATAACTGTGGAAGCTGCGGTTGCGCCGTTGGTTGAGATCCAAACCCTTGGGATTGAGATTGGTTCATGAACGGGACATGAAATTGTGTCGTCGGTCTTTGAAATTGCAAGGGATTATTAGGTGACTGGGTAAGGTCCAATGTAACAGTAGGGAATGGAGCAGAGGCTGATATTGTCGCCATACTTGATGAACAAGGAAGTAATGTCCTTGTTAAGAAATTCGAGTTCATTAAACCATCAGCACTCGACATCGATCCTGATAACAGCATAGTTGCTGCTGTTGATGTAGTCGATGCCATTGCCATTGCTGCTGGTGGAAGTGGATGATTGTGAGTACCTTCATATGTTGTTATCAATATTGTTCTATCCTCAGCGCATCTTTGAACCTATACAAACGACATTCATACTAGTTTTGAGCTGATTTTGAATAACAAATGAAACCACCCCCTTACGAGCTAAATGCAACACATTTTCAAGACTACCAGAAACTTACTTGTTTACGAACTGGACATGCTGCAGCCATGGTACATCTATAATAAGCTCTTGGACAAGGGTTTCCTTTTGCCATCTTCTGCCCATATTTTCGCCATTGACATCCATCCGTTATCTGTTGAATTAAACCCACAGATTCTGTTAATATATTTATATTGTACTAGGAGAATGATTTAATATAAAAATTCATTATAAAAGTGGTTGGTACTCATTACGTACCATAGGTGCTTCAGATCGAGCTCGAACTGAAACTCGAGGTTTTCTCATAGTAGCTTCCATAGGTTGCTGCTGTTGTTGCGACTCGACATTCAATTTAGGGATTTTATTAGGAACCCAACCTTGAGATGGATGGTCCTCGAGGCTTTCCTCGTTATCCCTACTGCTACCAAGTTCGCTCTTCTCCTGATGATCAAACAGTACCATTTCTTTCTTTTGCAACGAAGACTCCTCTAGGCTAGTATTTATTGGTGTTCGTGATCGATCGCGACTTTTACCTTCAGAAGATGAATGTGAAAGTTCATCCACTTCGGTGTTTGTTGTTGCAAGACCTAGATCCATGAATTGCCTTGGAATCATTTCGTTTACTCTACTTTCTTCGTGTTTTGCAACGTTAACCATCTAAAACCACACGCCCAAATAATTACATCAGTATAACTTCACTCGATCATTTCTTCTGATCTTAATACTCATATTAGTACTAAAATAAGAATACTTAGCAATTAAATACCTCATGTTCTTGAGAAGTTTCAATTTTAGGGCTTTTCTGTTGCATCAACACTACGAGTTGCATCTGTAATGTATTGTAGTTGTTGGTAACCTGATGAAGCATTCCTTTCAATTTTTGGTTTTCAGAATTCATTCGGATAAGATCTTGTTGAAGAGCTTCCAGCTGAAATGTTTTTATTAAAAAATGATCATTTAATTAATACATAATTAAATATTTACCAGTACAATTAAGCATGTAATTCAACCAATCATATATAGATTCATAATTAACTCATAATTAAACGATAATCCTCAGTGAATTCTTAATTAATTACCTCGTTCTTGCTACGCTTATCATCAGCATTAGGCGATATACCGTCATCATCGACAGTTGATTGATCACTCAACGTATTTGCAGTTAGAAGATTTAAGCCAGTCTGCAATATACACATACGTATACAATTCGGTGTCATTTACAAATAATGATCGAACTTTCAACAGTATAAACTAAGGCGTAAAAAACGGAAAACAAACCAAGTAGTCTTTTTTTTCACCATAAACTTGGGCAATAAGAAAAGAGTACTTACATTAACATCGTGGCTGAATCTTGAAGAAGATCCGACATGTGAATCTTCCTTCTTGATCATCATATCCTTAGCGCCCTTGTTCTGATCATATTCTCTGACACGATTTTTATCAGATGAAAAGAAATCCATTTCATCAACAACAGCTCGTTTTTCATGTTGATGATGATGATCACTCGAGTTAATAAGATTCATTGTAAACCCAGCAGTACCACAGAAATTAGTTGCAGTAGTATCCATGAATGAAGGAGGTTTGTTTAGAAAGAAATTACGAAACGGATCAGAATTATATGCAATTTCTCCACCAGCTAATCTGTTCATGAAGTTAGCTAGCTAGATCCGAAGTATAGAATTCAACGATTTTTTACAAACAACAAGAAGAGAACAGTGTAGTAAATAAAGAGAGAAAGTGTGACTAGGGGAGGAGAGAAGGAGAGAAGGAGGGTGTAAAGTCTGAAGTCTTCTAAACTGGTGCAATAGAGTCGGCAATAAAAAGGCTTCGGGTTTGAAGACCAAACAAATAAACAAACAAGAAAGAAGAAAAAACCAGTTAAAGAAACGAGAAAGAAGAAGAAGTATTAATAATGACGTAAGATTATGCGTCAAGAGGACAACTGGCAAGTAGGACCCACGAATATGAACTCGAGTTGTTTGTTTCGGATTGGTTGGGTGTTCAGTTTCGTCTTCGTTTCGTCAAAAATGGCATTGACTCGTTCTCTCTAATAATAGGATCTCCCACCGTCTTCACTTCTTTCTTTTTTGTTTTGAGTTTGAGTTTTCATCTTCTTCTTCTTCCTCCTATTTACCCGGCGGGTTGCACGTGAGTTAAAAGAGGAGAGAGAGGACTAATAAAACCTAGTCTAGTCTACGGATTTGGAGGTGTAGAGGGACCCGTTGATTTTGCCCTTTATCTTTGACTAATAAGACCACTATATTAAGACATCCACGTTTCGTTTCCTGATGATGTGATCAAATTTGGTATCAAGAAAAGTTGACTCTTTTCCAATCCTTTGTGGACCCAGAGAGTTTTGTTTAAGCAAAACAATTCTTATTACACTAAAATTTTGGTTTTACCATTTCGCATAATTTTGAATTAGCTAGTATATTAAGACCGCACATAATTCAAATTATTCATTTCCAGTTCTACGCTACATTATCTATTTCTATTTCTATTTTTTTTATAAAGAGAACTAGGCTTATTTGAAACCATAAATTTTCTTCCAGTTTTGTCCCTATTATAATTTAATATTTATTCTTTATAGTAAAAATGTTTGAGGGCATTATGATAATTTAACAATAATATTTTTTTTTATATAGAGAACTAGGCTTATTTGAAGCCATAAATTTTCTTTCAGTTTTGTCCCTATCATAATTTAATATTTATTCTTTGTAGTAAAAATGTTTGAGGGCATTATGATAATTTAACAATAATATTTTTCTTCTATACGACCAATGTAGTTAATATCGGATATCGGATCATCTCGGCCAGGACCGGTACACTGGTACGAATTTATATCGGGGATATTATCGTTCAAATATCGGTTCCAAATTTAGAGACTATAATTTTATAGCTACCATCAATTTTATCAAAAACACAAAATTAGCTTCAATAACTTTAAAGTTTACTACCTAAAATGATAAATAAACAAGATCAAACTAGAAGCAGGAGAGTAACTTCAACAACTATAAAATTTACTGTCTAAAATGGTAATTAAACAAGTTCAAAGTTCAAACTAGAAACAAAAAAGTAACTTCAACAAGAATATCTTGAAATATCCCCGATATATCGGCCGATACGACCGATATTTGACTATATTGGACGATATTATCGCCAAGATATCGTATCCCTGATATAATGCTTATCCTACCGCTCCAAGGCCGATATCCGAAATATCCCCGATATATCGGCCGATATTGACTACATAGTATACGACTACATATTTTTTTTTTATTCAAAAAAGATAATTGTATTAAGTAGAAGGAGAGGTTACATGATAGTCTTGATCAACCCAGGATTGTATGTCCTGAGGAAGAATATTTGAGAATACAAAATTGCCTTTGAGAGATCTAGCTCTCTTAGCCAACTTATCTGCCACACTATTAACCTCTCTTTTCACTGAAATGCATCTCCAAGTACTTATCTTACTTAAAAAAAACTGAATGTCTAAAACTAAAGATTGATTCCTCCAATGAACATAATGTGATTGCTCATTAATGGATCTTATTAAGACTTCACTATCTGATTCAAAAACAACCTTGCTGAAATTATTTGCAACAGCCCAATTCACAGCTTCCTTCAAGGCCTTGCATTCCAGCTCCTCAACTTCAAGTCCTGTAGTCATTCCTCCATCAAAGTATTTCCCTTGAGCACCAATGCACTTGCCTGCAAAATTTCTCACAATTAGTCCAATGCCACCTTGTAAATTTTCTTTCAGAAAAGAAACATCCAAATTTATTTTAATGAAACCAGAATCAGGAGGTTTCCATCTCAACACCTGCAAAGAGTAGCTATTAATAGAAGTATTAGTAATGACAGGAACAGTAAGTCTATTAATGTTTTCTAAAGACAACATTCTATTGGGATTGATGTTCTGAAACACTTTTGAACACCTATCCTTCCAGATTGTCCTAATAGCAACCATCAGTAACTTATTAAGATCTTGCCTATTGATTCCTGCTCCAAAAATAAGATTATTCCCAGTAGAAAACCAAGAAATGACCCAGTTCTTAAGAGAACCATGCTGCATTATAATATTACCCACATTAACATGTAAACTCAACCAAACATATCTAGCATAAGGACAATCCAGTAGCATATGATTCACAGACTCATTAGGGTGATTGCACAGTGCAGTTCTATGTTTGGCTTATACTTAGAAAGCTTGTCTCTAGTTGGAACTATGTCCCTGATGCATTTCCAAGCAAAAAATTTAACTTTGTGAGGCAATCTGACTTGCCATAAAGTCTTCCAAACCTGAGCTGATACAACTTGTCCACCTGTGTTAGTAATTGAATTGCTAGATAAAACATTGTAGGCACTTTTAACATAGAATTGTCCTTTTCTATCTGGCTTCCAAATAAGATTGTCAGTACCAATAGCTGGAATAGTCATAGCTAGAATACTTTCAGCAGATTCAGGAGAAAACAGGTAAGAAACTAGGTGCACATTCCAAACTCTAGTTCCCTGAATAAATAAATCAGAAACATAAGTATAAGTATAAGTATAAGAAACAGTATTAACCAAACCTTCAGCAGGTAGAGGAGGATGATTTAGACCAATGACCCAATTATCAAGCCAAATATTGACCTTAGTTCCACATCTAACAACCCAAATGTTATTACTTTTTATGATCTCAATGCATTTATAAATATTCCTCCAAATCCAAGAACAATTATCATTAAGTTTCTGCAGATGAAGAATGCTACTATTATAAAAAATACTTAGCATTAAGGATTTTCACCCATAACTCATCCTGTTCAGTAAGAATCATTCAAACAAGCTTACAGATCAGAGCAGTATTAAAAGTTTCAAGATTCCTAAATCCTAAGCCTCCTAATTCTTTAGGTATGTTTATAGAATCCCAAGCAATAAATTTAATCCCTTTACCTATTCTGTGCCCCCACCAAAAATTTCTTTGCAAAGAATCAAGTTTGCTAATCAAAGTTGTAGGAATTTTGAAACAACCCATTTGATATGTTGGTAAAGAATTCATATTATACTTAATAAGAGTAGATCTACCAGCTTGATTGACAGTGGTACCAATGTAATTGCTTAATCTAGCTTCAAAATATTGCATTATAGGATCAAAAGACTTAATCTTAGAATGACCAAGAAGTAAAGGAGCACCCAAATATTTTTCAGAATCAGAAACCAAAGACATGTTAAGAGCCTGAGCAAGGGTTGAACAATCATTAGGACTAACATTTTTACTGAAATACACACAAGACTTATCAAAATTAAGTATCTGACCAGAAAGCTTCCCAAATTCCTGCAAAGTGTGTAAAATATGATCAACATGCTGCATATTAGCTTGACCAAAAATAAGAATATCATCTGCAAAAAGTAAATGGGATATAAGAGGAGCTTTCCTAGATATTTTAATTCCAGTGATAGTCTTAGTATCTTCAGCTACTAGCAAAGATCTAGATAAGTATTTCATGGACATGATAAATAGATATGGAGACAGAGGGTCTCCTTGTCTAACACCTCTAGTTGGTTCAAAATGGTCACAAGGAGAGGCATTAAGCGGCATACTAATACTAGCAGTAGAGTCACATTGCATAATTAAGTTACAAAAATCTTTACTAAAACCAAAGCTATCAAGAACTTTAATTAAAAAATCCCATTCTAGCCTATCAAAAGCCTTAGACAGATCTAATTTAAGAGCCATAGTGCCAGTAAAACCTTCTTTGTGCTTCATAGAATGAATAACTTCATGAGAAATGATGATATTGTCATGAATAGCTCTCCATGGGACAAAAGCAGCCTGATAAGGAGAAATTAGTTTCTTAAGAAAAGGTCTAATTCTATTAGCTATAATCTTAGACACAATTTTATAAGAAACATTACACAAACCTATAGGTCTGAAGTCAGAGGGCTGTTTTGGACCTTTAAATTTAGGAATTAGAGAAATATAAGTCCTGTTCAGACTTCTTGGCATATGGCCACTCTGGAAAAACCTTTGAACAACATTAATGATATCATTACCAACAAGTTTCCATTGAGTTTGGTAAAAACCTGCTTGAAAGCCATCAGGGCCAGGAGCACTCCAAGCAAGCATATTCTTGACTACATTTTCAATTTCATGTTCACTAGGGACTGCAATTAACTCAATATTATCAGTATCAAGAATAATCTTTGGCAAAATATCAAAAGCAGCATCAGGCAGAATAGGATTATAAGTGCTAGCAACATTACTAAAGTGGTTAGTAAGCAAACCACTTATGTCATGCCTATCCCTAAACCAATTACCATTAGCATCACAAAGAGCATCAATATTATTAGTATGAAATCTCTTTTTAACAATAGAATGGAAATACCTAGTATTATTGTACATTTCAAATAAGGATTTATTCCTAGATTTTTCCTTGTAAAAATCAGATTGAATTTTATACCAATTTTCAAGTTCACTAACAATAGACTTAACTCTATCATGTTGATTTAGATTGCTAATATCATTTTGGGCAGATTCTAGATCTTTTTGAAGCTTAGTTGTTTTGGCATTTGAATATTTCATTTTGGGCAGATTGCTAATATCATTTTGGGCCGATTATAGATTGCTAATATCATTTGAATATCTCCAAACTCCATTCTATTCCATTGAGAAAGGGTAATTTTGGCACTATGTTATTTTTGACTTAACCTATGAGCAGGACTGCCATTAGTTTCTAAATTCCAAGATCTTTCAAGAGTGTTTTTAAAATTTCCATGATCAATCCAAGTTCTGAAAAACTTAAAAGGTCTCCATAAATGCCTAAGAATAGGGTCAGTAATAAGCAAGACATGACAATGATCATAAGCAATGAAATTTAAATGTAACAGCTTAGCAGTGGAGAAATTCAAGAACCAATCATTATTACCAAGAGCCATATCAATCCTAGCTTTCCTAGTTCATGTACCATAGGAGTTGCTAGTCCAAGTGTAATCCTTACCTTCATAACCAATATCCTGCAAACCAGAATCATTAACTCTATCCTTGACCCAATTGTCAGAGCTATTATTGTTCTTGTCTAAGTGAAAGTTTAGATCACCTAAGACCAACCAAGGATGTTGAACATCTCTACTGAAATCATCCAAATAATTCCATTGGAATTTTTTAGGTTTAGTGTAGGTTGAACCATACATAAAAGAAATTAGAGTTTTAGGTTTACTTGGATCTAGTTTGACAAGAGCATGAATGATATTATTGTCACAATCCATTATCTCAACATCAATCCCATCTTTCCACATAAGAATTAAACCTCCAGCTCTCCCTACCCTATCAATACACACATAATTATGGTAGTGAACAGATTGAGCAACATATGTCATTCTAGTTTCATCTATTTTAGTCTCACAAAGGAAAATAAAATCAGGTTTCTGAGTATGAACCAAATTTTGAAACTGTTGTTTTGTAAAGTGGTTAGCTATACCTTGAACATTCCAAGTAATAATTTTCATCTTTAAATCAAAACAAAAATAAAGTTTAAAATTTATAAGAAATACTTGATCTTCCTTTGTGCTGCAGTTTTGATTATCCCTTGTTGTGACCATGTTAGTTGACTGTGTGTTCCCAGAATTGTCAGAACTTGAAGCAGTATGTTCAAAAACAAAACTTTTGGAGCATGATTCCTTTGTCTCTTTCCAAGCCTTCCACCAGAGCCATTGACTTCAGTAGTAATTGATTCAATTACATAACCATCCTTTGGAGGGACAAAAACAGTTGCTTTGGAAGTACTCTTTTGATTAAACTTTGGGACTCGATCACCATCTTTGATAACAACCTTTGCTCTATCCTCCTTCCTTGCTTCACCAAATAAATGGGTTTTAGCATGAGCCTTAACAAGATAATCAACTGCATCTTTACAAACCCCCTTGTTGTGATTTAGAATGAAACAATGATGACAATTTTATGAGGCTGCTTCTCATAGAAAAACTTAATCCACCTAGTAGAACCATCATTTGTTATAGCCATAACACCCCTTATCATAGGGAAGTTAACATCAACTTGAACACAAACTTTGACATAATCTCCAGCAGCTGGAATAGCATCTTCAGGATCAACATCAACGACCTCTCCCACAGTCTTCCCAATCTTAGTTACTGCCTTGACATTCATGTGCTCAGGAAGAATTCTTTTCAATTGAATCCAAAAACATTGGATACCCCAATCTAAATCCTGATAAATGATTTCAGAATTATATAAGTAGAGGATAACTAGATGACCATTGATACTCCAAGGTCTAGTATCAAAAACTTTATTTCTGGTATCTTGGTATTTAAACCTAAATTCCATTACATTGTTATCTAGCTCAAAGACCTTCAGATCACCTTCTGGTATAAAATCCCATATTAAAGCAATGCACTTTTCCACCAACTTTAAACCCATTTTTTCCTTCCATGATTATTTTACCCACAAGACTGATTTCTTCAATCTCTTCTCCTTTGTCCTCAATATTCTCAGATTGATGATACACAACTCCATCTACATCACCAATCTCAAGAGCAGCTTGCATCAATTTTGCAGCTAAATCCAAGACTGACTTCTCGTTTCCTTTTGACATTGATTGGATTGAACTCAATCTAAAACTAAATAGGAAGCTATTGAGTATATGAAGATTGGAAGGTTGAAGACTTACTTTATAATGATTTAGACCTAGAAAAATCAGGAATTGACTTGAATTGGGTAAGATATTCATCCGAGATTTTTGATTTAGAGAATATGAAATTGACTGAGTATAATTTTGACTAAGGAAAGTTTGCTCAGCAAAGGAAACTGAACAACTGCATAGAAGAGCGATAAATTCGAGAGTAATTGAAGGGTTCTGTTTGTAACGGAATTTTTGAAAATTTGAATTTCATAGAGGCAGACTTTCCATGAGACCATTGAATCGTTGTATCAAACCGGAAAAGGAAGAACTCCAGAAAATCAAGTCTGACAATCTTGAAACACACCATAGCTTCAAAAAGCATAAGAACAACTTTTGCAAACGCCTGAATCACAACTGAAAACAAGGTAAACACCATTTGGGATAGAATCAACTGCAAACACATTTGGAAGAAGAGAAATTAGTTATTCATCATATTTGAATCAAAATATAAAAATTAAAAAGGACCAAAAATTGATTTAAAATGTGAGAAAACTTATCAGTATAATAACAAGAGACAGATTAGAAAAAAATTTAGCAAGGAAAGGATTTAAAAATTGATAGAAATCATAGATTTTAGATGAAACTAGATGACTGAGTTGACTCAGTTCCCCCCCCCCACCCACCCCGATCCTCAAGCTCCTCAAAACAACAAAGTCTTGACCCGATTGTTGATTGGTCATTGTATTCATACGACTACATATGTAGCATATGTGCTTTGTGGGGCTATTTACACCACTGTATGACAACATTATACCGTTTTGTGTTTAATATTTACAAAACCTACCACTTCAGATTGAACATAGGCGAAGGAAAAATGTTACTAAGCACGTGCAAAGCATGTGCGCTGTGTTCTAGTGCTTTAAAAAGAAAAAGAAAGACCAACATTTACACAACTATTAGACCGCACAGTTGCAACATATCTATTTTTAATAACTATTTTCCTTTATTCGAGAACTCATATTTGGGGATACTTATTGTTGCATTCATCATAGTTTTACGATGTCGATTGTTAGTCGATATGGTTTTACAGTGCCAGTTGCAATAGTAAAGCATCCCCTAATTTTGTGAGGCTATCCCTCATATGTGGAATCTTATATAACATATATATGATTTGTTGAGAAAAAAGCAAGCAAAAGCACTATTACAAAAGGGTGCTACTGAATCACATTCTTCGACGTGCACGATATGAACCACGAAAACTATAAGCCACTCTGACTTTGTATACATTTTCTAACGAATGTGCAGATGGTATTAAAATCTCATATGGCCTTGGAGAATCTACTAACGAAGTTTTCTGAACTATATATGATCATTCAATTCTTTCAATTAACTTTGGAATTATATCATGAGGGGAAAAAATTAGTATTACTCTGCGAAAATGTGATAGTTTGTTAACTAATCCACCAACTTTCGTAAAGTGTGCAAAAAAATAATTAGAAAAAAGAATGGTTTATTAAAGGGGACAATTTAAAAAATAACAAGAATTATCTCGAATGATATTTTAGGTGTGAAACAAAATATTAGCACATAGATTAACTGGATCCTGTTTTTAGGACCCGTTTTTATTTCGCACATGGCTGTGTTTCGGGATTATCTGGTGTCGTTAGCATTTTCTTTACCCATATCCACATTACTCGATTTTAAAGGACCTCCAAACATCTCATAGTTGTTTGACGTTATACCAATAGTTCAACTGAAAGAACATCTTAATAACTTATACCAATTCGGTTTGTAGTCAGGGGTCGTATCTATTAGGAATAAGGGTCTTAGAACATTTCCAATAGCGGATGAATTATATTTTCATGACAGATAGGATTTTAGACCCCTATTCAGCATAAACTCATCTCCAATAGTTAGGTCCTACAAACTAGGAGTGATGAGATATCTAAAGACTTAGAGCATTTCCAATGGAGTATGGGTATTTATCATATGTGGAGACCTAAAAAAAGGGTATTTTATAACATATAATCCAAATACAAATCTTGTTTTGATAAGCATCTCCAGTGGTAGTTGTATCCATATCTATTTTGATATACTTGTTGCTTATATTTATAGAAATAAAATCTAAAAAATTAATTAAAATAATAACAAGTTGATGACGTGGGTATGGATGGGAGTCTCCAAAATCCACACTCTCCTCCAAACTTAACCTTCCACGTCATATTAAATTTTGATTATCCTAACACCACTGGAGAAGTTTTTTTTGTTGAGAGTTTCTAAAATCCTAGGCGGCATCAATATTTTTTAAAACCCATACTCTCCATTGGAGATGCTCTTAAAGCCTAGATAAATAAAGCTCCCACGTTAAACGGTGAGGCAACTCTCGCTTTCTATTCCTGTCACTTTTAGGGGCGATCCCAACGCAATTAGGGGAGACACAAAAGACAAAATATGTTAAAAATACTTATATGCCCCATTATAATCGGGAGGTTAATCCATAATCAGTAGTTTGGGGAAACTCTATATTCGGTAGTTATATGAACTATTTTGACTACCGATTATGGTAAGATTTTGACAAAGATTATACTGTATAATCGGAAGTCATGATAACTTCATTTACTACCGATTATAGGCTCAACCAAATTAGAAAAATAGAGAATTTTTGAAAAATCTCATTTTGGGGCAACTCTATATTCGGTAGTTATATGTGTTGGATATTTTCAAGATTGTTTGCCACTGTCCGGGGGGGGGGGGCGTAGCCCCTCCCGTCTGGAATTTTTTTCGGTTAATGAATTTGAAAACCTATTCGGTTTTCCAGAAATTTTCACAAAACTTGTATGTTCCCATAAGATTTCTTCATTATCGGAAGTCATGATAACTCTGATTTTGGGGCTACTCTATATTCGGAAGTTATACAAAGTATCTTGACTATCGATTATGGTAGGATATTTGCAAAGAGAGCCACTGTATAATCGGAAGTCATGATAACTCTTCCTTTATTACCGATTATAGGCTCAACCAAATTTTTTTTTAAAAAAAGGATTTTTGCAAACTCTAATTTTGGGGCTACTCTATATTTGGTAGTTATATGAAGTATCTTGACTACTGATTATGGTAGGATATTTGCAAAGACATCCACTGTATAATCGGAAGTCATGATAACTCTTCATTTCTCACCGATTATAGGCTCAACCAAACTTTAAAAAAAAAAAAGATTTTTGCAAACTCTAATTTTGGGGCTACTCTATATTTGGAAGTTAAATAACCTAAATTCCCTACCGATTATGGTAGCAATTTTGCCAAAGGTAAACTGTATAATCGGGAGTCAAGATAACTTTATTTACTACCGATTATAGGATAATCAAAATTCAAAAGATATAGGATTTTATTTTGGGGATACTTTATATTCGGAAGTTATACAAACTAAATTTACTCCCGATTGTTGATTAACTACCGATTGTGAAATAACCTACCGATTGTAAAGGGTAGTTTGGCCATTAAAAAAATGCCCCGGAAATAACCTACCGATTATGACCTATTTTGTCGTTTTGTGTCGCCCCTAATTGTGTTGGGGTCGCCCCTAAAAGTGCCAGGTTTCTATTGGCCGAAATAGTTTTTTTTTCTTTTCAAGTTTTCTGAAACGAGCATTTTGGTGTAGACACTTGGAAACATATGATTGGTTTAAAAAGAATAGGAAAAAAAAACCAAATTCAATTTGGAATTCATGACGTTACAATATTTAGATGAGGACACTTGGCAACGTATGTTGGGTTTAAGAAATTACAAACTCAAATTAAGACTCTTTTTTTCCAAATTAATATATAAAGGGGAAAAAAATCCACATATTTTCTGCGAAAATAAAAGAAAATAAAGAAAATATGTACATATTCTCAGTATATTTAATGTATTTGTTCAGTCGCACAAAATCAAAAATATATCGCCATGGGCGGGACTTCACCCCGTGCACACCAAAATAAAAAAATGCATAACCCGCACACATCAAGTTAAAAGAAAAAAAATTCCCAGTGCATAGTATGGACACAAATCTAGTTAAATGTGAAGGTGTTAAATAAAAATCTTAACTACACCTTCGATTAAACCTCGATGTCATTTTTTTGTGTTTCTTAGAAGAAGGTTAGTAAGCCTTTTGAGAACGGTGGTCTAGGTGTAAAAAATCTAAGGACAACAAACAAATCTCTCCTTGTGAAATGGATTTGGAGATTCTCAAGAGACAAGTATATCCTTTGGAGGAAGATTGTGAATCAAAAATTCAAAAGGAACAATGAATTGCTAATGCCTGATGTTGACAATAATCCTCAATGCCGGAGTCAATGGAAGAATGTGGTTAACTTGGTTCCTATTATTCATGACTTGGCTGTTTCAGAAGGTTAGTAAGCCTTTTGAGAACGTCTCACACATATTGATTCCATAAGTGGTCTAGGTGTAAAAAATCTAAGGACAACAAACAAATCTCTCCTTGTGAAATGGATTTGGAGATTCTCAAGAGACAAGTATATCCTTTGGAGGAAGATTGTGAATCAAAAATTCAAAAGGAACAATGAATTGCTAATGCCTGATGTTGACAATAATCCTCAATGCCGAAGTCAATGGAAGAATGTGGTTAACTTGGTTCCTATTATTCATGACTTGGCTGTTTTCACGGTGAGGAACGAAAAAGGCATTCGTTTTTGGAAGGATAAATGGATGCAAATGGGTCGTTTACAAGATATATTTCCGATTGCTCACAAAGCAACAAAAGATAAGGAAGCTTCTATAGCCGAGTCGATTGCTAATGGGAGATGGATTTGCACTTTCAAGAGGAGATTGAACTTAAACGATAGACTAGAGTGGGATATGCTGTGTCGTGACATCCCTGTTCCAACTTTGGATGATGGTGTCGATGAGGTAACCATCCTTTAGAACTTTAGTACTAGCAGGTGCTGTGAAATGTTGTTAGGATATCCTTGACCAAAGTTGTTTCTATCTGCCTTCAATTTTTTTGATCTTGTACCTACTTCCAATAATTGTTTTCCCGTGGTAAGTCAACCATATCCCATGTAATGTCTTGTGAGTTCTTCCCCATAGATGTTTGCCAGGACTTATAAGTTTTGGTTCATGCATAGATAAAATGGATGACAAAGAACAATGATAATCCGCAAACCCGGGCCGTGGGTGGTCGACGAGTTTGGAAAATTATTCATTATGCAAGAGGAGTATTTGTTGGTTGATTTTGTTGTGGAAGGATCTAGAGAGGAATTGCTACTAGGAAGAGACCAAAAGGTATATTTTCCCAAAATGTCTTTGGGACGTATCATTCTTTTTATCGAGTTTGTTTAGTTTCTCTTTCTCGTGAGAACAAAACAAGTTGAACCAACGGAATAAATCATTGATCTTGTTAATGGATATTGTGTAAACTGCAGTTGGAACGTCTTGATCAAATTCCGTGCAACTTTGACAGACACCTTTGGAAGAGTACAATTCCAAACAAGGTAAGCTTTATACTTTGGACTACTTTCCATGATTCGCTTCCAACTAGAGATATGTTGTCCCATAGAGGTATGCAAATAGATAGCGATTTGTGTGTGTTGTGTAGAGGCGAATAAGAAACCGTGGATCATATGTTTATGCATTTTTCTTTCTCTTTCACGGTTTGGGATTATTTCATCAAGGCCTTCAAGATATCTTGGCCTTTGCCGAGGACGTTGTTTCAATTTTTTGAAGCCTGGACTACGAATGTCTTGTTTAGAATAAGTAAAGCGGTTTGGAAAATTATTCATTATGCTATTTGTTGGATTTTGTGGAAGGAGAGGAATTCGAGAGTCTTTGGGGGACGTCACAAAAGTACCAACGAAATCATTGATCTTGTTAAATAATTGGTTGTACTTTGGTCTTTTGATTTGGATATCTTTAAGTTTGTTCCTCCTAGCCTCATTTGGAGCAATTGGGAAGCACTCATGAATGAGTGAGTGACTTGATTTTGTATTCTCTTTTTTCTTTTAATATAACATTTTCTTCGAAAAAAAAATCATTTTTTTGATTATATTTTAAGTATTAATTTAAATAAAATATTTTAAACCAATAATAAATTAGGTAAACCAATTTATTTTACCAATAATAAATTAGGTAAACCAATTTATTTTAAGTATTATATTTTAAACCAATAATACGCTAGCTGCGGATTAGGTAAGTTTATTTTTTATAGATTAAAAGGAGTTGGGGCTTTCCAACCAAAAGCTTTGTATGAGAAATAATATTTGTATTTATTAATAAGTTATGTAATTGTTATTTTATATAATAAATAGAAATTATTTTCCTTCTTTATCCATCTAACAAGTCCTGAAAATAAGACCCACATAACAGGAAATGATTCGTTTAAAAGCATCAACTGAGCGACTGTGATCAGTGATTTTAATACCACCATGGATAAATCTTATACCTTGCAAACACGGTATACCCTTGTGAATATGACAACACTAGCCTTAGGTACAGAATAGACTAATCAAATGTTTTGATTATGTGAACGTCACATGAACATCATATTGTACATACAAATTGATAGTAATCGAGACTCTCGTCCAGCTAACACGATAAAGTTTTATTTTCTTCCAAGATTGACAAAAAATGTACGTGAAGATGGGAAGATTCAATTAGAAATAATTAATACAAAGATGTATCCCACTTGGACGAATTTCTCATGAATCCCATCTACCCATTACATCTCTCGCCATAAGACGTATATGTCATTTTAGTGGGTGCCAAATTTAGCAATCTCAATTAAGTTGGAAAGAAAAGATACACATTGGGACCTGAAGTGGTTAACATACATTAAGTACGACTAATATTAGACACACAACCCTACCTTCTTGTTTTCTTGTAGCGGGTATATGTAGTTATGTACACGAACCTGATCCAAATTCCAAAAGCTAATCTATTGCACGTGCACATTTCTGAAGCTTCACAAAATCACAAACAGCGACAGTGGCGGAACTACCTCCAGAAAAACTTATTTTTTCACCATGGTTTTAAGTTTGGTAAAACAAAATTATGCCTAAAACATAGGCTTAAACCACCCCCACAAATCCAATTGATTTTCAAGCCACCCCTAGCTTTATTTTCCAGTTCTGCCACTGAAGTGCAATCTTTATCTTCACCAAAGAAGTCGTCTCCATTGGCTATATATGTACCGCATTGTTGTTAGTCAACCAGACCACACAGTAGCATTTACAGATCGACCTAAACCATCTTTGGTGGCCAATTGTATATGATCGAGCAAGAGAGAGGAGAGCACAAACGGAAGCAATTAAAAGACTACATTGATAACAAATTCGGTGTATAAATTATCCTGGCTCAACAACCTATTTATATTGTTCACAAACTTAATGACCACTCAAAGCACTTTCCTAACAAAGATCAAACTCTAAACAAAGACATTTTCCTAACATAAACCAAACTCTAAAATAGAACTCTTCTAGAATATTCAAAACTCTAAACAAAGAAACTCCAAAACAAATTCCTAGTATACCTTCGACTCATGTGAGTAAGTCTCAGTTAACTATTTCCAACAACCTCTCTTAAACTAACACTTACTTAAGAAAACATTCTCAAAAATCTGTTGTAACCGACAAATGATTTACTCTTCAACACACTCCCTAGCATGTTCACTTCCTTTTCATCCCTTAAATTCTTTAAGGTTTATTCCAAAGACGAAACCAAGTCCTTTTCCCTTTATCACCTACTTCACTCGAATGATTTTCTTTCTTTCTCTTCACATGTTACTTAAACAAGAGTCATAACCGACAGCTAGTGATGTCTGTTACAACTGATCTTTTCACAGTTCACAAACATTTCTTCTCTTCTCAAGTACACATGTTGTCTTTTTTCTTCACGATCACACCTTGTGACGTCTCTTCCATAACTCATCTTCTTTTTTAATCACCTATGAGTAGGATTTTTTTTTTTTTTATTTTCTTTCTTACTTCATTTCTTATTCTTTGATCCAGTCACGCTTTTGTTGCGAGACCTTCACATTTTTTTTTGTTTTTCAAGATTCTCTCACAATCTTGCTTGTCACGCTTCTGCCACAAGCCATAACCTTTCTTTACAAAATTTGCCACACTTTGTCGGTATTCCAAGTTTCCGCCACAAACTCTTCAACCATGTGCATAATTCGAATTTACAACGATCAACCTCTTATCAACAGTTTTGCTATAACTCTGAATCACCACAAATTTCTTTACCACCCAACATTCCTTATCCTTCTAAGTCTCTGAATTCAAATTCAACTTCATCAAATTGTATCAATCCCTCTTTCTCGACTGAAATACTTTGATCCTTCTTTGACTTTGAATCCATGACCTAACCACTCGCCCAAAGCTTCTTCATCTTTCGAAAATCCTTCAATGCTCTGCCACAACACCATCTTCTTTGGTTTACTCAAGGCAAACTCATCTCTGTTCTCACACTAATCATCACCAGCCAACCATTCTCGGACTTCATCAATAGTCTTCATCGTATACTGCCGATACTAGTACCATCATAACTTTTTTTTACGGACTCAGACTCACCAAAATACCAACTCCACCGCAAACACATCTTTATTTCCATCTTCCATCATCATAAACTCGTTACTGCAGCCATGAACCATGAGTCTCCATTTCCCAACAACCAAGCTCCGTATACCTCCTATCCAACATCAACAACCACATGTAGCAGCATCAACGCCTACCAGAACCCATCTCTAAGCACTCATGGCGTCAAGAAACATCACCTGTGTCCTCCATTCATATCTATTTGGACGGCAGCTGGCTTCTTGTTCAATGCAAACTCAGAACTATCAATTGCCAATTCCAACTCGGAAACATCTACTTCCTTACTAACAACTGTGATTGTTCTTTTTTTTTACTCCACTGCCATCAATAACATCAATATCACATTCAACCTTTTAGCTCCATCATCAGTTTTAATGGTAGCAACTCGATAGTAACAACAGTCATCGAATCCTACAGCTCCCATATATAAGTTTTAGAGATCTTCACTAGGTCATCACAGATCTTCAAATCTCCATTAACAGTTCCACAAACCCATTAATCTATCTTACATACTCGAACCAATATTTTTTATGTAGCAGCAGCAACAATGATTTATCATATCTCTGTCATTCTTTATGAGTTTCCCTGCAAGCGCCACCTTTATCTCTTCAATCATCACCATCACCGTTGTGATTACTGGCAATCACCGAGGCACAACATCACCTCCTCCTCTTTGGAAATCATCATCATAATACCATCGTCTCTGTCAACAGCTCCATCAACCCTTTTTCACAACAACAACTTAGTTTTATTTTTTTACGGATCACGTTCAATTTTTTTATTTTATTTTTAAACTTCTAAGACAAACGATCAACAAAACCCCTGAAATTCTCTGTCAAACTCAAACACAATTCATTTCGTATTCGTGTTCTGAGAATCATCTCAGATGCTATTTTTCTTATTTCTTTCTCAGACTCTTGCCAGAAATAGACCAACATTCATAACGTCTTGTAGACCTTCAAACTGTTCTCTCTTCTTCTTCTTTTAAATTCTTTCAAACTCTCAAACCCTAACGCAACTTCTTCTCCTTTAATGAAAAACAATTCTCTAACACAAACGAAAAACTTCTTATCTTCTCCGACTCTTTCTCATTCTCCTCTCTCTTCCTCTCACCTTGCTCTGATACCAAATATAAGATCGAGCAAGAGAGAGGATGAGAGAACAAACGGAAGCAATTAAAAGACTACATTGATAATCAAATTCGGTGTACAAATTATCCTGGCTCAACAGCCTATTTATATTATTCACAAACTTGATGACCACTCAAAGCACTTTCCTAACAAAGATCAAGCTCTAAACAAAGACACTTTCCTAACATAAACCAAACTCTAAAATAGAACTTTTCTAGAATATTCAAAACTCTAAACAAAGAAACTCCAAAACAAATTCCTAGTATAACTTCGACTCATGTGAGTAAGTCTCATATAACTATTTCCAACAAATTGTCAAGCATACATAATGCTAAAAATATCAATAAAAACAAATTGAGAGCACTCCATTGCATGGCGGTTGATGCACATATGGAATCGTTAGATATGATATGAAACATGTCATCTACAGGTTCATAAGTTATTAGCAATTTTGAGTTACCAATTTTATAACGCATACGTTCTAGTGCAGAGAAGGTGACGTAGCCATTGGTTCCTAGGTGGTTGCCACGCGGCAAAAAGAGCGTTGCATTCCAAAAAGTGACAATTTGACACGCTTTTAACAACATTTATATGTGTTGTGTTTCCAAAAGTGTGACTACCCAACACCGTAATGAAAAAATACATGCACTAATGACAATTACGTGTGGTCTACCAAATTGTTAGTTGCTTTAATTTTGGTTTCTGCTATTGAAAGGGGATATATTTTTTCCTATGAAAGCATGAATCACAAAATCATTACTATTTGTTTACTTTTGATCAGTGGCGGAAATGGAAATTTAACTTGGGGGTGGCTTTGGGTTTTTAGGGGTGGCTTAAGCCTATTAATTGGGTTATTTTTATCAGCCCAAGTGAAATAGGTAGTGAAAAAAAGGGGTTTGGGGCTTTTAGGGCTGGCTTAGTCTTGGCATAGTTCCACCCCTGCTTTTGATAATAATAAAAATATTATTATGAGATATATTTGAGAATTGATGAGTGAATACATGCACTAATGGAAATTACGTCGGGCAAGAAAATATGTTTTAAAGGATATTTGAGTTTCTTTTCCTCCATTTTTGGACAGTTTGATGAGGAAAGAACCCTTAATTGATGTCTGTAAATTTCTTCTGCGTTAATGTAATTGGTGTGTTTCTCAACAAAAAAAAAAGATTTAATTTTGGTTGTTGCTATTGAAATGGGGATATATTTTTTCCAATGAATCACAAAATCATTACTATTTTTTTCTTTTGATAATAGTAAAAATATTAATAAGTTGATATCAATTATGAAATATATTTGAGAATTGATGAGTGGAAATCGATCGATACCAAATAATTTTACAACTCGATCTATTAAATCTTCCTCCGTCCAAGTTATATTACTTCGGGGAAATATTAGTTTTTAGTTGTCGACCTATGTAGTCATAGTTCTAATTTCTAGATGGTTCTTTCCTTATATGTCTATATATTATAATAGTATCACACTAAAATTAATATTCTTTAGTTTTCATCAAAAATAGGGATAAAATAATAATAATAAAAAAAGATAAATAATTATATATTTACCTCAATCGAAGAGCTTTGTCTTTTTTGCCTGTATAACCTGGGCGGAGAGCCTGTCTTTTTTCACTTTTATTATTTTCATAAATATCTCTAAAAGTAATATTATTTAAGTTTTAAAGTTCAATTTTAATCCACATACATATATATCGTATTAGATTAAATGGTCAGAATCGATTCCGGATAATATCATAATTCTTCCTTACTATATATATACATAAATTGGATATCGTTGCGGTTTATGACTCTTATCTTCGTGATTTAATTGTAATTGATATCTTTATTTGTATTAGGTTTCTGATTATCTTGTATTTTCATGTTTTTGTTATTCTTGTAAGCGACCATATAATCACGATTTTGATATATGAATAAATCGAAATATGTTGATTGACCCAAAAGAAAAAAAAAAAGGTTTATGCGCCAAAAAAGACCTAACTAATAAATACTAGTTAGGTCTCATTGTAACCTCAGAACATACCTCTCCCAAGATATTTACAAGTTAAAGAAAAATAAAGGGCATTTATAAAAATGCTACCAGAAAAATAAAAGTTATTAATTGTAGGCAAGCTCCTTTGCCCCCCGGTGAATTGTGAGTTAACTACCCATGCAGTCATGCATGAAATGTGAATAAGCATGGCTGCTAATAGAGGGTATTAGTTTGTCTTATATAGAATCTGGTACATCCCCGGTAATTAGGTGTTGGAAAACAATTACTAAAAAATGATTTTTAAGGTTTTAATAAAATTATAATTTATTGTTTTCTTTTGTGAATGAAAAACTTATTAGTCCCACATTGTGGAGTTTCCACTTTTTAGTTGTTTTAAGAGACTATATAAGCTTTTTAGTCCCACATCGGGGAGTTCCTCTTCTTAAGTTGTTTTGTTCCATTATATAAACAAATTCACTACTTTTGTAAAATCTATGGGAAAGGGGTTGCTCTATATTTTAGAGGGACCCCCAAGGAAAGATATTTTATATGTTTTCTCAAGCGTTCGCGATTTTCCTTTATGGTTTTTCAGAGTTGCCAAGCTCAAGATTGAGCATCTACTACATATGCTAGTAGTAGGTGTATTAGGGTGTTTTATCCTGGAGATATCCGTCCTGTGAGGGCTATAGCATCACTCTTGAGTGTAGCCGGGCGCTAATGTCTTAAGGGAAACGTGTTGAACACGTGACTCACTCTGTTTTTTTCAAAGTTTTGCCTTGTTGCTGTTGTGGAGATATGAGAAGCTCGCTCGTTTCGTCAAATCCATCACTTCCATTAAAAGGAGCTAAGTATCAATAACTTTTTCTTATTTGATTTTTCTTTGTTTTGATTATTTCACCCAACAATCTTAAGACATTAGAATTTGTAATAATCATGGATGTTAATTATGGAGTGAAAAAAAAAAAAAAACGAATTTTTGGTCAGCTGTAGAGTTTCGAATTTATCTCTCAACCTAGAAGTAATTTCGATGAACCCTTTTGACACAACGTAGTGGACATCCTGATAGTTACCCACGTAAAATTTCAGAATTTTTGAAGTTGTAAAAGTATTTTTTATGATTTTTTACAAAACAGAGAAACGTTCTTGAAAAATTCTGACGGGCAGAAATTTGTTGTTAACTAAAGTAGTTTTTATGGGGTAACCATGAGTTTTTTGATATGGTGGTTCAAACGAAGTTTGTAAATATAGATATTATCTTCAAAACTCATATTTTATCTTCCGTTTCGGAACTAAGGTTTGTGAGATGTGGTGTATTAGGTGATTGGGAAATTACCGTGACCGTGGTCAAAGTATAAACGAAGATTGTGAATGAAGACTTGTGGATGAACACAAGTCTTCCAAAGCTGACAAAGGCGAGAACATCAAACACAACTCTAAGCGTAGTCTTCATAAGAAAGGTATGTTTCGTAAAACTGAATCTGGCATTACTTTAATTAAGGGTGATTGTTATGTTTGTAAAATTCCTGGCCATACGGCAGTAAAGTGTAGACAACATAAAACCTTAATAAGTAGAAAGTTAATGTTAATTTAGTTGAAACAAATTAGAACAAGTTCATTGACATGATGTCGGAAGTTATTTTAATAACCAGTGTGAGAGACTGGTGGGTGGACTCCGGAGCCACTAAGTATGTTTGTTGAAACAGAGACCTGTTCACCTCTTATCAGAGGATAAGGGATATCGAGAAACTCAATATGAGTAACTCATCTGCGACAGAGGTTGCATAAAATGGAAAGGTCGAGCATTAGCTCATATCTGTAATATTCTCACACTGTATGAAGTTTTCATGTTCCGAGCATATGCAAGAATATTGTATCTTGTTCTCTTGAAGATGGTAAAAGATTGAAGATCTTATAATTAAATGTGAAAAACTTGTTATAACTAAAGGCTGTGATTTTTAGGCAACAATTATAGGACTTAGGGTCTATATAAGCTTAAAGGAAAATCTGATGAAGTAAACATAGTTGATTCTTGTGCTTTCTTTTGTGTGTCTTTGAATGTTTTGCATGGTAGACTTGGAACCGTAAAATTATAAGTCAATGCATAAACTGGCTAGCATAGAATACGTACCCAAATTTAGTTTGGACTCTGATCACAAAAGTGAATTCTATGTAGAATCAAAATATGCTATAAAACCTTTTAGCAAAAATGTTCAGAGTAATTCTAAGCCCTTAAAATTAATTCAGTTAGGCCTAGTTGAAATGAGTTCAACCCAAACTAAGGTGGTAAAAGGTAGTTTGTAACTTTCATAGATGATTGTACGAGGTACTCTCTTATATACTTGATTAGGGGTAAGGATGATTCCTTAGAAGCCTTAAGAGTATAAACTTGAAATTGAAAACGAAGTATATGTTACCACTAAATTGGTTAGGTCTAAACATGATGGAAAGTATGAAATTCATATAGGAGAACTTTACTTGTTAAATGGAATTATTCATGAGATCGCATCTCCTTATTCACCATAGTCTAATGGTATAGTTGAACGTAAAAGTAGAATTATTAAGGAGATGATTTATGCCATGTTGTTTAAAGGATAACCCCAAACTTGTGGGAGGAGGTCATTCTCTAATTTTGTTATATCCTTAATAGAGTAACCTTTAAAGGATCAGATAAAAATTCATATGATTATGGAAAGATAGACAACCTTTTTATGCATACGTCAAAGTGTGGGGGTGTTTAGATAAGGTTTCTTGAGTACCCTACTGCATATAGATTTTTGGTTGTGTGTTCTGATTTTTCAGACTTTGGTGTGATTTTTCTGACATTGGTGTGAAGATTATTATGGAATCTAGGGATGCCGAGTTCTTTGAACATGTTTATTTTGAAACCTGTCTCTTCTTAGGGATGTGTTTTTGATCCCCTAGATATCTTTCAACTAGTCAGAATACACCTTCGAAAGAAGATGAACTAATGTTGATCCTAGGAGAAGTAAAAGGATTATAACTGAGACTTATTATGGACTTGACTTCATAATTTTACTAGCTTAGTCTGAGTTCCAGACTCGTAAAGAAACCATAACATTTATTGAAATCCCATTCTGGTAAGAAGCTTCATTTAGTGAAATGGACTCAAATCCACAAACCAGACTTGGGAGCTTGCTAGTTTACCTCTAGGGAGTAAGACCATATGATTAAATGAGTCTTTAAGAGGAAACATAAGGTAGATGGAACTGTGGAAAAATATGAGGCTATGTAGATAGCTAAAGGCTATAAACTAAAAGAAGGTGAAATTTTTTTCTTTTTATTCTGCTGTGAGGAGAATTAGTTCCTTTGAGATGCTAATTTATTTTGCTGCCATAAACAACTTGGAGCTACATCAGGTGGATGTTAAGATAGCTTTCTAAAACTGTGAATTAGATAAAGAAATTCACATAGAACAACCTGAGGACTTTGTAGTGAAAGGTTACAAAAACAAAGTTTGTAAGTTGAACAAATATTTGTATGGTTCCAAATAAGCACGTAAATAGTGACATGGAAAATTTGATCATGTAATAATGTGTAGTGGATTTAAGTTAATGAATCTGACAAGTATATTTACAAGTAACTTGTTAAGGATGCCTGTGTGATTGTATGCTTGTATGTTGATGATATGCTTATACTTGATACAAACATAGATGTGATTAATTCCACTAAAACATGTACTGAATGAGAACGTTGACTTTAAAGACTTAGGCCCTTTTGATGTAATCTTAGGGATGAGGATTAGAAGATAATTAATCTTTTATAGTCTTAGTCATTCTCATTATGTTGAATTGTGCTTAAGAGATAAAATCAGTGTAATTGTAAGCATGCTTGTACTCCGTACGATTATTCTTGTATACTCAAGAAAAATAAGGGTAGTGGAGTATCTTAACTTGAATACTCAAGAGTTATAGGATGTCTGATGAATTTTATGAACTGTAAGAGTCCAGACATTTCCTATATTATGAGTAAGTTAAGTAGATATAATTGTAGTCCAGAGAAAGAGCATTCAGATGCACTAAGTAGAGTATTATGGTACCTAAAATACTTTATTACCTTTTATTTGATTTATGAAAGGTGTCCTGCTGTCCTAGAGGGACTTTATGATGCAAACTGGACAGTTGACTCAGAGGAGTCTAAGTTTACGAGTGGATAGTTTCACTCTAGCATGAAGGTTTATTTTTTGGAAGATTTCCAAACAGACATATACCGCTCAATTCATTATGGAATCTGAGAGTATTGCGTTAGATAAAGCACAAGAGGGGTCCGATTGCCTAAGATGCTTTTTAGAAGACATTCCTCTCATGCATAGGCCTGTGCCAGCTATATCTATACACTGTGTTAGTCTAGCTGTAATAGCTAAAGCTAAAAACTAACTAATCTCAATTGGCTTTATTTCCATTGATTGGATAGAGTCCAAGGAAAATATCACATAACCTTTGACGAAAGGTTTGTTCAAGGAGATAGTTAGAATTGCATCGAAGGGGATGGGGCTTAAGCTCAATAATTAAACTTGCCATGAAGGATACTCAACCTTGCTGACTGGAGATCCCAAGATCAAGGTTTCGAATGAGACAACTAATTTATGGTGGGTAAAGGTAAACACTATCATAGAATTTCATTCTCTGTCCCTTCCCTATGGTGTAGACGTGATAGTGTGACTGCATGTGAAGGATGACTTTTAAGAAGTCTTAATGAGTTCTATAGTTTCAATTTAAGATTGAAGTGGGGTGTAGCAGTAACACTCTTTATGGAAACTCACCTATCTGAATGAGGAAGTGGGGCCGCTTCCTATGAGAATATGAGCTTTTATTCTCTAGAGCATTCTGAGAAACAGGATATGTCCAGGGCCAAATTGGACAAAACGGCAGAGCTTGGCAGCACCCTGGGAGATATCATCCG
The DNA here is from genome assembly GCA_023529315.1 of Papaver bracteatum. Lineage (NCBI taxonomy): Eukaryota > Viridiplantae > Streptophyta > Magnoliopsida > Ranunculales > Papaveraceae > Papaver > Papaver bracteatum. The sequence goes on along the minus strand of JAJJWX010003811.1, from coordinate 1,523,244 downwards.
TGGTTGTTATCGCGAATTACATCAAATGTTAGCAGTTCAAGACATAGCACAATGTATCTAGCAAGTAATTCCGGTAATAGCTCACTAAGCAAAGGTTCAAGACCTCATGGACACCTCTGCCTAAAAATGGTATTTCCTGCGCTTTTTATGTGATTTTCGTTTTGATGGTTTTGGTATTACTGGAACTTAGGACCTAAGGGTCACTAAGGGTTCACTAGTTCATGCTTTTTCACTTTGGTGAAAGAACCTTTAGTCTCACTTGTGGGGAACTAAAGATGAAAGCTCTCTATACTATATGATTTTTCCAATCCATAGTATGACCCTGGGTCAACACACTATTGTGTGAGGGAGATGACGTTGGAATGGCTAGTATGACTTCAACATGCACGATTTGTCTATCTTTTCAGTCAGTTCAGGAGATTGGGTTGTTGATTTACCAAGATCTATCTGTGTTTTCGTGTTTTATTGAGTTTTCATTCATGTGGGGGATTGTTGGAAAACAATTACTAAAAAATGATTTTTAAGGTTTTAATAAAATTATAATTTATTGTTTTCTTTTGTGAATGAAAAACTTATTAGTCCCACATTGTGGAGTTTCCACTTTTTAGTTGTTTTAAGAGACTATATAAGCTTTTTAGTCCCACATCGGGGAGTTCCTCTTCTTAAGTTGTTTTGTTCCATTATATAAACAAATTCACTACTTTTGTAAAATCTATGGGAAATGGGTTGCTCTATATTTTAGAGGGACCCCCAAGGGAAGATATTTTATATGTTTTCTCAAGCGTTCGCGATTTTCCTTTATGGTTTTTCGGAGTTGCCAAGCTCAAGATTGAGCATCTACTACATATGCTAGTAGTAGGTGTATTAGGGTGTTTTATCCTGGAGATATCCGTCCTGTGAGGGCTATAGCATCACTCTTGAGTGTAGCCGGGCGCTAATGTCTTAAGGGCAACGTGTTGAACACGTGACTCACTCTGTTTTTTTCAAAGTTTTGCCTTGTTGCTGTTGTGGAGATATGAGAAGCTCGCTCGTTTCGTCAAATCCATCACTTCCATTAAAAGGAGCTAAGTATCAATAACTTTTGCTTATTTGATTTTTCTTTGTTTTGATTATTGCACCCAACATTAGGTACATCCTATTTGGGATCTTGAAAATAAGCTTAAAATTAAGATAGCTTAATTAATCAACGGTTTATGATTTCCTTAGGTCTACCTACGTGCATGGCCGTCTTCTCAAGAGACTACTCTTTGCATGAGAAGAGTATTCTCTCCTCTTTCAAGTAAGAGGGTCGTACATATGAAAAGAAAGAAAAACCAGAAGAAGAAAAAGGAAAGTCTAAAAGAGGAGATTATACCACCATGCGGTTCAAAAGCGAAGTCAATAAACGAAATCTTATCAAAAGTTAACGACAGAGAGAATGGGGAGCAAAAAGTTGATAATTGTTAGTAGCTTGTTCTGAACGGAATAAAATGGAAAAACGTGGTTCAATTAACTTGACACTTCTGGTCCTTTTCGGTCTCACTCTTTATTGCAACTTTGGAAAACAATGAAAAAACAGCAAAAAGTTGTCTAATATCTCATGCAGTCATGTGCCATTTATCTTCCATTTTTCGCAGAGTCAGAAAAAACCCACATTAGTCTTCAACCTTCGTAAAAGCTTGGGCAGAGTCGAAGACTCGAAGGAGATGTCAAATTTATTGGCCAACATTGACCAATTTTTACTCTTCGAATACCTTTTTTTTTTTTGAAAGACTTAAATTAATTCATGTGCCGAACTATATCAGCTTAATTGCTAGGTTTCTCACATTTACTTAAATCGTTAGTTGAGCTGGTATTGGATAGCGTCGGCTGCCCTGAATTGCTTCAAAAAGGGTAGAAGAAAATGGATTGACTATACTATAAAGGCTCCCCCATTTTTCTTCTCAATAAGTGCAAAACAAGACAAATTATGAGTCTCCTCTAGCAGCCATTCTGAAGAATATACGTTGCCCTATTCTCACAAACATCTCCATATATTTCTTTAATAAAAACATCTCACCAACAAACTTAATATTGTATATATCCGAAGATTGAAAACCCGTGGAAAAAAGGACTAAGATTTTTGATGACAATATATTATCTGTCAAAATGACAACCCATGTTGTTGAAAGGAAATGCTATTAAAGATTAATGTATAGATCGTCAAGATTAGAAAAAATTCGCAAGATTTTTATAAGGCCCCAACCGTGCCGGTGTGACTTGTTTATTTGGAGGAAAACCATTTGCGTGTACCATTCGAAATTTCTAAGAAATGATAATCATTTTCACACCTGCAGACATGATGCATATTCGCGCAAGATTTTATTTATATTTTCTTGCCGAATTTTCCAAGTAAAAGAAATTGTATCGGTGTTATTATACTTCCTGCTGGCATCGTTTTCAACATCGTTGAATTTTAATATAAAACCTGATCATCAAACTAATGTTTCTCTCAAGAGTCTGATTAAGAAATTCCAACTACTTTAAGTTTTCGTTCCCATTTTCCAAAATTGATTTCATTCAGTGTTTCGTGAATCCATATTTTAAGTTGTGTCATAATTTGTCAACGAAACTTATTAATCCGAGTTTCGAAGGCGAATTTGATAATATATACTATAATATCCTTTTTCCGTCCATACTACTGGCTTATTCAAGTCATCCACTGAGTGATAAAACGTTTGCATTATTGTGGTACCAGTTTTCTTTGCGTGACATAATAATATGTAAATCTTTTTAATCAATTTTTTAGATAATTAAACAGAGACAAAACATAACTTTCACCATAATGGTTGAGTCTCGTGAAGTCAACAAATTGGACCGTACTACATCAACAAGTTTCCATGGTAGGTCGTGGCGGTGGTAGGTTTCCATCCCACGATCGCGATTGGTCTGATGGGTCAGTTGGTCGACTTGATTATTTACTGGTTCAATTCTCATCATGTTGATCTCTCAATGAATTCGTCATCCATGGAATAGAAATTATTTAATGAGATGAAGAATTTTAGCCTCGATCAGAAGGTGTACGATAGTCGTTGTACGAAAAGTCATGGACTCTGTCACATGGAGCATTGATCTTCCGAGTGGATTTCGCAATTGTTTCTTCCGACAACCCATGATCAGTTGAAGGAGAAGACTTGGAGAGAATTCAATTCCTTGTTCCAAGTGTTAGTTATTTTATTTGAAATGATTTGAGAAGTTTTCTGTGCCAATTGATTGTTTCTCATTTGTATACTTTGAAAAGCTCTGAATCCCATCCATAATTTAAATACTATATAGCATCACTTAAGCCAATGGAATTGATTTCAATTTGTTAACATGCTAACTGATCGTATCATGATTCATGATACACTATATTCAATTAAAATCGGGTGCTATCCAAGGTGAAGGAAATGGTCGTCCGTGGAACCAGTTGATATATATCTGTGCTGAACTGCTGATTTTTTTTATTTTATCTATTAAAATTCCAAGATGAGATATGCACTTGCGTATAGCAGTCCACGAGTTTGAAAATTATTCCAAAAATGGCTGACTACAGTTTACTAGTGTCCGTTGCTTAATTTGAAAGATAGAGGATATACAAAGTGTCTTGCACACAAGCTCAAAATCAAGAATAAACCAACTACTTGTTAGATCACAGAACGCAGAAACACACATCTCTGGAATCCACAACACTATTATAATGCGGAACCACGGCATAGTGGTTATAATGCGGTTCTCCACGGGAACGATAGCACTATCCCTTGCGTCAGTTAGTAGACTCCTAAAAAAAAATTAGTTTTCGTGTACTTCATTAAAACCGGTGAAAGGAGCAAATTTGATTTCTAGTGCCATTTAATTATATATTTTAGTGAAACACGAGATTCATGGGTTTCATTTGATTTCACACAATACACATTGTAGCACGGATGTATGTTTTTGGGTTTGTTGAGGACCCGAGCCTCGATTCGTATAGTGCGTACTACTATATAAGATTTTGTACTACAAAAAGTGGCGCTTTTCCAAAATCTATGGGGAAATGCTTGTTTTGTATGTGAACACCAGAAAAAAGACTGTTTATATAGTTCTTAATCCTTAGATTTTTTTTCGTTGTTATTTATTAATTATTTTCTTTGAGCAACAACTCTGATTCGCTCTCCCTGTTTGGTAATCTTTAACATAAAGCAACTCAAAATCTCTGGCGCCCTTTTTAGTTTTTCTTTTTTTAATTGTTTCCAAGCGGATAAGTGAATGTGAAGAAATGTTAATAAAGCCATCGAGGGGGTGAAAATGAACCAACTTTCAACTTGATGTATGAGATTGGTCCAAAGTTAGTAGTAATCAGCTTATCTTTGGTCTAAAGTGGACACAAGGTTGTCCCTATTGTCTCTCTTTATTGTTCAAGAAATTAGATGCAAGTGTCCCTTTTAACACTCGATTTTCTACTACAACTACTACTTTCTTTCTATTTCCGCTCTCATTATCATGGAGACTTTTGCGAGTCATAAATACCTGCAAAAAGAAACTCCAAGTCCAGTCTCCATAGACTAATATCAACGAACTTTTTTTCACTTGGTTTTCGTCCATGGCCTATGGGTACTAGTGGGGCTTAATAATAGGAACAAGAGCTGGAATGCCCCAACTTGAGTGGGTCATCTTTGAAAATGCCCCCAATTTTTGAAAGATTTTTTTTTTGTTTTTTTAATAAATTTTTTCGAAAGAATTTGAAATGCCATATTCTGTCAATTGGGGTGGCTCGAAGCCGTTAAGGTTCAATTTTACACATGTGAAGAAAAGTCATTTTTAACCACGACTTTTATTGAATCCTTTCCTTCTTAGAAAATGACTAACCTTTGAGATTTCCAAATGTGTCAGATTTTCAACACCGCTAACATCTTAATTAACCAACGTTGTCGCTGTCATCATCATCTGAACCGTCGTCACCATCATCCCTACCAGAACGACCACTACCACCGCTGTCATCATCACCACTAGAACCACCATCGCCATTACCACCACCACCACTATCGTTGCCACCACCACCACAGCCACCACCGCCGCCATTGTCGTCATCATCACCACCACCATTGTCGCCGCCGCTACCACCACCACCTGAACCCTGAATTCTAAACCCTTAATCCCTAACCCTCAACACTAAACCTTGAAGGGTTATTATTGTCTATTTTTCACATGCGTGAAGTCACGTGTGTGCCAGATTTAATATTCAACCTTATAACATGGACTATCGTGAGATTCATCCCCGAGCAATCGAACGTTTTAGAGGTCCTCTCGGAGTAAACTTCATTTTTTTCATTTATTTTGCTCGGTAAAGATATATATATATATAAGGATAATTTTACACCTCACGTTACATGCTAGTACTCATACAATATCTGGAACCCATATAACAGTTTAAGAATCTTACCAATTTTCAGTAAGCCCCAAAAGAATGTTAATCACAAAACTGTGAGAAGCCCAATACATTTGACGCCTAATAGCCACCCAAGTAAAAGAATACAAAGCCACATGACAAACCAATAAAACCCTAAACTTCATCTTCTTTGAACATCCGAAGCTGTCGCTGCCTTCAAAGATGAGAAAAATGGAACCCTTCCCGATTAATTGAGATCAAGTCCCCGACAAAGATGTCGGCAACCCCAAAATCCACCAAAAGAAGACATTATTTGTACCAACCAACCTTCACCTCTTTCATAATATAAACAAGTACCCTAATTGATGAAAGCAGTGACTTTAGGAAGATGAAATAGAGAAATAACAGTACAAAAATGACATATGAAGATCAACTCCACCTTGACCAAAAACGCTCTCTTTCGACCACAAAAGATAACCTAATACTGAAAATAAATCGAAACCCAAGGAAAAGGAGTAAAAACTTAGATCTAGGTTGAGTAGATCAGCCCCCATCACTGTAACTTTGACAAAACCACTTCCATCCAACTTCCGTGATGAACCCATCTCTGCAAAAGAGAAAAAATCTCAAGGAAAACATCAAGTAGAAATGCATAGATTTCTTTTGTCTTGGATAAGTAGATAAAGTCACCATCACTACCACCTTGAGCATAAATCTCGCATCCAACCAAAGAGAAAAAAAGAGAGGTAGAATGATTAGGACATTGGTTGAAAACGGGGGAAATGGATGATAACAAAATACAAATCGTGAAGCCAAATCTATTCCCTAGAACAAAGAAAATGAAATAAAAACAGAAGAAAACAGGATTAACCTGTTCAGATCTAGTCAAAGACCAGACTTGAGCAGGAGAGGTTTCAAAGTTTTTTTTGATTTTTTGATTACAAAGAAGGGATATTAAAGGGGAGATCGGGAGAGATGGTGGTTCGGGTAATTACATGTGCAACAAATCAATTCGGAGTAAACTTCATCATTTACTAAAGTTCTTTGTTGCAAACTACCGAGTATTACCCGATTCCACCATATGTTTTGAAAGGAAAGATAGCTAAGAGTTGTCTATTTCCGAGGATATATTTCTAAGAGACTAATACTATAGAGGGAGGATCCCTTTACATTTTTTTTCTCACACTTTAGGCGTGTTTTTTGCAATTAAAAACCAAATGGTATCGGTTTTGAAGCTAATATTTTGGGGATATGTTCCTCCTGCAAAGCTCTATACACTTATCAAAAATGAGTGAATTTAGAGATGTATAACACCATCATTTACGAATTTGAAAATGAGCCATTGGAAATCAATGGATTCTTAACCGTTAAAATTAAGATTTGTAGATGATGAGGTTTAGTATTTCAAAATACGCTCATTTTGGCAGTAACGTAGAGCTTCGTAAGAGGAACATAACCCCAAAGTATTAGTTTCAAATCCGTTATTATTTGAATTTTATTCACAAAAATGACGTATAATGTGTGAGATAATGTGAGAATAAACAAGTAAGGGGATCCACCCTCAATACTATACGATCTTAAGTTTGGATATAAGAAAGTTATTATATTTGTTCGATCACCATTATCTCTCAAGGTGGATTTTAGGTGATAGGATATTTTTTAAGACATGTGGCGATATTCTAATCATATTGCTATATTTTGGATAATCTAAATATTCACTAAGATGTTATAAAAGTGTATTGTACGGGTAATATCTAGGATAAATTTAGGGCTACACGTTTATTTACTAAGACACCTACATGTCTGGCTCTATATGAATAGAGGTTTTATTCTTCTGCTTTTATACACATTGTATAGAATTTCTCCTTTCCTCTATTGTGTCCTTCTCTACTTTATGTTTTCACAACACATCATCAACATGCTTAATCATTGGGTTATTTAAAGAGATAAAAGGGATTCTTCTATGGTCATCACATGATTGGAAGAAGAAGAAGAAGAAGGGAAAAAAAGAAGAAAAAAAACTTTGTTATTTTATAGATAGAATGATAATACTTGTGAGTAAATAGAATGGTTCAGTCTTCACATACCTCTTTGTTGATGAAGTTCTCCGAATGTCTTCGTTTGATCTTCAGCCTTCAATCTTCGTGTGGTTTATTCAGTGATATCTGATACGCATCTACCAAACTATAATCCTAGTCCGAGACTTGACTTAAATAGGCTAGAAATAAAGATATAGTTTTGTGCATCTAACAATGACGACAATATTGAGATATCAAACTTGCGAGTTTGTCCAAGCAATGCTCTAACACTGGACATGACCTGCAAGTTATGGATTCATATGAAATGCATCAGCATTAGATTTTATGGCCTTACACCCTTCGAAGAACAAGGGTAAGTTGGAACGGTGTGGAATCTATGTTTAACGCATCATACTTTCAAAGCTTGCTTGCATCAACAAATGTACTTGCATTTTCCTTATGAGAAGTGAAGTTTTTAAGGTTTGGTAACTTGGTTACGAGTGGCGCATCGGGGAGTTTCGACCTGCACGGTTGGGCGCCTCAAGCGTAATTTTTTGGTCCGTCACAAGGATTCTCATATAAACTGTCTATAACACTAGTTCGCGAACCTAGTATAAACGGATTTCTCCTAATGCCTTTTTCATTATTGAGTTCACAACCTTAACTTATAAGTTCGCGAACACAAACTAATGGGCCAACCAAATAACTTGGTTTAGGTTTATTATTTCTTCTTTGTTTTCAAGGCAAATGTTTCGCACACTTATGATTGTTATTCTTATGCTGTAAATGTTATTATTTCTTTTCAAAAATTAATCTAACTTGTGAACCAAGTTTTGGATCTTGTTTTAGGCAGTTGCCATAAAGTGTGGCATTATCTACTTTTAAAATTTGGATACCTTTCAAAGTAATTCTTTTTTGGAATTTACTCGATGCTAAATTAGTCTAAGACTTCAAAATATGGAAAGAACCCCAATACAAGTCAAGTTGTAACTAAATAAACAATTTCTGTGTATCTTAGAAAATAACATATACTTTAAAGTATTGAGAAAATACTTGGGTAGTAAGAAATAATTGCTTACAACTAAAGTAACATATCCTTGACTGATTACAATATATTGGAGACATCATCAACACGTAAAACTAAATCCTTTATGAATTGTGTATCATGTTGGAAATTTTAGCCTCCATTAATAAAGGTTCTCCAAGAACTAAGTTAAGACTTTGAAAGACTTCATTTGGGATTCATTTATCACAGGTAAAACTACAACTAAAGTAACATATCCTTGATTGATTACAATATATTGGAGACATCATCAACACGTAAAACTAAATCCTTTATGAATTGTGTATCATGTTGGAAATTTTATCCTCCATTCATAAAGGTTCTTCAAGAACTAAGTTAAGACTTTGAAAGACTTCATTTGGGATTCGATTATCAGAGGTAAAACTATCTTCGTGATACCTTTGGATCATGCATCTCGATTTGATTTCTTTTTCTTTTTCTATATAATTATTGTCTATTCTCACTTGAGAAATTTTCATTTATAAAGTATCAGAAAGGCCATTCTCTTATGTTATAAGGTCATTCAAGAACTATTGATCAAATCCAGATTTAATAGAACTTTAATCACGATTGTGAATAACCTTTATATTTTGAAATCTCGATTTGAAGATACCACGCAAATCATCTTGGTTCTTAAATTTATTTTCTTGTAAAATAGATTGATTATGTATCTCTATACATTTCAAAGAGTAAATAAAAGTTTTTTATCACCTTGATTTATCATTAAAAAGGAAATCACCAGGAATCATGTTTGAGGTAGGGTAGCGCTAGTCTTCATGAAGGACTGTGGAGAAACTCTTAGGCCTATAAAGGACATCAACTAGAGGAATAAAGTGCATAGGTTTTTAGGGGAACCAAGATATATAATGGTACAGCTGCAGCAAAGTAGCTTGGAGTTTTCTCTTAATTACATTCCAGACCGAATTCATTTTAGTAGGCCAGTGTTCGCAGCGTCTTACTACAACGTGTGTTCAAACTGGATGAAGTCACGAGGTTTTTCTGCATTTAAGTATTTCTCATTAAGAAAAATCCTGGTATCTTGTTTTTGTTTATTTTTTGATTTTATCTTCATAACTGAAGTACAAGCAAGTTGTACGTTGATCATCCTTGTGATTAAAAACTTGTAGAGATTATCCAAGAAAATTCCTTGTCTGCTCTATAGGTTTTGAAGCACAAAAGTTGGTGATGTACTTAACACCATCCTTTTTCAAAATGCTTTATTGGTATCGCTTTTCTCAATCGGTCTCTTCCTTTTCTTCTAAAGTTTTAGGTTATGTACTATTATTTCTAATCAATACCATCAACAGAAGAGGATAAACGAAGAGGTTCTTAAAAGACACGTGTTCATGAAGGTTACAGGCGTTGCTGAAAAAGTTCACATTCTTGTTTTTATGGTTGAGGTGGTTCCCAATCATGTTCCATCCCATGCTGGTCCCGCTCTCAAGCATGCATGAATTCCAGATCAACAAGTCTGGTTTCTTGTATTTATTTTTATTTCTTGAGGTGTATGGGTTTTTCTCATACCTTCATTGTGTCACCATAGGTTGTGAAAGCTTTTCTTGTCGGGGATTGTAAGAGGGGGTGGTTATCGTAGATCATATTAATATTATTGTTGAGCTCTGTTAAGAACGGGATATAAAAAAGAAAGACATACATGTGTTTAAAAGATGCTAAGGCAGGGAATTAGATGCACAAGACATGCCATTCTCCCATGGTCAGTCGAAAACCACAGCTATTAGTAAAATATATTGTCTTTGTGCTATCTCCATAAAATTATGTTGACTAACAAACAAGGTTTTCATAGTTAACTCGACCAACTAGTATCACTTCTACCAACCAAACAACCACTAGCTGCAACCAATCTCGCTCACGGTGAAATGGTAAACGATAATCAGCTAAACTTGGCTTCCCACCGCAAGGCTATAACAATCATTTAAATGTTTAAAAATAAAAAACGTTATGAGCATTTTCCCTTCATTTTATCTCGAGTCACAACTCTAAAATAAAGTTTATTATTATTATTATGAAAAGGGCCACAAAGGGTTTTATTAAAAAAGAAGAAATATTCGGAAATTTACATTGATTTAGCAGGGAGACGCGCGACAAGTTGCGCCCCAATGCCTTATTATTATTTTTATTTTTATTTTAGGTTGGTATTTCTATTAGCGTATATACACTCTTCAGGTCCACACAAACAATCGTAATATTATTTGCTTGTTATTCAGTTTGTACTTGTAGATGTAATCGTTCGTTGAGGGCCCATTTCTTCTTGATGCCCATTCTCACTTCTACCATCAAAACCGCCACTAGCTAGAATAAGTCTCACTCCGGCGAAACAGTAAAGCATAACCAACTAAATTTGGTTGCCAGCTGTAATGTTATAACAATTATTTAAACATACAACAACAAAAAATTATGAGCACTTTTTTTCTTCGTTTTATCTCAAATCCAGTGTAGTCAAAATCGCTCTCCAAGGCCGATTACTCGCCGAGTAATCGCTACAGGCTATATGAACGAGGAGATTTCCGATTCCAAGGCCTTTCCTTTTTTTAGTGATTAAGGCGACTGATTTGGACCGATTTTTGAGCAAAACGAGTTAACGATTTTTCTGAGTTGACCTTGCATGCACTAAAATCATAAAATAAAATTTTCATAACCCTTAGATGAGAGTTATAAAATAGAAAAACCTCTAAATACATGATGAATACGTTCAATATAACAATATTACATACTTAATTACATGGTAGTGTTAAAATTTTAAGTACAAATCATGACTAATGGGCAACAATATATAAATTATTAATAAATAAATTCCGAGTATTAGAGCGAGTTTTGGCGATTTCCAAGTCCGAATTTATCGCTTCTCGCTCCAAGCTCCCCGACCGAGTAGGACCGAGGAACGATTTCAATTACTTAGCTCAAATCCAAGCCTTAAAATTTAAGTTCATCATTATTTATTTATTTTTTGATTGGTATTTCTATTAGTGTGTATACACTCTCCAGGTAGATAAAACTCGAGGTGGAAGGCCCATTTTTTCATGATGTTTTTCTCATAATAAATACTTTATCCTGGTCAGATATAGATGGAGGTCCATGATTATTTGTCCCAGGGATTAGTCAGATGTTCTAAGAAGCCTGGATACCCTGGCCTATTAAAAAAAATATAAGAAGAAAAATATGTTACAGGGCCTATGGCCCATGAATGTGCGGTCCAACTAGATTCCTAGGGTTGTATATAAATAAAACTATGTAATCTTTCTACCCTAAGCTCCTAATAAGATTGTTCTTCTGCTTCCTCTTATCTTTCTTTGTTTCATCTATTATTCTACTGTAACACGTCATCAGCACGACTCTATCAACTTTGCAAATTATTTAATCGTTAGAGAACTTTGATGGATTAGTTCTTGAAGATTACCGTGGTTCGGATCTTATGGTTATAAGATTATGGATGCGTCACCAGGTATTTATTTTTAACAAAAGAATTTCGTTTTCTTAGTATTTTCTAGGGTTCCACGAATATATGATTGTAAAACATAGAGATATCACCATTAGATTTTCACAAAATTTGAATATGTGTGATCCAATTAGGTATTACATACTATATAAATAAAATCATAATATGATGCAATCTCAAAAAGTATATTTTAATGAATTTGTGTATATTCTGGAAAACCCTAATTTATAACAGCTTCGAAAAACTTAAGGTTTAGGAATTACAACCGTTGGATCATGTTTTAATATTTTTTTTATGCTTTACATATTGTTCTTCCTTAACCATTGTAAAAATTTCGTAAAAATCCAACCATGGGAAATACTCAAAAGTGCATGATATTTCCAGCTGTGTCCACATAAACGTTAATTGGAATAGTCATACGGCATCATGAATATATTTTTATCTGGCCATTGGATTTCCTTGAAATTTGATTATGTTGGCACAATATTGGTATCAATTAACTGTAAAAATTTCATAATGATATGACTATGATGCATTTGTATATCGATCAGAATAGTTGAAAGAAGAATATTTCAATTTTTAGGGTTAACTATATGTTTTGGGCTCATATGCTAATAGTTTCAAACTTATTATCAATGGGCCTGAATACTTCATATATATTGGACAATATATGTTTATATTCATTAACCATGACCTTGTCAACCCAATGGACCGGCTCTTGACCAAATAGTTCACCGAAATTTGACTAAACCAATTCGACTCTAATTTAACTTTTTGGACTCAGAAGTAATTGAGCACCATTAAAGTGTCTATGATGTGGGAGTATGTGTGCATAAGTACAATACTTTCTTCATAAATATCTCCAACTTACGAAGATACACCGTTCAAAGAGGAAACCATACCTACAACGTTTCCAAGGCGACATATTGACTTCAGACGATGTAATGATTTGAAGGAAGTTTGTCGAAAAATTTATTTTTCTCCCAAACTTGAATGTTCAGTGGGATGTAATCCACTTGTTAGACTATAATGAGTCAATAACTTCGACAATGATATGTTGTGATTAAAAGCACACCTCATTTTTTGTGGAAAGGAGGAACTCACAAAAGTTTCCATGAGTCAGAGATGTAATTCTTGCTCCAGTAGTAGTGATACAAAGTAAATGTATCTACCTATAATGGGACAAAGATGTAATTCTGACTCATATCAACGAGAGTTGTAAATATTAGTATAAGCATTTTACTGAGAATGGTACAAGCTTTGTAATGCAAGTATCATATATTAGTAGTCAACTATAAGAGATGTAGGGAGTTTAAAGGAAAACGAACTCACTATATTCTTGGAGAAGGTCATATCCTAGCTAGACATCAACATTAATGGCAACAAGAACTTTGCTAATTTTTCTTATTGGTTATCTTTATTCAATCGAATTTGTATGGTTAGATTCTATATTTTACATGATTTGATCCTAAACTATTGTCTACATGATAGTTTGACCGATATTATATTAGCTAAAATAAAGCAATTTTTTTTGCGAAGAATTATATCCATTGTATGCTCTTACAGAATGAATAGTATATCATTTCCATGAGAATGAAATACTCTAAAGCACTTGAGATATACTCAAAATTACTTGAGTTAAAAGGATCATTCGTACATTATGATGAAAAGTATATCATCTTCATGAACTGTAACACTCAAAAGTAAATGAGATAAATTTTCTTTTGTTATGTAATAAGGCCACACCACTTATTACACGAAGCTCTTAAGGAAATATATTAAATTGTTGTTTGAATTGTTTCCATATATAATACCATGTGATGATTGGATCACTACATGTAATAGCCGAGCGAAGGAATGCTCAATCATTGTTGCATAATTGGTATAACGACTAAAAGTTACATAAGCTCTGTAAGAACTAAGAGCTAATCACACTTTGTCAAGTTCTTATGAAATCTGTGCGAACGGTTATCGTACAAAAATTCATCGTGAGAATGGGAATGCATCTATAAATTGCCTCTAATGAATGTGAAAGGACTCACATTTTAGATAAAATAATGAGCCAATTAGTCTAGTGAACTGTAAATCACTAATATTTGGATAATTGAATCCAGATCATCACCGACAATGTAATGTTGGGAATTGAGTCATTCAGGTTTTGTTATAACCATAAAGACACTTTGGTTATGATATGATGTTCTGTTTTGAAACATCATTTTATTTGAGTGAACAAGAAAATGGAAATTACAAAGATTGAAAGAATGCAAAGTGACGGCATCTATCATAATCAACTCTATCTAAAGTACTAGAAACACTACCTCCCCTCACATTATGCTTTTAAAGTAATAAATCGTTACAAAGTCATTCTTTAGTAAAAAGGATTGAGACCATCCTAAGATGCAAATGGTAAACAACCCATTCTTTTAAAATAAACAAGGTGATATTTGTGAACATATCCTTGCAGAATGCGGACCATTCAAGTGATTTATGGCTCTGGTGGATGATTCAAAGTGTTGAATTAATTATTGTTCACAAGAAATTATGAGTTTTTGAAACAATCCTAGCACTTATTATATAATTTAAGGGCTCACCGACCTTGTCAATGCTAGATATTTACATCAAAAGGACTTGATGAATATTGCATGTTTAATAAGATCAGTTTAGAACATCCTCACCCCATGGTCTCGCAGAGGCTATCATCAAAGGTTACAAATGGTATCTAAGGTTAGTTTATGCGTAACAACCTTCCTATAAATGCTTGGGGGATATGCAATATTACACGTATCTTCACTTATTCATTTTAGACCCACAATTGGTCAACCATTCTTTGCGTACCAGTTGGTAACTAGATATAAGCCTGATATTTTGTGTTCTTACGCATTTTTTGTTGCACTATATATGTTCCCTTACGAATCCACATCGTACGATGATGGGTCATCCAAATGATTAAGTTACTATGTTGGACAAGAATTTCCAACGATTATCCGCATTTTAAAACCTTTGGCATGAGATTTCTTACCGCTAGATTTGCAGGTTGTCATTTTAATGAGACAGTCTTCTCGTCGTTAGGGGGAGATAAGAAAAAGTAATTTCTAAGGGAACGACAGGAATTGTCGTGGTGTGTTCCACAGTGTCTTACATTAATTCTTGTACTTCAAAAATGAAAATGTGAAGTGACAAAGAATAATCGATTTCAGAAAGTGCACTGATATCGACAACGTGACAAGATCACACATACCAGCTGCAAATAATCCTGCAAAGTTAGAAATCCTCAGTATGGTTTACACCATAGACTAAGGTGTTGCAACTACACTTGGTGGTAGTGTAGTTAAGGTCGTGGATCCACAAAGGAAGATAGAGAGACCACCAGGTTCGATCAATACTCATCTAGAAAGGAAGTAGATGAGTAAGGCGCAACCTAATTTGTATCATTAATGAAACCATCTCATTTTATTGACTCTGACTATGTCCATGAATCAATACTGGAGGACGCTCCGAAGTTTTAAATGATTCCAGAGAACAATGAAGTCCTGACAGATTATGAGAATGCACATGAGTCAATGGAAGGATCATGCGTGCATAGTGATGATATAATCCATAAATAGTAGCTCCAGAAGTAGAGCTCAATGAGATCGAACCATTCTTTATTTTGATTAATATTTAAATAAATAACATATTTGGCCTGCACAATCCAGGTAGAACTTAGTTCTTTGGCAGATATACGGGTATTTGGTGTAATAGTGCTAACCAACCAAGTGTAAAGCCCATGGGACATACATGGTTATTTGTCATAGAGCACAGTGGGAAGAATGAAGTCTCAAAGTATCAAGACTCGCCTTGTGGCGCAAGGTTTCTCACAAAGCCCTGGAATTGTCCTCTTGTAATGAACGTTATAACATTCCGCTACTTTGTTAGCTTGGTAATTTCAAAAGGACTTGAAATGTAGCATATGTATGTGGTTATTACGTATCTCTGAAAGAATCAAAAGATAACATATATTTACAAAAGTACTTGATAGCCTTTTGTTTCCCAAATCAAGTGAATCTAAACCACGTAGTGCGTTTACAACTAGATAGAACGCTCACTTATAGATTGAAGCAATCAGGCGGAAGTGGTATACCCGTCTAAGTGGCTATTTGATTTGGAGGGATATACAAGTAAGTTAAAAAAAAAAAAAAATCTTGTGTATTCACAAGAAATTTCATGATTTTGAATTTTAGCTATTTATGTCGATGGTACAGACATGATGGGTACTCTTAATGTAATATAAGAGACCTTAAAAGTTATTTTAAAATCCGAATTTGAGATGAAAAATCTAGGGAAAGCTCGGCCGAATACTGAGCTTGTGGTATATTATTCCACCAGTTTGCATATGTCTAAAGTTGTCAGGCAATTTAACAAAGACATGCATCCTGATAGCACTCCCATGATTAGTCGAGGTTCAAATGTAAGTAAGTTACCATTTCGTCTAAAGAAAGATGATGAAGATATGTATGTTGAGAGACGAATTTCCCATAGCAAAGTACAATAGACGCATTGTTGTACTTAGTATAATAATGTAATCGATCAAATTTTGCATACTCAGGGAATTTATTAGCTAGATATAGCTCAGCGCCAACGCAATGTCATTGGAATAGTATAGTGAATGTAATCATGTACTTAAAAGTAACCATTGACATAAATTTGTTTTATCCCTACAAAGACATCAAAAGGAATGATAATGAAAGTGCAATCCAAAAGTTGTTGATTATGAAGGAACAATAATCTCTTCTCCGACGAAAGTAATCTGAGGGAGATATGGTAGATTATTTTCTAAGTCATTACCAATATTCACTTTTGAAAACTACATGACTAAAGGAACTGTCTGGAACAACTCTAAAATTAATCAGGGGGAGATGCCGACATCATGGGAAGGATCCAAGGATATGATGTCGACATATTTTACTTCGAAATTGAAGTTGTGTTGTACACTTTTTCCCTTCGATCGAGAATAGTTTTTCCCAAAGGGTTTTGTTACTCGACAAGCTTTTTAGCGAGACAACACTAAAAACATCAAGTATGTTGAACGTTGAAGACATAAAGATCATGTTGATATTACTAAAATATCTGAATCAAAGAAATGAAATACGATAGTCTGTTAAGAAACGTAACTTCTAGAATCAACAATAGGGTTTTATAAACATTCAAGTCACCAAAGTAAAGTGTGATAAACTTCTTTTGATTGCATTAGACTAATGAAAATTGTCCGACGTCTGGGGGAGAATCTAATAGTGTGTTGAACTCTTTTCCTTCACCGAGGTTACTTTTTCCCACAGGGTTTTGTTGCTCGACAAGGTTTTTAATTACGCAACAACAAACACCGTGAATTAACTTCCCAACTAAGGTTATTGTCTTTTCCACAAGGATTTTCTGCCTAAGAAGTTGTGAAGCAACTAATAAACTTCAATGAAGCAAAGTGATCATATGCAATGGATCACCTTTACTTGCATCTGTCAAGTTGTACTCTTTCCCTTTCGTCAAGGTTTTGTCCCACTGGGTTTCCTTGTCAAGGTTTTAATGAGGCAACATATTCGAGTCCAACTATGTTCTAAGTTTGCTTAATATTGTACTCTTTTTCTTTAGTTCATGTTTGTCCCCATGGGTTTTCCTGCCGAAGTTTTAATGAGGCAATTAACTTAAATTCATCGATCTTTGAAGATCGTATTGCATCTGATGAACTACATGTAAAGTACGAGACAACATGTGAAGTATTAGATGTGAAGAGTTGTACCAAGGTTTTGTCCCACTGGGTTTTTCCTTATCAAAGTTTTAATGAGGCAATGGACTTCGACACAAGCCATCAAGGAGAACGACATTTGAAAAACTATATGTGAAGCACTATGTATAAAGTTTTGTTTTATTACTGAACCGCACAAGGGGGAGTATTACAGGGCCTACGACCCATGAATGTGCGGTCCAACTAGATTCCTAGGGTTGTATAAAGAAAACTATGTAATGCTTCTACCCTAATCTCCTAATAAGATTGTTCTTCTGTTTCCTCTTATCTTTCTCTGTTTCATCTATTATTCTACTGCAACAAAATACTCTTTTTATCTAAATTAGTTTAGACTTGGTAAGTTTTTAGGTTTGTTAACTATAAACTATCCATGTAAATATCGCCTCCAACATCTGACATTCTTGCCTTGCGGGTTTTATATTGAGGATCTCTTCTCGATAGAAGGCAAATATGATCAGAATGCACAAACACTAGGGTCGAACTATCAGACTATTAAATTTAAATGTATAATTTCTAAGTACTTTTATCTTGTACAAGTTGATTTTATGAATCCCTATTTCATCAAAGGTATGCATCAACTATGAACTTTTGGCGTATTAAACTACCATTAAGCCAGTTATTCTGAATCCATGTTCCTTCTCTAATGATTCTTAACAAAATCTTTCCTTCTCTCTTCTAATTATTGAATGTTTTTTAACATTTCTTGTGGTAGATTTATAGTTTTTGGCATTAGTTATTATGAATCTTAGTTTTTATTGATTTAGCTTTTAATGAGAGTTTCATTTGATTAATTTGTTTTCAGTTGTCCTAGTTTATGTTCTAAGACTTTTCTGTTTGATCACTTGTCATCTCTAATGATACATTAATTTTGCAGGTTCCCCTTGTTTACGTCATGGATCATATCCTATATTGGATCTTTGTAAAATGGTTTTGCATCAGTATTTTGATAGTATTATCATTTGTGGTGGTTTTACCGACAACATTCTATCCCCATCAAGTAGTATTGCGATCTAAAAAAGTTTCAGCTATGCAGTTTTCTCAATATGAGATTTACAGTTGTTATCCCCATCAAGTATTGATTTCCATGAGTAACCAGGTGAATTTACCAATCCCCTTACCGATCCAGGCTCAAAAAATTCAAATCTCAAAATTTCCCCTAGAAATCCCCGTAATTCTCGTAGTCAGCAATCCGATGCGATTTACAAGAAATCACAGCTATGCATAATAAAATTGTTATCAATTCTAATATATTCTAGGCTCTTTTATAGGAAAGAAAATCTCAAAGATATCTCTTATAACAGCATAAAGAGAAATAAGCAAACACTAAGATTTAATCACATATATCATCAACCCCTTCTCTATCTCTGTGAAACCCTAATCAATAAAAAAAATTTCTTTTTTCTCAAACCTATGGCGGACAATCAAACCAATAACGATCTTCATAACATTACTGCAAGCATGGAAGATACCTCATTAAGAAGAAGCAAGGGTGCTATTGGGTCTACAAAAACTCTTACTAAAGCAGCCAAAGCTTGGTCAAACTATTTAATAGGCAAACATCTGACTGATGAAGATGAGATTGAAACTTCACAAATCAAGGAAGAGCTTGATATCTTGTAGCAGAAATGTAAGAAAAGAGAGATAAAGGTGGTGGGAAAGTATCTGTATGTTTTCAAGTTCAACACTCAAAGGGATATGCAGGAGGTTATAAAAAAAAACCTTGGAATGTCATGAAGAGTTTACTGGCGGTGAAAGAGTATACGACATTTGTTGCTTATAAGGATTACGTTTTCGCAACTTAGGCTTAGAGTGTGCAATTCAAAGGACTACTCCTTGAACATCATCATGTAGCTGTGGTAGATGAGGTAATTGAATATTTAGGAAAAAAGATTTCAACTGAACCAAAGAATTGTAGGCATAGGGGGGGGGGGGGAACTATATCACTACTCGTATTGAGATTGATCTAAAAAAACCACTAAAAAGAGGTGAATGGTGGAACACCAATTATGGAGAGCCAAAATGGATAAGATATCACTGGGTTAAACAACCCCATAACCTGTGTGATCAATGATATGTAATTAATCATGATGATTCTACTTGTGAAGCAGTAGCTGAACTCTTGCGCGAAAGATCAATGACTCAAGATGAATATGAAGAACATTGTGCTGCAAAGAAAAAAAACTGGAGAGGAAATGGCTAATGCTGGGGCAGATAATCAGGATAATGATTATGTGCAGGTAGAAAATAAACAAGAGATGGAAGCTAAGGAATCTAGGATTTCTAAAAGAGCTAGGAACCAACCTGAACAAACCAATGGATCAAACCCTTCAATTTTAGGACCTATCTTGGTTACTCATGGAGGAAACAACACTGACAATGCTGCTCAAAATACTCATGCTGACATGATGGACACTGTGGATAATGGTATATGCAAGGCCAACAACTTGAACACAAAGCTGATTTCCATGAATGAACAAGGGGACTGTGCTGCTCTGGTAAAAACTATCTCTTTTCACTTTTGTGTCTGCAATTTAATTATTTTTCATACTATTTTACATGCTTTGCATAAATTAGATTTAAAGTTTAGTCAATACCTTTGTTTAAAGGATTCCCATTTTAGTTTTACTAGCATGAGAGTCTTAGCTTGGAATTTCCAAGATATTGCAAAAAAACAAACAAGAGACCATCTTAGAGATCTTATGAATAAATATGACCCTGATATTATATTTTTTTCAGAAGCTAAACTAGGAGAGGATAAAATGAGGAAATTCATTAGATCTTATAAGTTCCCAAATAGTAGATTAATTCCTTCTAGGGGTTTAGCTGGAGGTCTAATACTTCTTTGGAATGATGGTTTTCATTTTAGCATTGTCAATTCGAATCTTGGATTATAAATTGTTTAGTGCAGGATGATCCAAGTAAACCTGAATGGGTGTTAACTTGTATGTATGTATCTCCATACCCTAATCATAAGGAAAAACAGTGGACTTATATAAGAGACTTAAGTCATGATATCCAACATCCGTGGGTTATCATTGGTGATCTGAATTTGGTGTTTCCACATGAAGGCAGAATATCGATATGCAGTACTTCTTCTTATACTTCTTACTCAAGTACTTCTTCAAGGGATTATTCTTTTATTGATTTAATTCATGAGTCGGGTCTAGAGGACATGGGATATACATGAAAATCTTTCACTTGGTCTTCAAATATACATGGTACAGGCATTCGCAAATCAAGGCTGGATATAGCTATAACAAATGAGGAATTTGTTTTTTATTTTCCAGATGCTAAACTCTTACATCTACCTCAGCTGGGTTCCGATCACTGCCCTATAATGATGGACAATATTGATTCTTGTGAAGATAAAAGGCGTAACTGGAAGTACTTTCAATTTTACGAGAAGGATGAGTCACTAAAATCTGAGATCATGTCAGCATGGAACCACCAATTTAATGGATCTCGTGCATATAAGTTTTCAAGAAGAATTATTGAAGCTAGAAGATACATTTCTAAGTGGAATAGAGAAAATTTTGAAAATATTCAAAGCAATATCTTTCTTCTACATCAACATATGGAGGCCTTACAAAGTGGTGCTCAAAATAATGATACTACAAATTAAGTTTTACAATTAGAGGATCAAGTGGAGAACTGGCATCAAATTCAGAATGACTTTTGGGGTAAAAAAATCTATGGATTAATATTTTTTGGAAATGGATCGAAACACAAAATATCACCATGCAAATGCAAATAAAAGGAGATCGCGAAACAATATTGTGGATCTAAAAGACTGCAATGGAAACTGGTGCACAACAAGGAAAGATCTGGAGGGTTTACTTTTGAATCATTATAATTCATTACATACCACCATCTCACCAGTAAAGAATGAACAAATTATTCATTGCATTCCTCAAGTCATTACTGATTTGGAAAATGGAGAACTTATGAAGATACTTAGACAGTGTAGAGGTCCTAAAAGCCTTAAAAGGTATGAAGTCTTCAAAGGCGCCTGGGTCGGATGGGTTTCCGCCTGGTTTTTTCAAATCTCATTGGGATATAGTGGGACCAGATGTGGTGGATATGGTGCAGCAATTCTTCCACACAGGATACATGCTGAAATGTATAAATGCTACAAACATAACTCTTATTCAAAATACGAAGAACAAGCAATTTCCGTCTGATATGCGTCCAATTGCTTTGTGCAACACAATCTACAAGATCATCTCCAAAATTTTGTCTACCAAAATGAAGAAACTAATGGGAAAATTTATTTCACCTCTTCAAGCAGCTTATGTCCCGGGACGTCAAATTTCAGACAATATTCAGTTGGCACAAGAAATAGTTCATACTATGAAGAGTAAGAAAGAAAATTCAAAACATCTAGCTTTGAAGCTTGATATGTCGAAGCCTTTTGATCGCCTTGAGTGGTCATTCCTCATGGATGTCATGGAGCAAATGGGATTTTGTGCAGAATTTTGGAATCTCATATGGCAGTGCTGTAGATAGGGAAAAACAATTTGCTGGTTTTTACGGAATTGATGAGTCAACCGTGTGGAGACTCTTTGAACCGAGAGAAATGTTGAACCTCACACATATGCACTGCAAGAAGGGAGTGCTTTTAGTTCGAGAGATCAATCTGTAAGACCCCGGCCTAAACCAAGAACAATGGCCGTTCCAGAGTCAATTCGGTCACAAGAGAGGATGGGTTGATCTGTAGGAGGGAAGCTGAGAGAGGTGTGAGATCAATGGTGATCTGATATAGTAGGTGTGTTATGAATTCAGCGTGAAAATTCTCTAAATTATTGAATTTTTCCTGATTGAGAGTGATTTCTGTGAGTTCGTGTAGACGAAAGATTGTCTGTATGAACTTTGATGAGAAATTGCCCGTTTAGGCGAAAGTTGTTTGAATGATCGAAAAACTCTTGTTGAAAAATGTTGTTCTTTCAATCAGGATTCAGAGACATTTTATAATGCCGGAGTTGAAAACACCATGATCCCATGAAGTGTGAAAGTTGCCAGAATCAGAGAGTGGGGAAGTGGGAAATCGTGTTAAACCAATTACTCATCGTGCGGAGACTTGGTTAATTTTCCACCCACTATTTTGCTGATTCTTCCAACTGATTTCACGACTTGCTCACATTCTCATTGTGGGTGAACACATGTGTCGTAGACCGCCAGACCAAAACCCTAATTAATATCCCCCTATTGTGACACGATTGAAATCTCGTGATTGTGGAGTCAGTTGCTGACTTTGTGGGACGATGAGTCCATGTACTGCTGAGTTGAACACGTTTTAGCAAATGTTTCGAAACTCATGAATTAAATGTATGTCTGCAGAGACGAGGTACCATTATAACCTAAAATGAGCAAACTGTGTTGCTAAATTGCTGAATATTGATAGTTGAACCAATATTCTTTGATCTGAGCAAATATTGCTAGTCTGAGTGAATATTGCCAATTTGAGTGAATATTGCCGGTTCGAGCAAATATTGCTCGTTTGATGAATTTATTGGCAGCAAGACCGAATAAAATAATTATTTAATTTACTGACTTCTGGGTCAAGCAAAATAAATAAGAATGTTGATCATGGAATCAACATAAAATTATTAGAGTGTTTGAATCTGCTCAGAATTATGTTTTTGTAGAGCTCTGGATTCAAAACCCTAATTTTACCGAGATGACGATTTATTGCAAATCAACATGGGACCGGCTACATGGGATGACGGGTTCACATTATAATTCCCAGATGCTCGAATGAGCAAAAAAACCAAAGTCTCTTGAGGACCAGTTGGTGACATAATGATCAAATGCGGGTTTAATCATTTACCGAAATAATGCTCGTGTGAGCGACAAATAATAAAACCTGGTATCATGAAAACATGAAGGACCAACCAAGAGGTCATGAGACTGGCTCCTAGTGCGTGTGGGACCAGTGGATGGTCGTTTGAGCAAACTTCCAATAGTTTGGAAAGAGTTTGAACCTAATATGAGCAGTTGAGCAAATTAGGTTAAAATCAGTAAAACATGCAGGATCAGATGTTTGCAAGCCTCAGGGTCACCCTTGATCGGTCAAGGGGATATGCCTGTGTCGCCACAACGTCCATGTTTCAGACCTGAGAATTTTGATATTTTCTGGTGCATGTTTGAGCAACATTTGGAGAAAATATGCAAAATCCATGGTTTTGCTGAAACTGGGAAAAATACATGAGATGAGGGAAAATAAATAAAACAAGGAATTACAAGGTGGGGGACCGGCCACGGCTAGGGAATGGCCAGCCGGCTGACACACAGTCCCATATGCTTTTCCCAGTTTTATGTGATTTTATGTATTTTTCTCTGATTTAAGGGAAATTCCATAAAACTAGAGACTTTGGCGAAATCAGGGAACTTCCATAAGATGAGAGATGAAATAAAATAAGATAAAATAAGGAATGGGAGTGTGGGACCGGCAAAGGCCAAGGCATGGCCGGCCGGCCATGGGTACGGGTCCCAAGACACTCTCTCTAATTTTATATAATTTTCATGATTTTAGGAATTTTACATGAAATCAAAAGGATTTGTTGAAAACCAAGATATTTTGTTGAAACCAGAGAGTTTTCATAAAATCGTGAAAAAAAATACCAAATAATAACAAAACAAGGGGCGTGTGGGACCGGCTAGGGCATGACCGGCCGGTTAGAGCCCGATCCCACAAGTTTTCTTAATTTTTTATTATTTTCTATGATTTTGGAGAAAATACATGAAATTAGGTAATTTTAGGGAAAATTCATGAAATCAAGGAATTTTCATAATTTTAGGAGGAATAATAAAATAATGGGGACGTGAGGTGTGGGACCGGCCACGGCTAGCGCATGACCCGCCGGCGGTCCCATGTCACCTTTCCCTAATTTTATTATTTTTTGATAAAATCATGTGATTTAGATAAAAATACATGAAATTAGGTAATTTTCATGATTTTAGAGAAAATTCATAAGAAACCAAGGAATTTTCATAACTTGAGAGAAATAATAAAATAATGAGGATGTGAGGTGTGGGACCGGCCACGGCCAGGGCATGACCGGTCGGCCAGCGGTCCCATGTCACCTTTCCCTAATTTTATTATTTTTGATAAAATCATGTGATTTAGGTAAAAATACATGAAATTAGGCAATTTTCATGATTTTAGAGAAAATTCATAAGAAACCAAGGAATTTTCATAATTTGAGAGAAATAACAAAATAATGAGGACGTGAGGCGTGGGACGGCCAGGGCATGACCGGCCGGTCGGCGGTCCCATGTCACCTTTCCCTAATTTTATTATTTTTTGATAAAAT
The DNA here is from genome assembly GCA_023529315.1 of Papaver bracteatum. Taxonomy (NCBI): domain Eukaryota; kingdom Viridiplantae; phylum Streptophyta; class Magnoliopsida; order Ranunculales; family Papaveraceae; genus Papaver; species Papaver bracteatum. The sequence goes on along the minus strand of JAJJWX010003811.1, from coordinate 1,498,255 downwards.
CATGTGATTTAGATAATTTCTTTGAAATAAAGAAAATTGCTCGAACGAGAGGATTTTCATGAGATCAGGAAAATAGCAAAAATATGATAGAATATAAAATTGGGCACGGGACTGGTCACAACATAACTGGCCGGATGGTGAACCCAGTCCCTTGGCGTTTTTGCTAATATTTTATTATTATTATTTTCCTTCCGATTTTGCATAGGTTCCTCGTTCGTTCATGATGGTCTGTGCATTATTTATTAATTACACTTGCACCATTTTTGTCAGGGCTTATTCGATACTCAGATGCCTGTTTCGTCGGATATTTATCACTAACCCATGGCATTCTGCTGGGAAGAACCACGAATTGAAGTGACGAAATATAACAGAGAATCGTAAAATATTGCTAGATATTTTGACGATTAAAGATGGCTCATAGAATATTGCTGGATATTCAGACGATGATTCGTAGAACATTTCTGGATATTCAGACGATGGTTCGTAGAATATTGCTAGATATTCAGATGATTTCAGATAATTAATCGGTGGCTCAATACTATAAGGGCTTCCTGCCTAGGAGCATTAATCATCTAAGGGTTTGAGCAATATGAACTTGCTGGAGTGTCATATTCCTCTTGCATAGTCGGGGAAAACCGGTCGCATCCCGAAGACGTTGTCACCCAATCTTTCGATTCTTTACAGTATGAGATATGCCGTGGTATCAGCTGGGAAACTGCACATCTGCATCTTCTCTGAGAGACTTTCTCCATCATAGGGTTATGAGATGTGACGTGGTCTCAGCTGGGAGACTGCACATCTACATCTTCTCTGAGAGACTATCTCAATCAGAGGTTTATGAGATGTGTCGTTATCTCAACTGGGAGACTGCACATTCGCATCTTCTTTGAGAGACTTTCTCCATCAGAGGCGGCATGATCTTTCATACATAGAGACATGAGTCTCGATACTCATCCGATTTTCGGATCCTGAGTAATTACTGAAATTGCTCAGCATTCATGAGATGTGTTGTGGTTTCAGCTGGGAGACTACACATCTTCATGTACTCTGAGAGACAGCATTCTCAGTCAGAGATTTGCGGCATGAGCTTTCATGATTTAATCGAGAGACATGAGCCTCAATACCCATCTGATTGCCGAATTTGGAGTATAGTTTTACAATTCTACCCTTTGTCGAAAATCCACCATCTACAAGTGCATTAGTACCTCAAAAATCTCAGTTCTTTTAAATGGTACACCTTGTGAAGCTAACCATCCAACTAGGGGAGTTAGATAGGGTGACCCCCTGTCACCCTATCTATTCATTATCGTAATGGAGGCATTTTCTAGACAACTCTTTAATGCTGAGCGGATGAATCAAATTGAGGGTATCAAAATTGCAAATGGTGCTCCTTCCATCTCCCATTTATTTTTCGCCGACGATTGTTTATTGTTTTTAAATGCAGATCTTCATAATGTTAACAATGCTCCTAAAGTTGTTGAAGATTTTGGCAGTGCTTTTGGTCAGATAGAAAATTCAGCAAATCAAGTGTGCATTTCAGCGCAAGTGTCCCACAGCGTTTCTGTCGAATTATATCAAGAAGACTAAAGGTGCCAAGGATGGACTCAACTGAGAGATATCTTGGTATCCCATTTATCATTGGTAAAGCTAAGGTTCAATGTTTCACTCATTTATATGACAGAGTCAAGAGTAGAATCTCATCATGGAATGGAAAGACAATGTCTCAGTGTGGTAAATCTTTAATGATAAGAACATCCACAAACACAATTCCGGCGTATTCTATGAGTCGTCTGCAAATCCCTAAGGACACAATAAAGAAGATTGACTCACCTCAAAGAGATCTTTGGTGGGGTTTGAGGAGAAGAGAGAAACATATCTTACTTCTTGGAAAAATTTCAATTTGCACAAAAATGAAGGAGGGCAGGGTTTTAGAGACTTAAATATTTTAAATCAAGCCTTACTAGTTAGAGCTGCTTGGAGAATTTGTTTTAATGAAGATGCACAATGGGTAAAATCCATGAAAGCAAAGTACTTCTCTGCTACTAGGCTACTGCATGCTAGCCCTAAAAAAAATTGCTCTTGGGCTTGGAAGGGGATACAAAAACAGGTTACTTTCATAAAACAGCACAGCCGATGGAGATTAGGGAAAGGTTGCAACATAAAAATCTGGTTAGATGTCTGGGTTACGGGTCCGGAAAATCCACCAGAGCCAAGGAATGATGTGACTGATTCCGAGAACTTTATATGGGTGCATGAACTTATTATTCATAATATCAAGCAATGGAATATTGCTTTGGTTCAACGGATTTTCGATACTCCAACTTCCAATTTAATCCTAAGTATGAGAATCCCAGTCCATGCTAAAGATAAGTTGATCTGGAATCTGACAAGAAATTGTATTTTTTCTTTGAAATCTGCTTATAACAGACTTTTCGAAATCAGCAGAGGCAGTCCACAATCTTCAGTTTTCATCCCAGGCACAACCGTCAGTTGGAAGGAATTTTGGAGAATTCAATTATGGCCAAGAATAAAGCACTTCTTTTGGAAGTGTTTTACAGATATTTTACCTACAAAAGAAAGGAATTCAAGGGTATGCATGAGTATCAATCAGCAATGCCCCTTATGTAGTCAGTTTGATGAAGATGTGATGCATATATTGTTCCTATGCCCTTCCTCGAAAGCAGTATGGTTACAGATTCCAGGTGTTTCAAGAGTTCTTACAAGCCATCAAAACAGTCTTGCAACCATTTTTGAAAACTGGTACCAACATCAACCTCACCAATCAAGTCAATCTAAGTGGTTACATACGTCCATGATAGTTTCTTGGACCATTTGGAACATAAGGTGTGAAGTGGAATTCCAGAAGATAAAAACTGACCCTATGACAGTTGCAAGCAAAGCCTTGAGCTTTATAAACTATATGGAGAATCTTAACAGAAAATTCTCAGAGCCTGGCACAGAAGAACATTATACTCCATCTAGAAATTCACATTGGAATCCACCTAAATTTCATTTTTTAAAAGTGAATTGTGATGCTTCATATGATTTAAACACTGGTCTAACTGGAATTGCTCTTGTCTTACGTGATCATACAGGAACATGGAGGGGAGGGCTCGTCAAATGCTATGCAGGAATAGCAAGCTCGGAGGAAGCAGAATGCTTAGCTTTCAGTCATGTTGTTAGATGGTGCGTGGAGTTGCAGCTGACACAAGTTATTCTGGAAACAGATCTTCAAGGGATTAACAGCTATATAAACAAAGCGACTCAGACAATAGCATGGGAGAATGAAGCTATTCTGCTAGATGCAATAGAAAGTTTACAATTTTTTCAAGCTTGGGAAGTATGTTCTGTCCCAAGAAAGTGCAATAAAATTGCTGATAAACTTGCAAAATTCCGCAATAAGTTTAGAATTTCTAGAGTTTGGTTAGATGTTCCTCCTAGTAATGTTGAGGTTCAATTACTGTCAGACAAACTTTATATTCATGCTCAATAAATCATCTTCTTTTGTATAAAAAAAAAAAAAAAAAAATCCATGTAAATCATAATCCAGTCACCAGTGTACCCCAAAATGATTTGCTTGTTTCCATGATTCTAATATGTCCCATAGATTAGTCAGGTGTTCAAAGAGGCCTTTTGCTCGTTTGTTGAGGCCTTTTAACCATAAACATTCGCTGTATGCGACCTATAGATAGCTGTGTACACAAGCAATAGTTAAGTTTCCTTCTAATATGTTCATCTTAAATTGATTCAAATGTTCATCTTATACTGATTTAAACTCTGGCGGCAAATAAACGGTAACAAAAAATCACTCTAATGTATAACCTTAAATCTCACTTACTTAGTTCTCTTCCTACAAACACTCAATCATGTAACAAGATTATCAACCTCCTCTCATCCGCAGGATCACATTTAGATGTCCTTAAAACATACTCATCCATGCTCACAAACAAAATCTCTCCCGACTCCTACACATTCCCTAGTTTGCTCAAAGCTTGCACTTATCTCGGCTTATTTCCTCATGGTCTTTCAGTTCACCAGCACGCACTCGTTACTGGGTCTTCAGATTCCTACATCTCCTCTTCTCTTGTTAGTTTTTATTCAAAATTTGGCGATACTTATAACGCCCGTCATGTTTTCGATGCAATGACTGAAAGAAATGTCGTTTCTTGGTCTGCTATTATCGGATGTTATTCACGTGCAGGAGACATTTATATGGCCTTTTATCTGTATAATCAGATGAAGAAAGAGGGGATTCAACCTAATTCGGTTACCATGTTGGGTTTGCTCCCGGGAGTGTCTGAACTTCGACATCTGTATTGTGTTCATGCTTGTGTCATTCAATCAGGGGTTGATTGTGATGTTCCTGTGATGAATTCTCTGTTGAACTTGTATGGTAAATTTGGGAGAATCAAGATTGCTCAGAAATTGTTCGATTTGATGAGTCATAAAGACATTATTTCATGGTATACTTTGGTTTCTTGTTATTCCCAAAACGGGAATTTGAGGGAATCAGTGGAGTTACTGAACAGAATGAGGATGGAAGGGATAGAACCTGACAAACGGATGTTTGGGTCTGTGTTATCTGTGGTCACAAATGGGTATAACCTGGAACTGGGTAAGTTGGTTCATGGGCAAATTGTAACAGCCGGATTTGAATCAGTTGTGAATGTCGTGACAACTCTTATAGTCATGTACTTGAGATGTGGACTCATAGGCGATGCTTTTCGATTGTTTGATAGAATTAATGATAAAGATATGATTCTATGGACAGCCATGATCTCCGGACTAGTTCAAAACGATAAAGCAGATGAAGCACTCAATATTTTCTATCGAATGTTAAAATCAGGAGAGACGCCATCTTCAACTACCATAGCTTCTTCTCTTGCAGCTTGTGCGCAATTATGCGACTTACAACAGGGTAGATCTATTCATGGTTACATTTTAAGGCAGAGAATGCATGCCGACATAGCTGTTCAGAATTCCCTTATAAATATGTATGCAAAGTGTGATCATCTAGAGCAAAGTTGTGTTATTTTTGAACGAATGTGTGATAGGGATGTGGTCTCGTGGAATGCCATTGTTTTAGGGTATGCTCAGGAAGGCAATGTAAATAAGGCTTTCTCCCTTTTCAATGAAATGAGAATGGCTGACCAGATACCTGATGCCATTACAGTTGTGTCTCTTCTTCAAGCTTGTGCTACCCTTGGAGCACTTCAACAAGGTAAATGGATCCATAATTTCTTGATTAGAAATGGAGTTGGGCCATGCATATCCATTGACACTGCATTGATCGATATGTACTCAAAATGCGGAGTTATAGCCACAGCACATAGGTGTTTCGATATGATGCCAGAACAAGATATGGTTTCGTGGAGCACAATCATCACAGCTTATGGTAGTCACGGCAAGGGAGAAACAGCTTTGAAGATGTATTCAAATTTTTTGGATTCTGGCATCGATCCAAGTCATGTTACATTCCTGTCTATTTTATCCGCGTGCAGTCATGCAGGACTTGTAACTGAAGGTTTAAAGATTTTCAAAAGTATGAAAGAAGACTATAAAATTGAGCCAAAGCTTGAACATCGGACATGCATTGTTGATCTCCTTAGCCGAGCTGGCCGGTTACAAGAGGCCTATAGTCTTCTGACAACAATGTTTCCAAAGCCAACCATCCATGTCCTAAGTATACTACTTAATGCTTGTCGGACTTTTGGAAATACAAATCTGGGGAATGTTGTTGCTAGAGAAATAAAGTCTCTCAAACCTGAGAATGCTGAAAATTATGTGCAACTGGCACATTGCTATGCTTCCATGAGCAGATGGGACGGTGTCAGGGACGCTTGGATACAAATGAGAACCCTAGGACTAAAGAAGGTGCCAGGTTGGAGTTCTATTGAATTACACGGAACCAGAACAACATTCTTTGTGGATCACAGTTCACATGCTCAGTATGAGGAACTCACATTGATGTTAAAAACCGTGGGCACAGAAATGCAAGTCAAAGACGAAAATTTCCAAAATTATATCTGATACTGAAGTCCGAACAACCAAGGTGTTGCATTAGTTCTTTTACTGAGAAACAAAGATTGTCATCAAACTAACAAACAAAATGAAGGAAGATGGTACACTAATGTGGCACGGGTCTTCTAACTAGTCACAGTTTTTACAACAATCAAATGAATATTAAAGCAATCATACATTGATCTCACTGGATAGAGAGCAACATGGCTCGAACTTTTGCTCTGAGATCATTAGGAATTTCTGTTGTTTCAGAAGGCTGGGCATTCACTACTAATGGAGAAGATTTTTCAACACGGTCATCTAATAAATCTGTGTAAGCATCTCTTTTAGCACTATCACCGTTACTGATTTCCCCTTCCTCATAGTCTCCCTTTCTTTCCGAGTGGGATTCCCTTCTGTGCCTGTGGGACCTCTTTCGGTGCCGGTGCTCATCTTCAGAAGAACTGTGGTGCTTCTGCCTATGCCGAGATTCCCTATCTCTAGAAGAAGAATGTCGTTTTCTGTGACCGTGTTCATCTCTATCATGGTGTGAAGAATGACGAGAAGAACGGTGCTTCTTCCTCGAATGTTTATGTTCTCTTTCATCATCGTCATCCTTGTCGTCTTCATCCAGCCTTCTAGATCTATAGTGGTGCTTCTTTCTTAATTGTTTTTCTTTATAATCATCACTACGATCATACCTTTTGAACTTGTCTATATCCCCTACGGCATCAGCATCAGCGGGTATTGAACTTCCTTCTCTTTCTCTGCTAACCAGCTCCTCTTTGCTCAAAATATCCGCACTGTCAACACTTCGAGAAGGTCCATCAAATGACGAAGCCTTAGTTCCAGAACCCTGCAAACCTGAATTCACAGAATCAGGTGGTTCTGCAGATAAACGTGGTGCTGCACCACCCTTAATCATAGCCGCAAACATCTTCGCCCGCTTCAGTCTCTCTGCTTTCTGCTTTTGCTCTTTAGTTAAGCATGCTTCAGAAGAATCTGCTTCAGCGGCAGCGGCAGCAGCAACAGCTGCTGTTTTTGCAATTGCCTTGGCAACTGAAACAAAAGTGGTTTTCTCCCCACTCCTTCCTGACTGGGATCTCGGCAAATCAACAGGTAGTGAAGTACTGGGTCTCCGTGCATCAGACACAGGGTTTGGAGTGGAACTCCGAGCTCGAGAAGAAAATGAAAAACTACCGAAGCTTGAGTTGGGTTCAACATCACCGCTAAGGGCTGAACTGGAATCATCTAATGATTTCTTAGGAAACATATTTAGTCTTGGATTCCTCACGCCTCTTGTAGCTACCTGAAGAATAGCTGCAGCAGCTTCTGCATCTATCGTCACTTCAAGCTGTTCTTGGGCAGGTTTGGGAGGGGGATCCTGAACATCTTTTTTTCGACCACTGATTACCATCTTAAACTTTTCTTTCTTCTCAGAGTCATACGGTAGATCATGATTTAAAGAACCAACATCATTCTTTTTGGAGAGGGCAGCTTTCTTACCACCGTCTTGCGCACTTGAATCTATCTTTTGATGATTAGAAGAGATTTTTCCAGATTGTTTTGACTGTAAAAGAATAAATATTGCAAAAGCGATGAGATCATAAACAACAATAAGAGAGAAAAAGCACAAAACTAAATAGCTTTTGATGCACGTAAGTACAACAAGAAAAGAGGACATTACTATCTCAATAACGTTTTCTATCCCTTTAGGTTTGTAGATGTAATCTCCATTCATAATGATTGAGAATTATTATCAACTAACAAGTAAAGAGATTGCCAGAATGACAATAATTCAAAATATGGTAGAGAAACGAACAGTAAGACTTCAAAGAAAATATACCTCCTGAGCTTCTTGAAGAATGTTTAGGTAATATGGGTGATAAAGGTTGGACGGCAGAAGAAATGGAAATCTCCCATTTTTCGCATCCTGCTCTATCAGTACTGCTTCAAATTCTTTCCCATTCTTTACAATGAACTCGATTAGTTTATCCATTGTTCTCTTCATATCAGATGGGGGGTCCACAATCACAGGTTTGATCTTCGCAGTGACCAGTTTTTCCAAAGTAGTAGAACTTGAACCCGGTGCACCACCATCCATTTTCTTACCACCAGGAACTAAACTCAGGGAACGATTTTTTTTGGAAGAAAGGGCTGTTTCTTTCACCGAAGGAACGGGGTGTTCATTAGCTCCGACATCTTTCCCAGACAGATTTGGTGAATCTTCCGCTCGTTCTGATACGTGATAATGAGTTGAACCTCTAACAATGGAGGAATCAGCAGATTTATCTTCATTAGACTTATCGGCATCCTGAAGTGAATCATCATCATCCTCCTCCCCTGATTCATACACAGACCCAAGCAAGGATAATGCCCCGCCAGATACATCAGCTATATGATTCTGCTCAGTCTTCTTATCTTCATCTTGTGGTTTGCTATCCACTTCAGACTTCAAAATTTCTGGGTGATCAACAAGGAATCTGAAGTATGCATGGAGTTGATGATCAGGCATTAAGAACCCAAATGTTGGATTATCACCCTGTTTCACTCTCAAGACAATTTCTGATTGTCCTCCATGTTTGCTGACAAAAACCGCAGTCCGTGCCATGATCTGATGTAATTTTTCTGTGGGAGGCTGCAAAAACAATTAGAACACAAACATCTCTCAGAATAATGACAGAAGTTCACAAACAACAATAAATTTAAGATGTGATATCTTATCAAAGAGATCCAGGATAGTGCCATGGGATAATAATATAGTTTAATATTCATAATAAAAGAAACATATTTCTGTTTCCTTCCATTTGCTATATACTGATTCTGATGATTATCTGTTCCGATATGAGTGCAATCCCACCTGCACGAACCCTTGGTCATGATACATCAAAAGAAAACAAGGTACCCATGAATGGCAAACTTAAGTCGTACGAATTCCATCCCTGCTCCGTGCCTCTGAAACTTAAGAAATTGGAGGCTTAGAATAACCTATGTACTTTGGTCAGTTAACTTCACTGGAGCTGATTTCATGTTGTTTCTAGCACCATATAACAGCAATCTCAATACTGTATGCAAACTTATTAGATGAATGAATAAATGCAAGTTCACTTACTAGGCTTTGAAATAGGTTTTCTGGCACTGGAAAAGGTGGACGAAAACCATAATCTCCCACCACGCTATCAGAGTTTCTTTGGCCTGCAGAAACATCAGAGTTTCCGTATGAAAATCCAACAGCACTGTAAGTACCTCCAGCTCCTTGCCCTTCCCCACTGTTCAATTCTGTGCCAAGAAAGAAAGAGAAATTTAAACAAACTTCAGCGAGTCCTAACTTAACAAAGAATGTGCAATGGGTTATCAAAACTTCACCTTAGATGTAAGGGAAAACAGTCAAGTTAAGTGAGAAGATTCTTACTTGTCCCAGTGAGAGATGCAAATGTTGCAAACTAGATATCCTTCCTGCAGCTTTAACAGTTATTGCAAAAAAAAAAAAATAAAAAAATAACAGAATCAAAAGCCTACACTTCCTAATCCTTGCATACTTTACACCACACGTGCTAAAAGGAATTTTTTAGCTAACATAGTTCCCAAAACTTCAGCCCTGAAGTCCCAATTTCCACTGATTACAACAAAACTCATTTTCTGTCGGATCACAAATGCCCAAGACATACTCTAGCTGTGGTTTTCCAGACGATTGTTAATTGAGGAGTAGTTAACATCCTATAGCTTTTGTTCTTCATGTTCCGTCCTCCGCTCAAGACACCAACAGAGCATCTATTACTTAATTGTTTGCAGTCATAAAAATGGATAACCATAAAATCTCTATTATCTATAGCCTCACATATTATGGTTCAAAATCAATATTTTTTCACAAATTAAATCCTTTATAAGCTACCTAGATGAATAATTAAACCCTAGAGAAAAGAAACCATTTTCTTCAAAAAGGAAATACAATTAAACCTAATAAGAGAAATCACAAACCACGATAAACAAACGAATAATTATATTCAAAATAAATAAAAAATAATATTCAGGAGAAGGTAATTTAGGGAATAATGAACAAACCTTGTTGAAGAGATAATAAATCATCAGATTCAGGTGGTTGAAGATCAAGATAACGTTCATGATCAATTTCAGATTCATCTGTTGGAGTCTGACGACGTCTTTTGAGGAGAGGAGGAGGTGCATGAAGGAGATGACGAACATCGTATCTGTCTATCAACAGTGAATTCCATTCAACTAGGGCTTCTTGTGAATTCACGAATGTCGCAGCTGAATCATCATCGAACAGTAAAGCATGTCGTCCAATTACCTCCATATTTATCACACAAATCTCTTCCACTCTCTTGACGAAGGAGTTCCTCTGATTTTTTTGGAATTTTAGGTAAACGTTATTCGTCCAGTTTTCCCTAAAATCCTTTGCGAAAAATTTCAGGAGGGCGAGGGGGGTTATATTTGATAACACAAACATTCACTAGTCGGTGCCTGGTATCCGACAACGCGAGGAACTTTCACTTGTCCGTGTACCGTGGAGTATCAAACTCTGTAAAAAATATTTGTCCGACTAAAATCGTCGAGTCGACCAACACGGAACGGGAGATATTTTTTTCGTAAGCTTCACAATTATAAACCTCACTTGATTAAGACCTTTTATCCTCTATCTGCATTTAGGAAAACCATCTGCAGCTCTAAGTTTAGGTGATGTTTTTCGTAATTTCGTTATAAGCAATTACAAGCATTTTTGCTGTTTCAATTACAGGTGTCGTGAACTTGTGGCTTGCAGGTAAATGTCCTTCTGTCTTAGGGATTTATGTTGCCAGTGCGCCTCTTACGCCACTTGTGAAGCCAGGGGGAGGGCTAAGACCTATAGCTGTGGGTACTATTTGGAGAAGACTTGTCTCCAAAGTTGCAGCCACACATATTGGTAAGGTCATGCATCCGTATTTATCGGACTACCAGTTTGGGGTGGGTGTGCCTGGAGGAGGTGAGGCTATCCTTCACTCTGTTAATCGCTTGGTCGCTGCTAAGGGGGAACATAATACAATGTCCATGTTGTTGGTTGATTTTTCGAATGCTTTTAATCTTGTGAGCCGCACAGCCATGCTTAGAGAGGTTAGGTCCTTGTGTCCTTCAATCTCTCGTTGGGTCGAGTTTTGTTATGCATAAACCGCCCGTTTGTATTATTTGGACAATGTTCTTTCTTCGGCGCAGGGGGTTCAAAGCAGGGGATCCGTTGGGTCCTCTTTTATTTGCGCTCACTTTACACCCCTTGGTTCGAAGATTGCTTGAGGAATGTTCTTTGGAGCTACAAGCATGGTACTTGGATGATGGAACCATCATTGGTGACACGCTGCAGGTGGCTAAGGCTTTTAAGATCATTCAACAATATGGTGATGGGTTAGGGCTGTATATGAACGTCAAGAAAACTGAGTTATATTGGCCTTCTCCTAACGATAGAAGCTTTGAGTTGTTTCCTTCTCACATAAGCAAACCATCAAATGGTGTTAAACTGTTGGGAGGTCCAAAGTGAGCACTAACTCAAGTTATTGTATGGATATGGTTCACAAAGGGTTCAGAAAACTGTCGGCTTGATGGAGGCCGTAAGCAAATTAGAGGACCCTCAATGCGAATTGTTGTTACTCGAGAACTCGCACAGTGTCTCTAGGTTGTACTTCACCTTGAGGACTACGGTACCTGGGTTTATGGACTCAGCCGCAGAGACCTTTGACACTCATCTTTTTCAGTTTCTGCGTCGTTTAGTAACTAGTGATGTCCCGGGTTATGGGTTGTTGCAACATAGGCTTGTTACTCTCCCGCTCAAATATGGTGGTTTGGGTACATATTCTATGTCTGACACGCGCACCTACTGCTACTTGGCTTCTTTCCTCCAGACTTTTGCTCTGCAGAGATCCATTTTGCGCCATTCATGTATCGACCATGTTGACTCCTGCTTCACTAATGCCTTACATGACTTTAACACAGCTTGTAGTGCATCCATTCATATCCCCGGTTTAGAAGATGTTGCACCCTCCCACTCCATGAGTTCCCTTGAAACTATTTACTTTGATACCATGGTTAATGCGTTGCCTACCAGCTTCCAAATGACAGACCGTGATAGGGCTTTGTGGCAGTGTAATCATGACCAGCATGCTCAGGATTTTCTGTTGGCTATACCCATTGAAGGGTTGGGGAAGAAAATCGGTCCGAGACACTTCAGCGCAATACTCAAGTATAAGCTTGGAATTCCTTTCTTCGACGAGGATGGGATTTGCCCTAGTTGCTCAGCTACAATGGACAAATTTGGAGATCACGCCGTGCATTGCAAAAATGATTTGGGATTGAAGTTTAGACATGACTCCCTCCGTGACACTTTTGCAGATATTTGTTATCGTTTGGGTGTTCCAGCCGGAAAGGAGGTTGATCTTGGGCTTGTTTCTGACAATGGCTCCGGTCTTATTCCAGCTGACATAATGGTTTATAATTGGGATAATGGTCGTGATGTTTTGATGTGACTGTCGTTTCCCCATTCACGGGGAATAGTGTCCGTTCCTTTGTGCCCGGTCAAGCAATTGACAAAGTTGTCTCCCTCAAGCGGAAGAAGTATTTGGAAAAGTGTTCTGCTCAATGTTTCGGTTTTGGTACCCTAGCTTTCACCACTTTGGGTGGACTGGGTGATGAGACTATTGAATTTCTTAAGAGGTTACGTAATTTTTCGGCTAGCCACGATGCTAATGTTAGAGTTGGGAATTTTCTTTTTCATAGAATAGGGGTAGCTCTTCAGAGAGGGGTTGGTACACAACTTGTGTCTCGTGTGCCAACTAACTTCTTGAAAGAACCTGTCTTGGATTGATGCACATAAGAATTTCCAAATTCAGTTAACGAAAGAAAAAAATAAAATAAAATAAAAAATATCCCATTTGCATTTGGTCGCTACAAGGTCACAATGGAGAGATGGATGTAGTGGGAGAAAGGGGGAATGGAGTACCATTGAAATCCAACTCTTGCACATTTCAAGTGCAACCACGGTTCAGTTTTCTTTGTTTTCTATAGTTGTTTCCATTCTGGCATGTTTTTATCTTTCTTTTATAAACCGGCATGCATCTTCATCAGTCCCTTTTTACTAAGCAAATTGATTGCTTCAGCTTTGAGGTTACTGAGGTGGTAACACCCTTGCATACTATTTGTACCCTATTAAAATAGTGTACGTGTGTGCCGCACAAGCTATTTAATATCGGTAATCCGTGGGTTTATTGAGGAAACTCACATGGCTTATCGAGGAAGCCCAATGGGTTTATTGTGGAAACCCACGTGGCTTATTATGTAAGCCTAATACGGTTTATTGTGGAAACCGGTGGGTTTATTGTGGAAACCCACATGGCTTATTATGGAAGCCAAATACGGTTTATTGTGGAAACCGGTGGGTTTATTGTGGAAACCCACATGACTTATTATGGAAGCCAAATACGGTTTATTGTGGAAACCGGTGGGTTTATTGTGGAAATCCACTAGGCTTATTATTGAAGCCCAAAAGTCTTGGATAATTATTAATATTATTTAAGATAAATGCAAGATCCTAAACAAAAGAGGATAATTATCTTAAATATTTATAATTATTATTCAAGATAATAGTTATCCAAGATAAATGAGGATTATGATAAATATTAGGGTTTATCATGAATCTGGATGTTATTTGAGATTTATATGAGGGAAGTTATTAGGATAACTATCAAAACCCTAAAGCTACATCTATTTCTGCTTATATATAGAGGCTAAATCTCAACACAAAGGATATGGAATTCTAGGTTTTGTTAACCACACACAATTATTGTAATCATCATATCAATAAAATCTCTCCCTATGGGATTCCATCCGTGGACGTAGGCACAACTTGCCGAACCACGTTAAATTCTTGTGTCTCTTTTACTTTTCTTCAATTTGTTTCATAACCCTAATTTGACATCATCAACATCAAATTAATCGTGTTTTGTGCCTAATGTTTATTTTGGGTACGAACATTGGCGTCGGCTAAGGGGATTCGTGAAAACAATCATGCACGAGATTCCAAGCAAAAAATCAACAAAAGAAAAAAAATAGGGTTCTTACGTAACTGTTGCGAAGTTAAAGAAACTGTTACAGATGTAGAAACTGTTGCGAAAGTTTCAAACAAAGAGCGTGCTTTACACAAAAGTAACAAATATATTTGTTACAGAAGGCGTTGCCAAAGCTTCTCCCTTGTACAACAACAGAGGTCCAACCTCATGTACAACTTCATATCCAACGAAAGGGATCTGTCAGATCTACCAGACCATATCCGTACGATCTATTCAGCCTCTTATCCAACTCCAGATCCAACGATCCAGACTCCTCAGATTCAGTAGATCTCATGTGTACGATCTGTCCAGCCTCAGTATAGCTTCAGATTCAACGTACTGGATCAACAGAGTTCATCCAATCCAGAGCTGACACGAGTGCACTAGCTCCCACATCAGCAGACTTTGCCTAGTCAGATCTACCACGTCAGCAAACGCGAGCCACGTCACCAGCGACACGTCAACAATACGGTCAACGTCAGCAGGACGGCCACGTCATCAGGACGATGTGGCAACATCAATCATTGCTCAGCTCGGTGACACGTCAGCAATTTCGTCCATGTATGCAACATCCAGTCAGAGATCAGGCACCACGTCAGCACCACCTGGTCTTCCATGTCAGATCTTGTCGGCTGCCACATCAACGCCTAGTCAGGCGCCACGTCAGCATCTATTCTGTATGCGTAGCTGTGCCACGTCAGCATCCTGCAGTGCCACATCAGCGCTACGTCTCAGTCAGCAGTGCCACGCTACCTTTCATGAAATAATATTCTGTATGCGTAGATGTGCCACGTCAGCATCCTGCAGTGCCACGTCAGTGCTACGTCTCAGTCAGCAGTGCCACGCTGCTTTTCATGAAACAAAAGGAAAATATGCGTGAGATGGGATTCGAACGCGTGAACACCAGCTCGTGTTATGCACTCTTGACCAACTGTGGAAGCCATCATTTGTGAAGTAAAGCATGACTCAATAAACTTAGTATGTTCAACGCGCTTCGTTCGAATCTTGTTTCGTCAATAACTTCTTCGTTTTAAGTCCGAATTGAGTGATTTTTGGCTCGTTAGAATCCTATTTGAATTTCCTACAGCATGGAAGCAAAAAATCCAGTGTTCTAGAAACTTGTATGTGCACTTGAGGCAGCAACATGATCGAATTCAAAGTTCGTTTGATTTGTTGTTGGAGTTTCGTCTGCAACATGCTCAATTGAAGATAAGCAAAGAAGGGAAAGTTTTCACGTACGGATAAAGGGTCCTGAACCAAGGGAGACGCCACACCAAGACAACATTTTGAGGGCGATTCCAAAAGGAAAAATCATGATGGAACCAGAAATAAGATGGCAACGGAAAAGATATGTAATCATAAGCCCAGAGCCGTCTAGCAAGTGAGGAACATATATAATAGATCTAGTTCTTGCTTCACATGGGGGCGTCTTTTATACTTGGGAATATCTCTACATATATTGGGGGCGGCTAAAGTGTCGCCAAGCATGCAATCAAAGGCAACTTGTTTTGAGAAGTCGAAACGAAGAAGACGTCTTTTTCAGTATCAATTCAAGCAATGAGGGCGGCTAGGGTTGGACGAACGAACGCTTTGGGAGGTAAATCCTCACTAGTTTGTTACATTATAAATCAAATTTATAATCACATATGAGAACACTTTTTCCATGAATTTATTAAAGAAATACGTGCAATGTTTTTCTATAAAAGAGAAAGACAAAGGCGAAGCATTTTGGTTATTAAGGAAATTGTTGCGATGTCTTTCTAATAAAGAGAAAGGTGAAAACAAGGTGTTACAATATAATTATGCTGAAGCTATAATGGAGTGAAAGGAGAAAAGGAAAAATGTTAAAGAACTTATGGGGAAGAAATACTTGCAATGTTTTTCTAATAAAAAGAAAAACGAAGTATTGGATTATTAAGGAAATGGTTGCAATGTTTTGCTAAAAAAGAGGAAAACAAAGGCGAGATATTTTGGTTATCAAAGGAACAGTTGCAATGTCTTTCTAATAAAGAGAAAGACCGATGAAGTTTTTTGATAGAAGTAATTTACGGGAGCGGCCAGCATTCGAGTGAGTTTTGGTAATATCTTACCAAAGATATGGGCAAGCAATGTGCCTAGCAAGATACAAGAGCAGCCTGCATTCAAGAGAGAGTCAAATTCCTATCGATCATGGTGGTAGGGACTATTTGATTGGGTGCGAAGCGTATCGTCGATGTCACACCAACACGTAGGTCATTTGTTAGCTAAATGAAGAGCAAGAGGACATAACATGCCGATCTATTTAGCGTATGGATAATTATCATATGGGTTTTTAAGTACATTATTGGTACTTTGAACGTGTTTGGTGATTAAAGTACAATGGCTTATGAGATGATTAAGTACATTTTTGGTGCTTTGAATTATTAAGCCGACTTTGGGGTAGATCCACATATCAAGTTGTCCAAGGCCACGAAAGGTTATCAGATAAGCAGCATATGGCGAATTTGAAAGAACCTTTAAGGATAGTTCTTATTTTGATCTTCTTAATTCTTCAACAAGTTGAGAATTAAGAGGGGGAGATGTTTGTACCCTATTAAAATAGTGTACGTACGTGCCGCACAAGCTATTTAATATCGGTAATCCGTTGGTTTATTGAGGAAACCCACATGGCTTATCGAGGAAGCCCAATGGGTTTATTGTGGAAACCCACGTGGCTTATTATGGAAGCCTAATACGGTTTATTGTGGAAACCGGTGGGTTTATTGTGGAAACCCACATGGATTATTATGGAAGCCAAATACGGTTTATTGTGGAAACCGGTGGGTTTATTGTGGAAACCCACATGATTATTATGGAAGCCAAATACGGTTTATTGTGGAAACTGGTGGGTTTATTATGGAAACCCACATGGCTTATTATGGAAGCCAAATACGGTTTATTGTGGAAACCGATGGGTTTATTGTGGAAACCCAATAGGCTTATTATTGAAGCCCAAAAGTCTTGGATAATTATTAATATTATTTAAGATAAATGCAAGATCCTAAACAAAAGAGGATAATTATTATTCAAGATAATAGTTATCCAAGATAAATGAGGATTATGATAAATATTAGGGTTTATCATGAATCTGGATGTTATTTGGGATTTATATGAGGGAAGTTATTGGGATAACTATCAAAGATTTTTGTTATAGGGAAAGTTAATTTGTTTAGGGGGAAAGTTTTTTAAGGGGAAAGCTAATATAATGGAGATGTGTGTAGGGGGAATATTTATTGAAATTGACTTTTACCAATTAATTTGTATTACCAGATGCCCCTCTGACTAAACTCACATCCAACTGAGTTTGACGACAAATTTTCCAGCTTGAACTAAACTTTTGTAGCTTCACTGTAACAACGATAAAAAGAATCGTATCACCCAAACTGCATCATGAAAACACGATGCTTAATCAAAGAATTCATCTTATATACTGGTAGATCTTTCTAACTCTTCTATAATAATTCTTGCAACTAAATAATTGTTCTAATCCACGAGGTACTATAACTAACTCTGCTTCTAATTTACCCTGCTTCTAATTTTATTCCACCAATGAACGTATTTTGAAGTTTGGTTTCAAAGAAAATTTTAGTTTTGAATTTTATTCATATGTACATGAAATGTGAACTTTTCTGTGTATGCAGGATGGGTGTTCGCTAAAATGTGTCATAGGTTGTCATGAGTGAATTTTTGCACGACATGTCGTATTACCAAAATCAACCACAAAATTAGATATTGCAGTCTAAGGTAAGGATATTCAGCTCTAGTTTACCAATATAATTACCATCATAACAACCCGAAAAAGACACAGCATTTTGGAACAAGTTCAGTGATCTTACTGTAGTTGTCCATGTAGAGATGAACTATGGAAATCCTTGACCATGAAGAGAGATGGGTGGTGGTTGAGACTTGAGAGAGTCTTTTATGTACATATTTAAGGGGTCGGCATGGCCATGGATAATGCCTAGTGTCATAAATTGTTCATTACTTGGTAGTAAAGACCATCCTATGAAACAGGAAACACAGACAGAAAGAGACTACCTCTATCTTGTTTTGTTTATACTTTATAGAAGTTTGGGTGATAACCGAGAAGGGATATGATGCTATCAGTTTAGGGAAAATAGTTTATGAATGATTGGGTTTAATCACGAAATTGGTTTAGGGTTAATCATGATTTTAGCTAAATATAGTTGCATTAAACGAGGGCAGAATAGTAAAAATCAGTATTTTTGTTAGGGGAAAGACGATTTTCTACTCCTCCCCTTATCGACCGAAAGTCAAAAGAAATATACCATAGTCAAACTATTTTAGCTTTACCCCTAAACAAATCAGCTTCCCCTGTAACAAAAATCCTATCAAAACCCTAAAGCTACATCTATTAGGCTAAATCTCAGCACAAAGGATATGGAATTCTAGGTTTTGTTAACCACACACAATTATTATAATCATCATATCAATAAAATCTCTCCCTATGGGATTCCATCCGTGGACGTAGGCACAACTTGCCGAACCACGTTAAATTCTTGTGTCTCTTTTACTTTTCTTCAATTTGTTTCGTAACTCTAATTTGACATCATCAACATCAAATCAATCGTATTTTGTGCCTAATGTTTATTTTGGGTACGAACACATACCTTTTAGGTTTAACAAGCAAAAGTTGGGTTTATTAGGTGCATGTGATTTTTTATTCTCATCAATCACACTTCTGAGTCCTCTAGTATAAAACAAAAGAAACAGACAGCAACAAAAAAGAAAGAAAAAGTTAAGATCACCGGAGGCTAAAGGTTTACTAGGTGCGTGCGAGTACTAGCTCAAATATTTCCAGAGAAACAGTAGAGTATGAGGACTAGATCCAAGAATAAAACATGAACACCATTATGTATTTTCCCCAAGCTTTCAAACTCATACAGACAAGTATTGGCTCATCCATGAATTGAAACGAGACCAGGCGAGATCTACCGCTGCTTCATCCTCATCGTTCAAACCCATTTCCTTCCTCCTCTTGATACCTTCTGTGGATCTGTTCATAAAAGCATGTCCACTGCCTGGATAAATGTGTACTTCATGAGGCAAGCCAGATGATTTTAGCTTTTCTTCCAGTGCTTTGGCTGCCTGGAAATTCAAAAAGTGAGCAAACAATTGAGTCACAAACGTGTTTGGTTGATTTATTTATGAGTATATATAATTCAACTTGAGATCGTTCAGTGAAAGTTTCGTTCTGGTAACATATTTTATTTGGTTCTAATACTAGAAAAGCCAAATACTACCTGCGATACTGTAATGAGAAGAATTGATTAGTTCTAACACTGGAAAAGACAACAAAGTTAATTAGAGCTCCCATACCGTGATGTCTGAAAAGCCGACAAAGTTATCAAGTTCACCAAAATGTGCCTGCACAGGTGCCCTGGTCTGGGTAGGGTCTGCAAGCTCTTTTGGAGGGACACCATAAAAAGCAACAACAGCGTCGACTTCAGGAATCAAAACACCACTCGCAATAGAGAGAGCTCCACCCATGCAATATCCCGTCACACCTACCTATTGCAACCACGTCAGAGGATTTATGAAAAGTTATCTAATCAATCGTGAATACGTGCTTCAAAATTCACATATGAAATTGCAGCCTTTATCTATGAAAGCGGATCGATGAGATTATATGACGGTTAAGTAGGAAAAAGAACAAAGTTCATTGTCTGATCAATAAGAATAACAATTTAGCAGCAAACCTTCTTTGAACCATTTGCCTTGAGCCAGTTAACTGAGGCACTGATATCCTTAACAGCACCTTGCCAGTCAAGACCATCCATCAAATGCTGAGCTTCTGCAACATCAACACCAACCTTTCCACGATATAAGCTGGAAAAAACAGCAAAAGATTGGTTTTTCAGCCGCTGCCAGTACTGATAGCAAAAGTCTAATGGTTACTGTAAGAAATCAATACCAAACACTATTTTTTGTTATACAGAACATATACATTACACAATAAATATTTGATTGTTACAGAATATCTTACTCCGGAATGAGTGCTTTATACCCTGAACCCAACTGTGAAATTTTAATAGCATGGTTCTTGATCTCAAAATCAACACCCCACCATTCTTGTAGTACCACTATCCCAGGAGCATCTTCTTTGCCAACAACATATGCGTCAAAGCTCTGAGGTTCAAAACAAAAGCAAAAACAGAACAAAACGCAAAACTATCAGTATCAGTGAAGAATACTGGACAAAATAAAATGCATACTTAATCTCAGAAACTCAGCCAAGTAAACTGGGATTCTTATAATCAAAAATCTCTAGAGTAAGAGAAATGGTCCTTAACAGATACACCTAATGATGTAACCATGCTATACGGATGTGCTGAAAAAAATCCCCGACTTAAGAAATCCAGATGATACAGACAAACAATATGATTTGATGAACACAACCATCACATTTCCATTCCGGCGGTAAAAATTTCGGCTAAATTTAGTAATATGCATGTATGATACGTCAACAAAAGATTATTAGTGTTAAAACCTATCATTAGGATCTCTTCTGTGGTCGGGTAAGACCCAGTTAACCGGTAGATACACAAAAATCAAATTAAGATGTTGATCAACAAGATGGTGAGTACAAATCACGCAATTGTTTTAAAGCTAAAGAAGGGGTTTCTCACAAATGACTGCTCCAATATTCATGAACTTCCAGTGTTAGGTGACGATGAAAACAAGAGAGAATGGCATGGTAATCAGAGAGGTCAGTTTACTGTAACTAATGCAGTAGAGATCATTAGAAAGAAATCCCAGTTTTAAGTTGAAAAAAAAGGTGTGGAAAAAGTCTGCAGGTCCAAGAATTGCCAAGTGGGCGTATTTAAATGATAAAAATTTGAAGAACTGAAAATTCAACTTGCTTCAACATGTTATTTATGCGGAACAGATCAAGACACAATGGATCATCTCGATCATCTCTTATGGCATTACAACTCAGTCACCTTATTTGGAGTTGGTTCGGTGGGAATTTTAATTTCTTAGAATCTTTCTAATTTTACTGGCATCTTTTTACATTCAAAACAGCATAGTGCATTCAGTACAATGCTCATATGGTTCTTAAGAAATAAGGTTGTCTTTGAGCAGGTAAGCATAGTGCATTCAGTGCAATGGTCATATGGTTCTTAAGAAATAAGGTTGTCTTTGAGCAGGTAATTCCTGACTGAAGAGGCTGAAACAAAGAATTACATTACTAACCCACAAAGGTGGTTACTGGGTAGAGAATGCAAGGAAGCATGAGAAATTCATCTTATGACTTATTAAAATATTGTTTCATATCAGTTGCAGAAAGTTGGAAAGATATTAGGTAATTGAATTACCTGTATAAGGCTTTGTTTTGATCTATTGCGGCAGGGTAATCTAGGTCAAATTAGATTTGGTTCCATATGCAGAGAGTCTAAGGGTATTAGATATTAGGTGATGGATCAGGTGCTATCGGTGTAGCAACCGATTCTAAATAGGTTCTGACTCCAAATCTGTATTCACAATTCACTGATTTTATCACTTGCTGATTGACTTAGGTGGTTTAGCCTAGATGAATGATTATGCTATTTAGAATTAAGTTCAAATATTTTCATAAGAAATCAACTCCTTTGCGGATTTATTAGCAAAGAAAGATGCTCAATTGGAAAGAGGTGAGTTATGGGAATACAGATCAAGACTCAAATGCCTCCCTTTAAAACCCTTGAACCCCAAAAGGCAAACAAGACCCACGATCACATACTTTATAATACAATTATGAGCTTTTATTGATCATATATTGGATATAAGAAAGCAACACAAAAAACTGTAAAAAAAACACAAAGAGGAAAAAGAAGAAGACTTACAAGGTCGTCTCGCTGAATCTGAACTTTCTTGAAATCAGGGGTTACAGAGGTAGACATGGATGATCTAATTTGGAGTCTAGAAGTGATTGGAGAGAGTGTTCTTGCTAGAGAAAAGGTTTTTCTACCAAAGGTTTTAGCGAAAGCTAGTGATGCCATTTCTTAAATCCCTTCCTTTATTTCCCCACCCAGTAGCTTCTCAGTCTTTATCGGGTGGCACTAGATGTAAATATGTTGTCATAATAGTGTTTATTTGTTACTCTCTAGGCCGGTTCCTAGGGAGGGTGGTATAAAAGTTGTTTGGTATGGTAAACTAGTTTCCCGGCTATGTCAAAAATGGCGAATTCTAATAAACTAATATATTTTATTATGTTTTGTGGGACCCTTATTAATAAAAAATTCGTTTGTTTAGGTTCGAACCTGAGACCTCTTGGAACTCATGAAATTTTGGGGAACGGAGATGAGCTAGGTATCCGTACAAATTTTAGGTTTGGTGGATCTTTATTAAATTTTTGAGATTATATAATATTTTGTGGGACCCTTTTATAACAAAATCTGTTATAATAACTAAAAAGTAGGAGAGAAGAAAAAACTAAAACACTAAAATATTACTGAGCGATCAACACTAATTCGCTAGCAGTGCTTACTTGATTGCCCGGTCATGTCTCGACCACTCGGTAGTGGGTACAAAACTAGCAAACTGGCCAGTTTGTTATGCCCATAGGAACCGGCCTAAGGATGCCATACGTTTGCCAGTTAGGCGAGGCTTTTGAGGTAATTAAACGGCGTGATTGATTGCAACCATGCTTGTGTAGATGGCTCATGCCTTGAAATTGCACTTCGGTGAATTTACGGTTAAATTTATGTATGACAAACTAAATGAAACTTAGAAATTTATTAAAGAATTAAAATGTTTTCTGGAAATGCCTACAAAATACTCTTACTACTAATTCTAGGTTGTTTGGCATTGTTTAAAATATGTCTTCTTCTTGCACTTTTGGATATGAAGAGGAAGAATAACATTTTTTTCCATTGTTCCTTTACTAAATCTGTATGACCCTTATCATCATACCTTATCCAATTTTTATCAACTTTTATAGTTTTCTGGAAATCTGTAAGACTTGGATGCGAAAACTAATCAACCCAAACTCTGTTGAATTAGTTTTGACTAAAACGTGGTTTATATCGAAAGAAAAATATGTGAGAATCTTCCAAGACAAAGTTCACCAATCCAATTTGAAAATGTGGGGGTCTAACAACCACACCCACAATTCGTTTGGCAATCTGAGAGGACTTACTCCAATATACTTTTCTAGACAATCAACTAGACAACAGACTCAATCTAGAGTAAGTTATATCAAGGAGTTTAATATCTCTGTTTCACAATGTAAATAGCAAATCAAACAGATAGAAATCCGCGAGCTTGATTATTATGTGAAACAACTTGAACGGTACCAAAGACTAATGTTCAAGTGTCAATCAATTTAAATCAACAACCAAATGTTGGATACTCTAATTGATTGATCTTAATGCACAACCTGTGATATTTCAATTATATAACAAAATATAATGCGGAAAAGATATAACACAGACACCATATTTTGGTTAACGAGAAAAATCGCAAATGCAGAAAAACCTCGCGACCTAGTCCAATTTGAACACCACACTGTATTAAGCCGCTACAGACTCTAGCATACTACCAATTAACTTCAGACTAGACTGTAGTTGAACCCTAATCAATCTCACATTGATTCAAGGTACATTTGGGTTCCTTACGTCTCTGATCCAAGCAGGATACTACGCACTTGATTTCCTTAGCTGATCTCACCCACAACTAAGAGTTGCTACGACCCAAAGTCAAAAACTTGATAAACAAATTTGTCACACAGAAAAGTCTATAAATTGAATAAATATGTCTCCCACAGAAATACCCAAGAGTTTTTGTTCCATCTTTTGATAAATCAAGGTGAACATGAACCAATTGATAAACCGGAATTGTATTCCCGAAGAACATCCTAGTATTATCAATCACCTCACAATAATCTTAATCGACTAGCGAAACAAGATATTGTGGAATCACAAACGATGAGATGAAGATGTTTGTGATTACTTTTATCTTGCCTATCGGAAAAATTAATCTCGAGTCAATTATTTCAATTGTACCCAATACGGTAGAATCGGGTAAGATCAGAACATGCAATTACAAAGAAAATAGTTGGGTCTGGCTTCACAATCCCAATGAAGTCTTTGAAGTCGTTAACCTACAGGGTCTCAAAGAAACCTAAGGTTAAAGGATGCAACTAGTAACACACAGGAGGTGTGTGGATTAGGTTTCCCAGCTGCTAGAGTTCTCCTTTATATAGTTTTCAAATTAGGGTTTGCAATCCAAGTTACCTTGGTAACAAAGCATTCAACATTCACGTTAGATCAAAAACCTGATTCAACCAAGCTAATATCTTTCAACCGTTAGATTGAACTTAGCTTGTTATATACAAATTAAATGCATGTTTATTTAGGTTTGTGTAACCGTACCCAAACATGTACACTTAGTTGGTTCAGCAGTAGTTAGCCAAATGGTTAGCCGTATGAGCACTTTCATATTAACCATATTCATCTTAACCATAACTAGTTCAAATGACTCAAGAGAACTAGTTAGAGAGTTGTTCAATTGCTTAGATCTCATAGAAGTATACAAGACACAATTTAAGCAAAAACGATTTGATTCACTCAAATCAATTCATGAACTTTATAGCCACGGTTTGCAAAGATTGCATTCCTTATTTTATAAATGTTTAAGTTCATGTACACAATCGATTTTAGAAAGTAACCAACTCAAGTATGCATTTATTTTTGTTGAATCACCAATTTTATTAAAATAAAAGGAGATAAAAAGTTATTACAATAAAAGGAACAAAAATAAAATAACCAAAAAGAGAAAAAACAAAATATCTAAGAATACTTAACAAAATCTATAGTATTTCCTGTTTGGAATCTTAACCTGTATTAAGTGAGCTAGTCTCCCAATGTGTTGAACAACTTCTCCCATTTGCAGAGTTACACCTTTCTTAGCCAAGATGTCAGCAGAGAAATTGATCTATCTGTAGCAATGTTCATAAACAATTTGGGGTAAAACAGCTTTAGCTTTAAACCATCTTGACTTAAAACATCATGGAATGTGCCCCTATTGAAAGTCTCCTACCATTGTTTTTGAATCTGATCTAATAATGATCTTATCACAATGCATTTTCACCGCCCACTCAATAGTTTAAATGATTGCAAGAGTCTCAGCTATATAATTTGAAGAAATTCCAAGTCCACCTGAGATAGTACCAATAACAGAGCATTTATGGTCTCTTTCTATTATGCCAAAGCTAGCAAGACCTGGATTACCTGCTGTAGCTCCATCACAACAAAACAAAGCTCCTGGGTGGATTCAACCAACAATATTCTTTAATATCAGAGAATTTAGTACTTCTATGACCCAATTGAAAGAAGATTAAAATTCTGAAATCATAGTCTTGACTCAATCTGGTCCCTTTCATTTTGTACCCACCATAGTGAACCAAGAATAGAATTCTTCTTTTGAAAGCATTTTCATTTGGTTTCACATTTTCAAACATGATCTTATTTTTAAGAAACCATAGTTCTCTCATAGTGCATAAAGCTGCAGTAATTCATATTTCTCTGACTATGGAATTATTAAGTTTTGCATAGTGTATGATATTTTCAAATGAAATAGGAGTGGGAAAGTTGAAAATGTTACCTAACCACTTCCAGATTATTAAACTGAATTTGCAGGACCATAGAAGGTGAGACATGCTATCTTGCTCTTGCTTGCAGACATGACACATAGAAGCAATAAAATAACCTTGAGCAATTTTCATTTGATCATCCACATAGACTCCTTGCTGAAGTTTCCAAATATTACTTGATATACTAGGATGTAGAAAAATTTTCCATATGTGAGAAGGCCAATGAATGATTAGTTCTCTATGCATGACCATATTAATTGCCGCAGCTGTTGAAAATTTACCCTTCATGTCACCACAACAAATAATTTCATCCAGGTAGCCATTTGCTAGTGGCAATGACAGAGAAATGAAGCATTGTAATTCAATGGGTATTACCCATTCATTATTTTGTAATAAATCCTTGACTTTCATCTGCAGGTTATTCTTGACATATTCAGTAAAACCAATTTTGTCAATAAATGGACAGTCACCAGTCCAGGTATCAAACTAAACTGAGATGTGCTCTCCATTTCCAATAATCCATCTGATATCATTCTTGAGAGACTGCCAAGCCCATTTTAATCCAGGAAAAACTGATGATAGTTTCCATTGTGAAGTCCATTGCCCATTTTTATCTTTAAATTTAGCTGCAAAAAATAGAGACCATTCTTCTTTAGATGTTTGTAGCTTCCACATCATCTTCATTAACAATGCTTTATTTACATCTGACAATCTTCTAATGCCCAATCCTCCTTCATTGAATGGAGTACATACTCTTCTCCAAGAAATGGTTTTAGCTTTTCTAATTTCTACATCTCCAGACCATAAAAAATTTCTCATTATTTTTTCACATTGTTTTATCACTGAAATAGGCCATCTGTATACAACCATATTGTATATAGGAATACTACTGAGCACATGTTTGATTAAAATCAATCTGTCATGAAAAGATAATAATTTGCCGTTCCAAACTACCAGATAATCTTGCATCATTTCAACCATAGATCACACAGATGCAGATTTAATTCTTCCTTGATGGATGATGACTTCCAAATATTTATCTGGAAATGAAGTGAGTTCCATATGTAACATATTTGATATCTGAGATTTTCTAATCAGTGAGCATCCATCAACAAAGCATTTGCTTTTACTCTTGTTAATGATTTGTCCAGAGCAGCTTTGATAATCATCAATCAGTTTTAAGAGATTTTCTATACTTTTTTTTTGAGCCATTACTGAACATAAAGATATCATCAGCAAATAGTAGGTGTGTAGGGGAAATACCATTTCTTATCACCATTGGTTGTATCTTTTGTGTTTCTACTATTTTTGTTAAACCTCTGCTTATGACCTCCTCCATTAGAACAAATAGAATAGGAGATAGTGGATCCCCTTTCTTGAGTCCCCTGTGCATATAAAAGAATCCATTTGGTCCTCCATTTACCATCACATATATTTTGGCAGAAGAAATAAGCACTTTTAACCAATCACACCAAGCCTCAGAAAAACCATATTTTTGAAGAACTTTGAAAAGAAACTGCCAACTCACTGAGTCATAAGCTTGAGAGATATCAAGTTTCAAACTTAAGTTGCCTCCTCTTCTTTTTTTCTTCATCTCATTTACTAGTTCATAGGCTAACAAAATCTGCTCATGAATGTTTCTATCCTTGATGTATGCTACTTGTTGAGGAGACACAATCTTATTCATAAGACTTGCCATTCTTTGTGAAATGATTTTAGTGAATACCTTATAGATGAAATTGCTAAGACCAATTGGTCTAAATTGATTTGGTTTTTTTTGCAACTTGCACCTTAGGCAAAAAAACCAAAAAATTAAAGTTTAAGCCTTTTGGAATATACTTTCTTCTCCAGAAGTACTGAACAACTAGGGCTGGCAATGGATAATCATTATCCGGGATCCGTTTCCGATTATTCGAAATCCTATAGGATTTTATCCGTTATATCGGATATCCGGATCCGATAACTTATCGGATATTTTTTCTCTTAACCTATCGGAATCGGATTGGGCTCTATCCGAATCGTTAATATCCGATATCCAATATCCGATAAGGTAAAGGCGTACTAGTAATTTTCAATACTACTAATACTAGTCGAGGTCGAGAGAAGGGAAGATATTTCTGATTTCCCATTTTCATTTTTTCTTCTCTTCTCAGTCTCAGTCTTGCTCCCGGCTCCTCCCTCTCGATTAATCACTCAGTAGTCAGTTCTCACTTCTCCAATAACTAATCTCAGGTATTGATTCGCTCCCCCCTCTATGTTGTTAATGATTTTTGTTCGATTTTTGTTCGATTTCTATGTTCAATTCTTATGAAATTAGGGTTTATGTGTTGCAATAAAAAATTAAGGCTTCAGATGAAAGATTTTAGATGGGTTTAAACTGAACTGGAATATGAGGTCGAAGAATAACTTAATATTGATAGTTAGGGGTTTGATTTTTCTATATCAGTTCGATTTTATAGATTATGTTCTGTGATTTTAGAGATTATGTTCTGTGATGGTTTTCATTTTTCTATTTTAATCTGTTTGAGCTTTTACTTAAATCTCACTAGTTCCTTTCAAGACTAACTACTGATTTAGTCGTTAGCGTCTTGGTCATGAGGATTGATGTTGTTGACTTTTGTTTTACAACTTAGTTAATTGGTGCTCACGTGAATGGTTGTACCATTACCTAATCTGGTCTTGTTTCTTCCAATCTTTAAATATTGTGTTTTGTTTGTTGATTTGGGTTGACTTGTATCCAGAGGTTTGTTTTGTATAATTAACCTGTGTTGTGCTGTCCTTGAAATCAAAATATGTGAGTAACCTCGCTAGAAAACACGTCTCAGTACTTAACTTAAGTTTCCCAAAATGATAATACTGTTTGGTGGTTTTGTTTTCCAAACAAAATGTGTTCTAAGAAGTTGATGCCTATGTCATTTGTTTCAAAATATTTTGCTTGAGATTGTTCGTAACTATTTTCCTAGTCATTTTAGTGTTAGCTGAATAAGGCACCCAACGATGTCTCAATTTTAAGAATAATATTTGATTTTAACCCCAAGCATTGGCTCGCGCACATGGGATCGCCTCTTCTTACCCAGCAATTCTTTTCTGAAGTGTCCTCATGGCATCTCTTGATGATTATTATGTTTCATCAAGACTGAGATTGTTCTATATAAATGATACATATACATAAAAATTGAGTAAACAGGTAAAAACCCTTAAGTTAAATGCTTTTTGTGAACTAGTTTAGTTGAAATCCAGTACATTGAACATTGCTCATAAACGTAAAAAGAAAAGGCCAGGTAAAAACCCTTAAGTTAAATGCTTTTTGCTTCCATAAGTGAGCTTCGTGCTGATGGGTCTCTCCCTTCCCTATTCCTGGCATCATATCATTCTAAAAAGAAGACGAAAAAAAAACTAGTGCTGTAGCTTTAGTGTATATTTTAGACGTCCCATAGCTTGAGAAGTTTATATTTCAGGTAGACCTTACGTTTGTCCTGTAGCTTGTACATATTACATATAGTTTAGTAGTGCAGGAACTTGTTAAGTGTAGTACTATAACATTTCTGCATTTTCATTTTTTCAGTGGAATTAGAATTGGATTTGAGTTTTTTTCCTTTACTAGTTGTCTTGTATACATACTGTTGCCAGTTTTTAGTGTTAGGAAATTAATAGGTGTTGTTTTTATTGTCTTATTCCACTTAGTTTCTTCTTAGGATTCAGACATTAGTGGTAGTTCATAGCCGTGTTTGCATCTCATTTGCATCTCTGTAATATATCATTTCCTATTAATAAATTTAGTACTTTGGTTCTTTTGTTTTTAGAGTAACATAGATCTAGTCAACTGCAATTGTTTGTAGCATGACTTTTGAATTCATTTTCCCATTTTAGTTTATTTGTGTACGTAGCCTTTAGTCATAAGTGGCATCGCATTTCTTTTCTTTTAGTCTCCCCTCCTGATTTGCGCAAGTTGAACTCTCTTCCATGATTTTTTTCATGCTTTGATTGATTTTTATTAATTCTCATCTCTGTTGTCCTGGTTGTGCTTAACTATTCCAAACTGAGGTTGTTGTTCTGCTCACTGAACTGTCCATGTTGTCCATATTATGTTTTAGATTTATAATTTATATTCTCAATTTCTCATCTTCTCAGTTTATCTTAAAGTAGTGGTGTGTTGACAAATATGTGTGTGCTGATGAAAAATGCAAATTTGTGTGTTCTCAGAATGTCTGAAAGTCAAAGAGCATCCAATAAAGCTGGAACTTCAAGCAGTCAACCCAACTCCGAGCAATAAAGCTGGAACTTCAGCTCATGCTTTATTTAGCAACTCTGTCTCTCGCATGGATGTAAGTGTCCCAGGTACAACTAACCCAGATTATGCTACTTTTTTGTTGGAAAATGATGAATATGATGTTCAGAAATATGAGTTAGAAACGTACTTAGAAGAACTAATTCTTCCAACTTTGTTACCCCAAGATGAATACAATTTTGATATATTGAGTTGGTGGAATCTAAGTGCCGCTAAGTACCCAATTCTATCAAAGATAGCAAGGGATGTGTTGGCTGTTCTGATGACCAGTGTAGCATCGGAGTCCATGTTCAGCGATGGTGGAAGGGTTCTAACAACACACCGAGCTTCATTAAGTCCAGAATTAGTCCAAGCATTGCTATGCTTAAGTGATTGGCTGCCAGGCTTCATTGATGCAGGTAAATCTTCTTAGTTCTTTTCCTTTGCTTTTCTTTGATTAAATCTTGAAAGGAGTATGACATATGATTATCAACATAATAACAACATGAAGCTTGTTACGTATTTAATGGACTGATTTTCAAAAGAAAATCTCAAGTAGAAACGGTATTCTCTGAAGTTGATATAGAATTACATATATTCATTCTTCTATTCTACATTTATAGGAAACAAATGATAATTACAACACAAAGTATGCGTATACACATATAATGGAGTAGTTTCAAATTAATCACCACAGCCTCCGCCACAACCACTGCCACTGTCACCACCGCCGCCCCCATTCCCACAACAATTCGTAGTAGCACATTTAATCCTTTTATGTTGATAATCCTACTAGCACATTTAATCATTTTCTGTCCAATGTGAATAATTTATAGGCGTTTCTTTAGCTCATAGGCTTGTATCCGTGGTTGTTTTTACATCAATGGTATTACTGTGAAGTTCCCCGCATACCTTTAGTCAGGCAATGGCTGCGTTTGACATTGTTTGGATCAGTTATGTCACATTTCAAAGTTATAGTACCAAAGTGGTCAATTTATTATGGGTTATTCTCAGTTGTCAAGGGACAGTTTTAGAAGCATGATTCATAAATATTATATTGGGACACCTTGACCATTGGAATTTTAAGCTCATTTCATGTTTATTGCATCAGCATTGCTTACCGTATGAAGACACTGTGGTCTTTGTTCAATTTATCACATGTATGCCCAGTGGTTATTGTTGTTGAGAAATCAACAACCATATATCTTCTTTTAGCTTTCTTCTTATTTTTCTGAGTACCTTGTCCAACATCTTCAATCTGTCTGATTGGTTTCTCCCCTGCACCACTGTAGACCGCGGGATTACTGGTGATTGTTAGTAATGCTTAAAAGTCTTAACCTTCATACAAATATAATAAGTAAGCATAATCTGCATCACTATTTGTTTTTCTTTCTAATTGATTATTTGTGAATACAGATATGGAAGTCCTCGACTGAAGTTGATGCAACATGCAACCAGGAATCCAAGGAAGATCATCACTAGCATGTTGTTGGCATTGTTGTTAAGTCCGTGTTACTGTGTACAAGAAGACATGGTGTTTGTAGTTTCTTTTTCATATGTGATGTGACTGAGACACTGGGAGAGTGGGAGTATTGTTTCTGTGGGTTTGTTTGTCTTTCAGTTACACTAAACATTTGAACAAAAACATAAAACTCTGTTAAATTTTAGCTTTTGCTTCTGTTCCCATATTAACGGATAAAAATCCGATTTCCGATAGCTTAACCTTAACCTTATCGAATTAGAATTTTTGGTATCCGCCGGATATTATCGGATACTGGATATCCGATAATCCTTAACCTTAAGCTTAACGGAATTGCCAATATCCGCCGGATATCTATCCGTTGCTAGCCCTATGAACAGCATTGATGAAGTCATGTTGTATAATTTCCCAGCATGCTTTGTAAAACATCCCTAAAAAACTATCTGGCCCAGGTGCACTATCGCCATCCATTTCAAAAACTGCGGTTTTTATCTCATCTGCTTCAGGAGTGACTTCAACATGAATTGATTAGATTTAGTAATGATGTTTGAAATGACATTAAAAATATCTTCATTAATTTCCACATCCTGATGTTGAATTCTTTTTTCAAAAAAGTCAACCAAAATACCAGTAATCTTTTATTGATCAGATATTAAATTTTCATTCTCATCCTCCAACTCACAAATAACATTTCTTGTTTGTCTTATTTTGATATTTGAATGAAAGAAAGTTGTATTTGCAGAACCCTCTATTATCCACTTTACTCTATATTTTTGTTTCATCATAGTGTTGTATTGAGTTTCTCTGGAGTTGAGATCATTTTGAGCAGTAACCAAATCATGCAAGGCTTGATCATCATGAGGATTCTTATATGAAATTTCCATTTTGGCTTTAACATTTTGTTCTGCTTCTTGAATCTTGACATTAACATCACCAAAGACTCTCCAATTCCAATCCTTGAGAATATGCTTGAGATGTTTAAGCTTCTGCATAAAGATATAAGGAGCATCACCATGAATTTGAATTGCCCAACTGTCTTGTACTACTGACATAAAAGAAGGATGTTCTAACCATATTTTTTGAAATCTTAGAGGGACATTTTTTGGTTTAGGAACACTTGCACATCCACTTAATAATGGAGAGTGATCAGAAGCAATTATGAGTCCAACTTTATACCCCCAATCACTAAACAACTGCAACCACTTTATGTTGAACACAACTCTATCAGGATTGCAAAGAATTCTTTTATTACCTTGCTGACAATTGGACCAAGAGAAATCAAGACCAATTTTAGGAGCCTGCACCAATTCACAAGAATTTAAGCAATCATTGAAGCTCTAGATGGTGATCTACCTCCCACTTTTTCA
This sequence comes from Papaver bracteatum, assembly GCA_023529315.1. Classification (NCBI taxonomy): domain Eukaryota; kingdom Viridiplantae; phylum Streptophyta; class Magnoliopsida; order Ranunculales; family Papaveraceae; genus Papaver; species Papaver bracteatum. Next base: position 1,465,440 of record JAJJWX010003811.1, on the reverse strand, counting down.
TCCATGGAAAGTATTGCATTAAAATCACCTAATATTGCCCATGGCTTCTTGAGATCACTAATAATCTGCATCTCAGACAACAAATATCTTTTTTGCACCACATTTACATGAGCATGAACTCTAGAAATCAAAACTTCACCGACTGCCACATTAATCATTTGACTGGAGATAGAAACTACAAAAGGAGTAGCAATTGATCTACTCCAGAAAAGCCAAATATTACTCTTATGATCATTGGCTTCATTATGAATTACCATATATTGCATTCCTGGTAAAATTAATTTACTACAAAAAGAAGAAGAACACTTAATTTTTGGTTCTGCAATCCAAACAAGAGTTGGATTAAATTGATTAACTAAAGAATGCAATTTCTGCTGAGCCTTAATCCTTCTAAGGCCCCTTATGTTCCAAAAAATAATTTTCATGGTTTGGTGTGGAGGTTTTTGGGACCTCCCTTACCAACATTTCTTCTAAAAGTATATTTATGAGCTACAGGCTTCTCACCAGAATTATTACCTGGTATTATGTTTTTAACTACTTCATTCTGACTTGTGGAGCTGAGCTGCTCATCTGCATTACTTCCTGAATTTGTATTAGTAGAAGTTGCATTAAAGTTCTTTTTGCCTGCTGAGGTCTTAACTACTGAAGACCAAGTAGTGAATGGATCTGTCTCTAGGCTGACCTTTCCTGATTTAGTATTAATGAATTTAACTATACTGTTCTCTAGTTCAGTAACTTCAGCAATCTGGAGCAATTGTTGTGGAGCTAACTTAACATGGATATTTTCATTGATTTCTCCTTCTTCTTTATCACCACCAGAACTTAAAACATTGAATATGCCTCCTACTAAACTAGTATTTATAGTACTAGTATCAAGTTGTGGAATTATATGAGAAATATTGGTAATGAGATAATCACTTTCTGGTTGCGGCTGTAGAACTGAAGTAGAAGTACTAGTTTGTTTCTTTGATGGAGAGCTTTCAACTTTTGATCTGTCACAAATATCAAAAGGAGTGTGTGGAATTTGTGCATTAACTTTAGGTTGATGTGGAACTCTTACAGAACTAGCTTTAGGTTTTTGTGAAGCACTGCCTGCACCATGACTTTTGTTCTGCTCATTTCTGCAATCTACAGTTAAATGTCCAATAATTTTACAATGATGACAGTATTTTGGAATCACAAAAATTGAAATATTTTGAAAGAATCCTCCATATTTTATTAGGAATTAGCTGAGCAAAATCCACCTCAACCAATACATTTGCATAATATCCAACTTCACACTTAGCAGTATCAGAATCAATTTTAATAGGAGTACCAATCTCTTCACAAATAGTGAACAAATTTTTTTCCTTCCAAATTTCTGAACCCAAACCAGGAAGACGAACCCGAACTTGAGCTTTAGAAGTACGCTGATTTGATGGTCGAAAATTTGATACCCAATTTCGAATTTTTACAACTTGATTAAGAAGTTCCCATCGACCTGATTTGATGAATCGACGATCAATTTCATTATCAAATTTGATAGTAAATAAACCCCCTCCCAGAGGAATAAGTTTACAATCTCCAACTAGCTTCCATTGTTGTCTTAAAATAATAGCAGCATCCACAAATTTTATATGCTGTAAATCTAATCTTCCTATTAAAGAAAACTTCCAAGGATTTAAACCTTCTTCAAACAAATCATCAGGCAGTTCAACAGAAGGAACCTTCTGAGAATCCAATTTTTCATTAAAACCTAAATTAACTGAATGATGAACTTCATTACGAGGTGTTTTAGGAGAATCCATGAAAACCACCTGATTTAATGAAAGTTAATCATTAAGGATTGAAAAAGAAATAAGATGGAACAAATTATCACCCGAATGATTAACTGAGAAAAACTGAGATCGAGAAAATTCGAAGAAAAATTCGCCGAGTTTGTTGCCGATTCGCAGAGCTCCGATTCAACTTCCTCAAAAAGCTAATTTAATTGGAGAGCAAATTGTGAATCTGGTAATTGGTGTAACTGGTCAAACTCAACTCAAGTATGCAAATGGGTACGTATACTTAAATAGCCGTATCGAGTTTGGTTACGCCAGTACGCGTACGGGCGCGCATACCTATTCACACTTCCAAACTCTAGCAGAAATTCACGGACGTGAGACTTCCGCCATACTTGCCCAGACATCCAACAACCACCAGTACGCGTACGGGTACGCATACTTCAGGTTCCCGGTTTTGGACTTATACACAAATGTGATAACACACTATGTTTATATCCAAACATGGTTAAATGATTCTAAGCTCTTTATTTTAATCATTGAAACTTTCTTAGAGGATGACAATAGCCGTTTTCACACACTATTAACATCAAAGCAATTTTCAAGATATTTAAATAATCATAACGAAACATTCCAAGACTACACCAAATGATTGTACCACACAGACCATATAAGATGTTACTCGGAAATTTTCTCATGATAATAGATGAACTTGGTCGAAACGAAAGCTTGCCAACACATATTTAGAGAAATATGTAAGCGAGATAAACTTAGCTCGAAATCTCAAATGTGTATATAGAAAACTATATCGTAATACGACTTATGTCTCAATATAGGAGATAGAGTAGAAATAGACTTTCCAAGTGATAGATGAGTTTCAGTCTCCACATACCTTTTGTTGATGAAGTTACACAAGATCCCCTTAGTAGTTCTTCGTCTTCAAATGATGAACTTCGTGAAGTCTAAGCTCAACTACACAATATATGTCATCGTCTGAGACATCTATAAATAGGCTAGAAATCAAGATTTATAGTTTTGATCACTAACATTGAAAAACATGCTTGAGATAACAACGCATGCGAGTTCAACAGAGCAGTGCTCTAATATAATTAGCCTTAGTTATTCAGATACATACCCAGTATTGGTCTAAGACAAACATCATCAGCAAAAGGTTCATTGAGGAACTGAACCAGGAATTCTATTCAGGGGAGACAATTTTTTTTATTGCTAAAATTCAAAACATAATATAGATTACCAAGAAAAACAGATATAGCATAATAAAAAAACTCAAAATTCAAATGTTTTTCTATTAATACACATACATCAACCCGTTCATATCCTCGACGTGTTTTCATATCTTGAAACTGTTGCATAATCATATCATCAGTAATTGTGTCTAAAATATCTCTTTCAACGTATGCAAGTAAATAATCATTCATCCATTCATCAACCATTCGATTACGCAATCGATTCTTCAAAATTTTAATAGTTGAAAAAGGCCTTCTACTGTAGCCGTTGCAACTGACAAGATCAATGCTAATGTTAAAAGTTTATAAATGTGTTTCTTTGTCTTGAACATAATCATTGCAAGATCTGATATTTCATCTAATCTTAAGAGATCATCACTTGATCTCATATCCATTATGTACTTTTGGAGTTGACCGTCAAGTACTACAAGATCAATTGCAGAAAAGTCTCTTGGATAAAATTGTGCAAGATGCACCAACCTGTCCTTATCAAAAGATAAAAACAAGTTTCTCAGTTTCAAACAATCCACACAAAGAAGAAGGTCGGTAGTTTCCTCAGTGAAACGATCATTTAATTCTTGTTGTTGCATATTAATAACGACATAAAATATGTCGACACGATATTCATGCATAATTGTCTTCTCTTGATCATTACGTAGTGGTCTCCCTGTAGTCGAACAAGAAACATCTCCTTCCATGGTAACAATTTTTATACCATGTTTCTCATAAAATAAAGATAATTCTGCAAGTAAAGAATCCCAACCACCATCTCTCATCTATTTCAGCCGTTCTTTGCAAATACTAACTAATTTCATTGCATTGACGATGTCTTGATATTTTCTTTATAGTGCCTCTGATAGATCACTTGTGATTCCAAAAATATTTTTCATCAAATGAAGACGAAAAACAAAATTATACTGCTTCATAGTTTTTGAAAGACCTAATGCTTCAAACCACTTGTCAGATTTCAAATCTTTCGAAACAGACTGGAGAAGACCACTAACTGATGAAAATAAATTAATCAATTTGATCAAAGTATAAAGGTGTGAAACCCACTGTGTATCTGAAGTACGTTTCAAGTTAGTTTCTTGGTTTAAGCCTTGTCCAGTTTCAAGTTCACCATTATTAATGGCTTCCGCAAATTCAGCGCCATGTATTTCTCGAAGAATTACAAGACGCTTAGGTGATCCACCAATAATAGTTATCACACAAGTAACTAATGAAAATAACTCACCAATATCTGCGTGTTTTTTTGCAAAAGCAACAACTTCTAATTGTAGTTGATGAGCAAAACAATGAATATAATATGCACAATCATTTTCATCGAGGATGAGTTTTTTGTTGGGGGAATTCTTAAAAATGCCACTCTTGGAAATGGGTTTCCAAAAGTGCCACCCTAACCCCAAACCTACCAAAAATGCCACTATATGACATTTATGCCCCCGAAAGTAGAGGACCCTTAATTGTTTAATATTATTTCAAACTTTCAAAACTTAAAATAAGTGTTTTTCTGTGTGGATTTCAGTGCAAGGGTCTTGATGAAAGGGTCAAGACTCTTAACAAGACCCTATCATTTTTTTAAAAACTCTTATTATATGAATTGAAAATTTAGAAATCACTTTTTTGTAATGGTATTTAAGTATTTAGGGTCCCCTAAAGAGGGTCTGGACTCTGAACAAGACCTTTTCAGACTCCTAACTAGACCCTCATTATTACTAACCATGTCTTCTAATAGAATATAAATATTAAAATAAGATAATTTTTGTTAATATTTTATTATCAGGGTTCAGGACCTTTACTGGACCCTTTACTGGATACGTTGGTTAGTAATAAAATAATCTTGTAAATGGAATTAAATAAGATTTTAAGGGTCTGGACCTTGGCATCCAAATGTCTACCAGGGTCAGGACCTTCCTCAACCAGACCACCTAAGCGCCACGTAGGTGACAAGTAGGATGTACGAAGTCAGGACCTTTTTAACTGAAGTGAGGACCTCTTTCAACTAAGGTCAGGACCTTCTTTGTCGGTACCCTAACGCTTCACCTTCACCTTTATCGTAGGAAATAAAAAAAAATTAAAAATTATTCTTTTTTCCTCCAGCTTTATCTTCTCTTCTCAAACAAATCTGGTTTCTCCCTCTACGTTTTCATTTTTTCTCCACCGAAGAACAGAGAGGTTTGCTCTCGCCTCTTCAAAGTTGACAATTTGTTAACTTAATTGCGGTTTGTTTCTTCGATTTTGAGGGTTTGATCTTGCCTCTTCCCTTTTTTCCTCCAGCTTTAATTGCAGTTTGTTTCTTTGATTGTTTAGCTGCAATCGATTGATTGTTTCTTCGATTTTGAGGGTTTTAATCAGTTTGTTTCTTCGATTTGTGTAGTTAATGTTGGAAATCGATTGATTGAAAATTTTCTTCACTGAAAATTTCTAAGAAGGGATCTAACCTCATGAGATTCCTATGATGACTTCAAATCTCTCTTTCTGCCGAAGAACCTTGAGAAAGTTTCATGCTAAGGTGAGAAACCCGAGATTTTTACTCATTTATCTGTAGATCTATTGGTATAATAACGATGCTGAGTTTTTTATATTAACACTAAGTATGTTCAATTAAGTTCACATCTAGAAAAATCAGATCTCAAATTCTTTAATCCTCTCTTTTGGTTTCGTAGAAACTTGATTTCTAGGCCTAATTGTTGGTTTTTATGTATCTTTTCACACAATTTTGATTTGACACAATTAGGGATTTTAAGTTTAATTTTAAAATTATGTAACTGTGTGGAATGAATGATGGCAGGGAAATCATGAGGAGGGGATATAGTCCACAAATACCAGTGGGTTCAAAACAATGGAATATGGATGGGTTTTTTGTTCAAATCAACTGTTATGTTGTGTTTGAGACATTGCCGCAATGGAAATCATGGGCAGCAATCGAGTAGAGGATATGGAATTTGAAAGGGGCAGAAAATGGAAATGGAAGTTATCCCCCCATGGAATGATACGAGAAATGGAAGAGAGGCGTGGATTTCAGTCACAAAGTTCAGAGTTACGGTGGCTGTAGCAGCGCTGGTGTGATTTCAAAAGCTATGGTTTGACCTCTTTGGTGATCATAAATCTAATCGATTATCATTGTAACTGTTGAAATTGAATCTAGGTTCTATCATGTAAAGCATACATTGTCTAGTATAAGTGCTGAATGTTTTTCTGCATCTAATGAGCATGTCTTAATATGTTTATCTTCAGTTCAAATTTTCAGCTATCTAAAGCTGATGATAGTAGTTCACATGCGTAGGAACTTGCATATGTATGTGTTTTCATTCCATAGTTAAGAACTCTAGACGGAAAGACAAGGGAGTTGGCATGTAGTTGCAGGGCAACAAGTGATATATATGAGTTGAATATTGTTTAGCTGCAGTTGGTGGCATATCTGGCTCAAATAGATACATGTAACTTTTTGAGAAAAGTAGCATATTTTCTTTCACCTAAGTTCCAACATAAAGTCTTCTTTCCAATCTTGAATTTAACGAGGCATGAATGGTAATTCGGTCGTCTTGGGTCCATGTCGTGTGAATTGTACAACAGATGGAATCTGGTTGTTTGTGCCATGAGTTTGCAGGCTACAGAGAACTCGAAATGGATGATTGGTTGAGCTGATATGGGTTTTGTATGGATCTACTGAACCAGATGGTTGCTGTTTGGGTGGTTTGCAGTCGATTGAAGTCATAATTGTTGTTGTGATGGGTGATCATGAGCACTAGAATCATGGTGATTTATGAGCCATTTCACTGTACTCACTGATTTTTTTTGTGCAGCATGCTATCTATCAGAAGCTTGCTTTGGATCGGATTTTCAATCAGATTCCAAGCATTCTTATTACTTCCAAAGGGTATCCAGACATTGGTACAAAGTAATCGAGACATGGTTCAATTCTGAACTTTTTTTTTGTTCTGAGATAGCATGTGACCCTTGTTTCTGTGATGCAATTATAGGTTTCTTCTGCATCGACTCAGCCGAGCTTTCCCAAAAGCTGATAGTTTTCACTAGGAATTTAATGTACTTATGTACCCATTCAAAAGCTGATAGTTTTCAGATTTTCTACTGATAGGACACCTGCAGGGCTAGCTATACTTGGACCTGTTTTTGTAGTGTGAGGACATATGTGTTTTATTTTAATAATTATTTTAAATATAATATTATAAAAGTCTCTTTGTTATTGGTCAATATAAGGGGTCCTTTTCTATTGGTTAACTTGGGCGGCGACACCTTTCTATTGGTTAATTTGGGCGGCACCTTTCAATATTTCTTTACCTTAATCCGCTCACTCTTCTTCTTCCTACTCTTTCATCTTCTTGAGTTTCTGCTGCTCTATCAGGGACACCTCTTCTTATTATTCTATTTTTCTTCTTCATCTTTCACCATCTTATAAATTTCTTGTCCTTTTTATCGTGTTCATATCATGGAAGCTGCTACACCATGAAAGCTAGGGTTTTATATTTTACTAAGCATCCAACTGAGATAGAGAAGGAAGGATCTATATAGTGTTCAATATGTGAATTTAACTTTTAGCTCTTTCAAATTTGATATTAAATTTTGGTTAATTTCAATTTCAAACTCAAAGTTAGGGTTTTTAAATATGTACATTGGGGATTTAAATCCATGTTTATTTATATAGTTTACAGTGAAATAAGGTATGGGTTATCTTTAATTTTGTGGTTTGGTTACTTAATTTATGTAGGGTTCATGATACAGGATGATCTTAATTTTGGCCTCTGTTAATTTAGGATGTGCTAGTTGCGGCTAAATTTTTTTATGGTTAGGTTTACAAGAGAATAGTCGGTTGAAATAGGCATGCGATCTAGTAGATCATCACTTTTTGTTCTTTTCTTAATATTTTCGTAGTATCTCCTTTCCTAACTGTATGAGATAAATAACTAGCAGATTCTTGAGTATCTTATACATTTATATGGATCTTGTTCTTATGTCATTAGCAATTGTTGTTTTGTTTAGGTTTTAAAACAAATTTTCCACTACAGAAAACTTCTTACATATGATAATATGATGTCATTAATGTCCAGTATTTTATCACCACCTTCTTAGTTATATGTGTTGTTGCTTAAAGACATTTTTGGTCATAAATATTCAACTTGGGTACTGAAATGAACTAAAGGAGAAGCTTTGTATTGTAGATATCAAATCTGATTTGGTGGTAATGTAAAGACTATGCTTGGGTAGAGTGTACACAAAATTAATCTAAATTTGATTTTTCTTAATTGTCTAGCAATCACCATTGGAAATTTAGCAGGGGTTATAAGAAATAGTAGTAGCTAGTATATGAAAGAGTACTATCGCTCTGTATATCATAGATGTGATGTTCGATACGAGTTGTAATCACATTTTGAATGATTTCAATGTTCATTTAGGAATTGATTGGTAATTCACTTTTTGCTTAAGAAGTTTATATGTATATAACTTATAGTGTGTTTTTTGAAATGCAGTTGCTTTTAGAACCCTAAATTGTCGTCGCCATAATGATAAGAAAAGTTGTTCTCATCCACTACAATGGTGAATGGGTGCATAAAGAAGGTAATGATGACTACAAAGGTATGACATATCTTGCGGGGGTACCTGATAAGTACACTTTTGAGGATGTGAAGAAGAGTGCAATGGATGTTTTAGGTTTCTTGCACAAACCTTGTTTTGATGTGTATGGCCTCATAGATGTCCCGGGAACCGCATTTAAGCAAAGGATTAAGATTGTTAGTGAAGAAATGTTGATTTTTTATGTTGGCCAGACATGTGGAGTCCCAAGCTTTTACACAATCAAATATGGAGAAGAAGTAAAAGTAGATATTCCTCCCGTAACTCCCAAAACAACTACTGGATATGACAGCGGATCCAAGATGTTTCCCCACACTCCTTTGACCCCTCTTAACAATCTCACGTCGAGTTCCAGTGAGGATTATCAGTCCAAGAATGAAACCGCCAAGGGAGATGGTGGTGTTAAAGGTACGTTTATTTGTCCCTCTTATTATTGTACTTATGTATTATGTTTGTCCTGACCAAATGGTCACACTAATGTTGAATGTTTTATTTTTTCAGCGAGTACTAGTGGTCCAAAGGCTAGGAGATGTCTTGAACCAGTAATGACTCCATCATCCAAGAAACTCCTCTATCTTCATGATGCGCCAACAACTCCAGCGCCTGTTCTGGATATTCCTAAACCCCCAAAGGATATGAAGTACAATGATCTACGTGTGGGTCACACTTTCAAAAGCAAGGGGGAGCTGAAACTTATACTTGCAATAGCCAAAGTAGAAAGAAATTTTGAGTATATAGCTTTTAAATCCGACAACCAGAGGTTTATTTCCAAATGCAAAGACAAGACGTGCGAGTGGCGTCTGCGAGCAGTTCCCTTAGATTCTTGTGGGTGGTGGAAACTCACAGTTGCAAACGATGTGCATACTTGTGAAAGCAACAAAAGGACTGACCCTGAATTAAGAACCAAAGCGGCCGCTCCTGGAATTTCATAGCTTTTCAAGCACAAATTCAAAGAACTAGATGCGGCCTTTACGCCCAGACAACTGGTTAAGGACATAAAAAGGGATTATGGAGTGGTTATCAATTACCGGCAGGGGTACAACGCTTGCAAGCATGGTATTGAGCTGATCAAAGGTAGCCCCGATTAATCGTACCAACACCTCGTTGGTTATAGTCACATGCTTGGTGCTCGTAACAAGGGTACTGTTACTGAGATAATAACTGATTCATATGATTATTTTCTATATTATTTCTTTGCGTTGGGAGTATGTATTGAAGGATTTAAAAACTGTTTCAGACCCGCATTTGCGGTTGATGGTACACAACTTACAAGGCCACGCAAAGGAGTTCTACTGTCAGCCGTTGGAATGGATCCCGACGAGTCAATCTATCCTATTGCTTTTGTTGTTGTTGATTCCAAGAAAAATGAATCTTGGGAATGGTTTATGAGAAAGTTATCCGGAGTACTTGGCGATAAGTATGCTATGAATGAATATGTTGTTGTGGAAACAGGCAGGCACCCATCGATCGGTAGAGCCATAAGGTTGGCATTTCCTTGTGCTAATCAAGTATACTGCATCCACCATCTTTCAGGTAATTAACAAGACTTTATATACTATTAACACACGAGTTTTGTGTTTAAATAGATTTGATATTAGTTATCTGAATGGATAAAACGTTAACCTTGATTTGTATTTAGTGTTACTTGTCACTGTAGCTCTTTATATGTACGTATCTAGACAGAGTTATGAAGATAGTTGGTCCCTTGTATCATTAGATACGTAATTCAGATCAATGAAAATAGCATCATTTTGCATATAATGTACTAGGTACGGCATTCAGGTCCATGACTATAGTACCATATAGGATATACGCACACAATAGTGGTCACATATATATGTACAGTCCAAACCAGAATAAAAAAATGATAATCTATGGTAATACCAGAAACTAACACAACAACCACTATTCACAATTCAAAACAGAAACACCATGAATAGACATTAGGCCACCATAATTTCCCTTCCCTGGAAAGATAACATTTTAACACACTAAATCTCCATGTATGAGTAGGTACTACACATCCACAACACAAACTAAGGATGATGAGTTAAATTAACCATTGGTGTTCTCTTGTCTTGCCAATAATAAGCCAAATCAACTCACTGTCAGACTGTTTTGTGTACTCCATTATAGCTAGTTGTGACTCAAAAATACCACTCTTTTGAAAAGAAAAACACAATAATTCTGGTTCTACGACATTCTTGCTCCGAAACGACAATAATTACCATTAATATTATCATGAAAAAATGCTACAAGCTTGAAAGTAGTGGGAGAACGTAAGTCGCATATAAGGATAGAGCATTTAAGGATGAAAGTAGTGACTGGTTGATTCTAGAGGATGTGCCAGATTACTTGTAAGGGAAATATGACGAGGCTGATGGTAGGAACTAACAAGAGTAGGCCGTCTTGTGAGAGGAGGGTGGTGGTGAGATGCTCTGTTTAGCAAGATGGCTACTCGCTAGCATACGTATCTATGCTTCTTTCAAACACTTCATAATATATGTGAACATCATTGCAGGAAAAGAAATTACAACACCAATGAAAATTGCAGTTAGCAGTGGTTAAATTGTTATTCATAGAACATGTTACAACCATACACAAATTCATGATTTAGAGCTAATGTTGAATCTAAAACAATGAACCTTTTGGTGGCCATGACAAAGCAGAGGAAAACAAGGAAGAATACTAATTATGTAATGAATGACAAAAAATTTACCTGCACTTAAACTTAGGTGGACCACGCCAATGCTCTGAACTAGGATTCAAGAAACAACTCCAACTATCTCTGAGCACAAGATCCAAAAGTACTTTAGATATTTAGTATCCGATAACCAATTCCTGAAAAAGACATAACACAAACAAGGGCATCATTGTTCTTAGGCCCACCCTCGTAAATGAAAGGCAGCTTCCGCATTCACATAATTTCTTCATATATACAAATGCCACACCCCGGCAAATTCACCACAGTTCTAATGGTTAATTTCAAATACAAATCATTCGATCATCTAAAAATTCTATAATACATAAAATATGCATTTCCATTTAGGGCGAATTGATATACCATTCTTTGCTTTAAGTCAATATAAGAGGGATCTTGATCACACTACAAAGCACATAGTAACTAAATGGGCTTTCTTCATTCCATGCCAATAAATCAGAATGTCTAGGACAAAACACGCATAACTAAATTGTTTAAAATTTTTATTCAGATGAAGCAAGTCTATAAAAATCTAATTCTCTAGGACTAACAATTTCCAAAGAACAACTAATTTAAAAATAAAAATTGCTCTAGTATCATTCACCAGGTTCAACCCACTCATGAAATTATTCCAAGTTTCCTCTTTAAATTACATGAAATTAAGTAAACTAAATACTGATAAGAAGACCAACAATTTTGAACAATTGAGATCAGTTTTAAAGAAATCCAAACTGTTAGAACCAATAACCATAATGATTAAAAGTTCAACATGCAACAGAAAAACAATACATCATTTATAATAAGCAACATCAGACCCGAATGAGAAGTTACAGAACAAGACCCAAACAAGAATTAGAGAGAAACCCAACATAATACACCCAATTTTAAAACAAACAAATAAAAATTTCTCATTCACAACAAGCTACAGTGATGAAACTATGAACCCTAATTTAACAGAAGAAAAAAAACAAAAATCTATTCTCAAAAACCTAAGAAATTAAAATCAAAACTGAAGAAAACTACGAATTTCCATAGAATAAATCGCAAAAAATTTCATTTCTCTCAGTTCCAAATACTCTAACGACGATGAACATAAAAAATGAGATTTTAAAACCAAAATCATACCATTTTTGTGCTCAGTTACCCTAAATCGTAAGTGAATTTGAAGAAAATACATGTTTCAGAATCTAGAAAATATCAAATTTTCCAATCCATTGCTCTGCTCTTCTTTTCTCTTCTACAAACCGCACTAAATTGAAAAATTGACGAAATATCAGGTGGAGATGGAGATGTTCTGTTGATGGAGACGAAATACCTGAGAAGTCTGAGAACGGGAAGAATGAGAGGGGAGGAAGTTGAAGGAGAAACTGAAAAGTTGATAAAGAAAAGAAGACTAAAGGAAATAAGAGAGGCGGAGATCACGAACTGATTTTTTTTTTTGACGGAAATAACAAGAGAATGGGATAAATATCTCTGCTGAGGTGGTAGCTGACTCTGCAAGATGTAATTGCTGATGTGGTAGCTGACTCCATCAATAGGGTCCGGACCTTTTCTAAATAAGGGTATAAATGTCTATAAAATCCCAAAAGGGTGTTATTTGTATATTTTAAGTAAGGGTGGCAGTTTTGGAATCTTATTTCTAGAGGGGGCCATTTTTACACATTAAAGTGTTTTTTTTTTTTTTTACCATTATACTCACCTCGTATGTTATTATCTCCATCACGGCCTTGTCCTCGCAACATTGACATACTCAAACCATGCCAAGAAAAGAAGTTATCTATTATTTCCTTCAGCGAGATAGCAGTAGTTGAAGTTACATGCTCAATTCCAACAAAACGCTCAATCACACTACCTTAATTGACATATCGTAAAACAATGGCCATTTACTCCTTATTTGAAATATCTTTTGATTCATCAATAAGAATTGAAAAAAATGAATCACCTATATCATTAATAATTTCTGAGATAATTTCATGTGAAATAACACTTGTAATCTCTTTTTGAATAGCCGGTGACATCAACTTCAAGTTTTTTGGTGTATTTTCCAATATGTACGGTTTTATTTATTTCTTATTATTTTCACCAAGCCATCTTAAAAGCTCAAGAAAGTTACCTTTGTTGGTTGAATCCTTACATGTATTATCCCCACGAAATGCAAGTCCTAGTCGTAGAATAATTCTTATAGTTTGAATCAAAGCGCCCAAACGAATTTGATACTGCCTTTGAATTTTGTCCGATTTCTTAGCGATTATTGTTTAAATATGTTGCTCCTGATTTAACAAGTTGTCACAGATTCCTTTAGCACTATTATGAAAACTTCCAGGAGCTCCTACATGTTTATGTAACCTTTTTTTCTTCTTCCAACCTGAAATACCTTCATTTACAAAGTTATCGGCACCACCTTACTTGAACAAGTATCACTTTAAGAAAAGCAATGTATCTTTTGTGATGTTGTACTCTAACCAATAAGCAAAATCCATAAAATAATTTGAAATTAATTTTCTTGAATTATCATTAGCTTTCTTCTTTGCGGGGAAAATATGATTTTTGGGTTGACAAGGACCTTTCATCAAATAATATCTTCGGATTTGGTCTAGAACATTAGGATAATAGGTTATTATATGAGGCTAAAGTCTTGAATATTCTGAAATATTTGAAAAATCAAATTCACCCATCTCTATTTGAGTGTTATCGCTTCTCACAGATGGGGATAATGGTTGTACTGGTAATATTTGCAAAGGCGGCGTATGTTGACCAGTTTCCCTTGTATTGCTAGTAGGTCTTTTCGAAGGCGGAGGGGGTGATATATCCGGAGCCGATACTCTTTTGAAGTATCTCTCGATGTTGTTTTCAAGCTTCAACTACAGGAAATACAAAAATAGATTGATTACTGACATATGCTTACCATATCTGCAAGTGAATTAAAAAGAAAAAAGAAAAAAAATAGATACAAACATTTTTTTTAAAGATTGACAAGTTGATTTATTGTGAGTCTTTGCTTGTTAATATCATTATCTGTAGTTTGTATTGTGAAGTTTTATTTAGAAATTCAAACTCTTGAGAAAAGGTTATTATGGATTTCTTGGCTATGCCAGTAAATGTTCAGACTTAGAGTTGCACAAAGCTAAACGTATGCATCAAGTGGTCCTAACCCAATTCAATCAAAAACCCCTAATTAGGAAAATCTCCAACCAAATTGACCTAATTTCATTTCTTTCAAGTGATGATCTAGACTTAATTACTCATGCTTAGCATTCAAACAAATTAATAATTATGAAAAAAATTGATGTTTATGAGAAAAAAAAAATGAATCAGTAGCAACCCTAAGTTTATAATAAAATAATAACCTAACTATCTATACAAAAATGAATTACTTTGGTCATACTGTTTTTAGAATATGATTGTTACCTACCTCAATCAGTTATTAATAATGAATTGCAGATTTACTCCACAGACGCATCTGAAATTCCTTTCAAAAAGATTATTTTCTTTCTTTACTGTTCAAGAGAAAGTTGTTGATGAAATAAGAATTAACAAGAATACAAACATGTTTAACCCTTTTACAATAGTCCAATACCCTCCTTGATTATTTGTCCCCATTCTCACTTAGAATTACATAAAAGCCATACCTTTAGGACTAAATTACTAAACTTTTTGTCCCCACAAGTGACTAGAATTACAAAATACTCGTACCATAACTAAACTACAAAACTTAGTGGGGAGAATTGTCCCCTCTAGACCTTTCTTAAAATCGTGCTTGGGTTCATTATTAGAAATCAGAACAAGATAGAGCTATGGGTAAAACCTGATAGTAGAAAACACAAGATCAATTTTGATGCAACTTGGGTTTCTAAAGACAATCCATCTGATTTTGCAGTAATTCTTAGAGATGATGCATGTGACTTTGAAAGAGGAAGAACACGACCATCATCAAATTAACTCCAGAATAAGCAGAAGTGTGAGGGTTCCTTCAAGCAACATACTGTTCTAAGGAGAAGGAATTCAGTAATTTCAGCATATATCGAAGGTGATCACAAAAGTTTGATTGGTAATTTTAATAGGAAGCCAACTACCATTACTTGGTAGAGTAAAACTATTTTGGAGGAGACAATGAGGATTGGTGACTCTTATCCAAATTTTCAGGGATTTTTATTTATGTACAGATCAGACGATGTTGTGGCTGACACACTTGCCAAACATGCTGTATGTATGTTTGTACGTTTAATTGGAAAATGAGTCCATCTTTTTGTATTAGACATAAACTAATAATTGATAATAATTAATATTAGGAGTAACACTACATCCAACTCCACTTTATATGACTCTTCCAATCTCTTAAATGATGCTACTGATATTTTAAGTTAATCTGTTAATGGATTCCTAATTTACGGGAAAAAAGTGTAATTGTAGACCCCAAAAAAGTGCATAGTTAGATGATGGTTTGTGTCGGTCATACTTAGGAAACCTCAAGATCTTGTATCCACAAGTATGTAATAGTCCATCCATGAGGTTACTGAATGATAGAATACCTTGATGTTGTCCAACAAGCAAAACAATATTTTCTTAATACAAATTTTAAGTATGTAACAAAAATGGTAAATTAGACAACTCTCGCATTGACTCTCAAAACTACAACAATTAGAATCTGTAATTACTCTTTTTATCCTCTTAGTTTTTTCATTGATGTTTTATAAAATGATAGGGTTAGTACATTTTAGTACCATCTAAACCGTTTTGTAAGCTAACTCTAGCCAATTTTCTCCTTGCTTATTAAAAAGAAAATACAAATTAAGGTCTAATATCTTTGTTGGAATATTAAAAATAAGATATTTTTACACCATTAAAGATGCTTTTAAGGGCGTATATACTTAAATCACCACAATAATAATTTGGAAATAGAAAACTCAATAAGTATGTAGAAACATTCCAAGTTTGGAAAGGTTTTTTTTTTCTTTTTTTTTTTGAATATTGTTTGGATGATTGATATCTTTAATGATCCAGAAGCGCAAGAGCAATTTTTTATTCAAATAATAATTTTCGGATCTTTATTATCCGACCCACATTCCAAGCCTAATTTTCCACCTTGTTCAGATTTACTTAACCATGTATTGACGAATGAATAACCTAAATCGTGAGAGATTGTTGCCATTACGGGATATGTATTACTATTAATATAAAACCATATACTATTTTATCAAGTCACAAATTTTTCTACATCATAATCATAAGAGGATTAACAACTTTATTACCTTGACAGTCCAAAATGCAGCCCATTTGCATTTTCACCCCCATGAGAGCATTTGATGAGCTTAGGGCGCATTTGATGAGCTTAGCCTGGGGAAGTGACGGATTTACATTTGGACTAGGGGAGTTGTCCTCCATAGAACTTCCAAATTACACTGTTAGCCTTAAATTTTGAAATTATTCAATTGGTCCCCATTGATTTTGAAAAATTGATACAATAGGCTTAAATTTTGTAGGCTTTCATATATAAATTGTTTTCTTCCAGAAAAGTACTAATAATATGGATTATAGGTACTAGCAGTATGAACAACTTCTAGAAGTTAAGACCATGGACCTTTCTTAATGTGGTTTTTATCTAGAGTATTCATATGAAAGAGATTTTTCTATATATAAAAATTACACGCGTCATACTGTGGTACAT
Source organism: Papaver bracteatum (assembly GCA_023529315.1). Lineage (NCBI taxonomy): Eukaryota > Viridiplantae > Streptophyta > Magnoliopsida > Ranunculales > Papaveraceae > Papaver > Papaver bracteatum. The sequence goes on along the minus strand of JAJJWX010003811.1, from coordinate 1,448,475 downwards.
GTGACAACACATACATGTCATAAATCCATTGACTTGTAAATTTTCAAAATAAAATAAAATAAAATACATATGCAAATAAATTCAGTTTTATTTCTTAACATCAACATCAATGTTTTATTTGTATTCGTTTATTTTAAAGATAAAACATAAATATTTTACTTAAGACATAAATTGCCAACAACAATAACTGCAACCATAGTCATTAGTATTTGGAGAAACCCTGCACCAAATTCAGTGCTGCCACTCTTGTATTACTTTGCTATTAATATGAATCTGTAAAGTCTATTGACGGGTTTCTTTGACCACCATTAAAAACTTGGCGAACCTGCAAGCTCTGTTGATCAGATTTTGGATATGAAAGTAACTGTTAAAAGCACATGTATCCAAGTTCTTGACAAAGGGGGAGATTGTTAGAGCATTGCTTGGTTGAACCCACCAAGTGTTGGTATGTCAAGGTTGGTTGTCATATTTTAGTTTCAAAACTCAAAGTTGATTGATTAGATCACTAGAGTCAACTTATTTAGGTTACACTAGGAAGTCTAGAAATGTTGATACATACAAGTACTACTCTGAAGTCCTAAAGATTATGAAGATGTATCGACATCAACGAACACATCTCCTTCTACTTGAGGCCAGTAATACAAGACTTGACTTGTTTTCATTTCTATCTATGTTACTTTCAAGTTGTATATATTGAAAATATAACATGCAAAGCTACATAAATGAAACTATAATATAATAGACTTAATCATCTTATTATAATCAAAGTATCAAGGAAGAATATACAAGTTGTATCACCACTTTGGTATATTGAAATTACGAAGTATGATGCATATCTTTTGAACTTCGTAATTGCGACAAAGACAATATCTTTGTAACTTGTTACTATATTGTATAATTAAATTAGGATTGATTTTATGCCTAAAAAACTATGTTTGATTACATGAGTTTAAGGAAGTAGACATACAAAACTTGTTTCTTAGTTGAAAGAAATAAACGGATTGGTGGTCCGGTTCCTATTGGGGATTTATATCCAGATTGATCTCTCTATCTGGGGATCTCTAGCAAGACCGATCCCTATTGCATATCCCTAGAATAAGAAATTGCTACCTATTGGGGATCTATAGCAGGACTGATCCCCATGGCAAAACCGATTTCAAATATCACATATAATTTAAGGTTTGTGTGATTTTGGAAGTTGGGTTTGCAACATAGGAAATCTCAAGATGTAGATACTGTGAGTAATTTGAACATGTATACAAATCTTATATTTTATTGTTTAAAGATATGCCTTGATACTCAAGGTGAGATCCCAAACAAAAATATTTGAGAATCTTTTTGTTAAGATTTTTGAATGTGTATGTATTATTTTTCGAGCAAGTAAAACATATTTCTGGAAGATATATTAGTAAATTCTACTTGTATGCTAGCTAATATTGAGTTGTATTCCAAGATGGATTTCGGTATTACAGTTGGATATTGGTTGGAATTAGACAAAGCCGAAAACATGAATATATTGCTTATCTTGAAAATATTTTCGGTTATGGAAATTCCTTGGTGTCCAAACTACCTTGGTCTATAGATAGGAAGTTTGTTCTTCTTAAAAACTTATCCTGTGGTAGGCACTTTATTTTGTAGTCACTGCTATATTAGAGAGGAGAGTAACCTAATTAGGTGAAATATCTTACGCCCGATAGCTTCAAAAATTTGGTGGGATCAAGAAGCATCTAGTTAGTACCGTTGGTGGAAAACTAGAATTTGCATTGTTATTTTAGTTTTTGATTATTGATTTGATTGACTAACGGTTGTTAAACCTTGATTGCACCTAGTTTGTTTATTTTGAGAACCTTATCTTCCCATATAAGGTCACTCGAACTAGATCAAGGATTAATGGTAGTTCATATCTGTTTTTAGATCTGACGATAGGCTTGTAATCATCCATTGTCAATAGACTCCGTTCTATGCATGATCAATCACAAGGGAATCAAGTTTGATTGTGTAGGTACTTTGAAGACATTGAAGATATTGAAGATTTGAAGACAAGAATATTTCACAATGGTTTATGATCTTTTTGATTTGCTTCGTGAACACTATACTTAATCGGCTGGGATACGACTAAACTTTGTTTATCATTGATAGACAATTTATTATTAGTCGTATAGATCGGCAATCTATTATTTGGTGGCATTCTTCGGTATCATAATCTGACAGTTTGTGAACCTAGATCTGGTTATCTTGATAGTCTAAATCTTGGTTGATCTAAACTGTACAAAGGAGTTTATTAAATTAAATGGAAGATCCTTTGTTAAACTCAACATAAATCTTTGATTTACTTCCTGAAATTGATAGAGCGGTTACCGAACAAATTAGTCATTTACTGTTAGAAGACGATCCAAAGGAGTTGAGTGCTTGAATTCTATATAGTGGCTTAATTATGAGAGTATTCAAAACTGGACTATATCCTAGCTTCCCCCCCGTATTTGCGGTTTGCTCGTTGACAAAATCTTGTTGTGTCTTTACCGTTACCTTCAGCAAATTAAAACTAAGTAAACTATACATTAATCAAACATTTGTGTTGATCCCTATAGTTATGTCAAGTTCTGGACTTTTACTATATACCAAGTACGTACCTTGTGGTTTCTATCTTCTTGATAGTCTCTGTCCTTATTAGATTACGCAAGGTATCGGTCATATAGGTTGACATTCAAAAGATTGTGGTGAACTTGGTACCTTTGTCATTTCACAACTAGGTTGTCAGGATGATTCGTTGTAATCAATAGAGATAACCTAATATGTTGCTGCAATAACACAAGCCGCTTGAATCCGAGAGAGTGGTGATGTTGATTCTGATGTCTAAAGAAAATGTTGTGCTACTTGGCAACACAAACACGATTTTTTTTTCTTCGCATTTTAAAGTTGTTACCAATTTTAGAAGTGTTACCCAAATGTAATCTAGAGTTTTTAGAAAACAATCAACAAGTACCTGACAAATCACCGTTCACTTTTTTTCCTTTAACTCACAAACAACAGATACAAATCCATCTTCACTAAGTTTAACAAATCCATTTTCTTCACTAGGTACCACAACAAACACAAAATCCAATTTAAATGTCAATAATGCTAATAAGAAAATATCCAAGGAGAAATAATACACGTCTTTCGAGAAAATTATCTCAAGAAGGAGAAAGCTCTGAAGGTTTTAACATTCGGGAGTTTGTAGAATATCACAAGATCGTCTAGAAGAAAATATCAGTTGACCAGAAATTTCAAAATAAGAAGTTGAAAAAAAGTCGAGTTCCAATTTTTTTTATCTACGACCATGATAAGTATTTGCGGACACTGCATTGATGAAAGACCAACAAAAATATGTATGGCAACTGGCTTTTCGTAATATCTACAAAGAGAGATGGAACAAAAACCGACATCTAACAACCTAATTGGCGATGATGATGATGAAGATGATGATGAAAACTATGAAATAGAACTTCTTAATTAATGATAATTTATTATTAAGTTAAAATTTAAAATGTTACTCCATTCAACTTAATTAGAATTTGAAATGATAACTTTTTCTTAATTTTAACTAATTCAATTTAATAAGTTTTACTTAATTGTAAAACCACATTAACATCATTATATCGTATTAAAATTCCATACGAGTGATGGGAAACTCTTTGAGGATGTGGAAATCAGCTTCATATTCAAAATTGTTTATTTTCCATCTTCGTTATTCCTCTTGAGATCGCAGAATAATTTCATCATATGTTTCACCCCTAAGTCTATATCTACTTACAATCCGAGCTAAAGATATAAATTTTCAACTTATTTTCTTATTGCGAAAAATCGACAAAACAATGTTGCACGATCCTAGTTGTTACGGTTAGATATGTCATTGCAGAAGGTTTCATGAATTTATCCCAATAACTCGGGTTGGCTAAACCATTTTGGCGTTGTTCTTCACCCGTCATCAAAAAGTATATAACATAGTTTTTGCAAAGAAATAAATTTCCATCTAGATTAAAGTTAGGATTAACCATATTTTGGGAGATTAGAGCGAGAGTAGATTTTTTTTTTGAAGGTATGATTCTGAAATGGTGATAGGTAGGTATATACAGATTCATTGAAAGTCATTGGGGATAAACTAGTCATTGGAGATAGAGTGTTTGTTGTTAGATAGACTGGAAAGTGCTAAGTGACAACTGGATATTTTTATAAAATTAATATTGAATAAACTAACAAACTTCAAACAAATCAATAACCAAATAAAACTTAAAAATCACGCCCGCCCGATCTTCCATACTCGGGCCAAAAATCCACTTTCAAATCTTCCCTTTGAAATGATGACGATACCAAATACACCCAAATATTTCCTATATCCACCTATGTAAGACACACCTTGTGTAATCTAATACAGACAAGCAATATCAAGGAGATTAATTATCAACAAGGTACCACTGGGTATATAAAATAGGTTTCGACGCTCCGAACCAATCTACCAGGATCAAACCCAAGTGTTGGATTGATGCACTAGTGCGTTTACTTTATTATAACTAAAACAATAATTATAATGCAGAAACTAAAGTAAAATCACATAACAAGATTTTGTTAACGAGGAATCCACAGATGCACAAAAACCTCGGGACCTAGTCAAGTTTTGAATACTCTCAGAATTAAGCCACTATACAAAGACTGCTACCAACTTCGTATAGTTCAGTATCCTTGCGCCTACTACCAATCTGGTCTATGCAAGTGAATCCTAAGATAGAGTCGACTATCTTAAGTTTTTCCACATATTGTGAAGACTTCTAACATTCAACTCCTTTGGATCGCATTCAGAAACATTAAAGGACTAACATTTTTCAGTAAGCGCTCTATCAATCTCTTGAAGAAACAACTTAATTAGAAATAAGTTGAGTTACAAAGGTTGTTTCGTTTAATCAATATAAACTCCTCTGTATCGGCTAAATAAAAAATATTAAAGATAATCAATCTTAGTTTACATTCTATCAAACTCGGGTCCTAAATTGAAACACCAAGTGATAGATTATCGATCTACACCACAAGCTATAAAAGGTCTATCAAGATAAACAAACATGTCGAATCCCAATCAATCAAGTATGCACAAAGTATAATCACAAAGATCGGGATACTGATAAAAAAATGTTTTAATCTTCAAATCTTCAGTCTTCAAAGTACCTGCACAAACAACTTGATTTACTTATGATCGATCACACACAGAACATAGTCAGTTAACAATGGATGATCACAAGTCCTATCTTCAGATCTTGAATCAAATATTAGATATGAAATCGTCAATCCTCGATCTAGTTCGAGTTAACTTGTGTACCAGAAGAGAAGGATCACATAATAAACAAACTAGGTGATATCAAGGTTCAATTATATCGTTAGTCAATCAAATCAATAATCGAAACTAAAATAACAATAAGATTATAATTTCTCACCGATGATACTACTATACACTACTTGATCTCAAAAAAGACTTTAAATGAAGCGGGTGTAAGAGATTTCACCTCATTATGATACTTTCCTCTCCAGTGAGTATTAGGAAAATACTGCTAGTCGGCTTACCTTCACACAAATTACAAAATGAAATACGTGTGTCGTAGGATAAGTTTGTAAGAAGAACAAACTTCATCATTTATAATTACGTTGGTAGTTTAGACACCAAGAAATTACCATATCCTAAAATACTACAAGATATGCAATAAATACCAATTTTCGATTTTGTAAATATTCCAACTGTTGTCCAACTAAAATCCAAAAATCACTCATGGATGAAAACCAAATATTAACTAACATACAAGTATACTTTACTATTAATTAGTAGAAAACTTAAAACATATAAAAACAAATATCAACGAAGATATTATGGAATATTTCGATTTGGGATCTCACCTTGAGGATCAAGGAAAATACTTGAACATTAAGTAATAAGAGTTTAGCACATGTTCAAAATATTATGTTGAAATCTTGTGAATTTTCCATAATAAACAAACTCAGATTTCGACAGCTAACAAAAACCTAAGATTATAGCGAATCGGAAAAAACGTTTAAATGGTTATCATTAGGGATCGGTCCTGCTATAGATCCCAAGCAATGAATCGGTCCTGCTATAGATCCATGGGAGTGGTCCTAGTATAGATCCTAGAAAGGGATCAGTCCTAAATTAGATCCTTTTGTTCATTTCAACTACGAAACAAGTTTGACAAGTCTACTTCCTTAAGCTCATGTAGCTAAACATATTTTTCTAGGCATGTAATCAACACAAAGTTCAACATACTAACTAGTAACAAATAATAAAGTTAGTGTTATGTCACCTTTACGAAGTTCAAAAGATAAACGTTATGCTTCGTAATCCAATATACTAAAGTTGTATGAAACAACTAGTATATACTTCCGTGACACTTTGATCACAATAGAAATATCAAGTCACCAATACTTCGTATGTTATGTTTTCAATCTAAACGACTTGAAAGAAACATAAATAGAAATGGAAACAAGTCAAGTCTGGATTACTAACCTCGAAAAAAAATATGATGTGTATGTTGATGTCGATACATCTTCAGGTTCTTGTAACACGAGCTTGTATCAACATTTCTAATTTTCCTATTCTAACATCTTCGAGTTTTGGAGCTAAAATATGATAACCAAGCTTGACATACCAATGCTTGGTGGGCTCAATTGAGCAATACTCTAACAAATTTTAGTTTTGAATGTAACTAGTCATTTGCGCATAGTTCCTTACAAATAGCGTTGTTTGTGGACAAATATCAGGCCTCAACTCTACAACATCATGGTTAGTCCAAACCTTATTATGTCGAGTTTCCGGTATTACCATGTTGTGCATAGTTATGCTAGTGAGCATAGTCTAGTGCATTTCACGAGCACTCAAACCACGATATGACACAAACATTATAGCGAACTTCCGCTTCATCCTTCCTTAAATCCATTTTTCTACTCTTAAAATATCGGTATGAGAGACCCAATTTACTGCTTGAGGGCTGGCGATAAGATTGAAATAAGCTTGACCATTTTGATAGATTATTTTATTTATGACTGTATTGATGAATGTTGATTGTAAATGTATTAGGGAAAATATTCAATACTTTAAATCTTCAAACAGAGACGAATCATGCAAAACATTAATGCCCTTTTATGAACCCAGAAGACCAAAAAAAGCGTGTCATATCCACAATCATAAGAAGCAACAACTTAACCGTTGGTTTTGGGTAATGACCGTTATATTGATCGTCCTAATAGGTAGGGTATCCCATCCATACCCAATGCATACAATCAAGATTACTTATCATTCATGGGAATCCTCTATCCTAGTTTTGCTATAATATTTTTTTAACGTCTTCATCGGTTGATTTTTGTAAATACGTTGGACCAAAATGATTAATCATTGTTTCGCAAAACAATGAAAGATACTTGTATGAAAATTAATTTGCCTATTCGAAGGTAATCATCGTTCGAATCCGAAGGTCATCCATAACCTAGAATTCTTAGAGCTGAATTAAGTTTTTGTTCAGGATGTTTAATAGTCAGTGCATCAAACTGATAATTAAATTGAGGATCTACCTGACAAAGCTTATTAATCATCTTTATCACCAAGTGCTCGAGCATGCAGAACCGATGTTGAAAATCTTCATCAGAGTAGACCGAATGGGGAAGAAAATAATTGTACATTAACTTCTGGTGGAACTCATCCCTCACTCGATATGACTATATTTTTGTGAATATTTCTTTTAGCTTTGGAGGTCTAGGTATGTTTCCCGAATGCATGAGTATCATAGTGTTCGTTGGTTTTGTGTCTTCACCTTCTATACCATCCGGTTGTCGCAATATTCGAACATGCTTTTTTGTTGTGATTTAAACATATCCATATGATATTTACATCTCTTTATCGGAATCAACCATTGATTATGTAATTAAAAGCAAGTAAATCGAGGATAAAAATAAAAAAAATAAAAAGCGTAATTTATGTAAAATAGTGTGAGTAAATTGATGGAATATGGCTCGTGTGTATATATATATGACTGGAGATCAAGCGGCAAAATCTCCAGTGCCAACAATCAAAAGTCTATCGCTGGCGATATCTTTTAGACCGCTCGATAGCATCTGTATCTCACCACAATTTTTCCATAAAGCTATACGGGCTAGTTGCCAGGCCACCTGGCGTGACAATTTTTTAAATTTTTTTTTTGGTAGTTCCGATAATATGCATGAAATATGCTAAAATTTATAGAAAATGCCCCTTCCCGTCCGAATACCATCCCATACGGTCAGGACGGCTAGTTTGAAGTATAGGCAGCACGGTCAAATAACTTGGCGTCGGATCATCTTCCATTCAGAATACCATCACAGAAGTAAGTCATGAAAAACTTGTTAGCAACAAGAGAAGAACTTGTTAGCGGTCACTTCTGTGATGAATGATATTCTTACGGCTTCTTTGCTATTTTACAGAAGTATTTGAGTTGTTTAATTCCAGTCTGGTATATATGTTATATTCACATGAGTTTCCACTTGATCTTCTCCAAAAGCACTTCAAACAGAAAAGACAAATCAATCAAATTCATTCGCTTCTAATCACAAGCGGTCACTTGTTTTTAAAACCCTCGTCCCAACCTTCAAAATGGATAAAAACACTTCTCTACAACACCTTAATAAGAGCGCATCTTAATTTTGGTAATCCTTATAAATCCTTACTTCTTTTCACTTATATGCTTTCTCATCAAGCGCCACCAAATAATCACACTTTTCCTTCTGTAATCAAAGCTATTTCGTCTTCACCCACTTTTGCTTCATTCTTAGGTAGACCTATTCATAACCAAGCTATCAAACGTGGGTTATCGTCTGATTCATTTGTTCATGCTTCTTTTGTCAGTTTCTATGCGCAATTTGGACATCTTCAAGAGGCACAAAAGGTGTTCGAAGAAATACCTGAACCGTGCATGGTTACAACAAATGCAATGCTTGATGCTTATGGAAAAAATGGTGAAATGGATTCTGCTGTTTTACTCTTTGAAAAGATGTCTGAACGTGACGTGTTTTCTTGGACAAGTGTCATTAATGGATTTGGAAAATGTGAATGTTTTAACGAGGCAATGTGGTTTTTTAAGAAGATGATGGCGCATGAAGATGTGATTGATTGTGATGTCAGGCCCGGTGAAGCTACATTTGTTTCTGTTCTTTGCTCATGTTCAAATTTGGATGGAGGTGGATGTCTTTATCAAGGAAAACAGATCCATGGTTACATTGTTAAGAATGGGATCGAGTTGACTGCTTTTTTAGGAACAGCTTTGATTTCTATGTATGGTAAAACAGGTTGCATGGACAGTGCTTTTGAAGTTTTCAATGGAATGTCAGATAAAAAGGTGTGCACTTGGAATGCACTAATGTCTTCCTTGGCTTGTAATGGTAGAGAAAAAGAGACGTTAATAATGTTTGAGAAGATGAGAGTAGATGGATTTCACCCAAATGGGATAACATTTGTTGCTCTTCTTACAGCTTGTGCTCGAGCCGGGCTAGTGGAATTGGGATTAAAATGGTATCAGGCTATGTTGCCTGATTTTAGGGTTGTTCCGAGCATGGAACACTATGGGTGTGTAGTTGATCTTTTGGGAAGAGCAGGTTTATTGGCAGAAGCTGAGGAGTTTATAAAAAGTATGCCTTTTCAGCCTGATGCAACTGTTTTAGGGGCTTTTTTGGGTGCATGTAGGGTTCATGCAAATGTGGATTTGGCAGATACGGTGGGGAGAAGGTTGCTTGAGTTGCAACCACAACATAGTGGGAGATATGTCATGCTATCAAACATTTACGCAGAAGCAGGTAAATGGGATCATGCTTCTAAGATAAGAAAAGCCATGGTAGACGGGAGAGTAAGGAAGACTCCTGGCCAAAGTTGCGTCAAACATTTTTAACAAAAAATGATTGCCAGGTAGACCAGTGTTGAGCAAACTGATGAAAGATTGTCGAAAATTGACAGTTAATACAAGCCTAAACAAGTCTCTTTTTGGTGGAAATGGAAAAAAGAGACTTTTGGTTGTTTGATGATCTGGAGCGGAGGTGTGGAGAAAACCAAATTCCTTCATATTATTCTCACCTACATTTTCACTGGTTTAGGCGAATGAGGTGCTGATTGGGGAACCTAAGCTGCTATACTTGATGGAATGTAAGATATGACTTATATTTTTATCATCAACTTGGAAAAAAGCATTTGCTGCCTTACGCTGGTTTCTTGCGGTAACCTGATTTTACTGAAGATTATCACACTCAGCTTCATAGTATTGTTTCATGATGGGTTTTGAGCGGTTTGGAAGATTTTCTCACTTGTATGTGATTCCCTGGAGATTTGATGAAGCTGATTTTCCCATAGTTGCAGAGAAGAATCAATGACAGTTACGGTTTGGAAGGCTTGGGAAAGCCTAGTCATACTTTCCTACTGATGGGGATGTCAGATGTGTATGTAATAGGAAATGAGCTAGTAATGATGGCAGATTGGTGCTGAAGTCTGGGAGATGTGTATGTGCATATTGCAACCAGGTACCTCTTTGGAATCTTTGATTTCTGACAGAATTAAAAGAAAGTTACCGATTTATTTGAGTACCTGTAAATTATGTTTCCTAACCAAACCACATTGAGGGTTTCTTACTTCTTATCAAAAGTTTCCAGTCTTCATAATATCACACATTTTGATATCCTTACTTAACAAGGAAGAGAAATTCCATATAAAATTAGAAAGGTAAACCTCAAAATCATTCTTATAAGTATTTAGCATCGGTACCCAACTGTACATCTCAGAGGACCAGCATATAATGTTAGAGTAGGCACCATTGATCCTTTATAAACCTTGAATGTTTGAGACTGAGTGTAGTTAGGAGCACAGTTTCCCCAACCGGATTCAACAAAAAAAGCTCCATTTTCAAATTCATCATTATATGACCTCCATTTCCACTGTTTCCACCCACTGTCACACTCTCTCTTTGTTACCTGTCATAAGAGTAACAGCTAACTGGTAAAATCTGATAAAGCAGTAAATCAGTGGAGAAATAGTGTGAAGTTTTGCAGGTTTCATTCTTTAATCGTACCTCTTTGATGCCAGAATTGTTGGATGCAGTAAAGTAGTTCCCTTCGCTAAAGATTGTAGGATTCGCACTCCCACCAATGGCATACATCAACCACTCATCATACCTATTATTCGCAACATGAGCATACCCCCTTCTTACCCTGCAACGAACACAACATTTCCAATTTAGTTTCAGGGATTGTGGAATTGGCAGCTAGCTGTCAACTATTTGGTTAGAAGAAAGCCTCATCACCTTGGCATCCTCTGCACTAGACCAGGGCCGAAGCGGTTGAACACTAATGTAACTTTCATAACCTTGTCACCCATGAAATGATCGTTGTGGCCTAGTAACATAACCTACAAAAGTGTATCCACAGGATAAGTTGTGTTAACATCTGTATCCTTGGCATCCTTGAAAGTTGATATAGTAGTTGTGTGCAAGCAGCATCACCTACAAATCGACCACATTGGTTAAGTGGGGTGATATGAGTCTCGCCATGAAAACTCTTTCTTTTTTTACTGTAGCGATATCATATCAGCATTAGAATTATTTTCTTTTTTGTATTACCTTCTAAAGATTCAAGTTTTGTCAATACAGAGGAAGTATGGCATCCGCATAGTTTTGGGTTGGCACGAGACAAAACACCATACTTTTCATAAACCTACTGTCCTACTTTCACAACACTGTATCACCCCCTTTGAGAAATCTGCTGGACTTACTTTTTACTCATGCAAAGTTTTAGCCAGATTTTCCAGAATAATTTGGTTTTAGTTGAAAAACTTAGAATTCTTACTGCTACTTCACACTAGTTCAAAACCATGAATTCACCATTTATATGATAAAAATATTTCACTAGTTTGGAATCATAAGGATATTAATCGGTGTTTGTTTCTAATTGTTATCTACTCTTTACCCCATTCTTAGAATTTATATGGTAAGAGGGAGAAGGCCTATACTTACCTTGTCATGCTGAGTGAAGTAGTTATTTGAAATAGTAATGGCAGTGGATCCATGAATGACATCAATAAGACCATCTGTACATCTTGCAAGATAACAATGATCAATCCAAATATGCGAGGAGTTAAATATATCAACTCCATCACCATCCCGTAATCGACGGACTATGTGCCCCGGTGAGCTAAGAACAATTTCTTGTTTCCCTGGCATACAATCATGAATACTAATCCCATGTATTATTATGTTGTTTACATTGTGCATAACAATACAAGGTCCATAAGCAATTTCCACGTTAACTCCTCTTCCATCTATAGTTTTGAAACTCTTTATCATCAGTTCAGTTTTCAGTATTATAACCATATCCTTGTTAAACATTATCCATAGTGGTTCATTTTGAACTGCACCATATCGAAGTGTACCAGGTTTTGGATTGATGGGATCATCTGACGAGTCTACGACAATGTATGTTGCACCGTGTGTACCTCCAACAGCATCCTTACCGAACCCTACAGCACATTCAGCTAAGGCACGGCGATTTGCTGACCATATTGGTAGTGGTTTGGCTCTCCAACAATAGTCTATTTTGTTCAATTTGATTTTAGGTTGTCCGTAGCTTGATACAATGGTTGAAGCTTCTTCCAAAGAAGAAGCAAATGCTTGTTTAGCCCAAACCGTTAGAATTGAAAGAAGTAAAAGAGGGCATAGAGTTTCCATAACTAGGATAGTGAGAAATGTTTGTTATTGAAAAAAGTAGAAATAAAGAGGTAATAATAATAATGGGAATAGAGTGAGTAGTTCACACTCCAGCAAGTACATGATCAATAGATAAATTCAAATGAAAATTGCAGTTATCACAATCTTTAAGTTCTTTATGAGAAGATCTTTGACATTCAGGGCGATCGTGGGTATACCAAGAGTGGTACTGAAATTTTAATATCAACTTGAATTTAATCTTTGCATGGTCTAGCTAGATTTGTTTGGACATATACTCGTAAATCTGGGTTTCTTTGCAATTTCCAATCCACAGGTACAAATGAAATTGCTCCATTTAAGTAATAATCTGTTTTCTTCGCTACAGAATCCAGATAATGCAATCAACCAATACCAAAAATCCATCCATCTACCTTAATACGTGCTTAAAATATGCATTGTTTAGCTATTAGAAAATCGTTATGGTTGTATATGGGATTTGAGTCATTTGACTCCTAACTTCAAGTTTCAAGTTTCAATAATTAATAAAATGGAATTTGTTGAAGTAACCGTTGTTGGAGATTGTGATTTTAATTGGGCCGACTGAGCGAAGCGAGGGAGGACTTTTATATGACCATTTTTTTGTCAAATGTAAGTGATCAATTGATATAAAAAGATTGAGAATGGTCCATAATGAAAAACCAAAAATGCCCCTCTTTTAGTTGAAATTTTTGTCAAACTGGCCTAAAGGTCGCGGGTTCGAATCCCGGCCCCTCTTTTAGTTGAATTTTTTTTTTCTTCCCTTTTTCTTTTTCCTTCTTCTTCTTTCTCCTTCGTTGTTTTTTCTCATTCGTTCCCAAACTCCAAACTCCAACAGAGAAACTCCAT